>OX421363.1:5374000-6760500 GCA_949126925.1 Cheilosia vernalis
GAAAAAGTAAGATTAGTGTTTGATTCGAAAAGTATTCCAAAGTCTGTAGTATATTTGAGATATTTAAATATACGCTTAACAGCCTTAACATGCTGTCTTGTAGGTTTGTCCAAAAAACGGCTAACTACTCCCACTGCATATGAAATGTCCGCTCTAGTGGCGATTGCCAAATACATAAGACTGCCAACTGCTTCACTATAAGGAAATTTTGATGCTAGAGGCAAACTCTCATCCAACACAGCTGATTTGCTTCCAAGATCGCTCGGTGTATGAACTGTGTATGAATCCAACATGTTGAACTTATGAAGAACGCGATCAATATAATTGGATTGGGAAACAAAATAGCTTTCATCACGGTTTCGGGTTATTTGAAGTCCAAGGTAATAGTTGGCCTTGACAATTTTCACTTCAAAATGTTTGTTTAAAAAATCAATTATACTTTCAACATCACGTACGTTATTAGCAGCAATCGAACCACGGTCCCGAGAGGGAGCGTGGGTTGATGGCAAATTTGATGCCTTTGAAGCAAACTTTCAACTTCTTTATTTTTAAATTCCGAACCATTATCCGATCTGAGGGTTTTAATCCCTTGACTCAAAGTTGCTTTCACAAAGCTTATATACTTATCAATCATTGAACAAGTTTCCGATTTTTCTTTCATGAAATAGACCACTCTAAGATTGGAAAAATCATCTTTGAACAAAATAAAGTATCTCGATCCGGCAATTGATGAAGTTTGCATTGGCCCACAAAGGTCGGTGTGAACCAACTCGCCTGGCTGTTTTGCCCGAGAACTACTTTTCACAAAGGGGGATCTATGCATTTTTCCAACCGCACATGCATCGCAAAAGAAATTTCTATTGTCAATAAACTGAATATCATTTGACTTTAGAATGTTCCGAATTTGACCTACACACATGTGTCCAAGTCGCTCATGCCAATTTTGAAGTGATTCGAGCTTCGAAGCATAATACATAGATTGATTTTCTTGTTTTTTGACTTTAAACACCATTTTGTACAGACGATGAGAGCGAACACCAATAGCAACAACTACCCCATCAGATTTCATGATTTTGCATTTCTCACTATCAGATGTTAGTTTATAGTTTTTATCGAGAGCACTACCAGAAGAAAATAGATTTATTTTAACATCAGGAACAAAGAAAACGTTGACTAATTTCTTGTTTATCCATTCTTCACCGTTGAAAGCCAAGATATTAATATCGCCTTTGCCATATGCATTAATTTTGCTACCGTTACCGATTGTAATTGGCACTGGGTTCTTTAACTGTATGAATTCGCTAAACCATTCTCTATGAAATGTCATGTGCTCACTCGCACCCGAATCTAACACCCAATCATCAGCACAAACAACATCGGTAAAATTAACTGTGCCACAAACAAGTGCATCGCCATAATTATGATCATCTTTCTTAGCGTAATTCAATTGCGGTACTACTTTTACTTTATTAGGACAATTTGACTTCCAATGACCATGCTGATTACATGCAAAACACTTACCCAAGCGTTTTTTCTTACTGTGGTTATTGTTGAACTTAGGTGCATGCGCTCTTCGCGCGATTAGCGCACTGTCTTCTTCAACTCTGGATGATGTCGATGCTGGTAGTTCCATTGCGTTTATTCTTGTTTCCTCCATGATCAACCGTGACCTGAGATTTTCGATGGTTTGGCTCTTTATTTCTGTCGACTCCCAAGCACTAAAAAAGTGAGAGAAGCGATTAGGTAAAGTCATTAGAATTTTTGCGATAAGCATAGATGGGGAGACCTCCTCTCCGGCATCTCTCAATTGTTGCACCAGGCTCTCCAATTGGCTCATATGTGTAGCAATATCGTCAGATGGATTTTTCTGAAAGCAGAGTTTTCTCCACATTTCATTAGACGTTGAACAGTGCATGATATGAACCAAAGGTTGCTGTCCAACACTCGTTGCTATTATTTTTTGCGCTTTACGGTCTTTTACTTGCCATTCCTTAATACGATTAGTTATGCTAGCATCTCCTGCCGCAGCCACCGGCATAGCCTCACTCCCTGTTACCACTTCATATATATCGCTTGCATTCAAAAGGATCTTAACTTGGAATTTCCATATATTCCACTGTTCCGAGCACTGCAATTTTTCTATTCTTACACTATCGTTATCCATAACAAGAACAGTGTAAAAGTTACTATTGCTGACCAAAAAAAACGAAGTATCTATTACGAATCCGAAAATATTTTATTTCTCGCAAAACTTCTTCCAAAAAAACTGAACTAGGAACCGCGTTTTCTTTGTTCTTGGGTAACTGGGCCCATAACCTGTTAAACAGAGCCGTAATTAAGAAAGAGACCCGCTCACTTCGAATGACAATAGACAAGTGAAGATTAGTTTATTGCAGAATCCATAATGTAAGAGTACATGTGTGCGTTAGCTATGTAATTCAATTATGTACTTATTTTACAGTGGCGAAGAAAAGTATGCAAACTTAATAATATAATATAACAATATGCAAGATGTTTTGAAAAACGAACATTTATCGAAATTGACTGTTATATTATGCAAATTGAAACGATTGAATACCTGTAAGACAGCTCGAACGTTTTCATCCTTGGTGCGGGTAGCAATCACTACGTCATCTAAGTATGGAAAGACACCATCAATTCCGGATACCATTGACTCCATTACTTGTTGAAAAGCTCCAGGTGCGGATTTTACTCCAGGTGCAAGTCGATTAAAGGTGAATAAACCTCGATGCGTGTTAATGACTAAGAGCTTCTTGGTATCTTCGTCAACTTCGATTTGCATGTAAGCATTATTTAAGTCGACAATTGAAAAGAAACAACATCCGTTAAAGTTGACAAATATTTCATCAGGTAGCGGTAGTGGAAAAGTGTGTGGTTCCAGCTGATCGTTGAGTCCTGTGGAATAATCACCACATGTGCGAAGATTGCCAGATGCTTTTCGAACGACTACTATGGGGGCTGACCACGGAGAGAAACTGATAGGTGTGATGATACCTTCACGCTCTAACCTTTTTAATTCGTCGTCAACTGGATCTCTTGCTGCATATGCTACCGGCCTTTTCGGACGAAATACGGGGACAGCTTGTGATTTAAGTTGCAGGTGAACTTTAAATGCGGTGCAGTGTCCAATTTCCTTTCGAAATACTTCTGGAAACATACCTCTAAGATCAGCATCTGTCGTTGGTCTTCTAACTTGAAGGTTGTGACATGTAGTGTAGGATGTTACCGGTGCATCGAACAGTTGAAATTGCTGCATTAAATCTGAGCCTAGCAAATTTAGATGTGAAACAGCTGATACTGTGATGACTGCTTGTTTTAGCCGTTTGTTGATTTTCACCATTGCCTCGAATTCGCCAATGACGTGAATTCGATTCGATGAAGCATCCCGTGGCGTGTGTCGAGATGTTCGCAAAGGTGGGCTTCCGATTTTTTTCCAATTTTGTTCCCAAATTATTGTTATATCTGACCCTGTATCGTGTTGCAACTTTAACCATATGTTATTTATTTGCAGTGTCACGAAACGCCTGTTTTTGGGTATGGAACTCATTGTATATACGCTTTTTATGTTCTTTCGCGTTTTCCTATTCTTTTTTTTCTTTTGATCGTGGAGGTCTGATGACTTGTTTGCATTACGCGTCGAAAAACATGTGCAAAACCCTTCTTTGTTACCTAATTGACCACACTTGTGAGTTGTGAAACTACAATCGCGCACAAAATGCATACTGCCACATTGCCAGCAAGGTCTTCTCGGTACTACGGGTCTTTTTGGTTTGTTTTTCGGGTATTGTTTTGGCTGAGCATCGACTGCGTGAGCTTTTGGTAGGTTTTGTTCGACTGTAATTGCATCACGCTTTAAGTTTGCAAGACGATTTATTTCTGCCACTTAATGATCAATTGTTAAAGGTGAACTCTCAGTCTCGGCATCTAGCATGTTCAACAATCTAGCCCGAATGTCTTGATCTTTCGGAGATTGTAAGCCATTGATGAACATCAAGCATTTGAAGTTGTCCACAGTACATTTCTTTAGCATGAAATTTTCACAATGTCTATTAACATTTGCGGCGTAGCTTACAATATCTACATTTTCTTCACGAATGTTTTGCATGCATTTTACTCTACTGCGGAAGTATGTAGTCTTTGTACTTGTCAAAGACGCAAGTACTTACCTTCCTTAACAAAAGGCGTACTTTTGCTGCCTCGTCGAGCTGCTTTGCTTCCACTTGGAATACATCCTCGTACCTGGTATACCACTGTGCAAAAGTTTGGTTATCATCGGGATCGTAGACAAATTCTCGAATGTTCTTCGAAAGCACATCCATCAAATTCTCTGCGCCATTTGTCGAACCTGTTTTGCTTGGTGCTGGAGACTGTGATGATTTCCCAGCATTCGATGATTGTAAAGTTGCGTTGACTAGCATGTTCAGTAGTTCCTGCTGTTTCTCTGCAGATTCCTGTTGTCTTACGAGAAGCTGTGCAACCACCTGCTCAAGCGCCGCCATAACCTCAAAGAAAAGAAGAAGTTTTCCTCGTCGCCAAAATGTTGTGATCTTCGTAGTAATACTACACTGAGTGGGCGAACATTTTCCTTTATTGAAATAACAAGAAATTAGTTACAAATAACAATAATTAACAAGATAAAAAAAAAAAGTAATGATATTACCGCGTATATAACGCTGTCCGATACGAAAGGGAAAATAAAATGAAAGACAAGTAACTTTTGACAATACACGTAATTTGACATTAATGACAGTAATGAAATTCTGTTAGTGTTGCCAACAATTTACATAACTGTTATACTTATCTTTTATCCTACTTCTACTTACACAATCGATTATCTATATCTTATTCTAGATTCTTATTGGTCATACATTATTGGATAGGATCTTATTACTATTGAGTGACGCTCAGTGCAATTGAGTGCATGACACACCAAGCATGTGTGTTATCATTGAGTTTATATACATAGAGGAACCACGAGAGCTTAGAACAACCTCAGTAGATGTCACTACGTACACTACATCGAGATCGAGAATGTGTGTGGAACATGGTGGAAGGTGGAACCCATTCACAACCCCACGAAGGAACTTGCAAGTGCGAAAGCAAAGAAAGCGCATGTGCATATTATCATTGTGTATTCATAGACGTATCCATGTGGCGTGTGAGGGGCTGAGGCTGAGGGCTGATTGATTTTCTCGAAGTAAAAAAGGGAATTGTATTTGTATATGTGTATGTGTTTACTTGTCGATATCTTTGCTGGTTCTTATTTGGTTGTCATTTCACATTTCATTACCAATTTCGGTCTTGGCTTGAGAACACGTAATTTTATTTTCAATTTCAGAGATGCCGGCTGTGTGTGCATACACGAATTGTTACAATGCTTATAGGAGTGGGGGCTTATCTTTTTTCAGTTTGCCCAATGATTACAGGCAAGTGCTTTGGGTTAAGCATTCAGGCAATGCAAAATTAAGTAATTTGGCAAAATATGGAAAGAAAAATATAAGGTTTTGTAAAAAACATTTTTATCTTTCAAATTTGGTTGTGCGTGGGACAAAAAAAAATATCGCATCGGATTGTGTACCAATTTCTTCGCCTCATATATGTTCTTGTTCTGAAAATCATAGGGATACAATGTGTGAAGAACTTATGAAAGTATCTTTTTTGGCAGAGCAGAAATTAAATGAAGAAAAAAGAAACGATCTTAAACGAAAACATCCAGCTGCCCTAGATTGCCCTTTATCCTTAGATGAAGATAATTTCTTATCCTTAGAAGGAAATAGATCACCACCCGGTCCTAGTTTAAGAGTTTACTGTAATAGAAAGCTAGAACACTATTCTTGTGACTCAGAAACAGGGCTTCAGTCTTCGCCGAATAAAAGCGTAGATGTACCAAAAATCGCCAAGTCATCTCGCATTCCACGATTTCTTTTCAGGTCTCCAAAGAAATTTGTCGAAAGTGATGATGAAAAAATAGAAAAAAAAATAAATGAAATGTTCAGTACCAAAACCGATCCTGTGAGAATATTTATTTTATCTCAATTAGTACATAAAAAAAATTGTCAGTGGAAAAATGAAGAAAAAGATTTATATTTAAAATTTTTTTATAAATCTCCGGTAATGTACAATTATTTAATTGAGATTGGATTTTTGTTACCCTCTATTTCAACAATTCGAAGGTGGCATTCAAATATAAAATTTTCTCCAGGAATATCTCAAGGCATTCTTGATTTGTTAAAAATAAAAAGCACTTCCCTTTCAACAATAGACAAAAAATGTGTATTGTTGCTAGATGAAATGGCTATAAAGCCTGAATTGGAATATAATTCGTCAGAAGATATCATATATGGCTTTATAGATCACGGCAGTTTTGGTCGGAAAAATGTCATTGCTACACATGCACTTCTTGTTATGTTGAGAGGGTTAAATTGCAATTGGAAACAAACTATAGGCATTTTTATAGGAAACGTTAATGGAGTGCTCTTAAGCAATATTATTAAGGACTGCATAGCTAAGGTAACATCTTTAGGTTTTAAAGTTAATGCAGTGAGCACCGACCAAGGAAGCAATAATCGAAGTGCGTACAGAATTTTAGGAGGGACAGTTGAACAGCCATATTTTAATCTGAATGGGAATCAAATTTTCTTACTCCATGATGTACCACACCTTGTTAAGAGCGTAAGAAACAGACTTTTAGTTGCTGACATTCTGACTCCGGATCGAGTTTCTTGGAAAATACTCGAAAAATTATTTGATTCTGATTCAGGCACTGTAAAACTGTTGTACAAGCTTACAAAGGAACACCTGCGACCAAATGCATTTCAGAAGCTTTCTGTAAAATTGGCAACACAAATATTTAGTTGCAAGGTAGCAATGGCAATTTTTGCGGCTGTTGCCAATAACTTCTTTACAGAAGCTGAAAAAAATGTGGCAATAAGCACAGCAACTTTCATTTTATTTATGAATAAGCTTTTTGATAATTTAAATAGCAGCAGTAAATATGCCAGGAATCCAGATAAGAATTCTATATCATTTATTAAATCCGATATTTTAGTAAATCTTAAGGAATCGTGTGAAAAAATATCTTTATGGAGGTCCGAAGGAAAAATGCAAGTACCACATTGTTTTGATGGACTCCAGCAGACTTTAAATGGAGTTCTTGGAATATGGGACCATATTTCGAAGGACCCAGAACAAAAATACCTTATAACATCCCATCTTAATCAAGACCCTCTTGAGAATAATATTTCAATGCTTAGGACAAGCAGAGGATCATATGAAAAGAATCCATCAGCTGCCCGGGTTTGTAAAAATTTAAAATTGATATGTTTTCAAAACTTAAAATCCTCTTCGCTCAGCGGGTATGAATGTTCTAATTCTATAAACTTACTCGATCATTCAAGTTCATCGCAGTTTAAACAAAGTATGGATTCTGAAGAAGCCATTTTGCTCAATATAAGCGCAGCTGATGACGAAATTCGGGATGACGATGAAAACGATCTGCAGGACATTTTAGAGTTAAGCATTGAAGATAAAACTTTACAAAGCCAAGATCTACAAAATTTTGCCAACGCGTATGTAGCAGGGTGGTTAGTAAAAAAGATAATGGGTAAAAATCAGTGTAATGATTGCGCACAATACTTGAAAGAAACTCAAAATTATGAAAAAAAAAAACAGCTGAATTGATAAATCTTCGAGCTTACAAGAACTTTTGCTTGACAACACCATCCGACATCTTTGAATTTGATTTGAAGTCGATAATTGGAGTGTTTGAAAAGTACTTTAAATACTTTAAAAGCAAAGAAAGCGTGTAAACGCAAATGCATTTAATTCTTTCCAAAAAAATTCAATTAAACACTAGTTGTGAAATTCATTCCGATTTTATAATGGGCTGTATCACAAAAGTTCTTATAAGGTTTACTGTAAAGAATTTTAATAATTCCTTAAAAAATCTTAATATAAAAAAAAATATATTGAAAGCTTCAGGCACTGGTAAACTAAAAAAAACTAACATGAGAATGATTAATAGAAGTTCCATCACAATCGCCCGAAAAAAAGTTTTTAAGCCATCCAAAAAATTTTTGTGACTGATTGCCAACGCTAAGGGAAGATGTCACTCAATTGAGAGGCAAGGCGAATTTACATTAAGAATTACGTTTGTAGGTACAAACTGTTTTATTCCTTTTCAACATCAACCCATCGTTATTGAATAACCCACATGACTATTTAAAATTTCAATAGAAAATATAAATTTATTTCGCCAATCGAATTATGTACTCATTTATCTTCAATCGCGTACCTCAGAAAATATTTTTACAGCGATACATATCCTTATCCCAACAAACTGGTTTTTTTACGCTTCGTCTGGTGCTAACCTGCTCTGCTGCTCATGCTTACAACACAAACAACCTTTTCCTATATATATGTAGTTTGTGCTCATGTTTATGAGAATACCGCACAGTCGAGTGTGCTTGTGTTAAGTCACATTCCAAATTATCCACAATCCAGAATCCACATGGTTGGATTTGAAAATAAATGGTAATGTGCATAAGGGGCAAATAGAGACGCTATCTGGCGAGGAGTTTACCAACTATTTTCATTTCGTCGAGGTGGTTCCTCTATGTATATAAACTCAATGGTGTTATATAGATAATTGGACTCGATTGCACTTTACATACTTATTCACTCTGCTATTGTTTGGTTTGGGGCAGTGGTGTCAATAAGTGGATATTTGGTTTGGGGCAGTGGTGTCAATAAGTGGATGCACTACACCCTTGCCCTTAAGATTTTTTTTAGGTAATGAATTAACTGTTTTTCTAAATTGATAATTTATGAACTAAACATTTTTTTTTTTTATTTATTGATTGGCTTATATGGTTTCAATAGATTGTTATGGACCTCTTTATGTAATCCGTTGATGTTGTCTATAATTGAATTGACTGCTTTTCTTTTTAATATTTTGAATGGGCCAATATATGGTGCTTGCTGTTTTTTTCTATTTTCTACTTTCAGTAATACTAAATCATCTACATCTAAATTTAATCTGTTGCAGTATTTTTTGTTTTCGTTCAATATTCTTTTTTCTTTAATTTTCATTGTCATTTCTTTTGCCTTGGCGAGTGCATGACTCTTAGCTCGTGAGCATAATTGTCGTAGTCATAAATTTTTGTTCTGTTATTTGTGGTGTCGGAGGGTAAACCTGGTATTTTGCCATAAACGAGTTCATATGGTGAATACCCGGTGTCTACATGTGGTGTCGTATTATAAGCGAATGCGAAGTATGGGATCCATTTATCCCATTCATTGTCGTTGACATCTGATAACAGAAATTCGTTAAGTACCCTGTGATTTCTTTCAAGTGCACCTATCGTTTGATGGTGGTATGGGGAAGAAAATGTTTGTTTGATCTGTAATAGCGAACATATATTTCCTATCAGTTCGTTATTGAATTCTGTTCCTCTGTCTGATTTTAAAATTTTAAAATGCCCATATTTAAGAATAAATTCCTCTACCAAAGTTTTAGCTGTTGTTGTTGCGTCTTTTGATGTCATAGGATATGTGTTTGAGACTAAGACAATCAACAATCAACATAACATCGTACTTATTTATTTTCTTTCATTTTGTTCATTAATTATTCTACATTTATATTCGATTCGTTAATTCGTGGCTTTAATCTTAATTCAATTGTTGTAATTTGATGCATATTATATTAGTTTGTTCGATTTGACTTGTCTTCAGTGTTATCAATCACTTTGATCTACCTATGTATATAAAATTGTCATAATGTTCTCTTAAATTCTCTTAAGCTCACAATGTTACTCTAATCTCTATCGTCTAAATTACACCAACAACATTGTATTGTTTGTGCCTGTGTGGCGAGAGTGCTTTGGTGCATCGACCAATTGAACTGGCTTGTTCTCGGTCACTTGGATATCGACCACAGCAGACACCACAACTCCAACCACAAAGCTAAGTACAAGCTAAGTAGAATAAGAAACAAGTCAACAAGGACGTTCACTGACGTCCTGAGTTAAACGAATTGTTCTCTGAAATTGCAGAACTTGACATGATCTGCGCGGTAACAGACCGCCTCCCAAAGACCTTATGCTTCGATAAGCGGTTCTCTACAGAGATCCCAAGTAGAGAAGCATGGGCGAGTAATAGCCCACCTACTTGCCAAAATGACGTGGGTAAAGCTGGGACCGCCATATTCGAATTTCGCCAAACAAACTACATGGGATTTAATTGCTATTTAATCGCTATTTAATTGCTCTATTCTTGATTTTGTCGCTCTTCGGGAAGTGGGAGATTTTGTGGCGGTCCTAGCTTACCGGTAAAGCTGGGACCGCCACATTGACTTTTGAAGGATTTTTTTTGCGCATACCAACCACCGATTTAATCGCTCTGGGGAAATGTATAAATTTTTCTAATCGGACAAGCCGTTCGCCCACAATTTCAAATTTACGTTTTTTTGTAACGGTCAGTTCGCTATAAAACTCTTTTGATTTTCAAGGAAAAGCAAAAAAAATATGAAAAAATTAATAAAAATTTAACCAATAAGAATTTTACCACGCCAAATATCTTAAAAGAAGCGTACACTTGTCGGCTACTATTAGATTGAATCAAATACTTTGTCGCTCTTCTCTAAATGGCCGAAAAACTGTTAGATAGACCTACCAAAAACAAACATATTAAAAAATTAAAAAAAAAATATATTCCGTTACAATTCCACCAGGCCACATATATCAAAAGAACCGTCTATTCATTACCTATTACCTCATAGAATAAAAAAATTTGTCGCTCTTCTCTAACTGTGGAAAAAAGTAAAAAGTTCATTTTACGACCAAAAAAATAACCTAAAAATACAAAAATTAAAATTTTCGAAAGCTGAAATGTCATATACTAAGTTTGAATCCTACTATGCCACATAGCTTTTTAGAAGCGTGTGTTCATTAGCTATGAACCCAATCAATAAAATAATTTGTCGCTCTTCTCTAAATGTGTCAAAAGCTAACAAGTTCATTTAGCAAAAAAAAAAAAATAAATATACCCCTAGTACAAACAAAAAAGTTGGAAAATTTGAAAATCTGATATATCCCGTTCGAATCCTACTATGCCACATAGCTCACTAGAAGCGTGTATTCATTAGCTATCAACCCAATCAATAAAATAATTTGTCGCTCTTCTCTAAATGTGTCAAAAATCAAAAAGTAAATTTTGCCAAAAAAAATAAATATACCCCTAGTACAAACAAAAAAGTTGGAAAATTTGAAAAATCTGATATATCCCGTTCGAATCCTACTATGCCACATAGCTCATTAGAAGCGTGTATTCATTAGCTATCAACCCAATCCTTAAAATAATTTGTCGCTCTTCTCTAAATGTGTCAAAAGCTAAAAAAATTAACAAATGTCATTTCTTCGGAAATCCAGTTCGTACATCCAACTCTTTTGTTTTCCTATGGAAAATTTGAAAAATCTGGTATATCCCGGTCGAATCCTACTATGCCACATAGCTCACTAGAAGCGTGTATTCATTAGCTATCAACCCAATCAATAAAATAATTTGTCGCTCTTCTCTAAATGTGTCAAAAATCAAAAAGTAAATTTTGCCAAAAAAATAAATATACCCCTAGTACAAACAAAAAAGTTGGAAAATTTGAAAAATCTGATATATCCCGTTCGAATCCTACTATGCCACATAGCTCATTAGAAGCGTGTATTCATTAGCTATCAACCCAATCAATAAAATAATTTGTCGCTCTTCTCTAAATGTGTCAAAAGCTAAAAAAATTAACAAATGTCATTTCTTCGGAAATCCAGTTCGTACATCCAACTCTTTTGTTATCCTATGGGAAATTTGAAAAATCTGGTATATCCCGTTCGAATCCTATTATGCCACATAGCTTATTAGAAGCGTGTATTCATCAGCTATCAACTCAATCAATAAAATAATTTGTCGCTCTTCTCTAAATGTGTCAAAAGCTAACAAGTTCATTTAGCCAAAAAAAAAATAAATATACCCCTAGTACAAACAAAAATGTTGGAAAATTTGAAAAATGTGATATATCCCGTTCGAATCCTACTATGCCACATAGCTCATTAGAAGCGTGTATTCATTAGCTATCAACCCAATCCTTAAAATAATTTGTCGCTCTTCTCTAAATGTGTCAAAAGCTAAAAAAATTAACAAATGTCATTTCTTCGGAAATCCAGTTTGTACATCCAACTCTTTTGTTTTCCTATGGAAAATTTGAAAAATCTGGTATATCCCGTTCGAATCCTATTATGCCACATAGCTTATTAGAAGCGTGTATTCATTAGCTATCAACTCAATCAATAAAATAATTTGTCGCTCTTCTCTAAATGTGTCAAAAGCTAACAAGTTCATTTAGCCAAAAAAAAAATAAATATACCCCTAGTACAAACAAAAATGTTGGAAAATTTGAAAAATGTGATATATCCCGTTCGAATCCTACTATGCTACATAGCTCACTAGAAGCGTGTATTCATTAGCTATCAACCCAATCAATAAAATAATTTGTCGCTCTTCTCTAAATGTGTCAAAAGCTAAAAAAATTAACAAATGTCATTTCTTCGGAAATCCAGTTTGTACATCCAACTCTTTTGTTTTCCTATGGAAAATTTGAAAAATCTGGTATATCCCGTTCGAATCCTATTATGCCACATAGCTTATTAGAAGCGTGTATTCATTAGCTATCAACTCAATCAATAAAATAATTTGTCGCTCTTCTCTAAATGTGTCAAAAGCTAACAAGTTCATTTAGCCAAAAAAAATAAATATACCCCTAGTACAAACAAAAAAGTTGGAAAATTTGATAAATCTGATATATCCCGTTCGAATCCTACTATGCCACATAGCTCATTAGAAGCGTGTATTCATTAGCTATCAACTTAATCAATAAAATAATTTGTCGCTCTTCTCTAAATGTGTCAAAAGCTAAGAAGTTCATTTAGCAAAAAAAAAAAAAATATATACCCCTAGTACAAACAAAAAAGTTGGAAAATTTGAAAAATTTGATATATCCCGTTCGAATCCTATTATGCCACATAGCTCATTAGAAGCGTGTGTTCATTAGCTATCAACCCAATCAATAAAATAATGTGTCGCTCTTCTCTAAATGTGTCAAAAATCAAAAAGTAAATTTTGCCAAAAAAAATAAATATACCCCTAGTACAAACAAAAAAGTTGGAAAATTTGAAAAATCTGATATATCCCGTTCGAATCCTACTATGCCACATAGCTCATTAGAAGCGTGTATTCATTAGCTATCAACCCAATCCTTAAAATAATTTGTCGCTCTTCTCTAAATGTGTCAAAAGCTAAAAAAATTAACAAATGTCATTTCTTCGGAAACCCAGTTCGTACATCCAACTCTTTTGTTATCCTATGGAAAATTTGAAAAATCTGGTATATCCCGTTCGAATCCTATTATGCCACATAGCTTATTAGAAGCGTGTATTCATTAGCTATCAACTCAATCAATAAAATAATTTGTCGCTCTTCTCTAAATGTGTCAAAAGCTAACAAGTTCATTTAGCCAAAAAAAAAAATAAATATACCCCTAGTACAAACAAAAATGTTGGAAAATTTGAAAAATGTGATATATCCCGTTCGAATCCTACTATGCCACATAGCTCATTAGAAGCGTGTATTCATTAGCTATCAACCCAATCAATAAAATAATTTGTCGCTCTTCTCTAAATGTGTCAAAAATCAAAAAGTAAATTTTGCCAAAAAAAATAAATATACCCCTAGTACAAACAAAAAAGTTGGAAAATTTGAAAAATGTGATATATCCCGTTCGAATCCTACTATGCCACATAGCTCATTACAAGCGTGTATTCATTAGCTATCAACCCAATCCTTAAAATAATTTGTCGCTCTTCTCTAAATGTGTCAAAAGCTAAAAAAATTAACAAATGTCATTTCTTCGGAAATCCAGTTTGTACATCCAACTCTTTTGTTTTCCTATGAAAAATTTGAAAAATCTGGTATATCCCGTTCGAATCCTATTATGCCACATAGCTTATTAGAAGCGTGTATTCATTAGCTATCAACTCAATCAATAAAATAATTTGTCGCTCTTCTCTAAATGTGTCAAAAGCTAACAAGTTCATTTAGCCAAAAAAAAAAAAAATATACCCCTAGCCCTAGTACAAACAAAAAAGTTGGAAAATTTGATATATCCCGTTCGAATCCTATTATGCCACATAGCTCATTAGAAGCGTGTGTTCATTAGCTATCAACCCAATCAATAAAATAATGTGTCGCTCTTCTCTAAATGTGTCAAAAATCAAAAAGTAAATTTTGCCACAAAAAATAAATATACCCCTAGTACAAACAAAAAAGTTGGAAAATTTGAAAAATCTGATATATCCCGTTCGAATCCTACTATGCTACATAGCTCACTAGAAGCGTGTATTCATTAGCTATCAACCCAATCAATAAAATAATTTGTCGCTCTTCTCTAAATGTGTCAAAAGCTAAAAAAATTAACAAATGTCATTTCTTCGGAAATCCAGTTTGTACATCCAACTCTTTTGTTTTCCTATGGAAAATTTGAAAAATCTGGTATATCCCGTTCGAATCCTATTATGCCACATAGCTTATTAGAAGCGTGTATTCATTAGCTATCAACTCAATCAATAAAATAATTTGTCGCTCTTCTCTAAATGTGTCAAAAGCTAACAAGTTCATTTAGCCAAAAAAAATAAATATACCCCTAGTACAAACAAAAAAGTTGGAAAATTTGATAAATCTGATATATCCCGTTCGAATCCTACTATGCCACATAGCTCATTAGAAGCGTGTATTCATTAGCTATCAACTTAATCAATAAAATAATTTGTCGCTCTTCTCTAAATGTGTCAAAAGCTAACAAGTTCATTTAGCCAAAAAAAATAAATATACCCCTAGTACAAACAAAAAAGTTGGAAAATTTGATAAATCTGATATATCCCGTTCGAATCCTACTATGCCACATAGCTCATTAGAAGCGTGTGTTCATTAGCTATCAACCCAATCAATAAAATAATGTGTCGCTCTTCTCTAAATGTGTCAAAAATCAAAAAGTAAATTTTGCCACAAAAAATAAATATACCCCTAGTACAAACAAAAAAGTTGGAAAATTTGAAAAATCTGATATATCCCGTTCGAATCCTACTATGCTACATAGCTCACTAGAAGCGTGTATTCATTAGCTATCAACCCAATCAATAAAATAATTTGTCGCTCTTCTCTAAATGTGTCAAAAGCTAAAAAAATTAACAAATGTCATTTCTTCGGAAATCCAGTTTGTACATCCAACTCTTTTGTTTTCCTATGGAAAATTTGAAAAATCTGGTATATCCCGTTCGAATCCTATTATGCCACATAGCTTATTAGAAGCGTGTATTCATTAGCTATCAACTCAATCAATAAAATAATTTGTCGCTCTTCTCTAAATGTGTCAAAAGCTAACAAGTTCATTTAGCCAAAAAAAATAAATATACCCCTAGTACAAACAAAAAAGTTGGAAAATTTGATAAATCTGATATATCCCGTTCGAATCCTACTATGCCACATAGCTCATTAGAAGCGTGTATTCATTAGCTATCAACTCAATCAATAAAATAATGTGTCGCTCTTCTCTAAATGTGTCAAAAATCAAAAAGTAAATTTTGCCAAAAAAAATAAATATACCCCTAGTACAAACAAAAAAGTTGGAAAATTTGAAAAATCTGATATATCCCGTTCGAATCCTACTATGCTACATAGCTCACTAGAAGCGTGTATTCATTAGCTATCAACCCAATCAATAAAATAATTTGTCGCTCTTCTCTAAATGTGTCAAAAGCTAAAAAAATTAACAAATGTCATTTCTTCGGAAATCCAGTTTGTACATCCAACTCTTTTGTTTTCCTATGGAAAATTTGAAAAATCCTGGTATATCCCGTTCGAATCCTATTATGCCACATAGCTTATTAGAAGCGTGTATTCATTAGCTATCAACTCAATCAATAAAATAATTTGTCGCTCTTCTCTAAATGTGTCAAAAGCTAACAAGTTCATTTAGCCAAAAAAAATAAATATACCCCTAGTACAAACAAAAAAGTTGGAAAATTTGATAAATCTGATATATCCCGTTCGAATCCTACTATGCCACATAGCTCATTAGAAGCGTGTATTCATTAGCTATCAACTCAATCAATAAAATAATGTGTCGCTCTTCTCTAAATGTGTCAAAAATCAAAAAGTAAATTTTGCCAAAAAAAATAAATATACCCCTAGTACAAACAAAAAAGTTGGAAAATTTGAAAAATCTGATATATCCCGTTCGAATCCTACTATGCTACATAGCTCACTAGAAGCGTGTATTCATTAGCTATCAACCCAATCAATAAAATAATTTGTCGCTCTTCTCTAAATGTGTCAAAAATCAAAAAGTAAATTTTGCCAAAAAAATGGCAAACAGATACAAAAATCATATATACCGTTCAAATTATACTATTTTATTTTTTATAGAAAACTTTAAGAAATCATTTAGCTCTCAATCGCTCGTCAATGGATCAATAAGTTGCAGGTGAACTTTAAATGCGGTGCAGTGTCCAATTTCCTTTCGAAATACTTCTGGAAACATACCTCTAAGATCAGCATCTGTCGTTGGTCTGCTAACTTGAAGGTTGTGACATGTAGTGTAGGATGTTACCGGTGCATCGAACAGTTGAAATTGCTGCATTAAATCTGAGCCTAGCAAATTTAGATGTGAAACAGCTGATACTGTGATGACTGCTTGTTTTAGCCGTTTGTTGATTTTCACCATTGCCTCGAATTCGCCAATGACGTGAATTCGATTCGATGAAGCATCCCGTGGCGTGTGTCGAGATATTCGCAAAGGTGGGCTTCCGATTTTTTTCCAATTTTGTTCCGAAATTATTGTTATATCTGACCCTGTATCGTGTTGCAACTTTAACCATATGTTATTTATTTGCAGTGTCACGAAACGCCTGTTTTTGGGTATGGAACTCATTGTATATACGCTTTTTATGTTCGTTCGCGTTTTCCTATTCTTTTTTTTCTTTTGATCGTGGAGATCTGATGACTTGTTTGCATTACGCGTCGAAAAACATGTGCAAAACCCTTCTTTGTTACCTAATTGACCACACTTGTGAGTTGTGAAACTACAATCGCGCACAAAATGCATACTGCCACATTGCCAGCAAGGTCTTCTCGGTACTACGGGTCTTTTTGGTTTGTTTTTCGGGTATTGTTTTGGCTGAGCATCGACTGCGTGAACTTTTGGTAGGTTTTGTTCGACTGTAATTGCATCACGCTTTAAGTTTGCAAGACGATTTATTTCTGCCACTTAATGATCAATTGTTAAAGGTGAACTCTCAGTCTCGGCATCTAGCATGTTCAACAATCTAGCCCGAATGTCTTGATCTTTCGGAGATTGTAAGCCATTGATGAACATCAAGCATTTGAAGTTGTCCACAGTACATTTCTTTAGCATGAAATTTTCACAATGTCTATTAACATTTGCGGCGTAGCTTACAATATCTACATTTTCTTCACGAATGTTTTGCATGCATTTTACTCTACTGCGGAAGTATGTAGTCTTTGTACTTGTCAAAGACGCAAGTACTTACCTTCCTTAACAAAAGGCGTACTTTTGCTGCCTCGTCGAGCTGCTTTGCTTCCACTTGGAATACATCCTCGTACCTGGTATACCACTGTGCAAAAGTTTGGTTATCATCGGGATCGTAGACAAATTCTCGAATGTTCTTCGAAAGCACATCCATCAAATTCTCTGCGCCATTTGTCGAACCTGTTTTGCTTGGTGCTGGAGACTGTGATGATTTCCCAGCATTCGATGATTGTAAAGTTGCGTTGACTAGCATGTTCAGTAGTTCCTGCTGTTTCTCTGCAGATTCCTGTTGTCTTACGAGAAGCTGTGCAACCACCTGCTCAAGCGCCGCCATAACCTCAAAGAAAAGAAGAAGTTTTCCTCGTCGCCAAAATGTTGTGATCTTCGTAGTAATACTACACTGAGTGGGCGAACATTTTCCTTTATTGAAATAACAAGAAATTAGTTACAAATAACAATAATTAACAAGATAAAAAAAAAAGTAATGATATTACCGCGTATATAACGCTGTCCGATACGAAAGGGAAAATAAAATGAAAGACAAGTAACTTTTGACAATACACGTAATTTGACATTAATGACAGTAATGAAATTCTGTTAGTGTTGCCAACAATTTACATAACTGTTATTGTATCGCAAGGACACTAGCAAAATTCGAACTGGTAGCCCCTGTGGCTGATTCGACAAATTCAAAAAAAAGGAAAAAAATCTTGCGCGGGAAAATCTGGACAATCGTTTGAATAACTTGCACTGTGTGCCTAACGAACTAACACACCAAAAGAAAGCAAAGAAAAAGAGTGAACCACTTTGGTTTAGACAACACTTTATTGCTTTGGTCTTGTTTGCTTAATTGCACAATTGGGAATGCCAAAAAATGTTCTTTCGATTACACATGAAAGTCTTCATCCATCATCTGTCCGTTGGCCAATTTCTGCAGGTCAATGCACTTTGCGGATTTCCGTCCGAAATCACAGCAAAACTTCACCGCTTAGCTATTCCCGCACCGCGCCAATAGATTTGCCCTGCGAACTTAGCATGAATTCGGCTTTCCCCACACATACGCACACAAACGCACTGCATGTCAGTGCTGAGAGAGAGTGCACCTCGGTGGGAGGAGCCAATTGCAAAACATCGCCTATGCAATCTTCGCATGTTGACTCCCACAACAGATGATCGATTTATCATTTTCTCCTCTTGACACGATTTTGTTTGGGTTTATGATCTCCCAATTTGGTCATTGATTTGCATAGCCGAATTTGGTTGCCGTCGGCTTTTCAATTTGATGCAAAACGATGTTTTGCCGACGGATAACGATGCGGATGTTGTTTTACTAATCATGTTGCGTTGCAACATCCTGCCGGGCCACAGGGAAAAGCATCGCGTCATTGGGGGTCATCTGCAATCTTCTGGATCTATGGCATATTGACTGTTGATTCTCAGCTTCCGATTAGAGATGTATGTTGATTGATGCTTTCTCACGACGATACGTTCCACAATAAGCGGACAGGTACGAGTACATGCAAAGGAGAAAAAAGGAAGGTGTGGTGAATGGCATGTGGCAATATAGTGTTTTATTTATATGAGTTAGGTAGTTCAATTAAATTAAATTCATTTAGGTTTAGTTTAATATATTAGATTACTTAGTTGTATATAAATGTTTAGATAGATATGTGTGTGCTGTAGTCTATTCATTTAGCATTGGCAGGAAGCAAAGTTTAGCAATTGGACGCTTGAGTGATGTGGTTGCGGTCTTAATTGTGACCACTCGGATCTTTCCATCAGTTCCTGGATGGGTTGCTTGAATTCTGCCGAGTCGCCAGAGCGTGGGCGGCGTTTGCTCGTCAGGCAGAAGTACTAAGTGCCCTACCTTTAGCTTAAAATTTGCCGCCAGCCATTTTGGACGCTGCTGAAGCCGGACGAGATATTCGGATCTCCATTTCTTCCAGAAGTCCTGTTGGATTTTCTGCATTAGTTGCCATCTATCCAAATGATTTTCCTTCAGTTCTGTCAAATTCCTTTCGGGTACTGTATTTAAAGATGCGCCGATTAAGAAGTGTCCTGGTGTTAATATTGATAGGTCATCAGGATCTTCGGTAACCGGGCAAAGTGGTCGCGAATTCAGGCATGCCTCAATTTGTGTTAAAATGGTTGCATACTCTTCAAACGTCAGGGTATAGTGGCCGATGACTCGTTTCAAGTGGTATTTCATAGATTTTACTCCTGCCTCCCAGAGGCCACCGAAATGCGGAGCCGCTGGAGGATTAAAATGCCATTTTGTTCCATTGGCCTGCAACTGCATGGTGATGTCCTCTGTCCACTGTTTTGACATATGCGATTGTTCTGCCTCCAGAATTCTTGCAGCCCCTTTAAAATTGGTCCCACAGTCGCTGTATAGGTTCGCGCAGATACCACGGCGCGCAGTGAAGCGTTTAAATGCTGCAAGAAAAGCGGATGTACTGTAGTCACTTACTAGTTCGAGATGAACTGCCTTTGTACAAAAACAAATAAAAATTGCGATGTACGCCTTCGTTATTTTGCTACACCGGCCCTTCCATGCCTTCAGTTGAACCGGTCCAGCGTAATCCACCCCCGATGTTTGAAAGGGGCGAGCTGGGTTAACGCGTACGGCTGGTAAGTTGCCCATCTTCTCCTGCATGTGTGTGGCATTGTACCTATAGCATTTGAGACACTTATGAATACAAGTTTTTACGGTCGATTTTAAATGCATGATCCAATACTCGGTTCGGAGCATTGCCATCATGAGCTGCTGTCCTCCGTGCAGTGATCTCATGTGAGCGTCATGAACAATGAGCGACGTCAGAAAATTGTTGGAAGGCAATATTATTGGATGCCTTTGTGAATAAGGCAATTCTGCATTTTCCAATCTTCCCCCTACCCGTAAAAGTCCTGCTTTGTCGATGATTGGTGACAGTCTAGCCAATTTACTACCCTTTGGGACAGTTTTGCCTTCGATTAGGTTACAGATCTCTTCGGCGAAAACTTCTTGTTGGACTATGGTGATCAATCGCAATCGGGCTGATGAGAGCTCTTCGACTGAAAGCGCTCCAGATATCCGTGATGTTATTTTCTTCGCTTTAAGTCGCAAATTGGTAAAAAAGCGAAGCCAATAAGCTGTAGCTCGAAGTAAACGCTGTAATGATGAAAAACGTGTAAACAATGTATTCGATTCAAGGACAGTGAAATGTACGCAGAGCTGAAAAATATTTTTGATGGGGTACCCAGATGCGATAAAATCGTTCTTGGCCCTTGAAGTCGATGCCACCTTCGTTTCAAGTTCCGTGTGATGATTTTCAAATGGCGTATGGAGTAGCTCATCAAATTCTTGTAGGAACTCGGGTCCATGCCACCACTGTTTGTATTGTTTGAGCTCTCTTGGGAGCAGTCCCCTTGACGCTATATCCGCTGGATTATCTTTAGATGGGACGTAGTTCCAACATTTCGGATCTGTGAGATCTTGAATTTCAGCCACTCTGTTGGCAACGAATGTCGTTCGGATGTATGGAGCCGTTTTTATCCACGCGAGTGCGATTTGTGAATCACACCATGCAAATATTTTTGCTGATTGGAGTTCCATCGTACGCACAGTGTGGACCAGCAAGTGTGCCAATAGCTGAGCTCCACAAAGTTCCAGTCGTGCCAACGATATCTTCTTTAGAGGAGCGACTCTCGTTTTTGAGCTAATCAAATTTATATGGGTCGTATTTTCGGTTATGGTTCGAATGTATATTGCAGCAGCATACGCCTTTTCGGAAGCGTCACAGAACCCGTGAATTTCCAGTTGTGTTTCGCCGGTAATATGAATCCAGCGAGGGATTTCGATAGTGTTCAGTGCGTTTAGCTCCTTTTTTAAGCTATGCCATGCAGAGACGATTGTTGATGGGAGTTCCATATCCCAAGTTAACTTTTCCTTCCAGATATCCTGCATTAAGACCTTTCCAATAATTATGCATGGAGCAATCCATCCCATTGGGTCATACAGTCGTGCGATGTCGGACAATATAGTACGTTTTGTGATCTTCGTTGACTCCTGAAGGCATACCTTGAAGGAAAAGTTATCCTTTCCAGGGTGCCATTGAATCCCTAATGTTTTTATGGCGCTTCCTTCGTCAAATGACAGAGGTACCTGGACCTCTCTATCCGCCTCCGGGACGACTGCCAACAGTGTTTCGCTATTACTAGCCCATTTTCTCAGTGGAAACCCTCCACGTTTCAACATTGATGTAAGCTGGAGATACATCTGCACTGCTTCCTCTTCTGACTCTGCCCCATGAATAACATCATCCACATAAAAGTTTTCTCTGGAAATTTTCGATGCAATAGGATAGTCGTCTCGTTCATCGATTGCCAGTTGTTGAAGAGTGCGGATCGCTAGATATGGTGCGGCAGTAGTACCGAAAGTGACCGTATTCAGCCGGTATATTTTTACCTCTTCTCCATCCGAATCTCTCCACAACACTAGTTGGTAGAACGAGTCCTTCGCAGGAACCCAAATTTGCCGATACATCTTGTTGATATCCGCCACAAAAGCGATTTTATGCTTCCTGAAACGAAGAATATGGTCAAATATGTCATCTTGCAATCTAGGACCAACAAAGAGATGGTCATTCAATGACGTGCCGTCGGACGTTTTGCATGATGCATCGAAAACGATTCGGAGTTTTGTGGTGGAACTAGATTCCTTTATCACGGCATGATGTGGAACGAAATAGTGAAAACGGGTCAACGATGTGGGGTCTACCTCTGTCATGTGTCCAAGTTCCTTATATTCAGTAAATACTCTTTTATATTCTGCATAAAACGACAAATTCGTTTGGAACTTTCTTTCCAATTGCAGAAATCTGACTAGAGCTGACCTGTGGGACAAACCTAATACTGGATGTATCCCTTCTTTGAACGGAAGTTGTACGACATATTTACCGTCCGCCTGACGCTGATGAGTTCTACAGAAATGTAGTTCACAGTTTTCTTCTTCTGGTGATAGCATCTTCCTCCTTGGAACTTCTTCCAGCTCCCAAAATTTTAGCAACTGATCGTCCAAAGACGTATTTTCCGTAATCGTGTGGAAAGATCTAGGGGTGGCTTCATTGCTGGGAGAAATACTTCCTGATAGAACCCATCCAAACTCAGTCCTTTGAGCCATGGGAGTACCTGGTTCCCCCTTCACTACACCTTCAAGTAGGATTGATGGATAGACGTCGCTACCAAGTAAGATATCGATTTTATTTGGTTCGTAGAACTTTGGATCTGCAAGATCAATAGTTTGAATGTGACTCCATTTAGCACATGCAATCTTGTGTTGTGGTAGAAACGCTGTAAGTTTAGGTAATATCAAAGCAGTAAGCTGTAAGCGAAACTTTTCGTTCAAGTTTGAGAAAATCGTAAGAGACACCTTATGCTTCGAAATGTTTCCGTTGGTGTTTCCAACACCAAGGATGTTAACGCAACTCCTTTCCTTTTTTAAATTCAATCTTAGTGCGGCAGCCTCAGAGATAAAGGAAGCTTCCGATCCAGGGTCCAATAGCGCTCGCAGCAACAACGGTTTGCCAAAGGGTGTAAAGACCTTAATGAGGGCAGTAGCCAGAAGAACAACTTTTGATTGATTGTTTTCTGCTAGAGACGCGTTGTATACAGAAGCAGTTGAGTTGGAGGAAGTTGGGTGCTCTGATGAAGCCGACTGTGGGGGTTGAGAGGAAGGCGAGGCTGGTTGGGCGGGTGGTGAAACATGCTCCATTTGAGCTAGGTCATTAGCATGCATAGCATTATTTTGTATGTTCAAGTGTAATAATGAATGATGCCTTTGGTGGCACGTAGAACACGTAAAAGCGCTAGTGCAATTTTGCGTGAAATGAGCATTTGAAAGGCAATTGAAACATAATTTCCTTTTTCTTACTATGTCTTGCCTTTTTTTCGGATTTAAGGCCTTGAATTTGAAACAATTCCTAATAGAGTGTGTACCTTGACACATTGAACATTTAAGAATGGTCGAATTGTGTGCACGAACAGATCCTGCTGTAGATCTGTTTTGATTAAAACTTGACGAGGACTGCCCCATGACGTCCAAGGTCCTTGATCTCATTAGCAAGAAATCCTCGAGAATATTATACGTAGGATAATCGACGTAAGACGAGATATGTGATTCCCAATGACCTCGAGTGATAGACGGCAATTTTTGAACAGTGTGGAAAATGAGAACATCTTCCCAGGATTCCACAGGCACACCAAGATTTTTGAGGGCCAGCTGTGCTTCATTTGTTGTGTCTAACAGCAACTTAATGTCATCTGCCGACTCTTTAGTCAGCTTTGGTTGCTCAAAAAGCAATCGAAATTGGATATCTTTCAGCAGTCGAAGATTTTGAAAACGTTTGACTAGTAACGACCAAGCAGTTTCAAAATTCGTGTCGGTATTTCGCAACATGCGTGCAGCTTCGCCGCTTAAGTTACCCTTCAAGTATTGTAACTTGTGTGCGTCGGATAACGATGGATTTTTATTGACTAAACTTTCAAACAATCCCTTAAATTCAGGCCACATTTGCAGCGAACCATCAAACGTGGGAATCTTCATCGGCGGAAGCTTTACTTCAACCGACGGGGTCTTTGATGCAGCTACTGAGTGGTTAATAAAACTTTGATTTTGTATATCTGTGCTTGCTAACTGCTCCTTTAATTCCGAAGAATATTTATAGTACAGTTCTTTGACCTTGTGAAAAGTTAGTGATTCCATATATTTAGATTTCGCCTCTTCACTAGGAGCTGCAACGATTTTTTGATGCAGAACTCTAGCCTCATCAAACGATGTCTCCAAATTGAGTAAACGGGCCTCATTCATATGCACCGTTTTCGACGATTTATCTAAACCTTGGTACGCCGTGTGATCGGCTGTTAATTCAAGCGAAATCGTTTGAATCGAGTCTACCCAATTCACAATCTTGCTCTTACTCATTGTAAAAAAAAGAAGAGTTTAGCGCAGATTACACACACACACTATTATTTGATTAAGATCACTAAGGATCAATAATTTAATTAAGAATTAAGTTTAAATTAAATTGCCACACACCTGTAGTTGAGCGTTGCTCCCTCGCTGCACCAGCTTCTCCAATTGTAGATCGTCACAGGAAACAAAGGCCGATCAAATTGAATGTCGTTAACGACTCACACGAACAATTGATTTTAGTGTTAGTTGAGACTAAGCGCACTGAAGTAATTTTTAATATTTGATGTCCTTTTGGCACTGTTCTTGTCCAGATCCTTAAATCCGGCTCGAAGGACCACAATGTATCGCAAGGACACTAGCAAAATTCGAACTGGTAGCCCCTGTGGCTGATTCGACAAATTCAAAAAAAAGGAAAAAAATCTTGCGCGGGAAAATCTGGACAATCGTTTGAATAACTTGCACTGTGTGCCTAACGAACTAACACACCAAAAGAAAGCAAAGAAAAAGAGTGAACCACTTTGGTTTAGACAACACTTTATTGCTTTGGTCTTGTTTGCT
The DNA here is from genome assembly GCA_949126925.1 of Cheilosia vernalis. Lineage (NCBI taxonomy): Eukaryota > Metazoa > Arthropoda > Insecta > Diptera > Syrphidae > Cheilosia > Cheilosia vernalis. Next base: position 5,399,176 of record OX421363.1, read on the forward strand.
TAATTGCACAATTGGGAATGCCAAAAAATGTTCTTTCGATTACACATGAAAGTCTTCATCCATCATCTGTCCGTTGGCCAATTTCTGCAGGTCAATGCACTTTGCGGATTTCCGTCCGAAATCACAGCAAAACTTCACCGCTTAGCTATTCCCGCACCGCGCCAATAGATTTGCCCTGCGAACTTAGCATGAATTCGGCTTTCCCCACACATACGCACACAAACGCACTGCATGTCAGTGCTGAGAGAGAGTGCACCTCGGTGGGAGGAGCCAATTGCAAAACATCGCCTATGCAATCTTCGCATGTTGACTCCCACAACAGATGATCGATTTATCATTTTCTCCTCTTGACACGATTTTGTTTGGGTTTATGATCTCCCAATTTGGTCATTGATTTGCATAGCCGAATTTGGTTGCCGTCGGCTTTTCAATTTGATGCAAAACGATGTTTTGCCGACGGATAACGATGCGGATGTTGTTTTACTAATCATGTTGCGTTGCAACAGTTATACTTATCTTTTATCCTACTGCTACTTACACAATCGATTATCTATATCTTATTCTAGATTCTTATTGGTCATACATTATTGGATAGGATCTTATTACTATTGAGTGACGCTCAGTGCAATTGAGTGCATGACACACCAAGCATGTGTGTTATATAGATAATTGGACTCGATTGCACTTTACATACTTATTCACTCTGCTATTGTTTGGTTTGGGGCAGTGGTGTCAATAAGTGGATATTTGGTTTGGGGCAGTGGTGTCAATAAGTGGATGCACTACACCCTTGCCCTTAAGAATTTTTTTAGGTAATGAATTAACTGGTTTTCTAAATTGATAATTTATGAACTAAACATTTTTTTTTTTATTTATTGATTGGCTTATATGGTTTCAATAGATTGTTATGGACCTCTTTATGTAATCCGTTGATGTTGTCTATAAATGAATTGACTGCTTTTCTTTTTAATATTTTGAATGGGCCAATATATGGTGCTTGCTGTTTTTTTTCTATTTTCTACTTTCAGTAATACTAAATCATCTACATCTAAATCTAATCTGTTGCAGTATTTTTTGTTTTCGTTCAATATACTTTTTTCTTTAATTTTCATTGTCATTTCTTTTGCCTTGGCGAGTGCATACTGTAACCTGACTCTTAGCTCGTGAGCATAATTGTCGTAGTCATAAATTTTTGTTCTGTTATTTGTGGTGTCGGAGGGTAAACCTGGTATTTTGCCATAAACGAGTTCATATGGTGAATACCCGGTGTCTACATGTGGTGTCGTATTATAAGCGAATGCGAAGTATGGGATCCATTTATCCCATTCATTGTCGTTGACATCTGATAACAGAAATTCGTTAAGTACCCTGTGATTTCTTTCAAGTGCACCTATCGTTTGATGGTGGTATGGGGAAGAAAATGTTTGTTTGATCTGTAATAGCGAACATATATTTCCTATCAGTTCGTTATTGAATTCTGTTCCTCTGTCTGATTTTAAAATTTTAAAATGCCCATATTTAAGAATAAATTCCTCTACCAAAGTTTTAGCTGTTGTTGTTGCGTCTTTTGATGTCATAGGATATGTGTTTGAGACTAAGGCAATCAACAATCAACATAACATCGTACTTATTTATTTTCTTTCATTTTGTTCGTTAATTATTCTACATTTATATTCGATTCGTTAATTCGTGGCTTTAATCTTAATTCAATTGTTGTAATTTGATGCATATTATATTAGTTTGTTCGATTTGACTTGTCTTCAGTGTTATCAATCACTTTGATCTACCTATGTATATAAAATTGTCATAATGTTCTCTTAAATTCTCTTAAGCTCACAATGTTACTCTAATCTCTATCGTCTAAATTACACCAACAACATTGTATTGTTTGTGCCTGTGTGGCGAGAGTGCTTTGGTGCATCGACCAATTGAACTGGCTTGTTCTCGGTCACTTGGATATCGACCACAGCAGACACCACAACTCCAACCACAAAGCTAAGTACAAGCTAAGTAGAATAAGAAACAAGTCTCAGTGAACGTCCTGAGTTAAACGAATTGTTCTCTGAAATTGCAGAACTTGACATGATCTGCGCGGTAACAGACCGCCTCCCAAAGACCTTATGCTTCGATAAGCGGTTCTCTACAGAGATCCCAAGTAGAGAAGCATGGGCGAGTAATAGCCCACCTACTTGCCAAAATGACGTGGGTAAAGCTGGGACCGCCACATTCGAATTTCGCCAAACAAACTACATGGGATTTAATTGCTATTTAATCGCTATTTAATTGCTCTATTCTTGATTTTGTCGCTCTTCGGGAAGTGGGAGATTTTGTGGCGGTCCTAGCTTACCGGTAAAGCTGGGACCGCCACATTGACTTTTGAAGGATTTTTTTTGCGCATACCAACCACCGATTTAATCGCTCTAGGGAAATGTATAAATTTTTCTAATCGGACAAGCCGTTCGCCCACAATTTCAAATTTACGTTTTTTTGTAACGGTCAGTTCGCTATAAAACTCTTTTGATTTTCAAGGAAAAGCAAAAAAAATATGAAAAAATTAATAAAAATTTAACCAATAAGAATTTTACCACGCCAAATATCTTAAAAGAAGCGTACACTTGTCGGCTACTATTAGATTGAATCAAATATTTTGTCGCTCTTCTCTAAATGGCCGAAAAACTGTTAGATAGACCTACCAAAAACAAACATATTGAAAAATTAAAAAAAAATATATTCAAAAATATATCAAAAGAACCGTCTATTCATTACCTATTACCTCATAGAATAAAAAAATTTGTCGCTCTTCTCTAAATGTGTCAAAAATCAAAAAGTAAATTTTGCCAAAAAAAATGAATATACCCCTAGTACAAACAAAAAAGTTGGAAAATTTGAAAAATCTGATATATCCCGTTCGAATCCTACTATGCCACATAGCTCATTAGAAGCGTGTATTCATTAGCTTACAACCCAATCCTTAAAATAATTTGTCGCTCTTCTCTAAATGTGTCAAAAGCTAAAAAAATTAACAAATGTCATTTCTTCGGAAATCCAGTTCGTACATCCAACTCTTTTGTTTTCCTATGGAAAATTTGAAAAATCTGGTATATCCCGTTCAAATCCTACTATGCCACATAGCTCACTAGAAGCGTGTATTCATTAGCTATCAACCCAATCAATAAAATAATTTGTCGCTCTTCTCTAAATGTGTCAAAAATCAAAAAGTAAATTTTGCCAAAAAAATAAATATACCCCTAGTACAAACAAAAAAGTTGGAAAATTTGAAAAATCTGATATATCCCGTTCGAATCCTACTATGCCACATAGCTCATTAGAAGCGTGTATTCATTAGCTATCAACCCAATCAATAAAATAATTTGTCGCTCTTCTCTAAATGTGTCAAAAGCTAAAAAAATTAACAAATGTCATTTCTTCGGAAATCCAGTTCGTACATCCAACTCTTTTGTTATTGTATATGAAGATATACACGCGAGGAAAAAATTGAACCAAAGAAGAGAACAAAAGAAAAGAATAAATGCCAACCAATGTGCTAAGTAGAAGCGTTTTATTACAACTGAACTTAAAGAGAAAAAAATGCACACCGAGTAAGTGTGGAAACAGTTGTTGCATTTCAAGGTCAAGAAAGATAAGTTATGTTGGTGTTGCCGATTGCGTTTATCTTATACATTTACTGCCCGGCTGGGCCGGTAGGCTCAGGACCAATGCTGAATAGTCGACACACCTTCTGTGCCGGTCGCGTTGTGCTCTTCAGTTTGTCCTCCAAGCAATATTGAACAGTGACGTTGCGAACAAGGCCGTCACTGCCCGGATGAACAGCAATGATGCGTGCCAGTCGCCATTTGGCTGGCGGTAGATTTTCGTGACGAAGTACGACGACATCACCAACCTTCAGATTTTCGCATGGTCGCCGCCACCTTTTGCGCTGCTGCAGCGAAGCCAAATATTCATCGTGCCAACGATGCCAAAACGATTGATGCATTTGTCGTAAAAGTTGCCAATGTTGAAGTCGATTTGTAGGCGTTTCTGGTACGGTAGGTTCAGGTAACGCCACGAGCGAACGACTGATCAAGAAATCAGCCGGAGACAATGCCAAACGGTCATCCACGCCATCATGTACTGCAACCAACGGTCGCGAATTTAAGCAAGCTTCAATTCGCACAAGCAGTGTATGTAATTGATCGTAATATAGTGTCTGGCCACCAACTACGCGCAACAAATGCCTCTTAGCCGACTTAACGGCAGCTTCCCATAGACCGCCTTGGTGGGGCGCTGCAGCTGAGATGAAATGCCATTGAGTCTGTTGATTCGCCAATTGTTGTTGTGTAAATTCGCTGTGCCATTCTGCCAAGTCGATTAGAAGAAGTTTGTTCGCCCTTTTGAACTGTGTGCCATTGTCGCTGTAAAGATGACTGCATGGGCCCCGTCGACCAACGAAGCGTGCGAAAGCGTTGAGAAATGCTCTTGCGGATAGATCCTCCGCCAGCTCGATGTGAACAGCCTTGGTTGCCATGCAGACGAAGATGGCCACGTATGTTTTCTTCGTCGTACGTGTGCGCGGTGCCCCAATGCGGATGTTGATAGGTCCACAGTAATCGATGCCAGATGATGAGAATGGTGGAGATGCCACAACTCGCGACGCCGGTAGTGATGCCATTTGTTGTTGAGCCATTCGCTGAATGTGTCGTCGGCATATGACGCATTCATAAACGCATTGTTTGACGAGAGCACGGCCACTGATGATCCAATATCGATGCCGGAGTACTTGCAGCATGAGGGTAGCCTGCGCGTGGCAGTTATGGAGATGAATGTCTCGTACGATGAGTCGCGATAGGGTACTTTCTCTTGCCATTATGATGGGATGTTTTTGGTCAGTCGATAGTTCAGAGTTCCGTAGTCTACCACCGACTCGCAATATGCCCTCTGAGTCCAGATATGGAGCCAACGATGCCAATTTGCTCGTTACTGCAACCTGCTGAGAATGGGTTAACTGATGAATTTCATTCGAAAAATACCTGTCTTGCTCTGCTCTAAGATGCCAGTTCAACGCCATAGCCATTTCATCGCACCCCACCCCGGTGTGATGCCAATATTGTCGTCGAGTTGGATTGCCACGAAGCACATACGCAGTTGTTCGTATTAGTCGGCCAATAGAAGAGAAACGTTCGACCAAATCGATGACGATGACCTTGTCGGCACAGTGAAATCTCGTTTGTATGATAAGCTGTGGGGAGGTGCGCGCAATATGAGCCTTGATAGGTCTAGACTCCACTGCCATCGCCTCTGCGTCTGCTTCTGATGGAGATGGAATATCACTTGTTATGTTAGCTCGCATTAGTTCCGTCGGGCCATGCCACCATAGCGGGTGGCCAATTAAAGAATCCGTTGAAATCCCGCGGCTCGCACAGTCGGCTGGATTGAGATGACTGCGGACATGCCGCCAATCAGCCACGTTGGTATGTTGTTGTATGTAGCCAACTCTGTTAGCAACATAGGGTTTGAGCGTAGCAATTGGTTTGCGTAGCCAACAGTGTACAATCGCTGAGTCGCTATGTAGCGTACAGGGTGCCTGCTCCAGGTCCAATGCATGTCTAATACTGCCAATAGTCTCCGCCAAGAGTCGTGCAGCGCACAGCTCCAATCGTGGTATCGTAGTCATAGGATTTCCCTTTTGGTCGGCTCGGGATGGTGCAACACGAGTTTTCGCAGTAACGAGTGCTGATGTAAAGTCGCCATTGCTGCTCGTCGTACAGACGTACACGACAGCTGCATATGCCTTAATGCTAGCGTCGCAAAAGCCATGCAAATGAATGATAGCTGGTGCTTGCATGTTTAAACACCGTGGAATTCGTAATTTTTCCAACCGCTGCAAATTATTGCGATAATCCATCCATTCTTGCATCAAGTTAGTTGGTAGTTGAGAGTCCCATCCTAAGCCAGTACGCCATAAAGTCTGTATAAATATTTTCGCCACTATGATAATGGGTGCAAGCATATTTGTTGGGTCGTACAATCTTGCAGTATCGCTCAGCACCTGCCGCTTGGTAGTAGATGTCGTTTCGCCAATGTCGATTCGATAGAACAACTCATCCGTGGTTGGATTCCAATGCAAGCCGAGAACTGTCACCTCCGGAGATTTCAATTCGATGTCAACTGCTGTCCCCAGATCGCCTGTGATTCCAGCCACTGCTATTTTGTCGTTGGACTGCCATTTTCGGAGGTTGAAGTGACCTTGCCGCAATATTATGTCGACGTCGTTGGCCAATTGAATCGCCTGGTGAGTAGTTTCAACACTCGTTAAGTAATCGTCGACGTAGAAGTCGCGAAGGATGCTTGTGACAGCGGCCTCCGCTCGGGTCTCGTTCGCCAATATATGACAGTTGTCGCGGCCGCACTGCTGCATTGCTCGAACAGCGTTGTACGGACCCGATGCCATACCATAAGTGACAGTAGTCAATTGATACGTGCGAATCGGTTCAGTAGGTGATTCGCGCCATAAAATTTGCTGCCAGCGTTGATGACGTTCATTGATTCGGACCTGCCGAAACATTTTCTCGACATCTGCCGAGAGAGCCACTGCAAAGCGTCGAAAGCGGAAGATGATCGTAGTGAGCAACTCTTGTATGAGCGGTCCACTCAATTGTGTGTCATTTAGAGAAACGCCATTTGATGTCTTCGCCGAAGCATTGAAAACAACGCGGAATTTTGCCAATACCGGATGATGTGGTATAACGTATCGCTGTGATGGTTCAGATGATAAGTTCGAAACATGCTTCATATGTCCTAAAGCCATGTATTCCTGTATGAATGCAAAATACTTCGCCTTTAGTTGTGGATCGTTTGCCAATCTACGCTCCAACTGATGAAATTGACGTAGAGCCAATGGATGAGAGTTGCCAAGAGTCAATGCGTCCGGACGAAAGGGAATTTGAACGACGTAACGACCATCGGAATCACGTCGATGCGTAGCCATGAATATATTTTCGCATATATCGTTGTCGACACCCGTTGCCTCGTTGTCTGCGTCAACTTCGAATATACGAGCCAGTGCCCTGTCGAGGCGTGCGTCGCCACCGTCAACATTGCCATGGATTGTGTGTAGTGAGCAAGGTGGTGCCGCAAATGAAGTGTCGACTGTGGCTGGTCCAAATACCACCCAGCCCAGTGAAGTTGATTGTGCAAATGGTTCATTCACTGAACCGCGTACTATGCCTTCTTGTAAGATACTACCCCAAATGTCAGCGCCAATAAGGGCATCTATTCGACCCGTTCTGCCAAACGACGGGTCTGCCAAAGCTAATGAACGCAAATGATCCCAGCACGACGGTGCAATATCCGCTGCTGGAGTCGGTGTAGTGATGGTATTGAGCAAATAGAAATTGACATCGATGTCAAATGTGCCATCGCATGACGCCAGATTGAGTATAGCACGGCCACGCGTGTGCGTGATGGCCGAACCGACACCTTCTACTTGAATTGTACAGGGTTTCCTGCAAATAGCCAATTGATTAAAAAAGCGGTATTTCATAAAACTGACCTGACTGCCCGGGTCGCAAATAATTCGGCAACGATGTGTAGAGCCATAGCCATCCTTTATGTGAACAATTGCAGTAGCCAATAAGATCAATTGTTCGCCAATTACCACAAACGTCTTAGCCGTCGATGGTAGTCATGCTATGTAGTTTTGTGGTGGTTGAGATGTTGATGCCACAGGTGGTTGCGTAGCTGTCGATGTTGGTGTTGATCTTGGGGTTGGTGCGGTTGCAGAAGAGTTACCGCGGCACAGCAATGTATGATGTCTGTCTTGACAATTTCGACAGTTACCTCCTGAACACACCTTAGTTGCATGTCCCGGCTTCAAACAGTTGAAGCACAGATTAGAGCTACGTAGTTTATTGAACCGTTCAGCCACAGATAAAGCCAACAATTTCGGACAACTACTGATGCGATGTATACTGCTGTCGCGAAATTCGCAATTGCCAGGCGAAGTCGCTGCCAACTTAGACTTCACCAACCGTGGGGCATTCGTCAAACGTCGCTGTGATGAGCCAATTGAGGTGCCATTGTCCGAAGAGCCAGGCCAATGGATAATGTCCAGTGATAGACTCTGTGCTCGTTTCTCGACGAAGTCTAGCAAGTGATCCAATTTAGGAATATCCTTTTGACTTGTTTGCATTCCCCATGCATGTTGTGTGATCTGTGGTAATTTCGATGCAACTATTGGTACGGATAATGCATCCCATTGATCGACCGGCAATGCCATTACGCGCAATGCACGGAGCGATTCTCGCACGGTGTCCACGACCGTCAAGAGTCCAGCGCCAGTTTCGATAGCAACTGGTTTGATGCCAACGAAGCGAGAGACGTGTAACTCAGCCAATGGTTTTTTGTTGTCGTAGCGTATCATCAACTCATCCCAAGTAGCCTGATAGCCGCCAGTGTATAGATTGCCAACAAGCGTTTCAAGCGAATCGCCAACCAATGACTCGCGCAATTTCTGCAGTTTGTAGTACTCAGGAATTCCCGGTTTGTTGATGAGCGTTTCAATTGCATCCTTAAACGCTAGCCAGTTGCGAAGGGAGCCATCAAATTTCGGAATGGTAACCGGATCCAATTGTAGATTCGTGGCAGCAGATCGCAGTTCTGCCGAATCCTCCTGAATCAACGGCTCAATCTTGGGAGCCATCAATCGCTTAAGTTTTGCCACAGCTGGATTGTATAAATCCTCCAGATCGTTCCACAGCCGCTGATGTGCCTCCAACTCGTTATCATTGTCTGCGTCGTCAACGAGCACATCATGCGCGGCAGTAAAACGTTCAAAATGTAGGGTTAAACTCGCTAATTCCTGGGAGCATGTATGGTAATCGCCAGTGAATCCATCAGCCAAGATTGCCGTTGTCTTACGGCGCAAAATGTTCGCTTGGGTTGTTCGTCGATTTAACTCCGCCATTGTCAATGCGCACGCCAAATCCCAATCTACTTACTGTGTCGCACGAGTGCCAAAATCCAACGGTAATAACCGGAATCCGCTTAATGGAAAATTCCACGAATGTTCTAGAGCGATTGCACAAAGCCTGACCAGTGGCACTTCAACCAAATAATTTTACGTTAGAAACTATTTTTCGATATGTAATTAGGGCAAATTCAATTAAATCCTCACAGGAGGCACCAAAAAATGTATATGAAGATATACACGCGAGGAAAAAATTGAACCAAAGAAGAGAACAAAAGAAAAGAATAAATGCCAACCAATGTGCTAAGTAGAAGCGTTTTATTACAACTGAACTTAAAGGGAAAAAAATGCACACCGAGTAAGTGTGGAAACAGTTGTTGCATTTCAAGGTCAAGAAAGATAAGTTATGTTGGTGTTGCCGATTGCGTTTATCTTATACAGTTATCCTATGGAAAATTTGAAAAATCTGGTATATCCCGTTCGAATCCTATTATGCCACATAGCTTATTAGAAGCGTGTATTCATTAGCTATCAACTCAATCAATAAAATAATTTGTCGCTCTTCTCTAAATGTGTCAAAAGCTAACAAGTTCATTTAGCCAAAAAAAAAATAAATATACCCCTAGTACAAACAAAAAAGTTGGAAAATTTGAAAAATGTGATATATCCCGTTCGAATCCTACTATGCCACATAGCTCATTAGAAGCGTGTATTCATTAGCTATCAACTCAATCAATAAAATAATTTGTCGCTCTTCTCTAAATGTGTCAAAAGCTAACAAGTTCATTTAGCCAAGTACAAACTAAAAAGTTGGAAAATTTGATATATCCCGTTCGAATCCTACTATGCCACATAGCTCATTAGAAGCGTGTATTCATTAGCTATCAACCCAATCAATAAAATAATTTGTCGCTCTTCTCTAAATGTGTCAAAAATCAAAAAGTAAATTTTGCCAAAAAAAATAAATATACCCCTAGTACAAACAAAAAAGTTGGAAAATATGAAATATCTGATATATCCCGTTCGAATCCTACTATGCCACATAGCTCATTAGAAGCGTGTATTCATTAGCTATCAACCCAATCAATAAAATAATTTATCGCTCTTCTCTAAATGTGTCAAAAATCAAAAAGTAAATTTTGCCAAAAAAATGGCGAACAGATACAAAAATCATATATACCGTTCAAATTATACTATTTTATTTTTTATAGAAAACTTTAAGAAATCATTTAGCTCTCAATCGCTCGTCAATGGATCAATAATTAATATTAATTGAATTAATTAGACGTTTGTGTCAAAATGACACAGAATTTTTGAAAAAATATTTGGCAACCCACAACTTATGCAACACATTTGGAATGTCGTAAATCGTTGCCTACCAATTTGCATAAATCCTAAAAGTCTGTAATTATCCTTCAGCAATTTTCGCTAACTGAACGTATGCATTGATTTTAACTTCGAAATATCAATATGTACATGTACCAGCTGAGTAAAAATGGTTCGGGTACAAGTCATCCCCGGACAATTCCCTCCAGCCAATTTTCCCACCTACCGTTTTCTACATCTGAACTCCGCAACTGACTGCCAACAATCACATCGCTTACCTTTAGTGGACAGTGCTACCAACCTACTAGTATTATGTTAAGTGTTAAAGTTTGTCTAAAGTCAGATGGGTACCTACCTGTATCTAATGCTGGTTTGAAGATAATAAGGGTTGGAAATGCTTATTGTTTGTTGTACCTGAATGGAGTTACAAGATTTCAAGACTGTAAATAGCTATATAATTAATTTAAATCTGAAGCTAAGACAAAAAGTTTTTTTCTGAAAAAAAAAAAGTGAAATCAAAATAAAAGTTAAAAACTGGCGCGAATTCTTAACGTTAGAGAATTCAAGAAAATAAAATAAAAAATTCGTAAAAATATTCATCCATCGTTATGTGTATCCGTGTTCGTAAGTGAATATAAATTACTATTCATATGAGCACGAAATATGCGAATTACGAAAAAATCAATTTAACTGTATTTATGAATTGAAAATTGCTGTTTTTTACATTATATTTAATTATTCTACCATCTAATCTAAAAAAAAAGCTGTGTCTCTATTGTTTTAAAATAGCTTAATTTGCAATTATTTACATCAATTTTCCCGCGAATTATTGAAAATTCATGCACATAAAACAGTCGCGATCCCCAAACCCACGAATGAAAAATTCCTTCGAACTTAACCCTCAACAATGAAACTAATTCGCGGGTATCTGAGACTAAAAAAGTTTTCATGTGAATGAAATTTGTCAGAATCTATGAATATTCGCTTTGCGCAGTTCGCTCTCATGTGAATATAATGTGGCGTGGAAGGTATCGTGTAACTTAAGTGGTGAAACAAGCCCTTAGTCACGGTTTGGTGAAACCAGGCCTTAGACAGTTTGATGAAACCAGGCCTTAAAGTCACAAAACAAGTTCCACTCAAGTGTCACTTCCAATTGGAGACTGGAATCTGTCACCACTGAACCTTGTTCTAGAACCACTTAGAATTAGCTAGAAAGTTCTCGTCAGATGGCGGAGCGGGTATAAAAGGACAGCTTTTAGAAGAGGGCGAGACAGTTGATTTATAACAGTGATTGGTTAAAGTTCGAGATAGTAATAGTTTGTGAAGATAAATAAGTGAAAAGTAATAGAGTAAATAAAGTGATTGGTTTGAAACGTTGAAGAATTGTTTAAGTAATAGTGTTCTGGTACTTAATAAGTGAAATATTAGAATAGTCGATAAAAGTGGAATAAAAGTGAATTTTATTAGAGAAGTTAAACGGAATAGTGTTTTATCTTTACGAATCCCAGCCCGAATGTAACATTGGTGTCAGAAGTGGGATAAAACTTATTCTGTGCTAAGTGTCTAAGTGTAGTTTAAAAAAAAAAAAAAAAAAAAAAAAAAAAAAAAAAAAAGAAGTGAATTTGTGTGAATTTCTAAATTACAAGAAACAAACAAAATGGGTCGTATATTGCTGCAACTAAGCATACCCCAATTGAAAAGTGAACTAGAAAAGCGGAATCTCTCCACAGCTGGAGGGAAAAGTGACCTCATACTTCGTCTGCAGGAAGCTGTCCAAAACGAGGGAGAAGATCCGAAAACCATGCTATTCGACGTGGCAGAAGAACAAGTAAGTACAAGCGTTGATATTAGCGCTATGATGGAATTGCTTCTTGTCAAGATAGAAGAACAGAAAAATTCTATGGAATCTAAGTTCGCTGAACAGAAAAATTCTATGGAATCTAAGTTCGCAGAACAGAAAAACTCTATGGAATCTAAGTTCGCAGAACAAAAGAATTCTCTTGAACAACAGAAAAATTCTATGGAATTGAAGTTCGAAGAGCAGAAGAATTCCATGGAATTGAAGTTCGCAGAACAGAAAAATTCTCTAGAAGAACAGAAAAATTCTCTTGAAGATCAGACAAATTCCATTGTCGCCGCACAAAAAGATGCAGTGGAAGAATTTAAGAATGTTCTAGATGTAAAAATCGACGCGATTGATGAAAAATTAAACGAGCATGAAACAAAGTTTGAGGAAATTAACAAAACGTTTCAAAAACACGAGACAAACATCGAGAACATAGCTAAAGAGCTCGGAACAAACATCAAGAATATAACTAAAGAGCTCGAAATAGTCAAGAAACAGAAGGCTCGGGAATATTCTGCTGACTGCCCAAGAAGGAAGGAGATGCAACCACCCGTTTTTGATGGTCAAACATCATGGCCAATTTATAAGAGACAGTTCGAAGCAGCTGCAACGACCAATGGATGGGACGACGAGGAAAAGTCGATTGCATTAACACTCGCATTACGAGGTACAGCTGCAGAATTGCTTCAAACTGTCTCAGCAGAAAAACAACGCGACTACGATGCATTGGTGAAGGCTATTGAGATGCGATTCGGTGACGACCATATGCAGCAAGTATATAGAGTGCAACTTCGCAGTCGAATCCAGAAGAGGGGAGAAACACTCCAGCAACTGCAAGCTGATATCGAACGGCTAGCGCACTTGTCTTATCCCAATGCCGGCGAGGATGTCATCAATGAAATGGCTATTGAGGCATTTACACAAGCCATAGAGGACAGACAACTGCAGATGGCTCTACGAATGGCTGGAAAGAGAACTCTTCCTGAGGCACTGGCATTTGCTTTAACCATGAGAGCTGCTGACCAAGCATCTCAAGGATTTCACCGCGTGAGAGAAATGACATCCGTTGAATGCTCGTGCCAGAGAACAGAAGTAGTCGACCGTAACAGTTCTCGAAGGGGACCGATCCGTTGCTGGAACTGCAATAAAATTGGACATCTACAACGACAGTGCAGAGCCGAACGTAGACAGGGCAGTTGTCCACATTGCAGAGCTAGGAACGAGGAGGCGTTTGAGCTTTCGGCGGATGGAACATCTGGAATCGACGCCCCCAGGACCACAATTCAGGTTTCCCAGACCAAACGATGTAATAGGAGTCTGACAGTGGAAGCCCATATCGGCCAGAAAAAGTGTGTCGCCACAATCGATACAGGTGCCACCGCTTCCATAGTCAGAAGGGACATCGTTCGCCAAGCATGGCTGCACAACACCAGCAGCTACTGTCTGAAAACAGCAACTGGAGCAACAGCAAAGGTGTATGGTGAGGTACTCTTGACGATAAACCTTGCAGGAATAGTCTTCTCCCATGCATTCTTAGTGGCTGATATATGTGACGAATGCATCATCGGAATCGACTTTATGAAGACGCATGATATAGTACTCGACATCGGTTTGCAAGTTATAAAGTACAAGAATGTCGAGATTCCGATGGTTTACGGGAACGAGAACGTCGCAGCTCTACGGACAGTTGTAAGTGAGGACGAAATACTACCACCTTCGTCAGAAACAGTTATTTGGACAAAGCTGGAAGGCGACCCTGGGAGCCACCGATTCTACCTAGTCGAGCCAGATGCAGAAAATTATTATCAGAGGTATATCGTCGGAAAGATGCTGGTTGAACCTAAGAACAACTTGGTTCCCGTTTGTGTCCTCAATGTGGAAAACAAAAGCGTGAAACTAAAGCAAGGGGAAGTGATTGGAAAGTGCGTACCGATTACTGCGGTCACAAAATTGTCCAATGCAAGTGATGTGAAAGCGGTTAGACCTACGGAGATATCGGAGATGAAAAAGAATATACTCGGAGAGTGCGAGCTGGATCAGGAGCAGCGGTCCATGGCAGGTAGTTTAATCAACGAGTTCGCTGATATATTTGCTTCGCAGAACAGCGAGTATGGCCGAACACATCTCGTAGAACACCGAATCGACACCGGAGATGCGAGACCGATTCGTCAGCCTCCCCGACGACTACCATTGGCTAAGCAGACGGAGGTTGCAGAAATGGTTTCGACGATGGAAAAGGAGGGACTGATTGAAAGCTCAAAAAGTCCGTGGGCATCGCCGGTCGTCTTGGTCAAGAAGAAAGACGGAAGTACGAGATTCTGCGTGGACTATCGCCAACTCAACAACGTCACCAAGAAGGATAGCTACCCCCTTCCAAGAATTGACGACACCCTGGACACACTATCCGGAGCCAAATGGTTTTCGACTCTCGATCTGAAGAGTGGCTACTGGCAAGTGCAGATCCATCCAGAAGACCGCGAGAAAACAGCATTCACAGCAGGAAACGGGCTTTGGCAGTTTACAGTAATGCCATTTGGACTGTGCAATGCTCCGGCTACCTTTGAACGTCTAATGGAGCGCGTTTTGCTGGGACTAACGTGGAAAACCTGCTTGGTCTACCTGGACGATGTCATCGTAGTAGGAAAAACATTTAACGAACATCGAGATAACCTTAAGGAGGTGTTCCAAAGGCTACGAAGTGCGCTATTTAGACCAGAAGTGAAGTACCTCGGGCACATCATCTCTTCCAAAGGAGTCAAGACTGATCCGGAGAAGGTCGATGCAGTGAAAAACTGGCCGGTACCCAAAGACAAACATCAACTGAGAAGCTTCCTAGGACTTGCGACCTATTACAGACGATTTGTAAAGGACTTTGCCAGGATCGCAAAGAGCTTGCATCAACTGACAGAAAAAGGCAAACAATTCAAATGGTCAGGTGAGTGCGAAAAGAGCTTCAAGGAACTTAAACAACAGTTGTGCAACGCCCCCATACTAGCGTACCCCACCCCTGGGAAAACATTTATTGTGGATGCAGACGCTAGTAATGTGGGAATTGGAGCCGTCCTTTCCCAGGTGCACGATGGCCAAGAGAAAGTAGTTTCCTACTTCAGCAAAGTTCTCTCAAAGCTGCTGCACTTTAAGAATCCTGAAGGCCAAGTCGCAAGGTGGATAGAACGGCTGCAGATGTACGACTACGAAATACAACATCGAAAGGGAAGTCTTCACTCTAATGCAGACGCTCTCTCCCGTCGACCGTGCAAAGCAAATTGCAAACATTGCTTACGACACGAGGAAAAAGAAGTCGCGTCCGTTCAAAGGGTGAGAGCTATGCCCATTGGTGGCTGGAGTGCGCGGGAAATACGGGAGGCTCAAAGGGAAGATCCGGATATCGAACCGATTATCGCCTGGAAGGAGCATGAGGGAAAACCAGACTGGCAGGAGATATCCAATAGGAGCCCCGAGCTGAAGGCATACTGGGCGCAGTGGGACTCCCTTCACGTACAAGACGGCATTCTAAAAAGAAGATGGGAAAGCCCGGATGGAAAGTCGTTCGTAATGCAGCTTGTTGTACCCAGGTCAAAGGTTAAGGAAGTGCTCAGGGAATTGCATGATGGAGTGTCTGGAGGCCACTTGGGAATCAATAAAACGCTCGAAAAAGTGCGGGAACGCTTTTACTGGATTCATTCAAGGGAGGACGTTGAAACTTGGTGCAGGAAATGCGTTACATGTGCGGCCAGCAAAGGTCCGAGACTGAAAGTCCGTGGCAAAATGCATCAATACAATGTTGGAGCCCCTTTCGAAAGGATAGCAGTTGATATTGCGGGACCGTTTCCTGAAACAAACAATGGAAATCGGTACATCCTCGTTGTTATGGACTATTTCAGTAAGTGGCCTGAAGCATTTGCTATCCCAAATCAAGAAGCTAAAACCGTGGTGGAGCAAATCGTCAATAACTGGGTAAGCAGATTCGGTGTACCAATGGAACTGCATTCAGACCAAGGACGGAACTTCGAGTCGAAGATTTTCCAAGGAGTGTGCCAGTTACTCGGGATTCACAAGACAAGGACAACCCCGCTTCATCCACAATCAGATGGGATGGTGGAGCGCTTCAACAGGACACTGAATGAACACCTCTCTAAGGTCGTTGGCGAAGACCAGAGAGACTGGGATAAGCAGATTCCCATGTTCTTATTGGCTTATCGAGGAGCAGTGCATAACACCACAGGACATACTCCATCTGGAATATTATTTGGTCGAACAGTCCGCCTACCTAGCGAGTTGATGTTTGGATATCCATGCGAAGAGCCCAAGAATGAGGAGGAATACGTTACAGACCTCAGGGATATCATCAGGGACGTGCATCGAGACACTAGGGATAAGATTAAGATAGCCAGTGACCGCATGAAAACGAGGTACGATACTAAAACGACAACTACAGGATTCCAGGAAGGAGATCTGGTATGGCTATATAACCCTCATCGAAGGAAAGGTTTATCGCCTAAGTTGCAACAAGACTGGGAAGGGCCCTATACAATCGTAAAGCGCATCAACGACGTTGTCTATCGCATCCAACGAGGAAGAGGCAAGCTGAAAGTCGTTCATGTGGATCGTCTTCATCGTTATAATGGTGAAAATGTTAACGAGTTTGTTCGGGACGAACAAGTTTAAGAGGGGGATATTGTGGCGTGGAAGGTATCGTGTAACTTAAGTGGTGAAACAAGCCCTTAGTCACGGTTTGGTGAAACCAGGCCTTAGACAGTTTGATGAAACCAGGCCTTAAAGTCACAAAACAAGTTCCACTCAAGTGTCACTTCCAATTGGAGACTGGAATCTGTCACCACTGAACCTTGTTCTAGAACCACTTAGAATTAGCTAGAAAGTCCTCGTCAGATGGCGGAGCGGGTATAAAAGGACAGCTTTTAGAAGAGGGCGAGACAGTTGATTTATAACAGTGATTGGTTAAAGTTCGAGATAGTAATAGTTTGTGAAGATAAATAAGTGAAAAGTAATAGAGTAAATAAAGTGATTGGTTTGAAACGTTGAAGAATTGTTTAAGTAATAGTGTTCTGGTACTTAATAAGTGAAATATTAGAATAGTCGATAAAAGTGGAATAAAAGTGAATTTTATTAGAGAAGTTAAACGGAATAGTGTTTTATCTTTACGAATCCCAGCCCGAATGTAACAATAACTTAACCTGGGCTCTCATCGCGTAATTTATTAAACGATAGTCGTCGAAACGAATGAACAGAACGATATTCTTTTCAGTTTGCTTCATGTTACATCTTACATCGTTCAATCGAATCGTTCATCGTTTTCATTTTGAACAGTTTGAACATGACTGTAAACAAACTCTGACAGCTAAAAAATCAAAAAAAAAAAATGTATGGAAATAGGTTTACTTTCTTGAATTTGTTTATTTTTCTGTTTTTTTTTTTTTTATTGATTGACATGGATTTAGGCATTTATTGCAGATGGAGAGGTAGTAAGGAATAAGGCAAGTGAAATGTTAAGTGAAAGTGTACGCGTATACGCAGATAGCCAAAAGTGTGTATGTAGGAACCAACCATAGCCCAATGGAATATGCTAAAGTGTTCACAGGTGTGGTAGGGCAGAAGAATTATTGTTTTTCGAAATATAGATTTGTATTTATTAAATCAATCAAAATGCCAATAAATTTCCTGCATTTTTTGGAACAGATGAGAATTTTTATTGCTTAGGATCCAGTTGCAAGAAAAAAAAATACAAAACTCAGCCCATTTCTTTTTTTGCAAGGATTTCATTCTTTCACAACTCGGATAAGAGCGAGTCACCTCCAAAGAGAACATAAGTGTGTTTTCCTTTAAATATTTTTTTTTGTCCAAAACTGAAATTCCCTATTCAAAACTGAAAACATGGACCAAAAACGATGAAACGATTGCAAAATAGCTGTCGTTCAATCGAATCGTTTCGACGAGGGTATTTGACGCTTAAATTTAGTAGCGTGAATCAACAAAAAACGATGATCGTCCAATCGTTTCGACTATTATCATTTTTGGTTGTCACACGAAGTAGAAGTAGTTTTGGGCTTACGCGATTAGAGCCCTGGCTTTGTAGCATCTACTCCATATTACAAAATGGTTTCCAAAAGCAAAAAGCCACCACGAACACACATTGACTTATAAAATGCTAGGTAGCACTTTTTTCCTACATTAAATACCATAGACTACAACCCGAACGATAAGAGTGAGAAAGTAAGGTTCAATTGTGGATTTGTGATATAGATGCCGCTAGGTGCAAAACTTGTGTGGGTTTAAAATAATGGAGTTTGCCTTTTTGAATCTGAGTTCGTTTTACTTTTAACCCAATATTTTAATCTTTTCTTTTACTGAGTAACAACAAGTGAAGTAAAGTAGGTAAAAAACAGATGCAGAAAATCAGTTGCAATCGTGTTGAATTAGAGCACAGCAGCAGTTTATGACAGATCGAAATATCGAAAAGATTTCTTACAAATCAGCAATAAAATGTGTACGTTAATAGTTATCTTAGTGACTTGCAGATGGCGTCGTCAAATATTTGAAATTCTTTACATAAAGGTTGCCACACTTGGCTGAAAATGTAAATTAATTGAAAAAGTATGAAATTAATTTTTCAGCTTCAGGCATCTTTTTTTGACATTTCAACATTATTTTTAAACTAAATTCTTTTGAGAATTTCTGATTTCTATGCAAACACCCCTTTCGTAAAACATAAAAGAAAGATGAACTACCGCAGTTGTTGCAATTGCGTGCTGAAAATCCTACATTACTTTGCTTTGCTGAGATCGACGCTAAAAAAAACAGGCCTATTATGTGATAAACATATTCTACTCGATTTATGTTAACTGCCTCACGAATGTTCGCTTAAAATGTTTTTATGTGTTTATTATTCTTCAGAACTGTTCATCTTTCTTTTATGTCAAAGTAGAATATGTTTATCACAATAAAAGCAATAAAAATTCTCATCTGTTCCAAAAAATGCAGGAAATTTATTGGCGTTTTGATTGATTTAATAAATACAAATCTATATTTCGAAAAACAATAATTCTTCTGCCCTACCACACCTGTGAACACTTTAGCATATTCCATTGGGCTATGGTTGGTTCCTACATACACACTTTTGGCTATCTGCGTATACGCGTACACTTTCACTTAACATTTCACTTGCCTTATTCCTTACTACCTCTCCATCTGCAATAAATGCCTAAATCCATGTCAATCAATAAAAAAAAACAGAAAAATAAACAAATTCAAGAAAATAAACCTATTTCCATTCATTTTTTTTTTGATTTTTTAGCTGTCAGAGTTTGTTTACAGTCATGTTCAAACTGTTCAAAATGAAAACGATGAACGATTCGATTGAACGATGTAAGATGTAACATGAAGCAAACTGAAAAGAATATCGTTCTGTTCATTCGTTTCGACGACTATCGTTTGATAAATTACGCGATGAGAGCCCAGGTTAAGTTATATTCACATGAGAGCGAACTGCGCAAAGCGAATATTCATAGATTCTGACAAATTTCATTCACATGAAAACTTTTTTAGTCTCAGATACCCGCGAATTAGTTTCATTGTTGAGGGTTAAGTTCGAAGGAATTTTTCATTCGTGGGTTTGGGGATCGCGACTGTTTTATGTGCATGAATTTTCAATAATTCGCGGGAAAATTGATGTAAATAATTGCAAATTAAGCTATTTTAAAACAATAGAGACACAGCTTCTTTTTTAGGTTAGATGGTAGAATAATTAAATATAATGTAAAAAAACAGCAATTTTCAATTCATAAATACAGTTAAATTGATTTTTTCGTAATTCGCATATTTCGTGCTCATATGAATAGTAATTTATATTCACTTACGAACACGGATACACATAACGATGAATGAATATTTTTACGAATTTTTTATTTTATTTTCTTGAATTCTCTAACGTTAAGAATTCGCGCCAGTTTTTAACTTTTATTTTCTTAAATTCTCTGAAGCTGATTTCATTTTTTTTTTTTTTCAAAAAAAACTTTTTGTCTTAGCTTCAGATTTAAATTATTTATATAGATATTTACAGTCTTGAAATCTTGTAACTCCATACAGGTACAACAAACAATAAGCATTTCCAACCCTTATTATCTTCAAACCAGCATTAGATACAGGTAGGTACCCATCTGACTTTAGAGAAACTTTAACACTTAACATAATACTAGATGGTTGGTAGCACTGTCCACTAAAGGTAAGCGATGTGATTGTTGGCAGTCAGTTGCGGAGTTCAGTGCCTTGATTTTGTGTGGTTTTTTTCCGCAATGGCGGTGTCGGAAAGGGTTCACGTATGGGCGGATTCTATAAATGTGTGAGTGATGTCGCGAACTGACAACTTCCAATATTTCCTGTTCTTATATCGCTTTGTTCCTGAATATTCCAGGCGAGCTTTCCCACACGCAACCTTTTTCTGTAGCGAGAAGGATGTCGGATGAGAACAGCGTGACCGTTGTGCGACAATTTGGTACCTTTTTCGAGGACACTAATACAATTTGCTATTCCTTTGTTCCTTTTTATTAGTTGGAAAATTCACATTTAAGGACTATGCACATGAGAGCCAATTGCGAACGAACAGCGAACAAGCGAATATTTTTGACACTTCAATCACTTCGATCATTGTTCAACGTTAACTTCGATAGAATTTTTTCATTCGTGGGTTTGTGGATCCGCGAATTTTTTATGTGGATTGTGAATAAAGTGGGACAGTTCGCTGCAAGAATTTTCAATTGCTGTAATAATTGTAAATTGAGCTAGTATAAAAATCAATTTTCAATTCATTAATACATTTAAATTCATTTGTTCGCAACTCGCGCTCATGTGAATAGTACTTAAAATTTTTTTTCAAAAACTGTGATTTCAAAATGAATACGTTTAAAATATAACGCGGTTCCCCATCATAGCGTAAAGCCGGCTAATACTTACTAAATATTGGGAGAAAATACTAAATTTACGTAGTAGCATCAGAAAAAGGCACATTTTTCTTTCATCGCCCCTTTTTTAGGGACTTTTTAAAACTAAATTGAACGCGATCTTAAAAATATGTAGATATAAAAATGAGTTGATATGTATAATTTATGAATAATATTCAATTAAATTTTATATATTTATAAATAAAAATCAAAGCTAAAAGGTTTTCATATCAAAATTTATTTGAAAACGTGCATCTAACGTTTCATAGAAGTAGTGTCTAGCTCACAAGCGGAACAATCTTAACGACATCTAATGGTAAAGTGATTTGGTTCAATTTATAAAAGAAAAGTTGTGTGGGAATGATCTACGAGTATTTACAGTCTATATTGTATTGTAAAACTAAAACTAAAATTTATAACCTTTCTCTAACAATACGGGAGATTGTTGCAAAATTCTGAAAAGTAGCAAAAAAAAAAAAAGAGCGGTGTAAGAAAAAAGTTTCATTTGTAAAGATTCTCTGAAATTTAAGAATTTTCGCACAATATTTAACAATTGTTGGCTCTCGTAACACTATAATCGTGTTCTGATAAACAGCAGCGTTATATTTTACTAAAATTCATTTGAAAATCACAGTGTTTCTAAAAATTGCAAAGTTCCTTTCCAAACTAAAAAAAGGGATACAGTAGCAACAAATTGTATCAGGATCCTCGAAAAAAGTGCCAAAATATTGCACAACGTTTACGTTGGTCACAGCGCGCGGCTCACTCACACATTCAAATCCGATTCGGGCCGTTCCCTAGCGACATCGCCTCAAAAACCGCACAAAATCAAGGCACAGATGTAGAAAACGGTAGGTGGGAAAATTGGCTGGAGGGAATTGTCCGGGGATGACTTGTACCCGAACCATTTTTACTCAGCTGGTACATGTACATATTGATATTTCGAAGTTAAAATCAATGCATACGTTCAGTTAGCGAAAATTGCTGAAGGATAATTACAGACTTTTAGGATTTATGCAAATTGGTAGGCAACGATTTACGACATTCCAAATGTGTTGCATAAGTTGTGGGTTGCCAAATATTTTTTCAAAAATTCTGTGTCATTTTGACACAAACGTCTAATTAATTCAATTAATATTAATTATTGATCCATTGACGAGCGATTGAGAGTTAAATGATTTCTTAAAGTTTTCTATAAAAAATAAAATAGTATAATTTGAACGGTATATATGATTTTTGTATCTGTTTGCCATTTTTTTGGCAAAATTTACTTTTTGATTTTTGACACATTTAGAGAAGAGCGATAAATTATTTTATTGATTGGGTTGATAGCTAATGAACACACGCTTCTAATGAGCTATGTGGCATAATAGGATTCGAACGGGATATATCAAATTTTTCAAATTTTCCAACTTTTTTGTTTGTACTAGGGGTATATTTATTTTTTTTGGCAAAATTTACTTTTTGATTTTTGACACATTTAGAGAAGAGCGACAAATTATTTTAAGGATTGGGTTGATAGCTAATGAATACACGCTTCTAATGAGCTATGTGTCATAGTAGGATTCGAACGGGATATATCAGATTTTTCAAATTTTCCAACTTTTTTGTTTGTACTAGGGGTATATTTATTTTTTTTGGCAAAATTTACTTTTTTATTTTTGACACATTTAGAGAAGAGCGACAAATTATATTATTGATTGGGTTGATAGCTAATGAATACACGCTTTTAGTGAGCTATGTGGCATAGTAGGATTCGAACGGGATATATCAGATTTTTAAAATTTTCCAACTTTTTTGTTTGTACTAGGGGTATATTTATTTTTTTTGGCTAAATGAACTTGTTAGCTTTTGACACATTTAGAGAAGAGCGACAAATTATTTTATTGATTGAGTTGATAGCTAATGAATACACGCTTCTAATAAGCTATGTGGCATAATAGGATTCGAACGGGATATACCAGATTTTTCAAATTTTCCATAGGAAAACAAAAGAGTTGGATGTACAAACTGGATTTCCGAAGAAATGACATTTGTTAATTTTTTTAGCTTTTGACACATTTAGAGAAGAGCGACAAATTATTTTAAGGATTGGGTTGACAGCTAATGAATACACACTTCTAATGAGCTATGTGGCATAGTAGGATTCGAACGGGATATATCAGATTTTTCAAATTTTCCAACTTTTTTGTTTGTACTAGGGGTATATTTATTTTTTTTGGCAAAAGTTACTTTTTGATTTTTGACACATTTAGAGAAGAGCGACAAATTATTTTATTGATTGGGTTGATAGCTAATGAATACACGCTTCTAATGACCTACGTGGCATAGTAGGATTCGAACGGGATATATCAGATTTTTCAAATTTTCCAACTTTTTTGTTTGTACTAGGGGTATATTTATTTTTTTTGGCAAAATTTACTTTTTGATTTTTGACACATTTAGAGAAGAGCGACAAATTATTTTATTGATTGGGTTGATAGCTAATGAATACACGCTTCTAATGAGCTATGTGGCATAGTAGGATTCGAACGGGATATATCAGATTTTTCAAATTTTCCAACTTTTTTGTTTGTACTAGGGGTATATTTATTTTTTTTGGCAAAATTTACTTTTTGATTTTTGACACATTTAGAGAAGAGCGACAAATTATTTTATTGATTGAGTTGATAGCTAATGAATACACGCTTATAATGAGCTATGTGGCATAGTAGGATTCGAACGGGATATATCAAATTTTTCAAATTTTCCAACTTTTTTGTTTGTACTATGGGTATATTTATTTTTTTTGGCAAAATTTACTTTTTGATTTTTGACACATTTAGAGAAGAGCGACAAATTATTTTATTGATTGGGTTGATAGCTAATGAATACACGCTTCTAATGAGCTATGTGGCATAGTAGGATTCGAACGGGATATATCAAATTTTCCAACTTTTTTGTTTGTACTAGGGGTATATTTATTTTTTTTTGGCTAAATGAACTTGTTAGCTTTTGACACATTTAGAGAAGAGCGACAAATTATTTTATTGATTGAGTTGATAGCTAATGAATACACGCTTCTAATAAGCTATGTGGCATAATAGGATTCGAACGGGATATAGCAGATTTTTGAAATTTTCCATAGGAAAACAAAAGAGTTGGATGTACAAACTGGATTTCCGAAGAAATGACATTTGTTAATTTTTTTAGCTTTTGACACATTTAGAGAAGAGCGACAAATTATTTTAAGGATTGGGTTGATAGCTAATGAATACACGCTTCTAATGAGCTATGTGGCATAGTAGGATTCGAACGGGATATATCACATTTTTCAAATTTTCCAACTTTTTTGTTTGTACTAGGGGTATATTTATTTTTTTTTTGGCTAAATGAACTTGTTAGCTTTTGACTTGTTGACTTTTGATTCAATCTAATAGTAGCCGACAAGTGTACGCTTCTTTTAAGATATTTGGCGTGGTAAAATTCTTATTGGTTAAATTTTTATTAATTTTTTCATATTTTTTTGCTTTTCCTTGAAAATCAAAAGAGTTTTATAGCGAACTGACCGTTACAAAAAAACGTAAATTTGAAATTATGGGCGAACGGCTTGTCCGATTAGAAAAATTTATACATTTCCCCAGAGCGATTAAATCGGTGGTTGGTATGCGCAAAAAAAATCCTTCAAAAGTCAATGTGGCGGTCCCAGCTTTACCGGTAAGCTAGGACCGCCACAAAATCTCCCACTTCCCGAAGAGCGACAAAATCAAGAATAGAGCAATTAAATAGCGATTAAATAGCAATTAAATCCCATGTAGTTTGTTTGGCGAAATTCGAATGTGGCGGTCCCAGCTTTACCCACGTGCCAAAATGGCCTAAAGTGGTATACGGATGGTTCCAAAATGGAAACAGGAGTGGGAGCTGGGTTCCACGTACCTAACCATAATGTCTCAATACCGATGGGGGCAAATCCTAGCGTGTTCCAGGCTGAACTCCAAGCCATCCAAGAGTGTGCCAGTCACATATACAACACTGGTATTAAAGGCATTCACATCCATATATTCACGGACAGTCAAGCAGCTATTAACGCCCTAAGCTCGCATATTATGGACTCCACATCGGTACTAAGCTGTTTTATTTCATATTTTATTGACTTAGGAAATATCTTTTACATTAGACTTGAAGTCCATTTATAGCAAAAGTTAATACAATTTTGAATTAATTTAACTTAACAAGTATGAATAACATTAAACAATTAAAGATAAGCAAATAATGAGCATATTCAATTTAGACGATGAGAAATCTACATTAATACATTTCAAAAATAAATAATTTAGGAGCATAAAGAAAAAAAAAAACAAATATAAATAAATACATTTACAAACTATAATATGAATTATGAATTATTGACTAGATGTCTGAATAAAACGTTTTCGAAGTATTTGGTACCGCGATGTCTTCGTATATCTAGGGGTAAGGCATTCCACTGTCTGATAACACAAACAAAAAATTGACGTTCTGAATTTGTGCATGTGAACTTTGGCTGCACAAATATAAACGATCTTGACGAGGCACCAAAATTTATTTTTTCATAAAGATACGAGGGTTCCTTACTAATTAAAATGTTATTTAGCATTTTAAGCCCGCAGTACTTGAGATATGTATACAAACTACATCCAAATACGCTTTTTGAGTAGCTTGATATGTGATCGAAGCGTTTGAGATCATATATGTATCGGATGACATTGTTAAATGCTACAGTTAAATTTCTTTTTGTTTCGGAACTATGACCACAAAAAATTTCACACCCATATGTTATGATCGGCATAATTATTGATTTGGCTAATTGCATTTTAATATGTTGGGGGGTAAAGTGCTTGGATAAAGATAAGTTTCGCAGGCAGCCATAGATCTTACCAATTGACAACCGTATATGATAGTCCCAACTAAGAGTAGAATCGAACCAAATACCCAAGTTCTTAGCCTTATCTGTATATTCGAGTACTGTTCTTCCTAAGTATATTCTTGGAAAATAGCTATGGTCAAGTTTATTTTTGTAAATAATCAAACATTTAGATTTTGTTGGATTTAGTTGGAGACAATTCTCTTCTGACCAAGACGTAATATTTTTTAGATCTTTATTTAATTTATCAGCACAATCTTCGATCATTCCAAGCTTGCAGCTTAAATAGATTTGTACATCATCGGCATACATGTGCAGGGAAGAATTTTCGATTACAAGCGGAAGGTCATTAATAAACATTGTAAACAACAATGGGCCAAGTATTGATCCCTGGGGTACACCAGAGCAAAGTTCTAAGAAGCTAGACACGTTCCTATTTAAGACTACTGCCTGTTTTCTATTCGTGAGGTATGAGTGCATCAGATTAGCGGCAGAGTTTGAAAACCGAAAATAGTTCTTAATCTTGGATACAAGTATTTTATGATTTACTGTATCAAACGCTTTAGAAAAATCCAGCAGTCCGAGAAAAGATACAAGGTTTTTGTCCATAGAATACCTTAGGTCGTCAGTAACTTTTAGCACAGCTGAAACACAACTATGCTTCACCCTGAAACCAGACTGAAATTTACTTAGGAGTTTGTTATTGTTAAGAAAAAGCGAAATTTGGTTATGCAAGATTTTTTCCAAAACTTTTGACAGAAATGGAAGAATTGAAATAGGTCGGTATTCGGGATTTGTAAGTCGAGTAGCTGCTTTCTTAAGAACCGGTATTACTTTAGCAACCTTCCATATTTGAGGAAAATAACTTGTTAAAATGATTGTATTAAAAATATGGGTTATAACTGGAAGTATATGTGGCAGAATTATTTTTACAAAAAGAGGGTGTATTTCATCGAGACCCACTGCCTTTGATTTTATATCAATGACAGCTCTTACAACATCTTGTTCTTCTACTCTTGCAAAATAAAAACATCCCTCGATATCATTTTCACATGAAAAATCATCAGATTGGTCAGCATCTCGTGGGCCGGATTGAATGTTCGCAAATTGAATATTTAGTGAGTCAGGGCTTACTTCTGGAGGACATTCCTGTCTTTGCCGACCAACACCTAATTCTCGAATATTTTTCCAAAGCGTTCGTGAAGGTAAATTTGGGTTTAACTTGTTAAAGTAAAATAACTTTTTAGCCTCCCTTATTTTAATTGTAATTTTATTTCTTAGGCTCCGAAAAATGTTGTATAGTTCTGGAAGCTTAAAACGTTTCCATTGGCTATACGCACTATCCCTTCTTTTCATTAAATCACGTAGTTCTGGGGTAAACCACGAATTGTTTTCGGACAAATTTTTAGTTTGTCTTATCGGAACATGTCTATTAAAGAGAGCTCTAACAGCATCTTCAAGAAAATTAATTTGCTCATCCGGGGAATTCATTAAGTAAATTTGTTGCCAGTTGGTATGGATTATATCATTTTCCAAATGATTATTATTAATATTTTTAAAGTCCCTAAACTCGTAAATAGATACTGCATTGCTAGGTAAAAACTCGTAAGTTACAAAGATCAGATCATGTTTGGAATATGCTGGTGCTGATAGTTGTGAAGATAAGAGTGTTTTGTTTGGATTGTTGGTGAGGAAAAAGTCAAGTAAGGTAGCACCTTGATGCGAAAAATGTGTAGGTAGATCTGTATTCACTGGTACCAGGCCAAGTGTACTAATGCTCTGAATAAATGATCGTGACTCTTCAACACACAATAAGTTACAATTAAAATCACCACATAAAAGAACATCACTATAGAGAGGAGAAAATTGCTCTAAGACTGAAAACAGATTTGAACAATTAACATATTTATTTGGTCGATATACAACACCAAACAGGCATTTACTATTACGGTTCGTCAATTCAACAAAAAGGTAGTCTACGGCAGAATGTTCATCCGATTCTGTAACGTATTTAGGACGTATGTTACTACGAATATATATTGCTGTACCCCCCCCAGTTCGATTTAACCTATCAGCGCGAAACAATCTGTAGCCATTTAACTTATATACTGTATTGGAAACACCACTTTGAAACCAAGTTTCCGATACACATATAATGTCAACAGCCGAATTTGTAAAAGTTCTTCTAAACTCATCTATCTTTGGATATAAGCTTTGCGCATTTATATGGCACACTCGAAGTCCATTGTGTTGTTTGCACAGAATTTGCATCATCATGCGCAAATCATTGTTTGTGTTATCATTATTTTGGATTAAGTTGCTGTTATTAATCATTTTCGAAGTTATTAAACAAGTTAAAGTACATATACCATCCCCAGACAGAAGACAACATAAAACGAGGTAAAAGGAAATATTCAGACATGAAAATCATAGTATTTAAAATTGAGAAGAAACTAAAGAAAAATAAATATTTAACAAAAATTATATAATATAATAAATGCTGCATATAGAGAAGCAGCTTACATAAACTCATCGTGTTGTTTGACATTTCCATTATTTGCATTATCGGCGATTTTATCCAAGTTCGTCAGCGAGGTTACCAAGAGCGCTTCTCCAGCTAAATCGCCCGGCCGAGCGATTTGTCGTACATAAACTCTCCCATTTCGTGTGTACACACTTGAAAGCTTTTTTCCACGCTTTAAACGAAGAGCTTTTCGTAGAATAAGGTGGTCATTGGAAGTCAAGCTTTCATTTAGGTAGATGCGGCTGTCAGATGGTAATCCGACATCATGTAAACAAATGTTTTTTTTGTGATTTACCCATTGGACGTGTACTGAGCGCAGTAAATGTTTTTTTTTCATCGGCAGACACAAATTTAATAACGATCGCAGTATTTTCATCAGAATGCCTTCTCGGTTTAACGCGGAAAATGTTCTGTAAAGTAGGTGTTGGTGTACAGTTGACAGATAGGCAGAACTTCGTAAACATTGTCGCCAAGTCCTCCTTCTCCATTTTGGGTATTCCACGTAGGACAGCAATATTTGATACTTTGTCTCGTTCAAGTTCATCAATCCGGTGGTGAAGGAGAGATATGTTGGGTGTACTATCCGATTGGTTTGTTGTTGCCTCCAGTTGTTGAACTCTTTGAGACAGATCATTAATTTGTTCTTTGAAGTGTGCGATGTTGTTGACGAAATCTTTCTCAATTTTATCCAGTTTTCTCGAGAGCTTATTATTCTCTTCTTTAATGAAGTCTTTTAGTTCTTCGTATTGCTTATTTTGCTTAATTGTTGCCTGTTCCATTGCCTTTACAAAGTTCATGTTGGTAGTGCCCGCGGGTGGTGTGCGGAATGCAGGCGAATTTTGATGTTGGTTTTTTATGGCAGCAGTCTTGCGGGTTTCACGGGTGTGTTGTTGTTGTGATTCGGCCATTGTCAACAGTGGAAACTTTAAAGCAGTATAACTCGAGAACTAATTTACTTCGAAGAAAAATACAAATAACAAGCGGATAAAACAGGCAATGAAGCGATATGAAACACTTTTTTTTGTTTAAAACTATTGTTTATTAAGTAGGAACTTGGTTAAAACGCACAGAAAATATTTAGTGTTTTAGCTTGTCATATTTGACATTTGACGCCTTCTAGTTGTTACGAATGTTAACCAAAAACGCCCTTCGAACGCTTGGCCTCAGGAATAAAACCAAATTATGGTGGATTCCGGGCCATGAGGGTTTTGAGGGAAACGAGAAAGCCGACGAAATGGCCAGATTGGGCTCTGCAACTCCTTTCACAGGACCTGAACCCTTCTGTTATGCTCCCAAATCGTCTATAAATCTAGCCGTCAAAAGATGGGAACACACAAAATGCATTTCATATTGGGAGAGCATCCCAGGTCTAAGACAGGCCAAGCGTGCTATACAGCCGTTCAATAAAGATGCCAATAAAATTTTAAATCTAAACAGGCATGATATCAAAAATCTCACTGGTTTCCTCACAGGACATCACCACCTACGATATCACCTAAATAAAATAAATTTAACTGACTCCTCACTCTGTCGGTTATGTCTTGAAGAAGACGAAACAGCTGAGCACATAATATGTATGTGTCCAGCCCTATGTGGAATCAGAAGAACTATCTTCTACAACGAGCTTCTCAGCCCTGAAGAGATGAAGAAGTCATCTGCTGGCAGATTAATAAACTTTATCAGGAAAGTAGAGGACCTGCTAGACTAAACAATATTCTGGCCCTATGGCACAATAGATCTTTTTGGTCGACGTGCCTTTAATGCTTAGGCATAGTCAGAAGGTTAAAAAAAAAAAAAAAAAAAAGTAGAATAGAACTGAATTTCTTCAATCCAATTTCTTTTGTTGCGTACAATTTATACATTCAATTCTTTGTTGCGTACAATTTCCTCTCGTTGCTCGTTTCAAACCATATCCGGTCCATATATGCGGTCATTGATTGCAACTCATTACCTAATTGTGAACGAATTACTGACATAGGTTCTATTTCCCTGACTGAAGATGATATTCTTCTGGAATTATCATCGCTTGATGATTCAAGTACGAGTATTGCGCCTGATAATTTCCCCCCTTTGGTTTTTAAGTCATGCAAATATAGTTTAGTTCAACCGCTTACGATTATATTCAACAAGTCTCTGATGTCAGGTAATTTTCTTGATTGCTGGAAGCATTCTTTTATTACCCCAATTCACAAGTCTGGATCTAAAAGAATAATTGACAATTACAGACCTATAGCTAAATTGCAACTAATTCCGAAAATATTCGAAGCTGTTGTTAAGAAACGGATATATGCCGCTGTGAGTAACCAAATCTCGCAAAACCAGCATGGTTTCGTGACTGGTAGATCAACTACTACCAACTTAATAATCTTCACAAATTATTCACCTCTATTCTGAGATCCGAATCGAATAGAAAACTATTCGATTTCCTCAAACTGGCATTCCTACTTTCGATTTTGATAGAGATTCATTTTTTGTTCATTTCTCCCGGCATTCTCAGTTTCGATTGATTTGAGTTAAATATCAAATTTTATTCGATCGGAAATTTCTGATCGAAAGCTGTATTTAAAAATGTTAGTGGAATTGCTTTTTAATAAATTGAAAGAAATGTTGCTCTTATCACAAAATGTAGGTATACAAAGCGCATATTATGAACTAGGAAGCAACATTTGTTCGTTTTATGGAAAAATAATAATTTATTTGTATTAACCGGCAGATTAAATGGATCCGATTTGTCTCGGAGTATTTTTGGATTCAATTTGACCGATTCTTCCTCCAAAAATACATATGAAGTTATTTTTATTTAATAAAAGCAAACCAAAAAATGTACAATCTGACAGCTAAAACCTTAAACAGCTGATTTCGAAAATCAAATTCATCAGTAAAATCATTCGATAATGAATTCCTTTCCCTCGAATCTTAGAATGTGACGAGTTCATTCGAGTGAAAGTTTTAAATTCGAGGAATACTCGATTCGATCGAATCTCAGAATTAGCATGATTGTCTTCATAAAATTGAAAATCGTCTTCAGGTTGACTGTATTTATACGGATTTTTCGAAGGCTTTTGACAGAGTCCAACACAATGTTCTGTTAAAGAAACTTGAAATGTTTGGATTCAATTCTTATATTTTAAATTGGATCGGTAGTTATCTGCAAAATCGGAAACAGTATGTGAAGATAGGATCCGCTCTGTCTAATGAAATTTTAAATCTCTCAGGGGAGCCATATTGGTCCTCTCCTCTTCCTTCTTTTTATAAACGACTTACCATCTTTTATATCTGAATCTAATTCTCTTTTATATGCTGATGATTTAAAAATATATAAATCTGTTAGCTCGCTTTCTGATGCCATTAAATTGCAAACAGATCTTAACCAAGTTAATTACTGGTGTACTTTGAATGGGTTATATTTTAATATAAAAAAATGCTCTGTTATGACTTTCAATAGAATAAAATCTTCGATAATCTTTGATTATAGTATACAAGGTAAATTACTTAAAAGAGTAGCTAATCAAAAAGATCTGGGTGTTATCTTTGATCCGGAGTTACATTTTGCGTTACACATAGATTACATCATAAGCAAGGCTAATTGCATGCTGGGTTTTCTGTGTCGAAATTCTAAAGACTTTAATGATCCCTACACACTTAAATCCCTTTATAATTCTTTAATTCGTTCTATATTAGAATATGGTTGCGTTGTTTGGAATCCCTACTACCGCAATGCTGAAGTTCGGATTGAAAAAATTCAAAAACGATTCACGAGATATGCTCTCAGAAAAATAAACTGGAATGATGATATTCCTCCTTATGAAGCAAGATGTGCGTTTATGAGTTTGAAACCTCTTGCTAAAAGAAGAACATATTACTCCGTACTTTTCGCACATGATGTTATTACCGCTCATATTGATTGTTCACTTTTATTATCAATGTTTAATATATACACTCCTTTTCGCATTCTTCGGCCTAGAGAACTGTGTTTTTTTTATGTTTCTCGGCACAGAACAAATTATGGGCGTAATGATCCCATAACTAAAGCTTGTGTCAATTATAATTTATATGTAGACTCAATTGATTTCAATATGAGTAGATCACTTTGTAAAACATCTATAATGAATTCACTGTAATTAAATTAAATTAAATTAAATATATACATTTATGAATTTTTGTATTGTATTGTATTGTAAGTAATAGGCCCTGTACACTGCGACCAGAAGAGATCTATTGTGTTGGCCTTTATTATTTAACCCAGGGAGCTGTTGAGGCTCTTTATAAACCTCAGTACCCTTCTTGGTTCCATGTTTCCTATATCTGCAGGACTTATAAATGCCCCTTGCATGTGGAACATTCTGCTCTTTGCCACAGCAGGGCATTCGCAGAGTATGTGTTCCGTTGTCTCCTCCTCTTCTCCGCAGAGTCGACAGGAGTCGTCGTCGGATAGTCCCATTTTTTTGAGGTGGTATCTTAGTGGCCAGTGACCAGTAAGATAACCCGTTAGGATCCTGTTGTGATCCGCACAACCATACCCTACTCATGACCTACCCTACTCATCACCTTCTCATCTTTCCCACTGGCAATCCAAATACACCACCAGAGCGCACGGCTATTAATAGGTTATTCGCCTTTGTTCATTCGTTTTCCATTTACCCAAACGCCACCCAAGCGCAATTAGTCAAGTGTCTATCTGCCCAAAACGATACACACGTAACCCAACTCCGATTGCCCAGCGGCATGCCAACATATGGCAAAACTGCAACGAATGCATATCGGAGGTTTACTACGTTGTGCTATCGGGGACATAATAATAATTTATGAATGGATGACACTTGACACCAGCGTAA
Organism: Cheilosia vernalis; assembly: GCA_949126925.1. Lineage (NCBI taxonomy): Eukaryota > Metazoa > Arthropoda > Insecta > Diptera > Syrphidae > Cheilosia > Cheilosia vernalis. Next base: position 5,432,508 of record OX421363.1, read on the forward strand.
GGCAAATGACACCCAAGATGTCATTTGGGTACTTTTAATGGGAACGGAAAACAATTAAGCAATACCTAGAAATAGCGCGTATGCATAATTGGTAAATGGTAAGGAACCAATGGTGCATGGAGGGGGAAGATAGGAGATGGGTCATGAGAATTAAAATGTATAAAAGGCAAAGGTTGTGAACAGGGAAGGCAGAGTTGAATTAAGACATAGAAGCATAAAAGTCGCAGCTACGCTTAGGACGGCGGACTTAGCTAATAAATCAATATAAACTTAAAACGAATAAAGATAATCTGAGAGTCGCAGCCAAGCTCAGACAGCGGGCTCTACAGAATACTAAATTCATATACAGTCTTTTAATTTCGCTCTCCGCTCGATACTCTTCTCCCTTTATTGGGAAAGCACGGTATCGCGGCGTACAACATTGGTGGCAGCGGTGGGATACCCAAAGAGGTCCCGACTACCCCAAATTTATAAAAAAAAAAACACAAGAAGCAAAATCTTGAGGCGTTTCTGGGGCTAAACACCAGAAAGTAAAGTGAAGTGAAAAACAAAAAAAAAAAAGTCCTGAAAACCGTAAGACCTGGCGAATCCTCAAAACAAGGCGCCGGAGGCAGACATTCAGGCAGTGATAAACAAAGACCAGGAGACCTCAGCTTTAAGGCGCGAAGCCTGCCTGGCACAGAAGAAGAAGCAGTTCCAACAGCAGTTATCAACATCAACACTTATCAACAGATCACAAGATAAAAGATTTCAAATAAGGTATTTTTACTAAGATTTATACTTATTTATTTTTGTTATTTATTACACACATATTCACTATTGTCATTTTGTCATTTGCCAAATCTCCTCCCATTCCTATTTACCTACTCACACGTGGTCGACTGCTCGTATTGTTTTATCTCAACGGGAACTATAAAAACTCAACATTAGTCGCGTCACTAGGCAGACATATAGGCAAGCAGAAAGCATTGCAAACCTTTTCCAAATACTTCCTTTTTTTTCTTCTCCCGAAGAGGAAATTCCAACTTACACCCCTCCCAACGAATTAAACGAGAATTCGGTAGAGATGGACATTAAGATAGGAATAACTGATGTGTTCAACATCGTACCAATTTTTGATGGGACACCATCAGAATTAAATAAGTTTGTGTCCTGTGGTGACATCCTTTTTGCTGCAGTTAAAAGTACTGACCAGATGATGTTTTTAAATATCGTCAAAACTCGACTACAAGGCCCCGCTTTTGAACTAATACAGTTCAGTACCGTCAGCACATGGGAAGAACTAAAATCTATGCTGGAGGCCGAGTTCAAAGAAACAAAATCTCGATCCTCCGCTCAGAATGACCTCCTAGCTGCGAAACAAAGGCAAAAGGAGTCGATTACAGAATTCGGCAACAGGGTGTGCACCTTATTAAATACACTAAAAACTGCCACTCTACATAGCACAAGTGATATCCCAGTACGAACCTTTCTGAATGCCGAAAATAATAAGTTGGCAATACAGGCATTCGAGGACGGCCTACGAAACGAAAATTTAAGGATCATGGTCCAAGCTCATGGGGAAACAGACCTTAAAAAAGCTATAACCTACGCAGAAGACCATGCTACAAGATTGGAGAGACTAACCATCCCTCAAAGATTTCCTCCAAAGCCCCATTACACGCAAAAACCCATTTGCGAAATATGTGGAATACCAGGCCACACGAAGCAAACGTGTTACCGAAACCGGCAGCTTCCAAACCTCCCTAGACCACCCATTAAACAGGAAGTAAATTTTATTATGTGCAACTACTGTGGGAAACGTAACCACACTCAAAACGAATGTAGATTGCGTTTGTCCAGAATTGAACCTCACATGAACTACCCCCAGGTTGCACCGGCAGTACGAAGTACGCAAAATAATGTAAGGTCCAGAGGCAATAATACTGGCAATCCCGGTTTTAGCGAGAGACCTCCCAACAATTCATGGCCCCCAGATAATCACGGCGTAAGGTATTCCAACGCAAATCCGATGCCCGAATCGGGAAACGAGAACCCTCGGGAGGAATCAACCGGCAATTCCTCTCGAATTATCACCCAAGCCGAGGTCCATCAAATCCAACACTAAACTTGAAGTTTCTCGTATCGTTCTGTCCGGAATTCAAGGAGCCAACGATACGACTCAGGTTTAGTCCCTCGGATAAAACATACACTACCTTTCTGATAGACACTGGAGCCGATATTTGTTTGCTAAAAAATTCTCAGATAAAGGGTTTGGAAAGCGAGGATGGTCTATATACCATCTCCACCATAGCCGGGGACTCTTTAAAAACCCTGGGACTGGTGAACGGTACTATGGAATTAAAGACAACCGAACATTCCATGCATTTAGATCACCCTTTCCACCTACTTACCAAAGAAATCAATCTGCCCTATGATGGTATAATAGGTAACGATTTTTTAACTAAGTTTAACTGTGTAATTGACTACAAGCAAAATCTACTAATAATACCTAAGCCCAGTTTATTAGAAGTAGAGAATACCTTCACTTTAAGTTTTCATCAAAAGAAAGACTCAGCAATAGTCAATAAGACTGAGCAACCAAATTCAGACTCAGCAATAGTCAATAAGACTGAGCAACCAAATTCAGACTCAGCAATAGTCAATAAGACTGAGCAACCAAATTCAGACTCAGCAATAGTCAATAAGACTGAGCAACCAAAGAAAGACTCAGCAATAGTCAATAAGACTGAGCAAACAGACGAAGACCCAGCACATATAAAAGCTGAGGCAACAACAAAAATCATTAAGAATGTAGTAACACTTCAACCACGAACACAACAGATAGTGGATATCCCTGTTCCCCTCAAAGCTAATCTTGATATAATAATACAAAAACAAATGATCCAGCCAGGGATTTTCCTTGGCGAATCTCTAACCAAACCCACAAATTCAAAAGTCAGAGTCATGATGATGAATACCTCAGAGACTGAACAAGAAGTCCGATACGAGGACATCGATCTTAAGTGGGACAAGTTAGACAATTATAACTTCATAACTGGTAAAACCCAAGATATAATTAAAGAAAGACTATCCAAGCTAGAGTCAGTAATAGATCTTGGTCACTGCAATCAGGAAGAAAAGGATTCAATACTAGGGATTTGTCGGCAGTACAACGACCTATTCTACCTAGAAGGTGACCAACTGACCTTTACCGACACAATGAAACACCCCATCATAACTGATCCCCATCAACCACCTTTGTTTGTGAAACCTTACAGACTTCCAGAATCACAAAAAAGTGAGATCCACAAACAAGTGAATGAAATGCTGCAAGAAGGCATAATCACTCACAGCGCTAGCCCATGGAACTCTCCGTTGCTCCTGGTTCCGAAGAAACCAGACAAAGAAGGCAACAAGAGGTGGAGAGTAGTAGTTGATTTCAGACGGTTAAATGAATTGACAGTTGGTGATGCATATCCCCTGCCGAACATTACTGATATCCTGGATCAACTAGGAAAAGCCAAATACTTTAGTACCTTGGACTTGGCCAAAGGATTTCACCAAATCCTCATGGATGATGACGGAAAATGCAAAACTGGTTTCAGCACACCCTATGGACACTACGAGTATACCCGTATGCCATTTGGTCTCAAAAATGCACCAGCTACTTTCCAGCGACTGATGAATACGGTGTTGATAGGATTACAGGGTTTAGATTGTTTTGTGTATGTCGACGACATAGTCTTATACGGTTACGATCTCAAGGAACACAATAAGAAATTAATACGAGTGCTAAGCAGGCTACAGGAACACAACCTCAAGCTTCAGCCTGACAAGTGCAACTTTTTAAAAAGGGAATTAATGTATCTCGGGCATATTATCACCGAAGACGGCCTAAAACCAGATCCCGAAAAGATTAAGGCAGCAAAAACGTATCCAACACCCAAAAACGTAAAAGGAATAAAATCATTCCTTGGATTCATAGGATATTACAGACGGTTTATTGAAAATTTCTCAACCATAGCAAAGCCACTAACCAAATTGTTAAAGAAGAATGCCGTATTTAAATGGGATGCATTTTGCGATGAGGCGTTCCAAACTCTAAAAAGTAAACTTATAAAACCCCCCATCTTAGCATACCCAGACTTTAGCAGAGACTTCATAGTGACAACCGACGCCAGTGACATCGGACTGGGGGCCGTACTATCACAAGGAGACATTGGTCAAGACAAACCAATTTGCTATTCCAGTCGAACACTGAACGACGCCGAAACTCGGTACAGCACTACCGAAAAGGAACTATTGGCAATTGTCTATGCAGTCCAACAATTTAGACCCTACATCTACGGACGAAAATTCACGATATGTACGGACCATAAGCCACTACAATGGCTTATGAACCTTAAAGATCCGACGTCAAGGCTAGGTCGCTGGAGGATATTACTATCCGAGTACGAATATAGAATTATGTACAAGGCAGGAAAATACAACTCCAATGCGGATGCTCTCAGTCGTATCCCAGCTAATAACAATGATGTAGAAACAACAGGCAAAGTGCTGGTCACTACTAGAAGTAAAGCAAAGCGTCAAGATACCGATGAAATAACAGTGGTAAGTAGTGAAGAAATCACACTTCCACAAGTAGAATGCAAGATAGTCGAAACCTTTAAGCCAATAACACTTGCTGAACACCGTTCATCCATTCAAATCTTCATTTTATCCCACGAAAAACGTCAAGAGGAAAAATTACTCGAGAATATTACTGGCTATACCCGTCCGAATCCGAACGAAATAAAAACGTACCCAAACGCAGTAAAATCCTCTACGTATATTATTACTACTCTCCCATTACATTTAATAGACACATCCACTCTTGAAAAAAACCTTTTAAACGTTCGAGACTATTGGTTACAAGAAGCCGTAACACAAATTGATATTTCCATTCCATCTAATGAGCCAATAAACTGTCGCCTTAAAAACTGCATATTGCGGGTATTCTCTCAAACAAAAATCACCTTATTCATCTACTCAGACAATAGAATCAATTTAATCGATCCACGAGAAATCGAAAAGGTCCTATGCGAGTATCACGATTCACCTCTAGGAGGCCATCAGGGAATTTCCAGGACTATAAAACGTCTGAGAACAAGATATTTTTGGCCAACCCTCATTAAAGATGTGAAGGAATATATCAACAGATGCAAATCATGTCAGCAGAACAAATTAAGTAGAAACCACAAGGTACCAATGAAAATAACAACGACAAGCTCCACCCCTTTCGAGCGAGTAGCTCTAGACATTGTAGGACCCTTACCAGTGAGTCATGATAACAATAAATATCTGCTCACATTCCAAGATGACTTAACGAAATTTACAGAAGCCATACCGCTCCAAAATGCTGAAGCCTCTACGGTAGCTAAAGCATTCGTCGAAAAAATATTGTGTCGTTTTGGTTTCCCGGAATCACTTCTCACTGATCAGGGCACAAATTTCTTAAGTCAACTTTTTAAAGATATCTGTAAACTTTTAAAAATAAAGAAACTACAAACTACCCCTTACCACCCTCAAACTAATGGAGCTTTAGAACGTAGCCACCGTACCTTAGCGGAATATCTTCGGCATTATGTCAACAAAGACCCCCTCTCATGGGACACGTGGATACCATATGCCATCTTTGTTTTCAATACAACCAACCATAGCAGTACTGGTTATACTCCTCACGAGCTACTCTATGGATATCCAGCAAGGATACCCAATCCTCTAGAACAAAATCCCCAAATAGGATACAATTATGAAAAATATTCTAACGAATTGAAAGCACGTCTCCAACACAGTTTTCAAATAGCCCGCGAAAGACTGTTAACAAACAAGGTAAAATCGAAAGATTACTATGATATCGGAAAAAATAACAAAATCTTTAATATTGGTGATAAAGTTCTGTTAAAAAATCATGTACGTAAAAACAAACTTTCATCACTTTGGGAAGGACCCTATAACGTAACGAACATAATCTCTTCAGAAAATACTGAAATTCAAGTTCGGAACAAAACAAAAATAGTCCATAATAACGACCTTAAATCCTTCACGGAATAGACCTACCAGCAAACCATTAACATCTCAACATTTTTAGCCAACATTACTCTTCCTGCAATCGACAGGCCGAATCCATTGGCATTTGTAAAGTTCTCTAGCCAAGATGGATTTAAACTCATTTCAGAGCAAATAAAAACCCTTAAATCCGAAGAAAATGAACCCCTAATGCCAATAACCTCCCATAATATCCATCACTACACATTGATTTACGCTATACTACTGCTGATTTGTGTAGTTAGTCTATACCGCCTAGTAAAACGTCTAAAAAAGAGAGGTAACAAAACGGGAAGCGCTAAACCGAACCACGAGACTATAGAACCTTTACCAACCACATCCCAAGCCCAAATTAAACATGAATCCCTTTCATCTTCAGGACCAAGGTTAGTTTTGACTACCGGTGTTTAAAAATGAAAGTATTACCCATTCTTCCATTTCCTTTCCAAATTATAAGCAAACCTATCTAATATAATTTAAAGAATCCGATCGTTTTTAAGACAACAATACATTTTTTTTTATATACATACATTACTTTTATATTACATTGGTATACATTAATAAAAAAAAAAAAAATATATATATTAATTATAGGCAATAAGAAACAAGTACTGTAAAAACCTCTTTCATTTATTATAAAAAAAAAAAAAAAAAAACATATATTAATTATAGGCAATAAGAAACAAAACCTCTTTCATTTATAAAATATTATAAAAAAAAAATATATATTAATTATAGGCAATAAGAAATAAAACCTCTTTCATTTATAAAATATTATAAAAAAAAAAATATATATTAATTATAGGCAATAAGAAAACAAGTACTGTAAAACCTCTTTCATCTATTATATTATTATAAAAAAAAAAAAATATATATATATATAAGACTAAAATATTATTATAGGCAATAAGTAACAAATACTGTAAAATTATCCTAAAGAAAACCACAAACCTCTTCGAGGGTAAAATTTCCATTTGTCATTCAAAACTACTACTAAAATTATTGCAATTTCTTCCCTCGTCACATCCAAGCTTACTTGCAGAAAATTCTAACCCTTCAGGTAAGAATTTTCTTTTTCTAAGGGGGGTGGGATGTTGTGATCCGCACAACCATACCCTACTCATGACCTACCCTACTCATCACCTTCTCATCTTTCCCACTGGCAATCCAAATACACCACCAGAGCGCACGGCTATTAATAGGTTATTCGCCTTTGTTCATTCGTTTTCCATTTACCCAAACGCCACCCAAGCGCAATTAGTCAAGTGTCTATCTGCCCAAAACGATACACACGTAACCCAACTCCGATTGCCCAGCGGCATGCCAACATATGGCAAAACTGCAACGAATGCATATCGGAGGTTTACTACGTTGTGCTATCGGGGACATAATAATAATTTATGAATGGATGACACTTGACACCAGCGTAAGGCAAATGACACCCAAGATGTCATTTGGGTACTTTTAATGGGAACGGAAAACAATTAAGCAATACCTAGAAATAGCGCGTATGCATAATTGGTAAATGGTAAGGAACCAATGGTGCATGGAGGGGGAAGATAGGAGATGGGTCATGAGAATTAAAATGTATAAAAGGCAAAGGTTGTGAACAGGGAAGGCAGAGTTGAATTAAGACATAGAAGCATAAAAGTCGCAGCTACGCTTAGGACGGCGGACTTAGCTAATAAATCAATATAAACTTAAAACGAATAAAGATAATCTGAGAGTCGCAGCCAAGCTCAGACAGCGGGCTCTACAGAATACTAAATTCATATACAGTCTTTTAATTTCGCTCTCCGCTCGATACTCTTCTCCCTTTATTGGGAAAGCACGGTATCGCGGCGTACAACAATCCTTAGATCTTCTTTGCTTAGCTCAAGTAACTTTTTTGTTTTACTACGAGCTGGGATTATGAGTCTTTTTGCCTGCCTCTGTCCTTTGGATTTTGTCCAGTGTTCGGCAAGGTGATCATCTTCCCATTTCCTGAATTTTGAGTGTACGTAACTCAAAGGTAACCCGAAAAAGGGTTCAGGACCAGTGAGCAGGCGTGATGCGCCTCTTCTCGCTAGACAATCCGCTCGTTCATTTCCTTCGAATCCCTCATGGCCTGGTATCCACGCGACGGTGACTGTGTTGTCCTTGGCCAAGTCTTCGAGGAGGTTAAAACATTCCCAAACTATCTTTGATCTGATCGAGTACGATCTCAGGGCTTTAAGAGCTGCCTGGCTGTCTGAGAGGATGAAGATGCGGGCACCCTTAGTGCGCCTTCGTAAGCATTCTCGGACACATATCTCTATGGCATGTACCAACGCCTGAAAGATGTCTGGTGATTTTCCCAGTGCTATGGCTCGTTGGAACCTGGGCCCATAGACCCCAGCACCGGTCGCATCATCTTCCATCTTTGAGCCGTCGGTGTACCAGATTTGTGATCCCGATGGTATTACGAATTGGTTGGTTCTCCAGATATTCCTGTCAGATATGATTATCTTGAATTTTCTGGTGAAGCGAAGCCTTTTAAGCATGTTGTCTGATACCTTGACCACAGGATCATCTTGAAGCATTTGTAATACCCGAAGGTGTCCTGTGAGGTTTCCTGCTTTAAGATTTGATATATCAGGGAGCCTTAGGGCACTAAGACCTGCTTCCTTCTTTACAGAGATATGTAAAGGCAACAGGCTGAGCATTGCCCCTATGGCTGCAGTTGGACAAGTTTTCATTGCCCCCGTTATACCAACACATGCTAAGCGATATATCTTGTTTAGTTTTTGTTGGGCCGTTGTTTGTTCGGTTTTTGGCCACCATGATATCGCTGCATAGGTGATCATTGGTTTGATGATCGTGTTGTATGACCAATAGATCATTTTTGGTTTTAAGCCCCAGGTTTTGCCGTAAAGACGCTGGCACATATAAATTGCCTTTGTCGCCTTCTTTGTGACTTGATCAAGATGTGAATTCCAGGTGAGGGTCTTGTCTAGGATTACTCCTAGATATTTTACCTCTCCTGATACGTCGATGATTGCGTTATTCAGCTTGATCGGTTTTAGTTCTAGTTTTCTCTTTCTTGAGTATCAGGACCGTTTTTGAGGGATTTATGGTCAATCCTTTGTTCTGACACCATCTGTAGGTTAAGTTTAGGGCCCTTTGCATGATTTCCGATATTGTGGAGTCATGCTTGCCCATAACAGTGATTACTACATCATCTGCATAACCTTGTATTGTATACCCCGATTGTGTGAGGTGATCTAGGAGTTCATCTATGACTAGTGTCCAGAGGAGAGGAGAAAGTACTCCTCCTTGAGGTCCTTGAGGACAGCCTCTAGTGGCTTTGACAGTCTTTTGTGAGCCTCCATACGTCAGGTTAATGATTCTGCTTTCTAGCATATTCAGAACCCATTTTATGATTAGTGGGGCAATGCCTTTCCTTATCATAGCTTTCTTAATGGCATCGAAGGAGGTATTGTCAAACGCTCCCTGGATGTCAATGAAGGCACAGAGAGCCGTTTCCTTTACTGCGAGAGCCTTTTCAATCGTCGTTGTGAGGCTATGTAAGGCAGTTTCGGTAGACTTGCCAACTTGATATGCGAACTGGTTAGCATGAAGTGGGTTACCTTTAAGGAACTGATCCCTTATATATTGATCTAGGACTTTCTCCATGGTTTTTAGGAAGAAGGAGCTGAGGCTGATGGGGCGATATGATTTCGCTAGTTGTTCAGGTTTCCCACCTGCCTTTGGTATGAAGACCACCTTGACCTTAGTCCAGCTCAATGGTACGTGGCTTAGAGATAGACTGGATCTGAAGACTCTAATTAGTTGAGGAACCAATAGATCCATACCCTGTTGTAGTAGGCAGGGGTAGATGCCATCAGTTCCTGGTGATTTGAAAGGCTTAAAGGACGAGATCGCCCATTTAACCCTGTCTCGCTGAAATATTTTCCCGGATAGACTGTAATCCCATTTTGATACCGTGAGATCCTGGTGCCTCATCGGTACGATTGGATTGTCTATGCAGATGCATTCCGGGAAATGTGTATCCAGAAGAAGTTGACAGGTTTCTTCAGGAGTATCTTTAAATTCGCCATTGTGCTTTTTAAGAGAGCAAATACCGTTTGAGTGATCGCGAGCAAGGACTTTTTGGAGTCGTGTAGCTGCAGGGAGATTTTCAATGCTCTCACAGTGTTTCCTCCAAGTCACTCTTTTGGATTTTCTCATTTCTGTGTTGTATTCAGTAAGAGCTGTTCTGTATTGGCACCAGTTGCCATTGTTTTTAGCTCTATTGAAAAGCTTTCTTGCAGTGCTCCTAAGGGCATCAAGTCTTTTGTTCCACCATGGGACATCTCTTCGTGTTTTCCTATTTTTGAGGGGACAACTACTTTCGTAGGCGAAGATTATGTCTTTTTGGAGTTGTTCGGATTCAATTTCCAACTCCGGAACGGTCCATAGTGGAACTAAAGAACGATTTATTTCTGATTCAAGGACTAACTTATAGGTTTCCCAGTCAGAGGATTTTGGGTTCCTGTAAACTGTGTTTCTTACGGAGTAAGCTTCCAGGTCGAATCTGATGTGATTGTGGTCCGACATGGATGCTTCTCCAGAAACATGCCAGTTTGTGATCAAGAACCTCTTGCCGAATCACATTTATGAAGGTTGGTTCTACACCTCTATTTACCACCACCAAATTATTAGCACAAATATATTCAAAAAGTGACTCACCCCTTTTGTTTATGTTGGTGCTCCCCCACACCGTGTGGTGGGCATTGGCGTCACAGCAGAGGATCCACTGTAGTCTCCTTTCTTCGCAATACCTTATCAAAGCCGCTACTTCTGAAGTTGGTGCTTCAGAAGTGTCTCCAGGGAGGTAGGCAGAGGCGATGACGACCTTCAAATCCCCTCCCTTTTGACCGGCTTTTGGTATTGCAATGAGTGCCGCCACCAGATCTCCTTGAATAAATTCTGAAATTGGAAAAGTTGTTTTAATTAAGTTTTTATTTATCATTAAAGCTGCCCTTGGTCGGACATGCTGTTTATCGTAAATTAACTTACAAGTTTCCTCGTTTGGGAGCCCTTGTATGGCTCCTGATAAGGTCCATGGTTCCTGAATCATGGCTAGATCCAGATCTTCTTTAATAAACCTCCTGCTTAGGACACTAGAAGCTGCCTTAGCATGATGGAGATTTATTTGAACGCACTTAAGTTGCCTTCTGGTGTTGTTTGCGGATGGACGTCGCATATTTATTTTCTTTGGTGGCCCCTCTGTGCCACCTTTTTACCCCTGCTGTTGTTCAAAAGAGCCGCTTCTTCTGGGTCTCGTCTTTCAAATTTTCGAGGTCTGCCAGGGGCACGTTGCCTTTGTTTTTCCCGACGTGCATTGGTTCCGGCGGTGCTGGTGCCTGGCACCTTAGTCGTCGGGCCTCTGTGCGAGCAGCTAGGGATATCATTTGTTGCGGCTTTTGGTGTGCTAGCCGTAGTCCTTGGAGATGTAGGTGCTTTTGCTACAGCAGCACCAACAGCGACCGCTGTTTCCTTCTTGGCGACCTTTGGTCTCGGGATGTCTTTATTTCGTGGTCGCAGGTAAACGTCACCGAAACCATAGCTAATGCTGCCATTTTGGGCTTTCAGAGTGTCAGCCGACTTTGGGTCTAGAGCTAGGGTTAGCTCCGTCATTTGGGGCCTTTGCACCCGGTTGAGTACCTTCCAGTCGTCTACTCTCAGACCATTATTTTGGCCTTTCACGAGGCCCAGTATTTTGCTGGTTGGGGTTCCTTCTCCAGGGAAGTAGCCGACAAAGATTTGTGGACGAGGAACTTCTTCCTCGCTCACAGCCTTAAGTTTGGCACCTTCCCATGGTGTCAGCGTCGGAATAATTTTTTCCAGCCAGTCACTTGTTGTTTGGTCCTTACACGTAAAGGCAAGCCAACCGGGTTTGAATGTACAACCTCGGAACTGGGGCTTGGTAGCATTATCCTGTTGTTTTACAATACTATCCAGGACACTATTTTGAACCAATTTTAGTTGGTCTGTAGACCATAAGGTAGTAGGGTAGTCTATCGGTGTCATAAGGTGCAGTTTCTGCAGCAGGACCAAGTGCCCTAGCTGTAGAGACTGGGAGGTCCAGGGTGACCTCTGGTTGCAGTTTTAAAGGTGTGCATTCCTTGTTGTTTTTTGAGTTATTGTTTTCTGTTTCCATATGTTTTTGAAATTTGCGAGAAAGTAAGTCACCCGAGGCAGAGCTCCATACCTCGGGAGGGCTAATTTAAACCGGAGGTCGAATGTTATCCGGAGTTCACCGTAGTAAGACACACTTACGTAGTGCCATTCATCCCATAGGCACGGTTGTTAGACACCCGGGATTACTGGTTTTTATCGAGTTTCCGCTCTAGATCCGTCATATTCAGTCGAAAGCAGTGGCACCTCTTGCAGGTTGTGGCTCTGCACCACGTATGACGATCTTGGGAACACTGTTCCCCCGGTATCCTTTTTGGTCAAAGCATGACTGGCTCAAGGTGAGAGGTTGTGGCCTCTCCCCCTCGGCTCAGACAGCTTTCCCATTATGAGACACCTCACCACCAAATTTTTGTATTAGTACTAGAAGTAGTCTAAAATAAGATAAAGCTAGTAAGACGAAATAAGAAATAAATAAATAAAAATAAAATAAATATCATGTTTTGGTCCTTCTGAAGCCGAATAAAATTGTGAACGTTGATAATCGCTTCGATTAATACATAAATTCATGTCCATGGTGTGATTTCTTTTGCATATACCTACTGACTAGAAGTACATAGAAAAACCTCGTGTTCGAATTGTTACGTGCTGTGCTTATACGGATATTAAAATAGAACTTCTATTAAAGACATTATACTATCGTTTCGTTAATTCACTGGTGGCAGTCTCGTTTTGGAATTATAGTGCGATTTTCTATAATTCATTAAGGTGATTCTGTGCCTTTAAGCAAGCACTTGACCTCGGTTTTTTTTGGTTATCTCTGTGAACTCTTTTTCTTTACGGTAAATATGAATGCTTTGAGGCAAAAACGCGGCAACGCCAAAGGCTGTTTGACTCGCACGGCGGATTATGTTGCATCCATCGACGACTCTATCACTATCGAGATGCTAGAGATTCGGTTAAGCAGGTTAGTCGAATCATGGGCAGAATTTTCGTCGCTTCACAACGAATGTTTGCAGCCTATAAGCGAAGAAGCCGAACTTGGCGATTACGAAAAAGAGTTCGGAATATATGAAGATAAATATTTCGTGGCACATGCGGGATTGAAAAAAACTATTCGCGACAGACAATCTTCGGTTCAAGCCGATCTAGAGCAGTCAGCTCTTAAACAACTCGCTGATCAGCAAACGACCCTTTTAAAGAAATTAGACTCTTTTTCAAGCACGTGTTCTACCGTCAATTTGCCTCCAATTAAAGTGCCTCAATTCTCGGATAATTATAAAGATTGGCCATCGTTCAAAGACTTGTTTATAGGTTCGGTCGACACAAAGCCAAATCTCACCGCGACGCAGAAATTTCATTACTTGAAATCTTTCTTGCGGGACGATGCGGCCAATCTAGTAAAGCATATTCCCATCTCGGATGCAAATTATATCGAGGCTTGGGATCAGCTTGAAAAACGCTTCGACCGGGTAAATTTAATTGTGCAGTCATTCGTTCAAATGTTTCTCATGCTTCCGTCTTTAAGTGTCTCAAATGTCCAATTGCTCCGCAAAGTTACTGACGGCGCAGACGAAGTAATTCGCGGACTAAACGCGTTAGATAGAAATGGTCGGGACCCTTGGTTAATTTACCTTTTACTAACCAAACTCGATAATGAGACAAAGCATGCTTGGGCAGAAGAAGTGGGTTCTCGCGATGATGCTACGATAATAGAATTTCTTGAATTTCTTGAACAAAGGTGTGACGCACTCGAATCGTGTCAAACTCTCAATCGCTCCGTCACATCGCGCGGTAAACAGACGGTGGAAATAAAAGCCCACTTAGCCAAATCTTCCGAGAACAATTCGCAGTGTCCTATGTGCAAAAACGATCATTCGTTATCCCAGTGTTCTCAGTTCATCGCATCAGACATTTCATCGCGTAGAACTTTCGTCAAAACTAGTTCGGTATGTTTCAATTGCCTTCGAAAAGGCCATTCGTCAAATAAATGTCGGTCATTTGGATGGGTTATTTCAGGAGAGCTATTCGATTCAAACCCTCCGGAAGTTCAATTGTCGTCGTTTCACTCAACTATTGATGTAGATGCTCTCTTGCAGCGGTTTTGGGAGTTGGAGGAAGTTCCTCCTCACCAAAATCATCGTGTTTTCAATGATCCAGCTGAAGATCATTTTCAAAAGACCTTCTCTCGCTCTTCCGATGGGAAATATGTCGTCGCTCTTCCATTCAAATCCCCCTCGCCAATTTTCGGAGATACCCTGCAGTCGGCGGTTTCGAGTTTGCATTCGATGGAACGTCGGTTTCGAAATAATCCCGAATTGCACCGACAGTACTCCAAATTTATGCAGGAGTATCTTGAACTCAACCATATGGAATCGATCCCTCGCGACAAAATACATATCGATCCTGATAGACAATTTTACCTTCCCCATCATGCGGTTCTAAAACCCGAAAGTTCGTCTGCTAAACTACGCGTCGTGTTTGATGGCTCGGTTAAGGATTCGAATGGGCAATCGCTAAACAGCCAACTTTTAATCGGTCCTCCTATTCAGCGCGATTTAATAGGGGTGTGTTTGCGTTTCCGGCAACATCGGTTTGTTTTTACGACCGATATCGTTAAAATGTTCCGCCAAATTTGGGTCCGCGAACAAGACATTGATTTCCAACGCATCGTTTGGCGTCACAAAATCCTAGTCATGAAATCCAGGGCTCTAATCGCGTAAGCACAAAACGATAGAACGATAACGTCTCGACGATACTTCTACTTCATGTAACAACAAAAAAACGATAATCGTCGAAACGATTGGACGATCATCGTTTTTTGTTGATTCACGCTACTTATTCAAACGTCAAATACCCTCGTCGAAACGATTCGATTGAACGATAGCTATTTTGCAATCGTTTCATCGTTTTTGGTACATTTTTGCAGTTTAATTAGGAAATATCAGTTTTAGAGATAAGTATAAGCAAATATTTAAAGTAATATACACTTATGTTCTTTTTGGAGGCACTCGCTTTTATCCGAGTTGTAAAAGAATGCATTCCTTGCAAAAAAGAAATGGTTGAGTTTCATTTATTTTTTGTGTTTTTTTTTGCAACTCGATCCTAAGCAATAAAAACTCTCATCTGTTCCAAAAAATGCAAGAAATTTATTTGCGCTTTAATTGTTTTAATAAATACATATCTTTATTTCGAAAACACACAAAACCTGCTGCTCTACCACACCTGCGCACACTTTAGCATATTCCTATTTCCTACACGTTCGTAGGCACCTCGTCATCCAATATATAGTTTGGAATTTCACTCCAAAGTCCATTGGGCACTTTCACTTAACATTTCACTTGTATCTTGATACTAAAAGATTCCTTATTCCTTACTACTTATTCATTTCTCCATTATATGGCAATTAATATATAAACAAACAAAGAAAAATAAACGAGTTCAAGAAAAAAAAAAAAACAAATTCCATAATTTTTTTGATTTCTTTGCTGTCAGAGTTTGTTTACAGTCATGTTCAAACTGTTCCAAATGAAAACGATGAACGATTCGATTGAACGATCCGACGATCATGTTATATGAAGCAAACTAAAAACGATATCGTTGTGTTCAATCGTTTTGACGACTATCGTTTCAAAAGTTACGCGATGAGAGCCCAGCATTATCGTCTACGAACCGTTACGTATGGTACATCATCGGCTCCGTTTTTATCGGTTCGCGTTTTGCAGCAGATCGCAAATGACTATCATTCGAAATACCCTAATGCTGCAAGAGTTCTCCAGAACGACGTCTACGTTGATGACGTTATGACGGGTGCAAACTCTATTTAAACTCTTATGGAGATTCAATCAGAGCTAGTCGCGTTATTGTCTGAAGCGAGACTCCAGCTTCGAAAATGGAGTTCCAACTGTTGGGCTCTTCTCGCTAAACAACCACCGGAAGATTGTGAGTACTCCTTGGTCGACGCTGAACGTTCCCAATCTCTCGTAAAAGTACTAGGAATGTTTTGGAACCCTGCGAGTGATGTTTTCTCCTATCGAATGACTCAAAATCACCCATGTCCCTCGATAACCAGACGAACTCATTCATTGGTTCTTCATTGGTTCTTCGAATTGAATATATTAAATCTGCTATTCGCAACCTTAAAGGTAATCCTAAGCCTGGTGCTGACGGTATTCCAGCCATTATTTTAAAAAACTGCTGTAATTCCATATGCACACCGTTGCTCAAACTGTTTAACCGATCACTTGAATCAGGATTATTCCTAGATGATTGGAAGGTTTTCTTTTTAGTCCCAATATTCAAGTCTGGCTCTAAAAACGATGTCGCAAACTACAGAGGTATTTGCAAACTTTCTGCCATTCCAAAGCTTTTTGAGTGCATTGTTAAGAATAGAATAGAGTTTTTTTTATCAAAGAGCACATATCAGAGTTGCAACATGGTTTTGTTTCTGGTCGCTCCGCAACAACTAATTTGGTGCACTTTACGTCTTTTGTTGCTAATGCGGTTGAAAATGGGTTTCAAGTCGATGCTGTTTATACCGACTTTAGCAAGGCCTTTGACTCTGTTAATCACAGATTGCTTACTAAAAAGCTTGAGTCATTTGGATTTCACTCTGGTGTGTTAAAATGGATTTCATCATATTTAACCGACAGGTCTCAGCGAGTATGCTTAGATAATCATTACTCAAGATCTATTTCTTGTACTTCTGGAGTCCCCCAAGGTAGTCATCTTGGACCGCTCCTTTTTATTATATTTATTGATGATATTATCCAAAACCTTGAATTCTGTCATTGCCTTATGTATGCGGACGATCTTAAAATTTTCCTAAAGGTTAAAAGCCTTGACGACTGCTCTAAGATTCAAACTGATCTTAACAATTTATCCACTTGGTGTGTTAATAATTGTTTAATGTTAAATGTTAGTAAATGCTCTTGTATATCGTTTTATAGATCTCAATTTCCTTGTTTCTATAATTATGCCATTAATAACTGTCCATTAAATAGTTGGTCGATGGTTGGGTTTATCAAACGAAACTCTAAAGATTTTTCTGATCCCCATACTTTTTTATCTCTTTTTATTGCTCTAGTGAGATCCGTTCTTGAGTATGCAGACGTTGTTTGGAATCCATACTATTCCACCTACTCGGATCGTATTGAAAAAGTACAAAGGCGATTTACAAAATATATCTTTTTCAAATTGCGTTGGACTTTTGAACCGTCTTATCAAGCCCGTCTTAGACTTTTGGGTATTATGACTCTTAAATCAAGAAGGCGTCTACATGATATTATGTTTATAAGGGACGTTTTGTTCTCCCGTATTAATAGTCCCATTATTTTATCTATGTTACCTATTTATGCTCCAGAGAGGGTATTAAGAGATCATCTATTCTTTTTCCAGACGAGGCATCGAACAAACTATGGTCGCAATGAACCAATCTCTAGATCCTTAAGATCGTATAATGAAATAAGTAGATTTATTGATTTTCACATTCCAAGAGACAGCTTTAAAAGTATCATTTTTTGGCTGCTTTATAATGAACTTTAAATTGTAATAATTATTTGGTAGGTATATTACTTATTTATAATACATAAATTAATCTTGTTTTATTTTGTACTATTATGTAAAATTGCAGTCTGTAAGCTTGACTTGTAGATGAATAAATAAATAAATAAATAAATAAATAACTCTGCTATCCGAGATAGCTCAAATCTTCGACCCGCTAGGACTCCTCGCTCCTTCGATAATTCTGTTTAAAATCATGTTTCAGGAGCTCTGGTCCTCGGAACTGAAATTGGGTTGGGATGATCCGCTACCTCCAGAGCTCTCTGAAAGATGGATGTCTTACCGTCAACAGCTTCCATCATTTGAGCAGATTCGTGTTCCGCGGCATATTTTTCAATTCCAAGAAGCTGTAGAACTACATGGCTCCTCTGATGCTTCGTCGTTAGCATACGCTGCTGTCGTTTATGCTCGTACTATATCCTCTACCGGAGACCGCAATATAACAATCGTTGCGGCTAAAACCAAGGTGGCTCCAATCAAACCGGTCTCTATTCCCCGCCTTGAACTCTGTGATGCGTTGTTGCTTGCTCGGTTATTGAATCTTGTGAAATCGTCGGTAAATTTCAAAACCATTAAAACATTCGCGTGGTGTGACTCCGAAATTGTGCTGCATTGGCTTTCCTCACCCCCTCGTCGCTGGACTACCTTCGTCGCCAATCGGACAGCAGCCATTTTGGAGACGACACCTAGACATTCGTGGTACTATGTCCCATCGCAAGCCAACCCAGCCGATTGCGCATCCCGGGGAGTACTTCCTCTCGATCTTTATCACCATCATCTCTGGTGGACTGGTCCATCGTGGTTGTTGTCATCCGAAGAAAATTGGCCTAAATCAAACCTTTCTCCGCATCTGGCTGACACTGAGTCAGTGAAGAGGGAAGAAAAACCAGTTTTACGGCATTCGCTTGTCACATCGTTTGACAGCAATGTCTTTCAAACCCTTATTCAAAACGTTTCTTCTTGGTATCGGCTCCAACGGATAGTTGCACATTGTCTACGATTAGCTTCTGACTGTCGCACTCCCGAATCAGCTCGTGTTCATCGTGGGTTGCAGTATGCAGAAATCTCCGCAGCTTATCTTAAAATTCATACAATCCACCTCGTTCGAAGATGACATCCAAAATTTGCGAGCAAATAGCCAACTTCCATCGAAATCAAAACTGTTGAGGTACGCTGCATTTTTGGGCAACGATGGACTACTTCGTGTCGGTGGACGGATAAGACACGCAAACGTTTCATTCAACATTAAGCATCCTATCATTCTACCGAAAACTAACCCTGTATCTTCCCTTATAATCACAGACATCCACCAGCGCTATCTACATGCAGGAATATCGGAAACATTCGCCTTCGTTCGACAGCAGTTCTGGATATTGGGCAGCAGAAACCTCATTCGCAAGATCATCCACAAGTGCAAGCCGTGCTTTATGCAGCGAAAACAAACCAGCCAGCAGATTATGGGGGATCTACCATTGCATCGAATCCAGCCTAGTCGACCATTTGCAAATACTGGATGTGATTACGCTGGCCCGCTGACTATCAAATTGTCTCGTTGTCGCAAACCGAAGTTGTCAAAAGCATACATCGCCTTGTTCGTGTGCATGTCTACGAAAGCTATCCATCTGGAGCTGGTGAGCGACCTCACCACTGACGCTTTCATCGCAGCCTTACGTAGATTCGTAGCTCGCCGCGGCAAGTGCACCAACATTTACAGTGACAACGGGACGAATTTTCAAGGAGCTCGTCGGTGCCTAACCGAGATGCACAGATTGATTATGGCAGAAACTCACAACGCCACAATCGCTGCCGCTCTTGCCAAGGATGGTATTGCGTGGCACTTCATCCCCCCATCGGCACCACATTTCGGTGGCTTGTGGGAGGCTGGCGTTAAGTCAGTCAAACTGCACTTGCGCCGTGTAATAGGGAGTTCTGTCTTAACGTTTGAAGATCTGTGTACTGTCCTCACCCAAATTGAAGCTATTGTCAATTCTCGTCCTTTGTGTTCTATGTCTGATTGTGATCTAAATCCATTAACTCCAGCTCACTTTCTTGTAGGTGAACCTCTAACAGCCGTTCCTGAGCCCAGCCTTATCGACACTCCGCCAAGTCGTCTGACGCATTGGAACCATCTTCAGAGCATGGCCCAAGGTTTCTGGAAGAGATGGCATACGGAGTACCTTACAACACTGCAAGAACGACCCAAATGGAGACGACATGTTACGAACCTCAAACCTGGAGATCTAGTTGTCATCAAGGAACCGAACCTACCGACCTCTAAGAGGCTACTAGGACGAATCGAACATGTCAACCCTGGTGCAGATCAACGCGTACGAGTCGCCACAGTTCGAACTACAGCAGGAACATTCGTACGTCCTATTACCAAGCTGGCTCCTTTGCCTGTGTCCTGAAACTCGTTCCAAGGGGGCCGGGATTTTTGAGACTAAGACAATCAACAATCAACATAACATCGTACTTATCTATTTTCTTTCATTTTGTTCGTTAATTATTCTACATTTATATTCGATTCGTTAATTCATGGCTTTAATCTTAATTCAATTGTTGTAATTCGATGCATATTATATTAGTTTGTTCGATTTGACTTGTCTTCAGTGTTATCAATCACTTTGATCTACCTATGTATATAAAATTGTCATAATGTTCTCTTAAATTCTCTTAAGCTCACAATGTTACTCTAATCTCTATCGTCTAAATTACACCAACAACATTGTATTGTTTGTGCCTGTGTGGCGAGAGTGCTTTGGTGCATCGACCAATTGAACTGGCTTGTTCTCAGTCACTTGGATATCGACCACAGCAGACACCACAACTCCAACCACAAAGCTAAGTACAAGCTAAGTAGAATAAAACTGAATTTCTTCAATCCAATTTCTTTTGTTGCGTACAATTTATACATTCAATTCTTTGTTGCGTACAATTTCCTCTCGTTGCTCGTTTCAAAACATATCAATATGCAACAACGAATTTCGTTAGCTCGCACTGCATTGTGAGAATGTATCGTTTGTCGTTTGATAATCTTAATGGTCCTACAGTGTCGATTGACACTATTTCAAAACTTGTGTTGGGAGTGTCTGTTATTGTTTGTGGTTCATTCGTATGTCTTACTTGTTTATTTCTTGCGCACGAGTCGCAGTTTGTTATGAATTTCTTCACCATTTGGCTCATTTTTCGCCAGATGTATCTTTGTTTTAGTTTTGTTAGAGTTTTTCGTACACCTAAGTGTCCGCCGTGTAAAGAGTTGTGGAATTCATCGATGAGTTTGTATTTTGTAATATTATCAAGTATTTGTTTGGGAGCGTTGCATATTATGATTTTTAGCTTAGGATGCTGTCCATTTATTTTTATGTTTACATATGTTAAACACCAAAAAGAATTTCCTTTTAAAATTTCAACTTTATTCTTCGAGTTCTTAAATCCAACTATTAAATCCAACTAAAAACTAAGATCGCTGCCATGCACACGAAAGGTCCCATGCTTATCTTTCGCGTCAGCACAGTTGGCGACGTTCGCAGAGGATGTTTATTCAGGCATCCTATTACCCTTTGGTCGACGTTGAACACTTGAATAAACATACTCCACAAGAAAGTATAAAACAAAGGAATTTTGCTGGCCCATTATCGTTATGCATAACACCTCCCTTCATAAAAATAAACAATATGTTTACAAAATTATTGTTTATCTATTAAATACAATTAATATTGCATAACGAAAATATGCACGACATTTACACATTTAATTTCCATTAATTTTCTTCTTCTATATCGAAATTATTAACTTTAAAAACGTTGGAATTGGGTCTCTTTATAACCACTGTCCTTTTCTCATTATCATAGTAATGAACAATTTTTTCTTTTTCTTTAATAGGGTTTCTTATTTTCTTATTAAAACAATTTCGGAAAATAGTTATCCCTTTTCCTTTTATTAATTTTAGAGTAAAGTAAGTTATGATTGCCATAATAATGATTCCACTTATTCCTAACACTGCACCTTGAGCATGAGGTGGTACATTTCTTAATTTTCTAGTAATATAACTTTCTTGATTTCTTATTTCAATTGTTAAATCTTACAATTCCTTTTAAATTTTGAAGTCTTATTTTAGGCATATTAATGTTCTCTTCATTTATATCTTTTAATTTTATATTTAAGCAACAATCCTCTGGAGCAAAACGGTATATATCTTTATTTTCTATTAATAACTCCGAGTCATGTGTTACAATTCTTGATTCAATTGTTTCAAAAGTACAATTTGCGTTTAAATTTAAAATTCCAATATTATTAATAAGACCTTCTTCATTATCTTCTTCTTTTCTGCATTTACATTTATATTTAGTTTCTTCGCTTAACGTGTATAAATATTTGTTATCCGAAATTTTGTGAAATATTTCAACATGATTTATTATCTGTTTAAAATTACAATTATTATCTCTTCTGTTCATAAAAATCGTTAGCTCGCAATTGTATTTTGCGGGGTCAGATGCAACCGCCCCACGCCCCGATAGGCTAAGGCATATCACAGGCATAGGTGGTTGCATAAGAGCTCCCTCGCTCGAGATTTTCATAGGGTCAGCCCTAGGTGAATTGCTAGCACAACGCTACATAACTACATAACTAAGTGCAAGTTTATTAACAGATTGTGTATATATATTATGAATCTTTGATCTAATTATGTACATATTTCCATAAAATAGTTTCTTTTTATACAAACAATCTCTGTAATCATCTATATTCATACCATCTAGTACAGTTTTCTTAACACCTT
The DNA here is from genome assembly GCA_949126925.1 of Cheilosia vernalis. Classification (NCBI taxonomy): domain Eukaryota; kingdom Metazoa; phylum Arthropoda; class Insecta; order Diptera; family Syrphidae; genus Cheilosia; species Cheilosia vernalis. The sequence continues at coordinate 5,455,075 of OX421363.1, forward strand.
TAGCTTTCTTAATTTGATTACTATTTTCAGTAGCAATTGAATACATTTTAGATCGAAGACCGACAAATTCCCTTATAATTTCACCATTCATTTCATCTTTCATCATTTTTATTTTATTTATTTATTTATTTATTTGTGAATGCTTAAAGTAAGTTATGATTGCCATAATAATGATTCCACTTATTCCTAACACTGCACCTTGAGCATGAGGTGGTACATTTCTTAATTTTCTAGTAATATAACTTTCTTGATTTCTTATTTCAATTGTTAAATCTTACAATTCCTTTTAAATTTTGAAGTCTTATTTTAGGCATATTAATGTTCTCTTCATTTATATCTTTTAATTTTATATTTGAGCAACAATCCTCTGGAGCAAAACGGTATATATCTTTATTTTCTATTAATAACTCCGAGTCATGTGTTACAATTCTTGATTCAATTGTTTCAAAAGTACAATTTGCGTTTAAATTTAAAATTCCAATATTATTAATAAGACCTTCTTCATTATCTTCTTCTTTTCTGCATTTACATTTATATTTAGTTTCTTCGCTTAACGTGTATAAATATTTGTTATCCGAAATTTTGTGAAATATTTCAACATGATTTATTATCTGTTTAAAATTACAATTATTATCTCTTCTGTTCATAAAAATCGTTAGCTCGCAATTGTATTTTGCGGGGTCAGATGCAACCGCCCCACGCCCCGATAGGCTAAGGCATATCACAGGCATAGGTGGTTGCATAAGAGCTCCCTCGCTCGAGATTTTCATAGGGTCAGCCCTAGGTGAATTGCTAGCACAACGCTACATAACTACATAACTAAGTGCAAGTTTATTAACAGATTGTGTATATATATTATGAATCTTTGATCTAATTATGTACATATTTCCATAAAATAGTTTCTTTTTATACAAACAATCTCTGTAATCATCTATATTCATACCATCTAGTACAGTTTTCTTAACACCTTTAGCTTTCTTAATTTGATTACTATTTTCAGTAGCAATTGAATACATTTTAGATCGAAGACCGACAAATTCCCTTATAATTTCACCATTCATTTCATCTTTCATCATTTTTATTTTATTTATTTATTTATTTATTTGTGAATGCTTAAAGTAAGTTATGATTGCCATAATAATGATTCCACTTATTCCTAACACTGCACCTTGAGCATGAGGTGGTACATTTCTTAATTTTCTAGTAATATAACTTTCTTGATTTCTTATTTCAATTGTTAAATCTTACAATTCCTTTTAAATTTTGAAGTCTTATTTTAGGCATATTAATGTTCTCTTCATTTATATCTTTTAATTTTATATTTAAGCAACAATCCTCTGGAGCAAAACGGTATATATCTTTATTTTCTATTAATAACTCCGAGTCATGTGTTACAATTCTTGATTCAATTGTTTCAAAAGTACAATTTGCGTTTAAATTTAAAATTCCAATATTATTAATAAGACCTTCTTCATTATCTTCTTCTTTTCTGCATTTACATTTATATTTAGTTTCTTCGCTTAACGTGTATAAATATTTGTTATCCGAAATTTTGTGAAATATTTCAACATGATTTATTAGATATCTGTTTAAAATTACAATTATTATCTCTTCTGTTCATAAAAATCGTTAGCTCGCAATTGTATTTTGCGGGGTCAGATGCAACCGCCCCACGCCCCGATAGGCTAAGGCATATCACAGGCATAGGTGGTTGCATAAGAGCTCCCTCGCTCGAGATTTTCATAGGGTCAGCCCTAGGTGAATTGCTAGCACAACGCTACATAACTACATAACTAAGTGCAAGTTTATTAACAGATTGTGTATATATATTATGAATCTTTGATCTAATTATGTACATATTTCCATAAAATAGTTTCTTTTTATACAAACAATCTCTGTAATCATCTATATTCATACCATCTAGTACAGTTTTCTTAACACCTTTAGCTTTCTTAATTTGATTACTATTTTCAGTAGCAATTGAATGCATTTTAGATCGAAGACCGACAAATTCCCTTATAATTTCACCATTCATTTCATCTTTCATCATTTTTATTTTATTTATTTATTTATTTATTTGTGAATGCTTAAAAACAGTAAGATACAATATCTTATAAGTTTGTCTTAAGCTAATTTTACAAAAGAGAGCTGAGAAAAAGAAAAAGTGTAACAAGGTATCATTTTATGAATGAAAAGATAGGTACAATATCTTTAGTTTTAACTTTTAAATATATCTTAAAATTATTATTATAGCTATATACATATTTATCTATTTTCTGAAAAATAATCCTTTAGTAGTTTTTTAATTCTTGTCGTATTCTGTGTTTCATTTATGTAACGCGTTAGGGAATTCCACAGACGCGCAGCGTTGACAAAAAATTGGCGTTCCGATGTTAAACATGAAAAGCGAGGATGAATCAGCTTGCAAGACCTTTGCGAGGAGGCTATCCTGATACTTTCAAAACGGTATTGTGGTTTTTGTGTTAGCAAAATATTTGATAACAATGTCAAAGTGCGAAGTTGAAGATAACTTTCAAAAGGCATACCAAGGAGGCGATTAGCAAAGCCAGACACTCTATCATATCTACGTAACCCAAAGACATACCGTACAGTACTGTTAAAAGCAACATTGAGCTTTCTTTTACTTACATAGTTGCACTTACAAAAAATTTCACACCCGTAAATCAATATAGGTATAATCAAAGTCTTAGCAAGTAATAAACGTGTTTTAACAGGTGTAAACGGCTGAGTTACCCGCAAGTTGCGCAGTACTCCATATACTTTTCCGACGAGTGTGTTAATATGGTTGTCCCAAGTTAGATGCCGGTTAAAAGTCATCCCAAGATTTTTTGAACTTTCAACAAATTCTATTGGTGAGTTGTTTAACATTATTGAAGGAAAATAAGAAAGATCCAATTTGTTCCTTGATATAACTAGACATTTTGATTTTTTTGGGTTTAAATTAAGACCATTTAGTTGCGACCAGTGTGCTATTTTCTGCAAGTCTTCGTTGACGCAAGAGGCGCCATGCTCAATAAGCCCGAGAGGACAGCTTATATATAGTTGCACATCATCTGCATACATATGAGATGAGCAATTCTTGATAATAGATGGAAGTTCATTAACATACATAGAGAACAAAAGAGGACCAAGTATGGAACCTTGAGGGACGCCGGTTATATTTTGGAGAAAATCTGACAAGTTGTCACCAACTTGAACTGCTTGCCTTCTATTAGTTAGATAGGAATAAAGAAGTTTGGTAGCACAAGCCGAAAAGTTAAATTGCTGCATAAGCTTTTTACATAAGTTTAAATGATTGACTGTGTCGAAAGCCTTCGAGAAGTCAAGCAATACCAAAAGGGTTACTTCATCCCTATCCAATGATTGCCTTACATCTTCAGTAACTTTTAGCAAGGCCGTGATGCAACTATGTTTTTTACGAAAGCCAGATTGATTAGGAGTAAGCAAATTATTTGATGCAAGGTGAGCGCTAATTTGTTTTTGCAAAACCCTTTCAAATACTTTTGACAAAAACGGCAAGATAGAAATAGGCCTAAATTCATCACCTTTGGCATTTTTAGGGAGCGGAATAATCTTAGCCATCTTCCATTGACTCGGGTACTCACAGGTAGTTAAAATTGTATTAAACAAAAACGTTATATGTGGCAACACAATCGGCAACACCATTTTTAAAAATGAGGGGTGGATTTCATCCAGACCAACAGAGTTTGACTTTATAGAGAGCACACATTCTACGACATCGGAACTATTCACCGCTTGAAAACCGAAACCAGTGTCGTCCAACTGAGCTGCAAACGAAAATTAATCTTCAGTAATCGATGAGACGACGGTGGTAAGGATACGAATTGCTGGTTGAGAGTATTGCCGTCTATATCTTCAGCTCGAATGTCTCTTGATTTACCGATCCCCAACTTGTGTAAGTTATTCCATAACTGACGCCCACTTAAAGAAGTACTAAGCTGGTTGGAGTAGATTTGAGATTTAGATTTACGTATTTCCGCTATGACTCTATTGCGCAGTGAAGAATACATTCGCTTGAACTCATTTAATCGGTAACGTTTCCTACAATTATAAGCATCATCGCGCTGCTGCATTAATAAACGCACGTTGCGGGTAAACCACGGTTTATTGCATGGTTTTATGAGCTTCGTTTTTAAGGGCACATGAGTATTGAATAGAGCTGTAATTTTGTTAGTTAAAAATTGCAACTGTTCATTTGACAATTGTAAATAGTAAATGTTATCCCAGTTAGTAGTTCTTGTTTGCTCATCCAAACTTTCAAAATTAATATTATGGAAATCACGGTATTTTATAGGTTTTATAGAATAACTAATACAGAACTCCAACGTTAAAAAGATAATATCGTGTTTCGAAAAAGCAGGCGCAGAAAGCTGGTCATACAAAGCCACTTTACTCATATCACTAACGAAGAATGCATCTAAAAGTGTTGCGCCGCTGCTAGAAAAGTGAGTAGGATTAGAAGTATTAACTGGTCTTAAATTAAACGTATGCATGTTTTGAGTTAAGAGATTCGAGCTTAAAAGATTACAGTTAAAGTCACCACACAGTAAGATATTAGGGGAAACCAAAGAGATTTCCTCAAGAAGTGTTAAAAAAGGCGACTGATTGATGTACTTATTAGGCCTGTATACTGCACCAATAAGAAGCCGCTCCTCAATGCCCACCAGATCAACGAACACATACTCAATGCTACTACTAGCATCAGACGAACACTTTGGATTGCATTTGATAGATTCTTTTACATATAATGCTACTCCCCCCCCCAATACGATCTTTCCTGTTTGAGCAAAAAGGTCGATGATAACCCTCCAAGCGATAAGCCTCCTCTTTCAAATCATCCTTAAACCAAGTTTCACTTACGCACACAACATCAACATCTGATTCAACAAATAAATCCCGGAACTCATCAATCTTTGGTAACAAACTTTGCGCGTTTAAATGGCAAATTCTAAGACCATTTTTGTGATTGCTTAAAACTTTAATCATTGAACGCAGTGTTCCATTACGATTATTAATCATTTTATTACAACAAGAAAAAAAAATACTATAGGAATAAGAAGAGAGAAAAAAAAAAAGCAATTTAAAAGAGCGAACAAAATTAGAATTTAAAAGAAAGGAAAATCAATTAATTTTATAAAAATAAAAAAAATGCTTATTTTCATAAAGAACTGCTGATCTGGCAACGTCTTCGAGCCCCTCGATGCAGTCAACTACCACGGCTGTGTCGTCGGATTGGCGTTTGACATAAACCATTCCGCGTGCAGTATATACAGAAAAAAGTTGTTTTTGTTTTTTCAATTGCAGTGCACGTTGAAATAATCGTCGATTTTGTTGCGATAAGCTCTCACGTATATGGATCGTAGAAGATGATGCGGATGCAGGGGTAGAAGCACTATTGATAGCCGGGTGTATATCATTTAGGCAAAGCTGCTTTTGTTTATTTTTTCGGTAGCTCGCGATTGAGGTTAAGACATAATTTTTGTCATATGGGGAGTTAAATTTAATTATTATCGAGGAGTTGTGGGAGTTTGGTTTCGGGCGAGTGCGACAAATATTATTGAGTGTTGGTGGTTTGATATTAATTGTGTTGCATATTAAGTTAAAGATTGATTTAAGATTTTCATTCGGCAAGTGCGGAATGCCAAACAAAAAAGCATCACTCACAACACAATTTTTTTTTTTTTTTTTTTGTATAATTTCACTTCAATTTTTGTGATTTTAATATTCGAAATTAGAAGCCTTTATCCGAAAAACCCATCAATTTAAACAAGGCAAGTATTTGCAAGCTTTTAAAACGATAAAGATATTAGTTTGAGTGCGTTTATGATCGAAAATTTAATAACAAAGTCGCCAGTAACAGAAACACGTCTACTCAGCTCTCAGCATACTCTTTCTCATTCCGATTATCTTCTTGTTTTTATTTGGTATATTATACCTATTATCAGATGGATAATCCGATGTATCAAAATTGTTATCAATGTCCATCAGTATATCATTGTAGAAATTTTCGGTTTTAATAGAATATACGAAAGAATCAGTATCCATATAATTTAAAGTTATATTTTTACCATACTTTGGTTTCATATATTCATAGTGAAAATCATACATCTTCCATTTTGATAAATCAAGAACAGTAAAACCCAAATAAATTGGTTTTTTGTAAGTTACATGAACACGTTTCATTTCAATAGCAATCATGTTGTCCGTAAATTTGGTAAAACTGTGAAAGTTAGGTTTGGCTGTCAGAGCTCGGGCACCTAACCGTTTTCCACAACTCTCCCAATTTGTTACTATTTTGATATCTTTTCTTTTGTCTACATAAACAGCATTATTCAATAATTTAAAGAAATTCTTCTCAAAATCATTTTTAGCCAATGTACGGTGATGTGTATTCAAATCAATGTATTCTTTTAGCCAACATGATTGCTTAAATCTCAAAATTCTGTGTATTTTTAAAATTTTCAACCCTTGATTTACTTGTTAAATCAGAAATGAGTTTACTAAATTTAGCAATTGGACTTTTCTTATTCTCCACGCAAAAGGGAAAATCACTATGATCGTCGTGAAGATGATCTGGATATTCTAAATCAACTTCTAAAATGTAACCGTATTGTGAATCTGATGGTATATTGAATACATTAAAGTCATCGATTTCTATCCATTCAAATTCGCCATAGGGTAGACTTTGTGACATTGCCCAACCGTATAAGTTATTACCATCCAAATACAATAAATACTCAGACGGATTTTCTTTATTAAAATCTTTCATGAATTTATTGTTCGATTTGGAGTGTCTGCAACAACATTGCACAATACCACCTCGAATGCCTCATTGTATAAACGTATACATATTTATATCAGTTAAAAGTTCCAATTTAACTTTTGTTACTTTCATCATGGCATCCCATGATAGACCAGGTGATGTGTAATACCATTGTATATAAATCTAATAGTACTCTCATCAGACGAATTTTTTTATTTGGGCCGCTGCTCTGTAGAGGGCGTATGGTCGCATGGTTAGCAAAAGAATAACCTTTTCTCAGAGAAGAATTGTTTTGAGTGAGCAAAAGGACGGAGAACGACAAAAAAACACACATACACTCTTGTCGTGGTACCTCGTGTCCGTGTGTCGTGTCGTACGCGTGCCTACTTGTTTTGGATTCCTTTGTGGGTATGTGATATGTGATGTGACTGGGAGCAGAATCGTTCGTCCCACCCGTGAGGTTTATGAGATATGATCATGATTGTGTTGGTTAATGGTTGGCTGCAGCTGTAGGTTGGCAAGACAAGATGAGATATCTTTCATTTTTCTATATTTTTCGCCGAAATGGTGATTGGTACATTTCCGAAACGTTGCTACATTTTTTCATTATTTCTTTGAAATAAGCGACGTTTCTTTGCTTTGGGTTTTGCTGCATAGGCCCGTTTGTTGAAAGGTGGATATGTAATGTACTTAGATTATTATTATTCTGGTTTTGTAGCTACATAATGTACCAGTACCAGGACATAATTTTTGCATTTAATCTCATATAGGTCATTATCAACGCTCAACCCAATCGGAAGCTAATAATTATCCGAGGATATCCGGAAGTTTTTCGTGATTTTAATCTGTGATCTACCTACCTATATGCCTACGTTTACCTAACCTATTCCGAAAAAATAAAGCGCACAAACCTAGTTTTTCTGCAATCTTCCAATTTTTCATAATTTTTGAGGAAAAACTTTAAACGTAGGTAAAGGGTAATTATGTTTCTCAGTAAAAGATTAATAAAATTGCACCATACTGTCCTCCGGTTAAGAACAACATGGAGTGCATTTGAAAAAATTTCCTATCTAGCATATGTGTACAAAGCGATGGAGATTTATAAAAACATTTTAAGCAAATATCCTTTTCTTTGTCGTGAAAATGTGCCTAAGGCTTGTGAAATAGTTTCATATTGACAAACGTGCTTACATCAGGGTTTTTGGTTTCTAATTGAAGCTCAACATTTTTTTTGCAAATTGTATTCTCTATTTTCTTTTAATCTGTTTGGGGTATCAAATAAAAAACGAGATATAGTCGTCTTAATGCTATTTGCTTCTAATGTTTTGTTATTTGTTTGTCTATGGGGAGATGGAAACTGCGAGGAAGAGGCTTCATTACCATCATTAATATTTAGAGGTAAACTATAATCCCTTATAAATGTAATTGGAGAAGAGGTTTTATTTACTAATAATGGAGGTGAATCATTTTGAATTTCTTCTGTCACAGTAGCAACTTTTAAAATACCTGCACTTTCCCTAAAATTTATAACCCCAAAGCACGGGTCACCAATTACAGTGTCAGTACATTTACACACAGCTATAGCTGACATTGGATTTGCATTTTTAGTAAGGCATTTTCGTGTCCCCTTTGTTATTAGGTATATATTTTGGGTAAAAATGTTTCTCGCAAAAATAGGCAGTTTTTTTCAAAATGTGTGTTCCGAGAATGTTTTAACCAAATTTCCTTTCGGTGGTCATTTGGAACTTGAAAAAATGATAAGGAAAACGTTTTTTATACGCTGAGGCAATGAGTGTAGGCATCTCTAACAGGCATTTTTATTTAAAACTTAGGGCGTATGCACTTTAAAATAATAATAATTGTATTTTAATTAAAACAAGCACACCACTTAGTCTATTCTAATTGTAGCGCATACGTTACATTATGTAACTCTTTAAAACACATTAAATTTTTCAAATAAGCGAAACTTATAAGAAACTTCTAAATGTAAATTAATAGCTTTATTTTAAAATAAAAAAATAAAAGGCAAAACACTTGTGGTAACTTTGGTTCCGTAATGCTTTTAAATCAATTTTTGCCTATGTCCACCCTTTATATTTAGTATTGCAAGAACAATTTAGTTTCCAGCGGAAAGGGCGTGGAAATCATTTTACATATTTATATTTTCGTCCAATTACCCTAATAATCAGACAACCCAAACATTTTTAAAGTTAGGAATTTTTTAGGCAACGAGCTCTGTGACACACAAACATACATCAAAAAAAAATATCACCAACAAGCAAAGATCGAAAGAAGAAAATAAATAATTTGAACATGCAAACGAGATGAGATGATACACAAATTATCTCATATCTATTTGTTCGCACAATCCAGAAAATTGTGTTGCACTTTATGCGTACACACACAACTATACGAGTATACGCAGCAGGTACATTCATGCGAAGCGAACAGAAGTGCTTCTGTGTTCTTCTCTTTTTTTAGATCTAATAACAAATCCTGTCATTTGTAGCTTATAGGGGTGGTTCATTGTGTTTACTACAAAGATAATGGAATACAGAGATATATATCTTTCCAGTGGAAGGGCGGCTGCCTACAAGCTGTTTTCCAGAAAAATTCATAAAGTCACACACACCTGCTTATTTCTATTATAGTATATGTGAGTTCATGAATTGGACTTTAATGCAAAAATTCGGTATTCTCTAATGTGTATTTCACTATCTTTTTCAGTTTAATCAACACCTCCACAAAAACTAAACAAATTTAAAACGTAACACAAAACAATTAAACACCGCGATGCTCATAAAAGCAAGATGATTCGCGGTCGTCCATTAGCAACATGCTTTTTTGTTAGCCACACGTATTCACAGACGGGGGTTGAAATTACAAAAACAACAATGTAAACAAATGGGTTTTGGGGGGATAGACGTACGAAAGATAACCATCTCTTTTATTCATTAATCTCTGGTTTACTATTTCGTTTGGTTCTCTCTTGCCTTTTTCTATTCTCAGTGACAGTAATTGGTGTCTGTGGTAAGTGCAAAACTATGGTTGCCGTCAATGATAGGAAAATAAAGTAATCGGGCCGGTGCTCTATAGAGGCGCTAGTGTCGATTTCCTCTGATGAGAGTACTATTAGATTTATATACAATGGTAATACTGACAGGGGTCCAGACCATAAATATCTCTACATATTTTTCTGAAATTCTCAAATATATCAGTCAATAATAAAACGTCAGCTTTTAAATAAATTGTCAAATAATCTAATAGGCTTTCACACTTGAAGGTTTTCCATACTTTATTGGCAAATTTATATTCGTCTTCGGTACAACTAGAATTACTAATTGTGCTAAAGAATTTATCGAGTGGTGGGAACGTTTTATCACTTAATCTCTCCCATGAATTTACATATTCATATGGAAAAATTCCCTTTGTTGTCATTAAATTGAATTCATCATCAGACTTAAAAATCGAACGAACAATTTTAAAATCATCTTTTGATAAATTCTTAGCTAAAGCATCTAAGCTAGATGCCATGAATTTAAAAGAATCTAGAAATCGAATTTCAAATGATTTATCAGAAACAAGATTAATCGATTTTCTAAGTGATATATACCTTTCCTTATTCACTGCAATTACATTTATATTACCTGGAATATTTGCGAATTCTTTTATGAACAAATGGCAGTCGTATCCCGAAAAATTATGAAAAAATACTGGGATGAAGTTCGCTATTTTAAATTTTAAATTACATTCATTATGAGCTGGGCCCCTGTATTTACCCGTTAGATGACAGTGATCTGCTACGATTATTATCTAATGAATTTTTGGAAATATGACAAAATTGATTTTCCACAAACATTTTTGATGCATCTAAACCTTTATAGATTCTGAAAACATTTAATGTATCGTCAAAGGAACACTTAATAAAGTAACTGAATGCACAAGGTGCATGTTCCTGAACTACAGTAGTAGATGGTATATTTGGATATGGAAAGCAAGTATCTACATGTCGTCGGCTGAGTTCTTAAGTGTTCAATCTACCAAAGTTTAAAATGTTCAGCAGACGACTTTTTGTCTTAATTTAGCTTGTAAGTTTTTACCTAAATATGCAATCGTCTTCAAAAAAAAAAAAAAAGAACAACTATATATTTGTTGATCCTAATAGTAGCAGAAAGAACTTTAAATGCCTTACAATAATTTAAAAAAAATACATTTTTATAGATCATCCAAAAAGGAGATTGAACAAGCCCCCATACATATACTAAACCTTTGAGAAAAGTAGTGGAGATTGAACATTTTTTTGGATACTGAACAAACAAGAACACAGAGCACTCTTCCTGAAGCAACATGAATATGTATGGACTTACACCTTAGAAAAGAAAACTCAAGAATTTATTTTATTATTTGAATAATTCAGTCTTTTCAAATTCAGGTATGGAGGTAGTTCAGTTTTAAAAAGTAAATAGCAAAATTCAATCAACTTAAAAAAAACTTAAAAAGAGGATAAATAAAGAAACTCTTAAAGTTATTCTAATAAGTTAATAATGTAGAATTCAAGGTCACATAATGGCATCCAAGGGAGCATTGATTTTATATCCGTATTTTTCTCTTTAGAAGGTAAGTTTAACACTTTCTTTGTGTTTTGCACTTTTGGCAGATCACGTTTTATATCATTTGATGTATTTAATCTCTCTTTCTGTTTAATAAGTTGTGGCATAATTGAAACACTAATGTCGTTTTCAGTTGGGCAAACAGGGGTGGAATCGGCTAAGGTGATAGTTGATAGTTGACAATCAAAATCATAGCTTTACGTCTGCGTAAGGTGATTATCAAATTGACAATCGCTTTTTTGCGATCAATTTCATGTGACAGCTATTTAGGTGTCGCTTTCATACATTTGTGGCATTTTCATAGGTATGCATCTCAGCTTCGACTCCAAATAAATTAAATACTTTCGAGAAAAAACTATTAAAAAGAAACCTTGTTTTGGAACTGGTTGATTTACTAACTCTAGTATGTTACACCCATCCCTCAATTGGCTGCAACCTTAAATCTTCTTTGGGGGTGGTGGTTATTTTAAATTTGCAGTTAAAGTATTAATGGAAATCTTATCATGATTTTAAGGCCAATGGAAAATCAGAACATGTTCTTCAATCGGAAATGAAGGCATAGTATAAATTCATAGATCTGGAAAGGATCCGTATTTGCTTTTTATAAGCTTGACCCCTTAAAAAAAATAAACAAATTTATTGTAATTTGTGAACATATTACTTATTATTCTCAAATTCACTTACAATTTTCACAAAAAAAAAGACTTCAAATGTGTGTGTGACGTCAAAAATGCTAAGTGCTGCCAATAATTAATCATTTTTTAGTGATCGCTTTACGCAGAGCAAAGAAGAGTTGATAATCAAAAACGACGATCAAAAAAGTGACAATCAACCATCACCTTAGCCGATTCCAGCCCAGATCAATCTATTTTTGCATACATGCCACAAATTGAGAAATCTAAATTTTTTCTCAGATTTTACATAAACGTTCACCAACACCAATGTTTATGACTCACGGCGTCGGTTACGAATTGCTAATCGGTATTTGATCGAGTTTTTATTATTTCGCAATGCATTACTATAAATGTGTGAAAATCAATTGAAATGGATTTCGAGTGCAAGTACAACAATGTTTTATTTTTGCTGACAATTTAATGCCACAAAAACCAATAAAATTAAGATTTGTTCGGCTTGCCTGCAGAAATCTGAAATCTCAGATCAAAATCTGAAAAGCCAAATCGAAAACGACGCAAGTATATTAGCTTCTTCACCGTAACTAATTTTCCTAGATGGTACATGGGATGAATTGTAGGCCGTTAGTAGCTGCGCTATAGTTAAAAAAAACCGCACACTGCCTAGTTTTTAAGGACACATTTGCGTAATTCATGTCCTTGAGTTCACGAATAAGTAACAAAGGGTGTGAATGTCGGTACGGAAAAGCGTTGTTCAATGTTGATTTTCTTCCAGGAATTTGAATATTGCCAATGATGTTATTCGATTTATGCTTTTACGGAATACAGGAGTGAATAATACCAGTTATATCTGGATTGACCACCACTAGTGCTTTGTCGTCTTCCAACTCGCTGTTCAGATAAGCTGTACTGACATCCATTTGGTGTAGATGCATTTTCTCTTCAACAGCAATCGCCAATAGCATTCTTATTGTAGCATAGCGTACAACTGGGGAGAAAGTCTCTGTATAATCTACACCAAATCGCTGTTCACACCCTTTGGCCACGAGCCTTGCCTTGTAGCGTTCTATTACCCCTCTCTTATTTCTCTTTAATCCAAAGACCCATTTGCTTTTAATCGCCTTCTTGTTTGGTGGTAGATCGAATAATTCCCAGGTATTGTTTTTCTTTAGGGCGGAAAATTCAACACCCATCGCCTTTTTCCAGTGATCACGCTTCTCACTTGAAAGTGCTTCGTCAACATCTTGAGGTATTTTTTCGTTTACTGCGTTATTTATTATGTTACGTTGCTTGACTGGACGCAAATACATACCGTTGGGAAGAATTTTCGTCTCACCCGTCGTGCGCACCTCCGGTGTAGAATTATTTTCAAGTAGCACCTCCGTATCATCAGTCTCATCGTCGGATTCACTATGAGATGTACTATCTTCGCCAGCAGTGTCGTACGGGGAATCGTTGGTGGCTGGTTCTGCATTATCAGACACACGTGATACATCCTCTGCCTGTCCATAATCTTCGCCCATGGTAATGAACTGCATCATATCAATTGTGTCGCTGTCTCGAATATCGTGGTGTTTCACAAAATTTTCGTTGAAAAGTACGACCCGTTTTATAACTACTTTGTGCGTTTTCTTATCATACAAACGATATCCCTTGGATTCTCTTGAATATCCAACCATTATATACTGCTTACCCTTGGCTTCAAACTTACCGCGATGTGTGTTATTTAAAGCCACTGCAACTGCACCAAAAGTTTTTAGGTGACTTACCATACCACTGGTGTTTTGTTGAACCAGACTTCGTATGGTGTTTTCTTTGTTAAAAACATCGTAGGGCATCTATTTCTTATGTATGCTGCCGTTGATATGGCTTCTGCCATACGAACCATGCCGAACCATCTCCACCAATGTTCGGTTCGCCCTTTCCGCTACACCGTTCTGCTGTGGTGTATGTGGCACTGTTAGCTCACGTAGGATACCATGCTGCTTCAAAATTGCCTCAAAATCGTTGTTGATATATTCCCTGCCATTATCACTGCGTAGCGCTTTTATTTTGCAGCCTGTCTGATGTTCGACATACAACTTAAAGGTTTTGAATTTATCCAGTACCTCGAGTTGGCAACTCTGGTTCGCAAATGAAAGTCAGTGTAATTTTGAGCTCCCTTAAAAATCTTTTTTACCTAAATTATTGGTGTAATAATTTAAATTATTTTAAGTCAAAAGTTAGCTTGACATAGCAAGATTCTCGCAAAAAGAAATCCAGGGTGAGTCTTTTCTCCTTTAAAAGTAAAAAAGGAAAAATATCAACAATGTTCGGTAATTCATTAAAACGGTCACCTGTCAAAAATGGATCCAACCCACCTTAACGTTCTTTTTCTGAACTATCGCCTAAACCTAATACCTCGAGAAACGCACAAGAAAATAATAACTTCGCTGTTGGTAATTTGCCGGTCGCAGATCTGGAAATAATGTTTCAAACCTCTATGGCTAGTTTGCTGGATGACAAGCTTAAGGATGTGGCCACTAAGACGGACATTGAGGGGATCAGTGCGGAGATTGCGGTATTGAAACGAAACAATAAGACATTGGAGACCCAACTGACCAAAATGGAGTCTCGATGCGTTTCGCTTGAAAGGCAAGTGGAGCTGCTTGAAAAAAGGGCAAATGAAAAGAATTTGATTGTGCATTTACAATCGTCGGCGCACGGTGGTTCGCAGAATGCAGTGGAGGACGCAAAAGCAATCTGTCTGGATCTCCTTGAGTCAAACAATGCGACAAAGATAGCTGCAGCGCGTCAAATTAGCTCGGGACCTAGAACTACAAATGTCGTCGTGGAGATGTCTGATAGAGAGGATGTATTCCGGGTGCTTCGAGCGAAAACTAAACTACGAAACACTGGCACTACAATCCACAAGGATTATCCAGCGGCAACAAGAGAGCGCAGTAGCCGATTAAACAAATTAAAGACCGTTATTACATCCAAAAACAAGAACATACAAATAATTTTACGAGGAGAAACACTTATAATCGGTGATAAAAAGATTTATTTTGATAAATGTGGCAATTTGACGTCGCATGACAGTGATGGTTTGTTATTGCTTCAACAATTATTGGCTGGCGACACTTATGATTTGACAGCACTCAATGAAGGAATTGCTTCGGGTGGAAACACAAGCGAAGACATCAACAAAGGTTCTCAAACTACACAAAGTGTTCACACGAAGCGTTTTTAATTGTAATGCCGTCTGCCACAATAAAAATAGTTTTGAAAATGTTTCTAAAATAAATAATAATTTGAAGTCTATTGAGTATAAAATACTTTCATATAATATTTCAGGATTGAGTAATAAGCATATATTTATGGATTTTTATAAATTTGTAAATCAGTTTGATTTTGTTTTTTTGTATGAAACCTTCTTAACTGAAAATCACTTCAGCAATTATGAAAATAAATTTAGTAATTTTAAAGTTAAGTGGATACCAGCATTGTATATAAATCTAATAGTACTCTCATCAGACGAATTTTTTTATTTGGGCCGCTGCTCTGTAGAGGGCGTATGGTCGCATGGTTAGCAAAAGAATAACCTTTTCTCAGAGAAGAATTGTTTTGAGTGAGCGAAAGGACGGAGAACGACAAAAAAACACACATACACTCTTGTCGTGGTACCTCGTGTCCGTGTGTCGTGTCGTACGCGTGCCTACTTGTTTTGGATTCCTTTGTGGGTATGTGATATGTGATGTGACTGGGAGCAGAATCGTTCGTCCCACCCGTGAGGTTTATGAGCCCTGCAAACGCAGAAGTACTGAAATACCTACTGAAACATGTACGGACAAAAAGTACTTTCTTTCCACTGAAAAAGGATAGGCGCTCGGGCAAATACTCAGTTATATACCTACCGTATATGAGAATACGTGAAGCACCCATCCCTTTCTAACATATTGAAAAAAACTACTGCCTTGAACCTCTGTTTCTACGTAAAAGGGAGTACTTAATAAGTACTTTGTTCCTACGTAAAAGGAAGTACTAAAGATGTACATCGTGCCTACGTAAAAGGGAGTACTTAATAAGTACTTTGCTCCTACGTAAAAGGAAGTACTAAAGATGTACATCGTGCCTACGTAAAAGGGAGTACTTAATAAGTACTTTGCTCCTGTGTAAAAGGAAGTACTAAAGATGTACATCATGCCTACTTAAAAGGGAGTACTTAATAAGTACTTTGCTCCTGTGTAAAAGGAAGTACTAAAGATGTACTCCTTTTCCTCGTCATAAGCAGTGCAAAGGAAGTACTTTGCTTCTGATGGTGCCTTCAAACTATAATAAAAAAATATTATTAACATTTTTCTACACAAAATTAACGCGTTCAGCGATTTCTTACCTGCTCGGCCATCTAGCACGCACTGAAAGCCAAAATGATTCGATTTCTTTCAACACATTGCATTTTGCATCTGCTTTTGCATATTTTGGAAAGTGTCTAGACATCAGCAGAGATGAATGAATAAAAGAGATGGCTATCTTTCGTACGTCTATCCCCCCAAAACCCATTTGTTTACATTGTTGTTTTTGTAATTTCAACCCCCGTCTGTGAATACGTGTGACCAACAAAAAAGCATGTTGCTAATGGCCGACCGCGAATCATCTTGCTTTTTTGTGTATCGCGGTGTTCAATTGTTTTGTGTTTCATTTTGAATTTGTTTGGTTTTTGTGAAGGTGTCGATTAAACTGAAAAAAATAGTGAAATACACATTAGAGAATACCGAATTCTTGCATTAAAGTCCAATTCATGAACTCACATATACTGTAATAGAAATAAGCAGGTGTGTGTGACTTCATGAATTTTTATGGAAAACAGCTTGTAGGCAGCCGCCCTTCCACTGGAAAGATATATATCTCTGTATTCCATTATCTTTGACATCGGTCGCGATTCTTAACTGTCCAGGCAGAAATCCCAATTGGAGTATGAAGGATAACAACAACAAAAAACTGACAAGATTGAAAGTTTGCAGAGTACATAAATCCAAATACTAATACTCCAAGAGAACGCAAACACATTCACAAAATCATGTTTATCTGTAGTTGTGTTTTTGATAAACTACTGACTTTTGGTTTGCAGGGAGATATGATCATGATTGTGTTGGTTAATGGTTGGCTGCAGCTGTAGGTTGGGAAGACAAGATGAGATATCTTTCATTTTTCTATATTTTTCGCCGAAATGGTGATTGGTACATTTCCGAAACGTTGCTACATTTCATTATTTCTTTGAAATAAGCGACGTTTCTTTGCTTTGGGTTTTGCTGCATAGGCCCGTTTGTTGAAAGGTGGATATGTAATGTACTTAGATTATTATTATTCTGGTTTTGTAGCTACATAATGTACCAGTACCAGGACATAATTTTTGCATTTAATCTCATATAGGTCATTATCAACGCTCAACCCAATCGGAAGCTAATAATTATCCGAGGATATCCGGAAGTTTTTCGTGATTTTAATCTGTGATCTACCTATTATGCCTACGTTTACCTAACCTATTCCGAAAAAATAAAGCGCACAATCCTAGTTTTTCTGCAATCTTCCAGTTTTTCATAATTTTTGAGGAAAAACTTTAAACGTAAAGGGTAATTATGTTTCTCAGTAAAAGATTAATAAAATTGCACCATACTGTCCTCCGGTTAAGAACAACATGGAGTGCATTTGAAAAAATTTCGTATCTAGCATATGGGTACAAAGCGATGGAGATTTATAAAAACATTTTAAGCAAATATCCTTTTCTTCGTCGTGAAAATGTGCCTAAGGCTTGTGAAATAGTTTCATATTGACAAACGTGCTTACATCAGGGTTTTTGGATTCTAATTGAAGCTCAACATTTTTTTTGCAAATTGTATTCTCTATTTTCTTTTAATCTTTTTGGGGTATCAAATAAAAAACGAGATATAGTCGTCTTAATGCTATTTGCTTCTAATGTTTTCTTATTTGTTTGTCTATGGGGAGATGGAAACTGCGAGGAAGGGGCCTCATTACCATCATTAATATTTAGAGGTAAACTATAATCCCTTATAAATGTAATTGGAGAAGAGGTTTTATTTACTAATAATGGAGGTGAATCATTTTGAATTTCTTCTATCACAGTAGCAACTTTTAAAATACCTGCACTTTCCCTAAAACTTATAACCCCAAAGCACGGGTCACCAATTACAGTGTCAGTACATTTACACACAGCTATAGCTGACATTGGATTTGCATTTTTAGTAAGGCATTTTCGTGTCCCCTTTGTTATTAGGTATATCTTTTGGGTAAAAATGTTTCTCGCAAAAATAGGCAGTTTTTTTCAAAATGTGTGTTCCGAGAATGTTTTAACCAAATTTCCTTTCGGTGGTCATTTGGAACTTGAAAAAATGATAAGGAAAACGTTTTTTATACGCTGAGGCAATGAGTGTAGGCATTTTTATTTAAAACTTAGGGCGTATGCACTTTAAAATAGTAATAATTGTATTTTAATTAAAACAAGCACATCACTTAGTCTATTGTAATTGTAGCGCATACGTTACATAACTCTTTAAAACACATTAAATTTTTCAAATAAGCGAAACTTATAAGAAACTTCTAAATGTAAATTAATAGCTTTACTTTAAAATAAAAGGCAAAACACTTGTGGTAACTTTGGTTCCGTAATGCTTTTAAATCAATTTTTGCCTATGTCCACCCTTTATATTTAGTATTGCAAGAACAATTTAGTTTCCAGCGGAAAGGGCGTGGAAATCCTTTTACATATTGGCATACCTACAAAAAAATTTACATTTTCGTCCAATTACCCTAATAATCAGACAACCCAAAGATTTTTAAAGTTAGGAATTTTTTAGGCAAAGAGCTCTGTGACACACAAACATCCATAAAAAACATACATCAAAAAAATATCACAAACAAGCAAAGATCGAAAGAAGAAAATAAATAATTTGTACATGCAAACGAGATGAGATGATACACAAATTATCTCATATCTATTTGTTCGCACAATCCAGAAAATTGTGTTGCACTTTATGCGTACACACACAACTATACGAGTATACGCAGCAGGTACATTCTTGCGAAGCGAACAGAAGTGCTTCTGTGTTCTTCTCTTTTTTTAGATCTAATAACAAATCCTGTCATTTGTAGCTTATAGGGGTGGTTCATTGTGTTTACTATTTCGTTTGGTTCTCTCTTGCCTTTTTCTATTCTCAGTGACAGTAATTGGTGTCTGTGGTAAGTGCAAAACTATGGTTGCCGTCAATGATAGGAAAATAAAGTAATCGGGCCGGTGCTCTATAGAGGCGCTAGTGTCGATTTCCTCTGATGAGAGTACTATTAGATTTATATACAATGATACCAGCTATCAAAATACAGGCAAAGGGTAGAGCCAGTGGGGGATGTTTTTTTGGCTACAAACAGGATATGAAGGGTATTGATTGCGAATTTGGAGTACTTGAAGGCGTTACATTTATAAATATAAAAATAAATAATGAAAGTTATCGAATGATACCGACATACATCAACTGCAACCAATGGAACAATGATTTTGAAAAGTTAGAGGGCTTTGTGGCACAAGGCAAAACCTCAAATGTGCTGGTGGTGGGAGACTTGAATGCGAGGATTGGACACGAAGCGGGAAGTGAAAATATGACAGCTGGTATTGAACGGAGGTCCAAAGATTCAGTCTGCAATGCAAGAGGCCGCAAATTAATAGATTTTTGTAACACGTTTGGGCTAAGAATACATAATGGAACAAGCTTGTCAGATTTGGAGGGAGAACATACCTTTGTTGGTAATCAAGCTCTGTTATCGATTTTAGTCTCGGCGGTAGCGAATGGAACAAGCACATTGTCGATCTTAACGTTGAAAGTGTCCCATTTTCGGATCATCTCCCTATAGTTGTGACGTTTGTTCTCACGCCGATGGAGATCGAAGGCGCCAAGGTTATGAAACCTTTGCCGAAACTAAAATGGAGGAAATCAAAAGCGGTTATATACCAAGCCCGACTTAATAGCGCTTTACAAACGGTACATCACCTCAACCTCAGCCAGCTAGATGAAATCATCCAAGCATCCTACCCGGACAACAGTATCAACAGAAACGGTCGAGAAAACTATGTTGCCCCTTGGTTTGACGGGGAATGTAAAAGAGGAAGGGAGTCATCATTTGGTTGGTTGAGAGCTTATAGGAAGTCAGGCGAGGATTGTTTCAAGAACCTATATTTGCAGGCGAATATCGATTATAAAACACGAAAAAAAGCAGCGTTTTATGAAGCCGAGTCTAAGCGGGTAGCCGGTTGTAAAAGCTCAAAAGAATGTTGGAGGCTAGTAAAACATTTAAACTGCAAAAACTTTACTATCCATTGTAAGCTAAGCGCGAATCTTCTAGCTACACACTTTAAATATTTGTTAAATCCTGTTCAGGAGAGAGTTAATTTCCACTATGCACCTCCTGGGTTTACGAATGAAGTTCTGGATGCTGACATCACACAACAAGAGGTTATTTCAGCGGTGGCAAGGTTAAAGCAAAGATAATATAATTACCTAGATGACGCATTCCAATAGGAAATGTTCTCATATGAAACCAAAATGCGAAACATTAAGAGCTTTTCCAAAAAGCTTTTACAGAGAGAAAGCGTAGGTAACCAAAGCAAAAGGAAAACACACATCAATATAAATTACACAGATCACTTAATGTTACTCGGTCTCCCTTTCATTATTTCTCATTTTTGTCCTTCCGTGAAGGCGCGAAGTAGAACCTGTTACATGCATATTGAACTCATACGAATGCAAGCGCATCATTTGGATGGGCATCGTTCGTGCATGACTGATTTTCCTTCTTTTGTTTTATCCTATGCTTCTTCTTCTCAATATGAATCGAATGTCCTCCTGCTTTTCGGAAAAAAATACATATTGTGCTCAGTGTTGCCATTCTGACCGGATTCCGGTCAAATCTTACCGAAATCTCTTTACTCTGACCGGAGAAAATTTTGAAATCAGGTCTAACCGATTTTTAACCGGCACGAAGACAATTTTTAACCGGAAAACCCTTTTTGACAGGAAAAATAATTTTGTTCTTTGATTAAACCTAAAGACATATTTCTATAATTTGAATGAAACTTGGCCATACTTAAGGAACACGCCCGTGTTTTGTGAATAGAATATGGATTAGATACAATGCTTTACTTTTCTGCAATTCAGCCTTATTAATGACGACATCATATGAAAAATAGGGACAAACGGGGTATTTAAAAATTACAATTCAAGCGATTCCGATAGCTGAAGATAGTGAATTTTTTAATGATTTGCAAAAAATGTCAAATTTTTTTTATTAATATGTTCTTAACAATATTTTGGAGACTGATTTTTATTGAAGTTCCTTTTTCTATTGTGATGCAAACCATTTCAACGAACAGTTATTTTTTTTTTTTGTATTAGGTTTCAGATTAGTTTGGAAAAATAAATAAACTACATACCTACATAATATTAGTTACCTAATTTTTGTTTTCTATTTTTTATAAAAATATTACTATATCCTTTTTCTGGTCAAAAATTCTTATTTTAACTTATGACCGGATTTGAAAAAATATAAATCGGTCATTCGGTCAGATTTGACCGGATTCACTCTTTTTTAGTGCCAACAACAAAAATCGAAGGATTCTCATTCATTTTTCATTATCTGCCTGATAGAAGTGTTTGCTCATTTCATGTTGTGCATTTTTTTAGGACATATTAAAGGCAAATTTATAGGTAATTCCTTGACAAAATATTAAATAGGAAACAAAATGAATAAAGTAAAATGGGTAGGTACCCACATGAAATATAGGAAAAAAAAAACAAAAAAAAAATATATAAAACAAACACAAAATAAAAAAAAAATACAAAAACTAAAAAAAAACACATGATTTTCTTTTATTTTTTGGATTGGTAGGTACCTACATATAATTATGAAGTATGTAGGTAACGCAAACAAAAAAAAAAATCAAAAACCGCATCATCACTGAGCCATTGCGCCGAAGAGTTTTGATTGTTTATTATAATTAGTTTTATAAACATTGCGCGCTCTTATTTTTTCCAGCAGATTCCTGACTGCATTATTTAGTTCAGGAAATCTAAACAAATTTTGTCAACAAGTATAATTAGAATTACACACTTTACTCCAAGAAATACCCCTATATTGTACTCTATATTTAGTATTCCCATATTTATCCTTATTATTTTTGTATTAGTCTTAAACTATTAAAACTAAACGATGTGCTACCTTTCAAAATCAATTTAAAACTAAATTGAGTGTAACCCTATCAGAAAAATGTGTTTGTCCCTTTTTCTTTCTAAGCGAGTGTAAAAGTGAGATAATAATTCAACAGTTGTCGGTTTTTTGTTCTACCAACTGCGATTTTTATTTATCACCAGACAAATTAAAATTTTTGTTTGTGGGAATGAGAATCACAGGATAAAACGAAAGCAAGAAATTTCGTCACGCACAATACATTTGTGCACACACGCAAACGATTACGATATGCTCAATTGGCACTCAGGAAAAAGCTTTTATTTTGTTGGATAATCGTTGTTGGATGAAGAGAAGAGCTTTTTGTTGGACAATCGTTGTTGGACGATCGCAAGAATTGTGGACATCAGCCAACATGGGACTGCGACATCTGTATATTATATTATCTGTGGTTAAAGGATGGCAAAGCAGCAGGCTCGAATGGGATATCAGCTGAGTTTTATAAATATGGCACAGCTGAGGTGATTAACAGGTTAACATCAATATACGGTAACATATTGCAAACTGGTTTTATACCCCAAGAATTCAGAGAATCTGTTATTTTCCCAATCCATAAAAAAGGAAGCTTGTCGGAACTGTCTAACTACAGAGGTATTTCATTTTTAAATGCTTCATACAAAATCTTCACCTTAATCTTGCAAAGAAGACTAAATAAATGGATTGAGGACAATAAGCTATTGAAGGAGTACCAGGCAGGTTTTAGACCAGGCTATTCAACGATCGACCACATCTTCGTCTTAAAAAGTATTGCGGAATCTTTTCTATTTAAAGGGAAGAAGTTGTACACGTTCTTTGTCGACTTTAAGGCAGCATTTGATACAGTGGATAGGCAAGCTCTTATCTATAAACTCTATGGTATCGGAATGTCGTGGAGGTTTGGAAGGGTTATACAAAACCTTTATATGGACACAGTGGCGGCAGTTTGGAATGGTGAAGAGATGTCTAGTTGGTTCAGAACGGATTCCGGAGTCAGACAAGGTTGTACAATGAGCCCAAGTCTGTTTGCTTTATTTATTGATGACCTGGTGGACTTCCTTCCTAGTGGCATTGAATACGCGGGTCATACAATAAAGGCATTGTTTTTCGCTGATGACATTGCTCTGCTCGCATCAACACCCGAATCATTGCAGCTTATGATTAACCGGCTGTATCAGTACTGTAGCCTATGGAACTTGATAGTTAACCTGGAAAAATCCAAAATTATGATTTTCAAGAACGGAGGAGGCAGACAATGTGTAAATGAAAAATGGTACTACAACAATGAAGGGATAGAAGTTGTTAAAGAATTCAAATACCTAGGAGTTCACTTCACAAGCAACTTAAGTATGGAAAGGCATCTGAAAGAGAAACTGACTAAGGCGAAGAGTGCTATCAGCGCGGTGTGGAACAGATGTCTTTATAATAAAAGTATTGCGCACTGCAGCAAGTTCAGAATTTTCGAAGCTGTATTGGGATCCATTTTACTGTATGCAGCACAAGTATGGGGAGCGAAACAATATGATACCGTGGAGAAGCTGCTGCGGTACTTTATTAAGCGAATTTTTCGACTGCCACCTAATGCGCCTGACTACATGATTATGTTGGAAACAGGTCTATCGCCTCTCTTCATTACAACGCTAAAAATGCAAATAGACTACGTTCTGAAAATCATGAAGATGCCTAATCACCGGCTCCCGAAGATAGCGGCTCTCCAAGTCATACGCTCCAAATTAAGTTGGTTTGCTGAATGGATAAACCTTGCTAGCGACTGCGAGATGGACCTCAATCTAGATGATTTAAGCAACTACGATGATTGGAAAAGACTGCTGTACCAGCTGGTTTCTGCGGTTGACTTAAAACATAGAGAGATTTTTGAACAACGCCACAGGATCAATCTATAGGAACGTGTACTCTCGATTGAATCATAATTTGGAAGAGAAAAACTATTTTCGAGATGAAAATGGCGTCGACGTAATATCGATAATGTTCAAGTTACGTGGAGAGCTCTTGCAGTTAAACTTTATTCCACATAGAGAGGATCTACCCATCCTGTGCTCATTGTGTAACTCATTCGAAAGAGAAGATACTTTTCACTTTATGGGAAAATGTCCTATTTTAAAGGAGTCTAGGAGGAACACATTTGGAAGCGATTTTTTGACTGAAGACCAAGTTATATCACTGCTCAACGAGATGGAAGTTAAAAATCTATTCCAATACTGCAATTTGGCGCTAGGCTATAGAGAGCGAATTATAAGCGAAAGTTTCTAAGGGGGGGTAAAAAAAGATTAAAGATCCTATTTCATGATGATATAATTTTGCTTTGTCAACTAGGCAGACGGCATAAAAGCCATGCTTGTTAATATTTTTTTTGTAAACTCTGTAAGAACTATTCTAACAATTGAAATGAAATAAAAATCTAATCTAATCTAATCTAATCTAATCTTTAGCCTTTAGGATATAAACGAAAATAAATCTGGACTTGTCATCTATGAACGTTAAGAAATATCGAGCGCAGCCAATTGACTTGATGTTTACAGGTCCGCACACATCCGTGTGAATAAGCTCAAACAATTTTGTTGATCGACGCGACGTTCGGAAGTTTTAGGAAAAGGCAATGCATGTATTTTTCCCAACATGCAAATATTGCAATTCTCCTGATCATTTCTCCCCTCCAATTTCAAACCGCGAACCATACTATTCTGGTCTAACTCACGAAGACTCTTGTAATTTTAACGGCCATATCTGCAGTGCCAAATTTCGTTGTTGCTCATCGCAAACAAGCTCTCGGATTTCAAATCGACCACAAACAAATTGTGTTTCTTAGCTGCTTTCAGAATAACAGTGCCCTGCTGGTCCCTTATCCAAACACACTCACCTTTGAAGTTTACTGTCCTACCATTTTCGGCTACCTTGCTTATAGAAATGAAATTCGCTTTAAGCTCAGGCGAATACAAAACATTCCTCAAACGAATATTTCCATATTTCGTACGCAATAATACGTCGCCTTTACCTATTGCCAGAACTGATGCATTCGCTGCCAACCAAATTTTTTCTTGATGCTCTTCATATCGCACGAATAACTGTCTGTTATTACTCATATGTGACGTTGCACCGCTGTCTATGTACCAGCTTAGTTCGTTGACTGTGTCTGCACCTGTCATAGCTATAATACCCATTGCTGATTCACCGTATTTTTGTTTCTCCTTGCATTTATTCGCAAAATGACCTCGCTTACCACACGCAAAGCACTTGCCGTTCAATTTTTTCATCTCCTTTTTGTGTGGCTGCTTGTGATTTGACCGCACATTAAAGGCTTGCTGTGTGTTGTCGTCATTTAACGGATCGGTTTGCTGTTTTCGCCTCTGCCCTTCTTCGAGAAGTTTCAATTTCAATGCGTTATATGTTGGCAAATTATCTCGGGTCTCCATAGCTATCACAAAATTTTCAAAAGATTTAGGTAAACTTGATAGGAGAATTATACTTAACAACTCATCTTGCAGTGTGATTCCAATTTCTGCCAGCCTTTCTGACATTCCAGCGAAGGAATTGATGAAATCCACAATATTGTCGTGATCTGCCATTCTCATATTCAGTAGCTGTTTGTAGAGAGTAACTTTTTGCACCGGACTCTTTGGCTTGTACACTTCCATTAACTTCTCCCACGCCTCTGCAGATGTTTTGCAGTTCTTGATGTAGTTGAGCTGTGTTGGTTTAACGCTGAGCACTATTGTGGCCAAAGCCTTCTCATCGTTCGTGGTCCAAGCTGCAGCCTCTTCCGGATTTACTTCCCGCTTTTCACTCACCACCTTCCAAACACCACCATGTACCAAGACACTGTGCATTTGTACTGACCAATTCTCAAAATTCGACTCATCGAGTTTGTCGATTGTGTATAACGATGCCATGCTGGTTTCAGTTTATATAATTAATAATTAGGCTCTTTTTCCCTGGGCCCATAACCTGATAAATTCAAATAACGCAAAGAACAGCTGTTCAATTCAAGGTTTATTAGGAGAATGAAAAATAGAGTACAATACAATATAGAGAAAGGAAGGAATGATAAGAAAGATTAAAAACGAAACAAGATGAGAGAAGGAATAAGAACATGCACGTTGTTGCCAGGTTAATTTTCAACACAATTCATATGAAAGAAGCGCGATTAAAGAATTTAGAAGACTCTTTTGATGAAGCTAAAGGACTTCATCAGAAGATAATTGCAGCTCCTGGTGAAGAGTCAAAGATTAAATATATGGAGGATTTAACTTTTCATAACTCGAAGGAGTTATATTGTAAGTACTTTTCAGAATTAAAATCTCAATTACAACAAATCGATCAATACCAATCGCAGAACGTTCTTAACAATTCGGTGAGTGGAGCAAAAACCGCCTCGGGCGAACTAAAGCTCCCACCAATTAGGATACCTATTTTTTCCGGTTCCCTTCAAACATGGCCAGAATTTAAAAGTTTATTTGAAGCCTAGTTATAAAAAATCCATCCTTATCTGATGTTCAGAGGCTTCATTATCTGAAGGCTAATTTAAGTGGGGAAGCTGAACGCCTACTAAGGAATACTGCCATTACTGATGGTAATTTCGAGTCAGCGTGGGCCACATTAGTCAAGAGATACCAGAACCTGAGGTTTCTCAAGGATAGTCAATTTTCTTTATTATTCAATCAACCGACACTGTCTCAAGATTCGGCTGATGACATTAGAATGCTTGTAGATACTACTAATGAAGCTAAGCAATCCTTAGAAAATTTTGGAGTTCCTGTCACTTCATGGGAAGATGTTCTAATTTACCAAACCGTTCAGAAACTTCCTCTTAATACGCGTGGCCTTTGGGAATCGCATATTTCATCATACGTAGACTATCCTACATATAAAGTATTAGAAGACTTTTTACTTATGAGGGCAAGGACATTGGATGTTATGGGCCAATCAACATCCAATTTAACCCACACCAAATCAAAAAGGATTCCAGCTACAATTCGTGCTAACAATTCAATAATTTTCAAATGCGCAATGTGTCAGGGTTCGCATTCAATCCGTAATTGTTTTAAATTCAAAGCACTCAATTCTAAAAAACGGCAAGATGTTGTAAAGAAACACAAATTATTTTTCAATTGTCTCTCGAACACGCACAAAACGCAGAGCTGCACAAATGTTTTTACATGTTCTCATTGCAAGCAGAGACATCATTCATTACTGCATATGAATGAAACATGTCCTGTTACGACGGCGAACGAATTTTCTTCAATGGTGGCTGTACAGCCGTTTGTCCCATCCAACTCAACTTCTGCTCAAACCCCTCAATCAGACTCCACTGAAGGTCCATCGTGTTCCTTGCCAAAAACTTCAGCACTCAATACGTACATTGCCGAAAACAATAACAATAAAACTGTTCTTCTGGCTACAGCACTCGTTAAAGTTTTCACTACAACGGGTCAACCTTTGATGCTGAGAGCCCTACTAGACAAAGGTTCAGAGGCTTCTTTTGTAACTGGGTCTGCTTCACAAATGCTTAACTTCTTAGCGTCTATTCTCCTTGACGGAATAGTGAAAGGAGAGCACGGTACTCCAATGGCACAAAAAACCGAACTGGGATGGGTATTATCTGGTGGTGTCTCTAACAACCACACGAAAAAAGTATCCTTTCACACGATGACTGAACATCGTGGCTTAGAACAACTGTTAACTAAATTCTGGGAACTAGAAGAAGAAAAGAAAAGGCCGCTGCAATCCGCAGAAGAAAAACAGTGCGAAACCCACTATTGTAGATCGCATCAACGGTTAATAGATGGAAAGTACATGGTCAAACTCCTTTATAAAGAAGGGGTGCCCCCCAAATTAGGTCTATCCCACAATTCAGCGTTAATCCGGTTTCTGCAATTAGAGCAAGAATTTAAATCCAATCCCAAATTCTATGAAGAATACAAAGCCGTAATCGAGGAATACAAAAACTTGGGGCATATGACGGAAGTCAACTTCAAGTTAACAGTAGGTGCTCACTATTTCGTCCCACACCACGCTGTAATTAAGGAAGCAAGCTCAACCACAAAACTTCGTATTGTGTTTGACGCATCGCGTAAAACCTCTGATGGGACGTCTCTGAACGATCATTTGCTAGTTGGCCCCCGGTTGCAAGAAGACATTTTCGACCATATCGCTCGCTTCAGGAAATATAAAATAGGATTCGTAGCAGACATTAAAAAAATGTATAGACAAATTTGGGTTGCGCCACAAGATTCAGTTTACCAGATTATTTTATGGAGAGATGAGGATGGAGAAGAAATCAGCATACCGTCTAAACACAGTTACCTTCGGTACTACACCGGCTCCATACTTAGCTATTCGCACTCTCCAACAGCTAGAGGACTATTCGATCGCGTCAAAAATTGCACTCAACAACTTTTATGTGGACGACGTGATACACGGCGCAGATACATTAGACGAAGCACTGGAAATTCAAAAACAGCTTACGAGGATGTTGAGTCGTGGCGGCTTTCCACTAAGGAAGTGGGCAAGCAATAACGAGACTTTGTTAGCAACCATACCAGAAGAAGACAGGGAAGTAAAACTACCCCTTTCTATCGATGAATGTATTGAAATCAAAACACTGGGCATACAATGGCATCCTGGAAAGGACATTTTCAAATTTAAGGTAAACTTTCCAGATCACAAGAAGACTACAAAGAGAACTATTCAATCTGATATCGCTCGTCTCTATGATCCCATGGGATGGATTTCTCCTTGTGTGGTTATCGGAAAAATCTTGATGCAAGAAATTTGGAAAGAGCATCAAACTTGGGATAGCGAACTTCCAGATGCAATAAGTTCAGCTTGGTATAAACTGAAGGCTGAATTCAACGCCATAAATGCACTCGAAATTCCCAGGTGGTTAAGCATCACACGAGCATCGCAGATCGAAATTCACGGTTTTTGCGATGCATCCGAAAAGGCCTACGCTGCGACAATCTATTTGCGTGCCGTTCACAAGGACGCAATAGTAACAAATCTTCTTTTTTCCAAAACTAGAGTTGCTCCACTGAAAAAGAAATCATTGGCAAGGTTAGAGTTATGTGGAGCTCTGCTGTTGGCAAAATTGTTGGTTCATACTGTAAACACAATGGAACTCGACAGGAAACAAATATTTGCTTGGTGCGATTCACAAATAACACTGGCATGGATTAAATCTGCCCCATATACTCGCACTACCTTTGTGGCTAATAGAGTCGCAGATATTCAAGAGCTGACAGACCCGAATCGCTGGAACTATGTCGCTTCCAAAGACAACCCAGCAGACATAGCGTCACGAGGACTCTCACCGACGGACTTACCCACACATCAACAATGGTGGCATGGCCCAGAGTTTTTAAAAACGTTTAAGGAAAACGATTATGAATATCAACTAGCTACAACACCAACGACTGAATTGGAAACTAACCAAAAAAAAACACTAAAGGGCCGAAGACACAAAATGATTTCGTTAAGTTAGGCCATCAAATGAATAACGTTTTTCACGTATGCGTCCATTTTACTGCTTTCAAAACAGATGATTTATTTAATAGATTTTCTACGTTACAGCGACTGGTAAGAGTCACTGCTTACTGCATTCGTTTCATTGACAATTTCGTTTCAAAGAAAGCTGCACCTCGTACCGGGCCGCTGTCAGTAGACGAGATTACGTCAGCTCGGATCAGACTTCTAACCATCGTTCAAAGGGAGTTTTTTGCCGAAGACATCAAAAGGATATCAAATAATGAAACTGTCGCCAAGGGCAGCAAACTGGCAAAGTTCTCTCCAATCACCGATGATAAAGGGTTACTGAGAATAGGAGGACGATTAGAAAATGCAGAGTTGCCATATTCACAGCGTCATCCCGTGATCCTTCCCGCTCATAACGAACTGACCAAACTCATTATTCACGACGTGCACATGAAAACCCTTCACGGCGGTCAGCAATTAATGATGGCGACACTTCGAAGTGAGTACTGCATCATGAACTTAAAATCACAGGTCAAGAAATGTATACACAACTGTCTTAAATGCTACCGCTATACATCTACTCGAATGCAGCAAAAGATGGGTAATCTACCTGCACCCAGAGTAGTCCAGGCTCGTCCATTCCAAGCATCAGGAGTTGATTACGCCGGTCCGGTACAGCTAAAGGCGTGGAAAGGTCGGTGCAATCGAATTACCAAAGCGTACATCGCGATTTTTATTTGCTTCTGCACGAAGGCAATTCATATAGAGCTTGTAGGCGATTACAGCGCAGCGGCATTTCTTGCAGTCTTTAAGCGATTCACTTCCCGGCGTGGAATTTGCACTAATATCTATAGCGACTGCGGAACTAATTTTAAGGGAGCAGCGAGAATAATGGAACAAGAGCGGTTACAATTTACTAAGCAATTGTCCGAGGATGTAGCGACGCAGCTTCAATCAAATGGAACTACCTGGCACTTCAATCCTCCGGCTGCGCCACATTTCGGCGGGCTTTGGGAGGCAGGAGTAAAGTCGATGAAACATCACTTGAAAAGAATCATCGGTCACTACACCCTGACCTTCGAAGAATATGTTACAATTTTAACCCAAGTGGAAGCGTGTTTAAATTCCCGACCACTTTGTCCAGTCACAGAAGATGTTGACGACCTCTCAGTTTTGACTCCGGGACATTTCCTTATTGGCGCGCCTCTTAACACACAACCCGAAAAGGACATAACAAATACTCAACCGAATTACTTAGACAGATGGCATTTGCTGCAGAAAATCCAACAGGATTTCTGGAAAAGTTGGAAATCGGAATATCTCGCTCGTCTGCAGCAGCGACCAAAATGGCAAACATCAGATTTGCAGATCAAATTAGGCGACATGGTGCTTCTGCCTGATGATGACACGCCGCCAACACTATGGAAGTTGGGCCGTATTGAAGCAACGCTTCCAGGAGCCGATGGAAGAATACGCGTAGTCACTATTAAGACGGCAACGACATCATTGAAGCGCCCCATCGCCAAACTTTGCCTGCTCCCGATGGCAAATAAATAAATAAAATCCAACATTCGCATGCTTTAACGACATGCACACACACACACACTATTAATAATAAAATGAATATTATATCATAAATAATATCTATCTTAATTACCTACAATGAATTAATAAATAAAAAAAAAAATACATTTATAAACCATTACCTATTGCCACACACCATTCACCATAACTACCCTCTTATTTTGCATTTTCCTACCTACCGACGTCGACGTCCATGAGGAACGAACCGCCATCATAATCACCACGCAACATACAGCTAGACGAAAATTTCAAGGAAATGCAGATGATAACCAAGGCCGATGACAGCTCTTCCTGTGGCCCGGCAGGATGTTGCAACGCAACCAAACTCTTGAAATCGACCACCAAAATACATCACATCGATAATTTCGCAAATGTTAATTGCCGTCGGCAAAACGAAGATTGGGCGCACAGCTTTCAATCAATAAATCCACAAAGTCAAATCTGGGCATGCAGAAAAACAGAAACACAACAGCAACAAAGCAATCATCAAGAAGACCATAGAGAAACCCATGCAAAAAAAATGCATTAGTTTTGTCTAGTTGGCTCTTCCCACTGAGCAACTCGCCGAATTGTGCATACGCATGGATGTATGCGTGAAAGTCGATCTCGCCGACCAGCTGACCACATAGCAGTCCGGAAGATCCGCAACCCTCAGGTCAACGAACCCTCTAAACGGAAAATGCTGCAATGTGAGCTGAATGCGAGGTTTCTTTTAAACAAATATTAAACAATATTGGCATTATCAATTACGCGACAGAAGAAGAAGAAATAAATTTTGTCACATACAGTTGTTGTTGTTATTCTTTTCTTCGGTCAATCGAAAATTCGTTCATCGTTATCACGTAGTGCCGACGGCATTTGATAATTTCGGTTTCGCAAGTTATTTGAAGTCAGTTCGTTTTTTTTTTTTTTTTTGTTTGCTTGTTGTCCTTGCGACAACACTACATCTTTAAGAATACATTCAAAATCAGCATAGATAACAATTGGAACATCCATCTGTCTTTCATAATGACTATATTCTAAATAAGATTCTTCAATGGATGGTAATTTAATAACAATTATCTTACATTCTAGCTTATGCGTATTGAAATTACGCTCATTACCGAAATATTGCAGACATCCGTTGCATATAAGAAACTTATGTCCATCTGTTCTTATTTGAGTATTTAATAGTCTGAATATAAAAATAAAATTGATAAAAAGTACAGAAACTAATATGTATTATGCAATCTTATTTTGAAATATTCTTAATCCATACATAATGGTATCTCTCCATATCCTGTAACAGTAACAAATTGATATGAATTTTTTTTTCCTCAGACGTGATGTAATAAGGACCCACAATCTTCTTATTCTCCTCCTCGTAACCGAAAACATTTACACTTATATTTGTATTTAATAGTTCAAATGCTTTTATATCCTTTATTTTCAATGGAAATTCTAAATCTCCGAATTTAAGTATCACTCCATTATTTAATGAAATTGTTCTTTCTGTAATGTCGTTTATGTTGTAGGATGATGTCCTTTGCGGGTCAATGTTTGATGGCACTATTGCCGATATTAAACTCCATTTAAAACAATATTCATCACTATTTTTAACGTTTATACACGTTTTTTTATTTGCCAAAAAACTTGGTAGGGCTATAAATTGTGAGCCTCTAATTGGTCTATATTCGCTCATGTTAATTTCAATATGGATAATTCTAATTAATGACCATCCACTATCCCTCTCTTGAAATTCTTCCATTTTTCTGATAATATTCATACACATTTCTTTATAGAGCGACTTTAAATCTACCGCACACCGGACAAGACACATTTTTGATTGAAATGATTTTATTGATGTCACCATAACTTCTTCTTCATCAGTTTTATTTAATTTTACATATTCACCAAAGAGCTCAACATTAAATTTGAAGTTTGAATGTATTTTTAAAAGCCGGTTTAAATTTTCGCAAACTATATTTTCGGATTGATTTAAGAATGTCATAGGTTCTATGATTTCTTCGTTTTTGTTCTCATACAGTAATGTCTGTATGCGGTTATTGAAAGTGCTTTTGACCACCTTTAATTGTTCGCATGACTCACATGATTTAGCACTATTCTTTTTATGCAAATTTGGGTGAATGTGGGAGTACCATACACTTTTTGGAACCTCTATTTTACACTCTTCACATATTTTCGTTTTTAAATAACCCACCGAAAAAGTACCCGCTTGATTTTCATTATCTACACTCCCATTTGTAATGATGGTCCGAACGCACACTACGATTCTTAATTTTATGATTTAATAGAGCATCACTCCTGTTTAACACTTTATCGGAAATATTACACTGCACTCTTATATTCTTATGTTTGTTCAAAATATGCCTCCTCAAATTATAATTTAAGGTAAATTCCGTTTGGCAAATATCACAAATAAAGCCCTTCATATTAATTGGTTACATTGTGATGACTTGACTTGATTGAATGAATTACAATCCCCATTGCTTTCCATTACCATTTGATATCGCCTTGATCGCAATTGAAACTAACACATCAAAATCGCTACGGTCACTGACCCCAAATAAAAACATCATAAACAAATTAACACTTATTACTGGCAGTGTCCTAAAAGAACAATTTTCACAGCCCCACCATTATCAATGTTACACAAGCCATGAAATCCATTTTTGTCAGTTCCCATCGAACACCAAAGAACCTACAAACCGATGATGGTACAGAATTTTTTCAATCAGCACTTTTGAAATTTAATGACCCAATACAAAACTAATCATTACTCCACATATAGTTCATAGAAAACATCGATAGTTGAAGGCACTTGACTCATTGCGCTTGGGTTGCGTTTGGACGAATATGAGAAATGAATGGAAAAAGTGCGAATGACCTATTAATATCCATATGCTCTGGTAGTGCATTTCGTATATGGATTTCTATTGGGTGGGAAAATATGAGAAGCTGGATCATGGTATGGTTGTGTGGATCACAACATCCTAAAAGAACAATTTTCACAACCCCACCATTATATTGGACAGTTGTCTGAGTAGACGTATCTCGGTTTTGATTGGTTGAACTCGGTCATACAAACAGCTGATTCAGATTGTAGATAGTTCGAATATGTGGATGACGTCACAGAATTTATTCCCTCTTCCCTGTGCGCCAGAATTGGTAAATTTATACTACTACTGTATAATTTAGGTGATGAATTTCGGTTAAGGTTTGAATAGAGTTTATTGTATGATATGTTTTACGGTTACGTATCTCTATATATTTGGTTTATATATGTATTATATTCCCGTTTTGTTTGAAGCGATTATTAATCCAATTTTTTTTATAATTTAGAGTAAATTTGCATGTTGTTTCACAATTCTACTTCTTTTTATATTGCATGCTAATAGATAATTAATTTTACGTATAATGTTCTTATACCGAAAGTGCGTTTTCATAGATGAATCGGTTTTTTGTATGAATTTTGATGATTTTTATTTTAACACACGTTTGCATAAGAAATTCAAAACCACATACCTGGTTAGGAGCTGTGTATACTTAGCTTCCTTTAGTTAAGCAGCCCATAGACACCACACTTGTGTGTACACCGGTGTACTGACAACGGTGTGGCATTCCGCCACAAACGCCACACCAAATCGTACACAATCGAGACACCGACACCAAAAATCAAAAACTTTTGATTTTTACTCGCTCCGTGTCTCACACCAAAATCGGTGTGCACACCAGACCACACACAGCATACATATCCGCACACCTACACCGGTGTGTAGGCCAAGCTCAGGCTACTGGGGGGGTCACAGGTGGCGGATGGTGAACGGCCTGTAGATATCCTGTAGATATGCAGGTTAGCTGTGAATAACCAATAAACAGTCCCCGACCAAGAGCGGCAGAAAAGGAGGGCGCGGCTGAAAAGGCCACAGAAACCCCTAAGAACTTTCTGCGACAAGACGAGTCGGCACCGTCTTTAACTATGTGCTTACCCACCTCCTAACCCTCGGGTCAGGAGGTGGCACCATGGAAATAGGTAACAAACGGAACGGAACGGAACCGCCTTTCTAGGCATTACGACTGAGCCCAGTAAGGTCGTAATTATGGCATACTGGAAACAACGTTTTGAATTTACTGGCATATGGGCTGACGTTTGCAGTATTCTGTTACCTGAGTAAGCAGGAGTGAAATCCTGTTGAAATAGCTTCCAGGCTAATGCTGCAAACGCCCCCGTCCCGTTAAAACCCTGGCAGGCCTCAAAGTACGTTCAATGTTGCGTCACCATTAAGTTGGTGGTGTAGGTCCAGATGGAATATTCCTGGTTAGCACCGATCTGGCTCTGGCACACAACCCCATAAGGGTCTGTGTCAACCCTTGCGTGGCCTCACTGCATGCAAAGATAACCACGGGATCGCTAGGTGACTACACACCCGAGCATTGATAGCGGCTTTGAGTGGGGACCCAAATGAAATGAATACAACCAAACAAAACCAACAAAACCAGGAGAACGAGTTCAACGGAGAGAACCCATTCCGGAAGAGCTCGATTGTGAGAAGATCTCCGGCTAAGCAGCCCCAAACGCCCCAGAAGAGTCCTGATGGAGAAGCAACGCCAACGTGAATGGTGTTGGATCCAAATAACCAACCCTCGGTGTTTCAAAAACTAGGGGAACAAATAAAAGCCCTAGTGGAAATGATGGATGATGGGAAAAGGCGATCAATTCACCAACCAATGCGGGATGCAATAGAAAGCATCAAAACACTTTATGAGCTCTTGGCAAACGAGACGAATGAAAACAAGGCCAAAGAAGTTAGCAAAAAAAGCAACGCCTCTCAAACATCTCCATGGCTGAGGGTGATTTCGGGGCCCAAACGAAGGCCGGAGTCTATAGAGTCGCCGAACTCGAAACGCCGGCTAAAGTCGCCGCACAAGGACGAAGCAAAGAAGGCATCACGTGGTGAAGTGGGGCCCCAAAAACAAAACAACGCCGGAAATAGCAAGAAAGTCCATCCCAAAAAGCCCGCCAAGCCGACAGTAAATAAGCAGACCGCAAACGGCCAAATAGCTGGCAAGATGGAAAGCGAAGGACAGGCTAAGAGCGACAGCAACGCCTGGTTGAAAGTCTCAAAGAAGAAGCCAAGCAGGCCCATGAGCAAAAAAACGCGACCAGACGCAATCGTGGTGGCGAGCAAAGGCGAACTGTCATACGCTGATATACTTCGCAGGGTCAAAGGGGACCCAAAACTCCATAACCTGGGTGAATCAGTTACAAAGATTAGGAGGACCCAGAAAGGAGATCTGTTGTTCCAGCTGCGAGACTCTGGTGACAAAACCGAAGAATTCAGGAGCGTAATCTGTGAAAATCTTGGCGCAGAGGCGGAGATTCGCACTTTAGTCCAGAGATCCACAATAGATATCAAAGACCTCGATGAAGTTACCACCAGGAGAGACGTAACCGATGCAATCAAAGCGCAGTACAACATTGTACTTACCGAAGGAAACGTGGTCAGCCTTAGGAAGGGCTACGGCCGGCGGCACGCAGATCGCCACAGTGGGTCTACCGGCAGAAATGGCCAACAAGCTACTGGAATCCGGCAAAATCAAAGTCGGTTGGGTAAATTGCCGTATTCGTGGTCGAAAGGCCCTCATTAAATGCTTCAGGTGCCTGGAGTTTGGCCATACGGCTCGCCAATGCAAAAACGAGCATGACCGATCCAAGCAGTGCAGAAAATGTGGAGAAGAAGGTCACATAGCCAAGGAATGCAAAAAGGATGCATTATGCTTCTGGTGCAAGATAGTTACGCCAGAAAACGCTGGACACGTAGCTGGTAGCAGCAAGTGCCCAGTACACAAGAAGGCACTAGCCAAATTAATATGATGAAAGTGGTCCAGATAAACCTAAATCACTGCGCAGCTGCGCAGGACCTTCTAGCGCAAACAGTTAGGGAGAAAAGAATCGACGTTGCCCTAATAAGTGAACCGTATAAACACATAGACGGAAGCAGCTGGACAGATGACAACACCAAAAAGGCCGCGATATGGACCTGCGGGAACCATGCTCTGCAGTCAGCATGCCATCGGGGAAACCACTTCGTAGCTGTAAAGATAAAGGGGATATATTTTTATAGTTGCTATGCGCCTCCCAGTTTACCGCTGGCTGACTATATGAAGCTGTTGGACGAAATTGTAGCTGACGCGCGAGGGAAACACCCAGTTATTATTGCTGGGGATTTCAACGCTTGGGCTACTGATTGGGGAAGTAGAACCACAGACGCAACAGGGAGAGCTCTCCTTGAATCCTTCGCAGGACTGGATATAAGCCTGGCCAACGAAGGTGCAAAAAATACGTTCCGGAAGGCAGGCAGAGGGTCAATCATCGACATCACATATATGAGCAATTCACTCCTGCGGAAAACCAAATGGCGAGTCAGTGAAGAATACACCCATAGTGATCACCAGGCTATCTTATTTAATGTCGGCAGAGACAAACGCAGACTGTGCCCCACCCTTACAGGGCCAAAGTGGAAGGACACGCTGCTCGACGAAGATATGTTCAAGGAAATGCTAAACACCAGCACCACACCAAACAGGGGATCGGCCGAAGTCCTCTCTCACCAGCTCATCAAGACCATCACCGCAGCGTGCTACGCATCAATGCCCAGAAGGTCTGTCAGTAAAAGAGGTGAGCCGTGCTACTGGTGGACCGACGAGATAAAACGGCTCAGAGCGAAGTGCCTACAAGCAAGAAGAAGATCTCAGAGAAGCAGAGGAAGACACGATTTCCAAGAACGGCTAACCAATTTTAAATTGGCGAGACGGGAACTGGAAAGAGCCATTAAAGAGAGTAAGTCAAAGCTTTTTAGACGGCTCTGCGACGAGGCAGACCTGGACCCATGGGGCTTAGCGTACAGAGTGGTGATGAAGAAGCTTAAAGGTAACAGGTCCCCACAACTAACCTGTCCTACGATGCTTAAAACCATAGTTGAGCACTTATTCCCGCATAGACCAACTACTATGGTAACCATCATAAGGGAAATCAACGTGGAAGACATCCCGGCCGTCACAGCGGACGAACTTTTTGTGGCATGCAAAAAAATTGGAGACACCAAAGCACCTGGACCGGACGGCATCCCGAATAAGGCATTAAAGATGGCTATTAAGACGAGACCGGACATCTTTTTAACGACGATGCAAAGGTGCCTAGAGGAGGGGGTTTTCCCTACGCCGTGGAAATTGCAACACCTAGTTCTGCTTCCAAAGGGCAATAAACCACCTGGAGATCCATCATCGTATCGCCCAGTATGTCTGCTGGATACTCTAGGTAAGATACTAGAGCGTATTATATACGACAGACTGCTTGCGATGGCGGAGGAAAAAGGAGCGCTCTCAGATCGCCAGTACGGCTTCAGAAAATCTCGTTCTACCATCGATGCAATAAAGGCGGTAGTAGACATAGCAACTGATGCAATAAAAGGGGAAAGATGGAGAGGGGGAACAAAAAGATACTGCGCAGTAGTAACGCTCGACGTAAAAAACGCGTTCAATTCTGCGAGCTGGTTGTCTATTAGGAGAGCCCTGGCCAGGATGGTTACACCATACTATCTTCTGAGGATAGTCGCGGACTACTTCAGTAACAGGAGGTTAAGGTACCACACTGACGATGGTGCCAAGCACTACAGTGTTTCCGCGGGAGTCCCGCAGGGGTCGGTCCTTGGACCTCTCCTATGGAACATTATGTAAGACGGAGTTCTGCGACTAACCCTGCCTGAGGGAGTCAAGGTTATTGGCTTCGCCGACGATATAGCAGTGGTTACAGTAGCCAAGCACATACACGAGGTAGAGTCTGCCACGGACGAGGCAGTTGTAAGGATAAAGGAATGGCTGGAGTCTACGGGCCTTGAACTAGCTGCACACAAGACTGAAGCTGTACTTATAACTAGCCGCAAGGTGGTGGAATACGCGAACTTCCGCGTCTCGCTGATGCAGGCGGCACTCTCTCGAATGCTACCGAACATCGGTGGACCAGGATACACCAGAAGGATCCTGCTGTCCAAAGTGGTCAGCTCGGTACTTTTATACGCGGCTCCCTTATGGGCGGGGCACTGGTGACAAATGAGTGTAGGAGAGAGTTATCATCAGCTTACAGGCTCAGTGCAATCAGAGTGATCAGCTGTTTCCGTACTATCTCAGATGATTCAGCTTGCGTTTTGGATGGAATGATCCCCATAGACATTCTCGCGGATGAGATGAAGAGGGTGTAACTTAGGCGACCCTCGAACTCGCAAGAGGCAAAGAGGATCAAGGTAGAAGAAAGAGCAACGTCAGAAAGAAACGCTGAGGCAATACAGGTGGGACCGCTCCACAAAAGGCAGGTGGACCCACAAGCTCATTCCCATCATTGGAACATGGACAAAGAGATCATTGGGGAACTGTAACTACCACATCACACAGTTCCTGTCCGGGCACGGCGGCTACCGGAAATACCTCCATAGGTTTGGACACGATAGTTCGCCCCTGTGTCCAGAATGTCCAAATGAAGAAGAGGATGCGTTACATGCAGTGTTCTACTGCAGACGCTTTTCAGAAAATAGAGGAAATCTGCCAACTCCAGAAAACCTCATAAGTCACATGACGCAGTCGGAGGAAATGTGGATAGAGACCTGTTCATTTATACTACGCGTGCAGTACGCGCTGCGAAGAGCAGAAGCCCTAAGAAGAGCTCAAGAGGCGGATTTGGAGAATAGAGCATAATTGCTAACCAGCCCCGCGAAGTAATACCCAACGGCAGTACCGCGGGGAGAGTGGTTGAAGGACGTAGTGGTGTGGATTAGTACGTAGGCGCACTCCTGGCATCGAACATTCGGGTGTTGCGAATCGTGTATGTTGTTAGCACGGGCTACCGCATCTTTAGAAGATTACCACATCCATTGGCGTAACCAAGAAAACCAAAAAAAAAAAACAAAAAAAACACCGGTGTTGCACACAAGTGTGCTGTCTATGGGCCGCTTTAGTCGCCTTTTTGCTCGGTATTTATTCTTAGTCCTTCTGGATTGATGATATGTAGCGGTTTTTCTTCTCCGTTATAACTGTATCTCCTGGTGTCTTCCGTCTCGAGTATAGAAAAGATGTGTTCCGTGTCCGATGTAACTGGATTTCTGAATTGGGCACTGCACTGTCGCGAACCGAACCGTTACCGATACCGTGCCGACACCGTTCACGTTACAATAACAGATTTTAGAGTTGTTTTTTTTATGTTTTTATGTTTTGATGAAAGTCTCAAGATATGTCCTGTCACGGTCGCCAAAATGTACATTTTCTTCGGGAAAATTTACGTTTTGTGTTTTACGTTGTAGGAAAATTCCCTCCGATGGAACAAGCGAAGTAAAGTAAAACGAGCGAAAATGAGCGAAATCATGAAGGCGAAAGCTCTTTCCTCTTGAAGAGTAGAACAACGAATGAATTTATTGAATGTGCATTTTGCAACTTTACATGGTTTAGTACAAGACTATTGTTTTTATTACACATATTGAAAAATATAAAAATATGGCGAAACTTGGTTTTTAGGCGCAAAAGTCAAATTACAAAATGTATGCTACTCTCATACGATAAATTGAACGAAATTAAATTGTTTATATGTTGAGCTCCAACAATACCTTTTCAGCTTTGAGGCTTTTTCGTTGTCTATGACAACGCTCTCGGGAATGCAGAAAGAGAATAAGATTTCTCGCAGAGGTTGCCTGAGGTCGGTTATTTCTCTTGACCTGATAATTTTAGTCTTGGCGAACTTGGTGAGCTTGCATATGCCGGTTAATACCAGTTTTTTCCGTTGAATAAATATCTAAATGCAGAGTGTGGCCAGGATAATTAGGGATTGGAGTTGGTTCAAGGATAGGTTTATTTGGGTGTCGTTCATATTCGTTTTCTTTGCAAATTCTACATACTTTTACTAGTTTTAGATTTTTGATGCCATTTTCGGAAAATAAAAATGTTGAAGAAGTTGTATGCGGTTGTCTTCTGGATTACGGTGTGCCCTGCGATGGATACTTAATATTTTTTCTTCCTGCTCCGTTTCGTTGGCCAGATCTTAAACCATTGTTTGAGTGTACCTAACTTTGTATTTGGAAAAATGTTCGGGATAAATGTTTTCTTCTTTTGTTTGCAAGCCATTTATTACACTGGGATTTAAATATTTTTTAAAAATTGAAATGATATCTGAGTTGCTATAACTGGGTTGTACAAAAACGTGTCTGTGGTACGTGGGGAATGGAATTAAGAATTGATGGCTAAAATCAGCTGATTTCGGAAAACGTTAATGGGTACTTCAACTGCTGGTATCAGGTTATGTAAAGAACTCTCATCACTATGTTGCGTCATGGTCATTGAATTTATTTGCGTTTTTTGTGGCAGTCGAGATAAAGCATCGGCAACTACATTTTCCTTTCCTGGTGTACTCCTCCAGGATTGCTTTCCATCGCTTCATCTTGTGGTTTGTGTTTCTATTACTCAGCGCATATGTTAATGGCTTGTGGTCCGTATAAATATTTCCTTTTTTTTGATCCGTAAAGGAAATTCCTAAGCGAGTTTAGAGACCAGATGATGGCGAGCATCTCTTCCTCGTTAGTGGCGTAGCTTTCTTCTGTCTTTGTCACTGTCCTTGAGAGAAATGTTATGGGTTTTCTGTCCTGAGATGGGAAGCACTAATTGCATAGTCGGATGCGTCCGTCGTGAGTTCGAAGTCCTTGTTAAAGTTCGGGTGAGTGAGAGTTACTTCTTTTGAAGTTAAGGAGTCTTTAATTTGGTTAGATGAGTAAATGCAATTTTCGTCAAGATCTATCGTTTTATTTTTAGAGAGATGTCTGGACACTCGTCCGTCTTCCCCTCTTAAAAGGGATGTCAGGGGTTTCGCTATTTTCGCATAATCTTCGATAAATCGGCGATAATACCCTGACATACCTAGAAAAGATCTAAGGTCTTTGAGCGTTTTTGGGGGTGGTAGCTCTGTAATGGCATTAACCTTTTTGGGGTTAGTCTTAATGCCATCAGTGCTGGTTACGAATCTTAAGAATTCGATTCCGGTTTTGAAAAATTCGCATTTATTCAACTGAATTTTCATGTTGGCGCGTTCTAGAGTATCAAAGACGGCTTCGAGGTTTTTAAAATGTTCAGCTTTGTCTTAAAAATAGTCAGCGTACTTTTAGAATCTCGTCTATATACTGTCCACCGCGTTCCGCGCTTGAAAAAAGTGATTATACTAACCTGCTTAAATCGCTCAAACCAAATTTCATTATTGGCGGCGATTTTAACGCGAAGCA
Organism: Cheilosia vernalis; assembly: GCA_949126925.1. Taxonomy (NCBI): domain Eukaryota; kingdom Metazoa; phylum Arthropoda; class Insecta; order Diptera; family Syrphidae; genus Cheilosia; species Cheilosia vernalis. The sequence goes on from OX421363.1 coordinate 5,497,769, forward strand.
TACGTTCTGGGCCTCCAGATACATCTCGCGAAAAGGTAGAATGCTCTATGGGGCAGGTATGGAATACAGTTGCGAATTCCACTCGACGGGCAAACCGACCTACTGGCCAACTGATACTTCAAAACTACCTGATCTGATAGATTTTTTCGTTGTGAAAGGAATACCTACCAACCACATTAAAGTTGAAGAGAGCTTTGATCTATCATCTGACCACTCACCGGTTATTTTAACATTGAGTGTAAAACTAGTCAATAACCTAGAGCCAGCGAGATTAACTGGTAGCAAAACTAACTGGGAAGGCTTTAGGAACGAAATAGAAGAGAATGTTGAACTGAGTGTTCCACTTACGACACCCTATGAACTTGAGGTTGAAGTTGATCGCTTCGTCGAGATCGTACAGATCGCCTCCTGGAATAATACGCCTAATCCAAGGAAAACGCCGGCCAAATATGGGCTACGATATCCTCCCGAAATAAAAGAATTGGTCAACGAAAAAAGGAAGGCGCGTAAGAAATGGCAACAGAGTCGCACTCCGCAACATAAAGCACATTTGAATTATTTGTGCAATTTGTTGAAGACAGTTATTAAGGATTTTAAAAATCGTGCGATAGGTTCTTACCTTGAAAGTTTAACAGCGAAAAAAGATTCCAATTATTCACTTTGGAAAGCTGTAATAGGCACCAAAAGGCCCAAAATCCCCGCGCCGCCAATTAGAATTAATCAAAATGAATGGCCAAGGGAAGATAAGGAAAAAGCGGAAGTTTTTGCCGCTCATCTCGTAGAAACTTTTAAACCGTACGATGGCCAAGCGATCCCCGACAATACTAATAGGGCGGAATTACAATCTGACGATTCAACACTCACTAGTGCAACGCTAAGTGAACTAAAACGTGAAATCGAATCCCTAAAACCTAAGAAAGCTCCTGGTTATGATTTGATCACCGGAGAAGTTCTGAAAGTTCTACCAAGGAAAGCATTAATTAAGCTTCTTCATATTATAAATGCCGCGCTCAGACTAAAACACGTGCCGAGTCAATGGAAAGTCGCGGAGGTCATAATGGTGTTAAAACCAGGAAAACCGCCAAATGAAGTAAAATCGTATAGACCGATTTCCCTTCTACCAGTTATTTCCAAAGTCTTCGAGAGAATATTGCTTAGGCGCCTTCAGCCGGTTATTGAAGACAATAATCTTATCCCTGACCACCAGTTTGGGTTCAGAACCAAGCATTTGACGATTGACCAAGTACATAGAACTACTGACGTAATCGAGAAAGCATTTGAAGAAAAAAAGATTTGCTCAAGCGTATTCCTTGACGTCTCACAAGCCTTTGATAAGGTGTGGCACGACGGCTTGAAAATTAAATTACGACAAGTTCTCCCCGCAAGCCTATATGATATTCTAGAATCATATCTCGGGAATAGACTCTTCCGTGTTAGAAATGGAAACGAATACTCGGAGCTAAAAGAAATTTCGGCCGGGGTACCGCAAGGAAGCGTCCTTGGTCCGCTTCTCTATTTGTTATATACTCGCGATATTCCAACGGAAGATGGCACTACCCTTGCTACGTTCGCCGACGACACAGCTATCCTAGCAGTAGGTAATACAATCGAAGAAACGACTACGAAACTGCAAACCGCAGTGAATAAGATAAATGAATGGACAAGGAACTGGCGGATCGCCTTAAATGAAACTAAATCTGTACATGTGAATTTCACGTATAAGAAAACCAATGACTTGCCAATTTTCCTAAATATGGCCCGAATACCCTTTGCAAACGAGGCCAAATATCTGGGAATGACACTCGACGCAAAGTTGAAATGGAGTTCGCACGTGAAAATGAAACGTAAAGAACTCGATATCAAATATAGAGAAATGTACTGTTTACTCGGAAAACATTCCCAGCTCAGTACTGAGAACAAACTGCTTTTATACAAGCAAGTGCTAAAGCCGGTGTGGACCTACGGTATACAACTTTGGGGTTGTACCAAGAAAACAAATGTCAATATTCTACAAACTTTTCAAAATATAGTTCTTAGAGAAATTGTACAAGCACCATGGTATATTAGAAACGACGATATCCATAGGGATCTCGGAATTCCAACAATCGAAGCTGAAACTAGAAGCTTCGCGAGAAAGCATAGAAACCGACTAATCGGACATATCAACAATACAGTCCGACAAATCTTGGACGAGAGCAATTTATTGCGCCGACTACAAAGAACGAAACCGTTCGACTTGGCAAGATAAGATTAACCGCGTCTAATTTGCGGAACACGCAGGATCTTTCATTGGAAAGTAACCTGTCAAAAGTTTTTATTTTAATGATAGAAAAATTGCTTGATAAGTTATATCTTAGTTGCAGTATATAACAATCTTTAGAAGGGTGGTGTTTTTAGTCAGTAAAAATCTGACACTACTATGAGAACGCGCTTGCTATTCTCATAGTGTCTTTGGAAGATTTTCACCTACCCTCGGATAAAAAAAAAAAAAAAAAAAAAAAAGCTTTGTCTTTTCCAAAGATGACAATGTCATCAATGTAGACATAACATCGTTTTCCAATGCGCTCTCTTAGGATGTCATCGAGAGCTCTTTAAAAAATCGCCGGAGCATTTTTTAACCCAAAGGGAAGACGAGTAAACTCGAATTTCCCGTTATTGATGGAGAACGCCGTTTTCTCAATATCGGATTCTCTGAACTTGATTTGGTGAAATCCGCTCTTCAAATCTACGACAGAAAACCATCTATTGTCGCTGAGGTTAGCTAGGACCTCATTGATTTCCGGAATGGGGTATCTTTCGGCAAAGGTGACCGAGTTGAGCTTTCGGTAATCGATCACCATTCGATATTTTGTTTCGCCTGAAGCGTCCATTTTTTTCGTCATTCAGATGGGATGTTCGGATATTTACGCTATTTACGGTTTCGGTTAGATGCTGTTTAAGTTGGATAATAGTGTTTTGGTAAACTTTCATATAGTTATCTTTTATGTGAATAACCGCATTCAGGCTTTTAAGGGTATCGTTCCCTATAATGCCGTCAAATGATATAAGGGTAATAAGTATAAAAAATTCTAAAGGGCCTATTTCAGTATCAAGAAGAGGAATAAGACTATGGTGGGTTATTCTAATGTTTCCCCCTACGGAATTAGCATAAAAAATCTTTTGGTTGGGGAGAGGATTGCGTATATGTCGTGGTTGAATATAATTTTTGTTCGAGCCTGTGTCAATTAGAAATTTATACACCTGTCCACTCTTTGCAACGTGCTCGAAATAAGGTGGAGGTGTTTGCTGGAAGGTTTTCCGAGCTGTTGATTGGGAACTATTGGCGTGTTGAGTTCTGAAGTCAACATTTTGGAGTTTAAGACAAAGATGCAGAGCCTGCGGCAAATCTGCGGGTTCCCTTATACTGAGTAATCTGGGAAGGTCACCCTTCAACCCTCTAACGAAAGTATCAAGTGCCCTATCTCTATAACATTGAGTCATGTTGTTTAACGATTCATGGCTCATGTTAATACAACCGAGTTTGTTAAGAATCAGGGATGAATGATGATAAACTGCTTGATAGAATTCGGGTATTGTATTGTTACCCTATACCAAAGTCGTCATCTGATACTCGAGGGTGCCTAGATCCCTCTTATCTGCATAATGCAGAGTCAAACATTTAGAAATATTTTCCCAATTTAAAGGGGTGTTGTAGGATTCGAGCGCATGACCTGTTATCTTATTTCGAATAACGGACAAGATGCCATAATATTTTGGAGTACCCTTAAGGTGCTCGTAGATCTTAAGTATTCTTTCAACACTTTTTTTCCACGAGTTGAACTCCTGAGCAAAGAGGATCTATAACTAGAGAGCCAACTTCACTTGCCCCTAACCGATTATCCCCTCAATTTTTGAATGACAGCCCTCTCTCGCGCGCTCTTATTTTTCCTGTCTGTGAATACGTGTAATTAATGGCCGCCGGGTGGCACTTTTTCAATAACAAACAATTTGTAAATGAATTTATAACAATAAATGTAAAAGGGATACATGTTGAGTATGGTTTTTTAGATAGCTTTACTTGTGCTCTATCCATTTTAGGTGCCAAAAAATGTTCATCCATTCAGATTTCAGGTTTTTTTTAGTTTTCTTTACATGAAAAATATTTTTGACAACAAAATTCATTCAGCTACCTTTGGGAGTTGTTCCAAAAATAGGTTATTACCATGCAAGTTAAGCCCAAGTTTTCACTAGGGCTAAAATGATTTACGTTTAAATATTCCTGAACATTGCATAAATTTCTTTTACTTGGTGGGTGTTTTCAACATATTTTTTTAGCACCAATTTTGTACAAAGTCAAAATATGATTAGGAATTCTGCGGTTTAATTAGAGTGAACACTGAAATGTGTTGTTGTTACTTAGGAACAGTAAAAATGCTTTTATGAAAAAAATATTATTCTCGGATATAATTATGATTAAATATTAAGCTCCTAACAAAAAGCAATATAATGTGGTATTTAATTACAGCCGTATTAATAATAGTCGCGTAACTACGTGTTAGGCCTAACTACTGGCAAACACATTAGTTAAACTCAAATTCCTATTAATAAACATTTTTAGAAGATAACTAACGCTTCGTAACTTTCATATAACTAACTAACGGCAGGAGGTCTGTTAGCGAGTGAGTAAATCATAAAAAAATCGTTCCCGTCAAAGTGACAAATAAATTAAATTAAAATTTGGAAAATTGTAGAACGGCTGACCGGTTTTCAGTGTTTTTAAATAGTGCAAATATTTGGTGAATATTTTAGGGGAGGATTTGGTTATACTATAGCCCCAAATCGAAAAAAGTGGACAAATAAAATATTCAAAAATAAATAAAAATTTTCTGTTGTTTTGCTTTATTTTCTGTTTTTTTTTTTTTTCTATTTCATTTGTCACAACTGAAATTCACTAGCCAGCCGTGATGATAGTCAATATGTAGTAGTTTTCAGCTGTTTTCAGTACAATTTGGTTAGGTGATGCCAGCTATTTTAGACAAAACATCAGTTAGTTATTATATGAGTTATTTTCTTTTATTAATAAGAATATTTAACTCACGTGTTATTTATTTAACTAGGTGCTAGGTAATATACGAGTTAGAGATTAGTTACGGGTTTTTTATTAATACGGCTGTTAGATTCTGCGATTTGATACGATTTCAGATTTTGCGTATTCAATCGAACGTAAGAGTCCAAGTTGTTTTGTTAATTTTTAGTTCTCGCGTATTCTTTTCGTTTTTATAGATATTCTTTTGCAAATGTTATAACGTTGTATTTTAAAATGTCCACTGATGTTTCTGTAAGCCTCTCTAAATTATTAATTAACAAAAACAAGTACACTTTATGTGTTTTTGAAATACAAAAACAGATGTACTAAGTATAGGCGTGTTTTTTTGAGCTTCAAACTCGTCAAAGTAGGTTTTTCAGCTCGAAATTACAACATGATTACAACAACTACTGCGAGTTCTCGAAGTGTCAAGTAGAGCGTAGTTATTGTATTTACGTGCTGAAAATTTTACTTTACTTTTCTTTGCTGAGTTCGAACCTAAAAAAAACACGCCCTACTTCACATAAATATAAGGCGATCTACATAGGATTTTTTTTTATGGAATTTAACCCGAAAAAATTAAATACGCATAGGTATAGTATAAATCAGGTAGGTAGGTATTATAAACGGATAAAAACAAGAATTATTTATCCATTTTATGTACAATTTACAGATTTAAAATGTTGCTGATACTAAAATACCTTTTTCCCCACAACATGAATCAAACGCTTTCCCCAAAATGTGTTAAAATATCTATTTTGTTTCAATATGAAAAGCATTAAAATCGACGAAAAATATTTTTTTTTCTTTAAAATATACCTAAAATAGATGCTTGAAGTTACAAATAAGTCTCTTTTAATAAGAGTGCTAAAATCGTTTAAGTTGATTTTTCTCTGATTAATTACATGAGATCGATTTCTCCTAGATATTGAAAAAAAATATCATGTTTTATTGTGGTATTTCGCATTGGGACCAAATTATATCAGAAATTCCGTTTGGTAAAAACAATTTCATAAACCTTAAAAACATTTAAACTGAACTGAGATGTGAGCGCCGTGTAACCAATGGGCACCAAAAATGCCGAACACAGTCGTCCACACCATAATAATGGCCGCCCAATTGACATAAAGTCCCGGCATAGGATTTCCTAAGTATGCGTGCGGCAGCAATGGCGCACCTTTGATTTGTACAGGCACTAATACTTAGGAATTCCTGCCGGACAGCAGCCAAACAACAGCTTGTAGGCAAATGTACCGTTTCTGCTCTCAGTTGGCTCTCTAGATATAGATCCTCTTTGCTCCTGAGCTTCACCTGAAAATTCGCGCAAACTCTTAACCACATCTGGAACTTTGTCCATGTCCGAAAGATTCTGATCAGTGGTGTTAATCGGTTGATCAATATCATTATTGATATCTGAATTAAATACATGTGGTCCCTGAATATGTAGTGTTTCGGTTACGAGTCTGGTTATGAGATGTAGGTACCAAGTTATCGTCTATTTGGTTTGTAAAGGAGGGGCAGGAGGAGCAGCATTTTCTCCTGGTATTTCCAAGCGGGTTGGTCTGATTAAGTTATACATTTTGAAATTTTTGCGATTGAAATTAAGTCAATGAATGTGGGAACCGAGATTCACAATTAACATTTTATACATTTTGAAATTTTTGCGATTGAAATTAAGTCAATGAATGTGGGAACCGAGATTCACAATTAAAATTGAGTCAAAAATAATGAAAGTAAGTCTTAATCTAGATGAGTCTTAAGTTGTTACACAAATAACTACTAAAAAAAGCAAAAAATATTCTTTCAGAAATTAAAAATTGGATCTTATTCTAGTTGAGTCTTATGTAGGTTGTTACAAAATCGACTAAAAATTACAAAGGGAAAAATATTCTTACAGAAATGTAACGGCTTCAATTCTCATAACGTAGATGGGTTCTGGACCGTGGCTGTTGGTTGGGGCGGTTGTTCGCTATTCCGGAACTCCTTTTTATCCCTGTTTTACAGGATTACTTGGGAGCCTCTTTTCCCCTACACAATTACTAATCAGTCTTGTGGCCTGGTGTCCACGTTACGAATCTTGTGGCTTGGTGTCCACTTTACACAACTTGCGGCTTGGTGTCCACTTTTGTTGGTTACACGCACTATAGTGAAAATTTCTTGGCTTTATCATACCCCCACTACTAATAAAAAGAGGAAGCTCTCAGTAGCTCCTCTATACTAAACTCTTTTGCGATTCTCGCAATCAAAAGTGTGTCATTTACATGGCTTTTTCTTTTTCGTTCTCTTTTTCGGTGTCGGTAACAGCATCGTGAAGTCATTGGTTTCTTCCCATCTCAAAAGTGCCCAATGCACCTAAAGAAGTAATCACTTCAAAAACACATTACAGAAACCGAATTCTTGGATTGAAGTCCTATTCATGAACTCACATATTCCACAAAAGTTACTCATGAGTTTCTTGGGAAAAAAAATTGCCGTTCCAATGGAAAGTTATATATGTAACTCTGTACTTCCATTGGGGACATGTAGATTAGTAATTCCGACAGCTGTTTGACTAGATGTACTTCGGTTTTGATTGGCTGAAATTATTTATATGAGCAGGGAGCAGCTGCTTAAGTTGACGTTTATGTAGGGGGAGCCGACGAATCTATTCAAAAAATTCGTGACTGAGTACTAAGTTTAAAGTTGGCATAAGTGGCTGGCGTGGAAAAGGGGACGTTCTCGACCATTCTAATTTTTTGCGTTCAGCTCCAGCGAGAGGATTTTCTTTAAAAATTTGCTGGAAATATCCAGAGGTGCATGGAAGCAGGTGGAATATCATAGTTTTCGGTAAATCTCTAGTGCAGTAGCACATTTTATAGCGCAAATATTAATGTCTAAAATCGAATTTCCTCAGACTTTAAATTGTCTGTACGAAATTTACTTCATATTAATTTTACTTTCATTTTAATATATTCCAAGTTTATACTAGATATCGCATCAATACTTCGATGGATTAGGGTAAGAAAAATCATTAAAGTGCGAATATGCCATCAGTTTCGAGTAGCAGTTTTTTACGCATGGTGGGCAATACCCATTGTGCATAATGGATAAGTTTGTTTCCGTATTGTTAGTGCACATTTTTTATGTGGCCACTATGCGCAGTGGAGTGCGTACTTATAACTACATTACATTACTTATTAAACATGTTGGTAAACTTCTTGATAGAATTCGGGTATTGTATTGTTACCCTATACCAAAGTCGTCATCTGATACTCGAGGGTGCCTAGATCCCTCTTATCTGCATAATGCAGAGTCAAGCATTTAGAAATCTTTTCCCAATTTAAAGGGGTGTTGTAAGATTCGAGCGCATGGCCTGTTATCTTACTTCTAATAACGGACAAGATGCCATAATATTTTGGAGTACCCTTAAGGTGCTCGTAGATCTTACACGGTGTCTCAACCTGCAAATTTTCTTTCATGAAATCTGTCAAATTTGGTCGCGTTGAAAGAACGACAATATGAAATGTAACACGGTGTCTCCACCTGCAAATTTTCTTTCATGAAATCTTTCAAATTTGGTCGCGTTGAAAGAACGACAATATGAAATGTATGTAGGGTGGGCATTTCGTATCATGAAATTTCATTCGTTGAAATGTCGTTGAGCAGAGCACATCGTTGCGTTCTCGCATTAAAGGCCATGAAGGAATTAGAAGAATTGCGGAAACGAGCTGAGAAAAGAAAACGAAGGTTTTGGGTAAATCCATTTCTGGAAAAAAGGGAAATGCACAATTTAGAGGAACATTTATTGAAAGATGTTTTGTCTGAAGATGACGAGTTTCGGAATTTTTGCAGAATGCATATTGACAAGTTTCTTCTACAAGGAACTGTGAATGTTGACGATCCATCTTAATTACTCTTTGTTTCGTCATTTGTGTTCTTCCGTTTATGATACTTCTAAAAGGATCTATAAATGTTTATGATCCTTTCTAATCCCTTTTCGTTGTACCTATGCATATTTTCCATTCTCCGTTTTATGATGCTTGTAAAACTATCTGGAAATGTTTATTTCCTTGTTTAAATTTTCGCACATCTGGCAATCGTGTAAACATAGCTTTAAAAAAATTGGTAAAAGGTTCGATGACCCAAAAATAAACTTATACAACACGAATAATTGTGAGAAATTTATATTATATTTATTTGTTTAGATACCATATAAAATGTTTTCAAAGTTCAAAATCATCAGCGTCGAACTGGATCAGCATCAGCTAAGGCTGTGTAAAGCTTGTCACTCCCACTACTTCTCGCTGATGAAGAAAACGACGGGTAACTCTGTGGCATGGCTCTAGACTGTAGGGACCGCACTATTTTCCTGGTACTTAATACGTGGATTTCTCCCATTGTTTCTGCCGCTTCCGTAGCACACTCTACACTGTCGTCCTGTAAAAATATATATAAATACATGTATATGAGTATTACGTATAGAAATAATAATTGTTTTCTTTATTTTACATACCAGTTAATTGCTTTCTGTTTTTCTTAAAACAATCACCGTATCCAGAAATCGGAGGTCATCATAATAAAAAAGATGCGGATGATGCACTGTCTCGGCCGATGTACCAGATTTTTTTGTCTCCTCCACTTTCTTTTTTTCCACAACGTACTTAGACTGTTCGAAGGTTTCTCATTTTTTTTTAGCTCTTCGGTGTCCTTGCCACTTTCCTTGGACAATTGCAACCATGCATTTCTTATAAGGTCCAACCTTTTGTAGTCTCTACTTTTATAGTTCCATAAACACTCGAATTTTTCATAATTGTTTATAAATTTGAGCACTTCTTCTACTCGCCACTCAGCCATCGCGGGAAAAAACAAGAAATAATAACCAACTATTTCCAAGAGCAAATAAGATCTGTCTTGATCGACATGCAAAACTATAATGCATGTTGCTACAAATTAAACTTTATTACTAAATTTTATTTTAAAAAAAATAATTTTTATTTAGACGAACCGGCAGCGATTCTGCCTTACAAAGAACTGAACAAACTTTGTCTACAAACTAGAGCTTAAATACTAACTTAATGCTACGACAGCAGAATCCATCGGCGACGTGTTCTCACAGGTTCTCGTCCATTACATTTTGTACGTGTTGGAATGCGGCTATTGTGCAGAATAACGACTGGGCAGCGGGCAGGTTTCCGGTGTCAGTCTGGCTGGATGTTGGTTGGATGTTGCGCGTGCAGGTTTCGGATGTCGATACCTGGTCTGCGCTGGATGGCATATGGGAATATTTCTGTGTTATCTGCTTGACTATGTAATATTTAGAACTAGAAGCGTTTGCTGTTAACTTACATCCTACCTACATCCATTCTCTGTTCCCATTTACCATATCCTTGTAATGACTATACTTGTCTCGTTTTTATTTAAATACCTAGTTTCAGCGCTACAACCTACAAGCGACCATTCGCCACTCAGCCATCGTGAAAATGATGTGTCAAACTGCACAGAAATTTCAGCCCCTTTCATGAAATCAATACCATGAAAGGAGCTGTGAAATAATTTTCATGAAATTGGGTTTTTCATGAAATTTGTGGTCTCCACGTGCAATCTGTCATTTCATGAAAATTTTCATGCTAAGAAAATTGCAGGTGGAGACACCGTGTTAAGTATTCTTTCAACACTTTTTTTCCACGAGTTGAACTCCTGAGCTTCACCTGAAAATTCGCGGAAACTCTTAACCACATCTGGAACTTTGTCCATGTCCGAAAGATTCTGATCAGTGGTGTTAATCGGTTGATCAATATCATTATTGATATCTGAGGCTGGATTCATAATTGAATTAAATACATGTCGTCCCTGAATATGTAGTGTTTCGGTTACGAGTCTGGTTATGAGATGTAGCTACCAAATTATCGTCTATTTGGTTTGTAAAGGAGGGGCAGGAGGAGCAGCATTTTCTCCTGGGCTCTCATCGCGTAAGACGACGATCGTCTGACGACGTCGTTTCGACGATTGTATTGCTTCGTGTAACACTGAAGTGGTTGAATCGTTTGGACGACGTCGTTTTGAACGATTCACTAATGCTTCGTATAACTCAAATTCAGACGATTGAGCGATTGCGATTGAACGATTGCTATTTTGCAATCGTTTCATCGTTTTTGGTGTATTTATTCCGTTTTAATTAGGTCTGAAAGAAGTATTAGACAACAAATAAAGGAAGACATACACTTATGTTGTATTTGGTCTTATCAGAGCGAAAAAAAATTTATTTTTTGCAAAAAAAAAAATGATTGCATTGCTTTTCGAATTTCAAATAATTTTCATTTTTGTATTTGTGTTATAATATGAAATACAGTAATGTAATCATAAAATAGCATTCATTGAACTCTTTTTTTATAACTCGACAATTATTAGAAATACCAATTCTAATGGGATGCTTTATGATGTTTGATGTCCAACGAAATCCAAGATCTTTATTGCCAAGACTAGTTCTAAATATATATTTTAATAACCACAATTTCCTCATTGTACACTTTTACATATTGATCTTATTCTTTCCACCCGACTTTCACAATTCTATCTGTGTTTGGATTCTTCGATAGAGTTGTTACTTGCATTCAATTTTTGCATTAAATGTCCGATTCCACATCACCTACAGAAAAAAAAAACGCAAATTCCACACATTTTTGTTGTTTTTAGTTGTCAGAGTTTGTTTACAGTCATTTTCAAACTGTTCAAAATGAAAACGATGAACGATTCGATCGAACGATGCGACGATGATGTTATACGAAGCAAACTAAAAACGACGTCGTTTTGTTCAATCGCTTCGACGACGATCGTTTCAAAAGTTACGCGATGAGAGCCCTGGTATTTTCAAGCGGGCTGGTCTGATTAAGTTACTTGGATTATACATTTTGAAATTTTTGCGATTGAAATTAAGTCAATGAATGTGGGAACCGAGATTCACAATTAAAATTGAGTCAAAAATAATGAAAGTGGGTCTTAATCTAGATGAGTCTTAAGTTGTTACACAAATAACTACTAATTACAAAAGCAAAAAATATTCTTACAGAAATTAAAAATTGGATCTTATTCTAGTTGAGTCTTATGTAGGTTGTTACAAAATCGATTAAAAATTACAAAGGAAAAAATATTCTTACAGAAATATAACGGCTTCAATTCTCATAACGTAGATGGGTTCTGGACCGTGGCTGTTGGTTGGGGCGGTTGTTCGCTATTCCGGAACTCCTTTTTATCCCTGTTTTACAGGATTACTTGGGAGCCTCTTTTCCCCTACACAATTACTAATCAGTCTTGTGGCCTGGTGTCCACGTTACGAATCTTGTGGCTTGGTGTCCACTTTGTTTTCATACGCACTATCAATAATTTCGCAGCTTGGTGTCCACTTTACACAACTTGCGGCTTGGTGTCCACTTTTGTTGGTTACACGCACTATAGTATAAATTTCTTGGCTTGGTGTCCACTATGAAACTTGCGGCTTGGTGTCCACTATTTTGTTTCACGCACTAGCGATATTTCCACGATTAGTTTAGTTTATAAGTGCGTTTATTATTCGTACGCGTATTGACTGTTTAGTAGAACCGCACGGTACCTGCTCGGGAGCCAGTTAATAGAATTTACGCCGAAATTATTTAAAAAAATACTTTTCAGGGCAGATTATCATGTCCTTTATTATTTGAAGTATCGATTAAGACTAACTTAAAGATAAAGAAGATTCGTACAAGTTTAATTATCGAAGCTTGCATTTTCATTAATTTATTACAATATTGATTTCCCTAGCTTGCATTTTATTTCCCAATGTGAATTTCCCTGGAAATTCGTTTCTTACCCCAGACGCTAGGTCAGCATTTCCGCTGCGCGTGCGACTGGTTGACGATGTTAACTTATATAGAGACAGATAGATAAATCGATATTTATTAAGCTTCAAATAAGCCATTTTTTCTTATGTACAGAGTTTACATGATTGTGTTGGTTTTCTATTAATATGTACATTTACAATTTACATTACATTTAAGTTTATATTTATAAAAGTATACTCGATCTTGTAAATTCTAAGATTTTTCTTTTAAATAATATAAAGTTTGGTTCGCTTTTAATTTCTAATGGTAGACTCTTAAATCTTTGAAATCCAGTATAGTTGATTGTTCGCTGTGCTCTTATGGTTCTTGTTCTTTGGATTCTAAGATCTCCGACACTCCTTAGGTTGTAGGTTGTATTGTCCCTTGTTGTTACATTTTCACGGAGATAAATTGGACACGTACCGTTTCTAATTTTGTATATGAATATCATAGTGTTCACAAATAGTTGCTGATTGACCGTTAATCAATTTAGGGAGTTAACCATTGATGTTATTGGGGTGTATCTATTTCTTTGTAGCACTATCCGCATTGCTTTATTTTGCAAGACTTGAAGTCTGTTCTTTTGATATTGTGGACATACATACAAACAAAACACTACCACAATACTCAAAATGAGGTTTTATAATCACATTATACACTTTGACGGCACAGTTTAGTGATACACATTGTCTTATTCTCCTTAGTACACCAATTTTTTTAGATATTTTCTTACATAGGTAGTCCATATGGTCACATAGTGTAAGCTTATTGTCAAGGATGATGCCGAGATATTTTACTTTTTGTACAATTTCAATTTGCACATTATCAACATGGACAGGGGGCACATTTGACAAGATATTGTTAATGATCGTACATTTAGTTTTATCTGTATTTAGTATAAGCTGATTAATTTTTAACCATTCACTTATAGCTCTTAAATCAGAATTTATATGCTCTATACATGTAACTAAGTCACTTCCACAAATATACAAAAGACCGTCGTCCGCAAAAAACACTAACTTTGAATGTACCACAACTTTTACCATATCGTTTACATATAACAGAAAAAGAATAACACCTAGAATTGTTCCTTGCGGCAGACCTATGTTAACTGCCAAGGGTGACGACACGTTATCATCAACCTTCGTTCGTTGTGTTCGCCCAGTGATAAAAGTTCTGAACCAGTTTTGTTCCGTTGATTTTATACCGATCTTCGATAGTTTATTGATCAGTATTTCATGATTCACCGTTTCAAAAGCGCGTCTTAAATCAAGGAACACAGCTACAATGACATATCTTTTGTCTACATTTTCTTTCCAGTCACTAAACACATAATTAACACATGTTTCACAAGAATGTTTTTCTCTAAAACCTGATTGGTACTCTGTTAGAATATTTTGGTTTAATAGATGTTCATTTAATTGTATTTGAGCTAGTTTTTCAATAATTTTTTCGTAGGTTGGCATCATGTTTATTGGGCGGTATTCGTTGCACGTTTTTGCCTCAGTAGTTTTTTTAACTGGTACTATTAACAATTCCTTCCATGATTCTGGAAAGACTCCAACACTAAACGAAGAATTAATAATATGGACAAGGACAGGACCAATAACATCGATGGCATCACTTAACATACGGGTTGTTTACAATAAATACGTCACTTCGACAAAATACACTTCCGCAAGTAAAGGAATACGCAATCTCGCACAAAACCTCTGGGCCGTCGGAAAAGCCGCCTCAGCTTAAACCACCAATGCGACCGGTGACCTAAATTTGTCATCAGCAAGTTTTGTTTTCTTTACTTGCGTTTAGCATAAGCAATTGTTAATTACCCAATATCAACATAAGCAATTTTTAATTACCCAATATTGATGTCTCAACAATACTGTGTGTATAAATAGTAGGATTTTTCAATTAATAAAGCGAGTTCATATTCTTCATCCAAAGTGGAAATTTGTAATAGATACAAAGAGTATTTGACTTCAAACAAGTGGTCCTTCGAGTATAGTATATATATATAGTATTGAAGCTAAAGTGCGAAAGTTCGTGAATATTTATATACATTAACAACATGAATAATCTTGAAAGAGTTATTGATAACTTTCAAGATGTTATCGTCCAGCTGGAGGAGATTAGAGTTAATCTCTCCAAGCTGGGATTGGATAAGCGTACCCCGGAAACGCTTGCAAGGCAGTACGGCAAGGCAAAGAGCCTTTGGACTTCTATCGCGGCAAACTACGCCACAATGATGGACCTAAGCGGATCAACCGCTGCCGCCTTTCTGCCAAAATACGAGGCAGCTAAAGCCATCTACACAAAAATTCAGGAATTCTTAATGAAGAATTGCCCCGAGTTAATAGAGGAGGAGAAAAAAGCAGAAGAAGCAGACTATGAAGAAAATCCAGCCAGTCCTGAAACCAGTCAGACTCCCGTTGAGAGCCCACAGCAAGAGAAAACCAGTAATTGTACACGGACATCGCAGAAACAAGCAAACCCCGAGGAACAAACTACCCAGACTTTTGCGACCCCAGACCACCCCACGTATACATTTGTGCAGGGGGTTGGGTTCGTCCTAAATACCTCCCTCAGCCCACAACCACAGCCACAACAGCAGTCATCCGAAGCGTTACTACATGCTTTAGCACAACTAACGCTTAATCGTGAGCAAAGGTCGCAGGCCGAAGGATCAAATACCGACCGGATGGGTATCAAAATCCCGGAAGTTTGTCTCCGTGAGTATAGTGGCGACATAACAAAATACCGTGAATTCAAGGAACAATTTAATTCCCTGGTCATAAGAAGTCGGGCGTCAAACATCGATAGCTTTTCTTTGCTCAAATCAAAGCTAACGGGGAAAGCACTGGACGCGATTAACGATCTAAACATGACGGGGGACAACTATCCTATAGCCTGGTCACTTTTGGATCGAACGTTTGATAACCCGAGGCACCTGGCAAAAGTAGAAATAGAGGCTTTGTTAGCTCTACCACAACGGCCTACGGTCCCAGGTGACTCCGAATCGATCATTGCTTACTTACACCACACCAAAGGGCGAGTCGCCAATCTGAGAAAGAATGAAGTAAATGGAGAACAAATCATCGCTTACCTCATCCTACGAGGTTTGGATCCCATCACCCGTGGAAGGCTAGAAGATAGCGTCAACCACAACACTAAACTCCCGACATTGAACGAAATTGAGGACTTCCTATTCAGAGAATACCAGCACCATTTAAGCCAAGATGATCGCCATAGGCCGCATAAGAAGGAGTCCCGTATCCCGTACACCAAAACACATGCCACCGTCCAACCACACCAACCAAAAAAGTGTTTTATCTGTACTGAACAACATCAAGTTATGGATTGTCCAAAGTTCCTGGCCTCCCAAAATCGGGAAACCTTATTACGGGCGCACAAAATCTGCATATATTGCGCGAGGCACCGCTTCAACTATCATTCTCCTTGCAGATCACGACAGTTTTTAAAATGTGAAATCTGTCACGAATCTCACATTACGGCATTGCACCCTCTACCCACTACGAGTCTGGCTGAACCGCAAGCATCTAGCGGCACTTACCTATGCCAAAATCAGTCGGAAGCATCATCTAATGTGATCCTGCCTACAGCCATAGCAACACTCTTGGTAAATAATGAAACCGTTCCTATTCGCTGCTTACTAGATCAGAGCAGCCAAGCCAATTACATATCCGAAGATTTGGTCCAGAAATTACGGTTACCAAAAAAACGAACACTAGTCAAAGTCATCGGAGTAGGTGGAGAGATAGGAACAGTCCATTCCATTGCTAGCCTCAAACTAAAGCTCGATCATCCCGAACTGCCATTTATAAATATAAAAGCACTCGTTGTCAAACGGGTTACTGGATCACTTCCCAGCATGACCAGTCACATCCCTTGGATGACCACACTTGACAAGCCGCTTGCCGACCCACATTTTAATAGACCTGCTCACATACCTCTATTACTAGGTGGACCGGTATACTCTACAGTATTACGCCCTGGACTGGAAAAGAAGGATGGACTGTTGCTACAAAATACTTATCTCGGCGGATGGATTGTATCTGGAGACCCGGGAAGCGGTATTGGAAACCAAACTTCAGTCTACACAACGCTTTCAGAGTTCGAAGCCAATTTAATGGATTTTTGGGATATGCCCGCCAACAAAGCAAACATGGACGATGACGATAATTTGTATTGCGAAAAACTATTCATGGAGAAACACTCCCGAACCAAAGACGGTCGGTATATCGTCCCCATCCCTTGGAAAGTGGACGCTCCTGCACTAGGAAACTCATTTAGAATGGCTGTAAAATTTTACATGGGTCAAGAAAATCGCTGGGAGAAAAATGAAACCCACAAGAAGATGTCAAATGATTTTATGGAAGAGTATTTAGCATCTCATCATATGTCCCCGGTTCCAGCTGAACGACAGCGAGACGAAACCGGAAATGCTTACTACATTCCTTATATGAGCATTATTCGCAAGGAAGCAATTACAACAAAGTTAAGGAACGTCTTTAACGCCAGCGCACCCTCAAGCAACGGAGTCTCTCTAAATCAGCTTATCCACCCAGGGCCTAAATTGCAAGCCCACATTTTCGATATTATTCATCAAAATCGACAATATGAAATCATATTCACCAGCGATATGAAACAGATGTTCCGCCAGTTCCTGATTCCTGAGCCTGATCGTGAAAAATTCAGAATCATCTGGCGCCGGGACAAAAGCGAGCCTCTAGGGGAATACTATTTACATACCGTGACATACGGGGTCGACTGTGCACCATGGCAAGCTATACGAACGGTCCGCCAGATCGCTGAAGATAACGCTCCAGATGAGGAGACTATAGACATCATAAAAAACTCTATTTACATGGATGATTTGGTGCACGGAGCCGATAGCGTTGAACAATGCCAAAAGCAAATCGAGAAGATAGCCGCAACCTTGGAGGCCGGGAAGCTGTCTTTGACAAAGTGGTCATCAAATAAGCTAGAAGTCCTTAATAACGTGGACGATGCCAAAAAACTCAGCGCCTACAAAGCAGACTCCGATCCAACAATGAAGATTCTGGGGTTAAATTACAACCAAATAGAGGACATGTACTTTTTCCAAATCTCCAATCCAGACAAAATCGAGTTCACCAAGAGAGGCTTGTTATCCGTAGCCGCCTCGCTTTACGATCCTATGGGTTGGATCCTCCCAGTAATTATGCTTCTCCGAATAATGATCCAGGAATTGTGGATGCTTAAGTACGACTGGGATGATCTGATAGATGAAAAACTACAAATGAAGTTCCGCAAGATATTAGGAACATTTTCATATCTCAGTAACATCAAAATACCACGCTGGATCGGGGGAAATAAAAACACTTCCATCCAGCTTATCGGATTTTGCGATGCCTCGGGAGACGGATACGCAGCAGCAGTTTACAGCCGAATAAAAACGAGTGAAAAAACCGGGAACGGATCAACCTACACCATCCGCCTCCTTGCCGCCAGAGGTCGTGTCACTCCACTTAAGACTAAAGCAAACAAAGAAAGCAAATTATGCACGATCCCTAAGATGGAACTTGAAGGAATCGTGCTCCTCACGGAACTTTACGGTCAGGTCAGAAGTCAGCTTCACTCTCCCAATATCACTATCATCGCGTATACCGACAGTGAAGTTGCCCTCGGCTGGGTGCGAAATAATAACGAAATCAACAACAAATTTGTGAAAACAAGAGTCAACAAAATTCGAAAAATCATCAATCCGGTGGATCTCCACTACATCAAATCTGCTGAAAATCCAGCAGATCCAGCGTCACGCGGACTTACACCATGCAACTTAGCCAACTGCCAGCTCTGGTTCACAGGCCCAGCTTGGTTAATACACGATCCGTTACCGCTAACCCCTGTCAAGGGAACAGGGTCCACCATAAATCATGCCACCATAAACGAGCCAGAGGAAGACAATTTCATCGAAAGGTTTTCCGGCCTTAACCGTTTACTGCGAGTCATCGCCCATTGCCTTCGATGGGCTAGTAAAAAGGAGACACGGCCAACCGGCCCACTAACCTCAGAAGAAATATCCAACGCTAAAGCGAGAATCTTCCGATTTCAGCAGCACCAAATCTTTGGAACCGAAATAGCACACCTCAAAAAATCGACATCTGTTCCAAAAAGAAGCTGGCTAAGCGGTTTAATGCCAATTTTTGGTCCCGATGAAATTCTTCGCGCAGGGGGAAGGATCTCCCTTGCCAACTTACCAGAGAGCCAACGGCATCCAATCATATTAACCAAATGCCACTTAGTCGATTTGATTATCCGCCAGACTCACCTCGACCACCATCACAGTGGAAACTCTCTGACAGAGCATCTGATAAAAGAAGAATTCTGGATCCCTGCAGTGAAAGCACGAGTGAAGAAATGTATCCGGAGCTGTCCAGTATGTATCCGATGGAAAGCTAAAACTATTCAACCAATCATGGGGGATCTGCCGTCGGAGCGCATTAATCCAGCACCCGCATTTAGCAAAATCGGAGTCGATTTGTGCGGACCATTCCTTATAAAAGCCAGCGCACTCAGGTTCGAAAAAACTATCAAAGTCTGGGTGGCAGTCTTTGTTTGTTTGGTAACAAAAGCTGTACATTTAGAAATCTGTTCGGATCTAAGCACCGATATGTTCCTAGTAGCATTCACACGTTTCGCGAATAGACGGTGCTGGCCTTCACTGGTCCTCTCCGATAACGGTACAAATTTTATCGGAGCTAAAAGAAAGATCAACGAAGAATGGATCAAGATCACTAATCACAGCAAGGAGCGATTGGCGATCCAAGAAATAGTTTGGAAACTTAACCCACCATTAAGCCCCAACTTCGGTGGACTATGGGAAGCTGCCGTCAAGTCCATGAAACATTTTATGAAGAAAATGTCCGGTGCCACTAACCTAACTTATGAGGCATTCAACACCCTCTTATGCCGCATTGAAGGTATCTTAAATAGCAGACCCTTGCACCCGGACTCGTCAGAAGCCGAAGACGCACTAGCGCTTACTCCATTTCATTTCATCACACAACGCAGCTTCAGGAATTCCGTAATCGACGCTGGTCCTCCAACTGCTATTCCAATTACAAAACGCTGGTTGCAAGTACAACAACTGCAGCAGCAATTTTGGATGCGGTTTCACCAGGAGTACCTTCACCATCTACAGAAAAGAAACAAATGGAAGTTTCCCACCCGAACGCTCGTTATAGGAGATTTAGTATTACTCCAAGAACCAAGCATTACTCCTGCAGACTGGAAAATGGGTCGGATCATTGAATGTTATCCGGATGATTCGGGGAATGTCCGTAGGGTCGATGTGAAAACAACAAAGCGGGAAGTCGTGCATCGCGCCACAAATCGTTTGGTTCCACTCTTCCCAGATGGAGCCCAAGACGAGCCAGCCTTACGCAGAAGTAATCGAAAGCAAAATCGCACCGTCACCCTGCTTACTAGAGTTCTCTTGTGTTGGCTTTCTCTCACTTTCCCGTCATCCAGTGGCTTAACTATCCAAGCTCTTTCACCAGGCATCCACATTCAACGATTAGAAGAAGCTTCGGTTAAACTATTCAACTTGGAGTGTTCCGTTGAAACTTCGCTGAATATCACCTCCGATCTACGTTCTATTGACACCCTTCTCGAAGACTTTTCTGAATTTTGTAATCAGTATCAGAACAATGTGCACATATCACAACTTGCGACTCAATATCCCTCAAAGTCACCGAAACAGCTTAATCACCTTCCTCGGCGGGAATTTTTGTTTACAATAAATACGTCACTTCGACAAAATACACTTCCGCAAGTAAAGGAATACGCAATCTCGCACAAAACCTCTGGGCCGTCGGAAAAGCCGCCTCAGCTTAAACCACCAATGCGACCGGTGACCTAAATTTGTCATCAGCAAGTTTTGTTTTCTTTACTTGCGTTTAGCATAAGCAATTGTTAATTACCCAATATCAACATAAGCAATTTTTAATTACCCAATATTGATGTCTCAACAATACTGTGTGTATAAATAGTAGGATTTTTCAATTAATAAAGCGAGTTCATATTCTTCATCCAAAGTGGAAATTTGTAATAGATACAAAGAGTATTTGACTTCAAACACGGGTGTTTATAAAGTTAAAGTCGTTCTTTTTGTTTATTAACTTAATTGCACTTATTATGTCTAGGACATCTATTGCACGGAATTTAAAGTCTATATTGCACTGTTCAATTAAATTTTCGTATTCTACGTATATTACAGATTGGTTTAGGTTTACTATACTTTGTATGAAAAATTGGTTGAATTTTTCACACATTATTGCACTATCATTTATATTGCTCCCGTTTTCAAATTGCACTTCTATTATATTGTCTTTGCTATTATTAAGGACATACTTTTTTAACTGCCTCCACATGTCTTTTTGGGTGTTAGCATTGTCAATTTTTGTACAGATATAGGAAGACTTCAATGATTTTAATTTATTTTTGTAATGGTTTCTATATTTACGGTAGCTAATCCAGTCAGACATATAATTGGTTATCACAGCCTTTCTATATAATTGTATTTTTATTAATTTTGCCTGTTGTAGGTCAAAGTTAAACCATTCTGCGTTTTGGAACGGTATCGACTTAGTTTTTACCATTGATGCTACTACACTTTTTAGTTCTTCTGCGAAATCTCTACTTAGTGCATTGATATTATATATTTGATTGAAACATGTAAATATGGGAATCAATCTCAATTTCGGGAGGAAAAGGAATTCATCATATTTGCAATATTTGATTTGCTTTTTATATTTTTTTATTACATTTTCACTTGTTACTAAGACTTCTATTGTCTCATGGTCACTCACATTTAAATACTGGACAACACTTGCGCTTACCGATTGTAACGGGTGATTTTTTAGCTGGTTTGGTTTTGGCAACACTGGTTTTGACAGCTGACGTGTGTTTAGTACCTTGTGTCACTGTCAAACAGCTTCAGTTTGGTTTGCAATTTAACCATGGATCGTCTTACAAATGAACAACGCTTGCAAATTATTGAATTTTACTATCAAAATTCGTGCTCGGTTCCAAATGTTCATCGCGCTTTTTTATCGAAAAATTGTGTTCAGCGATGAGGCTCATTTTTGGTTGAATGGGTACGTAAATAAGCAAAATTGCCGCATTTGGAGTGAAGATCAGCCAGAAGCATTGCAACAGCTACCAATGCATCCCGAAAAAGCCACTGTTTGGTGCGGTTTATGGGCCGGCGGCATTATTGGGCCATATTTCTTCAAAGATGATGCGAATCGCAGCGTTACTGTCAATGGTGAACGCTACCGAGCGATGATAACAAACGTTTTTTTGCCCGAAATGGAAGTTCTTGATTTGCATGATATGTGGTTTCAACAAGACGGTGCCACATGCCACACAGCACGCGAAACAATGGCGCAATTGCGAGGCGAGTTTGGTGAACAGTTAATTTCACGTTTCGGGCCGGTCAATTGGCCGCCTAGATCGTGCGATTTGACACCATTAGATTATTTGTTTTGGGGGTATGTCAAGGCTAATGTGTATAGGGACAAGCCCGCTTCGATTGACGCACTGGAAGCCAACATCCATGCATTCATTCGTGAGATACCGGCCGATATGTGTGAAAGAGTATGCCAAAATTGGACTCAGCGGATGGGCTACCTGAGACGCAGCCGCGGTCAACATTTGCATGAAATTATCTTTAAACATTAAATTGCAAGGTTCAAACTATCGATTCAAATAAATATTTCATTCATTTTTTCGAATTTTTTGTGTCTTTTTTTTAAAAAAAGTTCTAAACCTCTTAAAAAATCACCCGTTATATTGTTTGTCAATATATAGTCAATTTGGGTTCTAGAGTTCGGAGTTATTCTTGTAGGTTCAGATATTGCAATCTAGATATTTGTATCATTAAGAATGGATGCAAGTCGACGTCGATACGTATCAGTGTATTCCAACCAATCAATATTGAAGTCACCGAACAAAACAAAACTACTATTACGGTTCTGCATCACTTCAATTATTTCCTCAAGCTCTACACAGAATTCTCTTTTTGGAAAGGCGTGTGATCTGTAAAGCACACAAACATCTATCACGCTATTATTATAACGAGTATATTGCATTTTTACAATTAGACACCAAAGTTTCATACCAATGATTATTTTTTTCACCTTTGAACACTTAATTTCATTTTTTACGTACAGAGCTACACCTCCAGTGTGCCTTGATTCACTTTCACTGTTAAATAAATTATAGCCATCCAATTTGATTTCGTAGTATCGATCTTTTAAAATTTTTTTGGTTATATGCGTTTCAGAAAGCGCAATCAAATCTATATTTTCTTTTTCGACTGGACATTGGATCTCTTTAAAGTTACTTGATAAACCTTGTATGTTTAAATATATACACCTTAAGGAGTTTAATTGCTAGTTTTCTACGCGGTCTTCCGCAATCTTTAATTTTCGGGCAAAAACTGGACATTTGGGATCATTTTCCTTATGGTTAATATCTACATTCAAATTTAGACTCATATTTGCATTACAGCAATTAATACACTTTTCACTTTCACTTTTTTAACATCATGGTTTCCTGAACATTTAACACATAGCTTATTTTTAGTGCAATTTTTTGCCGAGTGGTTAAATCCGCAACAGTTAAAGCATCTTGAGACATGTAGGTATTGAAAAACACGACATTTGTCCCATCCAATATTCACTTTCCCAAGGTTAATCATTTTGGCATTGGTAACACTGTCCACCTCTAATATTGCATTAAAGCTCTTCGCCTTTGGAGACAAATACACATATACACACTTAATGTTGACATCACTCAATTAATTTTGACACATTATGGATTGCACTATATCATCATTAGGTAGCTTCTCACTCATTCCAGCAACAAGCAGTTGTGGCTTTCTTTGAGCGGGAGCTTTGATATCATATTGGTCACTCCATAGATGGATCCTCTATGACTTGCGTCTCGAGACCGAGACTAGTAAACCATTTAGAAACCCCAAGAGAGTAAATTGGACCAAGTTTGGTCAAGTCCTTCGGACAAAACTCAAAAATACACCTGAAAGACACACTTTAGCAATCGAAGAACTGGAGGCAAAGGTTAAGACTTTCGAAAACGCAATGGTTGTGGCATATAAAGTCTCTTGCCCAGTTAGACGTAGCAAAAAAACACTTCCCCCATGGTGGAACGAAGATCTCTCCAATCTCAGACAGATGACCAGATCGATTTTCAATATCTGCCACAAACACAAATTTTGGCAGCCTTATAGGGACTGTCTTAGTCTCTATAAAAAAGCCATCAAGGCGTCCAAAAAGGAGGCCTGGATGGATTACTGCCATTCAATAGAAACCCTTAAGGACTCCGCCAGGCTTAGCAAAATTCTGTCCAAGGAACACTCCAACCCTTCCTTTCTAAGAAAGCCAGATGGAGGTTGGACTGAATCCTGTGCAGAGACCCTGGAACTCCTAATTAATACACACTTTCCCGGATGCAGCGATATTAGTACAGAACCTGGGAGGTCTCGGCCAGTACAACCTGCACTCCATAGTCACATCAATTCATTAATTTCCGAGGAAAAGATTTCCTGGGCTATCAACAGCTTCTCACCGTTTAAGTCTCCGGGCCCTGACGGCATATTACCTGTCATGCTACAGAGAACGCAAGACTTAACAATACCTTGGCTGGCGTCAATTTTTAGAAGCTGTATAATACTAAACCACGTTCCCCACTCCTGGAGACGCGCTAGAGTGGTGTTTATACCGAAGGTAGGCAAACGCGGGCACGAAGCCGCGAAGGACTTCAGGCCAATTAGTCTAACCTCCTTTGTTCTGAAAACTCTAGAACGTGTCCTAGACATCCACATGCGAGGCTTTCTAGTAGAATCATCGCTATCCAAATCACAGCACGCCTATCTCAAGGGGAGATCTACGGAAACGGCTCTCCACGAAGTAGTGCGGACAATTGAAAAATCCTTACACTATAAAGAATACACCCTAGCCTCCTTTCTAGACATAGAGGGAGCCTTTAACAATGTACACACTGAAGCAATTCTGGAATCTCTGAGTGAGATGGGCATAGAGGAATTTATTAGTCAATGGATAGTCTCTATGCTAAGAACAATAACCATTCAGGCAACACTAGGCAACAGCCATTTAACCAGATTTGCCCATAGAGGAACGCCACAGGGCGGCGTAATATCTCCCCTACTTTGGCTAATGGTTATAAACAAAATTCTTGCAAAACTTGACAGGGAACGGGTCAAAGTTGTCGCGTATGCGGATGACGTGGCGATACTAGTGTCAGGGAAGTTTCCCTCCGTGATTAGTGAAATTATGGGGGCCGCTCTAGAAAAGGTAAACACCTGGGCTGCAAGCTGCGGCCTCGGCGTCAACCCGAGCAAAACTGAACTGATGCTGTTCACCACAAAAACCAAAATACCCGATTTTACCCTCCCCCGTCTAAATGGTCAACCGCTCACACTATCCTCCAGCGCTAAGTATCTGGGCATAATGCTTGATAGTAAACTTAACTGGAAACAAAACATTGAACACAGAGTAAAGAAGGCGAGCGTTGCCTTCTACGCCTGCAGCAAAACCTTTGGAAAGAAGTGGGGACTTCAACCAAAGATGACCTTATGGATGTACACAGCTGTTGTGCGTCCCATTCTCACCTATGGTTCACTCGTATGGTGGCCCGCGTTGAGTAAGGGATATAACCTTACAAAACTAAAAAGACTGCAAAGAACAGCCAGTATAGGCACTACGGGTGCAATGAGGTCGGCCCCAACGGATGCTCTTACTGTGCTCCTGCATCTTTTACCTCTCGATCTACACACCAAAGATACTGCACTATGCAGCGCCATAAGACTCAGGGAGTCTGGGTGCTGGAGTGCAAGGCCGTACGGCCACAGCAATATCCTGGACTCGTTACCAAATGGCACGGTCACGTTTCCAACCGACTACATCACACCACAACTTAATTTTAAGAAAGGCTTCCAGGTAAGTTTCCCGTCCAGAGCTCAGTGGAAGGGAAACGAAGTAGTGCAGGGTTTCGACACGGTCATATACACTGACGGATCTAAGATGAACTGTGGTGTGGGGGCCGGGGTCTACTCAGAATCACCAAATATATCAGAATCATACCGTTTGCCGGACTTTGCCATCGTTTTCCAGGCGGAATTACTGGCTATCCGAGAAGCCTGCGTACATCTAGGGCGTAACACTACTCACAAACAAAACATCGCTATCCTTATAGATAGCCAAGCCGCCATCAAAGCCATAAATTCGGCTACCATATCCTCTAAACTAGTGCTGGAGTGCCGGAACGAGCTTGCCCGTCTGGGTGAACGTTTCAGTGTCACACTTCTCTGGGTACCAGGGCATAGTGACATAATAGGCAACGAGCGGGCAGATGAGCTGGCCAGAAGGGGGTCAGCTCTGCACAGCTCACTCGTGGCAAGTGTCCACGTCCCACTAGGAGTGGTCAAAGGACAAATTCATTCATATTTCCTGCAGAAAGCTAAAGAGTTTGCTGGATAGTGTGATGAATTCAATTTATTTCATGTACTTCTAATCTTAAAACTATTTGTAACAAAAAATGTCGACTGGCTTCGTCAGCAGTGGGAGGTTAAGTGCGTGCACGAGGCCGCTGCACTGACAGCTCATACATCCAGGGAAAAACGGCAACCGCTCAGAAGTTGACGACTGTAGGGCGATGCTGCCAAATACAGCAGGTTCCCCCACACTTAGTTTGGATAAAACCGGACCTGCTTGGTCGTCAAACGCTCCGATCGCCTGAGTCCTGATCCGGCGCCTGCGATACTTTCTGGAGCTTCAGCTGATTGTTGAGCTTCAGCTGTTTGTTGAATAGGATCCGGTTCAGATAGTTCCGGAGTGGAATGAAAATTTACGTCCGGTGACGACAACTGAATGACTGGTGGGGATTGGGGACATTCGATAATGACTGAGTCACTGCCATCTTGGGTTCCAGCATTCGACTTTGGCAACTCATCTGATTGATAAAGAAGGGCAGGATTAGTAACAATGTAATTTTCACTTGCCTGAGTACTCGAAACCGGCGAAACTGAATCCTTTCCTTCAGCATCCACTCTACGCCTGATTTGGTTTTGATGACGGCGCCACAAACCAAATTCGGTTTTCGCCTGGTGCATACGTCTTCCAATCCCTTTTACGATTACTCCTTTCACCCATTTGCCTCTTCGTAGGTATTGACGAACGAACACTGCTTGCCCTACTGAAAATTTAGAGGCGACTCCTTCTACTGTCCTATTTTTGTGTGCATCTGGGAATAGAGATGACAAAACAGTACGGTGGCTACGACTATGGAGCCTCTCTGCAGGTGACCTTCCTTGGGCGTCTGGTGTTGATCGAAACGTGGATAGAAATATCTGCAAAGCTTCTTCGCTGGAGAGAGATTCGCTTAGAATTTTGGTTAGCGAAGTCTTAAAAGTTCGAACCATTCTCTCAGCAGCTCCATTGGATTCTGGATTGAATGGAGCGGAAGTGATGTGACGAATGGAATTATGGTGACAAAATTCTTTAAACTCAGCCGATGTGAACTGCGGCCCGTTGTCTGACACCAGAGTTTTGGGTAAGCCTTCTAAAGCAAACACTGATCTAAGCGCTCCGATAGTAGATTTTGAAGTAGTAGACGCCATTCTGACAACAAACGGGAATTTTGAGAACGAGTCCACTATGATCAACCACATGTGATTCTCGAACGGACCGGCAAAATCAATGTGGAGACGCTCTCAGGCTGTTTCGGTGATTGGCCAGCTCGTATACTGCTTCGACGGCTGACTCGAGTTGCTTTGACATCGTTGCATCGGCTGACCGCGTTATGAATCATGTCATCAATCCCTGGCCACCAACAGTATCGACGCGACATCTGCTTCATTCTGGTCTCCCCCCAGTGACCCTCGTGTAGCAGCGATAGTACCTTCGGTTGAAGAAGCTGCGGGACAACTACTCTTGGACTCTCTGTCTGCAATAAAAGAATATTAGCACACACACATAAGCTAAGCCTGCGTCGAAAATATGGCATTAAGTTGACTTCACTACTTGGCAATTTATTTGGCCAACCATTTAAAAGGTAAAAGAGTACTCTACTAATGATTGGATCATTCTTTGAAAACTCAGCCACTACTGACGCGTTGACTGGAAAATCTTCTACTACTGAGTTATAAACGATGTCTAAAACCTGGCATGATTCGTCGGATTTATCGAAATCCTCGTCGGGTCCGGCTGGCAAGCGGGATAGGCAATCAGCATTGCCGTGCTGTGCTGTTGGTCGATAGCGAATGGAGTAAGTATAACTCATTAAGGTGATCGCCCATCGCTGCAGTCGCTGAATGGTCATATGTGGAAGTTTCTTGCTTGGACTAAAGATGTTGATGATGAACTGTCGTCCGAATAAAATATTGATGGAATTTCTTTACTCCATAAATTATCGATAGCGCCTCTTTCTCAATTTGGCTGTATCGCATTTGTGCCTCCGTCAGCGTCTTTGAAGCGAAAGCTATCGGTTTTTCCGAACCGTCTGGATAAATGTGCGATATTACAGCGCCAATTCCGTGGGATGAGGCATCCGTCGCCAAGGTAATAGGTAAGTCTGTTTGAAAATGCATGAGTCTAGACACGCTCATTATCTTTTCTTTAAAGATTTCGAATACTCGCTGTTGCTCTTTTCCCCAAGAGAATTTAACGTATTTTGAACGTAACTTGTTTAGAGGGGCTGCAATTTGCGCAAAATTTTCGATAAACTGATTATAGTAATTTAGCTTACCTAAAAAAAATTCCAATGGGAGGGGTTGACCAACTGCGTCATTTCAAGGAAGATATGGCCCATATACGATCAGAACAGAACAAGGAACCTGCTAAACAGAACCCGCCCAGATATCGCCAGAATTACGGCAATAATCACGGGGCATTGACCAATTGGAGACCATGCGGCCAAGCTCGGGATCCCATACAACACTCACTGCCGCAGTTGCGGGAATACACATGAGAAAGAAACTCTCTTCCATTTTCTCTGCAAATGTCCGGCACTAGCGAGAGCCAGACTGCGCACACTGAACCAACCTTTTTTCGACAACCTTAGCGACATTTCGGGTATAGGGATATCAGACATAATACGGTTCCTCAACTCCACAGGCTGGATATAGGCACCGAATGCTTCGCACCCAAACAAACATCACAAACTAGGTAACACGAGTCGTGGTAACAAAAAGGCACATCACAGTGCTACTTGGGTTCCAAGCGGGACCGCCACTTCTACCTACCTACCTACCTGGTCACTCATTTTTGTTTTGATTTCCCTCTCGATTATTTGAACTGATTTCTTGTCACCTTTGATCAACACTGCACCATTTTGGACATTTTTTATTTGATGGATTTTTAGGGCCATTGTAGTTGGGTTTATATTTTTTTAATGTCCGTATTTGTTTTATCAGTATCCTGATTGCTTCTAGGTTTTATTATTATGGTTTCACTTCTTTCTTTTGTTTCTCTTGTTGCTTCAGCATACGTCAGCTTTGTTTTTGTTTGCGCAGCTGATGTGCAAGCCATTTGTTCCCTTTCATTGTTATTGTTATTTACTTCATTTGCAATCATAATAGTATTCATAGCATTGGTTGGTATGCACTCATTTTCACGCACTTTTTTTTTTTTTTTCAACATTGATTGAAGATGACGAGATGCTCTCATTATCGCGCACTTTTCTTTTCTTTTCCACCTCTTTATCTTTTTTGCCTAAGTCTTTATCCAATTTTTGAACACTATCTAATATTTTTTGGAAGCAAGCTCGTTGACAATTTCGTTTCTTATTTGTTTAACACTATTACTTACTAGATTATTATCACATGTTATTTTTTTGAACATTATCGCAAATTTTATCGGTTTGTACTTTAAATGCTTCACTAACTTCACTCAATTTTTTTATTTGCTTCACACTATTTTCGCATGTTTCTTGAGCTATTTGCATTGCTGTTAATCTATTCATGTATGTGGACTTATTGGTGAATTACTTATTGGTGAATTACTTAGATTAAAATTATTTATATGTAGATTATAATCAAAAGGTATGATTTACAAATTTACTTAAGTCCTCAAAACTAACTACTTTGATAACCTTGTCTCCCTCCTGTCTTCTGATGAGCACGGATGAATTTCTTATCCAGACATACTGACACTTTTTTTGTAGTCGTAGTTGCTTTGCCTTTTCAAGAAAAGATCTAGTGTAGACAGTTAGAGAGTCATTGATGAAAATCTTGCCGTTGACATTGTAGCATCTACCTCCGCCGCTGCCGCTGCTACTCGTATGAAGTTCTGTAGTCCTTGGCTGTGGTGTGACTAGCTTTCCCTGCCTTTGGAATAAAAATCACTCTTACCTCGTGCCATGCCCTAGGAACATAGCATAGCCTTAGACAGCCCGTGTAAATGCTTTTTAGCCAAATAATAATAGCTTCCTCTGACTTCTGTAGCATTATTGGTCGAATATTATCTATTCCTGCTGCCTTGAAGGGGGCAAAAATGTTGATTGCAAGTCGTAGTTGCTTTGCCTTTTCAAGAAAAGATCTAGTGTAGACAGTTAGAGAGTCATTGATGAAAATCTTGCCGTTGACATTGTAGCATCTACCTCCGCCGCTGCCGCTGCTACTCGTATGAAGTTCTGTAGTCCTTGGCTGTGGTGTGACTAGCTTTCCCTGCCTTTGGAATAAAAATCACTCTTACCTCGCGCCATGCCCTAGGAACATAGCATAGCCTTAGACAGCCCGTGTAAATGCTTTTTAGCCAAATAATAATAGCTTCCTCTGACTTCTGTAGCATTATTGGTCGAATATTATCTATTCCTGCTGTCTTGAAGGGGGCAAATGTGTTGATTGCCCAGGCTATTTTCTTCTCGTCTATAATTTCGGCACCGTCTCTCCAAATACTTCCCAGTTCGTCCTTTTAGGATTTCTGAACTGGTTTCTACCCTGCGAAACCATTTTCAAGTCATAGAGTATCCAGCAGTGATCCGATAGTTATGTCTTGCTGGACACTCTCCAATTTACAATTTGGACAGAATTGTTGTGGGATGCAAAGGTTACGTCTAAAACTTCCTTTCTATTCACCGCAATGAAAGTGGGATCGTTACCCCGATTACATATGAGTAGATTGGAGCAAAGAAGATAATCGAACAAAGCCTCACTTCAAGCATTAATGTTGGAGCTACCCCAAATAGTATGATGGGCGTTAGCATCGCAGCCTAAGACTAAGTTTTTTTTAACTTGTTCTGACGTCGTTACTAGCGCCTTTACCGATTCGGGGGGTCTGATGTGTCGTCGTCGTTTGGCATGTACACCGACGCCACCCTGCAGCTCTCACCCTTGCCTCTGATCTCCACCACCGTCAGATCACCTGTACTGAAATGAAGCAATATTAGTGCATGAAGTTCTTTTTTGCCAGAATACACGATCTTACTTTACCTTTGTTTTTGACATAAAGTATGTCGTATTTATTTGACCCTAGTCCCATCACCTGATCTTTATTGATCCATGGTTCTTGGATTAGGGCCAGGTCCAGCTGCTCCTCCTCGAGGAACAGCCTCAGGTTGCCTGAAGCTACCTTACTGTGATGGAGGTTGATTTGGACTACCTTCATCATTTGATGTAGTCGCCTCCTTCGCAGTCTCAGGTGCTCTTGCATTTTCTGAATTTTCCTTAGCAGACCTGGGGGCACCTTATTCTTCTTCGCCGCTTCTTTTCCTGTTTTATCGTCTGAGGGTTCAGCCAGGAGTTGCTCTTCTTCCTCTTTAGATATCTCTTCGTCCGTTAATCCGGCATCTAAGGCCTCTTGGATTTTAGTGAGGTCATATGGCTCCACGAGTATTGTGTCGGCCATTGTCTCACTTTCAGTACTTATCGTACTCACACCTTCTACATCCTTTGTATTTTTATTTATGTTTTCAATTTTGGTTCCCACGAGTAGGGCCGGATAGTATGGTCTGCCCCAGCAGCGCCGCCATACCGGGGTAAGGCATTGTGTTACCGTCAGGTCTTCGCCTGGGCACCTGAGGGAGCTCGTATTCGGCTGGTTTAACCTCCAACCTTTCATCCTTCGGCACGGTTTTCTTTGCGCTCACCCCACCACTGGAATTGGGTCGGCAGTCCTTGGTTCGTCACTCTTCAAACAGCCTGTCTGCCATCTCCGACAGCATAGCCTGTTGAATCTTTGCGACTTAGGCCTCCGCACCACGTCAAGGTGACTGCACTTAGCGGAGGAAAAATCATTATAGCCATTTATTTTTAAATTCGATCCCTTTTTCACGTGAGTTTCAGAAATCAAGCAAATGTCAATATCTATCTCGGGTATGAATATTTCTAATTCGGCGAGTTTTTGTAAAAGTCCATTTGCATTCCAAGTGCATATTTCCAACATTGGTTTTTCATTCATGTTATATTTGAAGTACGCGTTTTCCGTGAATTACTTTCTAACCAAGCGATCGAGAATAATTTTGTTTATTTTGCATTGTTCTTCAAGTTTCTCGAGAATAACTGAGAAAACATGAGAAACAGGGTCCGGCGAAGCTTCAACTTTTTTTGCTCCTTCGAATGCCGCGGCCTGAGCGTAGGTCTGCATTCTGGCTATCCGAGGGCCACTATTCGATTTCTTTCCCGATGGTAACTTTGCAGTAGCGGTTCTTTTGACAACAGAGGTCGAGGGCCTTTCTATTGTCTCTCTTTCTGTTGTCTCTTTTTCTCTGACAATGTTACGCTTTTGAACCGGAGGTTTTATATTGCCTACTTGGTATGCGGATTTGTTTTTCTATTTTGCGTTTTGAGGAGCACATCTCTCCGTTTTTGCAACTCCTTTGCTACTTCACAACCTCTATAATTTGCCGGCTGCTTTCCCTTACAATTAGCACAGGTAGCGGAGGATTGTTTATTTGCTCCACAGTCTTGGGAGAAATGACTTCCGGCGCATTTTACACATCGCGGCTCTTTTTTGCATTACATTTGCGTATGATTAAATTCTTGGCAACGTTTGCACTGTGGAATTATTTTTAGATTTCTGTGTATGGGCTCGATTTTTACCACAATATTAACTATGGTTTTAATATCTATGGTTTAGATACCTTCGATATTATCAGACCTATCGAAGGTAAGCATAAAGAGCGGAAGTCCACGCATTGCCAGGATGTCCTTCTCTTCTACCGTTTTTTGCTTCTCCTTCTTGATGATATTTACGGCATCAAGAATTTTAAATCCTTTGGAATGGAGGTTGTTTACAACCCCTTCTTTGGTGCATGAGGGGTGGAGTCCCCTCGCTACAACACGATGTGGCCTTTCTGACTTTATTTCAAAAGTATACCACTGGATCTTCTCGGTATTTAGCTTTTGGGACACTGCCCGGTAGTCTTCGTGGTTAACGACGTTAATTTTCCACGCATTATTCCTCAAAGATGTTACCTTAAATTCCGATGTTATCGTTCCTTTAAGGTGGCTGTGTAAGTTGTTATACTCCGTTACCCCAACGACGTTTATTGGAGGCGGTGGACGAATTTGCCCTCGGAGTTGTTTTTCTTGCGGTACTTTACGCGTTTGTTCTCTTAGAGGCTCGACTTCAGGCGATTCGTTTCGGGTGCTAGCTCTTCTTCGTCATTATGGTATTCCTGACTAGGCAAGCGTGGTGGAGAGCATTCGCGTTCTTTCTGAATATGAGTGTTCTTTAGAACATTACTTTCTTCTTTTAACAGTTCTATCTCTTTCTTCAGAGTTTGATAGAGTAGATCCATTTCCTTAAGCTTGATTCGGAGTGTTTTAATTTCTTCCTCAGTACTTATATCTTTCACTGAGTCCCGTTTTTCACGCGCTGGCGCTCCCGGCGGACTTCTTTTCCCGGGGTTGTTCGATCTTGATGGAGGCGATCGAGATACCCTTGAACTTTTTATAAAAGGGTCAATGGATTGCAATAAGCGGCTCTCCCCAGAATCCGTAGAGCCGACCTCCGAAGAGGGTGGATTTTCCAGTAGAGCTGGACTGCCACCTGGGGTAATAAATCTTTTTGTTTTGTTCATTGCTTTTTTTGTATACACTACACGCTCGGTATACGGAGGTTGGATTTTAGTCGCCTCTTACGACAGGCATGCTTACCTCGGGTAAATTCTAACCCCTACCCGAAGGGGGTAGGATCCCAGAATGATCTAATGGGAATGGAGACCTGGAAATTCTTATCGAACTGTAGTTCTGGTGTGGTGTAGTCGATATTTCCTGGAAGATTCTTAAAATCGTTCAGGATAGCTGCATGGCCAGTTGTTCTACTGTTCCATTGTGAGGTAGCTTTGAGGCGTACGGCTGCAGAAGCTGCCGTTTGCCTGCGGAAGATGTCAATGGGTGCCAGATGAAACAGGATGTCAAGTGCAGCAGAGGGGGTAGTACGAAGAGCACCGCCAATGCACAAGCAAGCCGTTCTTTGGACTTTGCTTAGCTTATCGCGATTGATCGCTTTGTCCAAAGCAGTCCACCACACCAATACACCGTACGTGAGTATCGGTCTTATGACGGAGACGTATAGCCAGTGAGTGATACGAGGCTGTAAACCCCATGTGTTTCCTATGGCTTTTTTGCAAGAGAAAAGTGCCACAGTGGATTTTCTAACTCTTTCTTGGATGTTAGGCTTCCAGGTTAACTTTCTATCAAAAATGAGACCCAAGTATTTAGCTTCATTTGAGAATGTTAACCTAGTGCCATTTATAGATGGAGGGTCAATGTGTGGAATCTTGTAATTCCTAGTAAAAAGGACAAGTTCTGTTTTGTGAGGGTTTACACCCAATCCACATTTGTTCGCCCATTTAATTAGCTTATTGAGAGCGTGTTGTAGGAGTTCTTTTAGAGTATTTAGGTACTTTCCTGACACAGCAATAGCAATGTCGGCAATCACATTGTGACCTCCCTCTTCCAGGCATATCAGCAGTTCATTCTGTTCCCGAGGATTTGTATGGTTTGAAGCTATGTAGCGCCCAAAGCACTCTGTCTCTAGTAATCAGACCATGTGGGTTGGTAGATTGCAGGTTTGATCTGTTTGGATCTTTGTGGGCAATAGTATTTGAGCTGCCTGGGAAGTGGGTGTCAAGCAGCAGATTAAGCGATTCCTCGCTAGAAGTTGTCCAAGAGCCATCTGTCTTTTTTAGACAACTTGGCATTGTTGGGTTTGCCGAGACTATCTTTCTTAGCCTTGATGCCTCGGAGGATTCCTCTATCTTACCACAGAAGAGTCTCCAAGATACTCGCTTAGCTTTTCTAAGTTGTTTCTTATATGTCTTAAGGGCTTCCTTGTAGGAATCCCAGTCGGTCACTTTCCGTGTGTTTTTGGCACGATTGAAAAGTTTTCTGCAGTTTGACTTGCTCAGACCTAAATCTGAAGTCCACCAATGCGGCTTTTTCTTTCCCCTTGGCGAAATAAGAGGACATGAGTAGGACATCGCATTGTTTGCAGCCAACGTAAGATTCTTGACTTTAAGATCAAGCTCATTGGCGTTACAGGGGGAAATTAAAAGCTCTAGGGTAATAGATTGTTCCAGAGTATCCCTATATTTTAGCCAATTTGTTTTCCTAGGATTTCTGAAAGGAAGTTGGCAAGGAGGTTCATCGGTTAAATTAAATTGAATACACCGATGATCTGAAAAGGAGTGCTCAGCTGATACTTTCCACTTGGTAATCAACTGGCTAACGGTGTCAGAGACAAGAGTGATATCTAAAACTTCCTGTAGGTATTTTGTTACAAATGTAGCTTCGTTTCCTACATTGCTTATGATAAGGTTTGTTTTCAAAATGTAATCAAAAAGTAACTTACCTCTATCATTTATGTCCGTACCGAGTGGTGAGCATTAGCATTACAACCGATTATGAGGTTGGTTTTAGTCCTCTCTCCTTCCGCGATCACTCTCTCTAGTTTATCTCCAGGGAGAGGGCCCGTGTAGTCATAGGCCAGATATGCCGATGCTGTCCAGTAGTTGCTTTTAGCAGTCACTAGTCTAGCTACAGTTAAATCTGGATCGCTGAAATTAGGGAGTAAAAGTAATTTAAGGCTACGCTTCGCTAGTATACACGATCTGGGTCTACCTTTGTCAGTCACATTCAGCTTTTTGTGTTTGTTCGGCTTAACCGTCGTAAGAACATTTAGCACATTTTGCGCTTCTAAAAAATTTTCCACTCGATACTTCCATGAGTCGAAAATTTTACCGTCAAAATGTTTTTTTTTTTTTTGCAAATACTAATTCCAAAGGCATTGTCTGGGCCCATAACCTGTATACGCAAACGCGAAAGAAACTCAATATAATGTCATAATGTATTTCATTTGTTATAAATATATTCTTCCCTTTCTATCCTCTGCATCTCCTGTCACCCATGGGGTTTGCCACATTCCCACATTTTATTTACCTTGCACGAGAACGATAAAATGATCGAACCAATTGATATTGACAAAGCTGTTTGCACTGAAATGCCCGATCCTACCACATATCATAAGTTACATGAATATGTCAAGAATCAAATTCCGTGTGTATGTTAGATGGTAAATGTTCGAAAGAATTACCAAAAGAATTAGTTACAAATTCTCTTCTAGTGATTCTGAGGAGAGATCTTCGCTTGTCGATTTGAAGTTAGAATCCACTCAAGAAGCACCCAAACAAGTGCACAGATTATTTTTTTGGTATTTCACCAATGCTTCTGTGGATTCAATCAGAAACAGTTTTCTTGTTTCTTTCTTTCTTTCTTGTTCCATTGGACTACAGAATGAGTAGATCCTCCAGTGAAATCAATGAAAAATGACATAAGATTTCTTGATTTAAAGACAGTCAGTGAATGATATAAAAACTAGCAGACAGATAACTTCTTATTCTGTTAAAGAATATTCTATTAATATTCTATTCTTTTTAAGGTGCCGTACCCAAAGCTAAAAAACGGAAAGGTATTCTGCAACAAAATGCAAGCAACAAAATGCAAACGACAAAGTCTTGCAGTTTTCGGATTTATTAGACCTTTCCGTCTGCAAAACGATATCAATTGCTTCAAAATTACTTCCTTCGGAAAGTTGGGGAAGCTAGTGTCCGAAGTAATCTTTTTTCGGGAATTATTATTGCACTCAAATGCAGAACACACACCCATTTTAAAACGCTCTTTTTTATTTAAATATATTTAATTTAAATAACACTAAGTATCACAAACCATAAATTGTACTTCCGTTTCAGCACGAATTTTACTTCTGTAACGTCATATTTAGTTGAACAAAACACACGAAAACTTCATCGAAAACAGAAGTTTTGCCATACATATTTCAGTTTTCAAAACGATTCGTTTGCACTCGTTTCCCGCGAAAACACCACGAAAACGACTTCCAACATTGGGTTGTAGGAACAAGCACACCTTTTGCAATGTTCAGCAAAATGGCTGTCACAACTCATATCTTAAAATAATTTCACACAATTAATTGATGGGCTAATATTGTTTTTTAATGCACTAAGTTCATTTTGTTTGGTAAATAATGCGATCGAAATTTGTAACCACAAAAGTTTGCACCGAAGTTTAACGTCTCACAGCTGATTGAAATGTCAAACGAAAACGAGTTGGTGGTCGGTGTGAATGCATCGACGAGTTTTCGAGGAAAACGCGGTTTTGGGATTGGTGTGAAAAGCATATTATGGGTTGGTGGAATAATTGGTCTGTACTTCTTTAAAAACGATGCTGTCCAGAACGTTACAGTCAATGGTGACCGCTATAGACCATGACGTTCAGGAGCTGTAGTTTTAACAAGACGCCCCAATTTGTCACACAGCTCGTGCCACAACTGATTTATTGATCCAAGATCTACGCCGATAAGCCCGAAACGATTGACCACTTGCAGAACAACATTCGCCACGTTATATACGGCCACAAATGCTGGAAATGTTGAGATAATGACTTGGCACCACGCATCCAGCTATTAAACGTTCATCACGACATCTATTACAATCAACACAAATCATCTTAACAATATACCAACATGGATTTGTAGAAGACAACTCATCTTTCTCTTCTTTCTCAGCCGTCGACATGGAAGGTTCTATCTGTGCTATTTATAATCAACATTATTATAATTAACGCTTTATTTGAATTACATTACATTTATAATAAATATCCAATTTTAATTGTTACCATATACCATTTTGGAGTGTCTATTTAAACAGAGGATTTTCATCAACGGGGAATCCTAACAGGTTATGAACCCAGGCACAAGCACACAAAACTTAATATGGAGGAAGACAAATATAAATTCCATGTATTCGACGGGACGAATTTCAATAATTGGCGTTTCAGACTTGAAGCCGATCTTGAAGAGAAAGATTTGCTCAAATTTATTCACGAAACTCTGGGAAATATGTTGGGAGAGAAAACAGCTCAAAATGAAATAAATTCAATCAAAAAACAAGAAAAGAAGTGCAAAGCTATGATTATTCATCGAATAGCAGATGACCAGCTAGAATACATTAAGGATAAAAGTACAGCAAAGGAAATTTTTGATTGTTTAACGGCAATTTTCGAGAGAAAAAGTACTGCATCTCAGATGTGTCTACGAAAGAAACTTTTGACTTTAAAATGTGGTGAAGGAGAGAGTATAGAGCAGCATTTACTTTCCTTCGATAAAGTGGTGGGAGAGTTGAAGTCGGTTGGAGCTTAATTGGAGGACACAGATATTGTTTGTCAGCTTTTGTTGTCTCTACCCAAGTCGTTTGAACCGCTTGTCACCGCATTGGAAACAGTGGAACAAGAAAGACTAACAATTGATTTCATCAAAAGCAGATTACTCGAAGAAGCAAACAAAAGAAACATGAGCGAGAACTCTCAACATACGAATGTTGCTATGCATGCAAAATTTACGTTCAAATATAATACTATGTTTCCACCGGAGATTATCTTTTTTTTTTTTTTTTTTTTTTTTATAATAAACACGCGCTAAAGAGGTTATGACTACTCTTATGGTGTTGTTTGAAGTACACAGCGCGGGCGTTAGGGAAATTGGGATAGAGAAGATAGGAGATTCCGATGCACATTGGTTTTAAATGTCTGCAAATTGAACCGAGGGGGAAAGACAGAGCCGGGCAAGGCGTTCCACATTCGCGTGGTACGGCTTATGAAGGAATCTCTATATTTCATAGTACGACCGAAAATAGGCTGAAGGGTAAACTGATGGGCATTCCGCATAAATCTCGGGATTTATCATACAAAAGTTAATCTCATAAAAATGAGATTTGGATTTAATCTCCTAAACTGACCAGATTTACATGTAGAGTCCGGTTTGTGAACACACTCTCTACAGCTCGGAATGTCAAAAATACCAAGCAAACAGAGCTTTATTTGACATTGTGTCATAAAAAAAAAAAACATATCCGATTTTTTTTTCTGTAATTTTGCGATTTCTTCTAAAAATACAACAATCAAACTTTTCAGTATATTTTGTAGAATCAAATTTTAGCTAATAATATTTAAAGCTTTCCGGAACTCATGTTTTATCAATTTAAACTTTTTATTTTTTTCCTATTATCACAATTTTGGGTTGTTCGATTTGGCAGAAGTTGACAACATCTGGTGAAACGTCAAGTTAATCTTGTTTTTTTTGGTGGAAACACCTCAGGATTTATTTGTAATCTCTTGACCTAAATCTCGCGATTAGTGTCCGGTGCAAACGTAGCATAAGTGCTACAAGTGTGGTAGAATTGGACACAAGAAAAGTGAGTGTAGGTCAAAGGTGCAAGTACATGGAAAAAGCGATATAAGAAGCACAGTGCGAATGTCACAGAAAGCAAATCAAACGATCAAAAATATGCGTTCGTTGCCGATTCCAAAAACGGTTCTTTATGCCCTGCAAACCGTATAATACAGTTTTACCTCGACTCCGGTGCAACGGATCATATGGTGAACGATGAAGAGTGTTTGACTAAGGTGAAAAGTTTGCCAAATCCAATAAAAATAGCTGTCGCGAGAAGTGGAATTAATATAGAAGCCACAAAAATTGGAAAAATACGCGGAAAAATTAGCGTGAATGGCAAAAAGGTACCATTTGTAATGGAAAATGTGTTGTTCGTCAAAGAATTGTCCAACAATTTATTTTCAATACGTAAGTTAGAGGAAAAAGGACTAAAAATTGTGTTTAACAATAAAATGGTGAAAATATTTGATGGAAAAGAATTAGTGCTACAAGGAAAAAGTAATGGAAAGCTCTATGAAGTGAATTTCTT
This sequence comes from Cheilosia vernalis, assembly GCA_949126925.1. Lineage (NCBI taxonomy): Eukaryota > Metazoa > Arthropoda > Insecta > Diptera > Syrphidae > Cheilosia > Cheilosia vernalis. The sequence continues at coordinate 5,537,987 of OX421363.1, forward strand.
TGTAAGCAGAGTAGAATACGCTGGTGTATGCAAAAGTGATGAAAATATCGAGTTGTGGCACAGGCGACTTGGTCACCTTAATAACAAGGACACAATTAAGTTAGCGAAAAATAAAATGGTAAGAGGAATGGAAGAGCTTAATACAAATGCTAATTTAGAATTTTGTGAATCCTGCATTATTGGGAAACAGAATAGAAGATCATTCAAAAGTGTTGTGGGATGCAGATCACAAAGGCCGCTGGAATTAATACATAGCGATGTCATTGGACCAATTACGCCATTATCATACGACAACAAAAGGTACGTAGTAACTTTTATGGATGATTATACGCATTTTGCAGTAGCCTATCTTCTTGAATGCAAAAGTGAGGTGTTCCAGAGATTCAAGGAATATTGTGCACTCAGTACCGCACAGTTGCAACAGCCAATTTCACGTCTCCGTGTTGATAATGGTGGTGAGTATTGTTCGAAAGCATTTCAACAATTTTGTATTTCATCTGGGATTCGTCTAGAATACACTATACCATATAGTCCACAACAAAATGGCGTTGCTGAGAGATTCAACCGAGTCATCATGGACAAATCTCGAACAATGTTGCTGGAATCTAAGCTAAACAAGTCGTTTCGGAGTGAAGCAGTTTTATCATCAATATACTTGGCAAACAGGAGTCCCACAGCAGCTTTTAAGAACACTGAACACCAATATTGCACACCGGCTGAAATGTGGTACGGTAAGAAACCTAACCTCTCTAATTTAAAAGTTTTTGGATGTACAGCGTACGCTCATGTTCCATTGCAACTCCGCACGAAATTGGAAGGTAAATCTCAAAAGTGTATCATGCTTGGTTATGCACCGAATGGCTATCGTCTGTGGAGCTTGAACGATAACAAAATCATCACGGCCAGAGATGTTGTTTTCCACGAAACATCAAGCAAATCAGAGAACAAATGGGAGTCATCTCGGGAGGCAGAAATCAACAACGATGATGATGAAAATCTTAAATTTGAGGAAGAATCAACTATGGAACGCAGTAGCGACGAAGAAGGAAATTTTGAAGGAAGGTCTGAGCACGGCGAGGAAGAACATAACAGCGAGGAGGAACACGGACACGATCTCAAAGAAGAAATTGGATGCGAACCTGAAGAACAACGTACTACACAAACAATTTCAACTCGATCAGGTCGGGTAGTTAAATGTCCAGCCTCATACAAGGATTACGATCTTTCTGCACTTAGCGCTGAAATGTATGTAAGTAGCTTGCCCAGTACGATACAAGAAGCAAAAAGCACTGAAAATTGGTCAGAATGGAAGGCTGCAATTCAGGAGGAGATGAATTCATTGAAGAAGAATAACACATGGACACTTGTCCAACCACCGCATGGTCGAAATGTAATCGGATCTAGGTGGGTATTCCAAATCAAGAGCGATGAAAATGGAAATCCGGTTAAATATAAAGCGAGACTAGTCGCAAAAGGTTTTGCCCAAAAAGAAAATTTCGACTTTACTAACACATATGCTCCAGCTGCAAAAATTGCAACTTTAAGAATTTTGTTGGCAGTTGTGAACCAATACAATTTGTTGCTGCACCAGATGGACGTGAAGTCAGCGTTTCTCAATGGAGATTTACATGAAGAAGTGTATATGAAGCAACCAGAGGGATTCGCTAAAGGTAATTTAGTGTGCAAATTAAATAAATCTCTCTATGGTTTGAAGCAGGCATCCAGAATGTGGAATGAACGTTTTCAAAATTTCATTATCAAATTGGGCCTTAAAAGAATGGAAGCAGATCACTGTCTATACATCCATGAAGATAAAAACGAGATGTTGCTATTGCTTTTATACGTGGATGACCTGATTATTGCCGCCAAGGAACTCAAAAGTATCGAACAAATCAAGAAGCAATTATCTGAAGAATTTGAAATGAAGGATATGGGTGAACAAAAATTGTTTTTGGGTTTGAAGATATCCCGAGACAAGCAAACAGGTACGTTGGAATTAAGTCAACCACAATATTTAACCAATTTAGTTAGAAAATTTGGAATGGAAAATAGCACGACAATAGAAACACCTATGGAGACTAAATTGAATCTAAACACAAATACTGGTACAGAAGCGAAGAACCCATATAGGGAGTTAATTGGTTGTCTCATGTATGCAATGCTGTCTTGTAGACCAGATCTAAGTGCATCGTTAAACTATTTTAGCCAATTCCAAAGTAACGCAAGCGATGAGCACTGGAATCATTTAAAAAGATTACTGAGGTACATCAAAGGAACATTAGAGCTGAAGTTAGTTTACAAACGGGATGTTAATGCACCACCACTTATTGGGTACGCTGATGCAGATTGGGGTAACAGCATAATTGATCGAAGGTCAGTATCCGGATATGTATTTTAAGTTTTCGGGTGCACTGTCTCTTGGGCAACAAGGAAACAGAGATCAGTGGCACTTTCGTCAACTGAGGCTGAAGTTGTGGCGCTTAGTAATGCAGCATGTGAGGCACTGTGGATTCAACAATTACTTATTGAACTTGGAATTAAAAATGTTACTTCGTCTACTATCTACGAGGATAATCAAGCATGCATTAATATAGCTGAAGAGCCAAGGGAGCATAAACGAATGAAGCACATCGATATTAAACTACATTTTATTCGACAAATAATTCATGAAAACAAAATAATCGTTTCTTATATTCCATCAGGTCTCCAGCAAGCAGACATCTTTACAAAAGGGTTAGCCAAGAAGCAGTTCAAGAAGCTAAGGAATAGCTTGGGAATGTCGTGTTGAGGAGGAGTGTTGAGATAATGACATGGCACCACGCATCCAGCTATTAAACGTTCATCACGACATCTATTACAATCAACACAAATCATCTTAACAATATACCAACATGGATTTGTAGAAGACAACTCATCTTTCTCTTCTTTCTCAGCCGTCGACATGGAAGGTTCTATCTGCGCTATTTATTATCAACATTATTATAATTAACACTTTATTTGAATTACATTACATTTATAATAAATATCCAATTTTAATTGTTACCATATACCATTTTGGAGTGTCTATTTAAACAGAGGATTTTCATCAACGGGGAATCCTAACAGGAAAGAGTCATTAAAAATTGGACCTCCAGATTAGATTACGTCCGAATCAGCCGTGGCGGTCATATGCCAGAAATCATGTTTAAATTATAATGCCAGAAGATTATCTTTCGAATAAAGTTAGTTTCATGGGGTACTTTGGATTCTAATGTGGTATTAGATTGGGCTTCTTCAGATTTACTCTCAGATTCCAGATTTCGTGTGGCTAATCACATAAACACGTCACTTGCTCTTTTTTGTGTTGATATTCGTGTGATTTGAATATGTGTAGTATTCAACACTTTTCTAAGCGATTTCCATTCACTAGCTAAATGTGGTATTAAGACATTAGAAATATTTGTCCCGATTGGTTTCTAAATATTTATACATAAATAATTTACGAAAGTTGATTCACCCGATGCCCTCCACCAGTTGTCAAACTCAAACGCACTTGTATTGGTAAATCTGAGAAAATATCATGATTCGCAAAAGTGCTCTGAAATCTGAAAAAGATTGCTTTTTCTTGTACGAAACGAACATAAAAATTGCTCTGAGAGCCAAAAAAGTGCTCTGAGAGCGCGCAATCGAATACCACATGATTTTTTTTTTCTCAAACTTTGTATAGTAAGTATTTAGATATCTGCGGCTTAAGTCGTTTAACCATGCTTTTCGAGGACAAAGAAGAGTTTTGTAGTTTACGAATTAATATAATGATTTGCCTGTTTGTTGTTTTTTTTATTTTAGTAACAATTCGGGGAAATGCATCAAGCCGCAGAGAAGAACTCTGGGAGTACACTTATGTACTTCCAAAAACAAAGTGGCTCGCAAAGGAGAACAAATTGCTTTTACGATATTGGTGGTAAGTGACAAAATTTATTCAGCTTGCTTTCACACATTTGCGCTGCCATAATCGTACATGTATTGAGGGCCTGAGCACACAATTGTGTATAATCAGCGTACTTCGACAGTAATTATTACCGTAATTTGGGATAATGAACACATAAAGCGTCGTTGTAACCTTTTGTAACGCGTCCACAATAATTCATTTGATTTTTTGTTAAACTATTTCTTTAGCGACATATATTTGGTTTTTTTTTTTTTTTAATTTTAGCACAAATTCCATCACGACTGGTGCTTTACTTTTTATCATGGTCCGGATTCCTGGTCTCGTTCATGATGAGAAATGACATCAATTTTGCGCTTGTGGCAATGGTGCGTTCCAATTCCAACGAAACTACACCATCATATGTGCAACCAAATTTACTAACGAATAACACAGCAACACATGTATTTCAAAACAATTCAACGAATTTAGTCAGCGATTCTGGCATTACCTATACAACACCCTATTATTTTAGAGAGAGTACAACGACAGCAATAACACCAAAAATAATAAGAATAAATAGTAGTACCTGGAACGAGAATATCACTGAAAGTAGAAACAATGGCTATAAGGTAAATAAAATCAGTTTCTTTGGGTATTCAAATAAATTGAATTGCCTGGTTATTTCACTATTAAAATTTAATGCTATTCGGTACATTAGACAGCACAACAAAATTAAACTTTTTAACTTTCTTACATAGAAAGAGAAAGATTTTGTATTGGTACAACATTTCGAACTCGAGGTGTTAATCAATTCTGACATTCGATGATAGCGGAACTCAAAAAAGTGGGTCGCAAATTTCTGCCTGTCTGTACTTCTGTCTCGAGGCCTACAACCTAAGCGGCTGCCCGGATTTCATTTGGGGGCTTATTAATGATACTTCCTATACAAAATGTTCATACCAGTTCGACTTGGACAAAAACGGCTCAAACGATTTCAACCAAAATTGATATTTGAGCTTAAGTAGATGAGGTTACCATGACAACATAGTTGGCTAAAAAATCGAATAACTGTAGTTTTGAATATCTCGAAAACGGTCCATATGATTGTAACAAAAATTAATTTCTAAGGTAATATGGTGTTTCAAAATTATCCCTTTTTAGTAATTTAAAATACGCGATGCCAATGCCTGAATTCTTACATATAGGTAAAGTTATTGGTCTATCTATCCAATCATTGAAAACTTTAATCATATTCCAGTCAAAATAAAAAACATATCCTAGTAGACCAAGAACAGAAGCTCCTACTAGGTACGCTTGTAATTGTCAGATGTAGGACCTTATAAAATGGAAAATTGGTGTTTATAACACTCTCTAGCCAGAACTTGCGACAGTTGTCTGTTACGGAGAGCTTTCATTTTTAAAAACTTATATTATTTGATTCAACTGACATATATGAGAAAGATATCCAAAACTGGATTTTGTTTTCTTTTATCTAGTACATATCGAGAAAGTTTCGTTCGACCCATTCGTGCACTTTATTTTACATTCTATTTGCAATTAACAAATTGAAAGATATTTTTCTTTTCAACTTTGATAATAAATAAAATTGTGAAATTGTGGAGATGGGATGACATCTGTCAAACTGAAGGCGTGTATTTGATATCAGTGTATAAAAAGGCAAAATAAGCTAAGAAAAGTGTTTAATAAATCAAAAGATAACGTGAAAAATATACACAAAACAACGATTATTAGATAAGTGCAAAATAATTTAACTGATTTAAAAAAAAAACTAAATACGAAAGTTGATTAAGAATTTCAGCAGTGAGAAAAAAAAACATCAATATACACCACGATGATTCCACGAATAATCGGCGGGTTATTGAGACGGCCGAACAGCTTAATCGAACCCAATCCAACAACAATACATGTGCAAAAACCGAATCGAATGTTCCTCAAAGGAAAGACCCAACAAAATTTAAATTTCTTCTGCGATTGGCAATTTATTTGGTTGCTTACTCGTTGATGTCCAAAAAGAAAAAGAAAGATCAACATGATACAAATTAGAGAGCGGTTACAATATCATTAACAGAAATCGGTACATAGTTGTATCCGTTAAGAGAACAATAGAAGCGAAAAAATATAACAACAGGAAAGGCTAATAGAAAAATAGGGTTTGTCACTGACCTTAGGAAGCACATTTGAGTTACAACACAAACCAAAAAATGTGATACTATAATATATATAGTCCTAAACATCCCGCCGCCCCTGAAAGAATTTCAGGATACTGGTAGCAGGGCCAATTTAGATATTGGACTGACAAAGGTTCCTGTACTCGTCTTGACAGCGGCTACGCGAACAAGTTGATCTGACCCCGGTTGAACGGCTTCGACTTTTGCTAAGATCCACTTGGTAGGGGGCAGATTAGGTTCCTTTATAACACCGATATCACCAGGTTTGAGATTTGGTATATGTTGTTGCCATTTGGGTCGCTTTTGTAGGGACGTGATGTATTCAGTACTCCATCTCTTCCAAAATCCTTGCGTCTATTTTGAAGGTGATTCCAACGTGAAAGTCGATTTATTGGCGTGAATTAAAACACTTGTTTCTTACTTTTAAAATTAAACAATATTTATTTGGAACTATGTCCTTTATTATTGAAATACTTTTTACTAATTCTAAAAGGAGCTTAAGGCTACTATGTAGTTACAATAAGACTGTTGATAAATTCATCATACAGTCGTATTTATATACTTTTCTTATCTATCTACAAGGAGACCCAAGCGTACAATCGTCTTGCTTGATAATGAAGAAGAGATAATATTCCAACATTGTATACAAACGATATTATCTCTTTTACATATGTTATCATTGTAGCGTTGTGTGCAAGACTGTACTAGAGACTAAAGATATCATTGAATACAAATAATGTTATCTTTTTTCTCAATATGTCTTGCTATGGATACTTAACTCCCCCCCTTGTTAAACGAAATCGTCCCGATTTTTCGACGCTATTTTTAACATTTCTCTTTCATAAGTTTTGTTATATGCGTCAATCTTTTTTTGTTTTTGACGATCTGTTATACATTGTATAGTTTTTATCATTACGTACGTAAATGCTAGAATAACAATCAGTGTTACAATTGTGTATATAGTTGATAATATCGGTTTTTCTTCAAAAGGAATAATTAGTTTTTTTAAAGTATCTATGTTATCGAATTTGTACATTGTATCTTCTTTAATTATTTGGTCGATGTAAGACTCTGAATTATGATTTCTTAATATAACTTCTTTAATTTGCTTATGCATGTTTTTGTATATTTTATCGTCTAGATTTATAGTATTTTCATAAGTAACTAAGTTTATACCATTAATTGTTTGATTATTTAACTTATGCTTACCGCTTAATAACATAACACCGGATTCAATTTCTAAGTCGTAATCGTATTCTTGTTTAATGTTGCATTTTGAAGTTATATTCTTTAAAAGTGGAATAAGACAATTTTCTTCTTCAAAGTTAATTTCACAAATGTTTTTACTTAGATGATTTTGACAATTTCTTGTTCTTAAATAAGTTTGGTTACATAAGGCAATTGTTTTATCTGTAATGATTTTTCCATGTTTTGAATTTAAAGGTGTTACTTTATACAATTTACATGATTTAATTAGAACTGGATATTTATATATTGTGATGAAGAATTCATCAGTTCTAGCTAATAATATTTTAGAGTACTCAAGTATATTTATTATGGGTACTTGAATTATTTCATGTTGAATAATATTTTTAATGTCATCTAAGTCTAGGCTTTCTGATAAATATTCATTATTTTTTGCTGCATTAATTGTTCTGGTCAATAATAATAATTGTTCGTACACTTGTTCTATTACTAAATGTTCTTTAAGGCTCTGACCTTCGAATTGTTGCAAAATTTGTTCAAATCTAGAATTTATAGTTTTTTGTTTATTATTGTTTTCTATGAGATTATTTATACTCGTTTCTATGTTAACTAAGTCATAATGGTCAGGATTACCAAACACATATTTGAAAGCTGTTCCTAAAAAGTTAATTGATCTAGTATGCCTAGTATGTTCTTGTAATTGGTCTGCTAAATTCTTAATTTTACTTAACCAAATTTTTTCTTCTTGTGTAGGTTGATATTTACTAGTTACGATATTTACGTAAGGTTGAAATATCGAAGTCAGGTTGGTGGCATGTAACAAATAAGTTTGTTCTTTGAATAAATACACGTCATCTGTTTGCGTAAGTATAAACTTCTTGTTTAGTAACTCAGTTATTTGAACGTTTCCTTGCCCTTCTTGACTCTGTACAATTCCTAGTAATGTTAGGAATATTAATATTTTCGTCATCTGAAAAATGATAATTCTTTATGTTATCCTTGTGAATTTTTATTCCTTCTTTAGAGATTACAGTGTCTCCTTTATCTTCTTCTACTATTCTTGTTATGTATCTGGCGTTAGATTTCTTTCTAAGACCTGTGATTCTTACCATTATCTTATCTCCTTTTTTATACTCTCTGTGTCGAGTTCCTTTATTTAGACGTTCGATCACTTTTTTGGATGCTGAGTTTAGTTTATTTATTATAATTTCACTATTGCTATATTTATTTTGATTAAAGAAAATGTCTCTAGGTTTCAAACCGGTAACTGAGTGTATAGAATTATTTAATTCACGCACTGTTCTAAATATTTCTTCGATAAGTCTTGTTTTATTCTGAATTGTGAATATTCTAGACAGTTCAGTTATTGTACCGTTTACACGTTCTACCTGACCGTTCGCTGTCGATCTGTATACTGGAGTTTCTACTTTAGTTATGTTGTATTTCAAACACATTTGGTTCACCATTTCTGTTTTGAATCCCTTCTCGTTATCTGTCATGAGTCGTTCACATTTTGGGAAATAATTAGATAAGACCTCTTCCATAACGTCGTACAGTCTGTTTCGAGTTTCGATTTCCCGAAGGATTGTATATTTAGAACACTTATCTACTGTTACAAGGAAAGTATACTTGTCGTTGAAGTATATGTCCATATGAATGTGTGTTCCCACATGTGTTGGTATTTCTGAATTATTCAGAGGTTCTCTGATAGGTTTTCTTTCATATTTTCCAAATAGACATGCTATGCATTTTCTGTTGAAACTCTTTGCTTGTTTATTTAGATCGGGCCAGTAATATTTCTCTGAGATTTCTTGTATATTGTTACGTAACCCTCGGTGTGCTCTTTCGTGAGTTACCCTTACAAGTTTTAGTTGTTCCTCCAAATTTGTCACGTCTTGAAGTTTTCTTGGTGTGAATATAAATCTTACTAGTGGGAATTCTTTTTTTATGTTTTCACCATATTTGTATATGTTTTCAAATTTCGTATGCAAAGCTACAATCTTTTGGGGTTGTATAACTTCTTTCATCTGCCTTAGTAAAGAGTCTTTGTCCTTAAACTTTATTATGAGTCTTATTTTGTTACTAAAATAGATTTGTGTTTCGATATTATTTGTTATATCTTCAATAAGTTCGAACTGTGCAGTGTATGCATTAAAAGGCTGATTCACAGTTTTTATTATATCATTAGAAGAACTTTCAGCTGAATGTGCTGTTTCTATGGTAGAAGTATTTATGCGTTGACGTGATAATGCGTCAGCTACAAGATTTAGGTTTCCTGGTTTATAAACTAATTTTGCTCCAAAGTCTTCAATGATTCCCTTCCAACGTTTCAGCTTTGTGTTGGGATTTTTTTCTGATACAGAATATATAAGGCTCTGGTGATCGGTATATATGGTTAAGTCTGCTATACCATATATGTAGTTTCTGAGTTTTTGTAAGGACCATATGATCGCTAATAGCTCTTTCTCGTTTGTGCTATAGTTCTCTTCTGTCTTACTCAGTGTTCTTGACAAGAAGTGTATAGGTTGCTTATTCTGACTTAGTACGGCTCCAATAGCTATGTTGGATGCATCAGTAGTAAGCTCGAATGGTTTACTATAATCCGGTTGAAAAAGTTCGACTTGTTCTTTCAAATAATTTTTTAAAATTCTAATCGCTTCTAATGCTGAATCATTCAGATTTAACTTAATATTTTTACTTTGTTTTTTGTTTACTTTACCGTTATCTCCTCGTAAATATAATGTCAGGGGCTTGGCTATGCTTGCGTATCCTTTTATAAACTTACGATAGTAACCTGTAAGACCTAAAAATCCTCTCAAATCCTTTACCGTTTGTGGGACTGGAAAATTTTCTATAGCTGCTATTTTCTCAGGGTTCGTAGTGATTCTACCATGTCTGATTATGTGACCTAAGTATTCTACTTCTTCTTGAAAAAACTTACTTTTCTCATCAGATATTTTTAATGTGGCTTTATTGAGTACGTCGAATACTTGACTTATGTGCTGTATATGTTCTTCCTCAGATGAAGAATATATCAATACGTCATCAATGTAAACGTGTACGAATTTACCTACAAAGTCTCTCAAAATGTCGTCCACGCATCTCTGAAATATGCTTGGTGCATTTTTGAGCCCGAAAGGCATTCGTTTAAAATGATATTTTGCGCCATTTATAGCAAAAGCTGTTTTTTCTTTATCATCTGTTTTGATTTTAATTTGGTGGAAACCTGACTCCAAATCTAATGTTGTAAAGTACTTGGCTTTACCTAAATTTTGAATTGTCATGTTGACATCCGGAATGGGGTATCTGTCTGTTACAGTGTGAACGTTAAGTTTTTGGAAATCAACAACCATGCGCCGTTTTGGTTTTCCTTTTTCGTCCAAACCTTTTTTAGGTACTGTCCATATGGGACTGTTATAAGGACTATGGCTTTTTTCTATTATATCGTCATGTAAGAGTTTCTGTATTTCTTTGTTTACGAATTCGTTATCTGCTATGGGATATGGATATTGTTTAACATAAACCGGATTATCATTGGTCGTCCTAATGCTTGCTTCTATAGTATCTGTAAAGGGTAACGGTCCTATGCTGTTATTAATCTTCATCAGTCTATCTATGTCTGCTTTATAAATATTATTTTCCCCAATTATGTAATTAATTTTCTGAATAGATTCGACACTGCTTATGGTAGTTAGAGTCATATTACTGAAATTTATTTCCGCGTTTAGAACTTTAAGTCCTTCATATCCTAATATCATATCAAAAGACTGAATATCCTCTAATTCAAAAAATGTTATATTTTTCTTTAATATCCTAACTACTTTCTTTGTATCTACCATAGAATAACCATGCATTGTTTTTATTTTTATAGGTTTAATTTTAATTTTTTCGCTAGAATCGCATTTTCTATTAATGTAATTATGGGTTGCACCAGTATCAATAAGAATTTTATAAATTTCCTTAGAAATAGTACTAGTTAAATTTAAGCAGGGCAACCCGTCTACTAGTTTAAATGATCTATTCTTATGTTATTATTTACCATACATTCCGTTTCATCTGCTTCTGCATATGTACTGCTGACATCGTCTCTGCGTTGTTGTCGGGAGTTATTTACTCTCTGCTGCTTGAAGTTCTGCTGATAAGATCGTTGCGGTCTGTTGTGTGTGTTGAAACTCCCGCTGTGTTCACGTTTCGCTGGTGGATTATATACATCGGGTTTGTATTGATTCCAATTTTGTCGCTGTGCATGTACAATTTGTCTCGAGTTTATCTCCATCGGCTGTGGTCCTTGATTGTGTTGCTGCATATTATCGTATTGCTTCTGGGGTTGATAATTCGTTGTTTGGCTCGAATAATTTGGTCTTCTTTCGTTTCTGCGTTCATGTGGCATATTTTTGTGGTGCTTATCTTGAGTGAGATGTAAATGCCTGTGCACATTATCATGTTCTATTCTGCGAGCAATTGCGAATGCGTGTTCTAGATCATTTATTGTAGCTGAATATAATGATCCTCTTGTAAAGTTGTCACTCATACCATCAATGAATATACGAACTGCGTCGTCGTTAGCATTTTTAATTAGTCTGTCGATTATATTCGGCGGATCACCTGACATAGTGATTTTTGATATTATTAAATTGAGATTTTTATTTATCTCGTCGTGGTATTCAGACAGTGTGCTTCTTTTTTGCGTGATGGCTTTCATCATGTCTTGTAGCACGTATAGAGGTTCTTGATTAGAGTACGTATAATCTAATCTGTTACGTATCGCCTCAAAATTAAAAATTGTGTTATAATTGGTTAACACATTCGCGGCTGCACCCTGTATTTTACTTTTCACTATAGTCAATGCTGCTGCGTACTTACTGTGTGTTTTGAAGTTTTTAATGCTGTCCATTAATCTGGATGCTTCTTCGCGCCACGACCGATAATTTGATTGATCGCCGTTGAAAATAGGTAGGCTTTTAAATGCGTCTAACTGTATTTCACTACCATCTGTATATGTGGTTCTTATTTCCTCTAGCACAGGTATGTTTGGTACTATGCCTAATCCAGATTTTACTTCATTTAGTTTTGTTTCTAAATTAGTGTTTATTTGATTTTGGTTAGTTATTATTGCTGCTAACCTTGCATTCTCTGTGCGTGTGTGCTCTAGGGTTTGTGTTACTGTGTTGCTCCTGGTTTCTAAAGCTTCTAATCTTGCCATTAATACTGCGAGTTGTTCCATTTTGAACTCGTGTCTGTTGTCGTCGAATTTGTGTGTTTTTTTTCTCCACATATACACTTTCACTGAATTGCTTTGCTGCTTCGTACGAAGAAGCTATATTTGTACCTGCTATGCTAGGTAATTCTTGTAACCGGTAACGCGAGTGTTCTGTTTATACTAGATTTCACTACTTGTTCCCGAGGTCCGCTCGATTGAAGTTAAAAAGTATATTTAACCTCCTGGCAGGATCGCCAATTAAAACACTTGTTTCTTACTTTTAAAATTAAACAATATTTATTTGGAACTATGTCCTTTATTATTGAAATACTTTTTACTAATTCTAAAAGGAGCTTAAGGCTACTATGTAGTTACAATAAGACTGTTGATAAATTCATCATACAGTCGTATTTATATACTTTTCTTATCTATCTACAAGGAGACCCAAGCGTACAATCGTCTTGCTTGATAATGAAGAAGAGATAATATTCCAACATTGTATACAAACGATATTATCTCTTTTACATATGTTATCATTGTAGCGTTGTGTGCAAGACTGTACTAGAGACTAAAGATATCATTGAATACAAATAATGTTATCTTTTTTCTCAATATGTCTTGCTATGGATACTTAACTCGTGTCTGTATGGGTCGGTTCGGGAATTGCTGTCAAAGTGAAAGGGGGTTAGAGGATTTAAATCACTACCTGATAAGCAACATAAAGATCGCGAATTAAGAATTGCTTCAATATAACTAGTAACTGTGGTTAATTCCTCAAAGGTTAATGTTGATGACCCAATAACACGGCGAAGGTGACGCTTAACCGACTTGACACCAGCCTCTCACAATCCACCAAAGTGGGGAGCTGATGACTTCTAAAAACAACATTATTTGTTTAAAATACTTCCAAACAGGCTCGGTCGATTCTTTGGTGGCTTGGTCGGATTTATTGGCGCGATGCTTAGCAAAATTTGTTTTTAAGGACACCCGCAGATTGGGTCACTTTGCCTTACAATCCTCCAACGTGTGTTGGCCAAAACTCTGATATTTCCTTCAATTTCCTTAATGATATTTCTTTCAATATGTTCTTTTTTTGCCACAATCTGACTCCTGCGAATCATCAGAAAGCATTATATCCTTAATACTCTTATCTTCGTCCTCGATGATAAGCTGCGAACTAACCAACTCACCCATCTTTGTTCTAACAACAAATCACAAGACAATAGGAAGCCAAAAAGCTAGGGTCGCGAATTCAAAATTTATCGAAACTTCAGAAATATCAAAGCCGTATGATGATGAGCCTACTTTAGCTCGTCAGCATATATCATACGAATCAGCATACGCCGAAATTTTCTAATATTAGCATACGGTCCCAAAAGGGGTATTACACGATATGTTCAGGTCGCCAACATACATACTAGCCAACAAATTTGCCAACAAACACCTTTAAGCATAGGTACATATGATCACATAAATTTCGATATTACACAATATGTTGTGACACATTTCTTAGCATTAATATGCTGATTCAACATATCGCCTAATACAAGCTTAAGAAATCACATGATTGGGTAGATTGTTTTCAGATTGTACAGTTTGACAGCATAAATTAAAAATCGCCTGCGTGATGTTAAGGAGTATGTGACAGGTCGCAATATTATAAGTCGATTCTTGTAAACTCATAATAAAGCTAGATGCTATCAATAGAACAAATATTAGGTGGACAACTAACTCGACATGTCTAGCGACAAAGCGGATCTGGCCAAATCTGGATCTAAAACGTTCTAGATACTTGATCTACTTTGACAGGAAGCACATCAGTGATAAAATAGGTGTCATCACAGGACACTGTCTCATAGGTAGACATGCATTAAGGCTTGGCGTATTCTGAAACGATTTTTGCAGAAGCTGTCTTGACGAGGAGGAGGAAGAAACCATACTCCATCTCCTCTGCACCTGCTCTCTCACAAAGACGAAAACTCCATTTGGGAGCGTTCTACTATAATGATCTGAGCGATCTAAAAAACATAGACATTCGTAATCTCCTTCGCTTCATCAGAAGCTCCAATTGGTTCAACGAGTAGGAAGAATTGAATTTCAGATTCATGTGTTACATTTCACACCGTGCTTCCTCGTATTCCGAGGGAAGAGTACTGAGCGGAGAGTCAAACTAAATGAAAGACGCTTTTTCTTTTGTAATTATATTTTAACTGCAGAGCCCGCTGTCTTTAGCTAGGCTGCGACTCTGAGTTAATTGTTTATTTATACAATATTCTAGGCATGACCTGACTTCTGACTTAACCTTACTACCATACTTTTCCTTAATAGTTCCCACATGTGCGTACCTATTCATTTTTGGGTATTGCTTCATTGTTTTCCGTTCCCATTTAAGAAATGCCCAATCGACATCTTGGTGTCGATTGCCTTTGCACTGGTATCAAGTGTCACCCATTCATAAATCGTAAAACAATTTAAGTGGTTGCGTATCGTAATATTCCTCCGATATGCTCTCGTTGCAGTTTTGCCATATGTTGGCGTGCCGCTGAGGAATCGGAGTTGTATTGTTTTGTATACCCGTGACACTCGATCCAATTGTGCTTGGGTATGCATTTGGAAAACGAAAAACAAAGCAAGTGACTGATTAATAGCCGTGGCGCTTGGGAATGTTATTATATTATATTATATTTAGATACATATGCGGAACATATTACGTATGGTTTGGTTGGAAGATCGAAGGTAGGTCATGGTCGGGGTAATGTTGTGTGGATCACAACATCCCACCCCCCTTGGAAAAAGAAAATTCTTACCTGATGGGTTAGAATTTTCTGTATGCGGGTTGGTTGTGGAAGAAATAGGTTATTATGTATGATAAATTGTTTACAAAGAATGCTTAGACTAAGTACAATGTTTGAATGTTTAAAAAAAAAAATGCTTAGACTAAGTACAATGTTTGAATGATTATTGAATAATAAATTGTATACAAAAAAATGCTTAGACTATGTAAGTACAATGTTTGAATGATTATTGAATAATAAATTGTTTAAAAAATGCTTAGACTAAGTACAATGTTTGAATGATTATCATAGTGTAAAAGAGAACAAATATTTTATATGTGAAGGTAAAAAGGAATAATATTCTTATTCTAGGAGTAGTATAAAACTCTTCAGTCGAAATGCTTAGTCTAAATTCGGGGTTTGGTATTTGTGACGATAATTTAGTATTTGTCGTGTCTTTGTTGTCTCTGTTGTTGTTGATAAATTAATGTGTAATGGTGAAGATTATGATTGTCTAAATGTCTAGTGTAAGCATAGGTTTTGACTCTTCAATTTTGAGGGAGTTTATGTCTTGAGAAATCAGTTTCAAGTCATTCTGGCTTGAGAATTTTACGACTGCTATGTTTGATGTATAGTTTGGTAAACTGTTGGATATGATGTGTGAAATGTTTAAGGGAGGTACGTAGGAGTTGGTAAAAATTGATGGGATCTCATTTACTGCTTGTATTGTGAGTTCTTTTGATTTTAGGTGGCAGTTTTTCTGCATTTCTATTTTTAAGGTATTTATCAGCGTATACTTGGTTGCGTTTTCTCCACATATTACGTCGACCATGTATTTGTCGAGAGATGAAAATAACCATTTGTTCGGTTGGGAGAGTTGGATCCATATTGTCGTGGGTTTTGAGTGCTTTATCTCACAAGTGTTCGGGAGGATTGTGTTTTCGGACCTCGCATTGTAGATCATTAGTATCTGTATTAAATAAGGGGTGTGTTAGAGGGCAAATAAATTGTTCGTTCAAGGATTTGCACCTTGATAAATCATCTTTGTTCAAATTTGAAAACCGATCTTTTCTAAAATTTATGATCAGGTATTGGGTTGAAGGTTGTATAAATAAAAATTGGTTGTTTTATCGGGTTGGAAGAGGTATAACTTTGTAAATTCGGAAATTATCTATTAATGGGAGAGGTATTTTAATTTCGTAGATGATTTTTCCAGTTAGGATAGCTACGCTAGTGGTACAACTGTAAATTATTATTATGTATGAGTTTGGATTTTCTGCCAACTTGTATTACTGTGTTTTCGTCAGAGTGGATTCTGATTACCTCGTATGGTCCTTCCCATAGGGTAGAAAGTTTGTTGTGTCTTGTCTGATTTTTAAGTAGGACTTTGTCACCTATGTTGAATCTCTTGGCTTTGCTGTTCTTGTCGTATTGTAGCTTCGACTTCTGTTTTTTGTCGTACAGGTTTTCTCTAGCAATTTTGTAGCCATGTTGCAATCGAGCTTTGAGTTCGTTGGCGTAATTGTCGTAGTTGTAAGAGATTTGTGGGTGTCTATTTAGTGAACTGGGTATCCTCGGTGGATAACCGTATAGTAGTTCATGTGGGCTAAAATTCGTACTGGTGTGTTGAGTCGTGTTGTAGACGAACATGGAGTATGGGAGCCATGTGTCCCAAGTGAGTTGGTCTTGATTAACGTTATGTCTCAAGTATTCTGCTAAGGTCTTGTGACTTCGTTCAAGTGCGCCGTTAGTCTGAGGATGGTAGGGTGTGGTTTGTAGCTTCTTTGTCTTCAAGATCTTGCATACTTCCTTGAAGAGTGTACTGAGGAAGTTCGTACCTTGGTCCGTTAGTATTGAGTCCGAAATTCCGAATCGACAGACTATTCGCTCTATTAACATTCGGGCTATGGTATTAGCTTCTGCATTGGGAATTGCGATTGCTTCGCTAAATTTTGTTAGGTCGTCCTGGAAAGTCAGTATGTGTTTATTGTTGTCGTGACTGACAGGTAAGGGTCCCACAATGTCTAATGCTATTCGTTCGAATGGAGTCTTACTCGTGGTCGTTATTTTTAGAGGTATTTTTCGATTCTTGGATGGTTTATTCTTCTGGCAGGATTCGCATTTGCGGATGTATTCCGTTGTGTCCTTAGTCATGGTCGGCCAGTAGTAGCTCTGTTTTATTCGCTTTATAGTGCGAGTTACTCCTTGATGTCCTCCGAAAGGAGATTCATGGTTCTCGTGCAGAACTTTTGCAATGTCTTCTGTATTGTCTAGTGTTATCCTCTTGTCGACGTGAAGGTAAATGGTTATATGTTTTTGTTTGAAAGTGTCGTATATTGTCCTTCTTATATCGTTTTGGTCATTGCCGCAAAATGGCAAGGAAATTGCTATTGAATTTAGTTTTTTGTCTGTGCAATAAATAGAGATGTTTTGTAGATAGTCGGTCACAGTTTGTTGATCAGAGGTACTTCTCAAAGGAATCGGTAACGTGACGATTTTATAGTGGCAATTGGGTTTTGTTTGTGAAATAGTCAAGATTTGTCCTATGTTGGGTTTTACGAAGTTGTCAAATTGTTCTGTCAATAGTTCTTCGTCAGGGGATTCAATGAGAGGGAGGAGTATTGTTTTAAATGAAACTTTACTGTTTGAAAATATTGAGTCTGTTTTTTCGATAAGCGTCAAATTTGAGGTAGGTCGGGGATCTAAAAGATTTGGTTCTACCCTATCTGTTTCGTTGACTGTGTTAAGCGCTTGCTGTTGACTTCTTGTAGTTACGAGTATTTTTGTGTTCTCCTCGTTACTTAATCGAACGCGACTGAGAGCGTCAGCGATGACATTACTTTTGCCGGACTTATGCACAATTTTGAACTCATGTTCCTCCATCAAGATACGCCAGCGTAAAAGTCTTGAGGTGGTGTTCTTTTGTCCAATTAGCCATAATAAGTTGTTGTGGTGTGTGCAGATAGTAAATTTCCTTCCGAAAATGTACGGTCGAAATTGTTGTAGGGCATAAGTAATGGCGAGTAACTCCTTCTCTGAAGTTGTATACCTTGTCTCTGCATCGTTTAGAGTTCGGCTGGAGAAAGAAATCGGTTTGTCTTCTCCTATTGGGCCTTGGGAGAGTACTGCTCCTAATGCTATGTCACTAGCGTCAGTGGTGACAATAAACTCTTGGCTGAAATCTGGGTAAGCGAGAATAGGGGGTTTTATGATTTTTTCTTTTAATTTTCTAAATGACTCGTCACAAAAAGCGTCCCAAATAAAAATTGCGTTTTTCTTTAATAGTTTGGTTAAGGGTTTGGCCAGATCCGCGAAATTAGGAATAAATTTCCTGTAGTATCCTACAAAACCGAGGAATGATTTAATATCCTTTGGTTTTTTGGGTACCGGGAAGGTTTTTACTGCCTTAATTTTTTCTGGGTAAGGTCTTATTCCTTCTTCAGAAATAACGTGTCCAAGGTAGGTAAGCTCTTTGCGGACAAAGTGACACTTGTCGGGCTGTAATTTGAGACTGTGTTCTCGAAGACGTTTGAGAATCTGGATTAACCGTTTGTTGTGATCGTGTAGATCGTAACCATAAATGACTATGTCATCAACGTAGACAAAGCATTCGATGCCTTGTAGTCCCATTAGTACGTTATTCATCAACCTCCGAAATGTTGCGGGTGCATTTTTTAATCCGAATGGCATACGATTGTATTCGTAATGTCCGAATGGAGTGCTGAAGGCCGTTTTGCTTTTGTCTTCCTCATCCATCAGGATTTGGTGGAAACCTTTCGCTAGATCTAGTGTACTAAAGTATTTTGACTTACCAAGCTGATCGAGGATGTCGGTTATGTTTGGTAGTGGGTAGGCGTCTCCAAGGGTTAATTCGTTCAGTTTCCTGAAATCGACTACTACCCTCCAACGTTTCGATCCATCATTGGCTGATTTCTTTGGGACTAGAAGCAGAGGTGAATTCCATGGACTATAACTTGGCTGTACTATGCCGTCTTCCAGTATTTCGTTAACTTGTCTGTGGATTTCCTGTTTTTGGCTTTCGGGGAGGCGATAAGGTCTCGTGAATAACGGGGGCTTGCTTTCTTCGGTTATTACCCTATGTCTTATGGAGTCTGTATGTGTCAGGTGATCTCCTTCAATATAAAAAAGGTCGTTGTACTCACGACAAATATTAAGAATGGATTCTTTCTCTTCGGGGTTACAGTGGCCCAGGTTAATGAGTGTATTAAGTTTATCTAACCGTTTTTTTACGGGATTTGTGAAGTTCTCCCTTCTAACTATATCAAAATTATCAATCTTGTCCCACTCTAAATTTATTTTTTGTATGTTGATTTCCTGATCTTTTTCTAATGTGTTCATTAGAAGTATTTTAATTTTTTCGTTGTTAGGTTTAACTAACGTTTCGCCTAAGTAAACCCCTGGGATAATTTGTTTTTTCTTTCTGATTATTTCTGAAGGGGTTACTTGATTAAAGGGTATTTCCACTATCTGTTGACTTCGTGGCTTTAGTAAAATGAATGAACTTCCTCTGATCTCGGTCTTATGCTCTGCTAAGGGTTTTGTCATCTTAGTCTTTTTGTCTGCCGGAGAGTGTGTAACCTCAGTTTCAATTTCTGCCAGGTTTTCGTTTAAACTGGTCTTGCTATTGTCTGGGTTTTTAAATTCGATTTCCTCTGATGATACCAGAATTATTTCGTCTAGATTTTCGGTCTTTTGTTGAAGCTTCCTGAGAATTGGTTTGCTCCTGACTTGCTCGGGGTATATTTGTGGAATTACTGAGCTGCCGTTTTGAGATGCGGATTCAGACCTCAGTTCCCGTGTTGGTTCTTTTCTTACCCCAGTGTCTCTATGACACATGGTTTTGGTAGAACAAGAATCAATACGTTTGGACCCATCGATAGCAGGTTTTTGCTCACCGGTAATAGCGTTAGGTCGCCTTAAGTCGTACCGTGTTGCACTATTACTATTCTCAGCAGAACCCGTAGGTGACACCCCGGAAGGTGTAGCTTCTTGCCGTTTTTCTTTAAGAATAACTTGGTTGTTATCATAGGTTTTCGTTTTAGTTTGTCTTTCGATGTTCTTGGTAGATGGATATTCATTAAATAGTTTTCCTAACCCGGATATAATAGCTGGTGAGTTAGGTACAAAGGGGTTTATTACTAGATTAGATTAGATTAGATTAATTGGCGGAGGTGGAAGCAGGTTGCCATATCACTGCGGCCACGAGTGGGCCTATTGTGATTTCCTCCTTTTATAGCTCACTCATGATACCGGACTTAGTGATAAGTCCTAGTAAGTCTTTGAGTGAGCTGTCAGATATGTCCTCTGCCTCAAGGTAAGGTTTTCCTAGATGGTGTTGACGTAATCTGACTAGACATTCACAGTGACACAGTATGTGTTCTGCTGATTCTTCGTCCTCGTTGCATAGTCTGCAAGTGTTGTTTTGTGTTATTCCCATAGTCATGAGGTGTTTTTTTGACTTGACAATGTCCAGTGAGGAACCCTGTGACTGTGCGGATCTGACTCCTTGTTAGGTTTAGGAGTTGTTTTGTTCTTGTTGGGGAAATAGTTGGCATGAACATTTTGGCTTGTCTGTTACCTTCAACGTTGGTCCAGTAATGGTTTGCCTTGTTTGTTAGCCATTTTTTTATATAAAATTTAGCAGTGCTAATAGGTAATCCACAGAATGGTCTTGGCATCGTGAAGGTCGATGCTGATCCTTTTCTGGCTAATATGTCTGCTATTTCATTGCCCACATGTCCACTGTGTCCTGGCACCCAAATGAGATTTACTCTGTTTGTGCTGGCTAGTGATGTGAGTAATTGCAAGCAGTCCCATACTAGTTTGGATGTTATCTCGTAGCTATTGATGGCTAGGAGTGCAGCTTTGCTATCAGAGAGAATATATATGTTCTTGTTTGTTATGGATTTTTCTAGATTTTCTCTGAGACATAGTTCTATCGCAAAGATTTCTGCTTGAAATACAGAGTTGCACTTGTCCATGCTTTTGTAGATGAACGTTTTTGTACTGACCCCGTATACTCCAGCTCCAACTCCTTCATTTGTTTTCGATCCATCTGTGTACCATACATGAGAATTGTTAGCAAATGTGGGGTTTATTACTAAGTAATTGTTTTTATAGTCGATGTGGCAATTATACTGTTTTAAAAAGTCATTCCCAATAATTCCGTCAAAATTTTGTTGGGCCTGTTGGTCCAAGGTGTAAAAAGGGTGCGGTATCAAGATAGAATCTTCCTCCATTTGGACAAACAAGGTTTCTGTTGTCATATTGGAACTTACCACCTTTCCGCCACTCATAGTGGATATAATCATATCCCTGTTAAGCAACGGCGATTTGGTGGAACTTAGTATGATACTGATTTCTGATCCAGTATCTATGACTAGAACCCTATAATTTTCATCTTTGAAGGGGATTTGGATCATTGATAGATTATTGTTGGGAACGATAGGTAAGTGAATTGAAAATTTTACTGACTGTGAACTTCGGCTTGAACAATTCGTCGAGGGGAATTGCCGTCTATTTCCTCCCGACTAGAGTCGTTTCCCACATTGTTAGCTAGTGGAGGAGTGTTTTGTTGCACTTGGTGCAAATTTACCTGTTGGCCTTGATTAGGTGTATAGTTATTTCTATTATTTTGATCTCTGTATGGAGGTTGATAATTGTTTCGATTCTGAGTGGCTTGCTGATTTTGCCTTAAGTGAAATATTTTGAGCCGGCACTCGTTTTCTGTGTGAAAACGCTTGTTGCAATAACTGCATCTTAGAGTTTGCAGATTACACTGCGCTTCACGTTTAATGGGATGGGGGACGAAGTTTGGCAGTCTTGTGTTTTGGTAACACGTTGCCGATGTGTGGCCTACCTTATTGCAGGTTTGGCAAATGGGTCGAGGTGCATTATTTCTTGCTGAAGGTGTGGAAGAATTTGAGTGAGAGGAATTATTGTCTACTCGAAGGGATTGATCTATGGCGTAGGATATAGCATCTTTGAGTTGGTTTGCGCTGCGGGCTTTTACTAGTAATTTCAAATCGGGATTTCTGATTCCATCTTCGAAAGTTTGTAACGCAAGTTTATGGTTTTCTAATATGAGAAAATCTTGAACAGCTTTCTCGTTTGAGCTATCGTATGTAGCTGAATCGAGCGCAAGAAGTAGGTGAGATAGCCTATCGCCGTATTCGTTAATGGTTTCCCGAGTATTTTGTTTGGCTGCCAGAAGTTGATTCTGCGCCGAAGTGCGCGACCTACGTTCTTTAAACTGGGATTCCAGCTCCGTCACCAAGTCTTTCCAAGTGGGCAGATCCTTGTGCTGTGTCAGCTCAAAGGCGGGACCTTGGAGTCGGGTTTTCACAATGCTGAGAAATAATTTGTGCTGGGCGTTGTCAGTGATGAAGCAGAATAGTGTGTTGCCATATAATAAACTTACATAGTTCGTCGGGTTTACCGTCGAACATGGGGACGATGCTATGGACATCGTTCAACGAAAGTGTGACGCTCATGGTTTTGGGTGTTGTGGGGTCTGGTTGTATTGAATGGTCAGAAAAGGGTAGGGCTTCGAAGAGCTCTACGGTCAATTTTTGTTTTCGCGTAAGAATTTTAAAGATTTACGGGGCAAAGGTGTGTGTGTGTTAAAAATTCAAAGTTTTTTTTTTTTTTTTTTTTTTAAATTGTTGGTGTATGTATGTAATATAATAGTTATGAAATACCTTAAAACTGCTGCTTGTTGTTGTTGTTGGTTGCTGCTACTGTTGAAGTTATTGTTGTTACTGCTACTGTTGAAGTTATTGTTGTTACTGCTACTGTTGAAGTTATTGTTGTTACTGCTACTGTTGAAGTTATTGTTGTTACTGCTACTGTTGAAGTTGTTGTTGTTACTGCTACTGTTGAAGTTGTTTTCCCTTTTTTTTTGCACTTTCTCCACTGTTCCTGGTGTTTCAAAGCCCCAGGTACGCTTGCACTTTATCATACACAATCACTATTTGGAAGGTGTTTTAGCCCCTTTCACGCTTTTTGGTAGAGTGGATCCCTTTTACGTGGATCCCACCGCTGCCACCAAATGTTACACTTCAGCCCGTGCTTCCTCGTATTCCGAGGGAAGAGTACTGAGCGGAGAGTCAAACTAAATGAAAGACGCTTTTTCTTTTGTAATTATATTTTAACTGCAGAGCCCACTGTCTTTAGCTGGGCTGCGACTCTGAGTTAATTGTTTATTGATTTATTTATGCTGTGAAGGTCCGCTGTCCTTAGCTGGCTGCAACCTTGTATTCTTAGCTCTAGATTAACTCTGTCTTTTCCTTCCAAAACCATGCCCTTTTATACAATATTCTAGGCATGACCTGACTTCTGACTTCCCCTTCCATATACCATACTTCTCCTTAATAGTTCCCACATGTGCGTACCTATTTATTTTTGGGTATTGCTTCATTGTTTTCCGTTCCCATTTAAAAAATGCCCAATCGAAATCTTGATGTCGATTGCCTTTGCACTGGTATCAAGTGTCACCCATTCATAAATCGTAAAACAATTTAAGTGGTTGCGTATCGTAATATTCCTCCGATATGCTCTCTTTGCAGTTTTGCCATATGTTGGCGTGCCGCTGAGGAATCGGAGTTGTATTGTTTGTATACCCGTGACACTCGATCCAATTGTGCTTGGGTATGCATTTGGAAAACGAAAAACAAAGCAAGTGACTGATTAATAGCCGTGGCGCTTGGGAATGTTATTAGATACATATGCGGAACATATTACGTATGGTTTGGTTGGAAGATCGAAGGTAGGTCATGGTCGGGGTAATGTTGTGTGGATCACAACTTGTCGACAACCACTTCAACCAAACCTAACCTAAAGTAATGTGAATATAGGTACCATGCAAGATTTATAGGAAGTTAATCTGAATATGTTTTTGCAGTTTTTTTCTGTTAAGTTTTTTTTTTTACTATAGGTACCTATTGCATATATGTGTTGTGAAATGTGATGTATATTGAAGAGAGAAGAGAAGACAATACAAAAAGGGATTGGATCATTGCTTTGCTGCAATTTCGCTAGCTGAAGACTACGAATTTCTTAATTATTTCTAAAAGTAATTTTTTTTATAATTTATGTACTTAGCAATATTTTGGAAGACTTAATTAGATTGAATGTTCCTTTTGCTGCAAAACGTTGTGATGCAAAGTATTTCAATGAATTGTCAATGTTGAAGACTTAAAGAAAAACTACATAAATACCTAATATAATATTATATAATTTTTCTATTTTTAGTAATATGTGTATTCTACTTTGACCGAATTTCTAGTCAAAAATTCTAATTTTAACTTATGACCGGATTTTCTGGCCGAATTAAAAAAAAATAGAAATCGGTCATTGGGTCATATTTGACCGGATTAATTTTTTTTAGTGGCAACACTGCATCCAAGAAGTTGACGAGATTCAGATGAAATAATATGGTCAAACCTACGACGATTAAATGCACATTTTTGAAATGAGACGGAATCAAGATCCGCGAGCAGCTCACAGCCATATGACAAAGCATTAATGCTTTAACCAGTTTTAGTTTAACTTGTGTGGGTAAAATTGTTCTTGTAATCGATAATCCTTTTTGCAGGCGATTAGTCATTCATGAATAAATTAATTTGCTAGAAGTGTCAGAAAAGTTAAAATAGGTCAGAAGTTTATCACAGAGAATATTAGGTTTAACACAGTCAAATGCTTTGGGAAAGTCACAGAAGTATAGTTTGCATCAATTGCATGTCTTATATCGTCAGAAACTTTTAGTAATGCAGATGTACAGCTGTGTCCAGACCGGAAGCCTGACTGCAGAGGGTGAAGAAGCTGTTAATCTTCAAAGACTTTGGAAAAGAAGGGAGCTTGTGCCCTTTTTAGGAATTGTAATGATCTTAGATTTTTCCCATGTAGTAGGGCAAGTAGAAGTCATGATAATGGTGTTGAATAAATGGTTGATTTATGGAAGTAACAACGGAAGAATAATTTTTATAAAATCAGGATGAACATTATCTAGTCCGACAGATTTGCATTTAATACAGAACACTGCGTTTCCTACGTTGTATTCATCAACTGCAGACAATGAAAATTCGTTTTCCCTATTGCACAGCGCAGCAAATGAAAAAAAAGTTAATTATCATTCTAAGCAATCATGCGGTCTGTGGCTTGTGACGTTATGGGTGTAGAAAACCTAAAGTTCAACTCGTCTGCAACGGAGATATTATCCTTACCCAATCCAAAACTACGAACTTCATTCCACAGAAACTTGGAAGTGCGATCTGAATTAAATCTGTTACTGTAATAATTAAGATGGATCTTATGAGCTTGGTAACGATATTACGTAATGTTCTAAAATTTCTTAGCATTTCTGAACAGTCAAGGCGTTTCCAACGACGATTATTATTATTATTTGAGAGGGGTTATTGTACTGCGACCTTTTGATCTATTGTACCCCCTGCTTACGCCTCAGAGTAACTCCCTCAAAAGAGTTCCCCTCATAGTATAATTCCTTTCGAAATCATTCTAGAGGTTTTAGTACTATTCTTTCTCCTTGGCGGAAGAAATTTGTCCTATAGCACTCTCTCCAGTCCAGTTTCCTTTAAGAATCTAAAAATGAGAGCGGGCTCTAGTGACTGAATTTCCTCATCAGATAGTTGGTACTTGCCCAAGTATTTCAGTCTTTTGTGGGTCAGTGCACCACATGATCCCAGCAAGTGTTCTGGGATTTCACTGGACTCATCGCATAATCTGCAGAGACCTTCTTCAGATATACCCAGTTTCCTGAGGTGTTCCTTGGGTCTACAGTGCCCCGTTAGGGAGCCCGTTAGGATACGAAGGCTATTTTTGCTCATGCCGATGCAAGCTTGGAATATTTTCCGGTTGTATTGTCCCAGAAGTTTCTTGGCCTGCCTCATGCCCTGAGTGTTATGCCAGGTTCTTGCCCTGTTTTCTTTCTCTAGTTTTCTAAATTCTTCTTTGAGGGTGTGATCCCCTATTCCGCAGAATGGTTCAGGACCTATGAAAGTTTCTGATGGTCCCTTCCCTGCTAGGGAGTCGGCTATTTCATTCCCCTCTATTCCTACGTGGCCAAGCACCCAGCAGAGGGTTATATTGTTTCTCCTACCAAGTTCATTAAGTTTTTGTAGGCATTCCCATACAAGTTTGGATTTAATGATGTAGGAATTAAGTGCCATAATAGCAGCTTGGCTGTCTGACATTATAGCTATATCACAGTTGACTCTGTTTCTGTCGAGGTTAATTTGGACACACCTGTCTATGGCATAGATTTCAGCCTGAAAGATGCTGGTACTTTTGCCCATTGGTTCACAATATTTGGTTCCAGGCCCAAAAACTCCCGCCCCAGTTCCCTCATCAGTTCTCGACCCATCTGTGTACCACTTTGTTGTGTAATTGCTCAGTCTGTGAATTGTGGATTCATTGCTCCAGTTCTTCTTATTGCTGAAATCAAATCTTTTGATGATGTCGTCTCTAGGAAAGGCCAATAGTGGTTGTTTTTTGAGTAGTACGTCAAACTGTCTCAGTGTGATGCACTTTCCTCTTCCTATTCCTTCCTTGGCCATTCTTAGGATCGTTTTACTTGCACATTCCTCAACCATAAGGTGCAATGGAGTCAGTTCCAATAGCACTTCCATAGCTGCGGTTGGGCAAGTTCTCATAACCCCTGTAATACATAGGCACGCCAGTCTTTGTACTTTATTGAGTGCCTTCCTTGTGGTTGAAAGACTGGTTCTTTTTGCTCATGCAATCGCTCCATACGTGATCATTGGTCTCACAATAGCAATATACATCCATCTGAGGATGGTCGGGCTACATCCCCAGGCTTTGTCAGCTAAGCTCCGACAAATCATTAAAGCACGCGTTTCCTTCCTGGTTATCTCTTCTGTGTGTTTTTTCCAGATGAGTTTACTGTCTAGGTTTAGTCCCAGATATTTAACTTCATTGACTGTTGTCAGTGTTGTACCTGATAGCCTTATCGGCCTTAGTCGTTCAAGTTTTCTTTTCCTCGTGAACGGTACTATTGTTGTTTTTGCCGGATTAAGGCTAAGCCCAGCCGTTACGCACCAATCTCGAGTTATTTCGAGTCCCCTTTGTATAATGTCACATAGGGTTCCCTCAAATTTACCCCTGGCAATAATTACTATGCCATCAGCATATGCTTGACAATTGATGCCCTGGTTCGTCAATTTCTCAAGTAACTCGTCCACTACAAGACCCCACATTAGTGGGGATAGACCTCCTCCTTGCGGACAGCCTCTTGCTGTGTTAACCTTGATAATACCTTCTGATGTGTGAGTCTCTGCTGATCTTGTGCTCAGGAGTTCATACATCCATCTTGATACTGTGTTACTTACTCCTTTTTTATCAAGAGCTCGAATAATTGCATCATGCGATGTGTTATCGAATGCTCCCTCAATGTCCAAGAAGGCACACAATACTATCTCTTTCGCTTCAAGAGCGCTTTCAATAATCTCAGTTAGCTGGTACAGAGCAGTCTCCGTAGATCTGCCCGCTCTGTAGGCATGCTGACGATGATGAAGAGGGGATGTACTTAGTACATCTTCTCTTAAGTAGTTGTCCACAGCCTTTTCCATCGTTTTTAGAAGAAACGAAGTAAGACTGATTGGTCTGTAGGACTTCGGTAGACTTGGGTCCTTTTTTTCCCACTTTCGGAATGAACACTTCCTTCGCTCGTCTCCACTGGTTTGGTATGTAGCCCAGTGCCAGACTGCTTTTTAAAATTCTTGCCAGATGTGGAAGCAATTTACCTTGCCTTTTTTGTAGTAGAACTGGCGTAATTCCGTCCACACCCGGTGATTTATAAGGCTGAAAGGAGTCAACTGCCCATTCTAGTCGCCCTCTGGAGAAGATTTCGGTTGCTATTTTCCAATCCTCTTTCCGAGGTCTTCGAATATTGGTCGTGCTCCTTTCGTCTATGCTCGGATGACTACCAGGGAAATGAGTTTCTAATAGAAGTCGTGCCCTCTGTTGCTTATTTTCTGTAAAGCTGCCATCCGGTTTTCTGAGAGACATTGAGATCCCTTCTGTTTTTGCTAGTGCTTTATGCACTCTGGCCGCAACAGGAGTATGCACAATTGTATCACAGAATTTCCTAAAGCTTTCTCGTTTAGCTTTCCTTATTTCTTTGTTGTACGAGGTCAGTGCCATGCGGTAGCCCTGCCTGCTGTGTTAAACAGTTTACGTGTTTTCGACCGAAGTCTTGACAGATTGATGCTCCACCATGGAACCTTATTCTTCTCTGCACTTCTGCTTATTGGGCAGCTAGTTTCGAACGCACTTGTGATGGCTGATGTTATGCCCTCTACTGTGTGCTCCAATTCTAGATGATAAGCTGGAGCTCTCCTAGTATGTACCTGCTCCAAATTGTTTTCAAGAGACGATTCAAAGAGATCCCAGTTTGTCTTTCTTGGATTTCTAACTGGGTTACATGTGATACGAGTATTATCTAAATCAAAGGAAATAATCCGATGATCAGACATAGATGGCTCACTAGATACTCTCCAGTCCCTAACAAATCTACTCATACTACGGCTGCCTAATGTGAGGTCTAATACCTCTTTCCTAGTTCGAGTTACAAAGGTGGGGGTATTACCTACATTGCATATTTCAAGAGATCAGCTTAAAATAAATTCCAATAATGACTCACCACTATTATTAGTGTCGGTACTCCCCCAAATGGTATTGTGAGCATTAGCATCACATTCTATCAGCAACGGCAGTTGGAGCTTGTTTGCATGCTCCACAAGGCGTTGCATTGCCATTGATACTGCTGGTTCGTCCCCAGCGCACTAGGCTGATGCGATGATGATGGTGCGGAGTACTCCTCCCAGTTCAAGGGTTACCTGAAGTGGCACCAAATCTCGCGTAGCATGTTCTGCAAGTAAAATAAAACTAAATTTTTTATTAATAAGAATGCAGGCCCTTGGATTAAGTACACGAGTGTCCCAAATTACCTTCGCATTCTGGCATGCCAGTCCTTTGACTGCTCCTCTCAGGATCCACGGCTCCTGAATCAACACAATGCCCAGTCTGTTAGCTATGAACATCCGTGCTATTACGGCGGATGCCGCTATAGCATGATGGATGTTCACCTGGGCCATTTTCAGCTTGGAGGTCATTGCTTAGGTGGGGCTGTTGCCCCATCATCCTCCCGAAGTAGGATGTCCTCGTCCATCTCTACGACCGTCATGTCATGTTCCTCATCAGAGAGCGAGCTCTCCGAGAGGGACATATACTCCTCTTGTGTCTCTCCCTCAGTTACCTGTTCAGCAGAAGGAGGAAGTGATACAGCCTGCTGTGGATCAGGTTGCTCCACTGCGGATTCTGTACTCTGCAAAGCTGGATTCGAGAGGGTCATTTGCCCCTTACTCTCCTCCGACTTCTTAAGTCCAGACACTGCAACCTTGCCGAAGCTATAGCTGAGGGAATTGTTTTGAGCCCTTATGGTGTCATAGGACTACTGGTCGATACCGAGGCCCAGTACTTGCCCGGTTCCCTCTTTACGACCATTCAATATCTTCCACGTTTTGATGTTCAGGCCATCGTTTTGCGCTTCGAGGAGTGCCAATGTGGTTTGGTGCTCCTGGTCAGCGCTTCGTGGGAAGTATATTGTAATTGAATAGGCGCGTGGTATTTCCTTCCCGCACATTGCAGTAAGGCCCACTCCCTTCTAATTACTAAGTTTGGGTGCCACTGTCTTCAGCCATTCCACAGTCTGTGGAGTCTCGCAGTCGACTAGTAGCATCCCCATCTTGAAATGTATGCCCTTGAACTTGAGCTTATGCTCCCATCCACGGGCCATTTCATCCACTAGAGCATTCTCTAGATCCTCGAGCTCGTCGGTATTCAGCATCTTCCTAGGATAATCGCAAGGGAGAACCGCCACCTGCTCGGCCGTCACCGTCACGGTACGACTTCCACCAGCTGCAGCTGATTTTGCAGCGGCTGCATAGCTTTTGCCGTGTGAGACAGCAGCATGCTTAGCAGGCTTTGCCCGCGACCTCTTCAGTTTTTCAACTACCTTTGGTTTGTTCTGCGCATTACCTACAGAAGGTGAGATGGTGCTGGTGCACCTCTTTGCTGCGGGTGTCGGACCAGAACCAGGCTTAGCCTTGTGTTCTTCGACCTTCTTCCTTGCCTCCTCAGGTGCAAAGCCCTTTTCGAGGTTGCGAAGGTACCATCTAGTGCCTGCACCGCTCAGCCCCATCCGAAGAGGGTCATCCTTACCACCAGGCTGGCCCGGCGGTGTCATCGGTGTGCATAGGCGCCCTTTCCTCTTAGCTGTAGCTGCCGCAGGTTGTACAGCTTCAGGTATACGAGCTTGGCTCGTTGCCGTCCCCATACTTCCCACAACAGTCTTGGCCAAAGGCTGAGAAGCTAGAGCTTGGCTCCCACTTCCCAGTCGGGCAGCTTCAAGGCGTTTAGCCAACAAAGGTGTCGACACTGGAACATTGGATTTGGCAGTATTTTGGCTGGTGCTTGGTTGCACTTGCCTAACACTGCTTCCTCGGCTTGTTCCAGGCTGACAGTTAAACCGGTTGTCACAGAGCCTTTGCTCTGCTTAGTAAACCAATCCAGATGCGATGTCACCCCGCAATCTGTTCAGTTCATTTTTTTGTTTTTGTTTATTTTTATTTTTTGGTTTCATGTCCCACGAGTAACGCGGGAAAGGGTCGTCCGCCACGCCGCGCCAGAGCCCCGTATAACGTGGTAAGGCCAAAGTTACTCCCTGATGTGGCCCGAGTAGGTATTGGGTCGCTTGAGACTGGGAATTCTGTGCTAGAGCGAGAGGGAAGATATTAGAGCGAGAGGTAAGATATGGCCTTGGAGTGAGTGTGGTTGCTTTGGCTGAAGTATGTTATCTACATTGTTGTGTGTTTGAGGTGGCGGCCGGCCGCCGCTGGTGGTTGATAGTTTTTGTTATTGTTATCAGTTTTATGTGTTTTGAGAGTGAATTGCTTTGAGATGAGGTAATTATTGGTATTCGTGTTATGTTTTGATGTTGGAGTTATGGGGGGCGGTTGTTATGTTGTGAGTTGATCTTTGTATGGTTGGTGCCGCGACGGTTGTCGTAGTTGTGAGTTGTGCGGTATGTTATTGTTAGCAGTAGGTGGTGGAGTTGTTGTTGTTTGTGGCAGTGGATGGGTTAGCAGGTGTCGTTGCCGTGGTCATGGGTGTTGGTTGGTAGCGTTATCGTGGCTGTTGATTTGGATGGTGGTTCGTAGCCATGGTCGTTGTGTATGTTAATTAGATGTGGTTTTGATATGGTTTATTTGATCGAAGGGAAATGGTCTTTTTATCATATTTAATGTATAAGTAGGAATATTAAGATGGGATTGTTATAATTGGTAATCTTATTCATTGTATAAAAGAAGATAAGTAAATGAGGAGAGGTCATACATTCAGTAATGTTGTATGAGAATAGAACACGGGAAGTTCATGTGAAAATATAAGGCGATAGTTCAGTTCATCGATCAAAGAGACATTTTAAGGAGCACTTAGTAAGGTTCAGATTGACAACGAAACCATTAAGAAGGGGTCTTCAGATATTATTGAATATGCTTGCAAAAGCGAAATGTTTTGGTGCGAATCATAGAGAGAGAGAGAGAGAGAGAGAGAAGGTGATAATCTATGTAGTTGTGAAGTAGGATGGACGGAGATAAATTTCTCATACATACAATTTCATAGAACGACTTGTGAGCTTCATATGACTCCTGAAGATGGAAATAGTTGTTTAATTTTTCGCTTAAGAAATGGAGAATCAAAAACTTCTTTAGCTAATTTTAAAATAAAACTTCACAGATTTCAAAGAAGTTTTTTATAGACATTTTAAACTGCAGTTCGATGACAACAAGGAATTAGCTATTCGCTGAACATATGATAGCAATTATAAGCTACGATCTTTGGGTATTTCATGCTTCGAGTATCGAGAATATGAACAGAAAAATATTTTAAGTAATGGTGAAATCGAGTTCTTTACAAATCAGGAATTGAGGCATGAGCCCAACGTGGAACTAATGAATCTCAAATCGATTCAGGAATTGAGGCATGAGCCCAACGTGGAACTAATGTATCTCAAGCATATAGAATGACCATTTCATAAAATTGTTATTAATTTTTAGTAAAATAAAAAAAAAAAAAAATAAAACCATTAAATTAATTGTTTTTTATTAATCCATGAATTGTTAGTGGATGGGAAACCCAACCATTTGACATATACTTTTTCGCCTTTTGTTGCAAGAATCTTTTCCACGAGAAATATGTTGGGAAAATTCGTCTTTTGTAATTCGTGTGCATAGAAACTCCCTCTAATAGGCTGACCTTGAAAATCTTCAACTAGATATGTAATAGGGTTTGTTATCTGAACTTTTCTTATTTTGAATATTTCAGTTGTCCAATTTGGTGTTTATCCTTTTTCGAAAGCATGTTTAAACTTGCTTATTCGAACGCTATTGCCAACTTCGTATTTTCCCTTCTCAGCAATTTTTATTCGTTTATAAACTCTTGATAGTAATTCTTTGGCATTGTTTTTATTTATATCAACGGGACGTCTTTCAGATGTGTTTAATAACAGGGCAGTTTTATTTCATGCAGGGCGGTTTAATACAGCCCGATAGCACAACGTAACCCATCTCCGATTACACAGCGGTACGCCGACATATGGCAAAACTGCTAAAAAATGTAGCAATTGTTTTGACACCACTAGTCAAAAACTGATAGTATAAGTTCAAGTGGATCCAACGGTAATAGCTACTATCCCTGCATCAACTTTTCGATGATTTGTAGCTTCAGTGCCTCATCATATATACTTCCCAGTAAAAAATTATTGTAAAGGATAGAGGAAGAAATGATGATGGTGAACGTTGTGCAGAAAACGTATTTCCTATATAAAATTATGAAGCCGCCCTGTATGAAGTGTTCTGTTCGGAACTAATCTGTGCGTAGCTATTTCTATCATAGCTTATTTTATTAAATATTTTATTTGGCCAATCGTTGATAAGGCAACATCAAATTCTTATTTTGCTAATAATATCAGCTTTGTTGTCAAACTGTGCTCTTCCGCAATTGAGTTTATTTCATTCTGATGATTATTATTGCCAGCAGTTTGCGATGCAACTAAAAGTCTAAGTCTATCAACAAGTTCATTAGGATCAATCCAATGTACGTAATCGATGGGGTTCTCAGAATATACCATATCATATGATTTACCAATTTTTTGGTGTGATTCTTCTTCTTCATTCATATCTTTAATTAAAGGTTTAATAATTGTCATATACTTTCGGCCACGATTGCCCTTTACTTGAGGATTAGTGTCATAGTTCTTCATATGTGCTCTAGATTTTTGTAGTATTTGACGATATTGTTTTAAATCATATTTACTATATTTAGACTTTCTAGGATTTTTCCTAAATACTAGTTCATATAGTCCACTTGTTGCAGGAAATATTTCATCATCAATTACAAAATCTTTTTGAGCATTAATTTGGAATTTTGATCTTCCCAACTTCGTAGAGTTTATTCCCGCATCGAAATATGGACCATAGGCTTTATCACGATTCAAATCCGATGGCGATGGGAGGTTGACTGGTGTGCTTTGATTATAAACTTGTGAATTAGTGGGTGTTCTAAATGAATCATCTTCCTCTGCTTCTGGTTCTTCTTCTTCTGCTTCTGTTTCTTCGTCTTCTTCTTCTTCTTCTTCTTCTTCTTCTTCTTCTTCTTCTTCTTCTTCAGCCAGACTTGAGTAGGGTAATGGTGACTCCTTTTCTATATCTGATTTAAACTCTAACTTTCTTCGTTTCAATGGTTTCATTATGTTTTCAAAACTTTGAGTTTTGTTTGTTTTGTTTGTTTTGGCATTTTTCACAATCTCCT
Source organism: Cheilosia vernalis (assembly GCA_949126925.1). Taxonomy (NCBI): domain Eukaryota; kingdom Metazoa; phylum Arthropoda; class Insecta; order Diptera; family Syrphidae; genus Cheilosia; species Cheilosia vernalis. Next base: position 5,572,190 of record OX421363.1, read on the forward strand.
TTAAAGGTTCAACTATTGGTTTAAAAATATTTTCAAATTCGGTTTCCTTTGCAATTCTTCCAGTTTTGAGGGACATATATTTTCTCTTCAGGGATTTTTTAGTTTTTATGAGGTCTTTGAGTAAACTTTCATCGATATTCATTATTGCATATGAAACAGGATTCATACAGGGCAGTTTTATTTCATACAGGGCTGTTTCATACAGTTGAAGATTTTCAAGGTCAGCCTATTAGAGGGAGTTTCTATGCACACGAATTACAAAAGACGAATTTTCCCAACATATTTCTCGTGGAAAAGATTCTTGCAACAAAAGGCGAAAAAGTATATGTCAAATGGTTGGGTTTCCCATCCACTAACAATTCATGGATTAATAAAAAACAATTAATTTAATGGTTTTATTTTTTTTTTTTTTTTTATTTTACTAAAAATTAATAACAATTTTATGAAATGGTCATTCTATATGCTTGTTTCGTGGATTTGAGATACATTAGTTCCACGTTGGGCTCATGCCTCAATTCCTGAATCGATTTGAGATTCATTAGTTCCACGTTGGGCTCATGCCTCAATTCCTGATTTGTAAAGAACTCGATTTCACCATTACTTAAAATATTTTTCTGTTCATATTCTCGATACTCGAAGCATGAAATACCCAAAGATCGTAGCTTATAATTGCTATCATATGTTCAGCGAATAGCTAATTCCTTGTTGTCATCGAACTGCAGTTTAAAATGTCTATAAAAAACTTCTTTGAAATCTGTGAAGTTTTATTTTAAAATTAGCTAAAGAAGTTTTTGATTCTCCATTTCTTAAGCGAAAAATTAAACAACTATTTCCATATTCAGGAGTCATATAAAGCTCACAAGTCGTTCTATGAAATTGTATGTATGAGAAATTTATCTCCGTCCATCCTACTTCACAACTACATAGATTATCACCTTCTCTCTCTCTCTCTCTCTCTATGATTCGCACCAAAACATTTCGCTTTTGCAAGCATATTCAATAATATCTGAAGACCCCTTCTTATTGGTTTCGTTGTCAATCTGAACCTTACTAAGTGCTCCTTAAAATGTCTCTTTGATCGCTCGAACGATTTTGAGTTCTTGAGGTGTACGGAAGTGTTTTTTAGTTATCCAAACGAAAATTAAATATTTACTTAAATTAAAGACATTTATTTGGTTTGTCCTATCAAACAGGCAAGAAGGTTAAACAAAGCGTGGGCTTTTGAACTAAATAGTTTGCTACCAATCAAAAACAAATATACCTATCTGGTAAGAATAATCTTTTAATTTTTTTCTTGTCACAAACATGGACAACTGTTCGCGCTGTGAAGACCCACTACCCATGGATGGGGAGTACATAACGTGCGGAAAGTGTAAAGGGTGCTACCATGCTGAATGCTCCTCTGTTGCATTGAGTACTTGGAGAAAATGGTCAACGGCAACAAGAAAAACATGGGAGTGTACTTTTTGCAGGGGAAAGGAGAAAGTAAGGCAGGTCCAGCAAGAAGAGATTCAGCTATCAAAAAGATCAAGATCAGCTGACTCTCCTAAACATCCAACAGCTGACAAAAGCTACAAAATCGCCTCGTCCCCAGCACAGCACTCCACAAACGACTCAAACCAACAATCCATCGAAAACGAGCTAAAAGAAATTAAAAAATTGCTCAAAGAATACTCTAAATCTGTTGAGTTCACGAGCACAAAGTATGATGAACTGAATAACGCACTTACCAAAAACAATCAACTGATTGAAAATCTAATGAAAGAAATAAGCGAACATAAAAAACAAAACGAAATGAAAGACACGCAAATAGCAAGTCTTCAAACAAAAATAAACACACTGGAACAAAAGCAAATCGAGAAAAATATAGAAATAAAAAATGTACCCATGAAAGCAACAGATAACGCATTTGAATTTGTTAGTGCAATTGGTGAGACATTAGAATTGCAAATAAATGAAAACGACATCGAAGAAATTTACGCATACACAGACCGGACTAACAAACAATTGAAAAATCTCTCAGTGAGCTTCGCACGTAAAAACACAAAAATTGCTTTTCTCGAAAAAGCAAAAAACAAAAAAAAGTTAACATACGAAGAGATCTGTGAAAGGGTAAACAGAGAGAAAAATTCAGCGCATTCAAAGCAAATAATATACATAAACAGCCAGCTAACCCCTCACTTCAAGAAATTGTTATGGTTAACCAAGTCAAAAGCAAGAGAAGCAAGTTGGAAATATGTGTGGTTTAAAAACAACAAAGTGCTTGCAAGAAAGAACGAGGGAAACAATGTGGTGGAAATAGAGACAACTGCGGATGTCGATAAGGTAGTATAACAAATTTATTGCAAAATGTACACTTGTAACCAAAATTTAACACAATAATAAAAATGGAAAACAAAACAAATAAAGGTTCAAAAATTAACTTTAAAAAATTAGAAACATATGAGGAAATGAAAAATTACATAAAAGAAGTAAACGGATTGGCTGTCTTTTTCTTAAATATACAATCTATTAAAACAAATTGGAATGAATTTATTATATATATAAGTGAATTCTTGCAAGAAATTGATGTAATCATATTGTCAGAAATAAACATAAAAAAAGAAGAAAATAATCTTTACAAAATAAATGGGTTTAACAACGAATCGTATAATAGATCCCAAAGAAGAGGAGGCGGGATATTAATTTTCGTGAGAGATGATATATTATATGAAAAAATTGATGTCGTACCTATATCGTTTGAATCAATAATCTTAAACGTGCGTAAAAAGCATCTGGAAGTCACATTACTGGCAGTCTATAGACCACCAATACAAAACGTAACGCACTTTATCGCTGAATTAAGTGACCAGATAGATGCAATCGAAAAGAAAAAAACATTACTTTTAATAGGAGATGTAAACATAAATATAAACAATCTGCATGATCCCGTAGTGAGTAACTACCTTTCCATGATATCATCAAGGGGACTCTTAAATACGATACATTCGGTAACAAGAGTAGATGTGGCTAGAAACAGTAAGACTCTAATCGATCATTGTATGGTACGATCAAGGAATGAAATAAGATCTGGGGTAGCTGAAATAAATGTTTCGGATCATTTTGGCCTGTTTTGTGCCATTTTATACAACAGTAATAAAGGGACTAATAAAAACGAACATAAAGAATTTGTCGTTAGCCACAATCTCGTAAGAAAATTAAACGAGTATAATTGGGAACAACTTGATCAATTCACTGAAGTAAATGCTTTTTATGAAAACTTCAGAAAGATATTTACAAACATAATGAAATCCTCGACTGTCGTTAAAAATCAAAGGAAAATGAGGGGAAATGAATCTAAATGGATAACAAATGAACTCAAATTCGCATGCCTTGAAAGAGATAGACTGTACAGGAAGTACAGAAGCAATAGAAGAAATTCACTGTATGAAAGTGAGTTTAAAAAATTTCGAAATGACTTAAACAAAAAAATTAAATTTACAAAATCAATGTACTATAAAGAGTTATTTCAAAGATCGAGCAACAATCCGAAAGAAACATGGAAAATAGTCAACACAATACTAGGTAGAAAATCCATCAACTTGGACGATATTTTATCTAAAAACTTTGCAAGCGAGAATAACTTTGAAAATCTAGCAAACCAATTTGCGAAAAAAATATCATATGAGATAGAAAACACAATCCACAAATGTGAATATAAATGTTACAATGGTCCATCAAATAGTGTTCAGCGTTCAATGTATCTGGATGAAGTCACGGACAGGGAAATAGAAAACATATTAAATTCATTAAATGAGAATAAGTCGGCGGGAATAGATGGAATTAGACCTAGAGATCTGAAAAAATGTTCGATAGCAATGGCCCCAATTCTATCAAAGATAACTAAAATGAGCATGGAACAATCAACAATACCGACAATGCTGAAAACATCGATTGTCCGGCCAATATATAAAAGTGGAAAGAAAAATGAAATTTCGAACTATAGGCCTATATCTATCCTTTCGTCTATAGATAAGGTACTAGAAGAGGTTGTTGCTAAAAGGTTGTATGAGTATGTTGAAAAATATAAGCTACTCGAAAAAAATCAATTTGGGTTTAGAAAAAATAAAAGCATTAATCGACTACTGGGAGATTTCGCAAACAGAATCAATTTTAGTCTTGAAAAAAATCACAATGTAATCGCACTCTTTATTGATTTTAAAAAGGCGTTTGATACTCTATGTCATAAAACCATTCTGAAGCAGTTAGAAAAAGTCGGAGTAAGAGGATCAATGCTAACATGGTTTGAAAATTATCTAAAGGAAAGGAAATTTAAGGTTCGAATCAAGGAACATCTTAGCGAAGAGGAGAATGCGAAATATGGCGTACCACAAGGATCAAAGTTAGGTCCTCTCCTTTTCATTATATACGTGAATGAATTGATATCAACTTTAAAATACAGCACTGGTTTTGCATACGCAGATGATACAGCCATTATTGTTAGTCATAAAAACATCGAAGCAGCGGAAAAAATGATGCAAATTGATTTCAATGCAATATTGGCATGGTGTCATGATCATGGCCTTGTCATAAATGCACAAAAAACAAAGGTAATGCATATCCGTCCACCACATATATTGAAATATAAATTAACAATTAAGATGCACAGCGATGAATGTCTACATACCGCAGGAAACCAACTACTACTGCAAAATGAGGATAACTGCGAAATGATTATTGAGAATGTATCAACATACAAATACCTTGGAGTAATAGTGGACTATAACCTGAAATGGGGCCAACACCTGCAGGCCCTTACAATGAAACTTCGGCAATCTGGATACGCGCTATTCCACCTTAGTTACTTATGTACCCCTGATGTCCTTAGACAATGCTATTTCGGACTTGTCGAATCGCATCTGAGATATGGAATTTTAGCGTGGGGGAATGCACCACAACAACAAAATTTAAAATCAACGGTAACAAGGATACAGAAATTGGTATATCGATCAAAATTACGTACACACAACATCAACTGGCGTCAAATCGATAGCAGCACGAGACTTTTAAACATACAAAACCTACACAAGCTGGAGATAATATCACAATTCGAAGACGACACCAACCACAGGATCCCAACACAGCAAATATATAACACCAGACGAAGACATCAAGACCGACACGATATCCCGAGATACTGGAACGAGTATGGACGACGAAAATATGATGTAGCGATCCCTACAACATTCAATGAACTACCAGCAGATCTACGCAACTTAGAAAAGCCATTTTTTTTGAAAAAAGTTAAAGAATTTTATAAAAATCATGAACAATTTCAACTTTAAAAAACATACATTTCTAAAATTTTAATTGTAAATCATATGTATTAGAACTCAAAATAATAGTAATCTTTTTTAAATAATCTTCTGCAGACAAGCCCATACGGCTTTGCAGATATAAAAGTACAAAGAACTGTAATTTTTTGAGTCAATAATAAAATTGAATTGAATTGAAAATTGAATTGAATTGAACATCGCAGAAATGTAACATGTCTTTCATTGTTTTATCGCTATTTCTACAAACAGTGCTCAAGCGAAATCGCCAGCTGCATTCCACCCCTTCAACAATTCAACCGCAATACTCGCCAAGCCAGGAATGCCCATCAGTTTACCCTTCAGCCTATTTTCGGTCGTACTATGAAATATAGAGATTCCTTCATAAGCCGTACCACGCGAATGTGGAACGCCTTGCCCGGCTCTGTCTTTCCCCCTCGGTTCAATTTGCAGACATTTAAAACCAATGTGCATCGGAATCTCCTATCTTCTCTATCCCAATTTCCCTAACGCCCGCGCTGTGGACTTCAAACTACACCATAAGAGTAGTCATAACCTCTTTAGTGCGTGTTAATTATAAAAAAAAAAAAAAAAAAAAAAAAACTGAACTATCGCCTGATATTTTCACATGAACTTCCCGTATTCTATTCTCATACAACATTAATTAATGTATGACCTCTCCTCATTTACTTATCTTCTTTTATACAATGAATAAGATTACCAATTATAACATAACACGAATACCAATAATTACCTCATCTCAAAGCAATTCACTCTCAAAACACATAAAACTGATAACAATAACAAAAACTATCAACCACCAGCGGCGGCCGGCCGCCACCTCAAACACACAACAATGTAGATAACATACTTCAGCCAAAGCAACCACACTCACTCCAAGGCCATATCTTACCTCTCGCTCTAATATCTTCCCTCTCGCTCTAGCACAGAATTCCCAGTCTCAAGCGACCCAATACCTACTGACCCGGTATCAGAGAGGCTCCGTAATAATGCAGTCGGTTACCCCTGACTGCAAACCATATCCGATAAGCACGGGTCGCATGACTCTCTCGGATTGGGGGTGGCAGACTTAGTTCACCAACCCTCATCCCCCTTCGACCGAAGAAACCCCACCAGTGACCGGTATACAATAAGGTGCTCCGATGGCTGGTGGTGTTGATCCCGTCGATGGGTTCAGTTGAGTTGGCTTAAGCTCCCGCACCGACGTCAAAGTGACGCCATTCGCCAAGGTGTCTGCGCTTGCGGGAGTTCCAACGACGATATGACACATCTCTCCTTTTAATGGCATTAAGAGTGTCGATTGAGAGCCAGGGACAGCTCTATGATTTAATGAGACGTCTTAATAGGTACATGCCTGTTGAACAGGTAATCGATAGCAGAGGTTATGAAAACAGTTGAAACTTAAAAGACGTTCAACACGGTACTTGAAAGGCTGTACTAACTTTTTATTTACGTGTAAGTCAAATCTAGCACAAATGAGATCGTGAATCGTGACTAAAATATTTAACAAGACTTTGATCACTAACTAGGAATACATCTAACAAAGACGGCAGAGATTTAGGTTTGAACTGCGTTTACTCATTATGACTAAAAGAGTTTTGGAAGATTTGGATGAGGGATGCAAAAGATTTATATTCAAGTCTCCACAAAGAATGAATCTAGGTGCAAGATGAGATATTTCTTCCAGAATTGGGGAAATGACAGATAAATTTGCGATGTGTGGTGGGCTGGTGGCATAAAAAAAGCACCAACGATGCATTTATTTTCGCCATTGGGAATTTCGATGAAATAATAGTCACAAGACTGGGAGCCGTCCGAATGCGTAACCCGACTAGACCTGATATAGTCCCTAACATAGCAACGCCTCCTCCAGTTGAGTGAGAACGATCAGCTCGGTAAGGGTTTTTAAATCCTCCTAGAGAAAATTATTATTTTTTTTTTTTTTTATTGAAGGTGAAAATCTCGAAAGACACGATGGGGCTAGAAACCCAGAGTAGTGTGGGACTCTAACCGCACTAAAAACACCTCCTTAATCATGACCAATCAAAGAAAGATCGACAAATGATTTTACTTTCAACGTTAAATACGGGTTCTCATATTTTTTAGATTATAAGTTCGTGAGGCTTAGTTCTTCTTAATTTACGAATATTATATCGTACATTTAGGACGTCTATTATTTCGGGATTAATATGCATCTGCAGACGGTCATTGTGACGAATTGCTAGAGAAAATAAATTACTGTTTCAGTTAGGGTCAAACCAAGTCTCGGAAACGCACACAATATCAACTAAACTGTTCTCAAATATCATTCTGAACTCATCAAACTTTTTCACAAGACTCTTTGCATTTATGTGACATATATGAAGACCACTATTTCTTTTACAAATTGTATTTAAAAGAAATACATTTTTTTCATGTATGCTGTCGAAAACCAGCATAATTCCTGCTGGTCATGGTGAAAATAAAAGCACCGAGTAAAGTTAAAATCGAATGCAACTAAACAGGTAGCATTTCTTTCACATGCTTAATAGAAAAACCACAGAGAACATATAAAACCAATGTGAACTGAGATAACTTGAACATAAAGTAGGGAGATAAATAAAAATAGAGAAAAACAGAAAACTTAGTGCAGTAGAGAAACAAAATTTAAGTTAAAAGATGATAAAAAAGAAAACATCATCTTTGATTTTCATTCATTTACAGCATAGTTGACGTCAGGTCCGATTGCATTCCCCAGATCTCCAATGTTGTGAATGATGAACGAAGTCTGGCTATTTGCGGTGCGAAGGTAAATTTGCCCATTGAATGTGTGCACTGAAGACAAAAGAGATTTTCGTTTGAGTCTTAATGCATGCCTCTGCAGATGGTAATTTGTTTTCGTCAGGCTGTCAATCTGTCATTGATATAAAAGCTTTTCGGTGAATCGATGCCGACATCACAAAGTCTTAGGGTAGTGGCTGAATATTTACTGTAGTACACACTTTGTTGTAGAAAGTCTCCAAATTTTTCCCAGGAGACTCAGGCACACACACAAAAATAGTATCACAGCTGATTTTCTCACGCTCAGATTTATCGATCGCGAGCTCCAGCTTTTTGATGTCTTAAGACACTTTCTGCATTTGTTATTCGAAAAACATTTTATTTTCTCTAACCCTTGCATTTATACGATCCTCCAGCGACTCCGTCCATATATCCAGTTTCTCTTCAATGCGGATCCACAGTTTGTCAGCTAAGCCAGTTATATTAGGTCTGTTCCCTTACGATAATGCATTCGAATACATCAGTCAAACTTCGTTCCCTTACGCAAAAGTTGGTTGGAAGTGAACGAAGTTTGACTAATGTATTCGAATGCATTATTGTAAGGGAACAGACCTATTGTGTGCACCAGTATCTCTCGGGGAGCTTACACTGATCCGTTGTTGTAGACGGGCAACCTCGAGTATTAGCAGCCATGGCACAGAATATACTAGTATAATTAACAAAATGCCGAAAAGAAAACAATTATACAAACTATATAATGACTTTGGCTTGAAGGTTACGAAGCGAGCTGACAGATATGCTTTTGTGTGCACTTAAACCGTGATTTTAATTCAGGCAAGAAAATTTAATCGGGAGACGAAATTAACACGTCTAGTTGCTTTGCATTTTACACAGATTCCTGTTCCTCGCTACTCCTATCGCTATTCCTGACATGTCCCAAACGAATCATGCTCGCTATCGTACTCTTTTCACTATCACACACCTATGTCGGCATGAATAAATAAATAAATAATTAATAAAAACAATTCCAACCTATACCATATTAAAACACGCTGCTACACTAACCCCCTAGTCCGTATCATCAAATGACAACAAAGAAAAGAAACCTAAACTCACGAAGAAAGAGACTTCATAGACAAAAACAAATAAAAAAAACACTCGTTTGCCATGCAAAAAAAAAAATATAACTTTTTCTTTATTTGTTCACGATGACTGCTCACTCGGACGTCTCAACTTGTAATACCGGGTGTGCGTCATCTCATCATCCACCTATATATTCGTGTTTCGACTATAACTTTGTTTCACGTAACTTCCGTAACTTCAATAATCGTCTATGGTCCAGACGATATAGTTTTGACGATTGAACATTTGCTTCACGTAAATCAATAATCGACGAAACGCTATCGCCCAGACGATACAATTTGAGCGATACCTAATGACGTATCTTTTTGCATTGATTTGTATGTTTTGCAGACAACTGGAGATTTTTTTATTAAATTTCAAAAAGAATACCTACTTAATTTTAGATATTTTTCAAATGCTACCAAATATATAAATAACGACTGATGTACATTTTAGACTTATTTTGTATGAACCTCACGCAAAAGCAAGAAATATTGTGGAAGGGTGTATTGGTGTTAACAAAGGCACAAAACCTATATCAATAATTCCCAATAGCATTAAATTACATTTTGTCATAATCCTCATGCTGATTTAGAATTATAATTGGAAAACGGAAAAGTAGTTTTTGCAAATTTTTGTGCTACCCTCCATAACATTTGTATTGATAGTGATAGTACAGTAATCGAAGAATACGAAGTGAAAATAACAGGACGTGACAGTTTAAATATAAGGACGAAATAAATAACTCACTTTTCTTAGGAGCTATTTGGCTTGTAAAACTTGGGCAATCCCAATCCATAAAGCAATTAAACCAGATATTGTCATTTGCTTTGGTATAGCTGACCTATCAATAATACATATTTTCAATGTTATTTGTTGTTATTTATAAACTAAGGAGAAAATTTGAATTAATTGCACTTCGCAATTTTCAAGTTTGCACACATCAAATACAAAATTGTTTGCCAAAAGACTCATTTATGACATTTTAAACGATGGACGAGACGATAGTGATAGAATTACGGAAACAAATTGGGGACGAGATCGTTGACTACTATCGCTGAAACGATTATCTGCTCAAAAAAAACTCATGTTTATTGCTGGCTGGTTGGAAGTGAAGTGAATAATAAGAGAGAAGTACAGTCGTACTCGCAGTAGTACGACGATACTCTTTCTATGTATTCGTGTACAATTACATATAAGTTATTTGATTTAATAAATTCGTATGTCAATACGATACAGACTGGTTGGTATAGGCGTTTTATCAAGAATTATTCTGAACTTGCAGCGCCTTTGACTGATTGCCTGACGGAAAGAAAAGTTATGAGAAACCAATCGCTTTCATTTAAAAAAAATTGAATAAGGCACAGAAAAATTAGACATAGCTCGAGTGTCTTGCTGCAGTCCTATGTGTTAAGAAATTCCGTGCCTACATTGAGGGTTTGCATATCCGTGTCATCACTGACCACTCAAGTCTGAAGTGGCTTATGTCTCTGAAAGATTTGAGTGGTCGATTTGCGCGATGGAGTCTCGAACTTTTTGACTTTATCATCGAACATCGCAAAGGTTTCCTATTGTATTATATTTTGAGAAATATTCGGATCAGACCACCATTGGCGGGTCTCTTTTCGTCTCTCTACCACTATAAATCTTACCCAGCTAGACTCTCTGGATTTCTCCAGAGTTATTCCCTGGGTTCGATTCTACGTGCCAAGTGTTTTTCGGTATTCCGAGTGCCGTTACATTCAGTTTTTCCCTCAACACATCACGGTATTTAGTCATATCCGTGTTCTTCGGAATTCTGATGTATTTTCGCTCATTTTTACTTTTCGATCCATAGCGAATATCAAATGAAATCGGTCTGTGATCCGACAATGTAGCTGGGGCACATAGATCCGGCAATTTATATGCTTGACCTCCGTGTCTCACCAGGATACAGGACCTAATTCTTCCGCGCATAATGCAAATCAGCCATGCCATTTGGGAGTCCTCTAATCTTTCCTCTAAAGATCCAAGGCTCCTGTATCCATGGGCTATATCAAACGAATCCTCATCAATGCATTTAGTCATCATTGCTGAATGCTGATGCTGCTTTGCTGTGATGAAGGTTCAATTGAATCATCCTAAGCTTTCCCGGTACGTGCCCACATCCCGCCCGACTTGTGTTGATCCCATACCCATGGTGTCTGTTTGTTTGTGGGTAGGTAGACTCGTTTTCGCTGGTTGTAATTCCTCGGGGAGGATTTTTTCGGAAAAAAAACAAGTTATGGAAGGGTTAGGGATATCTGAATTTTATTCGGCTAATACGTCTTACCTTGAGGAAGGTTGATATAAGAAGGAAGAAACTCTCATTAAAAATAACTAAGGCAGAGTCAATTCCGCCTTTACAAAATTGAACGAAAAAAGCGATATCTGTATGTGAATTAACATATCAGAAATGAGCGACTTACATATCAGTTCTAGTACAATTTTAATATATATTTACAAGTGAACATTACCGGCCGCCTTGCAGCGATCGGTGCAAGATATAAGAGCTAATTCATTTTACCTTAAGATACAGTAATAGTACAGTCGTTTGAAATAAATCGAAGAAATGTGGGGGATCCATTTTTTATCGGAGGGGAACCACTCACTCCGTTTGAAAAGTAAATAAATCTAAAATTAATGTAAGAAATATTAAATGTTGTTGCATAATATAAGTTGTAATACTAGTTCACGCCAAGTCAGGTTACATGAATTGTAAATTTGATCAGTGTGATATTTAATGGAAAAAAAAATGGATAGAATCTATTATTATAGAAAACGAATTTAAGTTGAAATTTTAAATTTTTTTAGCGTTATCTATATAGTAAACAAAAATTTGATTAAATAGGTTAGGTAGCAGGCAGAACGCATAGTTTGACGATTGGCCTTTTGAAAACACCATTTTTGGTTTTGATATCTGCAACACGGACTCTGTTATCGAACCCTGGATAGACCTTAATGACACGTCCCATGCACCACTCATTTGGAGGCAGGCATTCGTCTTTGATAACAACCAAATCACCAACACTAATGTCCCTCTGAAGATATTTCCATTTATACCGCTTTTGAAGTTCCACGAGATATTCCTGCTTCCATCGTCGACAGAACTGCTGATGTAGCAACTTGACTCTTTCCCATCGCTTCATAAAGCTTAACGATTTTTCGCAAAGATCAGGCTCAGGAATAGCAAGAAGGGGACCACCTCGGAGGAAATGACCAGGCGTTAAAGGGGGAAGGTCATTTGAATTGTCCGACTGGGGAGATATGGGTCGAGAGTTTAAACAAGCCTCAATCCTGGCTAAAAGTGTGCAAAACTCTTCGAAGGTAAACTTTTGGTTGCCCGATATTTTTCGAAAATGTATCTTAAAGCTTTTGACGGCAGCTTCCCAGAGCCCACCCATGTGGGGAGCGCCGGGGGGAAGAAACTTCCATTCCAGATTGTGATCTTTGTAATTTTCTGCTACACTTGCTGACAGTGATTTTAGGAAGACTTTAAACTCTTGGGAGACAGTTCTACTGGCGCCAACAAAGTTTGTCCCATTATCGGAGTATAGCGCTATAGGAAGTCCCCGTCTGGCAACGAATCTGCTCAGCGCAGCGAGAAATGCTGATGTGGTAAGATTACTTGTGGCTTCCAAGTGGATAGCCTTTGTGGCAAAGCACACAAAAACACACACATAGCCCTTGGAAGTTCTACAGCCTCGCCCTGCGAAATTCGTAATTGCAAACGGTCCAGCGAAATCAAGACCCGTGTGGGTAAATGGTAAGGAAATGGTTGTACGTTCAGGCGGTAAAGCCGCCATAATTTGAGTTCGAAGTTGTCGCTTTTGCACTGTGCATACGCGGCAGAGGCGAATAGATTTCTTAATCAAATTCTTAACGCGTGGAATCCAGAATTCACATCGAATGAACCGAGCAACAAGCTGGTTTCCACCATGCAATGTTATATTGTGACTAAATTTCACCAGAAGTTCTGAGATCCGGGATTGATACGGAACTATGATTGGAAATTTTTCGCAATAAGGCAGTGTAGAGTATGCTAATCTTCCATTAACACGAATAATTCCCTCAGAGTCAAGTATTGGGTTAAGGCTAAGCAGACCACTTTTCTTTGAAATAGGTGTACCATGAGATAGGCATAGGTACTCCTTGGGAAAATGGTACAGTTGTGTTTGCCGAATGAGGAGTTTTTTTGCAATCGATACTTCCGTTTGAGTTGTAATTAAGGACGCAAAACGTGCTTTTCCTTTGTACCGAGGACAGGTTCGGTAGAGGAAGCGTAGTAGGTAACATATTACATGAAGAGCTTTCGGCCAGGATGAAAATCGATTGACGATGATTTCAATATTAGGAGTTAGAGTAGCGAAATTCACTTTAATTGTTCTTTGCTCAATACAGGTTTCTTCTTGTCTGTGAAATCGTTCTTGAGGCCATGATGATTGATGTTGTTGAAGCCAGTCAGGCCCTTTCCACCATAAGCTTTGGTTTCGGATATCTACCGGGGACATACCTCTGGTTGCAAGATCGGCAGGGTTATCTGCTGAACACACATGATTCCACCTTGATATGGCGAAAGTTGCTTGAACCGTTGCCACTCGGTTTCCCACAAATGTCTTCCACGTAACTGGTGGCTTGCTAAGCCACGCTAGAACAATAGTGCTGTCCGTCCAGAGAAAAATGTCGCTATCCGCTAGTTTCAGTTTCGGAAGAACGTAACTTGTAAGCTTTGAAAGAAGCACAGCTCCACATAGTTCTAATCTTGGCAAAGAAATTTGTTTTACTGGCGCTACTTTACTTTTGGCGCATAACAGGTGAGAGGACCAGCAGTCGGAATTATGCTGAATCCGCAGATACAATGCGGCTGCGTAAGCCTTTTCCGACGCATCGCAAAATCCATGTACCTGGATCGACGCATTAGGAGTGAAGTCAACCCAACGGGGGACTTGAATTGTATTAATGGCAGGCAAAGCAGCAAAAAATAATTTCCAGCGCTGACACGTTAGGGGCATAAGTGGCATGTCCCAAGACGTCCCATCACGCCAGATTTGCTGCATAATCATTTTTGCGGTGATTACAATTGGCGATAACCAACCTGCAGGATCAAAAAGACGTGCGATTACTGATAGAACAGCACGTTTTGTCAGCTGATGATCTCGACTCTCGATTTGAGAAAAGAAGTTGAATGAATCCAGCTTAGCATTCCATTGAATGCCTAAGGTTTTAGTTATACTGGTGTTCTCAAATTTAAGGAAATCCTTATCGTATAAATAGGACTCCGGAAGTCCGTTAAGAAGGTCAATGGAGTTTGAGGTCCACTTTCTTAGACAAAAACCCGCGGAGCTTAGGGCGAGCATCAGTTCTTTCTGTGCCTGCAACGCCGAGCTTTGGTCATGTGCACCTGCAAAAATATCATCCATATAAACCTCCTCTTCTAAGATACTCGCTGCTAAAGGAAAACTGGGTCGAATGTCATATGCCAGTTGCTTCAAAGTCCGAATAGCTAGATATGGGGAGCAGTTAACGCCAAAAACCAACACAACTATCTCTTCGTCTTGACATTCGCCATTCGGTAACTTTCGAATTATTCGTTGGTAAGGAGTGTGATCTAAGTGGACCTTTATTTGCCGGTACATTTTCTCAATGTCCGCATTAAAGGCAAATTGGTAAAGCCGCCACCTCAAAATAAGGGTCATCATGTCGGCCTGTAAGACCGGACCCGGATATAGCAGATCATTCAGGCTAACACCGGTGCTTGATGGACTTGACGCGTTAAAGACCACTCTCACTTTTGTGGTGGTGCTTTCTGGTTTAATTACCGCATGATGCGGTAAATAGTATGAAGATATTTGTTGATTTCGTATGACTTCCTTTGAAGAAACAACTCTCGTATGCTTCAGAGTATTATACTCCTGCAGTACCTCATGATATTTGGATTGGAGGTCCGGATATTTCGATAGAGATCTCTCCCTTCGTGATAGCTGTTTGAGCGCTATCTCTCTAGAGACACCAAGTATAGGTAAAGGAGTTTTAAATGGAAGTCGTACAATATACCTTCCATTTTCATCACGAGTAGTGGTTTCTGCATAGAGATTTTCGCAAAATTCTTCTTCCGGTGTGAGTGGTTTGGAGTCGTTCAACTCTTCAATCTCCCAGAACTTAGCTATCTGGTCATTAATGGACACTTCACTAAAGTATGATAACCTGGTGGAGAAAGAGTTTACTCGGTCGCGCAGTAGAGGACCTGAGAGAACCCATCCGAAGACAGTATTTTGAGCCACCAAAGAGTTGAATATATTAGGTTTGACACCCTCCAAGAGGACAGAAGGATATAGGTCAGCTCCTAACACAAAATCAATTGTTGAACTTTCGTAAAAGAATGGATCGGCTAGTTTAAGATCTAATTCACCCGAAAGTTCCTGAGGGTTTATGGTGCAAGATGGGAGGTAATCTGTAAGGCGTTTTAATACGATGGCGTTAGCCTGAACCGTAAACGAACTATGTTTGGATCCTAACATCAATGAGCACATCTTGGACGACGTTGCCGTCACAGTAGCACTGATGCCTGAGATATTGGCTTGTATAGATTTTACCGGAAGACGTAATCTCCGTTGAATATCTTCCGAGATGAAGCTAGCTTCTGATCCGGGATCAAGAAGTGCACGTAAAGTAAACTTACTCCCCAGAAAATGTACCTCTATGAGAGCTGTAGCGAGAAGAACCCGTTTATTATTTTGAGTGAAATATGACTGGACTGGCTGGGAACTAATTCGTTCAGTGGACTGTACTTGTTCATGAGGAATCTGCTGTGAGGTACCTTGGCTTGGAACCTCGAACAAAGATGATGCCAGAGGTGCTTGAGTTTGAGTTGGCAAGTGCAACAGCGAGTGGTGACGCTGTCGGCAGTGAATACAAGTATGAATACTACGACAGTCGGTGTCTAAGTGAGTTGATGCAAGACAATTTTTGCAGTATCCGAGAGAATTCACTTTCGAAATCCTATCGGGAATTGAAAGTTGCAAAAATTTAGAGCATATTCGCAGAGGATGGGAAGATTTGCACAACTTGCATATAAACTTACTGGCTTGTGTATGAAATGACCGATGCTGTGGTTTGGTCTTAGAAGACGAATGTAATTTGGCTCTTAGTTCTTTTGGGTTAGAATCTTTAATATCCGACACTGTTTCTAAAATCTGATACTGGTTGGTCAAAAATGAATCCATTTCTGACCAATCAGGAAGCTCACGCGGTTTTTTAATTGATTGCTCCCAAAAGGATAGTGTCTTTTCTGGAAGACGATTTGAGCACAAAAACACTAATATAGGATCCCAAGATTTGGTTTCCACTTTATAGGCTTTCAGAATAGATAAGCAATCATTTATTCCACTCTGAAGGGCTTTAATACTTTTCCCTGATTCGCCATTAATATACGGCAAATTAAAAAGAGTTTTAAGTTGGTTATTGATCAAAATACGCTTGTTTTCGTATTGGTCCGATAAAGCAGTCCAAGCTAGGTCGAAATTCTCATCTGTGAGTGGGAACTTGCAGACAATATTGTGTGCCTCACCTTTTGTTTTGGAGCGCAGGTGGAACAATTTTTGTACTGCACACAGCTTGGGGTGATTTACATATATCGCCGTAAACATATCCCTGAATGAAGGCCATGAAAGGTAATCCCCATGAAACGTTTCCGTGTCTAATGGCGGAACGTTGATCCACGACCCGGAATCGTTGGTGACCACTGCAGTTTTCTCAATATTTTTTATGGGAGAATTATTGCATTCAGATTGAATGATATCTAATTTTCGAATTGTATCAATAACTTCACTCAGGCAAGTTATAAAGGTAGTCGAAGACGACCGATATTTGCCTTTTATGGCTTCTAAGTCGTCTTTATCCGGCATATCATTTGCTTGTAAACAAAAGGTGTATGATTTTTTGATTTCAGCCCACAATGCCTTTAATTCTGATTTTGCAATTTGCAAAGAGTTTGGGGTTTGGTCAACAATAGGTGTTTCTTGAATGTTCTTTCGAAATTCAATTAATTGATCGGTGGCGATAATAAAATCATCCAAGCCAATCATTTTGAGAAAGTAACGGATATTAGCAAAGTGGAATTGAATCTAATTGGTAACTATTCAACGAAAACTCACCCCGAACCAATTGGGCACGTGTCACCAAGTATCCTTTGTTTTAAAACAATTGTGCCGCCTTTCTACTATTTGCTACCAACCTCACTACACAACACTTTTATTTTTTATTTTTTTTTAATATTTCTAACGCGATTAAAAGGATTTCACGCCCGTGTTCTAATATATTATGATACTAAAATTATCACTGATCAAAGAAACAATTCACGTACCTGACACACTTTAAATTGACTGGCGTTGTCTCCGGTTGTTTGACTTCGTATGATAAGCAAGCGGTAATTCCTCTTTCATTAGCAATGTTGTTGGTGATTAATGTCGAGTGCAGCTTTCGGTACAGGTGCAGTTTTTTTTCTTTTCGGGGCCGTTGTCTAATTTTTAGATGGTGTTGGTGGTGTAGTGATTGTTGATTAGAAGAGCGGATGATTGGGTCTCTCTGCTGAATGCGGCGCGCCAAATTACGAGTTGTGCTGAGTTGATTGAAGATGGTTTTGGTAATGAGCGGGCAAGAAGGGAGAAGTTGCCATGCAATAAAAAAGATGACTATCACGTCGATATCAAAGGTGCGTTTTGACGTACGGCTTCGTATTTATCGTCGATGTGATTTATAAAAAAGATATTGGGATCTTTTGGGGTTAAATCCAAATTTGTGGTTAAAATCCAGATATCTGGCTCGTCTGGACCAAATGTTTGTTTGTGGGTAGGTAGACTCGTTTTCGCTGGTTGTAATTCCTCGGGGAGGATTTTTTCGGAAAAAAAACAAGTTATGGAAGGGTTAGGGATATCTGAATTTTATTCGGCTAATACGTCTTACCTTGAGGAAGGTTGATATAAGAAGGAAGAAACTCTCATTAAAAATAACTAAGGCAGAGTCAATTCCGCCTTTACAAAATTGAACGAAAAAAGCGATATCTGTATGTGAATTAACATATCAGAAATGAGCGACTTACATATCAGTTCTAGTACAATTTTAATATATATTTACAAGTGAACAGTGTCTATCACTTCGTCGCCCTACCGGGTGGCTTCCCAAGTTGAGTCTTTTCCGATGATCCTTGGAACTTCACAGAAGATTCTATCTCTTGCTTGTCTAACCAACATCGCTTCCTCCCTCGGGTACGAGGTCGTCAGCTTGGTTCGACTTATTTTGTTGTCATCATATCTTTCCACGCGAACAACCCTCCATTTTAAAGTGTCCTTCACACAGTCTAGCTAGGATGAGATTTTTGCTCACGGGTTGACCGGGAACAAAAATTATAAACCTTTCCACATCCTTAAGTATGTGAAGCCTGTCTATTTTAAAGTTGATTCCCTTCCATAGGTCGGTCATCTTCCCTACAGTCTTAAGGGCTAACTATCCCTTCGTTTCCTGGTTACTGCATTTTATTGATATAATCCCTTCCTCCAAGGTTATCTCCTTTACACCGATATCACCTGCATTTCGGAAGTAAGTCTAGAGCCCCCAGCAGAGCATTTTTAAAAATACTCAACTGTTTTGTCTGGTACGGTGGACTGTATCGTGAATAATTAATTTGGGAGTTAAATTGATTTCATTTCGATGATTTTTATATTGAGGTATAAAATAATTGAATTATACAATGTTTGCGAATACTTATTTTTGATCTGCTGCCGCTGCGACTGTCTTGACTGGTGGTCCGATTAAGAAGAGAACATATTAGCAAAAATCTACAAGCAACAGCAGATTGCGAAAGAAGAACACAAAAGAAATGCTAATTGAAAGAGAGCAATAACATGTTACTAAGTATGTAAATACAAAAATGAGAAACTACCGTAGATTACAGTAATTAGAAATGTAGAATTTAAGTATAAGAGATTTGTAAATAGTAGGTAGGGTAATTAAACAATTGTTTGGCAAAACTAATATAAAAAATAGATTACATTGTTTCAATCATAATACATTTCTTAACATCAACTGTGAATCACCTCCCCCCTCTCGACTCATGTCGGCAACATCCATTTGGAGATCGTTCGTCGCTGTTTGAGCAAAGATTTTTACGCCCTTGTCAACTTTGGCTCTCTCACCCCTAGTGTATGGCTTTGCATCATCTGCTTGCTTTGCTCTCCTTTCAGCTTTTCGCTTTTCCTTGCTTGGTCCGTCCAGGTTGCTCGGCCTTGCACGATTTCTGCTTTTCGGGGTGACTACTAGTCCGTTTTACATGTTGTCCATCCACATAACGACTGCAGTGTCGTACCTGGGGACTGACCCCATGTTGAACAGACTGTCCGTCCCCTTTTTCTCAGTTTCGGGTGGATTCATGGTCCCGGTGTTATGTCGGTACAATTACTAATTTATTAGAAAACTTCAGTGTGTATAATATATGTAATAATAACGTTATCTCGTGGTGCTCTCAATGGAAGTCGTTGTTGTTGTGTGACGTTGGATACTACACTTCTCCCCTTTTTAATTAACGCCTACGTTGGCGAAGTTAAACATCTGGTGTAAATCTGACGACCGGCTTACGAGTACGCTGAGAACGACGCTGACTGATTTGGTCCTTCATAATACTCCTAGTCGGCGATGGTACATCCTGCTTCTTGCTGACCTCTTGGCTCAGAGCAGCTAAACGGCGTCCTTCATCGAACTCACTTGGGCCAATCGTCTTGAGCATTTGATTTTGATGTCGTCTACTTGAACCTTTCGAAGTCTGCACCTCATACAATCTCCTCCCTACTTTGGCTATCGTCTTGGCTGGTATCCACCTAGGACCTCTGGCGAAGTTCCGAATGTACACATCTTCTCCAGGAGTAAATTTGGACTCGAATGTGCTAATTTTTGGCGGAGCTTCACGTGGGGCCAGCTGCGAGAGTAGAGTGCGAGGTTGTCTAGCATGAAGCAGCTCAGCGGGTGACTTCCCCGTAGCGTTAGGCAGACTTCTGAAAGAAAATAAAAAATCTAGTAAAGCTTTGCGAATATCATTACCATTTTGAAACAGCTTTTTCATCGCGAACTTAAAAGTCCGAACCATCCTCTCTGCTTCGCCATTGGACGCCGGATGGAAAGGGGCCGAACGGAGATGTTGAACATCCCTCTGGCTGCAAAACTGCTGGAACTTGTCTGAGGAAAACTGTGGGCCGTTATCGGATACCAGCAGTTCGGGCAATCATTCAATAGCGAAATCATTCTCTAATGCGTTAACAGTTGCTTCTGCTGTGGTACTGGACATCTCAATAACGTTAGGAAAATTAGAGTAGGCATCCACACATATGAGGTACATGTGGCTTAGAAAAGGACCAGCGAAGTCCACATGAATCCTCTCCCAAGGTTTAGTAGGTACTGGCCAGCTGGTGAACTCTTGGCGTGGGCTAGAACTATTCTGCAGACAAACTTCACAGTGACGTACTAACTGGTCTATCTCCTTGTCAATGCCGGGCCACCAGCAATGACGGCGTGCTAACTGCTTAGTCCTTACCAAACCCCAATGGCCACTATGTAGCATGTGAAGTACTCTATTCCGTAGGCAGGAAGGGACTATTACGCGTGACATACCTGCTTGCTCCAATAAAACACCTTTATGCTGCGTTATAGCAAAACGTCTTGCAAAAAACGGCTTCACATCGTCATCCTTTCCATTTAGAGACTCTGGCCAGCCATTCTCGACCAATTGGAAGACTTTTTTCAGAATTCTGTCCTTATTAGTTTCCCTGGAAACTAATTTAGCGTTGATTGGAAACTCCTCAGCTTCCCTGTCCAGCTCGGCTGCAACCTCAAAACATTGCTCCTCTGCAACATCAAACTCCTCGTCTGTTCCTGCGGGTAACCTCGAGAGTCCATCTGCATTGCCGTGCTGCTTCGTTGGCTTATACTTTATGGTATACCTGTATCCCATCAGAATGATTGCCCACCTTTGCAATCGATGCACGGTCATTGTTGGCAATTGTTTGCTGGGATTAAAAATCGTGATCAGGGGCTTATGGTCCGTGACTAGCTCAAAAGTGCGACCAAAAACATACTGGTGGAATTTTTGGACACCAAATATGAAAGAAAGAGCTTCTTTCTCTATTTGGCTGTACTTTAACTGCTGTGTATTAAGGGTTTTGGATGCATGCGCAATGGGGCGTTCCGATCCATCAGGATATCGATGTATAAGCACAGCACCGATTCCTTGTGATGATGCATCCGTAGCCAAAACGAGGGGTAGTTGGTCCGTGTAGTGGGTTAGGCGGGTAGCTTCTATAATTTGAGTCTTTAATGCATTGAACGAGTGTTCCTGACGGCTTGTCCATAAAAAAGCGAGTGTTTTGCTTTCTCAACTCATTAAGCGGAGCTGAAATTTGAGAAAAATTGTTTAAAAACTTGCCGTAGTATGTGACCTTACCAAGAAATGCTTGCAGCTGCTTGATATCCTTGGGTGCGCTCATCTTTTTTATCGCTTCCAATCTTGTGTCCAAGGTATTCAACACTTTCCTGGGCAAATAGACATTTCTTTTCGTTGCAGTGTAGACCATACGACGATAACCGCGTTAACAGTTCCCTTATCGTTTCGATATGCTCGTCGTCAGTTCTCCCATTCACGATAAAATCGTCCAAATAAGCAGCACAATGTTCAATGTCACTTATTATTTGTTCCATATGGCGCTGAAATATTCCCGGAGCACTAGCGACTCCAAAAGGCAACCTCTCATGCTGGTACAGCCCAAACGGTGAATTGATGACCAAATACTGCTTAGTCTCCTCTTCGAGCGGTAGTTGAAAATAGGCGTCGCTCAAATCAATTTTGCTAAAGCGGACGCCTCCTTGTAGATTGTGGAATATTTCCTCCACCCTCGGAAGTGGATATCTTTTAACCTCTAGCTGCGGATTCACAGTCACTTTGAAATCTCCACAAATGCGTATGTTTCCTGAGGGTTTTTGGACAACAACGATAGGAGCTGCCCATTGGCTTGTCACTACAGGGCGTAGAATTCCAGCAGCAACCAACCTATCCAACTCCTGCTTAACAAGTGCGCTTTGGGCAAAAGGAATCGGTCGAGATTTAAAAAACTTTGGACAAGCATTCTCCTTCATATATAGTTTAGCGGAGAAATTATTGCAGCAACCGAGACCACTATTGAATACTTGAGAAAACTGCGTACAAACCTCCTTGATACGTGCGGACAATTCTTCTTCAGTACTAGCTACTTTGGAAAAAAACACACTATCGCAGCAACTTAATTGGGAACGTAAAACGTCAAACCAGTCCATCCCTAAAATGTTGCCTCCTTCATATGTGTCAGCAACCAAGAGTTTGAAATCGTGGATCTGTTCCCTGAACTGAACGTTGACTTGTATATTACCTTTGACTGGAACAACAAAATTAACATACGCTCTTAGTACCCTAGCTGGTTCGATGTAATTGGGTTTCCCTAGCTGTTCATACGTACGAAGATCAATCATGGAGCAAGTAGCACTAGTATCCAGCTGAAAATCGAGGACAATGCCATTGACCGATACTGGCACTTCTAGCAAGCCGCTTAATGTCCCCCATGCCATCTTCTTTCAAGGTTTTAATTGGATCGCAGCTACCTCGTATGTTAGCGAATTTGGCTTTTGGGTTTTGTCGGCAAACTGAAGATATATGGCCTTTAACATTACATACCCGGCAAAATGTATGTCGTACCCCACAACCAGGGCAAGACCTTTTTGCTTCTTTGTTCAAAGGCATAGCATTAGAAGCATGTGGTTTTTCAAATTTATGTGAACTATGGGACCTAGGTTGAGAGCGTGAACGAGGTCTATGATTGTCCACTCGATGCACTACCTGAGGAACCATACTGTCACCTTTAATAGCAATCACAGATTTTTGCGTCGATTCATAAGTTTCCGCTATTTTAACAACATCGTCTAAACTAGGGTTAGACTTTTGCAAGGCAGCCGACCTAACCGTAGGTATCGTGCGGTGTGTGCAAAATAATTATATCTCTAATTAAACTGTCTACAAACGGCTCTTTACACTCGGTATTATTGCACACAAATTCGCAATCGCTCGCAGCTCCACGCAAGTCCGCTACCCACTCTGCATACGTTTGGCTCTCTTGCATGCGCATTTGAAAAAAACCATAACGGGCAGCAAGCACATGAGTTCTATCAGCGAAATGTACGGTAAGTTTGGCAATGAGTACCGCAAACGATTCTTCCTCTACTTTTTTGTCAGCGAACAAATTACGTATGAGTTCATAAAGCTCTGGACCCGACCAAGATAAGAAAAACGCTTTTTTCTGTTCATCTGTGACCACATTATAAGCATTAAAATGTTGGTTTAACTGGTCAACAAACGATTTCCAAGATTGTTTCTTTTTGTCAAACGGCGGAAAAACGGGAATATGAGAAGCTGGAAGCGACGCAGCTACCTCACTTTTTGTAGATGTACCAGCAGCAAATCTATCCATAATTGCTTTTTGGTTAGCCAATATACCCGTCATCCACTATGCGTATTTAGCAATTGCGAAAATGACTCCAGCAATCTATTTGCGTCCATTTTCTTATTACTGCGAGTAACAAACTAAAACGATATACACACTTTCATGCGAACAAAAAAAAATCATGCAATAAAAAAAAATAACCTCGTCGCCAATTGTTATGTCGGTACAATTACTAATTTATTAGAAAACTTCAGTGTGTATAATATAATAATAACGAGTGACTTAATGATAATAATGCGTATGACGCGGCGGTTAGGTATCGACTGACGACTCGTCGATAATGGTCAGCATAGCTAACGTTATCTCGTGTGCTCTCGATGGAAGTCATTGTTGTTGTGTGACGTTGGATACTACACCCGGAACACTTGAACCGTTTCCTAGATCCATTTTCTTCTGGAGAGGTTTCGGTCGACGTCATTGGCAACCATTTCAGTCAAAGGTTCCCTAAATGTATTGCCGGATGCGCTTTCACGACGAGAAATTGATGAGTTGTCAGTAGCATCTGTAGGTGAAGAAATAGATCTTGCCTCGCCTGAGTTCGACTCTGAGTACATAAATCTTCGGGAAGAAATCGGCGACAGTTCGCGACAAGTACAATTGGCCAAATATGGTCAGATAAATCAAGACCTATGTGAGCCAGTTTGTGGTCTATAAGTCCATAAAAGCGCCAAATAAGATTATTCGTCCCCCGATTACGAAGCAGATCGTCACAGAGCGACCGATTTAGCGACTTTACGTCGATTTACTAAGCCCTTATCCGCACACAAAACGGGGCAATGTCTACATATTCATCGCAGTCGATCATTTCACCAAATACACCTTTCTGAAAGCTCTACCAAAGGCAACTTCAAAAAATTTAATTAGATTCTTGGAGTCCGATGTATTTCATGGAATCGAAACACCTGAATTCATACACTCGGACAACGCAAAACAGTTTATATCAACCGAGTTTAGTTGATTTCTGAATAACTATGGTGTGCAGCACATTCGCACAGCCTTGTACTCGCCACAGGACAACATTTCGGAGAGAGTTAACGGCAGTATCCTGAACAAGTTAAGAGTATTTGTAACTGATGAACAAGACCATTGGGATGAATATTTATCAAGCATAGCATGCACATTACGTTCAGATGTTCACGACTCCATTGGATGTCAGCCCTACTATGCCTTTTTCGGGCAGAACATGATGAACCATGGTTCATATTGCAAAATACTCAGAATCTGACAGGTACTGCATGATCTCGATATGTCGCTAACGTCTCGTGAAACTCGTGTGCCTCTTGCACGTTAGCAGTTGTCCAGAAATCTACTAAAAGAGCATGAAAAATATAAGCGTACATACAATACCCGTTCCAGGCTAACGTCGTTCAAGGTTGGACAAGAAGTTTTTCGCCGCAATTTTGCACAGAGCAAATTCGTCCAGGGGCAAAATGCCAAACTGCTGCCTAATGCCCAAAACACATGTGCAGAAATTCTGTACGCAGCGCAGAGTGCAGTGCTGCAAGTAAAACAGATGTGCAGAAAATTGTTTGACATCCATTGCATCGGCTAATACGGCAACTGCCATTCGCCGACTAAGCAGCCGACAACAAAAACAAATACAAACAGCAGTGTCAAAAGACGGTGATGCCAAATACTTGAAATTACAATTTATTTTCTTTTGTGTTGTGGTATGTTTGAATTTTGCAGCAAATTTAGAAATAGAGACATGTTGCAGTACTGCAGTGAGTGCAGAATTTACGTGTGTCTATAATCATATCAACATGTGTATTCTAATCTTGCTGCGCAGTGAGTTCTGCACATGTGTTTTGGGCATAAGGTCTTGAAGTGTCGTGTCCGTCGTGTTTTTGGTAACTGCATGTACGACTTGGAGGATCTATCTGGCAAAATCATCGGCATTTTTTATGCCAAGGACATTCGCCAATTCTACCTGGAAGAAGAAACCACAAAGTATCGGGTCGGTATGGTAAAATTTCACAAAACACTTATCTGATTAATCTGCCCGGCTATGAAGTAGGTTCGGCTCCCACATTTTATATTGTTCCGTCTTTAACTTTAATTTGTTTTATTATTTTCACACTTCACATGCGCATTAAAACATGTTGGTTAGACTTTTACAATTTTGTTTTGACATTCTGACAACAGATTGTAAACAAAACGTAAATCCCTTTGTTACGAAAATTTCGAATATGTCGCACTACACTAACTGCAAAATGGCAAACGACAACCGGAAATATTGTCAAAAGAAAATCAGTTGTCACAGCAGGGTTGGTGTCGAGGGTAATACAAAGAAAAAATGTTATAATTGGAAAAAATTACAAATGAAAAATGAGGAAAAGGAAATTTAAAAGTATTTTCCCAACGCCGACATAAAAAGATAATTTTTAAAACAAAGCTGATGTGTGGAGAAATCACGCAGCAATTTAAATTTATTTTAATAATTAAAGCCGAAGGTAATTTTTTTTTGGAAAAAGACAGTGAAGTGCGTTAAAATAGAAAGATAAATAGATAAAGATATCACACACACACAGGATAGGGTGCGACAGGTGGCGGATTAAAATATGTTATTTCGGTCCTTTAAAGAAAATATACCCGGCACTGCGTAGTGGAGAAAGTATACTCGCGCCACCGAACACACGAACACGTACTTAATTACATGTGAGTGGGTGCGAATCAAAACAACCCATTTGAAATATTTTTAATCGCGCAACGAATTTAAAAACCACGCAGTCGCAACACTCGACATTCGGCCTTACCAATAATCAACTTTAGTCTGGCACTTTACGAAAAGACTCCACACTTTCCAAAATCCCTTTACCAATAAACAAATATAGTTGCCAGACTATCGCTAACTGTAGGGTTAAATGTTAGTGTTGAGAAAGCCATGTTTATCTCGGACATTAGCTAAATAAATCCTCCCTTATGTCATTTTGAAGACAAGTGTTGCCCAACCATCCAAAATCGCGGTATTAAATTTCGAAATAGGGGAGAATTTAATACGATGTTGTTCAGCCTGAGCGTTTACAATTATTAATTAATTTTAGTAAATTGTGAATGCTTTCTAATTTTATTCGTTGTAATACAACAATGCAAATGGTTTTTAAGTCTATCACACACAAATTTGTACAAATGTATGCAAAATATTGAAAAATATAGCGTTTTTGTTTTATTTCTATATACGTGAAGCATATATTTCGGTGTTTTTCTTTCTGTTGCTTTTTGATTGGTTTTCCTAGTTAGTTGCTTAGTAAAAAATAAATTTTATATAAGTTTGGGATAATTCCAAGACTTTCTTGACAGTCGTCGCAAACAGAATAAAACATCTTCTTACCAAAGTTTGGACGGCTTATAGGTACCTTTTTGCAACAATTCTCAGTACCTAAGGCGACACAGGTAGATATTTTGTTGCAACCAAACCCATTTCAAACTCTTTGCAAAAGGAGTTTGTTTACCGAGAATGAGGATCTCTAATGAGACAATGGTTGGCGTGAAAAGGTTCCCTTAGTGGAAAATATAGTTATAAAAATAGAATTATCAGAACTCAGCAAAATAAATGCAAAATAACAAGTTTCTTAACTTCTGGGGGTGCAAGTACAGCCTAACAAACAGGTAGTACGAGAATATGCGTTTCATATTTTTCAGTTCGGATTTCAACTTTTGTCGGTTTCTAAGTTTCCCGAATTAAGTAATATTATAAGCCATACAATTTTTTATAGGTTAAATTGAATTTATTTTCAAACCCGGAAGCGATAAGTTCTTAACACGCTTCCTACGTGCGATTGTTATTCATTCTGAAATGAATGAGCCAGATATTATTTCTATTTTCAAAAATATTCTCTTGCTAACGATGCAATTGTGATGTTTAGACCACTAATAAGTTTTGATTTGCATCGTCAGCCTACGAATAAATGAAACCATTCAAATAAACTGTGCTTTGTTTATTGAATAATTTGAAAGGGATTTTATTACGACACAAATGCACTCATAAAGAAATCGCGAGGTAGTATTAGAAAACAATGGAAAGCGTACCATAAAAGTACTGAAAATTGTGTCCGATCGAACGATAGGGCATTACTGATTTGCATATGATATTTGACAGATCAGCGGATATTTTGTGCATTTCCTATTTTGTTTTTTGCTTATAATAAGCCTCAAAGAGCATTGGAAAGATATGTGTTGGGCAAATTTAATTGCAATTTATGTATTCCTTCTTTTAGAATAAAATCCTCCTTGTGAACGAGACCATTGACCTTGTTTTTCACGAAAACAAATTATGAAATTTGAATTCTGCAATGACAACAAATGTAATAGATTCTAAGAAAGTTGTAGGACTAGTAAATGTGGAGGTCTAATTGTTTATTGGTACCATTTCACAAAAGCTGTACATTTTTACTAAAGCTGACATCTAACTAGTTGTCGACATTAGTGATTGATTCCCTTTGGGGTATGGCCCGATACGAGGTCCTCGAGACCAGTGACCACCTCTCTGCTCTGTTCAACTAGAACGTTCAACTGACTCAACGAAATTTATCAGGCCAAAGCCAATCTCGCTTGTTGTGCCAAAAGGCAACAACAACAACTGACGCGCAAAAGAATGGAAAACTACCAGCAAACAAATTACCGTAGGGTACAAGCCATACCCATCGTGCGACACTTCTTATGAAAAAAAGAAAACAACAAGAAAAATGCCGAACGGTACTATGAAACAATGTAACGGGTGATTTTTTAGCTGGTTTGGTTTTGGCAACACTGGTTTTGACAGCTGACGTGTGTTTAGTACCTTGTGTCACTGTCAAACAGCTTCAGTTTGGTTTGCAATTTAACCATGGATCGTCTTACAAATGAACAACGCTTGCAAATTATTGAATTTTACTATCAAAATTCGTGCTCGGTTCGAAATGTTCATTTTCGCTTTTTTATCGAAAAATTGTGTTCAGCGATGAGGCTCATTTTTGGTTGAATGGGTACGTAAATAAGCAAAATTGCCGCATTTGGAGTGAAGATCAGCCAGAAGCATTGCAACAGCTACCAATGCATCCCGAAAAAGCCACTGTTTGGTGCGGTTTATGGGCCGGCGGCATTATTGGGCCATATTTCTTCAAAGATGATGCGAATCGCAGCGTTACTGTCAATGGTGAACGCTACCGAGCCATGATAACAAACTTTTTTTTGCCCGAAATGGAAGTTCTTGACTTGCATGATATGTGGTTTCAACAAGACGGTGCCACATGCCACACAGCACGCGAAACAATGGCGCAATTGCGAGGCGAGTTTGGTGAACAGTTAATTTCACGTTTCGGGCCGGTCAATTGGCCGCCTAGATCGTGCGATTTGACACCATTAGATTATTTTTTGTGGGGGTATGTCAAGGCTAATGTGTATAGGGACAAGCCCGCTTCGATTGACGCACTGGAAGCCAACATCCATGCATTCATTCGTGAGATACCGGCCGATATGTGTGAAGGAGTATGCCAAAATTGGACTCAGCGGATGGGCTACCTGAGAAGCAGCCGCGGTCAACATTTGCATGAAATTATCTTTAAACATTAAATTGCAAGGTTCAAACTATCGATTCAAATAAATATTTCATTCATTTTTTCGAATTTTTTGTGTTTTTTTTTTTTTTTTTTAAAGTTCTAAACCTCTTAAAAAATCACCCGTTATATCGCCACACCAAGGGTATCACGCTACACAACATACGACGACAACAATCCGCATACCCCTTTTGCTATGGATTTTGCATACCTACGTGAAGTTAGCCCGCACTTTTTCTAGAATGAGAAACGTGAAATGCAGTTCGATAGACATTCGTTTGTAGTTGTTTGTAGTGAAATTTTTTTCGTTTGTAGTTCAACCGTTAGAAAGTTAGAACCATTTGAAAAAAATTTCAGCCCGCACTTTTGGCTTTTTGAAATAAAATCTAGCCAGTTGCATTCGAAATCGTTTGTAGTTGTTTGTAGTGAAATTCTTTTTTAACAGAAATGTCTTATTTCCGAGATATAAGGACATTTGTGTTTGCATCTGTAACTCCGAATTTACAAAAAAAAAAGAAATAATTTAAAACCACTGGTGCATAAAGCATATCCTAACTTGAATAACTGCATTTAAAATTTCTGAATTCACTTAAGCGTTACTTAATAAAAAGCAATCAAAGTCAAAAAACGCATCCCTTTAGAGTTGCATCCATATATGGGCTTCCCAACAACAACTAAACAACGGTAAACACATTTTCGCAAAGCACTCATCTGTACCCATCGACATGAGTCACTACTTGTCAATTAGCAACAACAACCAATCAATAAACCCCGATTTTATCCAACAATTTTTTCTATTCCTTCGAATAACATTAAAACCTAACACCTTTGAAACAATTTATAACTGTTCCTGACTATCTAATCCAATTCAAATTTTGTGATTTTATTACAAAGAAAAAAAAATTAGATGAAACTTAAGCGAACACTACTTCGTCATATAAACTCATATCCATATTTCAGTTATTGAGCAACTCAAAATAGTGAAATCTATTTTTTTCTAATGCTTTCTATTAGATGTATCTAATGGAGCAAAAAAAAAATTGCCTCTTATCAATAGATAACGATTTATTGAAAATTTAAGAAAATGGTTGAAATCGTCTTCGCAGACTGATTTAAGGGGACGGATATTTCAAATGCTGGACAACTACAAACGACAAAAGCTAGTTGGTTGTTAGAAAGCATGTGTGCTCTATCTAATAAACAACTACAAACGAATGTCTATCGAACTGCATTTCACGTTTTTCATTCTAGAAAAAGTGCGGGCTAACTTCACGTAGGTATTTTGCATGGGAGGGTATACATACACATCCCATACAAACTGCTCAGACTAGCTACTACCATTGAGTTTATATACATAGAGGAACCACCTCGACGAAATGAAAATAGTTGGTAAACTCCTCGCCAGATAGCGTCTCTATTTGCCCCTTATGCACATTACCATTTATTTTCAAATCCAACCATGTGGATTCTGGATTGTGGATAATTTGGAATGTGACTTAACACAAGCACACTCGACTGTGCGGTATTCTCATAAACATGAGCACAAACTACATATATATAGGAAAAGGTTGTTTGTGTTGTAAGCATGAGCGGCAGAGCAGGTTAGCACCAGACGAAGCGTAAAAAAACCAGTTTGTTGGGATAAGGATATGTATCGCTGTAAAAATATTTTCTGAGGTACGCGATTGAAGATAAATGAGTACATAATTCGATTGGCGAAATAAATTTATATTTTCTATTGAAATTTTAAATAGTCATGTGGGTTATTCAATAACGATGGGTTGATGTTGAAAAGGAATAAAACAGTTTGTACCTACAAACGTAATTCTTAATGTAAATTCGCCTTGCCTCTCAATTGAGTGACATCTTCCCTTAGCGTTGGCAATCAGTTACAAAAATTTTTTGGATGGCTTAAAAACTTTTTTTCGGGCGATTGTGATGGAACTTCTATTAATCATTCTCATGTTAGTTTTTTTTAGTTTACCAGTGCCTGAAGCTTTCAATATATTTTTTTTTATATTAAGATTTTTTAAGGAATTATTAAAATTCTTTACAGTAAACCTTATAAGAACTTTTGTGATACAGCCCATTATAAAATCGGAATGAATTTCACAACTAGTGTTTAATTGAATTTTTTTGGAAAGAATTAAATGCATTTGCGTTTACACGCTTTCTTTGCTTTTAAAGTATTTAAAGTACTTTTGATTATCGACTTCAAATCAAATTCAAAGATGTCGGATGGTGTTGTCAAGCAAAAGTTCTTGTAAGCTCGAAGATTTATCAATTCAGATGTTTTTTTTTTTTTTCATAATTTTGAGTTTCTTTCAAGTATTGTGCGCAATCATTACACTGATTTTTACCCATTATCTTTTTTACTAACCACCCTGCTACATACGCGTTGGCACAATTTTGTAGATCTTGGCTTTGTAAAGTTTTATCTTCAATGCTTAACTCTAAAATGTCCTGCAGATCGTTTTCATCGTCATCCCGAATTTCGTCATCAGCTGCGCTTATATTGAGCAAAATGGCTTCTTCAGAATCCATACTTTGTTTAAACTGCGATGAACTTGAATGATCGAGTAAGTTTATAGAATTAGAACATTCATACCCGCTGAGCGAAGAGGATTTTAAGTTTTGAAAACATATCAATTTTAAATTTTTACAAACCCGGGCAGCTGATGGATTCTTTTCATATTGTTACATTCAGGCTGGGATTCGTAAAGATAAAACACTATTCCGTTTAACTTCTCTAATAAAATTCACTTTTATTACACTTTTATCGACTATTCTAATATTTCACTTATTAAGTACCAGAACACTATTACTTAAACAATTCTTCAACGTTTCAAACCAATCACGTATTTTACTATATTACTTTTCACTTATTTATCTTCACAAACTATTACTATCTCGAACTTTAACCAATCACTTTTATAAATCAACTGTCTCGCCCTCTTCTAAAAGCTGTCCTTTTATACCCGCTCCGCCATCTGACGAGAACTTTCTAGCTAATTCTAAGTGGTTCTAGAACAAGGTTCAGTGGTGACAGATTCCAGTCTCCAATTGGAAGTGACACTTGAGTGGAACTTGTTTTGTGACTTTAAGGCCTGGTTTCACCAAAATGTCTAAGGCCTGGTTTCACCAAACTGTGACTAAGGGCTTGTTTCACCACTTAAGTTACACGATACCTTCCACGCCACAATATCCCCCTCTTAAACTTGTTCGTCCCGAACAAACTCGTTAACATTTTCACCATTATAACGATGAAGACGATCCACATGAACGACTTTCAGCTTGCCTCTTCCTCGTTGGATGCGATAGACAACGTCGTTGATGCGCCTTACGATTGTATAGGGCCCTTCCCAGTCTTGTTGCAACTTAGGCGATAAACCTTTCCTTCGATGAGGGTTATATAGCCATACCAGATCTCCTTCCCGGAATCCTGTAGTTGTCGTTTTAGTATCGTACCTCGTTTTCATGCGGTCACTGGCTATCTTAATCTTATCCCTAGTGTCTCGATGTACGTCCCTGATGATATCCCTGAGGTCTGTAACGTAGTCCTCCTCATTCTTGGGCTCTTCGCATGGATATCCAAACATCAACTCGCTAGGTAGGCGGACTGTTCGACCAAATAAGATTTCAGATGGAGTATGTCCTGTGGTGTTATGCACTGCTCCTCGATAAGCCAATAAAAACATGGGAATCTGCTTATCCCAGTCTCTCTGGTCTTCGCCAACGACCTTAGAGAGGTGTTCATTCAGTGTCCTGTTAAAGCGCTCCACCATCCCATCTGATTGTGGATGAAGCGGGGTTGTCCTTGTCTTGTGAATCCCGAGTAACTGGCACACTCCTTGGAAAATCTTCGACTCGAAGTTCCGTCCTTGGTCTGAATGCAGTTCCATTGGTACACCGAATCTGCTTACCCAGTTATTGACGATTTGCTCCACCACGGTTTTAGCTTCTTGATTTGGGATAGCAAATGCTTCAGGCCACTTACTGAAATAGTCCATAACAACGAGGATGTAACGATTTCCATTGTTTGTTTCAGGAAACGGTCCCGCAATATCAACTGCTATCCTTTCGAAAGGGGCTCCAACATTGTATTGATGCATTTTGCCACGGACTTTCAGTCTCGGACCTTTGCTGGCCGCACATGTAACGCATTTCCTGCACCAAGTTTCAACGTCCTCCCTTGAATGAATCCAGTAAAAGCGTTCCCGCACTTTTTCGAGCGTTTTATTGATTCCCAAGTGGCCTCCAGACACTCCATCATGCAATTCCCTGAGCACTTCCATAACCTTTGACCTGGGTACAACAAGCTGCATTACGAACGACTTTCCATCCGGGCTTTCCCATCTTCTTTTTAGAATGCCGTCTTGTACGTGAAGGGAGTCCCACTGCGCCCAGTATGCCTTCAGCTCGGGGCTCCTATTGGATATCTCCTGCCAGTCTGGTTTTCCCTCATGCTCCTTCCAGGCGATAATCGGTTCGATATCCGGATCTTCCCTTTGAGCCTCCCGTATTTCCCGCGCACTCCAACCACCAATGGGCATAGCTCTCACCCTTTGAACGGACGCGACATCTTTTTCCTCGTGTCGTAAGCAATGTTTGCAATTTGCTTTGCACGGTCGACGGGAGAGAGCGTCTGCATTAGAGTGAAGACTTCCCTTTCGATGTTGTATTTCGTAGTCGTACATCTGCAGCCGTTCGATCCACCTTGCGACTTGGCCTTCAGGATTCTTAAAGTGCAGCAGCCACTTTAAAGATGCGTGGTCTGTGCGGAGGATGAATTTCCGCCCATAAAGGTACTTATGGAAATGTTTTGTCGCCAATACCAAAGCAAGGAGTTCGCGCCTGGTAACACAGTAGTTCCTTTCTGGCTTTGAGAGAACTTTGCTGAAGTAGGAAACTACTTTCTCTTGGCCATCGTGCACCTGGGAAAGGACGGCTCCAATTCCCACATTACTAGCGTCTGCATCCACAATAAATATTTTCCCAGGGGTGGGGTACGCTAGTATGGGGGCGTTGCACAACTGTTGCTTAAGTTCCTTGAAGCTGTTTTCGCACTCACCTGACCATTTGAATTGTTTGCCTTTTTCTGTCAGTTGATGCAAGCTCTTTGCGATCCTGGCAAAGTCCTTAACAAATCGTCTGTAATAGGTCGCAAGTCCCAGGAAGCTTCTCAGTTGATGTTTGTCTTTGGGAACCGGCCAGTTTTTCACTGCATCGACCTTCTCCGGATCAGTCTTGACTCCTTTGGAAGAGATGATGTGCCCGAGGTACTTCACTTCTGGTCTAAATAGCGAACACTTCTTCGGGTTAAGTTTTAGTTGCGCACTTCGTAGCCTTTGGAACACCTCCTTAAGGTTATCTCGATGTTCGTTAAATGTTTTTCCTACTACGATGACATCGTCCAGGTAGACCAAGCAGGTTTTCCACGTTAGTCCCAGCAAAACGCGCTCCATTAGACGTTCAAAGGTAGCCGGAGCATTGCACAGTCCAAATGGCATTACTGTAAACTGCCAAAGCCCGTTTCCTGCTGTGAATGCTGTTTTCTCGCGGTCTTCTGGATGGATCTGCACTTGCCAGTAGCCACTCTTCAGATCGAGAGTCGAAAACCATTTGGCTCCGGATAGTGTGTCCAGGGTGTCGTCAATTCTTGGAAGGGGGTAGCTATCCTTCTTGGTGACGTTGTTGAGTTGGCGATAGTCCACGCAGAATCTCGTACTTCCGTCTTTCTTCTTGACCAGGACGACCGGCGATGCCCACGGACTTTTTGAGCTTTCAATCAGTCCCTCCTTTTCCATCGTCGAAACCATTTCTGCAACCTCCGTCTGCTTAGCCAATGGTAGTCGTCGGGGAGGCTGACGAATCGGTCTCGCATCTCCGGTGTCGATTCGGTGTTGTACGAGATGTGTTCGGCCATACTCGCTGTTCTGCGAAGCAAATATATCAGCGAACTCGTTGATTAAACTACCTGCCATGGACCGCTGCTCCTGATCCAGCTCGCACTCTCCGAGTATATTCTTTTTCATCTCCGATATCTCCGCAGGTCTAACCGGTTTCACAGGACTTGCATTGGACAACTTTGTGACCGCAGTAATCGGTACGCACTTTCCAATCACTTCCCCTTGCTTTAGTTTCACGCTTTTGTTTTCCACATTGAGGACACGAACGGGAACCAAGTTGTTTTTAGGTTCAACCAGCATCTTTCCGACGATATACCTCTGATAATAATTTTCTGCATCTGGCTCGACTAGGTAGAATCGGTGGCTCCCAGGGTCACCTTCCAGCTTTGTCCAAATAACTGTCTCTGACGAAGGTGGTAATATTTCGTCCTCACTTACAACTGTCCTTAGAGCTGCGACGTTCTCGTTCCCGTAGACCATCGGAATCTCGACGTTCTTGTACTTTAAAACTTGCGAACCGATGTCGAGCACTATATCATGCGTTTTCATAAAGTCGATTCCGATGATGCATTCGTCACATATATCAGCCACTAAGAATGCATGGGAGAAGACTATTCCTGCAAGGTTTATCGTCAAGAGTACCTCACCATACACCTTTGCTGTTGCTCCAGTTGCTGTTGCTCCAGTTGCTGTTTTCAGACAGTAGCTGCTGGTGTTGTGCAGCCATGATTGGCGAACGATGTCCCTCCTGACTATGGAAGCGGTGGCACCTGTATCGATTGTGGCGACATACTTCTTTTGGTCGATATGGGCTTCCACTGTCAAGCTTCTATTACACCGTTTGGTCTGGGAAACCTGAATTGCGGTCCTGGGGGCGTCGGTTCCAGAAACCAGCTTCTGCCCCGCGAAGTTGGTTCTTACTCGTTTCCCATCCGCCGAATGCTCAAACGCCTCCACGTTCCTAGTTCTGCAATGTGGACAACTGCCCTGTCTACGTTCGGCTCTGCACTGTCGTTGTAAATGTCCAATTTTGTTGCAGTTCCAGCAACGGATCGGTCCCCTTCGAGAACTGTTACGGTCTACTGTTCTGTTCTCTGGCACGAACATTCAACAGATGTCATTTCTCTCACGCGGTGAAATCCTTGAGATGCTTGGTCAGCAGCTTTCATGGTTAAGGCAAATGCCAGTGCCTCAGGAAGAGTTCTCTTTCCAGCCATTCGTAGAGCCATCTGCAGTTGTCTGTCCTCTATGGCTTGTGTAAATGCCTCAATAGCCATTTCATTGATGACGTCCTCGCCGGCATTGGGATAAGACAAGTGCGCTAGCCGTTCGATATCAGCTTGCAGTTGCTGGAGTGTTTCTCCCCTCTTCTGGATTCTACTGCGCAGTTGCACCCTATACACTTGCTGCATGTGGTCGTCACCAAATCGCATCTCAATAGCCTTCACCAAAGTCTCGTAGTCGCGTTGTTTTTCTTCGGAGATAGTTTGAAGCAATTCTGCAGCTGTACCTCGTAATGCGAGCGTTAATGCAATCGACTTATCCTCGTCGTCCCATCCATTGGTCGTTGCAGCTGCTTCGAACTGTCTCCGATAAATCGGCCATGATGTTTGACCATCAAAAACGGGTGGCTGCATCTCCTTCTTTCTTGGGCAGTCAGCAGAATATTCCCGAGCCTTCTGTTTCTTGACTATTTCGAGCTCTTTAGTTATATTCTTGATGTTTGTTCCGAGCTCTTTAGCTATGTTCTCGATGTTTGTCTCGTGTTTTTGAAACGTTTTGTTAATTTCCTCAAACTTTGTTTCATGCTCGTTTAATTTTTCATCAATCGCGTCGATTTTTACATCTAGAACATTCTTAAATTCTTCCACTGCATCTTTTTGTGCGGCGACAATGGAATTTGTCTGATCTTCAAGAGAATTTTTCTGTTCTTCTAGAGAATTCTTCTGTTCTGCGAACTTCAATTCCATGGAATTCTTCTGCTCTTCGAACTTTAATTCCATAGAATTTTTCTGTTGTTCTAGAGAATTCTTTTGTTCTGCGAACTTAGATTCCATAGAATTTTTCTGTTCTGCGAACTTAGATTCCATAGAATATTTCTGTTCTTCCATCTTCGCAAGAAGTAATTCCATCATAGAGCTAATGTCAACGCCTGTACTTACTTGTTCTTCTGACACGTCGAATAGCATGGTTTTTGGATCTTCTCCCTCGTTTTGGACAGCTTCCTGCAGACGAAGTATGAGGTCACTTTTCCCTCCAGCTGTGGAGAGATTCCGCTTTTCTAGTTCACTTTTCAATTGGGGTATGCTTAGATGTAGCAATACACGACCCATTTTGTTTGTCTCTTGTAATTTCAAAAAAAATCACAAATTCACTTTTTTTTTTTTTTTTTTTTTTTTTTTTTTAACTACACTTAGACACTTAGCACAGAATAAGTTTTATCTCACTTCTGACACCAATGTTACATTCAGGCTGGGATTCGTAAAGATAAAACACTATTCCGTTTAACTTCTCTAATAAAATTCACTTTTATTACACTTTTATCGACTATTCTAATATTTCACTTATTAAGTACCAGAACACTATTACTTAAACAATTCTTCAACGTTTCAAACCAATCACGTAGTTTACTCTATTACTTTTCACTTATTTATCTTCACAAACTATTACTATCTCGAACTTTAACCAATCACTTTTATAAATCAACTGTCTCGCCCTCTTCTAAAAGCTGTCCTTTTATACCCGCTCCGCCATCTGACGAGAACTTTCTAGCTAATTCTAAGTGGTTCTAGAACAAGGTTCAGTGGTGACAGATTCCAGTCTCCAATTGGAAGTGACACTTGAGTGGAACTTGTTTTGTGACTTTAAGGCCTGGTTTCACCAAAATGTCTAAGGCCTGGTTTCACCAAACTGTGACTAAGGGCTTGTTTCACCACTTAAGTTACACGATACCTTCCACGCCACAATATGATCCTCTGCTTGTCCTAAGCATTGAAATATTATTCTCAAGAGGGTCTTGATTAAGATGGGATGTTATAAGGTATTTTTGTTCTGGGTCCTTCGAAATATGGTCCCATATTCCAAGAACTCCATTTAAAGTCTGCTGGAGTCCATCAAAACAATGTGGTACTTGCATTTTTCCTTCGGACCTCCATAAAGATATTTTTTCACACGATTCCTTAAGATTTACTAAAATATCGGATTTAATAAATGATATAGAATTCTTATCTGGATTCCTGGCATATTTACTGCTGCTATTTAAATTATCAAAAAGCTTATTCATAAATAAAATGAAAGTTGCTGTGCTTATTGCCACATTTTTTTCAGCTTCTGTAAAGAAGTTATTGGCAACAGCCGCAAAAATTGCCATTGCTACCTTGCAACTAAATATTTGTGTTGCCAATTTTACAGAAAGCTTCTGAAATGCATTTGGTCGCAGGTGTTCCTTTGTAAGCTTGTACAACAGTTTTACAGTGCCTGAATCAGAATCAAATAATTTTTCGAGTATTTTCCAAGAAACTCGATCCGGAGTCAGAATGTCAGCAACTAAAAGTCTGTTTCTTACGCTCTTAACAAGGTGTGGTACATCATGGAGTAAGAAAATTTGATTCCCATTCAGATTAAAATATGGCTGTTCAACTGTCCCTCCTAAAATTCTGTACGCACTTCGATTATTGCTTCCTTGGTCGGTGCTCACTGCATTAACTTTAAAACCTAAAGATGTTACCTTAGCTATGCAGTCCTTAATAATATTGCTTAAGAGCACTCCATTAACGTTTCCTATAAAAATGCCTATAGTTTGTTTCCAATTGCAATTTAACCCTCTCAACATAACAAGAAGTGCATGTGTAGCAATGACATTTTTCCGACCAAAACTGCCGTGATCTATAAAGCCATATATGATATCTTCTGACGAATTATATTCCAATTCAGGCTTTATAGCCATTTCATCTAGCAACAATACACATTTTTTGTCTATTGTTGAAAGGGAAGTGCTTTTTATTTTTAACAAATCAAGAATGCCTTGAGATATTCCTGGAGAAAATTTTATATTTGAATGCCACCTTCGAATTGTTGAAATAGAGGGTAACAAAAATCCAATCTCAATTAAATAATTGTACATTACCGGAGATTTATAAAAAAATTTTAAATATAAATCTTTTTCTTCATTTTTCCACTGACAATTTTTTTTATGTACTAATTGAGATAAAATAAATATTCTCACAGGATCGGTTTTGGTACTGAACATTTCATTTATTTTTTTTTCTATTTTTTCATCATCACTTTCGACAAATTTCTTTGGAGACCTGAAAAGAAATCGTGGAATGCGAGATGACTTGGCGATTTTTGGTACATCTACGCTTTTATTCGGCGAAGACTGAAGCCCTGTTTCTGAGTCACAAGAATAGTGTTCTAGCTTTCTATTACAGTAAACTCTTAAACTAGGACCGGGTGGTGATCTATTTCCTTCTAAGGATAAGAAATTATCTTCATCTAAGGATAAAGGGCAATCTAGGGCAGCTGGATGTTTTCGTTTAAGATCGTTTCTTTTTTCTTCATTTAATTTCTGCTCTGCCAAAAAAGATACTTTCATAAGTTCTTCACACATTGTATCCCTATGATTTTCAGAACAAGAACATATATGAGGCGAAGAAATTGGTACACAATCCGATGTGATATTTTTTTTTGTCCCACGCACAACCAAATTTGAAAGATAAAAATGTTTTTTACAAAACCTTATATTTTTCTTTCCATATTTTGCCAAATTACTTAATTTTGCATTGCCTGAATGCTTAACCCAAAGCACTTGCCTGTAATCATTGGGCAAACTGAAAAAAGATAAGCCCCCACTCCTATAAGCATTGTAACAATTCGTGTATGCACACACAGCCGGCATCTCTGAAATTGAAAATAAAATTACGTGTTCTCAAGCCAAGACCGAAATTGGTAATGAAATGTGAAATGACAACCAAATAAGAACCAGCAAAGATATCGACAAGTAAACACATACACATATACAAATACAATTCCCTTTTTTACTTCGAGAAAATCAATCAGCCCTCAGCCCCTCACACGCCACATGGATACGTCTATGAATACACAATGATAATATGCACATGCTCTTTCTTTGCTTTCGCACTTGCAAGTTCCTTCGTGGGGTTGTGAATGGGTTCCACCATGTTCCACACACATTCTCGATCTCGATGTAGTGTACGTAGTGACATCTACTGAGGTTGTTCTAAGCTCTCGTGGTTCCTCTATGTATATAAACTCAATGGTAGTAGCATTGTATATAAATATAAAATAGATTTATATACAATGGTAGTAGGTACCTGCAGAGAAATCTACGTCGTCATTGCCTACGTGCAAGTTTGTTTTTAATGGGTATTTTTCGGTTGGGTTCCTGTTTAGGGTTTGGGGTTCCCAAGATTTCCACCATTGGTGTAGCGTTCCGCCGAAGGGTATGCAACGTATTTTGGTGGAAACAAGGCTCACCACAAGGTACTTGGAAGCCGCAAATAAGAACCACTACGTTACGCAAGCGTTAGCGGTGACAAGAAAGCCACCCCGATAGATTTGAAGTATTTTTTTTTTGTTTATTGTACTAACGTAAAAGTAAATTGTATGTTAAAGATAAAGAAGACGTTTAAATTTGCTTTGAATATTTTATATTTCAGAAGAGTAGAATACGTAGGGTAGGGTAGAATTGCAACAGATTTATTTTACATTAATATACACATAATAGTGACTTAAATCCCTAGTGATACAGGTACAACGACAAGAAGCAGTACGCGCAACCTGGATGCTGTGGCCATAACGCCAACGTCGCCAGTTGCTGATATAAAAGGGTGAGTCATTTTGGATCTATTTCACTAGTTACATATAGAAAAAACAAATCTAAAAGTTAAGGGGACCATTGCTATAGAGATCAAACAATAATTTTGATAGTAAAGAAGTTTGTGAATATATAATTCGTGTAAATATAAGGATTTTTTTTTATGTTAATTAAAGTAAAGTAAAGTCATTTTAATGAATAAATATTTTGTAATGTTAATACAATGAGTTTATTTTAAAAAGGGCCAAATATGACTATAGAGTGCGGATAGTGCAGTATGATGCGTAGTAAGAGGTGAAAGATGACGAATGAAGGGGCTACTTAGGTGAGTATAGTAGCCAAGGTAGGGAGGGTAGAGGCAAACTTCTCGCAGCGTTAACATCACCTCGGCGCGAAATACTGGCATGGTTTTTTTGTTGCACGTACCAAGGGTCAAGTCCCACACCCACCGAAGAGCTAAGAAGGGAACTTACATGTCAGCAACGACCCAACTGCAAGAACGGACTAGCAACAAGAACTATACAAAAAGAAGAAATAAATAGTAATATTAAAACAGCAAATGAAAAAATAGAATACCTAGAGAAGGAAGTAGAAAATCTAAAAGAAATAATAACATTACAAAAAGAAGAAAATGTAAAAACATCACGTCGAAATAATATTTTGATTTTTAACATCGAAGAAGTCGAATAAGATGAAGAAAAACTGAAGACCTTAGCAAAACATTTTATGGATCAACAAATCGACATTATACTACGCGATGAAGATATAAACCTTATTAAAAGAATAGGAAAACCAGATAGTAAGAACTTAAGACATATTTTATTAGGACTACACGCAGAAAAATCACTTATGTAAAATCAACCAACTTTCATTTAATAGTTACCAAGTTATATTTTTAATATAGCTCTTACAGAGTTAGTGGATTAAAAATAACCAAGTTAACTTGTTTAACGAAACTCGGTTAAAAATAAACGATTTATCAATTTCCTCTCCAAATTTTCTCGGTCGTAAATAACAAACTAACTAATAACAACAGAGTAACATGGTTGATACCAACTGATAAGTGCGCTATTTTTAACAGTATGATGTAACCTTTTCAATTCGTTAGTTTTCAACAACAAATACTCGGTTATTTTCTACAGAGACTTAGTTAATTTTAACCTATTTTTTTTAAGCGAGCAAAAATTTCACTCGGTTACTTTCCGTGTACTTTCATATGAGAAAAAATTGGAGATTATGCAATCAAAATTAAAATTGAAATGCACTAATCTGTTCATCGAGAATGATCTGTCCATAACACAACGCAAAACGAAAAAAAAAAAACAATATACGAGCTTACCCAAGAGTTACGGAGGAGAAAAGGTATAGTAGTTGAAGAGAGACACGGCAAAATATTTGCAGATGGACCAGAAATTGTCATAACTGAAACCGAAATTAAGACAAATAACAACCTAGAATCATTTCAGAAGAGGAATATGTCACCCGAAGAGGAACCTAGTGACATAAAAATGATAAAAGCTGGTGTATCAAACCAAATTTATAATAACTGTGGAGTTCATGATAGGACACCTCTTTGTTATTCGCTTTCTCACAGTCCAGTCAGTTTATTTCAGCAATATGTCGAACATATTATTCGTTTTCGACATAGTGATCATACCCATTTTTATAATAATATAGTACAGATTATGTCATCACATTGGGTCAATATTGACCTGAGTGGTGCGCAGAGTATTCCACGCCAACCCGCCTACCTAACAGATTATGTCGATACTACAATAACAATAAACGAAAACGTTCTAGTAATATGGGAAAAATAGAAGGGAACCTGCAGGACTCACCTAACATCGAACAAAATCTAAACCAACACTTCAGAAAAAGATTCTAGCGGTTTTCGACAAGACAACGTTATAAGGTACACGATACAAATATCAAATAATAAAAACTAATTAAATAAGAATATCAAAATAAAACACGCAGAGAGGAAGGCAAAGGGAAACCACCTCTCTTATAATAATAATATACATAGAAATCAATTAAATCAACCAACCTTCAACGCCCAACTAAGTTTAAAGGGACAAAGGATGCTAAAGATCCCCAATCGGCATTTTAATATAGGAACTTGGAACCTTAGAAGCCTACTCGTATATCAGCAGGACAATTGGATAACGTCATAAAAAAAAGCAGAAAAAATAAAAATCGACGTACTTGGGATAGCTGATGTTCAATGGCGAGATATTTAAAAATCATCATTTCTTTTCTTGTTCTGACAGAAATAGATTTAGATACGGCGTGGCAATACTAATCACAGAAAAGATAATCCTTACTATAATAAAACTGTAACTTTTTTCCGGCTGTAAACAGTTTGTACGCAATGGGCTCAAAAACTACTGCACGAAATTGATTTCGGTTTTCACAATTGCATTGGAAATTGTCGATATTAGAATTTAGGATAATGTTTAATCATTATCCGCTGTCCGGAAGCGGAGATTTAAGCTGATATCTAACAAAAGTTGTAATTCTCGAATGCCTTCTAGCTCCTAGCTTTGGAATGACTCAACCGAATAAAATAGGTTTTTTTTAATATAAAGTTCAATTATGTACAAAGATTTTAAGATATAAATAATCTTTGTACGTAGTCCCGAAGCTGTACAATAAGCATTAAACTATAAATTTTATACAGCTCAAAAAAGTAAAATGTTCGATTGAAGCTAGATCGTTGGATTTGCCCGGCATTCAGTGGAGGAAATTTTGTGTGTGTGTGCGGCAAAACCTGTTTCTCTCTCTGTACCTTTTCTGCTGTATGATTTTTGTTTCTCTTTTTTTTTATACACCTTTTGTGCTTTGTGTTGTTTTTTTTGCTCACTTCTTTTAAATTGAAATTGAACTG
The DNA here is from genome assembly GCA_949126925.1 of Cheilosia vernalis. Taxonomy (NCBI): domain Eukaryota; kingdom Metazoa; phylum Arthropoda; class Insecta; order Diptera; family Syrphidae; genus Cheilosia; species Cheilosia vernalis. Next base: position 5,616,156 of record OX421363.1, read on the forward strand.
GTGATGTGATAGTGGAGAGAGTGGAGTTGTGGGTGGAGTATTAATGTGGTGCATGGGTGGGAGCGAGATAGGTCAGGTCAGGTATGTAATGTAATGTAATGTAATTGAGATTGGGAGGGAGTCACACTCAATTGTGATTTAAAATGCGCTATATTGATTGTGATCTGATTAGTGATTCATGTGCATGCATGCCACGAACGAATCCCTTTTGTGGCGCTGTTGTCCGTTTTCTGAGAAACTCAATCGATCCCAATGAAACTTTGTTTGCGTGCGTGGTTGGATGCAGCTAGAAAGATAGGATAGTTTTGGACCCGATAGGTGGCTCGATTTTTTTGAGAAACTCAACCGAACTCAATGAAACTTTGTTTGTGTGCGTGGTTGTATGCAACTAGAAACATAGAATAGTTTTGGACCCGATAGGTGGCGCTGTTGTCCGTTTTCTGAGAAACTCAACCGATCCCAATGAAACTTTGTTTGTGTGCATTTATGGATGCAGCTAAAAAATCTTTTTCAGATTTCAGAGCACTTTTGCGAATCAAGATATTTTCTCAGATTTCCCAATACAAGTGCGTTTGAATTTGACAACTGGTAGAGTTTGATTACATTTTAGTGATTTTTTTTCTCCAGCAAAGAAAGGCATTGCATCGAGTGAATCAATTTTTGTAAATTATTTATGTATAAATATTTAATAATTAATCGGGACGAATATTTCTAATGTTTTAATACAAAATTTAACCAGTGAATGGAAATCGCTTAGAAAAGTGTCGAAGACTGTACATATTCAAATCGCACGAATAGGTATCAACACAAAAAAGAGCAGGTGACGTTTTTATGTTCGACTAGGCACACGAAATCGGAAATCTGAGAGCAAAGAAGCCGAATCGAATACTACATAAACGAGATTGTGAGGGAATAATAGAAGAGGCTAACTATTTGTTTGGGTGTTTTACTGACAGTTTTTCTTCTCTTTTTTGGGTAAGAGTGGCTGGATTCCACTGAAGTCTATGTTATATTTACAAAAACTATAAAATTCAAAAATCCCTACTATTATAAAACTAAGTCATTGTTTCCTTTGTTTCTTGCTACACGTCACTTACAGCACCGGAGTGGGTTTGTATTACTCTTGTTATTTTGTTTTAAATTTGAGAAGTGGAACTTTGGCGAAGCAAGGCGAGCACGGGTCAGCTAGTTATATCAATAATAGGAGTATCATTCATATAAACAGTTTCTTTTATCGAGCATTGCACAACGAAAACCCTAAAAATAATGTGAATGCATACCGGGTGCGTGAACTTGGCACCCCAATGTTATTTTTTTTTTTTGTTTTTTTTTAGAGTTCCGGGGGGCTAAGCAAGAGTTCTAGAGTTCTTGCTAAGAATTTTGAAAAGTTCTGTTCGTTTACTATTTTTTTTAATTTTTTTAATTTTGGGTTGCTAAATTCACGCAGCACCCCATTTGTGAAAATATTATTTTTTTATTTTTTCTTCGCATAGGAACAATATAGTTCTAGAGTTCCTCATAGTTTTTTTTTTTTTCAAAAAAGTTGCCAAATTACGCCAAAAAAAATATTTTTCGATTATATGACAGCACCCCATTTTCAAAAAAAAATCTTTTTTTTTTATCAAAATAATGCACTACTCCAAGAGTTCTGGAGTTCTCTGAACATAAAAAAATTTTTGCAATATAAACAAAAAAGTTATAGAACTTTGAAAATTTAACAAATTGAAAAAAATGAAAATCTATTTTTCTGAGTTCCGAAGAGTTCTGATTAGAGTTCTCGATAGTGCTTGAGAAACCCAACAAAAAATCCTTAAACAATTTCTTTCTAAACCCAAACACAAAAAAGTTAGAACAAATTGAAAAAAATGAAAATCTATTTTTCGGAGTTGCGAAGAGTTCTGATTAGAGTTCTGGATAGTGCTTGAGAAACCCAACAAAAAATCCTTAAACAATTTCTTTCTAAACCCAAACACAAAAAAGTTAGAACAAATTGAAAAAAAATGAAAATCTATTTTTCGGAGTTCCGAAGAGTTCTGATTAGAGTTCTGGATATTTTTTTTGGTTTTCAAATTTTTATATTTTTTTTTTGTTTTCAAATTTTGTATTTTTTTTTTGTTTTCAAATTTTGTATTTTTTTTGGTTTTCAAATTTTGTATTTTTTTTGGTTTTAGATTTCATGTATTTGTAGGAGTGAATAAATATAAGTAAATTTAGGTACTTCAAGCATTTACTTTTTGTTGATTTCGGGAAATTATAATTTATCAATCAACGATATAAATAAAAGCGTGCGGATTAACTTGATCATCTGGTTTAAGCACAAGGTGATGCCTAAGTAAGTCATCGTATTTGTGCCACTTCAGTCCAGGGCAAATCAATGCTGTATAATAACCAACGGTACTATAAACAATTTCTTTCTAAACCCAAACACAAAAAAGTTAGAACAAATTGAAAAAAATGAAAATCTATTTTTCGGAGTTCCGAAGAGTTCTGATTAGGGTTCAATAAAGTGCACAATGATCTTAACAAAAGATTTATAAAGTAATTTTCTAAACAAAATATTAGAGCAAACATTTTAACACAATAAATGCATCTACATTAAATATTTTACAGTTCTGGAAAGTTCCTAACAGAAAGTTAAAATAAAGTGCACGGCTGGGTCGAACGAAACTTTCTCGATACTAGATAAAAGAAAACAAAATCCACTTTAGGATATTCATTTCATATGGCAGTTATACCAAATAATAATATAAGTTTTTAAAAGTTAAAGTTCTCAGTAACAGGCGATTGCCGCAAGTTCTGGCTAGAGAGCTACTATAAGCGTCTACTGTAGGTACTACTTTATAAGGTCTTACCGACAAGCGTGTTGGATTTTCTGTTTTTGACCTACTAGGATATGTTTTTAAGTTTGACTGGACTAAGATTAAAATTTTCAATGATGGGAAGTATTGCTCGTGATAGACCGATAGGCATTTCTGAATTTGCATTAGGAGTTATAAATTGAATATCCTGATGCTCTTGTGTGGGGTGCTAATTACGTTTGATTTTCTGATTGTGTAAGCAACAAATGGTTGGCATTATTTTAAGATGCACTATTCCAGGGGTTCCCAAAATTTTTTAAACCGCGACTCCCTTTGCAGGTTGTAATTTTTTTCCGACGCCCTTCTAAGATAGGCTACCCGCGTGCAGCCCTTAACTAAATAAAACGCCAAAGATAGAGAATGTTTATTATTATTTATTAGAAAATTAGATTAATTAGATTAGATATAACTAAGACAGAACTATCACAAGTGAACTTGAAAGCTATGCTCGCAATTATGCGTCGCGACGCACAGTTAGGGAACTCTTGCACTATTCAATATTGCTGAAAAAATAAGAAGTGGGTTGTATTTGCTAAAAATAAGTTTTTCGTAGCTGAAGTATTTTTTGAGAAATAATTGAAAAACTGACGTCTTCGAACTTTTTGAGGAAAACTAAGTACGGGATCTTAATTAGTGATATTCTATTATCCTAAAAATGTATTTCGATCAAAATCGTGAGAGCGATTTTTTGTAAGATTATGCAGACAAAACAGTACTAAATATCGCAATGTTTAATTTGAAAACTATTTAGTTGAAAACCGATTATATGGGCCTTCGCAATAAACATTTTTAGTCTCGACTTTAAATTTACGGAAGCTCACAATTGCGAAATTTGTATGGAAAATATAGCCACTGTAAACTACTTAAATTTAGAGTCGAAACTAAAAATGTTTATTGCTAAGGCCCTATGGCCTATGTTATTGTTCGGGATGTAAGCATTGCTTCGTTTTTAAAGTTTTATCGAAATCAAAGATGGGTTTTTCGAGATATGAGCAGTTTTTAAAATTAGCGTCTACGATCCTTCGAATTGAAAATTGAGGACACGATTGTTTTAATAACATCCATTTGACTCTAAGTTTGCATTTTGGTCAAAATCGTTATCGCCGTTTTCCTGTAAACTGAAAAAAAAACTAAATTACAAAAAAAATAAAATTAGGACACGATTGTTTTAATAACATCCATTTGACTCTAAGTTTGCATTTTGGTCAAAATCGTTATCGCCGTTTTCCTGTAAACTGAAAAAAAAACTAAATTAAAATTAATTGTACGATAATATAGACAAAAGTTGAGTTTGCTATTAAGTTATAAATGACTTGAAAGGTTGCCAAAGGAAGAAGTTCAAATTCATGTTCCTGTGAAGAAACGTAAAGCGGGACCTCTATCTTGGCGATTGTCCTGATTGGGACTTTGTTAAGACTGCCACAGGATTTGGAATTCCCATTTTAAGAAACGGAAATGTTTGTGGTAAGACTATTTGTAATAAAACTAATGTTTTCGATTCCAATACATGTGCTTTTGATTCAGTCTCTCAAATCATCATGAGTAGTCTCGCAATTTATGAAAACTACGGACAGCATTTCGAGGAAACAGACAACCAAATAATTACATTTTGTAAGCAAATTGTGTCTCGTGGGAAAATATTGTCAAAAGACTATGCTGAACGAGCTAAAATACTTCTTAATCTACCTATTTTCGCTAAAAAAACATATACACGCGGGGTGTCGTCCTTTGATGCATCTTGCAATGCTTTGGAATTAATTGAATATTTGTTCCGTGGTATTCCAAGGCTTGTCAAAATTGTCAAAAAACCACTTCGATCGAGATGGTGACCTGTAATGTCAATGTCGGTATCCTACATAATAACGGTCTTGGTTTTATGCAGCAGGCAATAGATGACTGTGTGATAGACGTCAACAAATTGCACTCTAAGTGCCAAAAATGTGTCAACTGTGTAACTAAAGAAATTGAAAAATACGGACAGCATGTTATAATAGATACATATGATCTTAATGATCCTCATTATTTAGAGTCCCAAAATACTGCAGCCAAAAGACCACTGTCCTCCATTCAAAAATCTGTTGAAATTCAGGGACAAACATACAAATTCGCGGGATTAGTTAGCTATACAAACGACTCAAACGATTATAGTACCGTTGGTCATTATACAGCATTGATTTGCTCTGGACTGAAGTGGCACAAATACGATGACTTACTTAGGCATCACCTTGTGCTTAAACCAGATGATCAAGTTAATCCGCACGCTTTTATTTATATCGTTGATTGATAAATTATAATTTCCCGAAATCAACAAAAAGTAAATGCTTGAAGTACCTAAATTTACTTATATTTATTCACTCCTACAAATATATGAAATCTAAAACCAAAAAAAATACAAAATTTGAAAACAAAAAAAAAAATATAAAAATTTGAAAACCAAAAAAAAAAAATTACAAAATTTAAAACCAAAAAAAAATATAAAAATTATAAAACCAAAAAAAAAAAAAATACAAAATTTAAAAACAAAAAAAAAATATAAAAATTTAAAAACCAAAAAAAAAAAATACAAAATTTGAAAACAAAAAAAAATAGATTTTCTTTTTTTCAATTTGTTCCAACTTTTTTGTGTTTCGGTTTAGAAAGAAATTGTTTAAGGATTTTTTGTTGGGTTTCTCAAGCACTATCCAGAACTCTTATCAGAACTCTTCAGAACTCCGAAAAATAGATTTTCATTTTTTTCAATTTGTTCTAACTTTTTTGTGTTTGGGTTTAGAAAGAAATTGTTTAAGGATTTTTTGTTGGGTTTCTCAAGCACTATACAGAACTCTAATCAGAACTCTTCGGAACTCCGAAAAATAGATTTTCATTTTTTTCAATTTGTTCTAACTTTTTTGTGTTTGGGTTTAGAAAGAAATTGTTTAAGGATTTTTTGTTGGGTTCCTCAAGCACTATCCAGAACTCTAATCAGAACTCTTCGGAACCCCGAAAAATAGATTTTCATTTTTTTCAATTTGTTCTAACTTTTTTGTGTTTGGGTTTAGGAAGAAATTGTTTAAGGATTTTTTGTTGAGTTTCTCAAGCACTATCGAGAACTCTAATCAGAACTCTTCGGAACTCCGAAAAATAGATTTTCATTTTTTTCAATTTGTTAAATTTTCAAAGTTCTATAACTTTTTTGTTTATATTGCAAAAATTTTTTTATGTTTAGAGAACTCCAGAACTCTTGGCGTAGTGCATTATTTTGATAAAAAAAAATTTTTTTTTGAAAATGGGGTGCTGTCATATAATCGAAAAAAATTTTTTTCGTAATTTGGCAACTCTTTTTAAAAAAAAAACTATGAGGAACTCTAGAACTATGTTGTTCCTATGCGAAGAAAAAATAAAAAAATAATATTTTCACAAATGGGGTGCTCCGTGAATTTAGCAACCCAAAATTAAAAAAATTAAAAAAAATAGTAAACGAACAGAACTTTTCAAAATTCTTAGCAAGAACTCTAGAACTCTAAAAAAAACAAAAAAAAAATTAACATTGGGGTGCCAAGTTCACGCACCCATGCATACCTACCCAAACAAGAAAATTAAAATTGTATCCCCAAATTGAAATATATTGTTCATATCGCAAAGAGATACTTTTTCAGCAAATCGAATCCAAAACCAAATCAGCTGCTCTTCCCAACAAAAACTATCATTCGTTACATCACCGAAGATCTCCTCACGGCACACACCCCCGCCAGCGTACAATCATAAAGCTATGTTCACACGATTGTCTTTATTGAGAAGCACGTAAAGCTATGTTCACACGATTGCCACATTTGCCAATATTGTCAGGTCTACAAATGATCTAGCAATGAGCTACAAATGATCTGATAATAGCGAATTACCTTACAATACCAAATTGCGTGTTTACACGGTTGCCAGGTTTTGTCCCAAACTTGGCCAAAAATAATTTGTCTGGCAACGTTGTCAGGTAGAAAATTGCCAGTTCACACGGTTGGCAGGTGTTTGTTTACAAAATATTTGCAGATCCGTTTCATTGTCAGACATATTAAAAAATTGTTTTTTTCTCTTTCGGTGGTGAAGTCTTGATTGAGAAGCACGTAAGAAAAAAAAAATAAATGCAATTGTGATTGTTTTAGCCGCGTACGTATTTGAGAGCAGCGAGCAGGATGAATTGCCACAAAATAAAACTTCGGCGTGTTTGGACGAAGGATTGGGTGCCACGCCGACAGCAGGAGGGACTTTACACAAAATTGCTCGTGGAATTGAGAGCTGAAGAGCCAGAACTGCATCAAAATTTTATCCGTATGGCTTCAAAACAATTCGATGATCTTCTAACTTTGGTGACTCCGCATATCCAAAAGCAAGAAGAAAATATGCGTGCTAGCATTTCAGCGGCTGAGCGGCTTGTAATAACTCTACGATACCTAGCTACTGGGCAAAATTGTCGGTACCTGCAATATCTGTTCCGCATTTCTGTGTCAACGATCTCGTCCATCATTCCAGGGCTCTCATCGCGCAACTTTTGAAACGATCGTCGTCGAAGCGATTGAACAAAACGACGTCGTTTTTAGTTTGCTTCGTATAACATCATGGTCGCATCGTTCGATCGAATCGTTCATCGTTTTCATTTTGAACAGTTTGAAAGTGACTGTAAACAAACTCTGACAACTAAAAACAACAAAAATGTGTGGAATTTGCGTTTTTTTTCTGTAGGTGATGTGGAATCGGACATTTAATGCAAAAATTGAATGCAAGTAACAACTCTATCGAAGAAGCCGAACACAGATAGAATTGTGAAAGAATTAGAACAATATGTAAAAGTGTACCATGAGGAAATTGTGGTTATTAAAATATATATTTAGAACTAGTCTTGGCAATAAAGATCTTGGATTTCGATGGACATCAAACATCATAAAGCATCCCATTAGAATTGGTATTTCTAATAATTGTCGAGTTATAAAAAAAGAGTTCAATGAATGCTATTTTATGATTACATTACTGTATTTCATATTATAACACAAATACCTAAATGAAAATCATTTGAAATTCGAAAAGAAATGCAATTTTTTTTTTTTTTGCTAAAAATACATTTTTTTCCCCTCTGATAAGACTGAGTCCCCACCAAATAGAACATAAGTATATGTCTTCCTTTATTTATTGTCTAATACTTATCTCAGACCTAATTATACGAAGAAATACACCAAAAACGATGAAACGATGGCAAAATAGCAATCGTTCAATCGCAATCGCTCAATCGTCTGAATTTGAGTTATACGAAGCATTAGTGAATCGTTCAAAACGACGCCGTCCAAACGATTCAACCATTTTAGTGTTACACGAAGCAATACAATCGTCGAAACGACGTCGTCAGACGATCGTCGTCTTACGCGATGAGAGCCCAGTTCTTTTGGATGCAATCTACAAAGTGCTCGTGGAAAAATTTCAAAGTGATTTGAGAGGATCATAAATATTTCTAGAACCTTTTGCAGGGGTCATAAAAGGATGACAACAATTTAGTTTTTTTATAAACATTTCCAGATACTTTTACAAGAATCATAAAACGGAAAACACAAAATATACCTAAAATATATCTGCAAATTCATTTGGGGACAAATATTTTTCACAATTAACCGAACAAAACGAAGTTTCTGTGCTATTTTCTTTGCATTTTTGTATAGATTGGTGCTAAATGTGTGAATTTCAAATATGTTGCCATTGTTCACTGAGGTTATGTAGTTAGTGAAATGCGATTTACTATAATTTTTTTTTATATTTTTTTTTTTTTTTTTAGATAATTGTTTCGTAATACGAACACAATGAATACTATTAAAAATATTTTTAATAAAAACTCCTCGTCGCCATTTATTTGTAATGTCTTCCTTCAGTGAAGGAAATAAAACACGTGTGGCTTCAATTCAGTATTACAAAGGAATGTTTTATTACTTCAATGTCATCAGTCAAAAAGGGAAGAAAAAAGGAACGGAAGAAGAACAAGAGTGTTTTGGTGATGCCAGGTCTTTATGATTTTGGCAATACCTAACAGAAATTGTTCGAGTTTGGGACAAAACCTGGCAACCGTGTAAGCACGCAATTTGGTATTGTAAGGTAGTTCCCTATTATCAGATCATTTGTAGCTCATTGCTAGATCATTTGTAGACCTAAGAATATTGGCAGATGTGGCAATCGTGTGAACATAGCTTAACAATAACTTTTCTGCAAATATTGGTAGACAAAATTGGCAGTTCACACGGTTGGCAGACATTTGGGACATTTTTTTTTTTATTTGTAGACCTGACAATATTGGCAGATGAGGCAATCGTGTAAACATAGCTTAAGGCATTGACAATACGAAAGAAAGGCGAAATTTTTCTTTCCGCTTTCCTTTTACCACAGACCTCAGACAATGAATATATATATATTAACCTACGTGTCACGTGTGTACAAAACAAGGAAAATCGTATTGTTGTTGTTCTGTTTATTTTAACTTGCTCTTTTTGTTTGCATGGCTGTGCGCTGTGCGTCTGTGCCGATGGCTGCCTCGTTAACTATACTCCGTCCAACAAAAATTGCCAGTGCAGGCCTTATGTAGGAGCTTTTTTTTCTACCAGTGGTGCCTGTAGATACTCTCACGGCATTCAAACACAAGAATTGAAATAAGAACCAAACCACTGTCATACCAAGGAATTGTTGTTGTAATTTTACTAAAATTCGCATACAGCCCACCACAACCAGTCTGCAACACAGCCACGGGCAAAGAGCATAAACTAAGTATTAAATAGACCGTCAGCTCCCGCGTACCTACCCGATTCCCCCCGCAAATTTTGAAAGAAAAATTCTCTCTTAAATTTCGTATCGGTGAATACTCGTGAGGCAACAAAACAAAAAAAAAAAGTGAATGGAGGGGGTATAATGAAATACTGACACTCAGCAGTCATCCTACATCGTGGAATTTCTACCTTTTGTGGCCCCGCTAAGTGCAGTCACCTTGACGTGGTGCGGAGGCTTAAGTCGCAATGATTCAACAGGCTATGCTGTCGGAGGCGGAAGTCGTCTGAAGGGTCACCCATGGCAGACAGGCTGTTTGAAGAGTGACGAACTAAGAACTGCCGACCTAATTCCAGTGGTGGCGTGAGCGAAAGGAAAACCGTGCCGAAGGATGAAAGGTTGGAGGTTAAACCAGCCAAGTACGAGCTCCCTCAGGTGCCCAGGCGAAGACCTGAAGGTACTGAAATGCCTTACCCCGGTATGGCGGCGCTGCCGGGGCTGACCATATTTTCCGACCATACTCGTGGGAACAAAATAGAAAAATTAAACAAAAAAACAAAGGAGGAAGGAGGTGAGAGTACGATGAGTACCCTCAGGGAGACGGTGGCCGACACAATAATCGTGGAGCCATACGATCTCACCAAAATCCAAGAGGCTCTAGAAGCTGGCTCAACAGAAGATGAAATCTCAAAGGAGGAAGAAGAGAAGCTTTTGGCTGAACCCTCGAATGAGACAACTGGTGGAGAAAAGGCGAAGAAGAAGAAGGTGCCCCTGCTCTGCTAAGGAAACGGGAATACCTTAAGGCCAAACATATTTTTGGCATTCTCGTCGCCAAGAACCAAGACTCCCTCACAGAGAAGGAGCGAGCCTCCTTGGAATGGGCCAATGAAACAATCGCGAAAGATGCTCTTACGAGGCCTGAGCCTAAAAGACCATCCACCGCGGTAGTTTTGACTAGCAAGTCAGGCTCAAACACAACGCATGGCGCAAAACGGCCAAGGGACGATGTCGCTAAGACAGACCCCAAAGCCCACCGTAGCTCCTCAGCGAAAAAGGTGCCAAAGACGTAGGACCGGGAGACCGACAATAAGCCGGGCCCGAGTGGACTCCAGAGGAAGCCTATTGCGGAGAGGCTCGGTAAAAAGGAGCTAGCCTCGAAGTGGTTGAGGTCGCCAGAGGACGCACCCAACATTCCGAAGAAGGCGAAGCGGAATGATCAAACAACGGGCAGCCCCAAAAGGCCACACATGTTTGGAACGGGCCTAAGCGGGAGGTATAGCGAGGTGACAAGGAACCCGCTGCAGCTAGCTGTGGTGGATTCCAAGAAACCAAGTGGGCAGTACTCCGCGGAACGTGGGAAGATGATCGAGAACGCACTAGGCGTAGCGATTATCTCCTATATCCGGGCGAAGACTGGAGGAAAGGCCCCCGCTTACGGCGAGATGAGATGGTCCAAAGGCATCACATATATAGACTACAAAGACCAGGCATCAAACGAGTTTACCAAGACCTGTTTAAACGGCGCACAACTATGGGAGGGGGCAATGCTTAAGGCCGTACCCATAGAAGAAGTCCCCGTAAAAGCAAAGGGCAGAGTTTCTATCCCAGAGATTGGGGTAAAACGGGAAGAGATCCTCAGCGTGCTGCAGGCACATAACCCCCAGATCCCGATGAGGGATTGGGAAATAGTGTCCGAGGAGGAGCCTAAGAATGGTGCAAGAGGGTACATCATTATATTTGATGACCCACCTGCATCATTAAAGAAAAACATGCAGATGCCGCTATCATTTGCAGCGAGCGAGGTCACCCTCAAGCTCTTAAAGCGGACTGCAGAAAATGCAAGAGCGCCTGAGACTGCGAAGGAGGCGACTACATCAAATGATGAAGGTGATCTGACGGTGGTGGAGATCAGAGGCAAGGGTGAGAGCTGCAGGGTGGCGTCGTGTAACATCTATTTATTTGCAGTGTCTGGTCAGCCTTGTGTTATAAGCCTAAACCATAATAAGGTCAGGCTCGATACTCGCGGCCAGATGGCGCTATAGCAATCTTAACTTCGAAAATGTCCAACTTCGAAAAAAAGATCTATAAGAAAAGACTACCGGCTATAAGCTTCCTTTCGCTCAAAGATCTCCGAACTATAATGTTCGCAGAATATTAATAGCTTCGATACTTACGTTTTTCTTATATAAGAGTGCTAAGTACTAAATTTAAGTTTAAAGTTGTTACATAAGTGTACATATTTACTATTTAAAATTTAAATAGTACCAAATAGATTAAATCTTCTATAAGGAACCTAAAGCAGTCACTAAGGGTAAGAGTTTTCATATAAAGGAATGAAATTGTTCTTTATAATTGACACCATTTGCATACTCATGCATTTCGACAGATTCTTTGGTGTCGTTGGTCGCAAAATCATTTGCAGAACGTGTTGCTTAGCCAGGTTGGAGAGATTATCGTGGTTCCATCCACGTGGTGACTATAGCGAAGTCCACCTTTTGTTGCGAAAGCTGATTTTAGCAAGTTATCAGGCTGCGCACAATACTTCGCCACATCAAATCGCCAAATCTCACCCAAAATCCAGCGAATCTATTCAACACGTGGAGAAATCCGCCAACTCTCCCACAAATCGGACATTACAACACCAAGGTCAAGCACATGCACAATTGCTCGCATAACCACGAAACTCACCAGCCCTGTTAGTCAGATCCGCGTCGTCAGCTGCATTACACCGCTTCTGACCCGTCTAATAGAAGCCAGGAAATCGCGCTTGGTTACTGAGTGTTGCACGTGTGCAAAGAAGTGATATATACATAAATATTATATACCTAATCTAAGAAAAGAAAAGAAAAGTGAATTGCCTTACTACCTATTTGCTATAATCTAAACCAAAAGTACTAAGCAAAAATTCGTAAAATACCTAAAAATTTAAATAATTTGCTACCTACATTCTTACATATATATATATATATTTCTACTTAACCTATAATCAGTTCCCTATAAATTACCTATTTGCTTAATTTTGTTAAAACGTAAAATTAATCTTTAATATTATATAAAAAAAAGAAGAGAGGGTGTAAACTCAGTGCTATAGTGGTTCGATCCTAATTAAATAACAGCATCATCATTCCTGCCTCAAGATGTTCCTGACATGTCACGAAATCAAGCGAGCCGAAATCACAGGTAATACACAAAATTAACTTAATATCACCACTATAACATCTGCCATAACTTTCTAGTAAGATCTAAAAAAAAAAAAAAATTTTGCCATACTTTTTAAAAAATTCCTAATTAAAATCGTATTAATCATATCATTTGTCATTATATTTCATTCACACACAAACATATTCACACATACAGTTTCATTCATTCATTTTTTTTTTATTCAAAATACATTCAGTAATCATAAAAAAAAAAAACTCGAATAACTATAAACTATAGTAGGTATATATACATACATTCATGCAAACATCATTTCATCCATAAATAAATTGAAATTTTATTCTGTTACGTATATAACAAGTTCCTGAGTTTTCATCTCTGGTATATGTTATGCATTATTACATGTATACAACATCTGTTGAGATCAGCATGAGAGTATTCATGTTCTGCTAATTTGCCCCCTCCATCATCGGTCTTCTTCGTCATCAACATCGTCCCCATCTACTCCTTCAGCACTTTTAGTTGCAGCATGAGATAACACCTATCATGCAAAACTGTACTAACTGCGCCCCCATACACAATCTGAACCAGCTCTCGCAATGAGTTCAAATTGTACTCGTCATCGAGTAGCTGTTCCTTGTAGCGATCCCCCCGGTTGATCTAGAGTGTAGCAATGGTTCAGTCCTCTCTTGACCAAATTCTCCTCATTCATTTCCACCGTCACCTCTCCCCACGACCCAACCCTGAGCAGCCGGAAGAAAAATGTTAGAAAGGGACCATTGGAGGTGAATGGAATGGAGTGTGCTATGTATAACACTTTTCAATAATATTGTAATGTCATCGTTTTTGCTTCCTTCCAATTAATAGCAGTGGTCATATGGTCGCAGCGGCAGCAATGTATGCTGCGGACATATGCTACAGTTATTATGGCGCCCAAACCCAAGGGGCTATTCCAGCCCAAAACAAACAAATTTTAATTATTATGTGGAGCATACAATTTTATATTAATTCTGCTTATACAATTTAGCGAATCATTCACATTCGTCGTGATCAAGTTTGTTCGGTAAATCAGTGGAAAGTGTTTTGTGTTAGGCACTGCCTAGTGAGTTAGAAGGCAAGGAAATAAAATTTATTTGCTTGCCATCCTTACTTGTGCATCAGGTGATAGTTAGAAAAGTAGAAGAAGTGTTAGTTTCTTAACATTCCTATCACTCGTTTATGTGGAAATAAGATTTTTATGAATAGGGTTTTCTGTTTCGTAATTCTTTTCATATTTTTTTTTCAAGAATGCAGTTCAAACGAAGTTTTCTGGTGTGGTGCATGTTAGTTTTGGATTTCAGTGTGTACAGTTTTTTTATGAGGAGTTGATACGATGATGGTGGGTGATGGAGATGACCGATATTATATATTTGAGAAATTCTAGACAAAACCCCCTTTTTTTTTTTGGTTTCTTGTTGACAGCAAACAAATTTCGGTATATACATATTTATATTTTTTTTTGATTTTTGATTTTTGAATTATTTGTTATAAATTTGTGACGTTTTAAAGTTAATTTTATTAAAATGAAGTGTCTGGATTTTGCGTGTCTAGATCCAGATGAGATTAGGTTTGAGTATCAGTTGCGAGGTCTTCCACTGACAGGTACGGTTAGGCAGATGGCTACAGAGCTCAAGAAAATTGCTGACGAGGAAAACAAAGGCAGTCCAAATCTTGAAATGGAAGCTTGTCAAGCGAAGTTCGATCATCTGGAATCATTAGTAACTGAGTGCATTAAATCTGCGAATTAAGAAAGTGAAAAACAAGCTGTTTCAAAAGCAATTCATCTAAGGAACAGGCTTGAGATTTTGGCAAACCGAGAACCAAACTTCAAGCTTTCGATTGAAAATCTAAAAGCCAGATTGAGACATTTGATCGACAATATGTTGAGCGTTGATAATGGAGCTGGTCCAAGTTCACCGTTGCATTTCGTTGAGCTATTGGACAACGAAGAACAACAACTAGTCCAACCACAACAGGTGATTCCAGTAACGTCTCAAGTTGCTACTCCTTTGTGTAAGGAAGACCATTAAATTAATAAAATAATGAAAAAAACTTCGACTACGACGAAGCATATAGTTTTTATTTTACAAAAAAAAAAACTGTGGGACAAACAAAAATAATATTCAGGACGCATGTCCTGAACGGACCATCAGCGTGTCGTGGGGCGTGATCGAACTGATACTGATACCTGTAAATAAAAAACATACGAAAAGAACACATGAATTACCATTACAATATAAAAAGCAATTCACGTACCTAATACATAAAATATCTACCTAACCCTAATAAATACTTATACATTTAATACCCCAGCTGAGCCTTTATCCTTTTACCAGTGTTGGTACGGGTACTGATAACAGCACATAAACAAAAATGCAAAGCAGCGATCTCTGAGTATAACCTCAGCGGGATTTTCACCCTTGGCTAATCACCAGACTGAGGTATATCCCTCTCTGACGGAGAATACCATCCGAAGCAGAGAGAGTTGTTGATCATTCATTGAAGCGAGAAAGAACACCATAGCTCGACTTCAATCATAAAGAAATGTGATGGAGAACAAAATCACATTCACATTCCGAAAAGGCAAAGGCGGAGGAGAAAACCATCCTACACGCCTTGCTAATCATTAGCTTCAGAGACGCTACGCAAAGAGTAATTATCTGGAGAAAACCGTCACAGATCTACTTCGAAGAAGCATATGCGGAAGAGAAACCATCTAGCGCACTTTGCTTCAACCAAGCTAAGATGATGCTATGCCTCTCTGAAGGAGCAAACCATCACAACAAAGAGGATTCCATAAAAGAATATAAGAGAATACCATCGCTATATTCTAAATATGACTGGAGTGAGAGAGCACACCATGACTCACTTCCAATTTAAAAGAAATGTGCAGCCGAACACCAGAGCAAGCACGTATCCACAAAATGCGCAGCAGTATACCATACTCACGCAGCATAATAGCGAGACTCATCCCTGCGAAGGAGAAAACCATCACACTGCAAGGAGGTTAATTAAGAGTAGATGGGAGAATACCATCCCTATTTACCCCTCAGGATTGGAGTGAGAAAGTAAACCATAACTCAACTTCCATCCTCACAAAGCCATGTGCCGGAGCAAACCATCACAAGCACATTTACATAGACAGACAGATCACAGACGTGCAGGAGAAAACCGTACAAGCACACTGCGCAATAGGATTAAATCCAGAGAGAAGGACAGATGTGGAGGAGAAAACCATCCTACCCACACTGTGACAAATGATGCACCTAAGTGCGAAACCAAGTGTGGCAGCCGAACCACCCTTAACGCAAAAATACCGTAGCCGCTCAGCAGGCCATACTACTATGAAACGAATAAGAATAAATGATGGCCATCCTGAACAAACTCAACGATCTTCTCTCTTTGAGTTTATTCAGGAGTATATACATAAAATACATACACATTATAATAATAATGTTATAAAAGAATTGCAAGGCAATTCAGTGAAAAACTCACCCCGTCTTCACCTCCCGTCCCCGCCAATTCACTGTCTTTTCCTTTTACTATATTTACACAACACAACCGCACAGCATCAGTAACCACTCACAACTGTCCCGATGCCGTGCGTTTCACATCGAGCTCAGTCAAAACCACCCCTCCTTTTACATTCAATTGGAGTGGTGGATATCATTGCTCTCGAATTTCTACAAAGGACTATCTCTTTAGATTCACAGTGGGCGAAAACAGGAGCGAAACAGAGCAACATAAAAAAAATACAACCACTAACATATATTTAAACATAAAATCCTTTCATTTGCAAGTTGAAAAAATCAACAACCGTTCTTTTTCTTTATTGCATCCATCTTCAAGTAGTGTTGGACAAAGCATCGAAAACCAAAATTCTGGTACCGTTCCAAAACGTACTACGGGTGTTCGGCTTTCTAAACCCGATCATGTAAGACCAAATGATAAAACAAGTGGTAACTTTGTTGCAAGGCAATTATTGCATAATCAGAGCTTCACAATGAATGACATGAGTTATGCTTTGCCAAAAGCAATACCTCCAATTCAAGCGCAACAACGGCAAAATGCATATAAGAAGGCAGCTTCTCATTATGTAAATTTTCAGGACCAGAACTCTTTTGATCTGGATCAGTTAGTAGCTAGGACCGAACCTTTCCAATATGCTAATGAATTTTCAAGCGATGTTTCGGGTAGATTACGCAACGTAAGCAATTGGAAGCTTCGGTATGAGGGTTCTCATAGTGTACTTACTATTGAGAAGTTTGTAATGCGGGTTGAAATTTTAGCTAGAGGTGAAGGAATCCCGTTAGATCAGCTTTGTTTGTCTATGCACTTACTATTGGCAGGAAATGCCAACAGCTGGTTCTGGATATATATCCAGAGAAATAGGACACCGAAGTGGCAACATTTTCGAAGAGCAATCATCAGTGAGTTTCAAACCTAAACCACAGATTAGGAAATCAGACGACAGATTGAGAATAGGAAACAGAAGCATAGGGAGTCATTCGCGGAATTTAAGCTGGCAATTGAAACACTTGATTCGATGCTTCGAGTTCCGTTTTCAGAAGCAGAAAAAATCAGTATACTGAAGTCAAATATGCATCCTGCTTTGCGCAAAAGACTTATACTCGAGCACATTGTGTCTGTTAGCGATCTGAAGGAAAAGTGTATGCTAATTGAGAAGGGGTTGAATGATATAGGTGAAACTCTCGATGACCAAGTATTCACGAGAAGAAGGCAGGTGAACGAGTTTACGTATGTTCCGAACTCTGATGATCGCACGTTTTCACCTGAACAATCAACTTTTTTCTCGGTCAATCAAACTGATCAAAATACGTTTGAAGTTGAAGAAAGTAACTTCATCATATGTTGGAATTGTGAAGATATAGGGCATAGTTTCATTGATTGTCCGAAAGACCAGCGAAATTTATTTTGTTACTCATGTGGAGCTAAGAACGTCACCAAACCAAACTGCTTCCGGTGTAACAATTTAAACCGCAAGTCGGATGTTCGCAGAGAAAGGGGAGTGCGACATCCGAATGCAAGTCAATCATTTCCCCAAAACAATGCTCGTCATTTACACAGACCGACCTCAAACAGAGATTGTGTCACCCAAACAGAACAATAACGTACTTCAAAGCACGTAAACATAATATCAGACAAGTCAAACATGCAAGACTCTTATCAGATGTTAGTGGTCGTCCTTTTGCAAATATTCAGCTCAAAAACAAGTCCGTAATGGGCTTATTAGACAGCGGGTCACTATTTCAGTTTTAGGAGATGGAGCCATGGAACTTCTGAAAGAGCTTGACATTCCTTACATATCATTAAAGTCAGATCTTTGTACAGCTGACGGATCAGCCCATAGCGTGATCGGATATGTTTATATACCTGTAATTTTCAACAACACTTCGAAAACCATAAAGTTTTTCATTTCACCTTCGCTTAAGAGACTTGTGACCTTAGGCATTGACTTTTGGTTTGCATTTGGATTACACCCCACTTTTTTGGAAGAAATATCCACCCGTAATCCAGATGCAAATTCGCATTCCTTGTCTGAGGATCAACAAAAGATACTTGCTGAATGCATTGCTGCAATTCCATCGTTTGAAAAACTTGGCTTGGGACGAACATCTATAGTAGAGCATGAGATAAATGTGGGGGATGTTAAACCCATCAAACAGCGCCATTTTGCAATTTCGCCAGCCATGCAAAAATTACTTTATGCCGAAATCGATAGAATGCTTGAGCTCGATGTTATCGAAAAAAGCCAGAGCAGTTGGTCCTCACCAGTAGTTATTGTGAAGAAGCCAAACGGAAAAACAAGGCTTTGCTTGGATGCTAGAAGGGTAAATGAGCTCACCGTTAAGGATGCTTATCCTCTCCCTATTATAGATGGAATTCTAGCAAGGTTGAAGAAGGCCAAATTCATTACAGCGTTAGATTTGAAAGATAGTTTTTGGCAGATTCCGTTAAGTTCATCTGCGAAAGAGAAAACAGCTTTCCCTGTGCCTGGTCGTGGGTTATTTCAGTTCAAAGTAATGCCATTTGGATTGAAAAACGCCACACAGTCAATGTGCAAATTGATTGATCATGTGATACCCTACGAACTGCATCAGGATGTTTTCACTTATGTAGATGATCTCCTGATAATCTCCGAAACTTTTGAACTGTTTAAAACAAGCCAACCTAACCATCAATCTGGAAAAAAGTAAATTTTGCCAACGTGAGATACGCTATCTGGGGTATATAGTTGGGGTAGATGGGTTAAAACCCGACCCCAAAAAGGTATCAGCTATAGCAGAATTTCCGCAACCAAAGACCATCAAGCAATTGAGACGTTTCCTTGGTATGTGCCAGTGGTACATGCGGATGGTACCAAATTTTGCTGCTGTTGCTGCACCGCTTACCTCACTCACTGGCAAAAACGCTTTTCAGAAGGATTGGTCGAAAGAAGCGGTATTGTCTTTCGAAAGTTTAAAAACGATGCTTACGACAGCTTCAATTTTGGCTGCACCAGACTTCGATAAACCATTCCAGATACATTGCGATGCATCTACGGCAGGTGTTGGAGGTGCTTTAATTCAGTTGGATGACAGTGGCACTGATCGGCCAGTAGCTTTTATGTCGAAGAAGCTGAATACTGCGCAGAGCAACTATAGCATTACCGAACTGGAGTGCTTAGCTGCTGTGCTTAGTGTTCAAAAGTTTCGGCCGTACATAGAGGGTACTCGGTTTGTCATTGTCACTGATCATGCCAGCTTAAAATGGCTGATGTCTCAAAAAGATCTCAACGGTAGATTGGCCAGATGGTCACTTAAGTTGCAGCCATTCGACTTTGAGATAGTGCACCGAAGAGGCAAAGACAACATCGTAGCTGACGCATTATCGCGTGGTATGATAGAGGAGATTGTAGGAAGGGGAGCAGGTTATTTAGAGTCAGATTTTTCTGCGGATGTGGAGTATCAAAATCTTATAAAATCTATCGAAAAGACAGCGGATCGATATCCCGATTTGAAAATACACAAAAACAAAATTTTCAAACGCGTTAAATTTCGTGACTTTTCCGTTTCAGACGAATCTGATTGTTGGCGTTTATGGCTACCAAAAATGTTCCGTCAGGAACTTTTGAAAAGTGAGCATGAGCCAAATTGTGCACATCCAGGGGTCAATAAACTTTTGGAGAAATTGAAACGATTGTACTATTGGCCAAGGATGGTAGTGGATGTTACGAACTATGTCAGTTCTTGCGAGAAGTGCAAAACTTCCAAGATACCAAATATGATCCTGAGACCACCAATGAATCCACGAGAGCTACCTTTGCGCCCATGGCAAGAATTGCACATAGATTTTGTGGGTCCATTCCCAAGGTCTAAGAAAGGTAACACACAGGCACTTGTTGTTCTCGACAACTTTTCCAAGTACCTTGTGGCAAAGCCGCTTCGAAGTGCAACTTCTAAACTTGCAGTGCAAACGCTAGTAGAGAATGTGTTCGACTTATTTGGAATTCCAGAGAAGATTATCTCTGATAATGGTTCTCAGTTTGTTTCGCATGAGTTCGAGAGTTTTCTATCTCAGCTCGGTATCAAGCACGTATGTACTGGTATTTATTCGCCACAAGCAAACGCTGCAGAGAGATCAAACAAGACCATTTTCACAGGTGTTCGCTTATATATAGAGAAGGATCACCGCGAGTGGGATGCTCATCTCGGATCAATATACTGTGCGTTAAGAAATGTGGTACATGAGTCCACAGGATTTAGTCCATTTTATTTATTGTTCGGTTTTCACATGGTCACACATGGAAACACATACGCGCTATTGAGAGAGTTTGAATCCATATCTGGTGAATCTCCTGAGATCGTTGAGAGACATGATAGGCTAGTCAAGATTAGGGAAGAAGCATATAAATATTTAAAGCTGGCACAGGCAAGACATGCCAAGGCTTATAATTTACGATCGAGGCCGGTAAACTTTACTATTGGACAGATAGTTTATAGGCGGAATTTTGTCAAGAGTAGCGCACCTAATGTATACAGTGCCAAGCTTGCACCTAAGTTTAGGAAGTGCCGCGTCAAACGCCGAATTGGAAACTGTTTATATGATTTAGAGGACCTACATGGGAAATACATTTGCAGAGCTCATGCAAAGGACATTATTCCGTAAGTTCAGGTTTGCCCGGTTTCTCAGTCGGTAGAGCATGAGACTTCAGGGTGTGAGTCTGCCCCGCGTTGTCCTATATAACTTCCCTCACATACAAATTGGTTATCTTTTTTTCGGTTTTTTTTTTTTTTTCAAACATAACGACTGATGGCGCATTCGTTCTGCTTGCTTTGTAACATCTATTTATTTGCAGTGTCTGGTCAGCCTTGTGTTATAAGCCTAAACCATAATAAGGTCAGGCTCGATACTCGCGGCCAGATGGCGCTATAGCAATCTTAACTTCGAAAATGTCCAACTTCGAAAAAAAGATCTATAAGAAAAGACTACCGGCTATAAGCTTCCTTTCGCTCAAAGATCTCCGAACTATAATGTTCGCAGAATATTAATAGCTTCGATACTTACGTTTTTCTTATATAAGAGTGCTAAGTACTAAATTTAAGTTTAAAGTTGTTACATAAGTGTACATATTTACTATTTAAAATTTAAATAGTACCAAATAGATTAAATCTTCTATAAGGAACCTAAAGCAGTCACTAAGGGTAAGAGTTTTCATATAAAGGAATGAAATTGTTCTTTATAATTGACACCATTTGCATACTCATGCATTTCGACAGATTCTTTGGTGTCGTTGGTCGCAAAATCATTTGTAGAACGTGTTGCTTAGCCAGGTTGGAGAGATTATCGTGGTTCCATCCACGTGGTGACTATAGCGAAGTCCACCTTTTGTTGCGAAAGCTGATTTTAGCAAGTTATCAGGCTGCGCACAATACTTCGCCACATCAAATCGCCAAATCTCACCCAAAATCCAGCGAATCTATTCAACACGTGGAGAAATCCGCCAACTCTCCCACAAATCGGACATTACAACACCAAGGTCAAGCACATGCACAATTGTTCGCATAACCACGAAACTCACCAGCCCTGTTAGTCAGATCCGCGTCGTCAGCTGCATTACACCGCTTCTGACCCGTCTAATAGAAGCCAGGAAATCGCGCTTGGTTACTGAGTGTTGCACGTGTGCAAAGAAGTGATATATACATAAATATTATATACCTAATCTAAGAAAAGAAAAGAAAAGTGAATTGCCTTACTACCTATTTGCTATAATCTAAACCAAAAGTACTAAGCAAAAATTCGTAAAATACCTAAAAATTTAAATAATTTGCTACCTACATTCTTACATATATATATATATTTCTACTTAACCTATAATCAGTTCCCTATAAATTACCTATTTGCTTAATTTTGTTAATACGTAAAATTAATCTTTAATATTATATAAAAAAAAAGAGAGGGTGTAAACTCAGTGCTATAGTGGTTCGATCCTAATTAAATAACAGCATCATCATTCCTGCCTCAAGATGTTCCTGACATGTCACGAAATCAAGCGAGCCGAAATCACAGGTAATACACAAAATTAACTTAATATCACCACTATAACATCTGCCATAACTTTCTAGTAAGATCTAAAAAAAAAAAAAAATTTTGCCATACTTTTTAAAAAATTCCTAATTAAAATCGTATTAATCATATCATTTGTCATTATATTTCATTCACACACAAACATATTCACACATACAGTTTCATTCATTCATTTTTTTTTTATTCAAAATACATTCAGTAATCATAAAAAAAAAAAAACTCGAATAACTATAAACTATAGTAGGTATATATACATACATTCATGCAAACATCATTTCATCCATAAATAAATTGAAATTTTATTCTGTTACGTATATAACAAGTTCCTGAGTTTTCATCTCTGGTATATGTTATGCATTATTACATGTATACAACATCTGTTGAGATCAGCATGAGAGTATTCATGTTCTGCTAATTTGCCCCCTCCATCATCGGTCATCTTCGTCATCAACATCGTCCCCATCTACTCCTTCAGCACTTTTAGTTGCAGCATGAGATAACACCTATCATGCAAAACTGTACTAACTGCGCCCCCATACACAATCTGAACCAGCTCTCGCAATGAGTTCAAATTGTACTCGTCATCGAGTAGCTGTTCCTTGTAGCGATCCCCCCGGTTGATCTAGAGTGTAGCAATGGTTCAGTCCTCTCTTGACCAAATTCTCCTCATTCATTTCCACCGTCACCTCTCCCCACGACCCAACCCTGAGCAGCCGGAAGAAAAATGTTAGAAAGGGAGCATTGGAGGTGAATGGAATGGAGTGTGCTATGTATAACACTTTTCAATAATATTGTAATGTCATCGTTTTTGCTTCCTTCAAATTAATAGCAGTGGTCATATGGTCGCAGTGGCAGCAATGTATGCTGCGGACATATGCTACAGTCGGTGTACATGCCAAACGACGACGACACATCAGTTCCCCCCGAACCGGCAAAGGCGCTAGTTGCGGCGTCAGAACAAGGTAAGAAAAACTTAGTCTTAGGTTGTGATGCTAACGCCCATCATACTATTTGGGGCAGCTCAAACATTAATGCTAGAGGTGAGGCTTTGTTCGACTATCTTCTTTGCTCCAATCTGCTCATTTGTAATCGGGGTAATGATCCCACTTTCATTACGGTGAATAGAAAGGAAGTTTTAGACGTAACCTTTGCATCCCACAACAATTCTGTCCAAATTGCAAATTGGAGAGTGTCCAGCAAGGCATCACTATCGGATCACTGCTGGATACTCTATGACTGAAAATGGTTTCGCAGGGAAGAAACCAGTTCAGAAATCCTAAAAGGACGAACTGGGAAGTATTTGGAGAGACGGTGCAGAGTTACAGGAACCTCTGCCCGGTAAAAGTTCTCACATCTGTTGAGGAAGTAGACGATGCAGTCGAATCTTTAACGGATGTGCTCTCCCGATCATTTGAAAAATCCTGTCCGAAAAGTGGAGCGAGTGGGAAGAAGCGTCCACCCTGGTGGAGTCCCAAGATTGCGGAACTCATACGAAGCTCAAGGTCTAGGTGGAACCTCGCCAAAGAGGGACGTATTGAGTGGTCAACGTATAAGGAGAGCGTTAGAATCCTTAAAAAGGAGATCAGATTCGCAAAGAAAACCTCATGGAGAACTTTCTGCGAATCGATTGAATCCACAACCGAAGCATCTAGACTGAGGAAAGTCCTTTTGAAGGCACCGATGCCGATATCTTCGCTAAGAAGGGCCGACGGTAGCTGGACCGAATCACACAAAGAGACGCTGGAAATACTGACGGAAACTCACTTCCCAGGATGCACAGATGTGTCGGAGAGTTACGATACAGTAACACCAGGCACGAGGGAGGGAATGGAGCAGGAAACGATCGCCGAAATTATGGACGAGAAGAAAATAGCCTGATGGGCAATCAACACATTTGCCCCCTTCAAGGCACCAGGAATAGATAATATTCGACCAATAATGCTACAGAAGTCAGAGGAAGCTATTATTCCATGGCTAAAAAGCATTTACACGGGCTGTCTAAGGCTTTGCTATGTTCCTAGGGCATGGCGCGAGGTGAGAGTGATTTTCATTCCAAAGGCAGGGAAAGCTAGTCACACCACAGCCAAGGACTACAGACCTATCAGTCTGTCGTCATTCATGCTGAAAACAATGGAACGACTAATTGATCTGAATGTACGGCAAGCGATCGGCGATAACTACCTATCAAAATCGCAACATGCGTACATGAAAAGCAGATCTGTTGACACGGCGCTACATAGAGTAGTATCGGTAGTGGAGGAATCTCTACACCATAAAGAATACACACTGAGTGCGTTCCTAGACATTGAGGGGGCCTTCAACAACATCGAAGCGAACGCAATCTTAAGCAGCTTGCGCAGAGCCCACCTAAATAGCAGCCTATGTGACTGGATTGGACTCATGCTAGGCACACGCAGTATCAAGTCACAGCTAGGGGACGTGAGCATTGAGCGGAAGGTCAGTAGGGGAACATCTCAAGGTGGGGTCCTCTCACCGCTCATATGGCTCCTCGTAGTTGATGAACTGCTAAAAATACTGGAAGCAGAAGGCTTCATTGTGAGCGCATACGCAGACGATGTCGTTATTCTGGTTCCAGGTAAATTCACTCCAGTTCTCAGCGAAAGACTCAGTTACGCACTTCTACTAGTCAATAACTGGGTCACGGGCCGCGGACTTGGAGTGAACCCATCGAAAACGGAAATCCTCCTGTTTACGAGAAAAAGGGCGATCCCCGCCTTCAATCCCCTAAGGATGGGCGGGGTAGACCTTGAAATTTCAAAAACAGCAAGATATCTGGGAGCAATCTTAGATTCCAAGCTCAGCTGGAAGGAAAACATAGAGGATCGCGTCAAAAAGGCATACGTGGTACTATATGCCTGCAGACGAGCATTCGGCAACACTTGGGGATTCAGGCCACACGTGGTGCACTGGCTATACACAGCTATAGTGCGGCCCATCCTAACATACGGTACAGCAGTGTGGTGGAAGGCTATTGAGAAGAAATACAATCTTTCAAGCCTAACCAAAATACAAAGGGCAGCATGCATTGGGATAACGGGTTCCTTACGAACCACCCCCACCGCAGCTATGGAGGTGATGCTAAACCTCATCCCTCTGGATATTTACTGCAGCAACAAGGCGGTGAAAACCGCAATCAGAATAAGAGAGTCTGGACTATGGTCATCTAAACCCTACGGGCACGCATCCATCGAATCCCAATGGAGCGCGGCGAAAGAGAAGGTGTCCACAGACTTTCTACCCCCCACTCTCGTTTTTGACAGGAGATTCAATACTAGAATTCCAAACAGAAGCGAATGGGTGAACAAAGAGGTAACAGCAGAAGATGAGCTAGCCCTATACACCGACGGTTCTAAGATGGATATCGGTACAGGCGCGGGTATCTTCAGCGAAGCACTGGGCCTACGAGAATCATTCAGAATTAGCGATGATTGCAGTGTCTTCCAAGCGGAGGTAGCCGCTATCTCCCAAGCGGCAAAAGACCTTAAAAGAAGACACATTGTCGGTAAACAAATCACCATCTACTCTGACAGCCAAGCGGCAAAAAAAGCCATGGAGTCAGTAGTGGTGAAGTCAAGAGCAGTATGTCACTGCAAGAAAAATCTGGACGTAATATCACAAGCCAACGCGGTGACCTTATGCTGGGTGCCGGGGCATATGGATATTCCAGGTAACGAACAGGCGGACGAGCTTGCAAGAAACGGGTCGGAAATGCATGCATCTCTGGCCCTAAAATCAGTAAGAACTCCGCTCAGCACGCTTGCAAGGAAGATTGACATTGAATCCTGGAGTAGAACTAACCTACGCTGGACCAATCTCATTACCTGCAGGCACACAAAACAACTGTGGCCAGAGTTGAGTGAAAAGAGATCTAAATGCATGATCGGACTAAGCCGCAAAGATATTCGCATACTCACGGGGGTCATTACTGGACACTGTGCGATAGGCGTACATGCGGAACGGCTGGGGATACTGCATAATGATTTTTGCAGAAGCTGCAGGGACGTTGAAGAAATAGAATCTGTTCGTCACCTACTCTGCGATTGCCCAGCCCTTAAAAACAGCAGACAGAGGATTCTCAACAGTTACTTCTTCGATGACCTGGATGATTTGAAGAATGTTGATCTCAATGCACTCCTGAGATTCATACTCAAATCTGGGTGGTTCTAGCAGACACACAATCTTCATATCATTGGTCACTCGTAGGACATACTTTAGAATCATGATACAACGGAGCTTTAGGAACCCATGAGATTCATACCAATCTATGTGGTTTCAATATAAAAAGCGGTTTCTATTTCTCTTTCGACAGGTCACACTGGATGGTTCCCGTAACTGGACACAATGGACCCAACTGATGGTCTAAGTGAAGCTGTGGCAAACTGCCACAAGAGCACCCATTTACCTACCTACCTACCTTTTGTGGACATTTTGTTGCCCGAAAAACGATTCGTACAAAACAAAAATAAAGCATCAAAATTGTTTAAGTGTCATGAATCTGACGAAAAAACATTCGAACTACAATGCAAAACACTAAATGCCCATAACAAGAGATTTTTCTTTTAGCAAAAGATTTCTAGTACCAAGAAATAATCATTATAATGTTAACAAACTGCGATTTGTATACTCAAATTTAATTTAATGTGAGTTTCTTTCCGAATAATACCAACCTTACTTTTAGAAAAATTATTTTTTCATAAACAAATCGAGGGAATTCGAGTTCGGTGACAAAGGACAAATACCCTCACTTCGTGGGAAAAAAAAAGAGAGAATGCTAAGAACACTGACTGAGATTAGTGTATTTGGTGAATTTCGATCAGCTCATGGATGCGTTCCCACAGTTAAGATTGTTTGTTTTATTTCACCACGAAAACGTGTTTTGCAGAATGATAGAAATATTCATTCGTGGAAATAAAATAAAACATTTATGTTTTTACAATTATTATTGTGTTTGTTTTCGTTTGTTGTTTTTGGCGAAATGTTATTTTGCCCGCGAATGTTGACAGAAAAAAGGAAACGGATTCAAAGCGAAGAAGTAAGGAGTATTAAGACTTAAAATGTGTTGGGGTTCTGAGGAGAGATATTAACATTTCTGAGTGGGTATAATTTATGAGTTATAATAATTACATGAAGTAACCGTGTAATAACAGAAAACAAAAATTATATTTTTAACAAAGTTTGCAAAACATTTTAATAAACAAACGAATTTCAAATTAACGTAATTAATGAAAACAATCAAAATAATAAGGTTGCAACGTTCATAGCCCTCAACAAATAATAATAGGACGTCAAATAAATTTTTAGAAATTCTTATGACCAACCAATTGTAGTTGAAAATCAATTTATGAATTTACTTTCTTTAAACTGTAAGTCAAAGAATCGAAACTGAAATATATAGTAAAATTCCATATAATTACTGGTAGATACTGCTTTTATTTACATTTTGCAAATGATCAATATTTCCATTGTTTACAACCACAATGTAAACATCCCGTACTTTATCTAGGTAAAATAAGAAAATCCTAATAATATCCGTGTTTTACAACAACTTACAATAGTTGTTGTAAATGCGTGCTGAAAATCCTACTTTACGTTGCTTTGCTGAGATCGAAGCTCAAAAAAACAGGCCTGATATATTCGTTTTAATGAAATATATGTAGGTACTAAATTCACCACAAGAGACCCACCGTTTTCTTAACACGTCCCGATAACTGCCAATTATTTGAATTATTTGAATTTTTCCCAATGCCACCACAGAATGAATTGTCAGTCATCTGAAAGGTTGCTATGTGCCAGCGTATGCGTGCGTCTTATGGACTTTAACATGGCACACATACTTTCGCACATAGAAACACGGAAAACAGCTTGTAGGCAAATTCTCTTAAGTGGGCGGAGCTGACGGTCTATTTAATACTTAGTTTATGGCAAAGAGGATCTATAACTAGAGAGAAAAAAATATGTTTGACAGCAAAATTGATGCAGCTACCTTTGGAAGTTGTTCCAAAAATAGGTTATTAGCATTCAAGCTAAGCCCAAGTTTTCACTAGGGCAAAAGTGATATATTTTAAATATTCGTAAATATTGCATAAATTTCTATTACTTGGTGGGTATTTTCAACTTCTTTTTTTTTAAGTACCATTTTTGTGCAAAATCAAAATATGATTAGAAATTCTGTGGTTTAATTAGAGTGAACACTGACATGTGTTGTTACTTAGGAACAGTTAAAGTGCAAATTTAAAAAATATTATTCTCCGATATTGTATTGTAAGTAATAGGCCCTGTACACTGCGACCAGAAGAGATCTATTGTGTTGGCCTTTATTATTTAACCAAGGGAGCTGTTGAGGCTCTTTATAAACCTCAGTACCCTTCTTGGTTCCATGTTTCCTATATCTGCAGGACTTATAAATGCCCCTTGCATGTGGAACATTCTGCTCTTTGCCACAGCAGGGCATTCGCAGAGTATGTGTTCCGTTGTCTCCTCCTCTTCTCCGCAGAGTCGACAGGAGTCGTCGTCGGATAGTCCCATTTTTTTGAGGTGGTATCTTAGTGGCCAGTGACCAGTAAGATAACCCGTTAGGATCCTTAGATCTTCTTTGCTTAGCTCAAGTAACTTTTTTGTTTTACTACGAGCTGGGATTATGAGTCTTTTTGCCTGCCTCTGTCCTTTGGATTTTGTCCAGTGTTCGGCAAGGTGATCATCTTCCCATTTCCTGAATTTTGAGTGTACGTAACTCAAAGGTAACCCGAAAAAGGGCTCAGGACCAGTGAGCAGGCGTGATGCGCCTCTTCTCGCTAGACAATCCGCTCTTTCATTTCCTTCGAATCCCTCATGGCCTGGTATCCACGCGACGGTGACTGTGTTGTCCTTGGCCAAGTCTTCGAGGAGGTTAAAACATTCCCAAACTAGCTTTGATCTGATCGAGTACGATCTCAGGGCTTTAAGAGCTGCCTGGCTGTCTGAGAGGATGAAGATGCGGGCACCCTTAGTGCGCCTTCGTAAGCATTCTCGGACACATATCTCTATGGCATGTACCTCCGCCTGAAAGATGTCTGGTGATTTTCCCAGTGCTATGGCTCGTTGAAACCTGGGCCCATAGACCCCAGCACCGGTCGCATCATCTTCCATCTTTGAGCCGTCGGTGTACCAGATTTGTGATCCCGATGGTATTACGAATTGGTTGGTTCTCCAGATATTCCTGTCAGATATGATTATCTTGAATTTTCTGGTGAAGCGAAGCCTTTTAAGCATGTTGTCTGATACCTTGACCACAGGATCATCTTGAAGCATTTGTAATACCCGAAGGTGTCCTGTGAGGTTTCCTGCTTTAAGATTTGATATATCAGGGAGCCTCAGGGCACTAAGACCTGCTTCCTTCTTTACAGAAATATGTAAAGGCAACAGGCTGAGCATTGCCCCTATGGCTGTAGTTGGACAAGTTTTCATTGCCCCCGTTATACCAACACATGCTAAGCGATATATCTTGTTTAGTTTTTGTTGGGCCGTTGTTTGTTCGGTTTTTGGCCACCATGATATCGCTGCATAGGTGATCATTGGTTTGATGATCGTTTTGTATGACCAATAGATCATTTTTGGTTTTAAGCCCCAGGTTTTGCCGTAAAGACGCTGGCACATATAAATTGCCTTTGTCGCCTTCTTTGTGACTTGATCAAGATGTGAATTCCAGGTGAGGGTCTTGTCTAGGATTACTCCTAGATATTTTACCTCTCCTGATACGTCGATGATTGCGTTATTCAGCTTGATCGGTTTTAGTTCTAGTTTTCTCTTTCTTGAGAATGGTATCAGGACCGTTTTTGAGGGATTTATGGTCAATCCTTTGTTCTGACACCATCTGTAGGTTAAGTTTAGGGCCCTTTGCATAATTTCCGATATAGTGGAGTCATGCTTGCCCATAACAGTGATTACTACATCATCTGCATAACCTTGTATTGTATACCCCGATTGTGTGAGGTGATCTAGGAGTTCATCTATGACTAGTGTCCAGAGGAGAGGAGAAAGTACTCCTCCTTGAGGACAGCCTCTAGTGGCTTTGACAGTCTTTTGTGAGCCTCTTGTGATTCTGCTTTCTAGCATATTCAGAACCCATTTTATGATTAGTGGGGCAATGCCTTTCCTTATCATAGCTTTCTTAATGGCATCGAAGGAGGTATTGTCAAACGCTCCCTGGATGTCAATGAAGGCACAGAGAGCCGTTTCCTTTACTGCGAGAGCCTTTTCAATCGTCGTTGTGAGGCTATGTATGGCAGTTTCGGTAGACTTGCCAGCTTGATATGCAAACTGGCTAGCATGAAGTGGGTTACCTTTAAGGAACTGATCCCTTATATATTGATCTAGGACTTTCTCCATGGTTTTTAGAAGGAAGGAGCTGAGGCTGATGGGGCGATATGATTTCGCTAGTTGTTCAGATTTCCCACCTGCCTTTGGTATGAAGACCACCTTGACCTTAGTCCAGCTCAATGGTACGTGGCTTAGAGATAGACTGGATCTGAAGACTCTAATTAGTTGAGGAACCAATAGATCCATACCCTGTTGTAGTAGGCAGGGGTAGATGCCATCAGTTCCTGGTGATTTGAAAGGCTTAAAGGACGAGATCGCCCATTTAACCCTGTCTCGCTGAAATATTTTCCCGGATAGACTGTAATCCCATTTTGATACCGTGAGATCCTGGTGCCTCATCGGTACGATTGGATTGTCTATGCAGATGCATTCCGGGAAATGTGTATCCAGAAGAAGTTGACAGGTTTCTTCAGGAGTATCTGTAAATTCGCCATTGTGCTTTTTAAGAGAGCAGATACCGTTTGAGTGATCGCGAGCAAGGACTTTTTGGAGTCGTGTAGCTGCAGGGAGATTTTCAATGCTCTCACAGTGTTTCCTCCAAGTCACTCTTTTGGATTTTCTCAATTCTGTGTTGTATTCAGTAAGAGCTGTTCTGTATTGGCACCAGTTGCCATTGTTTTTAGCTCTATTGAAAAGCTTTCTTGCAGTGCTCCTAAGGGCATCAAGTCTTTTGTTCCACCATGGGACATCTCTTCGTGTTTTCCTATTTTTTAGGGGACAACTACTTTCGTAGGTCTTTTTGGAGTTGTTCGGATTCAATTTCCAACTCCGGAACGGTCCATAGCGGAACTAAAGAACGATTTATTTCTGATTCAAGGACTAACTTATAGGTTTCCCAGTCAGAGGATTTTGGGTTCCTGTAAACTGTGTTTCTTACGGAGTAAGCTTCCAGGTCGAATCTGATGTGATTGTGGTCCGACATGGATGCTTCTCCGGAAACATGCCAGTTTGTGATGATATTATAGATAAATGGACTTGCCAATGTGAGATCAAGAACCTCTTGCCGAATCGCATTTACGAAGGTTGGTTCTACACCTCTGTTTACCACCACCAAATTATTAGCACAAATATATTCAAAAAGTGACTCACCCCTTTTGTTTATGTTGGTGCTCCCCCACACCGTGTGGTGGGCATTGGCGTCACAGCTGAGGATCCACTGTAGTCTCCTTTCTTCGCAATACCTTATCAAAGCCGCTACTTCTGAGGTTGGTGCTTCAGAAGTGTCTCCAGGGAGGTAGGCAGAGGCGATGACGACCTTCAAATCCCCTCCCTTTTGACCGGCTTTTGGTATTGCGATGAGTGCCGCCACCAGATCTCCTTGAATAAATTCTGAAATTGGAAAAGTTGTTTTAATTAAGTTTTTATTTATCATTAAAGCTGCCCTTGGTCGGACATGCTGTTTATCGTAAATTAACTTACAAGTTTCCTCGTTTGGGAGCCCTTTTATGGCTCCTGATAAGGTCCATGGTTCCTGAATCATGGCTAGATCCAGATCTTCTTTAATAAACCTCCTGCTTAGGACACTAGAAGCTGCCTTAGCATGATGGAGATTTATTTGAAGGCACTTAAGTTGCCTCCTGGTGTTGTTTGCGGATGGACGTCGCATATTTATTTTCTTTGGTGGCCCCTCTGTGCCACCTTTCTACCCCTGCTGCTATTTAATAAGGCCGCCTCTTCTGGGTCTCGCCTCTCATATTTGCGGGGTCTGCCAGAGACACGTTGCCTCTGTTTTTCCCGGCTTGCAGTGGTGCCAGTGCTGGTTTTTCCCGCCTTAGTTGTTGGGCGTCTATATGAGCAGCTGGGGGTAGCATCCATTGCGGCCCTCGGTGCATTTGCCGCATTCTTTTGGGGACATTGGGCAGATGTTTTGGCAATGGGGTCTTTGGTAGTCCCCGCACTTGTTGCTGCAGTCTCCTTTTTATCAGCCGTTGGTCTCGGGATGTCCCTATTTCTTGGCCGAAGGTGTACCTCACCGAAACCGTAGCTTATGCTGCCCTTCAGGGTATTAAGGGTGTTAGCCGACATTGGGTCCAGAGCTAAGGTGAGCTCCGTCATTTGGGGCCTTTGCACCCGGTTGAGTACCCTCCAGTCGTCTACTCTCAGACCATTGTTTTGGCCTTTCACTAGGCCAAGTATTTTATTAGTTGGGGTTTCCTCCCCAGGAAAGTAGCCGACGAAGATTTGTGGCCGAGGAACTTCTTCCTCTTTCACAGCCCTAAGTTTGGCATCTTTCCACGGTACCAGGGTTGGTACAATCATTTCCAGCCAGTCGCTTGTCGTTTGATCTTTGCACGTAAAGGCGAGCCAGCCAGGTTTGAAGGTGCAACCACGGAACTGGGGTTTGGTGGCATTGTCCTGTTTGTTTACTATGCAGTCCAGGACACTGTTTTGCACCAACTTTAGTTGGTCCGTGGACCATATCGTAGCAGGGTAATCACTCGGTATTACACCTATCTTTATACACCCAACAACGTCCCGAAAGGTTGGTGCTTGCTGAGGTGATAAATGTACAGCCTCAGTAGCCTTACGCTTTGGGGTGTTGCTCGTTGGGGTTGAGCTCTCATCCCTGGGTCTCTTGGGACGAATGTCTTTGCACCTGACGGGTTCCAAGGCCATTGAACGTGCCTCTTCAATTTGGTATCCAGCGTCAAGTAGCTTCTTCAGGCGTTTACGTCCAGCACCTGAAAGCTTGATTTTGCCCGCATCGTTTGGCTTGACTGACCCAGATGGTTTGTCTATTGCTGTCGATGATTTCGGGGATGCGAGTAACGCAGCTTCCTCCTCCGCCGATATAACGTCCATGGGAGTAGCGATAACCGAGTCCTCACTAATCAACATGGTGTTATAGTGTTCAGTTTCTTCAGCAGGACCAGGTGCCCTAGCTGTAGAAACTGGGAGGTCCAAAGTGACCTCTGGTTGCAGTTTGAAAGGTGTGCATTCCTTATCTTTTGTTATGTTTATGTTTTCTGTATCCATAAGTTTTTAGAAAATTGCGAGAAAGATATGCCCCCGAGGCAGAGCTCCATACCTCGGGAGGGCTAGTTTAAACCGGAGGTCGCCTGTTATCCGGAGTTCACCGTTATAAGACACATTTACGTAGTGCCATTCATCCCTTAGGTACGGTTGTTATACGCCCGGGATTACGGGTTTTTATCGAGTTTCCGCTCTAGATCCGTCATATTTAGTCGAAAGCAGTGGTACCTCTTGCAGGTTGTGGCTCTACACCACTTATGACGATCCTGGGAACATTGTTCCCCTGGTATCCTTTGGCACGGAAAGTGACTAACTCAAGGTGAGAGGTGATGGCCTCTTCCCCTCGGCTAGACAACTTTCCAGCTTATGAGACACCTTCACCACCAATATAATCATGATTAAAGATTAAACTCCTAACAAAAAGACAATATAATGTGGAATTTAATTGGATTCTGGGATTCTATCCGATTTCAGATTTTGCGTATTCAATCGAACGTAAGAATCCAAATCGTTTTGTTAATTTTTAGTTCTCGCGTGTTCCATTCGTTTTTTTGATATTCTTTTGCAAATTTTATAAATAAATTCTATTCGTTCGAGTTCGAAGCTCAAAAAAACTCGGCTTATATAGGATTTTTTTTATTTTGGAATGTACCCGAAAAAATTAAATGCGCATATAGTTATATAGTTATAATCAGGTAGGTAGGTATTATAAACGGACAAAAACAAGAATTATTTATCCATTTTATGTACCATTTACAGATGCTGAAACTAAAATAGCTTTTTCCCCACAACGTAAAACAAACGCTTTCCTTAAACTGTGTTAAAATAGCTATTTTGTTTTAATATGACTTCAAAATGAAAAGCATTAAAATCGACGAAAAACAATTTGTTTTCTTTAAAATATACCTACAATAGATGCTTGAAGTTGCAAATAAATCTCTTTTAATAAGAGTGCAAAAATCGTTTGCGTTGATTTTTCTCTGATTAATGTCATGAGATCGATTTGTGATAGACATTGAAAAAAAAAAAACATGATTTTATTGGGGTATTTGGCATTGTGACAAAATTATATATCAGAAATTACATTTAGTAAAAACAATTTCATAAACCTTAAAAACTTTTAAACTGAACTGAGATGTGAACGCCGTATAACTAATGTTCACCAAAAATGCCGAACACAGTCGCCCATACCATAATAATGGCCGCCCGAATGACGTAAAGTGCCTACATAGGATTTCCTAAGTATGCGTGCGGGAGCAATGGCGCTCCTTTGATTTGTACAGGCACTAATACTTAGAAATTCCTATGCAGGACAGCAGCCAAACAACAGCTTGTAGGCAAATGTACCGTTTCTGCTCTCAGTTGGCTCTCTAGATATAGATCCTCTTTGGCCGCGGGCAGAATGAGCATGATCGGCTTCGGCATGCGTTCGCTGCCATTATCACCAAGCAAAATAAGCAGTGTGTTGTTTGTGTGACTGAAGCACATCAGAAGAGTGTTGCCATAATCTACAATGCAAGCATGTCATTAGGGTTTTTCTATGGATTTTGTCAATGAATTTCTGGTTTTGGTGCTTTCGAGAGCGAGTTATTATATAGGGTGTTGCCATTCGGCTTTAATTTGTTTGTATTTCTGAAGGATCCAATAATATTCAGTTAACCCATTTTTAATGTTGTCTTTTAGAAATAAGGTTTATTCGTGAGATGTTTTAATGCATTCATTTCATTAATGCAACAAGTGGTCATAAGTGCGTTGTAGTGATATTGCGATAAATTAATAGTAATTACTAGGGCAACCGGATTCATGCCAATGCGTGTTTTTTTTTTTTGGATATCGTATTAAATATTTTAATATTCAAAACTAAGTACCTACATATTTTCAGGGCATATTTCTGCATATTTGGGTATAAATTTCAATTTGTACAGCATGTTTTTGACATATTATTTATCACTTTTGTTAAATTTTTTAATCAAATAGTTTTTCACACTGAAATATCAAAATGACAAAGCAGGTAAACCTATACGGCTTATTGACGGTCGTTGGGAGGCAGTGGCAGAAATTACTCATCGGATTAGTTGATATTTTAATATGTGATATTAGTGTTTTATGTTTTACAATATTTATAATGAATAAATTGGATTACGGTGATATATATTGCGTTTTGAATTTTTTTTTGTGTTACGAAATTTGTATTTTTCGTTGGAAAACAAACTTAAGCGATTAGGCCTACTGGGGATACCCTTAAAAAAAACTCCTATCATCTTATCGGGAAAAAAAATACGTATAATTTATTTCATTCAGTAATATGTTTATTTTAAATTGAAAGATGGTAAAATAGTATTGCTCTCTAAGTTATGGCGAATTATCATATAAACCATGGCAACCCTGTGAGAGCTTTAAAGAGGGACCGATTTATGTAAGTCATTGCAACCAGACTGAGAGACAAACATTCTATCTTCCCTGTACTGACAATTTTTGTTGGACAGAGTATAGGGTTGGATTTGTCATCATTTTTCAACACGGATCGTATCATACAAATGCGAAAATGTTAGTGAATGTGTGCAGTGCATGTCATCTTGTTTCGTGTTTGTACTTTGATGCACATAATGCTCATGGATTGATAAGCAGTGTGTATCTTAGGTTTAGGTATTCTATTTGAACTCGGATCGTCAATATCATGTCGAATGTTACTCATGAATGCTGATATTTTTCAAAAATTGTGAACAAATACACTCAATTTATTTCTAGTACTTACTGTCCCTAACCTAGTAATTCTTAGGACCAAACCATAGCTTTGCAACAAATCGTTCCATTTTTGCCAGTTTATTTGTCAATTCAGTGATTGACCCAATCCATGGTTATTTTTTTTTTCTTGTCCTTTGGTTTTTGATGAGTAATTTCTTTAGGTAGATTTTTTATTAGTGTATTTATTTTTAGTTATCTAGACAAAACAAAAAGAAAGTCAAAATCAAATAATACACGAATTTTTTAAGAACTGAAGAATAGAACTTTGTTCAGTTCTTGCCAGGCAATTGCTGCGTATGCACGTGTGTTTTCCTTTGCTAAGAATTTTTTCATATAGTGCTCGAGGCCAGTGCCTCTATAGTACTCGCTCTTCCTTTCACTCTCCGTGGTAAGTGCTTAAAAAACTCTCTTCACCTTAATCTTGTGACAACTGAAAAAATACACATCGACTACTGCATACGATAAACAAAAATTGACGGGGGGACACCCCCCATAGATAGCAACCGGTTTAACCTACTCGATTCTGAGTTTGTGTTAGGCCGGGGTAAATAACACCAAAACAAGAGAAAATGCCATGAACTTGACTACGCACCATTACCAATTATCAACAATGGCAATAACATTCCTCGCTTTATCGTTATCTCTGGTACGAAAAAAAATAGGTGAGAACCTACGACCACTTTCATCTTATAATCCCTTCCAAATCAATCGCGGCCTAGAATTTATTTCTAAGGACTTCCTTGATGTTAAGCCAATGAGATCAGGGGACCTACTGGTAAAAGTTTTAAGCTTGCAAACAGCAGACAAATTTTTAAAAGCCAAATTCGTCGATTTAATACCAGTTGGAATTACAAGTCATATAAATCTAAACTCGGTTCAAGGCAGAATATATTCCACATATATTATTGACATATCTGAAGAAGAATTATTATCGGAACTCAAGAAATTAAAAAAAAAAATACTGAAAAGGGAAAAAATGAACTTGTACCCACAAGTGCCGCTATAATCACATTTGATCTGATTCGACGACCTAATGAAATAAAAATCGGCTGGCTAATTTGTAAAGTTGATGAGTTTATTCCAAACCCAATGCGATGCGTTTCATGCCAAAAACTTGGTCACACGAAAAACCGTTGCAATAATTCTTTTATTTGAAAAGAATGCTGCCTCCTGCCGCCGCACGCAACCTGCCCCCGTATTTTCTGTGTTTACTGTAATGTAGAGAGTCACACATCATATGACCCCTCTTGCCCGGCTTTCCTCCGGTATAAATCAGTAAATAAAATTAAAGCTGATCGTCGCTGCACTGTTCGAGAGGCCTGGCCATAAACTAAGTATTAAATAGACCGGCAGCTCCGCCAATTTAAGAGAGTTTACCTACAAGCTGTTTTCCGTGTTTCTATGTGCGAAAGTATGTGTGCCATGTTAAAGTGCATAAGACGCACGCATACGCTTGCACATAGCAACCTGACAGATGACTGACACTTCATTCTGTGGTGACATTGGGAAAAATTCTAATAATTCAAATAATTGGCTGTTATCGGGACGTGTTAACAAAACGGAGGGTCTGGTGTGGTGAATTTAGTACCTACATACATTTCATTAAAACGAATATATCAAGCCTGTTTTTTTGAGCTTTGCTCAGCAAAGCAAAGTAAATTAGGATTTTCTTTTTCAGCACACAATTACAACAACTGCGCTAGACTTGACACTTCGAGACTCGTAATAGTTGTTGTAATTGCGTGCTGAAAATCCTACTTTACGTTGCTTTGCTGAGATCGAAGCTAAAAAAAAACGGATATAATTACGATTTTCTTATTTTACCTAGATAAAGTACGGGATGTTTACATTGTGGTTGCAAACAATGGAAACATTTACCATTTGCAAAAATGTAATAAATAATTATTTGGAATTTTACTAAATATTTTATTTATATTTTACTATAGTAGTAGTAGTAGTAGTATAGCGACTTTATTAACATTTAATATAAGTTTATAATGTTTTGGTTGTATTTACAAACAATGTTAACTAAGTCTTTTATGGTTTGGCTTATGGCCGTCTACCAGATTGACAATTTAGTTAAAAAAAATATACAATGACTAATGACTTTAAATATGTACATGAGTTCTGTAGCGACTTGCAGTTGTGGCATAGTTGTATAAAACTTCCAATCCAAGAATTCCTTTAAAAATTTCAATAACCTCATCCAAGTCCAGTAAAGTTCGTCCGAAGTATCTTATACGGAAATCTCTTAAAATGGGGCATCTTCCGATGAAATGGTATACAAGGTTGCACAAGTCACATAAAATTGGAAGATCAGGTCGATGCGGGATAAAATATAGGTTAAACAATTCTCCTCTAAGCTTGAATATTGTGCTTATCATTTGCAGAGGATAACGGTTAAGTAAGTATGTAGAAGCGTTTGCAATGAGGTTATAGTTCAACCTACTATACACCAGCCTATGTTGCGATGAATGTGCTTCAGCTATAAACTTGTCGTACATGTTACTGCCCGCTTTTTTCAAGATGTCGGCAAACATATTTTTCAGCGTTTCAGCTGAGATATTCAAGCGGAAGCCGTAACTATCTGCTAGCTCCTCCCACTTTTGCACCAAGTGACCTCTTGTTGAAAGTATATGCTTCAGGACAATCCTTGGCAGTCTTCCTTCTTCCATCTCCCCTATTTTTGCAATGTAATCTGCATGCATCTTCAGTGTATCCAAAAAAAAGCGGGGAAACTCCCGTTTCTTAATGCAGCATATAATTCGGAGTACAAGCTGGAAGTCGAAAGATTCGCTTCAAAAAGTACGTAAGGAATTTCTCAACTTCTTCAAAATAGCAATATCCCCAAACTTGAGCTCCATACAGCAGTATAGAAGCTGCTGTAGCACGGAATAAACTGTTTTTCGACGTGTGCTCGATATACTTGTTGTCGATGCATCGCGTCCAAACTGATGAAACGGCTCTTTTAGCTGCGTACACCAACGCAACAACACCCTGATAGGACCATTTTTCGTTGCGAGAGTATCTTCCACCACCATTTCTAAAAATCATCATCTTTGATTTCGACAGGTTTACAGTCAAATTCCATTGATTGCAGTATCTTTCAAGACGATTGATAACTAGCTGCATCCCATTTACTGTCTCCGACAAAAACATTATATCATCCGCAAACTTTAACGCTGGTATCCGCGTACTACCAAGTTAAATCCCTCCTCCTACTTCCTCAACTATATCATTTATAAACAAGATGAAGAGCAATATGCTTAAGATGCACCCTTGTTTAACACCCATTTGCGATCCAAATTCTTCAGAAACGGAATCTCCATTCCAAACGTACGCCACGTTGTTCTTATACATCTCTACTAACACATTTATTATTTTGCTTGACAAACCGATTTTGTACAGCTTATAAAAGAGAGCTTCACTTGCTATGGAGTCAAAAGCAGCGCAAAAGTCAACAAAGAAGACATATAGTTTTTTATGGTTCTGTTTAAAAGTCTCAGCAATATTTATAAGAGTGAAAATGTGATCCAGTGTGGAATAGTGCTTCCTGAACCCTGCCTGGTATTCATTTAAAATCTTGTTGTTTGTTATCCATTGCGTAAGCCTATTAAAGATCACAGCACTAAATAGTTTCGCCAAAGTATTCAAAAAGGAAATGCCTCTGTAGTTAGCTGGATTACCTAACTCGCCTTTTTTATGCAGTGGGAACATTATCGATCTTTTAAAGCTTTCTGGAACACTGGCTTTTTCGAAGATTCTGTTAAATTCTTTTGTAAGTGCAACGAGAAATTCTGTGGAACTGTTCTTGTAGAACTCGAAAGGAATCCGATCGTCTCCTGGTGCTTTTCTCGGTTTAGATGAATAAACTGCACTTTTCACCTCAGCTAGAGTAAATACTTACTTACTTACTTAGGTGGCGCTACAGTTCGGGTGAACCAGGGCCTCAACCAACAAACCTCTCCAGCTGGCCCGGTCCTTAGCCAACTGCCTCCAGTTGCGCACTCCAAGTTGGTTGAGGTCGTTTTCCACTTGTGCGCGCCACCTTAGGCGAGGTCTTCCTCTACTGCGTTGACCCTCTGGGTTGGAATCGAAAACTCTGCGGGCCGGAGCGTTGATGTCCATTCGCTCTACATGTCCTAGCCATCTTAAACGTCCAATGCGCAGTTTTTTGACTAGGTCGATGTCGCTGTACAGCTCGTATATTTCGTCGTTGAATCGTCTCCTCCAAAACCCGTCAACGCATACGGGACCGAATATCTTACGAAGAATTTTTCTCTCGAATCGACAAAGGATATCTTCATCCGCCTTGGAAATAGTCCATGCTTCAGATCCGTACAGCAGGACTAGGATGATGAGAGTCTTATACAGAGTCTCCTTAGTCTTTCGAGAGAGGGCCTTACTACACAGTTGCCTTCTCAGCCCAAAGAAACAGCGGTTGGCAAGAGTTATTCTCCGTTTGATTTCTGATGAGATGTCATTTTCAGATGTTATAGCAGAGCCAAGGTAGACAAAGTCCCTTACTACCTCAAAGTTATAGCTATCTATTGTGACGTTCTGCCCGATTCGTCGATGTTGGGTGTCCCTTCTTGTTGACAGCATATACTTGGTTTTGCCCTCGTTAACCGCTAAGCCCATTTTAGCCGCTTCTGTGTCTATACTTGCAAACGCGCCAGTGACAGCTCGCTGTGTTCGTCCAATTATGTCAATATCGTCCGCGTATGCAAGTAATTGTACAGACTTTTGAAAGATCGTACCTCGTATGTTAGCTTGTGAGTTTCGCACAATTCGTTCAAGTATGATGTTAAAGAAGTCACATGACAGCGCATCGCCTTGTCTAAATCCTTTTTTGACATCAAAGGTCTCGGTTAGGTCATTGCCGACCTTGATGCAGCAGCGAGATTTCTCCATCGTCATCCTACACAGACGGACGAGTTTGGTAGGGATGCCAAAACTAGACATGGCTCTGTATAGTTCTTCTTTGAAATCGATGAAAAGATGGTGAGTATCGATTTGGACTTCTTGGGTTTTTTCCAGGATCTGCCTAAGTGTGAAAATTTGATCGACGGTGGACTTTCCTGGCCTAAAACCACACTGATAGGGGTTTTAGGCGTTCACACAATATTGCAGATAAGGTCTTGTAAGCGATGTTAAGGAGACTGATACCTCTATAGTTGGCGCAGTTGAGGTGGTCTCCTTTCTTGTGGATCGGTCAAACGATGCTGAGATTCCATTCATCAGGCATGCATCCATCTGACCAAATCCTAGAAATGAGTTGGTGCATGCTCTCCACCAAGTCATCTCCAGCTGCTTTAAAAAGCTCGGCGGGTAGACCGTCAGGCCCAACAGCCTTGTCGGTTTTAAGCTTGGATATTGCTATCTTCACTTCATTTTGATCAGGTGGACGGTAGTTTTGGCCATCATCGTCTAAGTTGAATGGTTCGTTCTGCCTGACAGCGGGATATTTTTACTATATATTTTATTATATATATTGTATTCATAAATTGATTTTCAACTACATATTGGTTGGTCATCAGAATTTAATAAAAATTATTTGATGTCCTATTATTTGGTTGAGGGCTATGAACGTTGCGACCTTATTATTTTGATTGTTTTCATTAATTACGTTAATTTGAAACTCGTTTGTTTATTAAATTGTTGCAAACTTTGTTAAAAATTTAATTTTTTTTCCCCCTTTTTGTTTTCTGTTATTACACGGTTACTTCATGAAAATATTATAACTCATAAATTATACCCACTCAGAAATGTTCATATCTCTCCTCAGAACCCGAACACAATATTTTAAGTCTTAATATTCCTTAGTTCTTCGCTTTGAATCCGTTGCCTTTTTTCTGTCGACATTCGCGGGCAACATAACTTTTCGCCAAAAACAACAAACGAAAACAAACACAATAATAATTGTTAAACCAAAATATTTCATTTTATTTCCACGAATGAATATTTCTACCATTTTGCAAAATACGTTTTCGTGGTGAAATAAAATAAACAATCTTAACTGTGGGAACGCATCCATCAGCGGATCGAAATCACCAAATACACTAAACTCAGTGGGCCTTACCAATAATCATTTTTAACCTTCACACTAAATATTTCCTAGGTCACAATATGCAATTTTGTATGGAAATTTTCGCCATTGTGAGCTCGAAAAATTTAGTCTGGACACTAAAAATGATTATTAGTACCGCGGAGTCAGTGTTCTTAGCATTCTCTCTTTATTTTTCCCACGAAGCGAGGGCATTTTTCCCTTTTCGCCGTACTCAAATACCCTCGATTTGCTTATGAAAAAATATTTCTTCTAAAAGTAAAGCTGGTATGATTCGGAAAGAAATTCACATTAACTTAACCTTGAATATAAAAATCGCAGTTTGTTAACATTATAATGATTATTTCTTGGTACTAGAAATCTTTTGCTAAAAGACGAATCTCTTTTTATAGGCATTAAGTGCGTTCCATTGTAGTTCGAATGTTTTTTCGTCAGATTCATGATTCTTAAACCATTTTGATGCATTATTTTTGTTTTGTACGAATCGTTTTTCGGGCAACAAAATGTCCACAAAAGGTAGAAATTCCACGATGTAGGATGACTGCTGAGTGTCAGTATTTCATTATACCCCCTCCATTCACATTTTTTTTTTTTTGTTTTGTTGCCTCACACGTATTCACCGATACGAAATTTAAGAGAGAATTTTTCTTTCAAAATTTGCGGGGGGAATCGGGTAGGTGCGCGGGAGCTGACGGTCTATTTAATACCTAGTTTATGGGCCTGGCAGATATTAAATGACAATCCCTCACTGCATCAACTTACAGCTCCTAAACAGCGGAACCCCGGTAAACCAACGATGGCTGAAATCATAAAGAACCGCATAGCAATAGAGACAAACGCACATCAAATTATTGCTCCAAGAATTAAGACTTCTAATAACTCCCCAACAACACACTCTACTAAGTCCAAATGTCAAACGGAACAAAACTCAAACAAACAAACCCTCAGCAACCGCAAGCAAGTCTCTTACACGGTGTCTCCACCTGCAAATTTTCTTTCATGAAATCTGTCAAATTTGGTCGCGTTGAAAGAACGACAATATGAAATGAAATGTAGGGTGGGCATTTCGTATCATGAAATTTCATTCGTTGAAATGTCGTTGAGCAGAGCACATCGTTGCGTTCTCGCATTAAAGGCCATGAAGGAATTAGAAGAATTGCGGAAACCAGCTGAGAAAAGAAAACGAAGGTTTTGGGTAAATCCATTTCTGGAAAAAAGGGAAATGCACAATTTAGGGGAACATTTGTTGAAAGATGTTCTGTGGGAAGATGACGAGTTTCGGAATTTTTGCAGAATGCATATTGACAAGTTTCTTCTACAAGGAACTGTGAATGTTTACGATCCATCTTAATTACTCTTTGTTTCGTCATTTGTGTTCTTCTAAAAGGATCTATAAATGTTTATGATCCTTTCTTATCCCTTTTCGTTGTAGCTATATGCATATTTTCCATTTTCTGTTTTATGATGCTTGTAAAACTATCTGGAAATGTTTTTTTCCTTGTTTAAATTTTCGCACATCTGGCAATCGTGTAAAAATTGGTAAAAGGTTCGATGACCCAAAAATAAACTCATACAACACGAACTCATTCCCACTCAGCCAT
The DNA here is from genome assembly GCA_949126925.1 of Cheilosia vernalis. NCBI lineage: Eukaryota > Metazoa > Arthropoda > Insecta > Diptera > Syrphidae > Cheilosia > Cheilosia vernalis. Next base: position 5,660,324 of record OX421363.1, read on the forward strand.
CGCTGGAAAAAAACAAGAAATAATAACCAGCTATTTCCAAGAGCAAATAAGATCTGTCTTGACCGACATGCAAAACTATAATGCCCATGTGACTACATCCTAGATCCTACCTACATCCATTCTCTGTTCCCATTTACCATATCCTTGTAATGACTATATTTGTCTCGTTTTTATTCAAATACCTAGACTGCGAACCAAAGAGGATCTACAAATAGAGAGTCAGCTCACTTGCCCGTTGCCCCTAACCGATTTTCCCCGCAAATTTTGAATGAGAGCCCTCTCTCGCGCGCTCTTATTTTTCCTGTCTGTGAATACGTGTTATTAATGGCCGCCGGGTGACACTTTTTCAATAACAAACAATTTGTAAATGAATTTATAACAATAAATGTAAAAGGAATACATGTTGAGTATGTTTTTTTAGATAGCTTTACTTGTGCTCTATCCATTTTAGGTGCCAACAAATGCTCATCCATTCACATTTCAGGTTTTTTTTTAGTGTTCTTTACATGAAAAATATTTTTGACAGCAAAATTCATGCAGCTACCTTTCGGAGTTACCATGCAAGTTAAACCCAAGTTTTCCCTAGGGCTAAAGAATTTATTTTTAAACATTCCTGAACATTGCATAAATTTCTATTACTTGGTGGGTGTTTTCAACTTCTTTTTTTTCAGCACCATATTTGTACAAAATCAAAATATGATTTGGAATTCTGTAGTTTAATAAGAGTGAACACTGTAATGTGTTGTTGTTACGTAGGAACAGTAAAAATGATGATTTTATTTAGTTATATATATATCTTTAAAAAAATATATATTATTCTCGGATATAATTATGATTAAAGATTAAACTCCTAACAAAAAGACAATATAATGAGGTATTTAATTGGATTCTGCGATTCGATCCGATTTCAGATTTTGCGTATTCAATCAAACGTAAGAATGCAAATTGTTTTGTTAATTTCTAGTTTTATAACGTTGTATTTTAAAATGTCCACTGATGTTTTTGTAAGCGTCTCTAATTTATTAATTAACAAAAAAAGTACACTTTATGTGTTTTTGAAATACAAAAAGTGATGTTGTTCTAAGTATATTCGTGTTTTTTGAGCTTCGAACTCAGCAAAGTAGGGTTTTCAGCTCGCAATTACAACCTTATTACAACAACTACTGCGAGTCCTCGAAGTGTCAAGTAGAGCGGAGTTATTGTAATTCCGTAATTTTTCTTACATTTTTTGTTTGACTTAAACCTAACGGTTGAATTAAATCTTGGTCGTTAAATGTTGCTTATGAATTATAAAGCTAGATTATCAACAAAAAAAAAATAAACAAATATCCTTTAAATTTTCTAGAATAATAATTTATTCATTCATTCATCTACTTCTCAGTCAATTCCACAACAAAAAACCAAATCATTCAACTGAAATATTACATTTCTTTACTGTTCCATCTGTCCGGAATTTGTTTTCTGATCCATTCAGGGGTGGTTGATTAGTTGTAATTGTTTTCGTAGGGAAACATTTTTCTGACGCAATTTTGGCTATGACTGCCTAAACGAAAAAAAATCATTTTCATACTGTTCCCAAATTTTCTGTTGCATTTTACGTATGGATTTAACTAGGCCCTTACTTAGCTTGTCGGTTTTGCTTTGTTCTGAATCGAAGAAAACGGGAATGTAAAAGGAGAGAAATATAAGGGAAATTCTATCGCGAACATGCCAAAAATTTGTTGATATCGATGTCATAAAAGTATTGCTGTTCTTTGTATCGTACAATTTAAACATTCATTTCACTTCAATTACATAACAAATTTCACTTGATACCAAGAAATAAGAAAATCGAACAACTTTTCATATAAAAATGTAGCGAATAAATTACAACCTGGAACTAAGAAAACCCATTATTTACAAACACAGCCCCGCACTCGACATTGAAAAGAGAATCCACCTTAGGCTACCTCACATCTGGTTGAAGCCGAAAGTGTAGGCTGGTTTTTTTTTTAAGTATGTGTGTGCCCCCTTTGATTAACATGGCACAAACACATAATTTCAAACTGGTCTACACTCAAGGACAAATCCAGCTTGTAGGCAATCCCTCTTTTTTGGCTGAAGCTGTCAGTCTATTTAATAGTTAGTTTATGCTGCGAACAATCAGTCTCTCTCTCTTCAAAAGAACATGATTATAATCCACAAAAAAAATCCCTCAAACACACAAAATCTTACTCTCTCAGAAGTACTTCAACAGTATAAAAATCCCATTCCAAAACACTTAAACGTAAGCAATAACCAATCATAATGGCTCTGTTGGAAATGGATCTCTCAATCCTCCAATGGAACCTTCAAGGCTATTCAACCATCAAACATGCCCTCGAAATTTTAATTGCAGAACACAACCCTGGGGTGGGATTCTGTAAATAACGAAACGAAAACCACTTTCGCGTTTCAAAAAACGAAATAAATCACGCAAAAGCGAAAATCTGCTTCATGTAACTCCTAACGTTTTTTTGTTTACATTCGTTTAGGTTTGAGGAACTGTGTGACAACAAAATTATAGTTTGGCAGTCTCAGTATGTAGCAAATGAAAGGCAGCTATGTTTAACCTAAAACGTTGAACAAAACTAAAAGAAAAAAAAAAAATTTCTGACTAAGAACCAAATTTAGATAAACCAACATTTTGTCAGGTAATGTGAGAGGATTCGAAGAATCCCGCAGATTTTTTCTAATTTTTTTTAAGTTTACGTGTTTATTGTCCATTTCACTTTCGTCGCGTTGTTCATTTGTAAGGCTAACTCATCACTCGGCTTTGTTAAACGTTGGTCTAAAGAATTCTCCGACCCTTACGTGACTAGATCTCTCTACATCTCTTTAGTTCGCCCCCTCCTTGAATACGCTAGTCAAGTGTGGTCTCCTTTTCATAGAGTTCATGTAGACAGAATTGAGAACGTCCAACGTCGCTTTCTTCGATTCGCCCTTCGAGGTCTGCCTTGGGACGATCCTTTTATCTTGCCACCCTATATTGACCGGCTCAATCTCATTAACCTGAATACCCTAGAGGAACGCAGAGACGCTGCAGACATTCTTTTCATTTTTCGTCTTCTCTCCGGCTCCGTCGACTGCGCCTCTCTTTACAACTCTATATTCTTCAACACTAACCCCCGTAATTTACGTTGCCCTCGGCTCTTTTACCCACCACACCATCGTACCTCATATGGCTCCAATGAACCGATATCCCGTATGCTGCGAAAGGTTAATTCCAACCTTTCAGTTTTCGATTTCAACCGCAGCGCTGCCCACCTGAAACTCGATCTCCTTCACCACTCTCCTTATCTTTAAGTCTTTTCATGTCTTATTTTTTAGTGTCTTAGTTTTAAGCTGTTACTTTAAGCCTAAATGTTAATTTTAGCTTGTATTAAGCCAAATATATGGGGGTATTGCCCCCACTAAAATTAAAAATTAAAATTTCACTTTCGTCGCTTTCGCTGGTCAACAAAAAATAGTTTGTTAGCATTTCTAGTAAAATATTCAGTACAATCTTAAAAGTTAAAATCACCAAACTCAAAGAGAATAAATAGGAAAATGATAAACGTCAACAAAATAGCTGTCGTTTGTTTTCTTTCGTGGAGACGATAAAATCTGTTCGTTTTTAACGTTACATGAAGCAAGAAAAGCGAAAACGTCAAAGAAAATGTGTTCGATAGTTTTTTTTCGCGCCCACGAGAATTTCTCTCGTTTTTTATGTTACATGAAGCAAACTGTTCGTGTGCACGAAAACGTTTAAACGTTTTCACCTTACAGAATACCGGCCCTGATATAATAGCACTACAAGAAACACATATTATCGAAAAAAGCGCCAAATATTTTAACATGAAAAACCACCATAGTTTTCATCTGGTATAGGTATACTCGTATACTTGTGAAAAATAACATACCCATTCTTTCGCACACTACATCCACCTCTAACCTTCTCTACCAAACAATTATAATTCCAACAAAAAAGCCTTTACTTATAAGTTATAACAAATATTTAACGGGTGATTTTTTAAGAGGTTTAGAACTTTTAAAAAAAAAAAAAACACAAAAAATTCGAAAAAATGAATGAAATATTTATTTGAATCGATAGATTGAACCTTGCAATTTAATGTTTAAAGATAATTTCATGCAAATGTTGACCGCGGCTGCGTCTCAGGTAGCCCATCCGCTGAGTCCAATTTGGCATACTCTTTCACACATATCGGCCGGTATCTCACGAATGAATGCATGGATGTTGGCTTCCAGTGCGTCAATCGAAGCGGGCTTGTCCCTATACACATTAGCCTTGACATACCCCCACAAAAAATAATCTAATGGTGTCAAATCGCACGATCTAGGCGGCCAATTGACCGGCCCGAAACGTGAAATTAACTGTTCACCAAACTCGCCTCGCAATTGCGCCATTGTTTCGCGTGCTGTGTGGCATGTGGCACCGTCTTGTTGAAACCACATATCATGCAAGTCAAGAACTTCCATTTCGGGCAAAAAAAAGTTTGTTATCATGGCTCGGTAGCGTTCACCATTGACAGTAACGCTGCGATTAGCATCATCTTTGAAGAAATATGGCCCAATAATGCCGCCGGCCCATAAACCACACCAAACAGTGGCTTTTTCGGGATGCATTGGTAGCTGTTGCAATGCTTCTGGCTGATCTTCACTCCAAATGCGGCAATTTTGCTTATTTACGTACCCATTCAACCAAAAATGAGCCTCATCGCTGAACACAATTTTTCGATAAAAAAGCGGATCCTCGGCCAGCTTTCCAAGAGCCCATTCACCAAAAATTCGGCGTTGTGGTAGGTCGGCTGGCTTTAGTTCTTGCACCAGCTGTATCTTAAAAGGCTTTACGCCCAAATCCTTCCGCAAAATTTTCCACGTAGTGCTGTAACAAAGGCCTAACTGCTGGGAACGGCGCCGAATCGACATTTCGCGGTCTTCTGTCACACTAGCTGATACGGCCGCAATATTTTCTTCACTATGCACAGTACGTAAACGTGTTGGTGGTTTAATGTCCAACAAAATAAATTTGGTGCGAAATTTGGTCACAATCTTCCGAATAGACTGCTCAGAAGGTCGAGAATGCCGATCATAAAATGGAAGCAGCGCGCGATGAACATTTCGAACCGAGCACGAATTTTGATAGTAAAATTCAATAATTTGCAAGCGTTGTTCATTTGTAAGACGATCCATGGTTAAATTGCAAACGAAACTGAAGCTGTTTGACAGTGACACAAGGTACTAAACACACGTCAGCTGTCAAAACCAGTGTTGCCAAAACCAAACCAGCTAAAAAATCACCCGTTATAAAGAACATGATGTTACAATAACCCCAGAAATTCTCAATGACATTCCTTTAATTAATAACAGCCACCACATTATATTGGGAGACATAAATTCTGCTAACCTTCTTCGGGGATCTAATACAACAAGTACTCTAGGCACCATATTTGAAGTTTTTGCGGATGATCGTAATCTTATAATCCTCAACGATGGTTCACCTACCCATTTCAGCACTAGGAATACTTTTACAGCTATTGATGTTACTCTTGCTTCCCAAGATATTCCACTTATCTTGCATTGGGAGGTAGTAGATTCGAATAAAGATCATATGCTTATAATAATTCGAACACGGGGAAAGGGTTGCAAGAAAAACGTAAATGCGAGATTCAAACAAGAGTTAGCAAACTGGCAGTTATTAAAATCAACATCGCTAAACTTATCCGCAATAACACCTGTCTCTTCCAACACAAATCAGGAAGCTGCAAAAATAGAAAATCATAAGAGCAACTGCAGCTAAATGCATCCCAACTTCAAAAATTAATAGTGCAAATAAAAAACAGCCATTATGGTTTACAAAAGAAATTGCAAAACTTCGCCTGGCTCAAACTACGTAGAAACCCCATCACTGAAAATTGCACAGCATATAGAAAGTACTAAGCAAAATTTCGAAGGGAATCAATCTTGTCAAAGAGAGCATCATGGGAAAGGTTTGACAACACAATGACTCCATCATTAGATCTAAGAACATTATGGAACCGAATCAAATCGCTTCGTACTTAAAAACCACTACCAGACTTTCCCTATATGATATCAAACCAAGCAATTATCAATGATCCTGAAATAATAGCCAACACCTTTGCAGAATTATGGAAATCCTATAGTTCGAACAAATTGATTACCGCCAAACAAACCTTTATGATTAATGATCTACCTTCGTTGTCAATGCAGTCAGCAGAGAATACCTTGCAGAGCAAATAACAACAGTTGAGCTAAATATGGCTATTCAAACTGCAAAAGGAACTACACCAGGAAATGACAAAATAACATATAAAAAACTAAAACATTGTGATGAAAAACTAAAAGCAAGAATATGTTCTCTATACAATAATATCATCAATACCGGTAACTTCCCACATGACTGGAAGAGAGCGCAACTTAAGCCCATCCCCAAAAAAGCACGGACATGTCACTCCTTCGAAGAATATCGGCCGATATCACTTCTCCCAGTTCTCTCCAAAATTTTTGAGAAAATCATTGCGAGACGAATCAGTTGGGAAATTGAATAAAAGATACATCCTGCACAACACGCCTTCAGGCCAAATAGAGGAGTCCAAAGTCTTTTACACCTTTTAGAGGAACAACTTTCTAACAACCTATATATGCGGAAACATAGCGTTATTATGTCAGCTGACCTGGAAAAGGCTTTTGACAGGGTGATGGTAATCCCAGCTATCAGGCAACTTCATTCATGGGGAATTCCTAGGAACATCTTAAAAGTTATCTTTTCTTTTATGACAGGAAGAACATTTCAGGTAAATGTACAAGGTTTTATATCATCCTCTGTTCAACTTGAAAACGGGGTCCCTCAAAGCTATAAATATAATTAAATTACGCAATAACGCACTCAAAATGGGCTGTTCCAAACGGAGAGGTCCTCATATTGAAACTGCCATCCGATTAGCCAAGACCTTGGTAGAGAGCTCTCTCCAACACGGCTTGACGGTCTATATGTGGTCTACAAAGAAAAATATTGAAAGCATTTACGCTGCGATCAATCAATGCTTTCGCACGGCTACAGGGGCCCTTCAAACATCACCAATAATAGCACTGAGAAGAGAAACTGGTTATTTATAGTTTGAAAACCTTGCAAAGAAAAGATCAGTTGCACTGATATCCAAGGCTTTAGGAAATCCATTACATCCTCTGAGCAAGGCAATTAAGCAATCTATGTGTTTGGGAGAATATCGGAAAAGTACTGTATCTGCAATAACAAATATGACGGATTTATTATCTGCACTAGTAGTTTGTCTTTCAAACTCATTTACAAACAGCGACTCATCAACATTTAATCCTCCTCCACCTTGGAAAAGAAGTACATTGCCAATCAATACAAGCTTAGCGAGCCACAGAAAAAAAGACACACCGGATCGGCTATTTGAAGCGCTTCATAATGAGATGATCCCTGAAATCAAACCGGATCGCATCTTCTACACTGATGGGTCTTTCAAAGACCCTGACTCGGCATACGCAGTCGTTGAACTAATATCCAACAAAAAAGTCAAATCAGTTCATCAAGGACGGTTACCTGAACTTACTGGCAGCTATATATCGGAGCTTACAGCAATCAACAAATGTCTATCCCATACCAAAGATCTACCTGGAAGGAAATTAATTTGCACTGACAATCTTAGCATACTACATGATCTTCGAAATGAGTTAAATTAATGTCCATCACTGGAAAACATTAAAAGTATACTAAACTCCTCCAAAGATACCTATTTGGCTTGGGTACCAGGGCACGTAGGCACCAAGGGCAATCTAGGTGCTGACTCCGCAGCCAAAGAAGCACTTACCTTGCCACTCACAATTGAATTCCCAAATGCTATTTGGACAATTCGAAAAACCTTTGAAGTACTTTTAAATGAAGAGATTGCTACCTCGTGGGAAAATAGCTATACTTTTTTGCATACATACCAGCCACTATATCTTCGTAGTCTTTACAGCCAAAATCTAACAAGGGAAAATTGCATTAAACTACTACGCATAAACGGCAAAGGAATTGTGCATGAAACGACTGTCAGTTATACCCCTCAGCAAAACGGTACAGCGGAGAGGGCCAACAAGACGTTGGTGGAAATGGCTAGGTGCATGCTGGAAATGTCACATCTTCCACAGTATTTATGGGCCGAAGCGGTAAATACGGCAACGTACATTCGGAATCGCTCGTGTACAAAAGTGCTAAATAATAAAACTCCGTTTGAAGTTTGGATCGATAAAAAACCAAGCGTAAGGCATTTTAAAACATTCGGTTGTGAAGCGGTTGTGCTCGATAAGCGGAACAAAAAATCTAAGTTCGAGGCTAAAGGAGTCAAAATGGTATTTGTTGGTTACGCATCGACCACAAAAGGCTGTAGACTTTTTAACATAAAAGAAAGGAAAATAGTGATTGCAAGAGACATTATATTTTTTGAAGAGAATTTTTATAAACCGGAAACTTAATGCGGAACTGAGACACAAGAAAGTTTTTATGAGTTTGATATCGATACAAATGTAATTAAAAGCAGGAAAATGATACAGCTAATAAAAAGGAAATCGAAGAAATGGTTGAAAGTGTCAATAGTAGTGAAAACAGTGACAACGGCGAATACGAAGATGTGGAAACGATCGCAAGTCGAGTATCGGCACGCAAGAGACATAATCGGTCGCATTCGAATAAAGTCGGTAAACCTAAAAAAGTGATTGGACTGAAGAAAAACTACTTGCATGCGGTAATAGAAAATCCTAATACGGAGAAGCATGCGACTCGTTAAATAATCGCGAATGGAAAGATGCTATGCAGGCGGAATATAACGCATTAATGAAAAATAACACTTGGGATCTAGTAAGCTGTCCAAAAGGAAAGAATATTGTTGGATCGAAATGGGTATTTAACACAAAATATAATGCGGATAGTACCATCGATAGGTATAAGGCGCGTTTGGTGGCGCAAGGGTGCACACAGATGGCCGGAATCGACTATAGTGACACATTTGCCCCGGTCGTAAGAAATTCAACAATACGCCTTATTTTATCGTTGGCTGTGGACTATAAACTGTTGGTGAATCACATCGATGTAGTCTCTGCATACTTGAATGGTGAACTCGAAGAAGAGGTATACTGTATACATGCGACAACCAGAGGGCTTTGTGGATGAAAACTATCCGGACGCTGTATGCAAACTAAATAAATCGCTATATGGGCTGAAACAAGCGGGAAGAAATTGGAACACCAAAGTTAATTCTATTCTTTGCCAAATTGGTTTTGAAAGATGTAAGGTGGACAATTGCGTGTACACTATGATGCGGAATAATAAAATCAACATAATCGTAGTTTATGTCGACGACATTATTTTGGCGTGCTCATCCGAAAAAAACAATGCAACATATCGTGGGGGAGCTGCAGTCATACGTAGAAGCCGTGGATAAGGGTCCTATGAATTACTATTTGGGGATGGAAATTTGTCGTTATGGTCTGCGCGGATATATGACGATACATCAGCATCGATATGTTACAGAGATGCTTAAGAAGTGGCACATGGACGAGTGCAAAGGAGTGTCTACACCGTTTGCAAGCGGCACAGTTTGGGAACCGTGCTCCGATCCAGATTGTAAGGGCTACGAGCTGAAAAACTATCAATCACTCATTGGTAGCTTAACTTATTTGGCTACTATATCGAGACCAGATATAGCGCACACAGTTTCTAAGCTGGCACAGTTCCATGGGCATCCGCACAAACATCATTTTTTGGCAGCAAATCGGGTGCTTAGATATCTTAAAGCTAAGCCTCGAGGTACGTTATCTTTTTATCCTAACGACAAGAGTCTTGTATGTTTTACGGATGCTGACTGGGCTTCCGATAGTGCGGACCGAAAATCGTACAGTGGTTTTGCTTTGTTTATTGGCACAAACCTGATTGCATGGGAGTCCAAAAAGCAGAAGGTGGTTTCACTCAGTACAATGGAGGCCGAGTATATCGCTATGTGTTCTGGTGCAAAGGAAGTAGCATTTCATAGAAGTTTGCTGCTTGAAATGGGCTTCAATGAATACACCGAGAATCCAACAACAATTATGTGCGATAACCAAAGTGCGCAGTTTTCCGTGAAGAATCCAACCGTGCATAAGCGAAGTAAACACATAGATATTCGCTATCATTACCTGCGGGACAAATATCTTGAGCACGAAATCGACATCGAATACGTCACTTCAGAGGATAACGTAGCGGATATATTAACGAAGAACTTGACTAAGAATCGTCACGAGTACCTATTAAGCTCGATGAAATTGAAATTTTGAACTGTAGTTAAATGAATTTTTTTATGAATCTTGAATTGTATCGAGCCACTTGAATTTTTATTGTTGCTATGAATTGTATAAGGTACTCATTATTGAATGTATATTATTCCATACGACACACAGCAATTGGGTTGAGGCGGAATTTGTTGGATTCTGGCAACACCATTTGTGGCAACCCATCTGCTGGCTGTCACTACTCTATCTCATTACTAATAAATCTGTTGAACTGAACGGTTGTGCCTACTTTTCTCTATACTAACATACTTACCTGTCCTGTGTCTAAAATAATTGAAGATGATGGCCTTGAGCCTAACTTTGAACAACGACTTGCAGAACTATTAATAACTCCAAATAAACCAGAGTCAATCCAGCACATCAAACGAGCCACATCACTTCATCATAAATTTAATGACATTTGAATATATATTTACTTTTTTTCAATAATTATCAGAAACTACTACTTTCTATTACAAAATGTACCTTTCTATAGAATTATCTTATTTTTCTCTTAAAGATAAATTATCACATAAATATTCAAATGGTCTTGATGCCCTGAAGCCTTAGAATATAAATAATATATAAATTGTATTGTATATTTTTGTAAATTATTTTGATAAATAAATAAATAAATAGAACTTTGTTTTTGTGAAACAATAAGTATTTTTTTGAAAACCAAAACCGAAATAAAGCCAAATTCAATATCCCATAAAATTTGTTACAATTCTGTTCCTCTAATGTGTGTACTTTATCTCAAATTATGAGAGCTGTCATCGGCTAAAAATATTAATTCATCCTTTGCATCCATTATTTTATAAGAAACCTACACCCTCACCTTCAATTGACTTTTGTGTAACGTATTCCATATATGTTTCAGTTGAAAATGTCAATGAATACGATGTAAAAGATTTTATTGGTTCACTCCATCTTGCGTTAATATTCGTTCATTCCATTGTTTGTCTTTTTTTTCTTTTTGCCTGCACAATATTGTACAAATAATTTTGTGTAGCAGATACGTCAAAATGAATACCTACGTATAGTCCCTAAAAACAATCTTGAACAAACGAAATTACAGAAAATCAGTGGTTAGATCTCATTAACCGCGCAAAATTAGCTGGTTATCGATTTCTTTGGTTAGTTAACCAACCCACTGATTCTCTGGTTAATATTTTGCAGAACAAACACATTCGCTGGTTACCAGCTGGAATAACCAATGAGTAAAGATAACCAAGATTGAACAAACCGGACCTACATCGAACACTTAAAACCAGATTGATTTATGTCTTCTAGCTTTTGAGAAAATCTAAAATTACTTTTATATGCTGCTCCGCACGCAAATAGTAACCCTTCCAACATGGAATATGCAACCCCCCTGCTTGGGTTTATTGTTGGATTACTGGGGTGTTGCGAGGTTGAGTAGGTATATGCAAAGTTCCTTAAATCTAAATTAGTTTATCCAATATCAACAATATTAAATTGAAATCTAATAAAAAAGTAGTTTTCGTTATTTTCAATTTTCTCAAAAATTAGAATACGTAGGTAAATCAATCTGGCTTTCAGTGTTCGATTAAGAATTGCTAGGGGCAGTAAATACTAGAAACAAATGCAGTGTCTTTGTTCACAATTTTGAAAAAAGAATCAGCATTCGAAATTTTTTTGATTTTTTTTTTCCTCTAATTTAAAGTTCAAAAACTATTAACAATAACAACTTGGCTTAAAAATATGAAAAACAGCTCTTTGATTTAAAAAAATGGTGAAGTACTTTGTTATAAATGCTCCCGTTGTTATATTGCATCTAAGGTTTTTTTCTTTTTCTTAAATTACTCGTACCCAAACCTAGTAAAAAATGGTTTTATTTAACGAAAGGAATAGGTAGATAAAAACTACTAACTACAAAGACAAAAACGTACAAAATAGGTTTCTATTTCTCTTAAGGATGAAACACCTCAGCACAAATTAACTTGAAATTTACCCAATATTTTCTCCCAAACAACAGAGTAACGCCGGTTAAACGGAAACGCAAAAACACAGTAAATTATATACTGCTGCTGCTGCAGTTACACGGTGTCTCCACCTGCAATTTTCTTTGCATTAAAATTTTCATGAAATGACAGATTGCACGTGGAGACCACAAATTTCATGAATAAACCAATTTCATGTATTGATTTCAAGAAATGGGCTGCAATTTCTGTGCAGTTTGACACTTGTTTTTCATTTTCACGATGGCTGAGTGGCGAATGGTCGCTTGTGGGTTGTAGCGCTGAAACTAGGTATTTGAATAAAAACGAGACAAGTGTAAGGAAAAATGTATTAAGCGAAATGTTCTTCCCTTTTCTAGATGAGCAGCAGGCAGGGCACGTATGCCATAAAAGTCTGCCAAAGTCTTCCCTTTTCTAGTTATTCGACGGGCAGGGCACGTATGCCATAAGAGTCTGCCAAAAGAGATACTACTTGCTTGATAGTTGTGTAGAATCTAATTTTATTAACAAGTATCTTTCCTTATATACTAATTCCCTATGAGCATTTCCAATGCATATCGATACGGGTCGCGTGCCATCAAATTGCACCATTCATAAATGTATCTATTGCAATGTATAATGTATTGCACCATTCATAAATGTATCAATTGCATTAAACGTTCAGGTCAACACTCCAGTGACACCGTATGAATGACACATTCACAAGAAGCACTATCCAATTTCTGTTGGCTTTGTTTTGCCTGCTTTCTTGTAGTGTCAGCATTATAAGGCGTTTTTCTTTTTTAGTTCAGAGCTGAGCACTGAACAGAGTTCGAGCATTATGAGCGCGCTCTGAACCATGCGTGCTCAGAGCGTTCAGAGGATGTTTTGTTTTTCCTGTTTTTTTTGTCCTTCAAATGTGACTGGAAGTGTGCATGTACATGGTGTACTCAGCTTTTTACTCAGGATGCTCAGTCAATTTATTCTGAGCTCATAGAGCGCGCTCTGATCATGCTCTGAGCAAAAAAAGAAACACAAATTCGAGCTCTGAAGTGTCTGAGCTAAAAAAGAAACACGAACTTTTTGTATAACAGTTCAGGTTGTGCTCTGAACTAAAAAAGAAAAACGCCTATAGTGAGTGGCGTCTGATATTTGACTGGGTGGTTTACTCAACAGCTAATTGAATCATTATGTAATGTGTGCTATGCAATTTTGGGTGTTGTGGTAGGTCCTCTACACCTTTACCCTTGAGCGAAAAATTAGAATGATTTTTCAAGATTTCTTCGTATCAATATGCTTTGGACTTGCTTTAGTAGGGTACTTAAGTTGATAGTTACATTGTTGTTTTTGTCTTATCTAACAAAGTGACGTCTTACTTATGATAAAGTTCTATGTATGTAGACTATGGTCTTATATTGTACCTATTTCTTAAGGCTATTATTGTGGAGTTTCTTATGTCCTCCGTTTATTTCAATTACCGAATTAACATTATTGGTTTCTACTATTTTATATGGTCCGTGGTATGGACTTTGCGATTTCTTCTTACTTTCTAATTTTACAAACACTAAATCTCCTATCTTAAAATCTGATATATTTACATTCTTATCGTATTGAATTTTTCTTTTGTTCTTAACACTATTTATAATTTTGCGTGTTTTGTCAATCGCATGTTTAAGTCTAATTCTTACTTCCTTAGCGTAGTCTTCTATATTATAAATTATTCTCTTATCATTAATTACATCATTTGGCGTAGTTTTCCAAATATGAGTTCATATGGGGTGAATTCTGTGTCAGTGTGAGGTGTGGTATTATATGCAAATGTATAGTATGGGATCCATTTGTCCCATTCGTGATCTTCAGTAAAATTTAGGAGGAATTCATTTAAGACTCTGTGGTTTCTTTCTAGAGAACCTATACTCTGATGGTGATACGGTGCTGAGTAGCTGCGTTCGATTTTTAGCATTTCGCATATGTTTTGTAATAGTTCATTTTTAAATTCAGTTCCATTGTCCGATTTAAGAATTTTAAAACATCCGTATTTTAGTATGCATTGTTCTACTAAGGTTTTCGCTATGGTCTTTGCGTCTTTACTTTCGATTGGATATGCAATAACATATTTGGTCAGTTCACATTGCATCGTCAGTATGTATCTATACCCATTCGATATGCGCATGGGTCCTACTGTGTCAATTTGTATTGTCTCGAAACTTGTACCTGGAGTATCGGTTATGACCATTTTTTCTTTTATGTGTTTCGTCAGTTTATTTTTAGTGCAAAGTTCACAATTATTTATGAGTCTTTTTGTCATTTGTCGCATGTTCTTCCATACATATCTTTGTTTTAGCTTTATTATTGTTTTTCTTATGCCTGAGTGTCCTCCGTGTGGTGAGTTGTGAAATTCGTTCAGAATTGCTAATTTCTCTTCCATATTTGTTACTTTCTTAGGGGGTTTATATATTAATATATTCAAAGGCGAGTGTCTTTCATTTAATGTCGACTGCAGTCTATTATATATCATTTTAAATTCATTCTCATATATATGTTGAAACAAATTATCTTCTTTACTAATTGCTAATTCTTCTACATGCATGTTTCTCATTTCTGATGTCAGTTTCTCTAGAGTCGAAACTAGTTTCGCTAGATTATCACTACATCTTACTATAACTTCATCTTTAAATGTTTCAATTTTAGGCCTTTTATAACTCGCTAATATAAATTTTAATTTCTTTAAGTTTCTGACGTCAGATATGGATGTACACTCCCATATATGAAGGTGATCAGTCTTCTGCTGAGATGTGTCGTTCTCCTTATTATTATTGGCAATCTTTTGTGCCATACCCCTTGTAACTGCCATGATCTGCTCCTTGGAGTCAGTATCACTACGGCTAATGTTATCCTTATTGTTCTCTACCATCATGGATTTTAAAATATCGCTGTCAATCTTGATTCTTGATAGCGCGTCGGCATTTGTATTCATTTTGCCTTGTTTGTAAATTATCTCGAAATCGTAGTCAGATAGGTCGAGTCTGATTCTTGTCATTTTAGAGGATGGGTTCTTGTGTGCAAACAAAGATACTAGCGGTCTATGGTCGGTTATGACCATGAATTTTCTTCCATATAGGTAGGGTTTAAAAAAATTAATTCCCCAGTGGATTGCTAGTAACTCTTTTTCTATTATGGGTTTGTTTATGTCGTGTTTCTGAAGTGACTTGCTAGCGTATGATATTGGTAAATCATGACCTATTTCGCCTTGCGAGAGTACTGCACCTAATGCAAAATCTGATGCGTCTGTTGTCAGTATGAACGTTTTTTCAAAATTTGGGTATTGCAAGATTGGTGGGTTTATTAACTTTTGTTTTAACTCTGTGAATGCTTTCTCACAATCGTTTGACCAAATAAAGGTTTGGTGCTTTTTGAGGAGTGAATTCAAGCTTTTTGCAATTTCGGCAAAATTCGGAATGAATCTTCTATAGTAGTTGCAGAATGCAACGAATCTCCTGACTTCATCGGCATTTTTAGGTGTTGGGTAGTTTTCTACAGTTTTGGATTTGGCAGGGTCTGTCTTTATACCATTGCTTGTTATTAGGTGTCCTAAGTATACGACTTCTGATTTGAGGAAATGACATTTGCTAGCATTAAGTTTTAAGTTATACTGTCGTAATCTCTCAAATACATTAATTAGGTTTTTGTTATGGTGTTTTAGACTGCATCCGAAAATTATGATATCGTCTACGTATAGGAAGGCATCGGATTCTAGTCCGCTCAGTGCTATTGTTAGCATTCGCTGGAAGCTATTGGAGGATATTTTTAATCCAAAAGGTAGTCTCTTAAACTGATAATGTCCGTCTTGTGTCGAAAATGCTGTTAGTGGTCTTGAGTCTTGTTCTAGTGGTATTTGATGGAATGAGCTAGTCATGTCGAGAGTAGAGAAGTACTTTGCTCTACCTAATTTGTCGAGTATATCTTCGATTCTTGTCAGTGGGAATTTATCGTTAACTATTTTGTCGTTTAATTTTCGAAAATCTACTACTAAGCGCCATTTTTTGTATTTTCTTCACTCTTCTTTGGTACTAATAGTAGTGGTGCATTATATGGGCTAACTGAATGTTCTATTATGTCATTTTCTAATAAATTTCTGACTTGTTCTCTTATTTCATCATTTTGTGTTTGTGGGAGTCTATAATTCTTGATGTATACTGGGTTATTATCTGTGGTGCTGAGTTTTTGTGAATAGAAATTGTTTGTCGTTAGTGGTTCATTTTCAAGGTGAAAAATGTCTTGATAGTGTCTAGCTATAGTTTTTTTTTCACCGTCGTGCCTCCAACCGTTCGGACGTGTTTTTCTTTCGCTCCCGCTTCGCGAGTTCAAATAAACTTTAATTGCAACTTATTTATTTGCATACTTGCAATTTCTTTTTTCCCTTTTGTCTTTCGATCATAATAACTAACCCAATAAATTAAAACTATGTCAAAGCAGTGCGGTAATAGTGATTGTGTGCTACCATCGCAAGACATTAGTGCTGATTGGGTGAAATGTAGTGGTCTTTGCGGTAAATCGTTTCATGCCCTCTGCATTGGATTAAGCAAGCGCTCCATTACATACCTTAGTGACTTTAATAACAATTTCCTTTTTTTCTGCGATGAGTGCAAGGGCATCTCCGTATCACATGTTATGCTCGCGATAAAATGTGTTAGTGACACCATTAACGAAAATTCCTCTGATTTTAAATTGCTTCACAAGCAAATCGTGACCCAACTCGCAAACTATGATGATCTGTTTAAGTGTGTAGAAGAAATATCTACCAGCATAGATACGGTGACCATATTTTCAAGAGCGAAACCCGGGACAAACAAAAATACATAACTGCACACAAATGACCAAAAATAACAAGAATTATTTTACAAATTCAGTTCAGCGGGTATGCAAATATGGTAGAAATAGATGTACTATTATTGTAGTAGATTCCCTTGTGATTATTAAGGGGCTATTTGCACTTTATTAGTGATCTTGAAATGGTTAATTTTGTAAAATAGATAATAAAATATTACAAAAAAAAATAAATTTATGAATATACGGGACAAATACGGGACTAAAATAGAAATACGGGGCATTTGTATGTCCCGTATTTCTAAAACAAAAACCAGGGACAGGCTATTGAAATACGGGACTGTCCCGGGAAATACGGGACGTATGGTCACCGTAAGCATAGATCATTCCACCACCTTCTGCAAGTCAAAGATAAAAAATATAGACAAGCAGCTGGCAAGTTTTAGCGAATCAATTAAAAAACCGCCAGCTGAATTCAAATCTATACTTTCGAATCTAAAAGGTGATATTAAATCGGATATCGTCTCACTTCTGAACCCGCAGTTAACAATGATCAAAGAACATCTCAACTCATTTCGCTCTTACCTAGATACCTATTTACAAAGCTCATCTAAACCAACTGCTCCAGCTCATCAACCCTTCGACCCACTGTTGTTTGATTTAATAAGCAAAATCAGTGATTTAAGTAACGATGTCGCTGCTTTCCGCGTAGTTATGGGTGATATCAACGAGAACATTAGACTGACCTCAAACAAGATTGATTTCATACCAGAGCTCATTCAACCACAATCAAGCTCTGTATACAATACTTCAATACTTGCGGAAATCCGTGAATCTACTGAATGCCAAACTTCACCCATCCATCAACCAACAACAACGACGACTACAGCAACAACAACAACCACCAGCAATACCACAATAGCAACCCCCAAAACACCATCAACAGTGCCCATATCATTGGCGCCCACATCGCCAGCTATTCTCTCACCCTCTATATCTTCTGCACCCAATACTATGCCTGCTCCTCCCACTGTCGCTCCCCGTAAGCTCATAAAACATTTTGGTACGACATGGACACACTCCGATTGGCAAAGCAGACTCGATAAACTGGAGTCTGAAAACCTTACCACCCTTTTCATCAAAGGCGCCCCCCCAAATGCAGATACTTCCTGGATCAAGACATTCTTCTGTAAAAGATATGGCATTACGATCAGCCATTGCAAAATGTTTAGCCATAAAACTAATCGCAATTTTAAATTAGACCTCCCCACTAGGTATGAATGGTTATTCATAAGGCCTGCTGGAGATATACTCAACCTCGGCATGATGAGTATATGCAGGTGGATGGATAAGCCCTCCAACGCTCATAGTAATAAGTTATCAAAATCTGTCCCCTCTTTCAATAACAATAAACCTAGTAATAAGATACCAAGACCTGTTCCCAATTCCCGTCCTAAACCTGACTCGAATTGGAGCCTAAAAACAAATCTTTTCCCTAATTTTGCCCCTCCTACCCATATCCCCAACAATCCACCTTCTAGCTCTTTAAATGCATCTAAACCATCTAAGGCCCCGCGTAACCGCGTCTCTTTTAGACTTACTCAAACATCTAGCACTATCTCCTCTACCCTATCCACTATATCACCGTCGACTAATAATTCTTTCCCGAATTTTGATTTAACAACAGGTGCCAAATACCCCAATTTCATTAGTTCCCATTTCATAAATCCCACATCTAATGACTTACCTAATATCTCAGCTAAACCCTCTTCATCTACTATGTCTTCGTCTATTCCTTCCCCTACAACGACCACCACTACTATCCCATTTCTTGATCCCCTGTTGCCACCCCTTGTTAAATTAACCCAGCAAACCTTTGATTCCACAGAATGTCGATATGCGCTCTCTAGGCTTAGAGAAAAAAAGACTTACGAGAATACTCGTCTTTTTCTTGCATATCTTCATGATAAATCTGACTCAGTTTGCTACGAGGGTAAAACAAAAACTAGCGTCATGGTTTCCATCCAGCAGGAAGGTCTCCCTACCGACCTTACCAATCTAATGAACATTTACACCAAGTTCCATGAATCTTTCAATATATCTCCTCAAAGAGTAGTGGAAGACCTAACTGCATATGGAAACTTTGTTCACTCCAAAAGAATATCACACCTCCAACGGAGCCGGGTTGACCACAACTCATTTTTTCGTCCCTAAAGTGCCATTCCGACCATCTCTTCACCAATCGTCCCCCAACAAAATTCCTCTTACTTTTTATTACCAGAATGTAAGAGGCCTTCGCTCCAAAACCAGTTCTGTTCTGCGCCAGTCTCATGCTCTTCCATTCGATATATATGCCCTAACCGAAACCAACCTAACCCCCGACATAAAGAGCCAAGAGTTATTTCCCCCTTCATTCAATGTCTTTCGTGACGACGAAATTCCTCGCCCCTCAAACAATTCTCCTTGTCGAGGCGTTCTTCTGGCCATCCACAATAGCCTTGACTCATCCCCTGTTGCTACTTCCTCATCTTCGAAACTTGACTTTGTGTCAATAAAAATAACACTCCCCCAGAGATCCCTGTACGTTATATGCTTCTATATTCTACCAGCCCAACCTATTGAATCGTACCAACTTGCCATCGACGCGATTGACAAATTAATCGACACATCTGACTCCCTTGACAATATCCTCATTTTCGGCGATTTTAATCTGCCTCAGCTGCACTGGTCTCCATCAGATGATGAATCTTTCTTCATAGCTTCAAATGCCAAATCAACTAAGGAATGCCTCTTCTTAGATAGCCTGACAGACTCTAGTCTATTTCAAGTTAGCGGGGTCTCAAACTTTATGGGTAGGCAATTAGACCTAATATTCACAACTGACCCCATTAATTCCTCAGTCTCACCTTGTACCCTTTCTCTATCTACTATTGATAACCTTCATCCCCCTCTTCTTCTTTCCTTTTTCCACAACTCTCCACCCCAGTCCAGTTCTTCCGCAGTCATCTCCTCTTACGACTTTCACAAAGCTAACTTCCAAAAAATTAATGCCTATCTCAGTAGATGCTCTTTCGACTTTGCCAATCTATCATTAAATGATGCTCTTTCCATGTTTTACAGAGAGCTATTTACCTCTATTTCTCTCTATGTTCCCTTTTCTCGACATAGAACTTCATTAAATTCCCCCCCGTGGTATAATCGAAGACTTCGTTCCTTACATAACAAAAGAAATAAACTATGGACAGTATATCTCCGCACTGGTTCTTCTTCCGACTATTCCAATTATCTCGGTATTTATCTTAATTTTTCCCAGCTTTATAACTCTCTCTACCAACGCTATCTAAATGATGCACATACCAATCTAATAAACGACCCAAAGTCCTTTTTCCAATTCGTAAACTATAAAAAAAAATCGGACGGCTACCCCCCTTCTCTTTCTTACGAAAATGTATCTTCCACCGACCCACTTACCATTGCCAACTTCTTTGCCACATATTTTAAGTTATCCTTTGCCGATGACTCCTTCTCACCAGATACCTTTTACTTCAACTACCTACCTCACTTCTCTATCGGTCCCTTTCTCTCTCATACTGTGGACCCTTCCCTTATTGAAAATAAGTTACAATTGCTTAATGACGAATTCTTACCCGGCCCAGACGGTCTTCCAGCCATATTCCTTAAGAAGTGTTCTTCCAATCTCTCGCTCCCACTTTCTGCTCTCTTTCATCTTTCTCTCTCAAATGGAGAATTTCCCCAGATTTGGAAAACCTCGTTCATTACACCGATACACAAAAAAGGCTCAAAAAGTGAAATTACTAATTACCGCCCAATAGCTAAACTCTCTCATATACCTAAACTTTTTGAAAGTATTGTATATGAAGTCTTAAGCTTTCGGACCAAGTCCCTTATTTCACCCTACCAACACGGTTTCCTGAAAGGTAGATCGACTACTACAAATCTCGTCGAATTTGTTTCCTTTGCCCTCTCATCCCTAGAGAATGGCAATGAAGTCGACGTCATCGCAACTGACTTCAGCAAGGCGTTTGATAAGATATCACATCAATTAATCCTCTTCAAATTGTCTGCCCTTGGCTTTGAACCTATATTGATAAAATGGATATCTTCCTACCTTGAAAACCGGTATTACAGCATTCGCTTTAGGTCCGTACTGTCGTCCTCCTTTTTAGCAACATCTGGAGTCCCACAAGGCAGCCATTTAGGTCCCCTTCTCTTCATCCTAGCGGTAAATGATCTTGAGAAGGTCATCAAACACTCATCTCTCTCTCTTTACGCAGATGATGCTAAAATCTTCAAAACCATCTCTTCACCTCAAGACTCCTGCCTCCTTCAAGAAGACCTTGACAGTTTTTCGACCTGGTGTCTCAAAAACTGCTTAGAACTCAACATCAACAAATGCCAATCCATTACCCTATCACGCAAGCGCAACAAGTCCCCTCCCCGACGTTACCTTCTCCATGGTCAACCAATTTCTCTCGTTCATTCTCTTCGCGACCTTGGCATATTGTATGACAGGGAGTTAAACTTTCATTCGCATATTGACGAAATAATTTGTAAGGCTAACTCATCACTCGGCTTTGTTAAACGTTGGTCTAAAGAATTCTCCGACCCTTACGTGACTAGATCTCTCTACATATCTTTAGTTCGCCCCCTCCTTGAATACGCTAGTCAAGTGTGGTCTCCTTTTCATAGGGCCTTACCAATAATCATTTTTAACCTCCACACTAAATATTTGCTAGGTCACAATATGCAATTTTGTATGGAAAATTTCGCCATTGTGAGTTCGAAAAACTTAGCCTGGACACTAAAAATGATTATTAGTACCGCGGATAGAGTTCATGTAGACAGAATTGAGAACGTCCAACGTCGCTTTCTTCGATTCGCCCTTCGAGGTCTGCCTTGGGACGATCCTTTTATCTTGCCACCCTATATTGACCGGCTCAATCTCATTAACCTGAATACCCTAGAGGAACGCAGAGACGCTGCAGACATTCTTTTCATTTTTCGTCTTCTCTCCGGCTCCGTCGACTGCGCCTCTCTTTACAACTCTATATTCTTCAACACTAACCCCCGTAATTTACGTTGCCCTCGGCTCTTTTACCCACCACACCATCGTACCTCATATGGCTCCAATGAACCGATATCCCGTATGCTGCGAAAGGTTAATTCCAACCTTTCAGTTTTCGATTTCAACCGCAGCGCTGCCCACCTGAAACACGATCTCCTTCACCACTCTCCTTATCTTTAAGTCTTTTCATGTCTTATTTTTTAGTGTCTTAGTTTTAAGCTGTTACTTTAAGCCTAAATGTTAATTTTAGCTTGTATTAAGCCAAATATATGGGGGTATTGCCCCCACTAAAATTAAATATTTGTATAAGTGATTTTTCTGCCTCTGTGTCAGTCTGGTCTATTTTAAGTTCTTTTAGTAGTTTCTGTGCTCTCTGTTCGTTATATGTCGCTTTGTTTATCTTTATGATGCTATAGTTTTCTAGTGTCTCTAGTTTTGGTTTAATTTGTTCTATGGTTACTTCGAAATCGTTTGTGTTTAATAATTTTATGTGACATCTACCCTTGGCCGGTATTATGGAGTTGGCTATAAATACTCCTTTTTCAATTTCGTCATTCAAAATTATGCTGTCTTTATCTAATCTTAGTTCAATTGGAAATATACCTTCTGTTCTAGGTGGTATTTGAATTTTTTTGTTGATTCTTGCTACCATTGGTGTTACTATTTCATTGTCGTTTACTATGGTTGTGAGAGTGTAAGTCTCGTAATCTATTTTACACATGTAACGTGAAAGAAAATCTCTACCTAGAATGCCATCTGTTGCAATTGGGAAATATCTGTCTACTATGTGAAACTTGTGGGTTATTGTGGTGTCGTTTAATCTCAGTACTAGATTTGCTGTCCCTAGTGAGTGGATCTCTTCGTTTGTTATTCCTGTCAGTTTACATTTTTCATTTGTGTCTATATCTATGTTTTCTTCTTTGCATAGGGATATGTCTGCACCTGTGTCTATGAGGTATGTAAGGTTCCTCTTGAGTGTGACAACATGTATTTCTATATGATTTATAGGGTTTTTGGAGATATTTAGTACTATTGATTTTGGTATCCCGGAGAGTTGTTCGTACAGTTCTCCGGACCATCTACGTTTCCCTGGTTGTCGATAATGTTAATTCTTCTGTTGTTAAAATTGTTTCTTGACTGTCCATTGTTTTGTCTTGGATGACGGTTGTTTCTGTAGTTGTTGTTGTTGTTTCGTTGGTTTGGTGGGTTATGATATTGGTTGTTATTGTTAACTCTTTGGTTGTTGTTGCTGTATCTCTGATTTTGTTGGTGGTTGTTGGTGTACCTCTTATTTGCGTATCTTTGGTTGTTGCTGTTGTTTCTATACGTACCATTTCGAATGTGTTGGTTATGGGTTGTTCTGTTTACATACATCATCTGACCATTCGTGTAGCTGTTATCTCTTTCTAACTCAAGTGCTAGATTTATTGCTTCGGGAAGTGATTTTGGTTGTGCCGCGAGTAATGTCGGCTTTATGTCTTCTCTGATGCCACTTTTGAAAATGTTGAGGGCGTAGCTTTCATTAATTTTCGCTATCACTGTTTTCTCTGCTGTTGTTGCATTACTCGGTAATTCTTGTATTTGTAGATTGTTCAAATCTGCTATGAGTGAGAGTATTGTGTCTTTGTAAGCTGTTACCGATTGATTTCTTTGGCTTATTTGCGCCAGTTTTGTGTGGACTTGGGGTATTGTTGTTGTGTTAATGAATTTTTCTTTCAGACTCGTTTTTAGTTCTTCTAAAGTTGTGAATTGTGTTGCAATTCCTATTGCGGTTTTGACATTTTGTGACAGTTTTACGTGAAAAATAAATTCTAGGAATGCGACTCTCTCGGTCTCCTTCAAAGTGTTATGTACGAGTTGTACTAGTGTTAGGAATGCATCGAGTTCCTTGAGGGCTCCTGTGAAAGTTGGGATTACTTTCATTGCTGTTTCAATATTGAAGTCCGCCATTGTTTCTTCTGTTTCGAGTTTTGTTTCTATTATGGTTTTAATTGCCTTATATTCTTCTAGGAATTTTTGTAGTATATGCGTAGTATCTTGAGTGTTTTTCTCTATTTTGTACAGTTCTAATATTTGCGATTTTAATAATTTAATTTCTTGTAGTTTCGCAAACCACGTTTGTTGTTTGTATCCCCTTGTTGAACTCTTCTTGATGTTTGTTCGTATATTTATAAGTTGTTCTAGTATTTTATCCATTTGCTTACACCGTGTGACTCAGAATTACTTACTTACTTATATATTTTTATTTACTACTTTGTTATACTACGTTCACATTGTTTCTTACTACTAAATTCTTAACATAATTTTTATAATACTTATTTATTCTATAGATTATATATCCAATGATTATTATAATAATTGAAGTGTATATGATCGTCTTCGTGTTGTCTTCTTTCTCGTTGATCGTTACATTCTCCTTAGTTGTGTTGTTACCCATTTTTGTTGCCCAGTTCATGCCTTTTTATACTTCACTACTCTTTTTCTCAGGTTTTCTACTTCGTTCCAGATTTTTGTGGCTGCTTCCCAGGGTATAGTGTTGTCCTGTTGGTTTTTTATAATGTCTTCGAGGTATGCCAACCTTTTTCTGTCTTTGTATTGTTTGCCTCCCCTTTTCTTTTTCGGCGTGGGGGTCTCTATTTTTGGGATGGCTGTCAATATGGTGTCCTTGTTTTGGATTTTCCTTTTTTTTGTATTCTTCGATTGTTATTGGTTTGGGGCCCGTGGTGTCTTTTGGGCTAGGCGTGTATTGTGGGGCTCCTGGGGCTTCTCCTGGTGAATATTCATCGAACAATGGGGACTTTGAGGCTGGTCTTCTGGGTTGATTTTTACAGGGTCAGTTTGGTATGATAAATTTTACGGGATAGGATCGATTTGTTAGGATTGATTTGTTAGGATCGATTTGTTGGGATCGATTAGGCAGGATCGATTTGCAGGATCGCCATGTAAGGAAAAATGTATTAAGCGAAATGTTCTTCCCTTTTCTAGATGAGCAGCAGGCAGGGCACGTATGCCATAAAAGTCTGCCAAAGTCTTTCCTTTTCTAGTTATTCGACGGACAGGGCACGTATGCCATAAGAGTCTGCCAAAAGAGATACTACTTGCTTGATAGTTGTGTAGAATCTAATTTTATTAACAAGTATCGTTCCTTATATACTAATTCCCTATGAGCATTTCCAATGCATATCGATACGGGTCGCGTGCCATCAAATTGCACCATTCATAAATGTATCTATTGCAATGTATAATGTATTGCACCATTCATAAATGTATCAATTGCATTAAACGTTCAGGTCAACACTCCAGTGACACCGTATGAATGACACATTCACAAGAAGCACTATCCAATTTCTGTTGGCTTTGTTTTGCCTGCTTTCTTGTAGTGTCAGCATTATAGTGAGTGGCGTCTGATATTTGACTGGGTGGTTTACTCAACAGCTAATTGAATCATTATGTAATGTGTGCTATGCAATTTTGGGTGTTGTGGTAGGTCCTCTACACAAGTATAGTCATTACAAGGATATGGTAAATGGGAATAGAGAATGGATGTAGGTAGGATGTAGTCACATGGGCATTATAGCTTTGCATATCGATCCAGACAGTTCTTATTTGCTAACAATAAATAGGTATTGAAGTTTAAATAATAGTGGAAATAGTTGGTTATTATTTCTTGTTTTTTTCCCGCGATGGCTGAGTGGCGAGTAGAAGAAGTGCTTCAATTTATAAACAATTATGAAAAATTCGAGTGTTTATGGAACTATAAAAGTAAAGACTACAAAAGGTTGGACCTTAAAAGAAATGCATGGTTGCAATTGTCCAAGGAAAGTGGCAAGGACACCGAAGAGCTAAAAAAAAAATGAGAAACCTTCGAACAGCCTACGTTGTGGAGAAAAAATTGCGAAACTCGTCATCTTCCCACAAAACATCTCTCAATAAATGTTCCTCTAAATTGTGCATTTCCCTTTTTTCCAGAAATTGATTTACCCAAAACCTACGTTTTCCTTTCTCAGCTCGTTTCCGCAATTCTCCTAATTCCTTCATGGCTTTTAATGCGAGAACGCAACGATGTGCTCTGCTCAACGACATTTCAACGAATGAAATTTCATGATATGAAATGCCCACCCTACATTTCATTTCATATTGTCGTTCTTGCAACGCGATCAAATTCGATTTCATGAAAAAAAAATTGCACGTGGAGACACCGTGTTACACTTACACGCTGTCTCCACGTGCAATCTTTCATTTCTTGAAACATTCATGCAATGGAAAAGTCAGACAAGAATATGCTAGATGGGAAAAAAGAAAGGCCTAATGGGAGAACGCAACGATGTGCTCTGTTTAGCGACATGACAACGAATGAAATTGCATGATATGAAATGCCCACCCTACATTTCATTGCATACTGTCGTTCTTGCAATGCAATTAAATTTGACAGATTGCTGAAATGTAAAATTGCACGTGGAGACACTGTGTTATGTCATTTTGAAGACAGGTGTTGCCCAACCATCCAAAATCACGGTATTAAAATTCGTAATAGGAGACAATTTAATACGCTGTTGTTCGCGGCCTGAGCGTTTACAATTATAAATTAATTTTAGTAAATTGTAAATGTTTTACAATTTTATTCGTTCCAATTCAACAATGGAAATGGTTTTCAAGTCTAACAAACCCAAATTTGTTAAAAATATTTGTTCAAAACACGTGAAGCATATATTTCTGTGTTTTTCTCTGTTTTATCTTGTTTAACCGCTAGTTCTTACTTTATTAAATAGTTTGCAAGCAACGAAATTAATTTAATATAATGTGGCGTGGAAGGTATCGTGTAACCTAAATGGTGAAACAAGCCCTTAGTCACAGTTTGGTGAAACCAGGCCTTAGTCACAGTTTGGTGAAACCAGGCCTTATAGTCACAAAACAAGTTCCACTCAAGTGTCACTTCCAATTGGAGACTGGAATCTGTCACCACTGAACCTTATTCTAGAACCAATTAGAATTAGCTAGAAAGTTCTCGTCAGATGGCGGAGCGGGTATAAAAGGACAGCTTTTAGAAGAGGGCGAGACAGTTGATTTATAACAGTGATTGGTTAAAGTTCGAGATAGTAAAAGTTTCTGAAGATAACTAAGTGAAAAGTAATAGAGTAAATTAAGTGATTGGCTTGAATCGTTGAAGAATTGTTTAAGTAATATTGTTTTGGTACTTAAGAAGTGAAATATTAGAATAGTCGATAAAAGTGTAATAAAAGTGAATTTTATTAGAAAAGTTAAACAGAATAGTGTTTTATCTTTACGAA
Source organism: Cheilosia vernalis (assembly GCA_949126925.1). Classification (NCBI taxonomy): domain Eukaryota; kingdom Metazoa; phylum Arthropoda; class Insecta; order Diptera; family Syrphidae; genus Cheilosia; species Cheilosia vernalis. The sequence continues at coordinate 5,687,833 of OX421363.1, forward strand.
TCCCAGCCTGAATGTAACATTGGTGTCAGAAGTGGGATAAAACCTATTCTGTGCTAAGTATCTAAGTGCAGCTAAAAAAAAAAAATAGGAATTTGTGATTTTCTAAATTACAAGAGACAAACAAAATGGGTCGTGTATTGCTACATCTAAGCATACCCCAATTGAAAAGTGAACTAGAAAAGCGGAATCTCTCCACAGCTGGAGGGAAAAGTAACCTCATACTTCGTCTGCAGGAAGCTGTCCAAAACGAGGGAGAACATCCAAAAACCATGCTATTCGACGTGTCAGAAGAACAAGTAAGTACAGGCGTTGACATTAGCTCTATGGTGAAATTACTTCTTGCGAAGATGGAAGAACAGAAAAATTCTATGGAATCTAAGTTCGCAGAACAGAAGAATTCTCTAGAAGAACAGAAAAATTCTATGGAATTGAAGTTCGCAGAACAGAAAAATTCCCTTGAAGAATAGACAAATTCCACTGTCGCCGCATAAAAAGATGCAGTTAAAGAATTTAAGAATGTTCTAGATGTAAAAATCGACGCGATTGATGAAAAATTAAACGAGCATGAAACAAAGTATGAGGAAATTAAGAAAACGTTTCAAAAGCACGAGACAAACATCGAGAACATAGCTAAAGAGCTCGGAACAAACATCAAGAAACAGAAGGCTCGGGAATATTCTGCTGACTGCCCAAGAAAGAAGGAGATGCAGATGCAGCCACCCGTTTTTGATGGTCAAACATCATGGCCGATTTATCGGAGACAGTTCGAAGCAGCTGCAACGACCAATGGATGGGACGACGAGGATAAGTCGATTGCATTAACGCTCGCATTACGAGGTACAGCTGCAGAATTGCTTCAAACTATCTCCGAAGAAAAACAACGCGACTACGAGACTTTGGTGAAGGCTATTGAGATGCGATTTGGTGACGACCACATGCAGCAAGTGTATAGGGTGCAACTGCGCAGTAGAATCCAGAAGAGGGGAGAAACACTCCAGCAACTGCAAGCTGATATCGAACGGCTAGCGCACTTGTCTTATCCCAATGAAATGGCTATTGAAGCATTTACACAAGCCATAGAGGACAGACAACTGCAGATGGCTCTACGAATGGCTGGAAAGAGAACTCTTCCTGAGGCACTGGCATTTGCCTTAACCATGAGAGCTTTTTTTTTTTTTTTTTTTTTTTTTGTGTTGGGAATTCGCTGGAAGTAAAAAATCATCGAAAGACATTGCAAAGCTAGTACACGAGGGATGCTCCTGCAATAGTTATGGACTTTAACTCATCTAAAAAAACTCCCGGGGGACTGACATTCGCCATCCCGAATTAGATTGCACCTAGTCGTACGACCAGGGCCCGATCTAGGGGTGGGCATGCCGGGCAATTGCCCGGAGCGGCAAATTTTAGAGGCGGCAAAATTATTCTTTTAATTCAATTTTATTTCGAATTAAATGAAGTTTGAAACTTCTTTTCATCTAAAATGTGGATTATGTTTGTTTTATTTGCTATTGTTCTCACTCCTTTCTTTTGATTCAACAACAAATCGAGCAACGAAATTGCAACGGCATTGTTGCCGGCATTATTACCATTGCAATTTCGTTGCTTGATTGATTGATTGTCGGCGACAACTTGTCGCTACTTCGCTACTACATGTATAAATGTATATTTGAGTAGTTATAGCTATGATAATTTTTTGAGAGCAAGAGAGTATTTTTTGTTCGCATGCATAAGCTTTGGCTATCAGTGATGTATCAACTTCAACTACGCGCGGCGTATAGCTAAAAACGAAGCGCTGCGACATCGATACACGTACACTATAGAGCAGTGCTTATCAAACGCGCTAACGTGACCACCCAACCAGTGTTGCCGAAAAGCAACACAAAAATAACCAAAAAACAACAAAGACAGTAAAACAAAAAGTGCAACGAAAAATTAAATTTAATGTTCCTTATAATGTTTTCTTATATTAAGCCTAAATGCCGTTCTGTCTGTCGGTTCAGGCCTAAGGACTGTCTGCTCTCAGGCGCAGAAATCCTTGGGCCTTATCGATGATGGGTGCGCAAAACTACGGTTGTTCTCTTCACGAGAAGTAGGAATATCACCTGTCTAAAAGGCTTGTGCTAAAAGGCGTCACAACGACGATCTCCGATGAAGTCAAATAACTGGAAGTAATCCTCGATAGAAAGCTTCTTTGGCCCAAGCATGTTAAATCGAAAACCGATAAAGCGCTGTCAACTTTCTGGCAGTACAAAAAGCGGTTTTGGCAAGACATGGAACCTATCTCCTAAAAGGTTCCTTTGGATCTATACGGCATCTCACATATGCATCTGTTGTATGTTGGAACAGCCTCTCGCGGAAACGTGTTGCCTCTTTTGCGAAACTTCAAAGAACGGTCTGTCTTGGATGCACAGGGGCCTTCCCTAGCACTCCGGACTCTGCTCTAGATGCTATGATGAACCTACCCTCTTGATATTTGTATCATGGGGTGTACGCTGAAAACCATCTCTCGATTAAAGAGAGATGGTTTTTGGTACCACACGCATTTTGGAAGAACTTGTGCGACAATTATCCTTTGACCCCTGTCTTATGGATATGCCGTCTGACACAATGACACCAGAAATCCTACTGCGACAAAACTACCAAGTCAACTTTCCTCAGGCAATGAACATGATTTTGGTTCTGGAGTCTTTATGGAAAGCGAGAATATTAGACTACACTACCCCTTAGGTAACCATGCGTCTGTCTTCCAAGCGGAGCTCTTCGCTATCCGTATGGCTATGCGCTATATTGAGACAAACAGGTGGAGGGCTAGAAGTACCTATATGCGTTTGCAGCGACAGCCAAGTTGCATTAAAAGCACTGCTTAAAACTCTTACCTCGTCTAAATTAGTGCTCGAACTCAAGCTATCTCTGAACTTAGTAGGTTTCTCGTGAAATTTGTGTTTATGTTTGTTCACATTGAAAAGGGCGTCAAATTATATTTTGCCCAGGGCGGCATAGATGCTGGATCGGGCCCTGCGTACGACTAATCAGCAATTAATTTTTGAATTATTCAATGAATTTAAAGAGATAAATCCGCCGTTTGTCGGATTTTTAAATTTGTTTTGTTTGAAATCAGTATCTAATTTCTTAGCCCTAGCCTAATCTTACAGATCAAGAGGTTTTATATATTATATAGCTATGATAATTTTTTGAGAGCAAGAGAGTATTTTTTGTTCGCATGCATAAGCTTTGGCTATCAGTGATGTATCAACTTCAACTACGCGCGGCGTATAGCTAAAAACGAAGCGCTGCGACATCGATACACGTACACTATAGAGCAGTGCTTATCAAACGCGCTAACGTGACCACCCAACCAGTGTTGCCGAAAAGCAACACAAAAATAACCAAAAAACAACAAAGACAGTAAAACAAAAAGTGCAACGAAAAATTAAATTTAATGTTCCTTATAATGTTTTCTTATATTAAGCCTAAATGCCGTTCTGTCTGTCGGTTCAGGCCTAAGGACTGTCTGCTCTCAGGCGCAGAAATCCTTGGGCCTTATCGATGATGGGTGCGCAAAACTACGGTTGTTCTCTTCACGAGAAGTAGGAATATCACCTGTCTAAAAGGCTTGTGCTAAAAGGCGTCACAACGACGATCTCCGATGAAGTCAAATAACTGGAAGTAATCCTCGATAGAAAGCTTCTTTGGCCCAAGCATGTTAAATCGAAAACCGATAAAGCGCTGTCAACTTTCTGGCAGTACAAAAAGCGGTTTTGGCAAGACATGGAACCTATCTCCTAAAAGGTTCCTTTGGATCTATACGGCATCTCACATATGCATCTGTTGTATGTTGGAACAGCCTCTCGCGGAAACGTGTTGCCTCTTTTGCGAAACTTCAAAGAACGGTCTGTCTTGGATGCACAGGGGCCTTCCCTAGCACTCCGGACTCTGCTCTAGATGCTATGATGAACCTACCCTCTTGATATTTGTATCATGGGGTGTACGCTGAAAACCATCTCTCGATTAAAGAGAGATGGTTTTTGGTACCACACGCATTTTTGAAGAACTTGTGCGACAATTATCCTTTGACCCCTGTCTTATGGATATGCCGTCTGACACAATGACACCAGAAATCCTACTGCGACAAAACTACCAAGTCAACTTTCCTCAGGCAATGAACATGATTTTGGTTCTGGAGTCTTTATGGAAAGCGAGAATATTAGACTACACTACCCCTTAGGTAACCATGCGTCTGTCTTCCAAGCGGAGCTCTTCGCTATCCGTATGGCTATGCGCTATATTGAGACAAACAGGTGGAGGGCTAGAAGTACCTATATGCGTTTGCAGCGACAGCCAAGTTGCATTAAAAGCACTGCTTAAAACTCTTACCTCGTCTAAATTAGTGCTCGAACTCAAGCTATCTCTGAACTTAGTAGGTTTCTCGTGAAATTTGTGTTTATGTTTGTTCACATTGAAAAGGGCGTCAAATTATATTTTGCCCAGGGCGGCATAGATGCTGGATCGGGCCCTGCGTACGACTAATCAGCAATTAATTTTTGAATTATTCAATGAATTTAAAGAGATAAATCCGCCGTTTGTCGGATTTTTAAATTTGTTTTGTTTGAAATCAGTATCTAATTTCTTAGCCCTAGCCTAATCTTACAGATCAAGAGGTTTTATACGTCTCAGTCTTGTAGCATAAGTCCGCAGTACATGTTGCGATGACTGCGTCCATATGCCAACTGCTATTTATTTGAAGGAAGCAACTAAAAGATGATATTACACTTCCATATCAAAGTCTTATACGTAGTCCATTCCATTTCATTCACCTCCAATGCTCCCTTTCTAACTTTTTCTTCCGGCTGCTCAGGGTTGGGTCGTGGGGAGAGGTGACGATTGAAAATAAATGAAGAATATGTTATTGCGAGAGAATCGAACCGTTGCTGATGCTCTCATAGTAAACGTAAACAATAGATCCTCACGAATCTGATCTGGGGGCTCGTCACTAGGAACAACTACATGATGACAAGTGCACTTGGGTACTCATCACCAGAACTGGTTTGGAGAAAAAAAATGTTTGCGTGGGTGTTGCAAAGAACATGACAGGTGTTGTGTCATGTTGTTATATATGTACCGAAGAGCTGGGGACGATGTTGATGACGAAGATGACCGATGAAAGGGGAACTAGCAAAACATGCCTAATCTCATGATTCCCTTTAAGCAAAACAACATTACCATAAATGCAAGTGCGTTTTTGGTAAACAAATCAAAAATATGCAAAGGAACTGAAATTTTGTGACGTGTATAACAATTTGAATTTATTTGAATAGGTATATGTATATGTATGTATAATGATCGCAATGCGATTTTGCCTTATGATTTCAGATTTTCTTTCTTTTATCAATTCAATGCCATCAATTAATATGGTTACCAACTAATTTCCACAATCTTGTAGTGAGTAATTATGCGAGAATGTGAACAAAAAAAAAGAATGATTTTATGCAATTTAGTATGAATGACTGATAAGTGTTAAATTAATTTACGTTATGAAAATTTGTACTTTATTTTAAGTGTTTTGTATGCAATAGTGGTGAATGTTACGTATATAATGTTATGTTATGATTACTTGTTACCTGTGATTTCTGCTCGTTGATTTTCTTGACATGTCAGGAACATCCTGGAGCTGGCTTGATGTTGATGAAGCTGTTGTTATTATCTATTATTATTTTTTTTTTTTTTTTGTAAAATTGATCTAACCACTATTTCACTGGTTTAACACTCTTTTGATGCATGACAATTACTTAGGCTTAATTAATTTATGTTTAAGGCAAGTTTAGGCAAAATTAGGAACAAATGTAGGTTAAGTAGTATAAAATATACATATATACATATTGGTAGATTTATGGAGAATTAAAAATTTTAACTTTTTTTTTTGTAGGTATTTTGTTTAGGTTTTAGCTTATATAGGAAATTTAGGTTTGCGTAATTCACTTTATATAAAGGTAGTACATATATATGTACATTACATATGACACGTGTGCTGTACACTATGCACTAAAACGCAGCGAAATTTAAGGGATTTACTGGGACTTGCTAGCTCGGTCTAATGCAGCTGACGGCGGAGATCTCACTGACTGTGATGCCTAATTATGGCGGTGGTGGCTATGTGTGGCTTGACCCTGCGCATGTGCGATCACCGATCGTGGTGTAGTAACGCCTTATGTGCTGGGAAGTTGTTGAATTTCCCCACGTTGCTTCAGCTGGACTTTGTCCGAGGTTTGTGGCGTTAACGTGATCTGGCACGTGGATTTCACCTCCTCAATTGAGACACGAGAATAACAACAGGAATCTGTCGGAAAGTATGCTTGTACAAATAGGTTATATATGCACATGTATATAGCTCTTACCCTTACTGGCTGCTTGCGAACTTATTTTAATATTATAGACTATTTTTCTCTATATAAAATAAATGTTTCACTTCTAAACGCGTACTATAATTTTTATACTAGAACTATGTTCTTAAAAATATCAAAAGCATTAAGATAAACTTCACTTGTATGGCGAACCTTATCTCTAGGTAGCTGTTACAAGAAAGAAAGTTGGTAGCCGGAAATTGCTTTGCTACAGTCGAAGTTGTAGCTTTTCGAAGATGCGATCGGTCAAAGAGACATCTGCATGTGAGTATCGATAATGTCCTGTCATTCTCACTTAAGCTTGAAACACAAAAATATTTTGGAGACTACAACTGATGTTACAAAGCAAGCAGAACGAATGCACCAGCAGTCGTTATGTTTGAAAAAGAAAAATCAATAATATGGGAAAACGCGGGGCAGACTCACACCCTGAACGTCTCATACTCTACCAACTGAGAAACCGGGCAACTTTTGCTTATGCAATAATGTCCTTAGCATGTGCTCTGCAGATGAATTTACCATTTAGATCTTCCAGATCATATAAACAGTTTCCAACTTTACGCTTGATCCTACACTTCCTGAACTTAGGCGCTAGCTTGGCACTATATACATTGGGTGCGCTGCTCTTGACGAAATTTCGCCTATACACTACCTGCCCAACTGTAAAGTTTACAGGCCTTGATCGTAGATTGTAGGCCTTGGCATGTTTTATCTGTGCCATCTGCAAACACTCGTACGCCTCTTCCCTAATCTTGGTTAGTCTGTCATGCCTCTCACTGATTTCTGGCGATTCACCTGACAAAGCATCAAGCTCCTTCAATAACGCATATGTGCTTCCATGGGTGATCATATGGAAACCATATAATAAATAAAATGGACTGAAACCTGTGGATTCATGTACTACATTTCTCAACGCACAAGATATTGATCCGAGATGAGAATCCCACTCGCGGTGGTCTTTCTCTATATATAGCCGAACAGCTGTGAAAATGGTCCTGTTTGATCTTTCAGCAGCGTTTGCTTGCGGGGAATATACACCCGTACATACGTGTCTGATACCGTGCATAGCTAGAAAATTTTCGAATTCATGTGAAACAAATTGAGAACCATTGTCCGAGACCACCTTTTCAGGAACTCCAAATAGATCAAATACGTTTTCCACCAGCGTTTGTATTGCTAATTTGGCAGTGGCATTCCGAAGTGGCTTTACAACAAGATACTTAGAAAAGTTATCGAGAATCACTAGCGCCTGCGTATTACCTTTCTTAGATCTCGGAAAAGGACCGACAAAATCTATATGCAATTCTTGCCATGGACGTAGCGGTGGCTCTCTCGGTTGCATTGGTGGCCTCAGGATCATGTTAGGAACTTTAGAAATTTTACACTTATCACAAGAGTTGACATAGTTTGTAACATCCACAACCATTTTCGGCCAGTAGTATAAGCGCTTCAACTTCTCCAAAAGTTTGTTGACCCCTGGATGTGCACAATTTGGCGGTTCATGTTCTCTTTTCATTATCTCTTGACGGAATGTTTTCGGAAGCCATAAACGCCAACATTCTGACTCGTCTGAAACAGAGGAATCTCTAAACTTTACGAGTTTGTATATTTTGCTTCCGTGGACTTTTAAATCAGGAAATCGATCAGCTGTCTTTTCGATGGATTTTAATAAATTATGATACTCGTTATCAATGGAAAAATCATCGTCTAGATAAGCATTCAAACCTCCAACAATCGCCTCTATCGTCCCACGGGATAATGCATCAGCTACAACATTATCTTTGCCTTTCCGATGCACAATGTCAAAATCAAAAGGCTGCAACTTGAGTGACCATCTGGCCAGTCTTCCGTTGAGATCTTTCTGAGACATCAGCCATTTTAAACTGGCATGATCTGTGACGATGACAAACCGAGTACCCTCTATGTATGGCCGAAACTTTTGAACACTGAGCACAGCAGCCAAGCATTCCAGTTCTGTAATGCTATAGTTGCTCTGAGCAGTATTCAGTTTCTTTGACATAAAGGCTACTGGTCGATCATTCCCATCGTCATCCAACTGAATAAGTGCGCCTCCCACACCAGCCATCGAGGCATCACAATGTATTTGAAATGGTTTTTCAAAGTCTGGCGCAGCCAGAACTGGAGCTGTAGTGAGCATTGTTTTCAAATTCTCGAAAGATGCTAGGGCTTCTTTAGACCAATCCTTTTGGAAAGCATTTTTACCAGTGAGTGAGGTAAGAGGTGCAGCAACGGCAGCAAAGTTTGGTACCATCCGCATATACCACTGACACATACCAAGAAAACGTCTCAATTGCCTGAGAGTTTTCGGTTGCGGAAACTCAGCTATAGCCGATACCTTTTTTGGATCGGGTTTTAATCCGTCCGTACCCACTATATATCCCAGGTAACGTATCTCACGTTGGCAAAATTTGCTTTTTTCTAAATTGATTGTCAGGTTAGCTTGCCTCAAATAAGAACCCACTTTTCTTAACAGCTCAATATGCTCATCAAAGGTTTCAGAAATAATAAGCAGATCATCTACATAAGTAAAAACATCCTGGTGCAGCTCGTAGGGTATAACGTGATCGATCAATTTGCACATTGACTGCGTAGCATTTTTCAAGCCAAATGGCATCACTTTAAACTGAAATAACCCACGACCAGGCACCGGAAAAGCAGTTTTTTCCTTTGCAGACGAACTCAACGGAATCTGCCAAAAACTGTCTTTTAAATCAAGTGCTGCCTTTTGCCTTCTTCAACCTTGCAAGAATTCCATCAATAATAGGAAGCGGGTAAGCATCTTTCAGGGTGTGCTCATTAACCTTCCTAGCATCTAAGCAAAGCCTTGTTTTTCCGTTTGGCTTCTTTACTATGACTACCGGTGAGGACCAACTACTCTGACTTTTTTCGATAACATCGAGTTCGAGCATTCGATCGATTTCGGCATATAGTAATTTTTGCATAGCTGGTGAAATTGCAAAATGACGCTGCTTGATAGGACTCACATTCCCTACATTGATCTCGTGCTCTATTATAGATGTTCGTCCCAACCCAAGGTTTTCGAATGATGGAATTAAAGCAATGCTTTCGTCCAGTATCTCTTGTTGCTTCATCGACAAAGAATGTGAGTTTGCATCTGGATTACGGGTGGATATTTCTTCCAAAAAAGTGGGATGTAATCCAAATGCAAACCAAAAGTCCATGCCTAAGGTCACTAGTCTCTTAAGCGAAGGCGAAATGAAAAACTTTATGGTCTTCACAGTGTTATTGAAAGTTACTGGTATGTATACATATCCGATAACACTATGAGCTGATCCATCTGCTGTACACAGGTCTGATTTTAATGATAAGTGGTGAAGTGCAAGCTCCTTCAGAAGTTCCATGGCCCCCTCTCCTAAAACTGAAATTGTGGCTCCGCTGTCTAACAAGCCAGTTATGGATTTGTTTTTGAGCTGAATACTCGCCAGAGGACGACCACTAACATCTGATAAGATTCTGGCCTGCCTGACTTGTCTGATATTTCGTTTACGTGTTTTAAAATAATTTATAGTTCTGTCTGGGTGGTACAATTTCTGTTCGAGGTCGGTTTGTGCAGAAAACGAACATTGTTTGGGGGATATGACTGTCCTACATTCGGATGACGCACTCCCCTTTCTTTGCGCACATCCGACTTGTGGTTTAAATTGTTACACCTGAAGCAATTTGGTTTAGTGACGTTTTTAGCCCCACATGAATAACAAAACAAATTTCTTTTGTCCTTCGGACAATCCATAAAACCATGTCCTATATCCTCACAATTCCAACATATCATAAAGTTATTCTCCTCAACTTCAAAAGTATTTGGATCTGTTTGATTGACGGAGTAAAAGGTTGACTGCTCAGAGGAGAACGTTGGCTCGTCAACATTTGTGACATAGGAAAACTCATTCACATGCCTTCTTCTCGTGAAAACCTGATCATCGAGAGTTTCACCTATATCGGCTAAGCCCTTTTCTATTAGCATACATTTCTCCTTTAGATCACTTACAGAAACGATGTGTTCGAGGATAAGTCTTTTGCGTAAAGCAGGATGCATATTCGACTTCAGGATGCTGATCTTTTCCGCTTCTGAATACGGAACACGAAGAATCGAATCAAGTGTTTCTATCGCTAACTTGAACTCAGCGAACGACTCTCTATGCTTTTGCTTCCTATTTTCAATCTGCCGTCTGATTTCTTGGTCTGTAGTGTATGTCTGAAATTCACTGATAATGGCTTTACGAAAATGTTGCCATCTCGGTATCCTATTTTTCTGAATAAATATCCAGAACCAATTGTTGGCATTTCCTGATAAAAGTAGATGCATAGACAAACAAAGCTGATCTAATGGGATTCCCTCACCTCTGGCTAAAATTTCAACACGCATAATAAATTGCTCAATAGTAAGCCCAGTATGTGAACCATCGTAACGAAGTTTCCAATTGCTTACGTTGCGTACTCTACCGAGATTTTCGCTTGAAAACTCATTACCAAATTGAATAGGCTCGGTTCTACCTATAGGTTGATCATGATCGAACGAATTTTGATCGTAGAAATTTACCTGCTGAGACGTTTGGTTCCTGTATGCACTTTGTCTTTGTTGAGTTTGAGTTGGTGGAACAGACTTAGGTAAGGCATAGCTCATATCATTCAAGGATATATACTGAGAATGCGCTGTTTGCTTTGCGATACCTTTATCATTCGTTTGATAATTTGCACTAGCGTGATCTGCTTTAGATTTCCAACCACCCGAAGTACGTTTTGGAATGGCACCAGAATGTTGGTTTTCAATGACTTGACTAGTGCCAGTAGCACTTGGAGATGTATGCATTGAAGGACAAGAAAGATTGCTGCCCTTTGTAACCTGCATAGGAGCACATACTATGTCTTGGGACACTACTGACATCATCTGTTGTTTTTGGCCTGGCTCTTTATCTTTACTACCGTGATCCTCTTCAAAATGAATCGGTGAACTTGGACCAGCCCCACTATCTACGCTAAGCATGTTGTCAATCAAAAGCTTTAATTTTGACTTGAGACTTTCAATCGAAATTTTAAAGTTTGGCTCTCTGTTTGCTAAAATTTCAAGTCTATTTCTTAAATGTATTGCTTTGGAAATAGCCTGTTTTTCGCGTTCTTGATTCGCGGACCTAACGCACTCTGTCACTAACGAATCCAGCCGTTCGAACTTTTCTTGACATGCTTCCATTTCTAAATTAGGACTATTTACGGCATAAGGCGTAAAGGTTCGAATTCCTTTGCATTCCTCATTTACGACCTACTTTAGCTCTGTAGCCATCTGCCTAACCGTACCTATCAGCGGAAGCCCTCTCAACTGACATTCAAATCTAATCTCGTCTGGATCGAGACAAGCAAAGTCCAAAAGCTCCATTTCAAAAAAAAAATTTATAAATAAAAAAAATCGGCAAAAAAAATATAACAATTATTCGCAAACGGAATAAAAAAAATAAAAAAAAAATTGTTGTCAAACAGCAAATAAAATCAATAAAATGCGTTTTGATTCGGAATAATACATAATTTGGTCATCTCCATCACATGGCATCGTCTTATGTTCTTCGTACTAGTTTCATAAAAAAAAAAAAAAAAAAAAAAAACAAAAACACCCAAAAAAAACAAAACAATTATGCAGTAGACACTTAATAGTTGAATCGGGTTATTGGAACAATGTGAAAAGAAAAGCGAGATGGAAAAATCCTAATCGTAAAATCTAGTTTTCACAAAGAGCGTGTAATGGGAAACTCAAGAAACATAAGCTTCCTGATTGTTCTAACCATCACGTATTGCACTGGCAAGGATAGCAACCAAAACATACATATTTTGTTTGCCTTCTAACCCACCTTGCTGCGTTTTTTTTTTTTTTTTTTATCAAAAAAACACTTTCCAATGTTTACCCCATCCGGAAATAATACGTAGACTATGGTGTCAACTGAACATGTTCCACCCCGATATGATGATCATCAACGGTTCGCAAAATAGTATATTGGAATTAATATGAAATTGTATAGCTTCACATAATTTGTATTTTTTTTTTTTTTTTTTTTTTGTTTGGGCTGAAATAGCCCCTTGTTTTGGGCGCCATAATAACTGTAGCATAAGTCCGCAGTACATGTTGCGATGACTGCGTCCATATGCCAACTGCTATTTATTTGAAGGAAGCAACTAAAAGATGATATTACACTTCCATATCAAAGTCTTATACGTAGTCCATTCCATTTCATTCACCTCCAATGCTCCCTTTCTAACTTTTTCTTCCGGCTGCTCAGGGTTGGGTCGTGGGGAGAGGTGACGATTGAAAATGAATGAAGAATATGTTATTGCGAGAGAATCGAACCGTTGCTGATGCTCTCATAGTAAACGTAAACAATAGATCCTCACGAATCTGATCTGGGGGCTCGTCACTAGGAACAACTACATGATGACAAGTGCACTTGGGTACTCATCACCAGAACTGGTTTGGAGAAAAAAAATGTTTGCGTGGGTGTTGCAAACAACATGACAGGTGTTGTGTCATGTTGTTATATATGTACCGAAGAGCTGGGGACGATGTTGATGACGAAGATGACCGATGAAAGGGGAACTAGCAAAACATGCCTAATCTCATGATTCCCTTTAAGCAAAACAACATTACCATAAATGCAAGTGCGTTTTTGGTAAACAAATCAAAAATATGCAAAGGAACTGAAATTTTGTGACGTGTATAACAATTTGAATTTATTTGAATAGGTATATATATATGTATGTATAATGATCGCAATGCGATTTTGCCTTATGATTTCAGATTTTCTTTCTTTTATCAATTCAATGCCATCAATTAATATGGTTACCAACTAATTTCCACAATCTTGTAGTGAGTAATTATGCGAGAATGTGAACAAAAAAAAAGAATGATTTTATGCAATTTAGTATGAATGACTGATAAGTGTTAAATTAATTTACGTTATGAAAATTTGTACTTTATTTTAAGTGTTTTGTATGCAATAGTGGTGAATGTTACGTATATAATGTTATGTTATGATTACTTGTTACCTGTGATTTCTGCTCGTTGATTTTCTTGACATGTCAGGAACATCCTGGAGCTGGCTTGATGTTGATGAAGCTGTTGTTATTATTATTATTTTTTTTTTTTTTTTTTGTAAAATTGATCTAACCACTATTTCACTGGTTTAACACTCTTTTGATGCATGACAATTACTTAGGCTTAATTAATTTATGTTTAAGGCAAGTTTAGGCAAAATTAGGAACAAATGTAGGTTAAGTAGTATAAAATATACATATATACATATTGGTAGATTTATGGAGAATTAAAAATTTTAACTTTTTTTTTTTGTAGGTATTTTGTTTAGGTTTTAGCTTATATAGGAAATTTAGGTTTGCGTAATTCACTTTATATAAAGGTAGTACATATATATGTACATTACATATGACACGTGTGCTGTACACTATGCACTAAAACGCAGCGAAATTTAAGGGATTTACTGGGACTTGCTAGCTCGGTCTAATGCAGCTGACGGCGGAGATCTCACTGACTGTGATGCCTAATTATGGCGGTGGTGGCTATGTGTGGCTTGACCCTGCGCATGTGCGATCACCGATCGTGGTGTAGTAACGCCTTATGTGCTGGGAAGTTGTTGAATTTCCCCACGTTGCTTCAGCTGGACTTTGTCCGAGGTTTGTGGCGTTAACGTGATCTGGCACGTGGATTTCACCTCCTCAATTGAGACACGAGAATAACAACAGGAATCTGTCGGAAAGTATGCTTGTACAAATAGGTTATATATGCACATGTATATAGCTCTTACCCTTACTGGCTGCTTGCGAACTTATTTTAATATTATAGACTATTTGTCTCTATATAAAATAAATGTTTCACTTCTAAACGCGTACTATAATTTTTATACTAGAACTATGTTCTTAAAAATATCAAAAGCATTAAGATAAACTTCACTTGTATGGCGAACCTTATCTCTAGGTAGCTGTTACAAGAAAGAAAGTTGGTAGCCGGAAATTGCTTTGCTACAGTCGAAGTTGTAGCTTTTCGAAGATGCGATCGGTCAAAGAGACATCTGCATGTGAGTATCGATAATGTCCTGTCATTCTCACTTAAGCTTGAAACACAAAAATATTTTGGAGACTACAACTGATGTTACAATCTCCTGATTACATTGTCATTATTTAAAAGTTCAGCTATTTCTGCGTTTACGTGGCTGAGAAGCCGATTTCTATGCCTCTGAGCAACCTTCTTAACCTCATCTTCAACCATTTCAACATTTAGATCTCTATGCAGATCGGCGTTTCGTATGTACCAAGGTGCATTAACTACAATTTACTGTATCGCATGTTCAATTCATCTTTTTTTTTTTAACGTGCGCTTTCCAACGCAGTTTAGCGTCTAGAGTCATGCCTAGATATTTAGCTGTGTTAGAAAATTCTACTACATTGTTGTTAATGTAGACTGGAATGTGTGGTACGTTTTTATACGTAAAATTAATATGGACTGACTTAAGGTCATTTAATCTAATCTGCCATTTCTTTGTCCATTCTGAAATATTGTTTATTGCCGTCTGAAGCTTTTTTGTTGCTATTTCGACAGTTGCTCCCACAGCAAGGACGGCTGTGTCATCTGCAAAAGTAGCTATGGTGGTTTCTACACTTTCAGGCAAATCGCTAGTGAAGAGTAGGTATAAAACTGGACCTAGCACACTGCCTTGCGGTACACCAGCTTTAATCTCTCTTAATGTTGAGCACTCTGTATCTTGCGTAATTCTGAAGAATCGATCTGATATATAAGACTCCAGAATGGTCGAATACTGCTTCGGCAGTTGCTTTTGTAATTTGTGTATCAGTCCTTTGTGACAGACTTTATCGAAAGCTTGTGCTATATCAAGAAATACTGTAGAGCACACATTTTTCTCTTCAATTGCTTTTTTGATTTTATCTGTGATTCTATGCACCTGATCAATTGTAGAGTGCTTGTTTCTAAACCCAAATTGATGACTTGGAAGTAGCGATTTTTCATCAATAATTTTTTGCAGACGTTTTGCCAGCATTTTTTCGAATAGCTTGGACAACATTGGTAGTATCGATATTGGGCGATATGAGGCTACTTCGCTAGGTGGTTTACCTGGTTTTGGTATCATTATTACCTCCGCGACCTTCCACATGCTTGGCACATATCTTAATTTAAATGCAGAATTTATAATCTGCGCTAGTTTTTTTAAACCTTTTCGAGGAAATTGTTTTAAAATTTCCCCTGTGATTAAATCGAACCCTGGGGCTTTTTTTATGTTTATGCCTTCTTTGATTTCTTTGGCAAGTTCTTTAGCTGTTACCGGCCGAATAGGTCTGTCTTCTTCGCACGTTTCATCGTTTCCTTGATAATCTTTATCTTCATAAGGTTTGAAGACGTTCTCAAGGTACTCTGCAAAAGTATTTACTTTTTCTTGACTGCTTTTTGCCCAGTTACCTTCTCTGGTTTTTACTGGCGGAATGTGAGCTATTGGCCTGTTCATTTTCTTTGCTGCCTTCCAGAGCATCATTTGTTAAACTCGTAAGATACGTTTTTAAAGACTCGTTATTAAATTCTCTTATAGATTTTCTGAGCTTATTATTTAAGTTGTTCAGTGTGGTTTTGTCG
Source organism: Cheilosia vernalis (assembly GCA_949126925.1). NCBI lineage: Eukaryota > Metazoa > Arthropoda > Insecta > Diptera > Syrphidae > Cheilosia > Cheilosia vernalis. The sequence continues at coordinate 5,703,904 of OX421363.1, forward strand.
CTTGGCGCCCTTGTCTGTTGCCAGCGTTTTCTAGCTTTCCTCTTATCTGTAATAATTTGACATATTTCACGCGGATAAGAGTTTTGTTTAATCTTGTTTGTTCTTTGGGGAGTTGCAGCCCATGCAGCTTTTTGTATATCCAGTGTAAATATTTGCACTGCTTCTTCTAGTTGATCTTCTGTTTGAATAGCTGATGATAATTGGATACATTCTTCCAACTTCTGCCTGAAGTGTTTCCAATCAGTCAGTCTATTAACCAGTTTAGGGCTATGTTCTTTTATTATTATTCTATCGCCAAGTGTAAGAAGTATTGAGGAATTATCTGATTGAAGATCAGGGCCTTCTTCTATATTTATTTTATTTGAGGATATATTTTTGGATATAAAGAAGTCTACTGTAGGAAACGCTGCACTCATGTGCAGAAGAAAATTATAGGAACACCTCGTTTTGAGAAGCGCTGCAACTTTCGCAAACGCAAACGTGTAAACGCACCCGCACTACCAGTGGCAGCCATATTTTTCGTCCACTTTTCGCCTAGTTTATGGCTTCATTTTTAACACCCTATGCTCGGTTGAATTTAATTCAAACCACAATTTTTATCTACGTATAACACGTAGAAAAATCGCCCCTGTGCTTTAACATCGTTTTCAGATTTTTCTGAACATACCATTCGTCACAATATCGTTTTGAAAATTTACGCCATAGTCGAGCGCATAAGTGCGAGCGAGACGACAACACCACCCCACATGAAAACTCTTCGATGTAAACCACGTACAGCGTTGATTCGCTTGGATTTTTAGTCAGTCAGTATCGAGAGTCAGGTTCGGATGGTTGGTAGGGCACTAGCGCATGGTCGCATTTAATTTCGGCATTTTGCCACGTTTTTTTTTCCATTGTTCGCGCATCATAAGTAGGCGGCCATTGTGTCGACCGAAAATAAAACTCGCAAATAAAAGTTAAATATCGCGATTGTGATTCGTCGGCGAGGGAATTTTGAGTTCGGTTAAACCGATCAAATACCCGCAAATTGTTTCGCGCATTGGTTTAAGAAAAAGCGAATAAAGAAAAAAAAACAACCACGATATATATATATATCGCGAGGAAAAATTTCCCGACCGCGTGTGTTGAACCATACCTCGTGGGTACATAAAACCACCCCCACAAAAAGGGAAAGAAACAAAATCGAGAGTCGGTAGTGTGCATTACGCCATTCCACTCGGCAAAAATAATTCCGCGAAATCCAACCCCGCGCAAAGAAATAAAATTCCTGACGCCACAAAACATAAGATAACCTCATCAATACCCAGTTAAGTGCGCTGAAATCGTGATACAAAAAGAAAAAAAATAGTTAAAACGTTTAGAACATTGAAAGGGAAAAATTCCCCAACGTCCCACGAAATAATATAAATTGCGCAGCACATCGTATAGTCGTTGCACTAGCGAAGCACCACACCTCAGAGCTAAGACGCAGTCGTGCATCCATCCTCCAGTAGGTGGAGCGAGCATCACCACAGACCATCACCCCATCGAATACACCAACCTTCGGACTTCGCTTGAGACGAGACACCAACCTCAACGATAGTCACCTCATCGAAATTCACCTCTTCGTCATCACTGCGCCTACCGATATACTTTAAGTTAAGTAGTTTGGGTCCAATAAAAATTTCTTGTTGTAAACATTTATACTTCTCCAAATGATTTTATCTTCCACTAAGGTATAGATCCGCGAATCAAAGCATATCAAAGAGCATATGCGCAACATCCTGGAAGGAAAGGCGGTGCACTGCAGTCCCTCACCACGGATCGCGTTCAGGTAGCTATCCCCTGAATAAAGAACGGGGTAAGTTTGGAACTAATTAATCTCATTTGGAAGAAACGAAGTGTATTAAAAGTAGTATTGGCCCAGTTGTGATAGGCTATAGCGTTAGAGAGTGGTCGTGTCGATTGACCCAGTTTAGTCTTGTCGTCGTTTGTACATTGTAAAGTAAAGCTAAATTAGCGTATGGTTAGGTTCGGATCGGTGCGCCAGTGAATCAGTCGTTAGCATTTGTGACACTCAGTGAGGATCTCACCAATGAGAGAGTGAGCGTATAATTTTCGTCGTGGAAGCATCAGCTTGATTTTCTTTTATTATACACGCGGACGCAATAACTAGTCACGTCCCACAACGCTGCATTACGCGAGTAGATAGGTCACGGGTACATGCCCTGGTCTCTACGTCTAACATCGAAGGGTTATTGTGTTTTTTTCTTTAATTTTGTTCTGGCTGTAAATGATAACGTAATCGAGCGGCAACAGTAAGATTTGTATGCCCGCACTTGTACTGACTTGTGTTGTAACGTCCACCCCCTTAATTAAGTACTAGTTTTAAGATCTTTTGTTTTGAATAAAAATAAGCTTGTGAACTTCACGAAGAAGAACAATCATGTGTGTTCATTGGCTTTGGAATTTAGTTTAGGTTTCGGAAGCAGCCGCCAGATGTGCGGATAAGGAAGTATTGAAGGGAATGTCGGCCATGGGGACGATCACGACCCGAGGTGGTCGTACGCAGTTCGGTTCATGGTTGTAGTTTGTTAGTTAGTAGGATATTCGGACTGTAGGGGTCGTCGTTCAATAGGAGCGTGACGACGGCCATGGTAGCTTGGCCTTGGTGCTAAGTAGGGGCGGGTCAGCTCAGGGGAAGATTACTTTCACCTATTTCTTCCCCCGCTTTCTTCTTTTCCACTGTGGATATAAATATTTCAACGGATCGCACTACTCGGGCCTCGCAATCTTTATTGTTAGGGATAGTGGTTTAATCCGGTCGTGTCCAACATCTTTTACGATCTATCTTTTTGAATTTAACAGGCATGTAAAACTAGAGGTAACCCCAGTCCAGGGCCTGCAACAAGATCCCCACCCACCGAGGGCTAGCGCGGGAGGAAGCGGTCATGCCTGGTTGCAGGAGGCTTGGACAACCCCATCCGTCATGCTGCCCGGACTGCCGTACGGGTCCTGTGACCTTGCGGTATATGGGTAGTTTAAGTGATGGATGGGGTATGGGTCGCGTAGCGGGGGCGTAGGAATTTCGACCTTTTTTTTTTGGTCATCTCAGTTGCGTGTAGGTATAGGTTAATACTTGCCTGCGTGTTTGCTGACATAGCTGAAGGCGTCGCTTGCGCTCCGTACGCGACCGTACGTTACAGGTGGCGCCCAACGTGGGGCCCGAAGTAGTGATATGATTCAGAAGTATTTAAAAAAAAAAAATTTTTCACAAAAATTTTGTTTTTTACCATTTTCGTCTTTACTTTTTCTCGTTTCACGTAACCGGTGTTTGGGTGTATTTTTCATCCCCATTCATGTCTGTCGTACGCTGAAGTCTGAGATCTAGTTTTGCGGAAATAGTTTAGGAGTTTGTAGTCTACTAGTGTTCTTTAAGTCCCGTGTCCGGTAGATGGGTAGACTTTGTTCCTCATTTACGTCCGTTGCTCGGGCTTATACGTTCTTCTCATTTCCATCTTCAGCATTTGAGCTCTCGAGTTCATGTCCGGTAAGTGGGTGAAGTTGTTCCTCACTTACGTCCGTTGCTTGAACTCAGGGCTGGTGTGTAGTTCGCTTTTCTTTGGTAAGGTAGCTCTGTTAAGTCCGGTATTTGGATCGACCTTTGTCTCCATTTACGTCCGTTGCTTCAGGCTGTCTTCACCATGTTCCATAGCAAAGCACAGAAATTTAGCAACTCTAAAGTCACTTGCGATTCTGCAGTGATTGTAAAGCATTAATCCATCTAGAGGCGTTGTCGCTTCAGTAGCCACAGTGGGATAGAAAGTGCAAGTCTATCCTCGTTGTCCTCGTGTTTGTCCTCTATGTGTTCGACATTCCTTCAGTTTGATGATAAGTTTAGTTCGAGCAAGTTTAGTTTTGGTTTAGTTTTGAGAAAGTTTTGAGAAAGTTTAGTTTGAGGAAGTTTAGTTTTGAGATAGTTTGAGTTAAGTTTAGAGACAGTGTAGTTTTGAGAAGTTTAGTTTTGAAGTTTAGTTAATGAACGCACTCCAACGTTTAGATTTGAATAAGATTTAGTCGGAAGTTCAGCGTTAGCGATTGCTAAGCCAGCCTTCCATACATTCACTTTAGTTTAGGATTGAGTTTAGTCGTGTATTACCCGATACGACTCAACAGTATAGCGATAGTATAGTTAGTTTTTACATTAGGATATAAGTCCCTGAATTCGTATAGAATTCACCATCTTTATTTTTCGGTATTTTTATTATCATTGTTTCCAAGTCAGTTGTGGTCCAAATGCCCAATCCTGGCCCCAGTAGTCGTAGGGAAGTTCAGAGTGATTATACATTGCGCAGTGGGCGCAAGCACATCCCGGCCACCACGGAAGAACCGACTCTTCTTCCGAACATGGTTGGAACCAGCGAAGAGGTAGACCGTCCAACAGTCGCGGGAAATCCTCAAGATAACCAATCAGTCACGAACCCGTCTGCACCTCGAACAGCACCGGGAACGCATGACGCTAACGAAAGCGCACAATTCGAACAATATGTTCAGGATGTCGTAACGGCAACCGTCGGTCTCAATCGGACAGACGAGCGTCGGTTCATGCGAGAAGGGCTCGACCGAAGTCGTGCTGCTCTCCAACGCGAACTCGCTTCGTTGGTTCAGTCAGCAGTAACAGCTGCAATGCGACCTCTAGCTTCCGCCACGAACATCGACCACCAAGAACATATTCCCGACCGTAACCCCCAACCTGCTCACGCAGAATATGACGTGAATCGGCGACCCGAGGTAGCTCCACTTCAGGCGAGTGAGCCACCGAATATTCCTCCAACAGGTAACCCTGTGGTATACCCCGTGAACATGCCACGAAGTAGCAACGTGGAAAACTTTTTAGAGCAAATCAGCAGAATGAATCTGTGCGGACCAACGGACCTCATGCGCCTCAATGCAAAACTGCGAGTCCCTAAGTCTAATCGTGAGATAATTGAATTTCTGAAACAGAACGCCAACCGTAGGATAGGAGAACACCTCATAACTTTCAGCACACACAACATCCCTGAAATGGTTCATGTGTGTCGTACGATTGAGAAGTTCGTAAAGGAACACGACCCACCGCGGCAGCGGATACCTCAAACGTATTTGCCCCGTCGGAATATCAGTGAAGTAGAACAGGTCGAGGAAGGTTACGATATACCCGTCTCTTCCGCACAAGTTGAGGAAGTTGCGTTTCGGCGTAGGAGCTCTAGTGTTCTGAAATGCTGGAACTGCAAGGAACTCGGTCACACATTCTTCGATTGTGCTATTCCTCAAAGAGCTCTGTTCTGTTACAAATGCGGTTGTGAGAACACGACGACACCTCGTTGTCCTACATGTAGGAAGTTTCGATTTATTAATACAAGATATGAAATATAAAATATAAAGTATAAAGTCTTTGCAAATTTACGTTAATACAAAATTATGGATTATGTTCCGCGCAACTATTCCATGACCGCCGTCGCTCGTGGTTAAAAAAGAACTCTCTGCTTGTCCCTTCTTTTTTTCCCAAGTCACCTCCGTCATCTGTCGTTCGCCTCCACATCAAATTTCTTCATCCGAACCATTGCCACACACCAAGTCGAGTCAGCACCCTGTAGAATGTCATTGCCTTTGCCATCCAAACCAGCAAGTAGCCAGCTCCGCACACCCCAGCGACGATGCAGATAAGTTGTGCTGGTGTCATTTCCACGAATTGTTTTGCCTGTGTCCAAGTGCACTGGACTTTTATACGAAGCAAATTGGGTCATACTCGGCTGTCGACTGGTAATGCGATACAGTGGCATTCGCCTAGCAAGACGACGCTAAGGAATTCCGCTGATCGTTTTTGATGACGATGACGACGATGACCTGGGAATGGACTGATTAATAAAAGAAATAAAACGATGAATAACTTAACTTATCTTATCTTATTCGACCTACAATCGGCCATCCTGAAAAATTCGACTGTCCTCAGTCGATCAGCGGTGCATCTTCATATTCATCTTCATCGGCCCCTTCGTTACTAATCCATGGTTTCATGAGATCTACTGCTGTGGATGTTTGGCCTGGTCCCTCGTGTTCGCCAACTTTGCGAACATCGTAGCGATCATTCCTTTTAACCTTGATAACTTCATAAGGTCCGAAGAACTTTGGGCATAGTTTAAGCCCAACTCCAAATTGTGTGCGTTGAATTGCAACCAGATCTCCAACTTCGTATTTTCGAGGCTGCTTTCGTTTTCGGTCATAGTTTCGTCTGTTTTCCTCCTGCACTTTAAGTATTTCGTCCTTAGCTGCTCTTCTTAGTGCATCGCGTCCGCTCTCGAAGTCATCCAAAATTGCTTCTTCTAGTAATGTTTTCAACTCGAGATTGCATTCTCTTCTCATGACCGCTCCAAACATCAACTGAAATGGAATCCTCTTCGTGCTTCTGGATACGGTAGAATTCAGTGTGGCCTGCAAGTGGCTGACAGACTTATACCACTTAGTAGGTTCTTCAATGGTTAATTTCGCCAGAACTTCGATAATAATGCGATTAATTCTTTCCACTTGTCCGTTCCCCCTTGGAACTCCTGTCGTCGTCAATATATGGTTTATCTTGCTCCGCTCACAAAAATCTTTGAAAAGGTTTGAGGTGAAAGCAGGTCCCCTATCAGAGATAACTCGGAAAGGGTTGCCAAAAACCTCACTCTGCGTTTCTAATCTTTTGATGACTTCTTCAGCATTGGTCGTTCTTGTTGGATAAATCCATACAAACTTCGTAAATGAGTCGACCACCACGAAAACGTATTTGTATAGCTTGTTCGTGGACGGTAATGGTCCTAGGTGATCAATATGGTACGTGTGCAAAGGCTGATCACTCTTCTCGATTGGGTTCAGAAATCCTTCTCCTTTTCCAGACTTCCTTGACGCTAAGATGCATGCCACGCAATTTGTAATCACTCGTTCTACCGCAGCGGCCACGTTCGGAATGTAGTAGTCTTGTTTGAGAATAGCTTCAACTTTCGCTGAGTTGATATGGCCCGGTTCGTGTGCGCTTCTGATGATTTCCCTCTGCATGATCTTTGGAACCACCAGGAGATGATTTCCAGCCACAAACTTATACAGCAGATCGTTTCTCATCTCATAGTCCTTATAAGATTCTGTAACGGCCAAAATATCTATTATTATTTGACAATGTTCATCTTTACCTTGAGCGTTTCTGATTCTTGGGATGATGGCGTCCTCGATGCGCATAATCGCCGGGTAGCGACTTAAGGCATCCACATGGCGCATGGCTGATCCGGCACGATGCAATACTTCGCAGTCGAACTCCTGTAACATTATAGCCCACCTGGCTACTCTCGGGCATAAGTCCTTCTTCTTCATGGTCGCTTGGAACGCTTTACAATCCGTATAAATCTTGAAACGCTGTCCCAATAGGTACACCCTCAACTTTTTGACGCATTTCACCACGGCCAGGACTTCATGCTCGTAACTGGTATAATTCTGTTCTGCTGGAGTCGCTTTGAAGCTAATGTAGAATACTGGATGCAGACCTGTTTCATGCTTTTGCAGAAGCACGGCTCCGTACCCTGTCATGCTAGCGTCCGTATGTAGCTCTGTCTCTAGAGCTGGTTGAAAGAGTTTCAGCACAGGTTCTCCACACAGCATACCTTTGAGATTATCTAACGCGGTGATTTGATTCAGCCCGAACTCAAACACAGCATCCTTCTTCGTCAAATCTGAAAGCGGTTTCGCCAAAAGGGCATAATTGGGTATGAACTTACGGAAAAATCCTGTTAAGCCTAAGAAGCTTTGAATCTGCTTCACGTTTCCTGGTTTCGGGAAGTGCCTAACAGCTCTCAACTTATCCACTGAAGGTTTGATGTTTCCATCCTCGATGACGTGACCCAGGAATTCGACTTTCCTGCTTAGGAAATTACACTTTTCCCACTTGATGACCAATCCGTTCTCCTCGGCTACTTCTAGTACCTTAGTTAGCTTCTTAAAGTTTTCCTCCTCGTCTTTAGCAGCAATAATGGCATCGTCCAAATAAAGCAGCAAGTAATCCTGCCGTATTAAATCTCGGAACACAGTATTGATGAAGCGTTGGAAAACAGATGGTGAGTTGCACAAACCGAAGGGCACTTTTAGAAACTCGTACTGTCCATCCGGCGTCACAAAAGACGTGTATTTTCTGCTATCCTCAGACACGTTGACGTGGAAGAAACCGTTGCGTAGATCAAGAGTGGTGAACACTTTGGCGCTGTGTAACTTTTCTAAAATCTCCTCCATAATAGGCAGGGGATAACGATCTTTAATGATCTTCGTGTTCAGCTTCCGGTAATCCACACATAAGCGACTGCTTCCATCCTTCTTCTTTACGAGGACTATAGGACTAGCGAAGTCCGACCGGCTGTGCTGGACTATTCCTTCCTCTAACCATTCGTCGATCTGCCGGTTTACCACTTCCCTTTCTGGAGCAGCCAGACGCCTCGCTTTCTGGTACACTGGGACTTCGTCTTGCAATATCAGATTCATTTCTACGCAGGATTGTTCCACCCTCCGGGGTGAATACGATGCGATGGCTTTGCCGATTCGTTCTCTGTAGCTTTCGTTGCCAATGCGAAAACTTTGCTTACTGTCTTCTTCCCAACTGGTTACCGCAATATTTAGTATGTCGTTTTCCTCTAAACTTACGCGGTTCGGTAACGCTGCTTCCTTTTTACGTAGTTCTCGAATACTAACTATCTTGCCTTGGTTGATGACCACCTCTACGTTCTCCAGAAAATCCTTACCCAACAGAATACGATCCGGAATCCATTCATCACGTACGACCTGGAATCTAACCTCATATTGGTTATCATCTATTGTCAATGGCACTACACCAGATCCCAATGCTGTCTGCGGTGCATTACCAAATCCCTTCAGCTTCATCCCAGGTTGTTCGGTCATATTGAAACCAATCTCCTTTTGCACGGATGCGTGCATAACCGATACATCACTGCCGCTGTCTACGTACGCATAATAGTTCTTGGTCCCGATACTTATCAGTATTTGACCATCATCAGCATGTAGCCTTTGTATTCGGCTGACATTCCTCGACGTTGGTACCTCCCTCCTATCGTTGCTTGGACAACTGGCCGACATGTGTCCGAACTGGTTACACTTGAAGCACTTTCTTCCTTTATCCTTATCGGGACAATTCTGCGCGAGATGTGCAGAAGAACCGCAATTGTGGCATCGTTTATTTATTGCATCTGGACGTCCTCCGCGCGAGGAACTCGGCCTACTTGATGTGGCGGGCCTAATTTCAGCTTTTTGTTTCGGCGTGTGCCGCTGCATTCTCTTGTAGCACTCCATTTTCCCCTTCAGATCATCGAGCGTTGTCGCTTCATAGAGTATCACTTTGTTGGCCGTAGAGTCCGGAATTCCATTTATGATGTACTCGATCGTTGATGACTCATCCACCTTACCCTTGTTAGCTATCTGCGTCATATTGAAAAAATACTCCAACAAGCTTTCCTCCGTTTTCTTCCTCCTGCCTTCTAGCAACCGATGAATCTCCGCAGCTGATGGGTTTTTCCCAAACTCTTTCGCCAATCTCTCTTCCAGGGCTCTCATCGCGTAAGACGACGATCGTCTGACGACGTCGTTTCGACGATTGTATTGCTTCGTGTAACACTAAAATGGTTGAATCGTTTGGACGGCGTCGTTTTGAACGATTCACTAATGCTTCGTATAACTCAAATTCAGACGATTGAGCGATTGCGATTGAACGATTGCTATTTTGCCATCGTTTCATCGTTTTTGGTGTATTTCTTCGTATAATTAGGTCTGAGATAAGTATTAGACAATAAATAAAGGAAGACATATACTTATGTTCTATTTGGTGGGGACTCAGTCTTATCAGAGGGGAAAAAAATGTATTTTTAGCAAAAAAAAAAAAAATTGCATTTCTTTTCGAATTTCAAATGATTTTCATTTAGGTATTTGTGTTATAATATGAAATACAGTAATGTAATCATAAAATAGCATTCATTGAACTCTTTTTTTATAACTCGACAATTATTAGAAATACCAATTCTAATGGGATGCTTTATGATGTTTGATGTCCATCGAAATCCAAGATCTTTATTGCCAAGACTAGTTCTAAATATATATTTTAATAACCACAATTTCCTCATGGTACACTTTTACATATTGTTCTAATTCTTTCACAATTCTATCTGTGTTCGGCTTCTTCGATAGAGTTGTTACTTGCATTCAATTTTTGCATTAAATGTCCGATTCCACATCACCTACAGAAAAAAAACGCAAATTCCACACATTTTTGTTGTTTTTAGTTGTCAGAGTTTGTTTACAGTCACTTTCAAACTGTTCAAAATGAAAACGATGAACGATTCGATCGAACGATGCGACCATGATGTTATACGAAGCAAACTAAAAACGACGTCGTTTTGTTCAATCGCTTCGACGACGATCGTTTCAAAAGTTGCGCGATGAGAGCCCAGTGTAGTCCAATTCGTGACTCCACCCGTCGCCTCGACAGCTAACTTGGCTGCACCCCTTAATAGTCGTCGCGCGTACAAATACTTTTGGACGTCGTTCCACTCACAGGTTGATGCGATGTCCTTAAACTCTTTTACCCAATCTTGATAGTTACGGCTTTCTTCACCGGAAAATGTTTCCAGCGACTCTTCAATGTCCCTAAAAACAAAATTGTTCTTACTTGCCATTCTGTTTACCTCTTCTGAGCTCTCTGCTCCGTAGTGTTCTGCGTTACTCTCCTCGTAGATGTCGTTATCGCTTTTATCTCTGCCCTCGTCGTTCACTTCGTGAATCAGTACCTTGTACTCTTGGCTACCGTCGTCGTCGTATCCTTCGTTTTCTTCGTAGTTCTGTGCTTCACGCCGTTCGTCGTCTCCGTAGTCCTGTGCTTCGCACCTTTCTTCGTCTTCGTAATTCTGTGCTTCGCACCTTTCGTCGTCTTCGTAATTCTGTGCTCCGCACCTTTCGTCGTTCTGGCTAGCCTGGTATAAGCTAAGCCCGTCGTCGTTGTTCACAACCGATAACACGTCACTTGCTTGCAATGAACCGAAATTCGCGCGTATGCGTTCCACTAAATCTGTCTTGATTGCGTAGCGATAGGATAAATTTTTCCTCCGTAAGAACGTCTGTAACTGCCTAACCGTAAGCAGTTGCAGATCATCCATAAATCGACGTTTGCAAAAAGAAAAAAACAAAGACGAAAAACGAAATTCCAATTATCCGGTTGAATCCCGGTTGAGCCCCCAAGTGTAGGAAGTTTCGATTTATTAATACAAGATATGAAATATAAAATATAAAGTATAAAGTCTTTGCAAATTTACGTTAATACAAAATTATGGATTATGTTCCGCGCAACTATTCCATGACCGCCGTCGCTCGTGGTTAAAAAAGAACTCTCTGCTTGTCCCTTCTTTTTTTTCCCAAGTCACCTCCGTCATCTGTCGTTCGCCTCCACATCAAATTTCTTCATCCGAACCATTGCCACACACCAAGTCGAGTCAGCACCCTGTAGAATGCCATTGCCTTTGCCATCCAAACCAGCAAGTAGCCAGCTCCGCACACCCCAGCGACGATGCAGATAAGTTGTGCTGGTGTCATTTCCACGAATTGTTTTGCCTGTGTCCAAGTGCACTGGACTTTTATACGAAGCAAATTGGGTCATACTCGGCTGTCGACTGGTAATGCGATACAGTGGCATTCGCCTAGCAAGACGACGCTAAGGAATTCCGCTGATCGTTTTTGATGACGATGACGACGATGACCTGGGAATGGACTGATTAATAAAAGAAATAAAACGATGAATAACTTAACTTATCTTATCTTATTCGACCTACATACATGCGCGGGAAACGCCCAACCGAGCAATCAGCCGACCGGGGAGATTCGCTCGAGGGATGTCAACCCGGCAAACCTCTCAGCCTAAACCCAAATCCACCTACCATTCTAAAGCGTCCGGAAGCCCATAGGGTTGAAGGAGCCACAAGCACACCCTCAACAGCCAAGAAACCCAGTGAGCCCAAGTTGACCTTCCACCAACGTCTAACGTATTACCGTCAAGCGAGAGAACGTATCTTCGGATCACCAATCCTGTCTCCGAAAATAGCTAATGTCAGAAAACGCTTTGCGGGAAAGAAACGGCAATACCGCGCAATCGCGGCAACAACCTTGCTAGGATCCTCAGGGGACCCAAGACCTTATGTCACGGTCAAAATTTTCGACCGAGAGTGGCTAGCCTTGTTGGACAGCGGTGCGTGCATTAGTTGTATAGGAGCAGGAGGCATTTCGTTCTTGCAGAACAACGGAATCCCTCTCAGAAAGTTTTCGTCAGCTGTTACCACTGCGGACGGAACCAAACAAGACATCATCGGCGTGGTGAACACCCAAATACACTTTAGAAACCAGATTGAGGATATCACCCTCTATGTGGTTCCTTCGTTAACCAAAGATTTGTACCTTGGAGTCGATTTTTGGAAGTTATTTCAGATAGCACCTGTTGCGCCACGGCAACTTGCTTTAGTAAAAAAATGAGCGGATACAGTCAACAGAAAGAAAAACACTACAACCTTCTTCTTGGTTTACACATTTATTTTATTTCGGTTAAAATTGATTATACGAATTTTGTTCTTGCGGTATCAATAGTTAAAATGGACTGCGTTGTTTTGTTTTCTGCTTCCGCCTTTTATACCTCTCCTTTTTATCACCAGTCACCACCAGTCCCACACGTTCCACAGTTTTGTTGTGTTGAGCACTTTGTACCATGCGATCGCCTTCCAGATTTCGTTTATGATGACTGTGCCACCGCCAATGACGCCGATGATGGCAATTATCGAATACAAACTTGCCATGTTTGTATCTAATTCGTTATGTCGCCTGCATTGTGTATTTGCCCCCTTTTAAATCAAATAATCGTGTCAAGTGGATGACGAGTCAATTATTTAATTGTTGTTTGTTTTGGGCGCTGCATATTGTCCCCAAAGTAATGGCAGTGGGCCACAATGTAACTCGATTCTTTGTTCCGATTATGACATGCTCTGGCAGTGGATCGGTCTGCATTTAGTTTTATGTTGATTTGGGTGAGTGGCAGTGGGTCAGCCTGCAACTTAATAGGTATTATTAACATTGGGTTGGTGGGTCAAAGCTGTGACATAATAGTGTTTTGTCGTGTTGATATGGGATGGTATCTGGTGGCGTTGTATGACGATGACTTTGTTGTTTACTAATTAGAACATCGCAACTTTGTCGGTTGGTGTTCCTTCTCATGTTGCTAGTCGCAACATCCTCCCCCCCCCCGCGACTCGAGGGTTGTCCAGTGCTCATGAAAATAAAAGAGAAAGGCAAGTGCGTTGGTTTGTGTTGGAACATATTTGATAGAAATGATTTAACTTATGGATATCTATAACTAAATTAAAATCTCTAAAAACAGTATAGGATTATAGATCTGTATCATGCTTACGGTTCAATTGGTAGTTTGCATATTTTTGCGATTGGTCTAACATAAATCCCCTTCGCTGTTTTCACTGAGACTACGCGTGTCAGTCCGTCCGATCCAGGTTTTTTCTCGACGATTCGTCCCAACGGCCATAAAGTTGGAGGTGTTTGATCGTCTTTCATCAATACCAACTCCCCGATGTTAAGATTCGTTGATGGATTCAGCCACTTAGGCCGTTGTTGAAGTCGTGCCAAATATTCCGTTTTCCATATTTTCCAGAAGTCTTGCATTAGTTTCTGCATGAGCTGCCAACGCGTTAATGAATTTTCCTTGCAATCAGTCAAATCCCTTTCTGGCATTGTATTAAGGGCGGACCCGATCAGAAAGTGTCCTGGAGTTAGAATCTGCAGATCTTCCGAGTCTTCTGTCAGAGGACATAATGGTCGTGAGTTAAGACATGCTTCAATTTGTGTCAATGTGGTGCATAGTTCTTCAAATGTTAAGGTGTAGTTCCCCATGATTCGATGTAAGTGGAACTTTATTGATTTTACCCCAGCTTCCCACAATCCACCAAAGTGTGGTGCTGCCGGTGGGTTGAAATGCCAGGTCGTGCCATTTGCTGTTAATTGATCCTTAATGTCTGCATTCCATTGTTTGGTTAGTTGCTTTATTTCGGCTGACATCATATTATTAGCTCCCACGAAATTGGTCCCGCAATCGCTGTACATGTTTGCGCAGATTCCTCTTCGTGCCACAAAACGTTTGAACGCTGCGAGGAACGCGTTTGCGCTGTAGTCACTAACCAGTTCAATGTGAATGGCCTTGGTGCACAGACAAATGAATATCGAGATGTATGCCTTCGTCATCTTGTTACATCTTCCCTTCCATGCTTTGACCTGTATTGGCCCCGCGAAATCCACGCCGGTATTGTAAAATGGTCGTGCTAATTGCACTCTTGCACTGGGTAGTTGGCCCATCTGTTGCTGTTCAATGGTTGGTTTGTTTCTAAAACAGACAATGCAAGCGTGAATGCATTTTTTTACTCCGTTTTTCATTTTCAAAATCCAAAATCTAGTTCGCAAATAGGCTATCATCTGTTGTTGCCCTCCGTGTATGGTTCGCATATGGGCATCTTTGATTACTAGTGAGGTTAACGGGCTTGTTGAGGGCAACACGATTGGATGCCTTTGATCATATGGTAAGTCTGCATTATCTAGTCGGCCACCTACTCGTAACACCCCGTTTTGATCGAGAAAAGGGCTTAGTCGTTTTAACGTGCTTTTCTTATTCAGGGTGTTTTGGTTCGTTAGTTGTTTCACTTCTTCTTCAAACTGTTCCCCTTGCACGATTTTGAGGATTCGAAGCATTGCCCCTTCCAGTTCTTCAATTTTTAGATTGCCGGAGAGTTTTGGGTTCCCCCTTTTACAATTATTAGTGAATCGTAGGCAGTATGCGGTTACCCTAAGCAAACGTTGGAGTGATGAAAATCTGTCCATTAATGCTATATCCTTTGTACCTTGGATATACATACAGACTGAAAATATATTTTGTTTAGTGTTACATTTATTAAGGTGGTTCATATATGAATCTTCAGTTCTCTGTTTTAAGAGTGTCTTTTTTGTTCCCAAATCAGTGTCTCTAATTTCTTCGACAGTGTGTGTTTGAGCGTCAAAGTTTTCCAGAAATGATGGCCCCTCCCACCATTGCTGGCAGTCAATAAGTTGGCTTGGAAAGACTCCCCTGGAAGCAATATCCGCAGGGTTTTCCTTGGATGGAACGTACCTCCAATTACCTATATTAGTGAGACGTTGGATTTCGGCTATCCGATTTGCGACAAATGTTTCACGCTTGTGAGGTGCATGTTTTATCCATGCCAATACAATTTGCGAGTCTGTCCATGTGAAAGTTTGAAATTTTTCCAAATGAATTGTCGTTTCTACATGATTCATTAGTTTTGCTAGTAAAAGTGCCCCACATAATTCTAGACGTGGTAGCGTTTCCCTTTTGACCGGAGCCACCTTGGTTTTTGATATTATGAGATTCGTTGTTACTATGCCATGGGTCAGTGCCCGAAGATAAATCGCTGCGGCATAGGCATTTTCAGAGGCGTCGCTGAACCCATGTAGTTGCACCTCGGTGTGTTTACTTGTATGTATCCATCTTGGGATTCGCAATCTTTCCAGCTCTGGCAGTTCTATTCTGAACCTCTCCCATTTCGCCTTAGTCTCCGGGTTGACTTCTTCATCCCAGTCAGCTTGTTGTTTCCACAAGTCCTGCATGATTATTTTTGTCTTTATGATGCACGGAGAGATCCAACCCATTGGATCGTATATACGTGCAATGTCTGACAAAATTGTCCGTTTTGTGCATGTTCCTCGTTCAGTCTGATGTAGTTTAAACGTAAATAGATCCCGTGCAGGATGCCACTGAATGCCTAGAGTTTTGATGCAGTCCTTTTCGCTAAAAGATAGAGGTAACTCCACTTCCCGAAACTCGGCTGGAATGGCTTCCAGGAATTCGTTAGAATTGCTGGCCCATTTGCGTAGAGGAAACCCTCCTAGCGACATCATTCTCATTAATTCCTCTCTCATACGATTTGCTTCGGGAATGGAATCTGCTCCGTGTATGAGGTCATCCACATAAAAATTGTTTTCGGCAATAGTTGCTGCCAATGGAAAATCGTTCCCTTCATCTGCTGCCAGTTGGCGTAGTGTTCTAATTGCCAAGAAAGGCGCAGCTGCAGTTCCAAAAGTCACTGTTTTAAGACGAAATGTTTTTACTGCCTGGTCTTCTCTCCTTCTCCACAAGATTAATTGGTACATAGCGTCTTGATTAGCTATCCAAATTTGTCTGTACATTTTGTTAATATCAGCCACATACGCAACTCGATGCTTGCGAAAACGTAGTATGTGATCAATGATATTGTCTTGCTGCTTCGGTCCAGTCAGCAAATGATCGTTGAGTGATGATCCGTCCGATGTAGGACAGGATGCATCGAAAACGATGCGAAGCTTTGTGGTTGTACTTGCTTCCTTCAGCACAGCATGGTGTGGCAAATAATAATGTTGATGCGCGTTGATCAATTGGACGTTCGGGACTTCCTCGATCTGGTCCAATTCGAAATACTCTTCCATCCCTTGTTTGTATTTTTGGGCAAATTCCGGGTTCGTTTTGAACCGTTTTTCCAGCTGAATGAATCTGGCTAGGGCTGAATTGTATGACATCCCTAGGTTTGGGCGATGTCCTTCCTTGAACGGCAATGCGACCTTATACCTTCCGTCTAACATGCGTTCGTGAGTTTCGCAAAAATGTGATTCGCAGTCTTCTTCCTCGCGAGTGTACACCATTTTGTGTGGGTCCTGTTCAATTTCCCAAAATCTCTTCAGGACTCCTTCTACGTTCTCAATCTCTGTGTGGAATGAGTTTGTGACACGTTTGCCTTCAAAAATTGGGCCGATCAGCACCCATCCAAACACTGTTTCTTGTGCCATAGGTGTACCACATTTTCCTTTGATCAGGCCTTGGAGCGCAATTTCTGGGTATACATCACTTCCTAACAATATGTCAATTTTGTTTGGGTGATTAAACTGGGGGTCAGCTAATGCAAGTCCGGATATGTGTGGCCATTCTGACCTATCCATTTTCTTGCTTGGAAGCCATGCTGTTAATCTGGTCAAAACTAAAACTGGAATAGTAATGCCAAACTCATGGTCTGTTAATGAATGTAACTTGACAAAGGCGCTTGCCTTTGAACGGCAATTATTCGCTCCACCAATCCCCCCGATCTCGGTTATTTGTTTTATTTTTCGTAAGTTCAATAGTTGAGCTGCTGACTCAGTTATATATGATGCTTCAGATCCAGGATCCAGCAAGGCGCGCAACGTTATCGGTTGTCCTGATTGATCCATCGCGTTTACAAGCATTGTTGCTAAGAGCACTGTTGGTTGTTTGTTTACCTGACTCCCTCTTGCTGCTGTCTGAACCTCGTCCATCCTATATGCATTGCAGTTTTGTGACGTTGAAGGTTGATGATCCCTTGGTCTCGGTATTTGTTGGCCATTCCTATTAGGCTGGTATGACGTATTGGACCCTCTGACATTATTTGCTTGGATGTGCAATAAAGTATGATGCTGTCCTTGGCATTCGGCGCATTTAAACTGACTGGAGCAATTATTTCTATCGTGCCCCTTTCCCAGACAATTAAAACATAGCTTGTGTTGACGCGTAATTTCTTGTCGTTTCTTTGGGTCAGCTGCCAAGAATCTGTTGCATCGACGAACCGAGTGAGACCCGTTACACAGGACACATGCATAGTAATCATTTTCTTTTGTGTGTAAGGAAATCTTCTTGGAGCTTGGTCCTTGCCCAGTCTTGGCGATCTGACCAATGGCTTCCAGTGTTCTATACCTGTTTGTGAGAAATTCTGTAAAATCCGCGAAATCAGGCAATGCTTTGGAAGATCCGAGATGCTCTTCCCAAAGACCCTGAGTTTGCGACGGTAATTTCTGTGTCATTAAATGAATAATTATAGCGTCCCATTGATGCACGGGAACCTCTAAATTTCTCAAAGATTGGACACACTCATTAGTGGTGTCCAATAATGCTTTAATGCCTCTCACGTCTTCATTGTGTAACTTCGCTTGGTTACAGAAAAGTCTCAGTTGACAATTGACTAGCAAGCGTTTATGCTCGTATCGCGTCGTCAGAATTGTCCAAGCTGAATCATAATTCTTTTCGTTGATCACCAAATGCTGCAGCAGGCGTGCGGCTTCGTCGCTGACATTTGCTTTCAAATAGTGCAACTTTTGCACCTTTGACAATGTGTGATTGTCATGCACAATGCTTGTGAATAAGTTGCTGAACTCTGGCCAACTCTCATAATTGCCACCAAAACATGGTATTTTGATGGCTGGAAGCTTAAAATCACTGGAAATAGTGGGACCCACAGTTTCCTTGGGCACATTGAGGGTGTCGAGGGCTTCCTTCAATGCAGCCGAATAGTGAAAGTATATTTCCTTCAGTTGTCCGAATATTTCTTTGTCCACATAGAGAGCCTTAACGTCACTTGACTCTGTAGACGAGATAATGAGCATATGGTGCCGTTTGGCGGTTGCATATGTGTCTTCCAGCTCCTCCAATCGTGATTGAAGAGCGAACCTCGATTGAGGAGTGGCCTTATTTTCTTTATATTTCTCATATTCACATTGTATTTCCCTTAAAAAATTAGTGACCGTTCCGCAGGCCGTAGTTAATTTTGTCTTACTCATAATTTCCTATTCTACCTGAATTTAGAAATCTTAATAGTTTTTTGGCACTGTGCCTTCAAGAAAATAACAATTTTAATTTTATTTTTTTAATAAGTTCCAACGCACCTGATTTCTCCCTTTGGTTCACAGTATCTGCCGGTGGTCAAATAGCTGCTTCCTCTTCAGTGGTTGTTGATGGCCAAATAGCTGCCTTCTTCTGGTGGTCTCACTTTATCACTTTAGTTTATAGGGACTGTCTTCCCGATGTTAGATCACAACACTGTTAAATTTTCTTCCAAAATACACAATATCTGTTCTCACTATAAGCTTCGAGGGACTGTCTTTCCCGATGTTCACAATAAAAATCCACGATATACAATACACGTATCCTGACGCAGGATATCCGGCTCGAAGGACCAAATGTTGCGCCACGGCAACTTGCTTTAGTAAAAAAATGAGCGGATACAGTCAACAGAAAGAAAAACACTACAACCTTCTTCTTGGTTTACACATTTATTTTATTTCGGTTAAAATTGATTATACGAATTTTGTTCTTGCGGTATCAATAGTTAAAATGGACTGCGTTGTTTTGTTTTCTGCTTCCGCCTTTTATACCTCTCCTTTTTATCACCAGTCACCACCAGTCCCACACGTTCCACAGTTTTGTTGTGTTGAGCACTTTGTACCATGCGATCGCCTTCCAGATTTCGTTTATGATGACTGTGCCACCGCCAATGACGCCGATGATGGCAATTATCGAATACAAACTTGCCATGTTTGTATCTAATTCGTTATGTCGCCTGCATTGTGTATTTGCCCCCTTTTAAATCAAATAATCGTGTCAAGTGGATGACGAGTCAATTATTTAATTGTTGTTTGTTTTGGGCGCTGCATATTGTCCCCAAAGTAATGGCAGTGGGCCACAATGTAACTCGATTCTTTGTTCCGATTATGACATGCTCTGGCAGTGGATCGGTCTGCATTTAGTTTTATGTTGATTTGGGTGAGTGGCAGTGGGTCAGCCTGCAACTTAATAGGTATTATTAACATTGGGTTGGTGGGTCAAAGCTGTGACATAATAGTGTTTTGTCGTGTTGATATGGGATGGTATCTGGTGGCGTTGTATGACGATGACTTTGTTGTTTACTAATTAGAACATCGCAACTTTGTCGGTTGGTGTTCCTTCTCATGTTGCTAGTCGCAACAGCACCCAACGTAGTCTCGGAAGTGTCTCCATTTCCCTCGAGAGGTGAACCTTCATCCATTATGGATACTCCAAGCGACTACCGCTTGTTAAGGAAGCTAGGTGGTCTGAATAATTCTGAAGTAGACATCCTGCCGAAAGCTGCGAGGATGAACATTCTGCATTCTTATATTAAGCAATCTCTAGAGAAAGCACACCTCGGGCATGAACGTGCCTATAACACCCGCAGTTCATCGGTAAAATACAAGGTAGGCGACGTTGTGTATCGGCGTAATTTCGTGCTCAGCAATGCCTCGAAATCCCGGAACGCGAAGCTTTGTCCGAAGTTTATTCGCGCAAAAGTTCGCAAGGTTATCGGAAGTAACTTATACGAGTTAGTCGATGCAACTGGACATAGTCTAGGTGTAACCCACAGCAAAGATCTTCGTCGATAAGACATAGCAGTGGGATATATTTGAATGTTAGTTACAGGAAGTTAGTTCAGACGTTTCGAATTCCCAGTAGGATAGTGAAGTAGTAAGGAAGCTGTTGACCGCTCAGAGTCGGTAGAACATGAGATTCTTTGTCTCGGGCGTGGGTCGTTTGGTAGGATTTAGCAGGTTTCATTTTCTTGACCTTTTGCAGTCGCAAGTCTCTGAAAATGTCAAGCTGTGTAGGAAACGCTGCACTCATGTGCAGAAGAAAATTATAGGAACACCTCGTTTTGAGAAGCGCTGCAACTTTCGCAAACGCGTACGTGTAAACGCACCCGCACTACCAGTGGCAGCCATATTTTTCGTCCACTTTTCGCCTAGTTTATGGCTTCATTTTTAACACCCTATGCTCGGTTGAATTTAATTCAAACCACAATTTTTATCTACGTATAACACGTAGAAAAATCGCCCCTGTGCTTTAACATCGTTTTCAGATTTTTCTGAACATACCATTCGTCACAATATCGTTTTGAAAATTTACGCCATAGTCGAGCGCATAAGTGCGAGCGAGACGACAACACCACCCCACACGAAAACTCTTCGATGTAAACCACGTACAGCGTTGATTCGCTTGGATTTTTAGTCAGTCAGTATCGAGAGTCAGGTTCGGATGGTTGGTAGGGCACTAGCGCATGGTCGCATTTAATTTCGGCATTTTGCCACGTTTTTTTTTCCATTGTTCGCGCATCATAAGTAGGCGGCCATTGTGTCGACCGAAAATAAAACTCGCAAATAAAAGTTAAATATCGCGATTGTGATTCGTCGGCGAGGGAATTTTGAGTTCGGTTAAACCGATCAAATACCCGCAAATTGTTTCGCGCATTGGTTTAAGAAAAAGCGAATAAAGAAAAAAAAACAACCACGATATATATATATATCGCGAGGAAAAATTTCCCGACCGCGTGTGTTGAACCATACCTCGTGGGTACATAAAACCACCCCCACAAAAAGGGAAAGAAACAAAATCGAGAGTCGGTAGTGTGCATTACGCCATTCCACTCGGCAAAAATAATTCCGCGAAATCCAACCCCGCGCAAAGAAATAAAATTCCTGACGCCACAAAACATAAGATAACCTCATCAATACCCAGTTAAGTGCGCTGAAATCGTGATACAAAAAGAAAAAAAATAGTTAAAACGTTTAGAACATTGAAAGGGAAAAATTCCCCAACGTCCCACGAAATAATATAAATTGCGCAGCACATCGTATAGTCGTTGCACTAGCGAAGCACCACACCTCAGAGCTAAGACGCAGTCGTGCATCCATCCTCCAGTAGGTGGAGCGAGCATCACCACAGACCATCACCCCATCGAATACACCAACCTTCGGACTTCGCTTGAGACGAGACACCAACCTCAACGATAGTCACCTCATCGAAATTCACCTCTTCGTCATCACTGCGCCTACCGATATACTTTAAGTTAAGTAGTTTGGGTCCAATAAAAATTTCTTGTTGTAAACATTTATACTTCTCCAAATGATTTTATCTTCCACTAAGGTATAGATCCGCGAATCAAAGCATATCAAAGAGCATATGCGCAACATCCTGGAAGGAAAGGCGGTGCACTGCAGTCCCTCACCACGGATCGCGTTCAGGTAGCTATCCCCTGAATAAAGAACGGGGTAAGTTTGGAACTAATTAATCTCATTTGGAAGAAACGAAGTGTATTAAAAGTAGTATTGGCCCAGTTGTGATAGGCTATAGCGTTAGAGAGTGGTCGTGTCGATTGACCCAGTTTAGTCTTGTCGTCGTTTGTACATTGTAAAGTAAAGCTAAATTAGCGTATGGTTAGGTTCGGATCGGTGCGCCAGTGAATCAGTCGTTAGCATTTGTGACACTCAGTGAGGATCTCACCAATGAGAGAGTGAGCGTATAATTTTCGTCGTGGAAGCATCAGCTTGATTTTCTTTTATTATACACGCGGACGCAATAACTAGTCACGTCCCACAACGCTGCATTACGCGAGTAGATAGGTCACGGGTACATGCCCTGGTCTCTACGTCTAACATCGAAGGGTTATTGTGTTTTTTTCTTTAATTTTGTTCTGGCTGTAAATGATAACGTAATCGAGCGGCAACAGTAAGATTTGTATGCCCGCACTTGTACTGACTTGTGTTGTAACGTCCACCCCCTTAATTAAGTACTAGTTTTAAGATCTTTTGTTTTGAATAAAAATAAGCTTGTGAACTTCACGAAGAAGAACAATCATGTGTGTTCATTGGCTTTGGAATTTAGTTTAGGTTTCGGAAGCAGCCGCCAGATGTGCGGATAAGGAAGTATTGAAGGGAATGTCGGCCATGGGGACGATCACGACCCGAGGTGGTCGTACGCAGTTCGGTTCATGGTTGTAGTTTGTTAGTTAGTAGGATATTCGGACTGTAGGGGTCGTCGTTCAATAGGAGCGTGACGACGGCCATGGTAGCTTGGCCTTGGTGCTAAGTAGGGGCGGGTCAGCTCAGGGGAAGATTACTTTCACCTATTTCTTCCCCCGCTTTCTTCTTTTCCACTGTGGATATAAATATTTCAACGGATCGCACTACTCGGGCCTCGCAATCTTTATTGTTAGGGATAGTGGTTTAATCCGGTCGTGTCCAACCTCTTTTACGATCTATCTTTTTGAATTTAACAGGCATGTAAAACTAGAGGTAACCCCAGTCCAGGGCCTGCAACAAGATCCCCACCCACCGAGGGCTAGCGCGGGAGGAAGCGGTCATGCCTGGTTGCAGGAGGCTTGGACAACCCCATCCGTCATGCTGCCCGGACTGCCGTAGGGGTCCTGTGACCTTGCGGTATATGGGTAGTTTAAGTGATGGATGGGGTATGGGTCGCGTAGCGGGGGCGTAGGAATTTCGACCTTTTTTTTTTGGTCATCTCAGTTGCGTGTAGGTATAGGTTAATACTTGCCTGCGTGTTTGCTGACATAGCTGAAGGCGTCGCTTGCGCTCCGTACGCGACCGTACGTTACACTACAAGATCTGGGGTTTTATTCCTATCTGTAGGCCAGTAGGTAGTTTTCCCCGTTGAGTGATATTTGCCGCCGACTTCTTTAATAGTTTCATATAATTCTCTGCCTCTAGTATTTGTTATTCTAGATCCCCAATATTTATTCTTGGCATTAAAATCCCCTCCCGCGATTAATCGATTGTGAAATATGCGGAAAAGACTTTTAAAATCATTTTTCTTTAGTCTGTAGCTAGGAGAGCAGTATACTGCTGCAACAGATATTTGCCCATTACTCGTTTCTACACTTATGGAAATTCCTTGGATGGCACATGATTGGAATTTTGCTTCTATATGGTGTTTTATTGTATTCTTTACTAACACTTCAGCCCCACCTTTTGCACAGTTATGAGGATGTGGGGAGTGATATAGTTCATATCCTTGCAGTTTAAAATTAGTTATCAATTTCAAGTGTGTCTCTGAAATGAGACATATATCTATCTGGTGTATGTCAAGAGCCACTTTCATCTCGTCCTTGCGACTCTCGATACCATTAGCATTCCATTCAAGAATTTTTATTCTATTCATCATGTTTGTCTTTTTGGCACAGCTTTTTTGTTGCTGTTCTGTCTCTCTAACAACGATATTCTATCTAATATCGTTTTATTCGATTTTTCCATGGAACCAATCCTGTTTAGGATTTGTTTCATGAGGTTTTCCATTCCAGTGTTTGGCTCTACTTTTCGTTTTATCGTTTTATCTGTTTGATTATTTATTGATGCTGCCTCAGCATATGTCATTTTTGGACCCGCTGTATTTTGTTTTGGGACCTTTTTGATTATCTTTTCGTCTTTAGGCTTTTCTTTCTGTGGGCTCTTTTGTAAGTCCTTTTTGACTTTTTGGTCTTCCTTATTTGAGCTTTTTGTTTGCTTCTTTTGCCTTTTGTCTCTTGCAAGTTGGATTTCTTTTGCAACTAAACAACCTCTGTAGCTAGCAGGATGGTTTTCATTGCAGTTTACACATTTAGGGTGTGGTGACTTCCTGCACATTTCACACATCTTGGATTTGAGCTGCAGTATCTATGTGTATGCCCATATCTTTGACAGTTTTTGCATTGAGGCACTTGTTTCGATTTACGTAGGGTATGAATCTCAACTTGCATCCCAAGTATATTTTTAATTCCATATACTTTTTTCTTATCTTCGTCATGCTCAAAGCTGAGTGTAAACATTGGTAGTGGTACTTTGCTTCTAAATTTAAGCATATTTACAACTTCCAAGATTTGAAAGCCTCGGTCTTTTAACTCTTTTTTTATGCTTTCCGGTGAGCATGAATAATGCAGTCTTTTCACTACAACCTTCATTGGTCTGGTCTGCTTATTTTCATAAGAATACCACTGCACCTTTTTTTGGTTTAGTATTTTAGTGAGGCTTCTGTATCCCTCTTCTTCAACTACATTGATTTTTATGTCATTTTTGTTTATAAGCGCTGTACTAGCTTTAATTTGATTTTCCTCCAATACTTTGGCCAAGCTTTCATACTTATTTACTTGCAGCGCTATAATTGGTGGGGGCTTGGTAAGATTTTGTGTTTTATTTTCTTTGTCTGAAGCATACACAGCGACTGTGCAGCTTTCTTTTGTTGGTGAGACTTTTGGGGATGCACTCATTTTGCGTTTTTTTATTTTATTCCCCTTGTGACGATGTCCTTCTGTCTCTCTTCTAAGTTCCTCTTCGTCAGTCGAGAACTCGACAGGTTGACCTCTTCTTTCGACAATTGCAACTCCTGCTTAAGATTATTTATTTCCTTAAGCAGTGTCTCATTCAGTTGCTTAAACCCATCTCTTTCGTCACAGGCTTTTAAATATTTAGCCTTCAATGCTTCTCGTGTTTCTTCTTTTTTAGATGGGGGTGTTCTTTCTACTCGTTTGCTTCTCCCAAATGGGTTGTTGCTTTGCAATAAATGGTCCCCCCCAGAATCCATGGAACCGACCTCCAAAGAGGGTGGATTTGCCAGAGCAACTGGCATACCACCTGGGGTAATTATATCGTTTGTTTTGTTCATTGCATACATATTTGCTATCACTTTTGTGAAAAGTGTAAACTTTTTATTTTGTGCACAGCCGCTCCTGACATGGAGAACAGACGCTGACCAGGGAGCCGCCCAATATGGGTCAAACGCTTCTGGAGTTTTGTGACTAGGGTCCGCGGGGTCGTTACGCCCGTTACCTCTCTCTCTCTAGAGAAGTACCCTTGCGGCTGCTGACCAAGCATCTCAAGGATTTCACCGCGTGAGAGGAATGACATCCGTTGAATGCTCGTGCCAGAGAACAGAAGAAGTAGACCGTAACAGTTCTCGAAGGGGACCGATCCGTTGCTGCAACTGCAACAAAATTGGACATCTACAACGACAGTGCAGAGCCGAACGTAGACAGGGCAGTTGTCCACATTGCAGAGCTAGGAACGAGGAGGCGTTTGACGGATGGAACATCACAAAGCCATCAGTCGGGAAAAGAGTAAGAACCATTTTCGCGGGGCAGAAGCTGGTTTCTGGAATCGACGCCCCCAGGACCACAATTCAGGTTTCCCAGACCAAACGATGTAATAGGAGCCTGACAGTGGAAGCCCATATCGGCCAGATAAAGTATGTGGCTACAATCGATACAGGTGCCACCGCTTCCATAATCAGAAAGGACATCGTTCGCCAATCATGGCTGCACAACACCAGCAGCTACTGTCTGAAAACAGCAACTGGAGCAACATCAAAGGTGTATGGTGAGGTACTCTTGACGATAAACCTTGCAGGAATAGTCTTCTCCCATGCATTCTTAGTGGCTAATATATGTGACGAATGTATCATCGGAATCGACTTTATGAAGACGCATGATATAGTGCTCGACATCGGTTCGCAAGTTATAAAGTACAAGAACGTCGAGATTCCGATGGTTTTGCGAACGAGAATGTCGCAGCTCTACGGACAGTTGTAAGTGAGGACGAAATATTACCACCTTCGTCAGAGACAGTTATTTGGACAAAGCTGGAAGGTGACCCTGGGAGCCACCGATTCTACCTATTCGAGCCAGATCCAGAAAATTATTATCAGAGCTATATTGTCGGAAAGATGCTGGTTGAACCTAAAAACAACTTGGTTCCCGTTCGTGTCCTCACATTGAGGACACAAAAGCGTGAAACTAAAGCAAGGAGAAGTGATTGGAAAGTGCGTACCGATTACTGCGGTCGCAAAGTTGTCCAATGCAATTGATGTGAAAGCGGTTAGACCTACGGAGATATCGGAAATAAAAAAAGAATATACTCGGAGAGTGCGAGCTGGATCAGGAGCAGCCATCCATGCAGGGAGTCTAATCAATGAGTTTGCTGATATTTTTGCTTCACAGAACGGCGAGTATGGCCGAACACATCTCGACCGAATCGACACCGGAGATGCGAGACCGATTCATCAGCCGGAGGTTGCAGAAATCGTGTCGACGATGGAAAAGGAAGGACTGATTGAAAGCTCAAAAAGTCCGTGGGCATCGCCGGTCGTCCTGGTCAAGAAGAAAGACGGAAGTACGAGATTCTGCGTGGACTATCGCCAACTCAACAACGTCACCAAGAAGGATAGCTACCCCCTGCCAAGAATTGACGACAGCCTGGACACACTATCCGGAGCCAAATGGTTTTCGACTCTCGATCAGTAATGTCATTTGGACTGTGCAATGCTGCAGCTACCTTTGAACGTCTAATGGAGCGCGTTCTGCTGGGACTAACGTGGAAAACCTGCTTGGTCTACCTGGACGATGTCATCGTAGTAGGAAAAACATTTAACGAACATCGAGATAACCTTAAGGAGGTGTTCCAAAGGCTACGAAGTGCGCAACTAAAACTTAACCCGAAGAAGTGTTCCTTATTTAGACCAGAAGTGAAGTACCTCGGGCACATCATCTCTTCCAAAGGAGTCAAGACTGATCCGCAGAAGGTCGATGCAGTGAAAAACTGGCCGGTACCCAAAGACAAACATCAACTGAGAAGCTTCCTGGGACTTGCGGCCTATTACAGACGATTTGTAAAGGACTTTGCCAGGATCGCAAAGAGCTTGCATCAACTGACAGAAAAAGGCAAACAATTCAAATGGTCGGGTGAGTGCGAAAAGAGCTTCAAGGAACTTA
Organism: Cheilosia vernalis; assembly: GCA_949126925.1. Taxonomy (NCBI): domain Eukaryota; kingdom Metazoa; phylum Arthropoda; class Insecta; order Diptera; family Syrphidae; genus Cheilosia; species Cheilosia vernalis. Next base: position 5,731,389 of record OX421363.1, read on the forward strand.
AACAACAGTTGTGCAACGCCCCCATACTAGCGTACCCCACCCCTGGGAAAACATTTATTGTGGATGCAGACGCTAGTAATGTGGGAATTGGAGCCGTCCTTTCCCAGGTGCACGATGGCCAAGAGAAAGTAGTTTCATACTTCAGCAAAGTTCTCTCAAAGCCAGAAAGGAACTACTGTGTTACCAGGCGCGAACTCCTTGCTTTGGTATTGGCAACAAAACATTTCCATAAGTACCTTTATGGGCGGAAATTCATCCTCCGCACAGACCATGCATCTTTAAAGTGGCTGCTGCACTTTAAGAATCCTGAAGGCCAAGTCGCAAGGTGGATCGAACGGCTGCAAATGTACGACTACGAAATACAACATCGAAAGGGAAGTCTTCACTCTAATGCAGACGCTCTCTCCCGTCGACCGTGCAAAGCAGATTGCAAACATTGCTTACGACACGAGGAAAAAGATGTCATCTCCGTCCAAAGGGTGAGAGCTATGCCCATTGGTGGCTGGAGTGCGCGGGAAATACGGGAGGCTCAAAGGGAAGATCCGGATATCGAACCGATTATCGCCTGGAAGGAGCATGAGGGAAAACCAGACTCGCAAGAGATATCCAATAGGAGCCCCCAGCTGAAGGCATACTGGGCGCAGTAGGACTCCCTTCGCGTACAAGACGGCATTCTAAAAAGAAGATGGGAAAGCCCGGATGGAAAGTCGTTCGTAATGCAGCTTGTTGTACCCAGGTCAAAGGTTATGGAAGTGCTCAGGGAATTGCATGATGGAGTGTCTGGAGGCCACTTGGGAATCAATAAAACGCTCGAAAAAGTGCGGGAACGCTTTTACTGGATTCATTCAAGGGAGGACGTTGAAACTTGGTGCAGGAAATGCGTTACATGTGCGGCCAGCAAAGGTCCGAGACTGAAAGTCCGTGGCAAAATGCATCAATACAATGTTGGAGCTCCTTTCGAAAGGATAACAGTTGATATTGCGGGACCGTTTCCTGAAACAAACAATGGAAATCGTTACATCCTCGTTGTTATGGTCTATTTCAGTAAGTTGCCTGAAGCATCTGCTATCCCAAATCAAGAAGCTAAAACCGTGGTGGTGGAGCAAATCGTCAATAACTGGGTAAGCAGATTCGGTGTACCAAAGGAACTGCATTCAGACAACGGACGGAACTTCGAGTCGCAGATTTTCCAAGGAGTGTGCCAGTTACTCGGGATTCACCACACAAGGACAACCCCGCTTCATCCACAATCAGATGGGATGGTGGAGCGCTTCAACAGGACACTGAATGAACACCTCTCTAAGGTCGTTGGCGAAGACCAGAGAGACTGGGATAAGCAGATTCCCATGTTTTTATTGGCTTATCGAGGAGCAGTGCATAACACCACAGGACATACTCCATCTGAAATCTTATTTGGTCGAACAGTCCGCCTACCTAGCGAGTTGATGTTTGGATATTCATACGAAAAGCCCAACAATGAGGAGGAATATGTTAAAGACCTCAGGGATATCATCAGGGACGTGCATCGAGACACTAGGGATAAGATTAAGATAGCCAGTGACCGCATGAAAACGAGGTACGATACTAAAACGACAACTAAAGGATTCCAGGAAGGAGATCTGGTATGGCTATATAACCCTCATCGAAGGAAAGGTTTATCGCCTAAGTTGCAACAAGACTGGGAAGGGCCCTATACAATCGTAAAGCGCATCAACGACGTTGTCTATCGCATCCAACGAGGAAGAGGCAAGCTGAAAGTCGTTCATGTGGATCGTCTTCATCGTTATAATGGTGAAAATGTTAACGAGTTTGTTCGGGACAAACAAGTTTAAGAGGGGGATATTGTGGCGTGGAAGGTATCGTGTAACCTAAATGTCCTTAAAAGTCCTTAGTCACTGTTTGGTGAAACCAGGCCTTAGTCACTGTTTGGTGAAACCAGGCCTTATAGTCACAAAACAAGTTCCACTCAAGTGTCACTTCCAATTGGAGACTTGGAATCTGTCACCACTGAACCTTATTCTAGAACCAATTACAATTAGCTAGAAAGTTCTCGTCAGATGGCGGAGCGGGTATAAAAGGACAGCTTTAAGAAGAGGGCGAGACAGTCGATTTATTACAGTGATTGGTTAAAGTTCGAGATAGTAATAGTTTGTGAAGATAAATAAGTGAAAAGTAATAGAGTAAATTAAGTGATTGGCTTGAATCGTTGAAGAATTGTTTAAGTAATATTGTTTTGGTACTTAAGAAGTGACATATTAGAATAGTCGATAAAAGTGTAATAAAAGTGAATTTTATTAGAAAAGTTAAACAGAATAGTGTTTTATCTTTACGAATCCCAGCCTGAATGTAACAATAAGTTTGGGATATTTCCAATACTTTCTTGACAGTCGTCGCAAACAGAATAAAATATCACCTACGTGAAGTTAGCCCGCACTTTTTCTAGAATGAAAAACGTGAATTGCAGTTCGATAGACATTCGTTTGTAGTTGTTTGTAGTGAAATTTTTTTCGTTTTTAGTTCAACCGTTAGGAAGTTAGAACGATTAGAAAAAAATTTCAGCCCGCACTTTTGGCTTTTTGAAATAAAAACTAACCAGTTGCATTCCAAATCGTTTGTAGTTGTTTGTAGTGAAATTCTTTTTTAACAGAAATGTCTTTTTTCTGAGATATAAGGACATTTGTGTTTGCACCCGTAACTCCGAATTTACAAAAGAGAGAAATAATTTAAAACCACTGATGCATAAAGCATATCCTAACTTAAATAACTGCATTTAAAATTTCTGAATTCACTTAAGCGTTACTTAATAAAAAGCAATCAAAGTCAAAAAACGCATCACTTTAGAGTTGCATCCATATATGGGCTTCCCAACAACAACAAAACAACGGTAAATACATTTTCGCAAAGCACTCATCTGTGCCCATCGACATGAGTCACTACCTGTCAATTAGAAACAACAACCAATCAATGAACCCCGATTTTATCCAACAATTTTTTCTATTCCTTCGAATAACATTAAAACCTAACCCCTTTGAAACAATTTATAACAACAAAAATTCAGTTTCTGCAAAGCCTGTATTCCTGACTATCTAATTCAATTCAAATTTTGTGATTTTATCACAAAGAAAAAAAATTAGAAACTTAAGCGAACACTACTTCGTCATATGAATGAAATGAAAAAAAAATGAATTTTTTTCTAATGCTTTCTGTTAGATGTATCTAATGGAGCAAAAAAAAATTACCTCTTATCAATAGATACCGATTTATAGAAAATTTAAAAAAATGGTTGAAATCGTCTTCGCAGACTGATTTAAGAGGACGGATATTTCAAATGCTCGACAACTACAAACGACAAAAACTAGTTGGTTGTTAGAAAGCATGTGTGCTCTATCTAATAAAACCTTAAAGTCGAAATTGACTAAACCAAAAAGAATTTATAAGCAATTTAAGCAGGCGATATAAGACCGCGTTATCTTCGAAACGGTACATTGCCGAGTGATGAAATTTCCTATTTCAACAGTTTTCCACCTCACCAATCTAATAAAAAAAAAAATTGTATCAATCGGCCTAACGGTTTGGGATTTATATGGAATTTAAGCGAAATTGCAGCTTAATTTTTTTTGTGAAGTTAGCCCGCACTTTTTCTAGAATGAAAAACTGAGTTTGCAGTTCGATAGGCATTCGTTTGTAGTAGTTTGTAGTGAAATTTTTTTCGTTTGTAGTTCAACCGTTAGAAAGTTAGAACCATTAGAAAAAAAAATTGCAATCCCTTAACACCTTGTTATCTCCGAAACCGTGGCAAGCAGAGCGATGAAATTTTCTGTGTCGAAAGTGTTTGCCATTACTAACACTTTTTATTCGCAATTTAAGGGGAGCCTATAATGGTCTAAATTGACCCATTTTTAAGCGATCCGATATTTCCACTCCTAACGAGTTATGACCATTATAGGCTCCCCTTAAATTGCGAATAAAAAGTGTCCAGTAATGCGGGCTGTCTTCTATTTTATATCGTAGATAGAAAAGGGTTCAGAGAATAGAAATGCAAGGTTTCATCGTTTGTAGTTCAACAGTTTTTGAGTTATGGGGACCTTAAATTAGAAGCCCAAATTTTGCTTACATTTCAAATAAATCATAAACCGTTAGGCCGATTGGTATAATTTGAATTTTATTAGATTAGTAATGGCAAACACTTTCGACACAGAAAATTTCATCGCTCTGCTTGCCACGGTTTCGGAGATAACAAGGTGTTAAGGGATTGCAATTTTTTTTTTCTAATGGTTCTAACTTTCTAACGGTTGAACTACAAACGAAAAAAATTTCACTACAAACGAATGCCTATCGAACTGCAAACTCAGTTTTTCATTCTAGAAAAAGTGCGGGCTAACTTCACAAAAAAAATTAAGCTGCAATTTCGCTTAAATTCCATATAAATCCCAAACCGTTAGGCCGATTGATACAATTTTTTTTTTTATTAGATTGGTGAGGTGAAAAACTGTTGAAATAGGAAATTTCATCACTCGGCAATGTACCGTTTCGAAGATAACGAAGATAACGTATTTCGGAATTAAAGACGTGTTTGCTTACTAAGTATAAGTCTATGTCTATTCTTTATTAAGCTCAGAGTTACAACTGACTGGAGTAGAAAGGCAATCAAAGAGTGAGACCAGCAGGTATGTGTAGTTGTATCATATTCTTGTGTTACTATGTAGGTGTGATTGCAAGAGTAATAGTGATCTCAATTATACATCATCTCTCTTCTCGACAGAATGTTATCCGATTCAAACTAATGAAATGGTTTACCTCCTTATAATATCATTAGATAGTTAATTCAATTTGAAATTACATCCTTATAATATCATTAGATAGTTAATTCAATTTAAAATTCATTCGATGATATTATAATGCAGTAATTACTTTTTTTTTTTTTTGAATTTAAACGGAAGGTAGCTCCTAGGGATGGTAGAACGAAGGTTTTTTACTTATTCGACCAAATCTGGTAATATAGTGATCAGTGGCTTTAGGGTGCGACAAATCTTTATCGATGTTGTTATTATTATTTTTGCTTGACATAGGTAAATCACATTGAGCACTATCATGCTCCATAGAGGTGGGATTCGTAACGGTATCACTAATATTTTCAGATGCATGTGGATGTTCTTGCTCTATTGCTTCTGCTTCAGGCATTATGAACGATGGTGAATGGTATGACCTACGCAAATGAGTTGTATTACGACGTATAATTCGATTATTTTCATTTTGGAGAAGATACGACCGAGGCGACTCGTGTTTTGACACAATTCGAGCTGGTTCCCAATTCCCATTATGCCTGTAAACTATATTTTCACCCTCTTTTAGCTCTAATTCTCGGCGAGGTCGAGCAGGATTGTTTTTTTCGTAAACATTTCTCTGCCGTTCCTTTAGTATGCTATATAAATCTTTTGGAATTTTCGGAATTAACTCTTCCTTTTGTATTGGCAAGAATGTTCTTAACTTACGACTCATCAGCATTTCCGCTGGTGAATACCCTATACCAGGAATAGGTGTCGTTCTATACTCTAAAAGAGCGGTCTTTAAATTGCCATCTTCCCTTTCAATTTTCCTTAACATTGACTTGACTATATGAACCGCCTTTTCTGCCTGGCCGTTTGATTTCGGATATCGCGGACTGCTGAAGACAAAATCAAAATTAAAATTTTCTGCGAATTTCCGAAGTTCAAAGGAATTAAAGGGTTGGTTGTCGGCTATGATTTTCTGAGGTATGCCATGAACAGAAAATATTTGCTCTAAAGCACTTTTTACCGTATTTGCGGTCTTATCACGTATATGGAAGAGCTCAATCCACTTCGAAAAATAATCGATAGCTACTAAATATGACTTTCCCCCATAATCAAGGCAATCCACTCCTATTTTCTGAAACGGGGTATCAGGTGGAGGATGCATCATTAGTGAATGCTTTTTATTTTCAGGCCTGTACTTTTCGCATTTGAGACATCTCTGGACCATATTCTCAATATCCCTAGCCATATAAGGCCAATAGAGAGAGCCCTTAGCTCTGCTTAAGGTTTTGGTTATCCCCATATGCGATTTATGAAGAAGGTCTAACATTTCCCCAATTAATGTCCTAGGGACTATTACACGATTATCAAAAAATACAAGATCGTTGTCCACATAAATCTTGTCTTTAAATTGCCAGTAAAACTTAACACAATCAGGCAACTGTTGTTTGTTCATTGGCCATCCGGCATTATATAAGTCTTAAAGGTATTGAAGAACTTGATCTTTTTTGTTTCTTCTACGAATAGCTTTCTTTTAGGGTCACTCATGTCAACACTATGGACTAAATCCTTTAATGTATGCTCCATTTTCACTTCTGGATCATGAATTAAATTCCTCGATAACAAATCAGCTACATATAATAGCTTACCGGGGACATATTTAATCTCGAGATCATATTTCGAAAGCTTAATTTTCATCCGTTGTAAACGAGACGAGTGAATTTGTCCCACATCTTTTTCTAAAATTGACACTAAAGGCTTATGATCCGAATGTATAGTAAACCGATGTCCATAGACATAGTGATTGAATTTCTCACAAGTGTAAACCACTGCCAATAACTCCTTTTCAATCTGTGCGTATCTGGTCTCGGCATCTGTAAGGCTCTTAGATGCATATGCCACCGGTTTGTTATCTTGTAACAGACAACAACCGAGACCATACTGAGATGCATCAGTTTGAAGAGTTATGTTTTTTGTGGGGTCAAAAGTGTGAAGAATAGAGTGTTTTGCTAGTGCCTCTTTTATTTTATTTAAAATTTCAGTGTGAGTAGATGTCCACCGAAATTCATTATTCTTTTTAAGTAATTCTAGAAGCGGGGCATTAATTTCCGAGAAATTCGGTATAAATGCACGAAGATAATTAAACATGCCCATTATCCGTTCTAGTTGTTTTCTATCGTGTGGATCTTTAATATTCAAAATAGCTTCAACCCGGCTCGGGTCAGGACTAATGGTATCCCCAGTAAAAATATGACCCAAATATCTTACTTTATTAACACAAAACTGTACTTTCGCTTTATTAAATTTTACATTTATCTCACGGGCCTTATCAATGACTCTTTTAAGGTTTTCATCATGTTCTTTTTTGTTTTTTCCTCCTACTATCAAATCGTATATGTACACAAAAACCCCAGGCAAACTACCAAAATATTTCATGTTCAATTGTTGAAACTTTTCAGCTGCTGGCTTTAGACCGAAAGGCAGCACGTTATAAACGTATGTACCGAACATTGTAGTGAAAACTGTTAACTGTTTAGCTGAAGCACATAATCCCAGCTGCCAAAATCCCTCCTTCAGATCAAGGACTGTAAATAAAGAGTATTCCCTCATCGCCTCAGAAAAATCATCTAGTGTTGGAATTATGCAATGTTCATCTTTTAGGTGTTTATTAAGTGCATTAGGATCGAGGCATAGCCTCAATGAACCGTTTGCCTTTTCAACCACTACTAATTGATGTGACCATGATGTTGGCCCTTCCCACTTACTTATAATTCCACGTCGTTCCATGTCAGCAAGAGCTTCCTTAACCCTACTCCTAATACCGATCGGTATCCTACGCGGAGGCTTACTGACTGGTATAGTGCTTGGTTTTAGTTCAAGTGTACATTTTTCCGGAAACCGTCCATCACCGGTAAAAACATCACTATTTTCTGTTAGTAATTGAGCACTAGTAACAATTTCAAAAACTCTACGGATCAAATCGAACTCCACGCATGTTTTCAGACCTAGCAATGGCTGAGACTTACCCTCAACCACAATGAAGTCTACATTACTGATGTACTTTTTATATTGTGTGCAAAGACGCACAGAACCCACAGTCGCAATAGCAGAACCTCCATATGCCTCCAACCTAGCTGTGCATGGTTTAATTTTATTTTCACTACCAATCTTTCGTAAAGTATCACGAGTGATTATATTTACGTCTGCACCACTGTCAAGTTTGAACTCAATTAGCTTATCCTCAATAGTTAAAGTTTCAAACCAACTATTATTACTACTATTTCTACTTTGTCGCACCTGATTAATCGCACCAACATAAGCCACTGACTCACCACTCTCGCTCTCACTACCGTAGGTTGACTCGTTTACATGAATACTGTTAATTCGAGTTGAATTGCAGACCGATGCAAAGTGATTAAACTTCCCGCAAGCTAAACACCTTCTTCCAAATGCCGGGCATTTTCCTGGCTGGTGATTTCTATTGCACTTGTTACACACCTTGCCTTTATATCTCCCAAAAGTTTGTCCCTGTTCAACACTAGGCTGCTGGTCTCTTTTCTTTGTTACAAATGATCTGGAATTAGAATTTAAAAATAAATAAGAAAATTGATTAGAATTATGATTTTTTTTTGAATTTGTGTAGATTTCTTCTTTTCTTGATTGAATAGCAGCAATCGATCCCCTTTCTGCTTGCATCTGCTGTGCCTGCATACTCGCTTGCTCAGCTACTCGACAGAGTTCTTTTGCTTTAGCCAAGTCGAGGCCATCGGTTTTCAGCAACTGGAGTCTTAAATTCTGCTCAGTTATTCCCATCACGATTCTATCTCTTATCATGCTTTCTTTTTGGTCTAGGAACTCGCAGTTTTCCGCTAGTTTGACGACATCTGACAAAAACTGTTCGAACGGTTCTGCTTCTTTCTGGTTACGTGAAAAAAATACATATCGATCGTAGACAACGTTACTTCGTGGAACACAGTAAGATTGAAATGCTTCGATCACGTGTTGAATTTTTTCTTTATCTGCATCCCCCAATGGTAGCGTTTGATAGATTTCGATTGCTTGTTCACCCGCACACGACAGAAACCTTGCGGTCTGTATTTTCTCCGACTCAGCATTCGTTTTCGTTGCAATGGAGTATATTTTCCACATGTTGTGAAATTTTCTCCAATTTTCTTTAACATTACCGTCTAATAGCAATGGACCCGGCTTTTGAAAATAATCACCACTTGTTGCCATTCTAAATGTTTTTTTTTGTTTTTTTTTTTGATTATAGTGTGATTAGTTCTTGCTTTTGATCTTTATTATTTATTTATAATGTAATACTCGTATCGTTGGCTTTCTTTTAGCTTCTATATAGCTACCGACTGCGCCATGTTGTATTTCGGAATTAAAGACGCTCAGAGTTACAACTGACTGGAGTAGAAAGGCAATCAAAGAGTGAGACCAGCAGGCATGTGTAGTTGTATCATATTCTTGTGTTACTATATGTTATGTATTGTGTTATGCTATGTAGGTGTGATTGCAAGAGTAATAGTGATCTCAATTATACATCAACATCCTCGTTGTTATGGTCTATTTCACTAAGTTGCCTGAAGCATCTGCTATCCCAAATCAAGAAGCTAAAACCGTGGTGGAGCAAATCGTCAATAACTGGGTAAGCAGATTCGGTGTACCAAAGGAACTGCATTCAGACAAAGGACGGAACTTCGAGTCGAAGATTTTCCAAGGAGTGTGCCAGTTACTCGGGATTCACAACACAAGGACAACCCCGCTTCATCCACAATCAGATGGGATGGTGGAGCGCTTCAACAGGACACTGAATGAACACCTCTCTAAGGTCGTTGGCGAAGACCAGAGAGACTGGGATAAGCAGATTCCCATGTTTTTATTGGCTTATCGAGGAGCAGTGCATAACACCACAGGACATACTCCATCTGAAATCTTATTTGGTCGAACAGTCCGCCTACCTAGCGAGTTGATGTTTGGATATCCATACGAAAAGCCCAACAATGAGGAGGAATATGTTAAAGACCTCAGGGATATCATCAGGGACGTGCATCGAGACACTAGGGATAAGATTAAGATAGCCAGTGACCGCATGAAAACGAGGTACGATACTAAAACGACAACTAAAGGATTCCAGGAAGGAGATCTGGTATGGCTATATAACCCTCATCGAAGGAAAGGTTTATCGCCTAAGTTGCAACAAGACTGGGAAGGGCCCTATACAATCGTAAAGCGCATCAACGACGTTGTCTATCGCATCCAACGAGGAAGAGGCAAGCTGAAAGTCGTTCATGTGGATTGTCTTCATCGTTATAATGGTGAAAATGTTAACGAGTTTGTTCGGGACAAACAAGTTTAAGAAGGGGATATTGTGGCGTGGAAGGTATCGTGTAACCTAAATGTCCTTAAAAGTCCTTAGTCACAGTTTGGTGAAACCAGGCCTTAGTCACTGTTTGGTGAAACCAGGCCTTATAGTCACAAAACAAGTTCCACTCACGTGTCACTTCCAATTGGAGACTTGGAATCTGTCACCACTGAACCTTATTCTAGAACCAATTACAATTAGCTAGAAAGTTCTCGTCAGATGGCGGAGCGGGTATAAAAGGACAGCTTTAAGAAGAGGGCGAGACAGTCGATTTATTACAGTGATTGGTTAAAGTTCGAGATAGTAATAGTTTGTGAAGATAAATAAGTGAAAAGTAATAGAGTAAATTAAGTGATTGGCTTGAATCGTTGAAGAATTGTTTAAGTAATATTGTTTTGGTACTTAAGAAGTGACATATTAGAATAGTCGATAAAAGTGTAATAAAAGTGAATTTTATTAGAAAAGTTAAACAGAATAGTGTTTTATCTTTACGAATCCCAGCCTGAATGTAACAATAAGTTTGGGATATTTCCAATACTTTCTTGACAGTGGTCGCAAACAGAATAAAATATCACCTACGTGAAGTTAGCCCGCACTTTTTCTAGAATGAAAAACGTGAATTGCAGTTCGATAGACATTCGTTTGTAGTTGTTTGTAGTGAAATTTTTTTCGTTTTTAGTTCAACCGTTAGAAAGTTAGAACGATTAGAAAAAAATTTCAGCCCGCACTTTTGGCTTTTTGAAATAAAAACTAGCCAGTTGCATTCCAAATCGTTTGTAGTTGTTTGTAGTGAAATTCTTTTTTAACAGAAATGTCTTTTTTCTGAGATATAAGGACATTTGTGTTTGCACCTGTAACTCCGAATTTACAAAAGAGAGAAATAATTTAAAACCACTGGTGCATAAAGCATATCCTAACTTAAATAACTGCATTTAAAATTTCTGAATTCACTTAAGCGTTACTTAATAAAAAGCAATCAAAGTCAAAAAACGCATCACTTTAGAGTTGCATCCATATATGGGCTTCCCAACAACAACAAAACAACGGTAAACATATTTTCGCAAAGCACTCGTCTGTGCCCATCGACATGAGTCACTACCTGTCAATTAGAAACAACAACCAATCAATGAACCCCGATTTTATCCAACAATTTTTTCTATTCCTTCGAATAACATTAAAACCTAACCCCTTTGAAACAATTTATAACAACAAAAATGCAGTTTCTGCAAAGCCTGTATTCCTGACTATCTAATTCAATTCAAATTTTGTGATTTTATCACAAAGAAAAAAAATTAGAAACTTAAGCGAACACTACTTCGTCATATGAATGAAATGAAAAAAAAATGAATTTTTTTCTAATGCTTTCTGTTAGATGTATCTAATGGAGCAAAAAAAAATTACCTCTTATCAATAGATACCGATTTATAGGAAATTTAAAAAAATGGTTGAAATCGTCTTCGCAGACTGATTTAAGAGGACGGATATTTCAAATGCTCGACAACTACAAACGACAAAAACTAGTTGGTTGTTAGAAAGCATGTGTGCTCTATCTAATAAAACCTTAAAGTCGAAATTGACTAAACCAAAAAGAATTTATAAGCAATTTAAGCAGGCGATATAAGACCGCGTTATCTTCGAAACGGTACATTGCCGAGTGATGAAATTTCCTATTTCAACAGTTTTCCACCTCACCAATCTAATAAAAAAAAAAATTGTATCAATCGGCCTAACGGTTTGGGATTTATATGGAATTTAAGCGAAATTGCAGCTTAATTTTTTTTGTGAAGTTAGCCCGCACTTTTTCTAGAATGAAAAACTGAGTTTGCAGTTCGATAGGCATTCGTTTGTAGTTGTTTGTAGTGAAATTTTTTTCGTTTGTAGTTCAACCGTTAGAAAGTTAGAACCATTAGAAAAAAAAATTGCAATCCCTTAACACCTTGTTATCTCCGAAACCGTGGCAAGCAGAGCGATGAAATTTTCTGTGTCGAAAGTGTTTGCCATTACTAACACTTTTTATTCGCAATTTAAGGGGAGCCTATAATGGTCTAAATTGACCCATTTTTAAGCGATCCGATATTTCCACTCCTAACGAGTTATGACCATTATAGGCTCCCCTTAAATTGCGAATAAAAAGTGTCCAGTAATGCGGGCTGTCTTCTATTTTATATCGTAGATAGAAAAGGGTTCTTACTTTACTTTACTTAACGGGCTCCCGACCCGTGGAGAGTCTCTGCCTGAGACACTGCAGCCTTCCATCCTCTACGATCCCGGGCACGCTGCTTCCAATTGTCCAGACCAAGCGCTCTGGCATCCGCGATGGCTTGGTCTTTGAAACGGAGGTTCGGTCTTCCTTGTCTTCTCGAACCTGGGGGCTGGGATTCGAAGATCCTCTTAGCTGGAGCATTATTGTCCATTCGCTCGATGTGGCCGAGCCAATGTAGTCGACGTATTTTGGCTTTTTGGACTACATCCACATCTTGATACAGCTCATAGAGTTCGCGGTTATATCTTCTCCTCCATTCGCCCTCCTCGCACACAGGACCAAAAATCCGCCGAAGAATTTTTCTTTCGAAGGAACCCAGTATTAGCTCTCCCTTCCTGCTTATCGTCCAGCACTCGGCGCCGTAGAGCAGAACTGGCAGTATAAGGGTTTTGTAAAGCATACATTTCGTCCCTCGAGTTAGGAGTTTTGAACCCAATTGTTTTGCCAAACCGAAGTAGCAGCGGTTTCCTAGGGTAATTCTCCGCCGGATCTCCACTAGGATGTCATTCGTGGAGTTCATGTTTACTCCGAGGTAGATGAACTCCTTAACTACCTCGAAATTGTTGCTATCAATAGTGACGTTTTGTCCTAGGCGATGGACAGATGTTTGTTTGTTTGTTGATAGCATGTACTTAGTCTTGTCCTCGTTTACTTCAAGACCAACAGATTTCGCCTGTTCTTCAATCGCCGTGAAAGCTTCTATCACGGAGCGCTGTGACCGACCGATGATGTCAATATCGTCCGCATACCCCAGCAGCTGGACGGATCTGTTGAAGATAGTGCCTTCCGTGTTGACACCTGCCCTACGCACTATCTGCTCCAGTACGAGATTGAAGAAGTCGCATGATAGCGCGTCCCCTTGCCGAAATCCGGTGCATGTTTGGAATAGTTCGGAGGAGCTGTTTCCAAATTGCACGTTGCAACGCGTGTTTTCGAGTGTCACGCGACACAACTGAATCAATTTTGACGGGATTCCGAATTCGGCCATCGCCATATACAGCTCCTGACGATGTATACTATCATACGCGGCCTTGAAGTCGATGAATAGATGGTGTGTCTCGACTTGAAATTCGTTGGTCTTTTCCAGGATTTGCCTCAGTGTGAAAATTTGGTCTATAGTCGATCTGCCGGGCCGGAAGCCACACTGGTACGTGCCGATTAGTGTGTTGCAGAACGGTTTAAGACGTTCACACAGTACGTTGGATAGGATCTTATACGCGACATTTAGCAGGGATATGCCTCGATAGTTCTTGCAAGACATAGGATCGCCTTTTTTGTAGATGGGGCATATGGAGCTGATAGTCCAGTCATCGGGCATGTTTTCTTCCATCCATACTTGGTTGATGATTTGGTGCATGCGCCCTACCAAAACATCACCTCCATATTTAAAGAGCTCCGCTGGCAAGCCATCCGAGCCTGCGGCTTTGTTGTTCTTAAGCTTTTTTATAGCTAAGCCAACCTCTTCTATACTGGGTGGTGGAATAGGTTCTTCATTGGCTGGACGCGGGTTATCTTCTTGCCCTACCACTCTCTCAACATGATGCCCATTAAGCAACTGCTGGAAATGCTGCTTAAATACATCTACTATTCCCTGCGCTTCGGTGACTAGGTTTCCTTCGCTGTCTCGAAGAGCCTGTGTTCCGGTTTTGAAGCCAGCAGCCAGTTGCTTGGCTTTCTTATAGAACCTCCGGATGTTGTTGCGATCACGAGACTCTTCGATCTCCTTGAGCTGGGATACTGCGTAGGCTCTCTTCTTTCTACGCAGGATCTTTTTCTCCTCCCTTCTCCTGGCTCGATACTCTTCCCTAGCTGCCCTTGTTTTGCGCTGCAGCATTTTCTTGTGTGCATCTTCTGTCACCTTTTTCCTGTACACGCATTCATCATCATACCACGGGCTCTTTCTCTGGGGTGGCTGGTACCCTACAGTGGTTTCGGCTACCTCCTTGATGATGTCGCGAGACTGGCACCACTGATTGTTGGCGTCTGTGGAAGGCGAGTGCATAGTGGAGAGTTTCATGCTCAGGCGCTCTCTGTAGGCTCTGGCTACTCCAGGTGTGCTAAGGCGTCCAACGTCAAATTTCTTCTTCTGGGCGGCCCGCAGCTTCTTCTCGTTGGACAGTCGAGCTCTGAATCTAGCTGCAACAAGGAAATGGGTTCAGAGAATAGAAATGCAAGGTTTCATCGTTTGTAGTTCAACAGTTTTTGAGTTATGGGGACCTTAAATTAGAAGCCCAAATTTTGCTTAAATTTCAAATAAATCATAAACCGTTAGGCCGATTGGTATAATTTGAATTTTATTAGATTAGTAATGGCAAACACTTTCGACACAGAAAATTTCATCGCTCTGCTTGCCACGGTTTCGGAGATAACAAGGTGTTAAGGGATTGCAATTTTTTTTTTCTAATGGTTCTAACTTTCTAACGGTTGAACTACAAACGAAAAAAATTTCACTACAAACGAATGCCTATCGAACTGCAAACTCAGTTTTTCATTCTAGAAAAAGTGCGGGCTAACTTCACAAAAAAAATTAAGCTGCAATTTCGCTTAAATTCCATATAAATCCCAAACCGTTAGGCCGATTGATACAATTTTTTTTTTATTAGATTGGTGAGGTGGAAAACTGTTGAAATAGGAAATTTCATCACTCGGCAATGTACCGTTTCGAAGATAACGCGGTCTTATATCGCCTGCTTAAATTGCTTATAAATTCTTTTTGGTTTGGTCAATTTCGACATAAGGTTTTATTAGATAGAGCACACATGCTTTCTAACAACCAACTAGTTTTTGTCGTTTGTAGTTGTCGAGCATTTGAAATATCCGTCCTCTTAAATCAGTCTGCGAAGACGATTTCAACCATTTTTTTAAATTTTCTATAAATCGGTATCTATTGATAAGAGGTAATTTTTTTTTGCTCCATTAGATACATCTAACAGAAAGCATTAGAAAAAAATAGATTTCACTATCATGAGTTGCTTAATAACAGAAATATGGATATGAGTTTATATGACGAAGTAGTGTTCGCTTAAGTTTCTAATTTTTTTTCTTTGTGATAAAATCACAAAATTTGAATTGAATTAACGGGTGATTTTTTAAGAGGTTTAGAACTTTTTTTAAAAAAAAAACACAAAAAATTCGAAAAAATGAATGAAATATGTATTTGAATCGATAGTTTGAACCTTGCAATTTAATGTTTAAAGATAATTTCATGCAAATGTTGACCGCGGCTGCGTCTCAGGTAGCCCATCCGCTGAGTCCAATTTTGGCATACTCTTTCACACATATCGGCCGGTATCTCACGAATGAATGCATGGATGTTGGCTTCCAGTGCGTCAATCGAAGCGGGCTTGTCCCTATACACATAAGCCTTGACATACCCCCACAAAAAATAATCTAATGGTGTCAAATCGCACGATCTAGGCGGCCAATTGACCGGCCCGAAACGTGAAATTAACTGTTCACCAAACTCGCCTCGCAATTGCGCCATTGTTTCGCGTGCTGTGTGGCATGTGGCACCGTCTTGTTGAAACCACATATCATGCAAGTCAAGAACTTCCATTTCGGGCAAAAAAAAGTTTGTTATCATCGCTCGGTAGCGTTCACCATTGACAGTAACGCTGCGATTCGCATCATCTTTGAAGAAATATGGCCCAATAATGCCGCCGGCCCATAAACCGCACCAAACAGTGGCTTTTTCGGGATGCATTGGTAGCTGTTGCAATGCTTTTGGCTGATCTTCACTCCAAATGCGGCAATTTTGATTATTTACGTACCCATTCAACCAAAAATGAGCCTCATCGCTGAACACAATTTTTCGATAAAAAAGCGAAAATGAACATTTCGAACCGAGCACGAATTTTGATAGTAAAATTCAATAATTTGCAAGTGTTGTTCATTTGTAAGACGATCCATGGTTAAATTGCAAACCAAACTGAAGCTGTTTGACAGTGACACAAGGTACTAAACACACGTCAGCTGTCAAAACCAGTGTTGCCAAAACCAAACCAGCTAAAAAATCACCCGTTAGATAGTAAGGAATACAGGCTTTGCAGAAACTGCATTTTTGTTGTTATAAATTGTTTTAAAGGGGTTAGGTTTTAATGTTATTCGAAGGAATAGAAAAAATTGTTGGTTAAAATCGGGGTTCATTGATTGGTTGTTGTTTCTAATTGACAGGTAGTGACTCATGTCGATGGGCACAGATGAGTGCTTTGCGAAAATGTGTTTACCGTTGTTTTGTTGTTGTTGGGAAGCCCATATATGGATGCAACTCTAAAGTGATGCGTTTTTTGACTTTGATTGCTTTTTATTAAGTAACGCTTAAGTGAATTCAGAAATTTTAAATGCAGTTATTTAAGTTAGGATATGCTTTATGCACCAGTGGTTTTAAATTATTTCTCTCTTTTGTAAATTCGGAGTTACAGGTGCAAACACAAATGTCCTTATATCTCGGAAATAAGACATTCCTGTTAAAAAAGAATTTCACTACAAACAACTACAAACGATTTCGAATGCAACTAGCTAGTTTTTATTTCAAAAAGCCAAAAGTGCGGGCTGAAATTTTTTTCTAATGCTTCTAACTTTCTAACGGTTGAACTACAAACGAAAAAAATTTCACTACAAACAACCAAGCAATTTTCAAACTCTTTGCAAAGGGTTTTTATTTAACGAGAATAAAAAAAATGAGACAATGGTTGGTGTGAAAAGGTTCATTTCGCGGAAAATATAGTTATAAAAATAGAATTATCAGCACTCAGCAAAATACACGTAGGTCATAAGTCCCGAATAGATTTCGGGACTTAAAACCCATTTAAGTGGGACATTAGTCCCGAATTTTTATCGTTGAAAATGGGACATAAGTCCCGAATGAAACAAACAGTTGGAAATATATTATATTTTATTAACGTTTATGTCCCACTATACATTTCCTAAATATGCGCCTAGAGAAAAATTAAGAAGACCACTCCAAATGCTACGGTTTCGTTATCTCGATATTGTTTTCGAGTCGCTCGATTTTTTTATTTTTATTTGATCCAATTCTCAAAAACATCGATTTAATGCCTTTTCTCAGCACCTATGTCCTTTTCTGAATTCGCGCGATTTTCTTATTTTTATTTGATCAAATTCTCAAAAACATCGATTTAATGCCTTTTCTCAGCACCTATGTCCTTTTCTGAATTCGATGTTTTTGAGAATTTGATCAAATAAAAATTAGAAAATCGCGCGATTTTTTTATTTTTATTTGATCAAATTCTCAAAAACATCGATTTAATGCCTTTTCTCAGCACCTATGTCCTTTTCTGAATTCGATGTTTTTGAGAATTTGATCAAATAAAAATAAGAAAATCGCGCGATTTTTTTATTTTTATTTGATCAAATTCTCAAAAACATCGATTTAATGCCTTTTCTCAGCACCTATGTCCTTTTCTGAATTCGATGTTTTTGAGAATTTGATCAAATAAAAATAAGAAAATCGCGCGATTTTTTTTATTTTTATTTGATCAAATTCTCAAAAACATCGATTTAATTAATGCCTTTTCTCAGCACCTTTGTGTGTCCTTTTCTGAATTCGATGTTTTTGAGAATTTGATCAAATCAAAATAAGAAAATCGCGCGATTTTTTTTATTTTTATTTGATCAAATTCTCAAAAACATCGATTTAATGCCTTTTCTCAGCACCTGTGTCCTTTTCTGAATTCGATGTTTTTGAGAATCTGATCAAATAAAAATAAGATAATCGCGCGACTCAAAAACAACATCGAGATAACGAAACCGCGGTTTGACTATTTGTTGTAGCATTTGAAGTGGTCTTTTTATTTTTTTCTCTAGGCGTATATTTAGGAAATGTATAGTGGGACATAAGTCCCGAAAAATGAATTCGGGAACAAGAAAAAGAAGTAGGTACTTAAGGGTTAAGGAAAATATCCAAAATTAGCGTTGCTTAGTATTAATTTATAAGTTGAGTATTTATTCAAATATCGGTATCTATATAATATTATATATAATATATATACATATATAAATTGCAGCTACTGTTAAATTAAATTGAAAATTACCGATTCGATTCTCTTTTATTTGCTTAGATAGGCCCAACGCTTCATCGTCAATATGATTGGGATTCAACAACAAAGGGTGCAATCTTGAGTTCATTCTACTGGTGTTATGTTCTCTCACAGGTATGTCGCTTTTAAATTAGTGTGTTCAGAATGATATTAAATGCTTCTTTATTTTAATAGGTGGCAGGTGGTATAGCTACACAGTATTTTGGCACGAAGAAGGTTTTCGGCTGGTCTCAGTTTGCTACTGGCTGCTGCAGTTTTCTTATTCCCTATGCTGCTGATCTTCACTACATTGCGGTTATAGTATTGCGCTCAATACAAGGCTTTGCTTCGGGATTGACATGGCCAGCAATGTACGCACTGGTTGGATTTTGGATTCCGATTGAAGAACGAAGTCGATTTATGTCAAGTTTTCAAGGCTTTAGCATAGGTATTGGCCTAACGTATCCATTATGTGGGTTTTTAATAGACCACGTCGGATGGCCGTATGTCTTCTATACTACTGGAAGCTTAGCAATGTTATGGTGTGTCATATGGTATTTACTGGCCTTCAACAGCCCAAAAGAACATCCCCGTATCTCCCCATCGGAACTGGAATATATAGAACTAAATGTTAGCCTTGAAATAAAAGAGTCTCAAGGAATGAAAGTCCCTTGGAAAAAAATATTCACATCGCTACCTGTTTGGGCCATTGGAATTACCACGTTTGGCCGGATTTGGGTTCACTATCAATTTATATTATCGGGGCCTATATTTATGAAGCAAATACTACGCTTTAGCTATAAATCGAACGGACTTCTTTCAGGCACTCCATTTCTGTGCTCGTATATATCGTCAGTATTTTTTTGTTACGCAGCAGATAAGCTAGTTTGTAGGCACATGATGACTTTGACAAACGTGCGCAAAATGTTCACAGCAGCTTCGCAAATCATTCCAGGAGTCCTCTTATTATGTATTGGGTATATTGAAAATATTGTAATAGTATTGGTTGTGTGGTTTATAGCAGTAACGTTCGTTACGGCTTCATATGCTGGTGCTATGGCTAGTATTGTCGACATAGCTCCAAATCTGGCTGGGCCTGTATTGGCTTTTGCGCAAACTATTCATATGTCTGCATCGTTCTTATCACCTGTAATAACTGGACTTATTGTCGTAAATGAGGTATGTCTATGCCATAAAATAAGTTCTATATAATTTTTCGTGATTTCTTATATTTTAGACATCAATAGATGAATGGCGCCAGGTATTTGGTGTCTCGTGTATGATATCAATTTGTACTTATTCTATGTTTCAAATGTATGGCACTGCCGATATACAAAGTTGGAATGGCGTTCAAAAGAATGACTGTGTATCAGAAGAAGAATGTAATATGTTACCAAAGGTTGATAAAAGTTCCAAAGACAGTGAATAGCAGTAGTACTTACATATATAAATGATTCTTACGGTTATTTAATCTTATGAATTTATATTTCCATTACATGTGCTTATATACTTATTAAAGTTTAATTTTTTGGGGGAAAAAGTAAAAAAAAAACTGTTTGCATTTATATATATATATAGCTTTCAAATAAATATCCAGCAATTTCGAGCTACATTTTTAGCTGTTAAATGTGGCACTGTTTTGCAATATGAAATATGATATTGCTCCTTTGTCTGGAGAAAGCTAGTGTTAATAACTTATATTATAGATTTTGTTTGTTATTATTGAATTTGTCATATTATCATTATTATTTATTATTTGCTTGCACATCGACAATCGAAGCGTCTTTCGAATAGGATTGCCCTTCGGAACGAAATACAGAGTAGGGCCCAGAGTAAGGCCCTGAAATACCAACGTGAAGTAAGCCGAGATATAAGAACATTTGTGTTTGCACCTATAACTCCGAATTTCCAAAAGAGAGAAATAATTTGAAATCAATGGTGCATAAAGCATGTCCTTACTTAAATAACTGCATTTAAAATTTATAGATGCACTCAAGCGTTACTTATTAAAACGTAATTAAAGTCAAGAAACGCATCCCTTTAGACTTGCATCCATAAATGGGCTTCCCAACAACAACAAATCAACACATTTTCGCAAAGCACTCATCTGTTCCCATCGACATGAGTGACTACTTGTCAATTAGCAACAACAGCCAATCAATAAAACCCGATTCAATCCAAAAAAATGTTCTGTTCCTTCGAGTAAAATTAAAACCTGTCCCCTTTTGTGATAGCTGAGCGTAAAACAACAGTGCATGATGGCTTCTGGATAGTGACTGACTTTATTGGTTACTGTGTGTAGATGTAGTTTATACACATATGTAATATATAGTAATACATGTATGATGAATGGTGTGACATAGATATTAGTGAGTATCGTATTACATACTGTGAAACCTTTGAAACAATTTATAACAACACCAAGATGCACCGTCTTGCTGAAATACGTAGACTCCCTCGGTTGACTGAAGCTGCGTTATTGATGGAATTAGATGATCTTCCAAAATGTTGCGATATTTCGCAGAATTCACAAGGCCATCAACAAAACATAAACTACCAACACCACGCCCAGACATGCACCCCCATATCATTTGCGATGCTGGAAAATTTATCGTTCGTTTCAGACAGTCTTTATGGATCTCTTCTTTGGAGGTGCGAAGCATACGCTTTCGCTCATCGCCAACACAATCCTCAAATCTGGATTCATCGCTCCAAATTACTTCCCGCCACTGATGTAAAGTCCAATTTTTGTTCTCTTTAGCCCATTCAAGTCGACTTTTCTTTTGCTTTGGTGTAAGAAGAGGCTTTTCTTTTGCCTATTAAGATGGGTTGAACAAATTACAATGTGTAAAATAAACCAAAGATTTTTAAACAAACCTTGTAAAATTTATAGCCCATTTTCTTCATATTGCGCTTACAAGGGTCGACAGACATTTCTCTTTTGATGCGGCTTTTGCACTCAACAGTTACCCCAGCAGCAGTTTGACGACGATTTTCCTTAATTATTTTTTTTAATACCCTACAATCGCGGGCTGTAGCTATCGGTGGCCGCCCAGTTTTCTTCCGGGTTTTAATGTTACCCATCTTAGTAAAGAGCGAAATAATGTTCTGTACTGATGAACGAGGGAGATTAAAACTTTTAGCAATTTTGTAGCTTGAAAAGCCATTTTAAAAATCTTTTATAATTGATTCCCTAAGATCTTTAGATAAGGCAACACCACGCGCCATGATAAGCTAACAACTGAATTCCAACTTATTGAACAAGTTCACTTATAACCTACCAAAGCAAGAGCACGCTTGTTTTTGCTTAATTTTTGCTAACAGTTAACTTAATTATACGACGATGTGGAGCAGACCAACTCTTTTGCATCGCGAATGACGTAGACCGACTATGTTGCACTCATTAACAACTGAGAAAGCACACAATTTTAACGGTTGTGATTACGCTTATTTATGTCAGTAATTCAATCAAAGAGCATAATTGTCTATGAAATTTTTTTTAAATTTTTGTAAAAATTAGATACGTATGTATGACAAACTAATAATATAGAAGTTTCCAAGTGCAAAACAATTGGATGGACCAACTATTTTGCGATTGGGTCGTATAAGCCCATAATTCATCTTGCAGCAATTAGTAATGTAGTCATTTAAACTCTCCTCTTCTTCTAAGGAGAAGACTTGCAAACTAGTGAATTTGGAATGATAAGTACGTGGCGGTCTTTCTTTATTAATGTCATTTCTTAACTCTTTCTTTACTCTGCTTTGCAAAGTTGATGCTTTAACGTTGTATTCAACGCGACGTATCTATTAAACAACCGTACTTGGACTACTTCCTCAACTGCTGACTTAACGGATTCTTCATTATCTCGATGAGTTCGGGTACCCTTTTTTTATATTTTCGCAACATGATTCTGAAGCAAATATTTATATAAATAGTAAACATTACGTGGGTAAAGCTGGAGCCGCCACATTGCAATTTCGCCAAACAAAGTACATGGGAATTAGTTGCTTTTTAATTGCTATTTAATTGCTCTATTCCTAATTTAGTTGCTCTTCGGGAAGTGGGAGATTTTGTGGCGGTCCTAGCTTACCGGTAAAGCTGGAACCGCCACATTGGCTTTTGAAGGATTTTTTGCGCATACCTATCACTGATTTAATTGCTCTGGGGAAATGTTGTTTTTTTTTTTTTTGATCGGACAAGCCGTTCGCACACAATTTCAAATTTAAGTTTTTTTGTAACGGTCAGTTCGCTATAAAACTCTTTTGGTTTTGAAAGAAAAGCAACAAAATTATGAAAAAATTAATTAAAAATTACCCATACGAAGCGTATATTTGTAGGCTACTACCGGAACAAAAAACAAATATTTTGTTGCTATTCTCTAAATGTGGAAGGAAGGTAAGATAGGCATACCAAATACAAAAAAATTGTAAAATTAAAAAAAATAGTTATCGTTTGAATTTAACTAAGCCACATAGATCACAAGAAGCTCCTATTCATAACCTATCAACTCATAGAATAAAGTAAATCGTTTCTCTTTTTTTAATATGACAAAAAGCAATAAGTTCATTTTCCGACCCAAAAAGTAAGCTAATAATAATAAAATACAAATTTGGAAAAACTTTAAAGTCAAATATCCCGTTATATCCCGTTTGAATCTTACTATACCACATAGCTCATTAGAAGCGTGTAATCATTAGCTATCAACCCATATACTCAAATAATTAGTTGCTCTTCGATAAATATGTCAAAAGTCAAAAAGTTCACATTCAAAGAAAGCCAAAGATACCCCTAGTACAAAAAAAGTTCGGAAATTTGAAAAAACTGATATATCCCGTTCGAATCCTACTATGCCACATAGCTCATTAGAAGCGTGTATTTATTAGCTATCAACCCATATACTCAAATAATTAGTTGCTCTTCGATAGATAGGTCAAAAGGCAAAAAGTTCACATTGCCACAGAAAGCCAAAGATACCCCCAGTACAGAAAAAAGTTTGGAAATTTGAAAAAACTGATATATCCCGTTCGAATCCTACTATGCCACATAGCTCATTAGAAGCGTGTATTTATTAGCTATCAACTCATAAACTCAAATAATTAGTTGCTCTTCGATAAATATGTAAAATGTTAAAAATATTAACAAATGTCATTTCTTCGGAAATCCAACTCTTTTGTTTTGCTATGGAAAATTTGAAAAAAAAAAAAAGAAGATATATCCCATTCGAATCCTACTATGCCACATAGCTCATTAGAAGCGTGTAATCATTAGCTATCAACCCATATACTCAAATAATTAGTAATTTTTCGATAAATAGGTCAAAAGGCAAAAAGTTCACATTGCCAAAGAAAGCCAAAGATACCCCCAGTACAAAAAAAAGTTCGGAAATTTGAAAAAAAACTGATATTATTAGGTATCAACCCTTATACTCAAATAATTAGTTGCTCTTCGATAAATATGTAAAAAGTTAAAAATATTAACAAATGTCTTTTCTTCGGAAATCCAGTTCGCACATCCAACTCTTTTGTTTTGCTATGGAAAATTCCGAATTGCAACCCGTCGCGAACACACGTGTGTGCAGCCGTGGCGTTCTCCCCCCTTAGTCGCGCATACAACACCCAAAAACAAGTTATTAAACAACAAAAAAAAAAAAAAAAAGCGAAGATTAATTATTATTAATTTAATAATTCCGTAAACAAATCACTGATCTTCTGCCGCGCAATTAATCCATCCAGAGTGCAGTGCCAGTGAAGTGTTGTGAAAAAGGAAAAATCAAAAAAAAAAAAAAGAGGAAAAAAAAACACCATAGCGTGGGCGAATCCCTCATCTACCATTCCAACTCGTTTGCTGTTGCACTTTCTTGGTCTTTGCAATCGCCGGCCGCCAACATACAAGCGATTGTGCTTGTACTGTTGTACATAAGGCAATTGCAGTGAGTGGGTGAGAGCAACATCTGGCGGATAGCGGGTTGTGTGTTAAAGTTTTGTTGGTGGATCAAAGCAAATTGTCATACGGGCATAACACCTATGACAGTTTGATTTGAGAATCTAACATTGGATTTTCACTTCACAGCCCTGCTTAGAAGCGTCGGAGTTGTGTTTTTTGGTGTCTGTTTTTTGTATTGATGGGGAATTTTAGGGTTGACATGTGCAACATTCGTGGGCTACGATCGAATCTCTTCTCGGTGTACGTCCACGTTGCTAAATATAAACCAGCTGTTTTGGCACTGAGCGAGACCCAGGTGGGTGTAAATTCTGATAAATCGGAGTTTGATCTACCTGGGTATCGTTTAGTGCCTTTATTCTTTCTCCACCGCGGTCTCGCCATTTACGTACGTGATGATATTGCCTACCAAACTCTAGGTTCTTATGGCCAATGTTCCAATTCGGAATTTAATTTCATATGGCTGAAATTCCACATCCGTAGGCAAATCATTCATTATTGTTTCATTTACAGAAGCCCTAATCTAGATAGCAACTCGACTTTTAACGAGTTTGATGCGCTGTCTGACTCCATTACAAGAATTGTCTCCCTGTATCCTAATACTGAAATTGTCATTGCGGGCGATTTCAATATTCACAATTCTAACTTGCTTCGACATACTGGACAGACAACACCCGAAGGTATTTATGTTCGGATCTTCGCTGAGGTAAACCAATTAACCCAGCTTGTAAATGAGCCAACACGCGTACCTGATATTGACGGTCAGAATGCCAACACTCTGGACTTGTTTCTTACCTCCCACCCTGATAAATACTCTTTAGAAGTATTATCGCCTTTAGGCTCGTCGGACCACTGCATCATATCAGCTAATTTCTCGTACTCCAACCACACAGTTAAAGAAAAATCTCCGAAAAGATCCGTATGGCAATACGAGAAAGCCAACTGGAGCGGACTTAACAACTTCTTTAAGAGTTTTAACTGGTCGTTATGCTTCCTCGATATCGACGTGGATGCCGCCGCTGATATGGTGTCCAGTATTATCACCTTAGGTATGAAATCCTTTATTCCTAACAGGATAAAGAGTATCATACCGAAAGAAAATGCGTGGTACGACTCGAGCTGTAAAGAGGCTATCAGACAAAAGGAGTTAAGTTTTCGGTCATATAAGGCCAACCCATCTGAGGAAAACCGAAAAAAGTTCAAGCGAGCCAGAAATGACTGTAATACCATTATCAAGCGTGTTAAATTCTCGTATGACCAAAAGTTGAGGCAAAAAATACTACCTACAATGTCCCAAGGGTGGTAAAAACTTTTGGTCTTTTGTAAAAAATATAAAGAATTCTGTCTCATCTTCGATCCCAACGCTTATTTACAATGACATTCCAGCTGTCAACTCTTTAGTTTAGATAAAGCGAATCTGCTTGCTGCACATTTTGCAGCCAGCTCAATGCTCCCAGATTGCATGGGACAAATCCATTTTCGCACTCGTACAGTGGCAAGAGTACTTAATGATCTCAACATAAATAAATCCGCTGGTCCAGATTGTATTTCCCCAATTGTTCTGAAGAGGTGTTCTTTCACGCTGGCAAAACCACTGCGTAAGCTTTTCCAACTGTCCTATTCTTCTGGACTCTTCCCGAGAAGGTGGAAAACAGCATTTGTCCAGCCCGTCCCCAAAAAAGGCGAATCTTCTTCTCCCACCAACTACCGACCCATAGCACTTACATCCATTCTTTCTAAGGTCATGGAAACGCTGATAAATCGTCAGCTCATGAAATATCTTGAATCACGAAAACTCATTAATGACCGGCAGTATGGTTTTCGTGGCAACAGATCCACTGGTGATTTGATGGCTTATCTCACCGAAAAGTGGAACCAATCTCTACATCACTCTGGTGAAACAAAGATTGTTGCGCTTGATATTTCAAAGGCATTTGACAGAGTTTGGCACCAAGCTCTTTTATCGAAAATGCGTGCATATGGGATCGATGCGTCTCTTCTTCAATGGATTAAAAACTACCTCTCTGGCCGTTCAATTCAAGTTGTATTGGATGGCTTCAAGTCTGAAATTCACCATGTAAATGCTGGTGTTCCCCAAGGCTCCGTTTTGTCTCCGACTCTCTTTCTCATTTTCATAAATGATCTCCTGTCTGCAACCTCTAATCCAATCCACTCCTTCGCCGATGACAGCACCCTCAGCTTCTCATATTCATTCCAGGACTCACGTCCCTGCTCTTCGGCCGTAGAACTGGAACGGCAACGTATGTTAAGCTCATTAAATTCCGATCTCGACAGCATTATAAAATGGGGTTTAGCCAATAGAGTGGAATTTAATGCTTCCAAAACACAATGCTGTCTGTTGTCATTAAAGCGAAACCAGAATCCTCAGCCATTATCCATGAATGGCACTTGCATCGCCGAAACCGAAAGACTTTCCATTCTCGGTATGTGTGTCCATGACAAACTCCGTTGGAACGACCACATTCACGAAGTCGCCAAGAACGCTGCGAAATGTCTAGGTTTCCTTAAAAGGTGCAAGAAATATTTTACCCCTTCTGATCTGGCTACCATATACAAGGCGTTCATTCGCCCCAAACTTGAGTACAACTAGTCTGGTGCCCCTAAAACCTCACTGCACCCCCTGGATAGGATACAAAATCGTGCCTTAAAACTCATTGGAGACATAAATATAGCGAATTCTATAAATTCGCTCGAACATCGCAGAAATGTAACAAGTCTCTCATTGTTTTATCGCTATTTTTACAAACAGTGCTCAAATGAAATTGCCAGCTGCATTCCACCCCTTCAACAATTCAACTGCAATACTCGCCAAGCCAGGAATGCCCATCAGTTTACCCTTCAGCCTATTTTCGGTCGTACTCTGAAATATAGAGATTCTTTCATAAGCCGTACAACACGAATGTGGAATGCCTTGCCCAGCTCGGTCTTTCCCCCTCGGTGCAATTTATAGACATTTAAAACCAATGTGCATCGGAATCTCCTATCTTCTCTATCCCAATTTCCTTAACGCCCGCGCTGTGTACTTCGAACTACACCATAAGAGTAGTCACAACCTCTTTAGCGCGTGTTTATTATAAAAAAAAAAAAAAAAAAAATTTTAAACAAACTGATTTATCCCATTCGAATTCTACTATGCCACATAGCTCATTAGAAGCGTGTATTCATTAGCTATCAACCCATATACTCAAATAATTAGTTGCTCTTTGATAAATAGGTAAAAATTCAAAAAGTTCACCTTACCAAAGAAAGCCAAAGATACCTCTAGTACAAAAAAAAAAATTCGGAAATTTGAAAAAAAAAAAAAAAACTGATATATCCCGTTCGAATCCTACTATGCCACATAGCTCATTAGAAGCGTGTATTCATTAGCTATCAACCCATATACTCAAATAATTAGTTGCTCTTCAATAAATATGTCAAAAGTTCAAAATATTAACATATGTCATTTCTTCGTAAATCCAGTTCGCACATCCAACTCTTTTGTTTTGCTATTAAAAAATTTGAAAAAAAAAAAACTGATATATCCCATTCGAATCCTACTATGCCACATAGCTCATTAGAAGCGTGTATTTATTAGCTATCAACCCATAAACTCAAATAATTAGTTGCTCTTGGATAAATAGGTAAAAATTCAAAAAGTTCACATTACCAAAGAAAGCCAAAGATACCCCTAGTACAAAAAAAAAAATTGGAAATTTGAAAAAGCTGATATATCCCGTTCGAATCTTACTATGCCACATAGCTCATTAGAAGCGTGTAATTATTACCTATCAATTCATATACTTAAGTAATTAGTTGCTCTTCGATAAATATGTCAAAAAGCAAAAAGTTAATTTTGCCACAAAGAACTCATTTGTTTCTATACAGATGTGGCGGAGGCTTTAGTCTAAGCACGGCTACTGATGGCAACACCGTCAATAATAAGTGACAGCCGACCGACTGATAGAAGCCGCCTGCGCCAGCCAACCAGCTCTTCCCACGACGACACCGAAGGCAACGTCGAAGGTAAAGTCGGAAAGTTCGCTCTTGTTCTTTTTTGTCAACGAGACCAAAAAGGTCAAACACGTTTTTGCTAATAATAAAAGGACCATTTTCCAAGAAGGAAAAAATCGCGTTTTTTTTATTTCGCCGGCTAAAGTGGTGACCCCGACGTGATGTCCTCCGACGAACACGAAATCCCAGCTCGGAGCGCTAAAGAAAGCGCCGCGCAAGCAGCTGCAAGCAATCACACGGATGTAGCCGCAAATTACTACGCTCGCCTTCAAATGCCGCCGTTCGTAGAATCTGACATCGACAACTGGTTCTTCCTACTAAATTTTTTCTTCCGGGCATCGGGAATATCGCAGGACGGTCGAAAATTCGACACAGTTTGTTCACAGTTGCCGCTTTCTCGGATTACGGAACTCCGCCCAATAATTGATGCCGCACCAGATCGCGAAAAGTACGATTATATCCGGACGCAGCTCATCAACTACTTCGCCGATAGCCAGCAGAAGAGGCTTCGCCGCGTGCTTCACGATATGCCCCTCGGCGACAAAAAACCGAGCCAGCTCTATTATGAGATGGTACAGGCAGCCAAGGGCTCCCTGAGCGAGCCGGTGTTACTCGACCTATGGGCATCGCACCTACCGCAGGCCGTCCACGCAGTGACCGTGATGGTAAAGGGCTCCGCGGCGGACAAAACTCAAATCGCAGACACAGTCATGGAAAAAGTAGAACTCCGCCAACTTAACGCGGCCTCATCCAGTACTCCAACGCTAACGCCCGCCGAACAGCAATTCCCGGCGCCCACACCCGAAGTCGCCAACTTGTTAATGGAATTTTCAAAGCTGCTAGCACAGCAACGCCAACAACGACCATCACGACCACGCACTCGCACACCGTCCCGATCCGCTCATCCCCGCATTTCTAGCCAGCGCAGGCGGGAGCAGTCCATCGAGCAGTTTGACGACTGCTGGTTCCACAGCAATTTCCGCAACAGGGTGACTAATTGTCGTCAGCCATGCCATTTCCGCCGAAAGCTGCCCGCCGCTTCGCCATCGCGGCCACAAGCGTAACTCCCTTCGCCACTCTCGGATAAAAGAACGGAGCACCAACCGACCCCAGCCTCTGTCAACAGGCTATGCTTACACGAACACAACACTAATCTTTCTTTTTTAATCGACACAGGTGCCGAAGTCTCCTGCATTCCGCCAGCTTCATCAACCAAAAAGCCTCGCCCTACTACCCTGCAACTGTTCGCAGTCCATTTTTTCCAAAATAGACTTACAAAAAGCCTTTCACCAGGTCCCGATAAACCCGAGCGATGTCCCGAAGACCGCCATCATCACGCCCTTCAGCTTATATGAGTTCACCCACATGACATTCGGGCTCCGCAACGCAGCTCAAACCCTTCAGCGGCTGATCCACGAGGTCCTACGGGGGGTGGAGTTCGCATTTCCTTATATGGACGATATCTGCATAGCTTTTTCGAACATCAACGAACACCGTCAACACCTGACTGAAGTGTTAAAGAGGCTGGCTAACCACAACTTGGCGATCAATGTAGCCAAGTGCGTTTTCGGACAACCATAGCTGGAGTTCCTCGGCCATCTTATCACCAGGCAGGGGATAGCCCCACTTCCATCACGAGTGGATGCCATTCAACAACTTAAACGACCAGATACAGCAAAACAGCTGAAGGGTTTCATCGCAACGATAAACTTTTATCGCAAGTTCATCCCCCACGCCGCCACCGCACAAATCCCCCCGTTGGCATTGATCCCAGGCAATCGAAAAAACGACAAATCCGTAATTAACTGGACACAATCTACGATCGAAGCCTTCAACGATTGCCGCAAACTTCTAGCCCAAGCAGTGCGTCTGTCGCACCCAGTGGCGAAAGCAGAATTGAGTCTGGTCACAGACGCATCGAACCTAGCCGCGGGCGCCGCACTGCATCAACTGGTCAACAATGTAGCAGAGCCGCTCGGCTATTTCTCTAAGAAATTCGCCGCAACGCAACAACGCTATTCCACGTACGACAGAGAGCTCACAGCAATGTACCTGGCTGTACGCCACTTCCGAGATTTGCTAGTAGGGCGCAGATTTCACATCCAAACAGATCATAAGCCTCTAATTTTCGCCTTCAGACAACGACCAGAGAAATCGTCGCCGCGACAAACGAATTACTTGTCATTCATCAGCGAATTCTCTACCGACATTCGATACATCAAGGGCGAGGACAACCATGCAGCAGATTTGTTGTCGCGCGAGTTAAGTATTGGTCATGAAAATAATTACCAGACCATACTACATCAAAAATGTTTGCTTGCATTCACCTATATTGGCGTAACGCGGAATTACGCCACACCGAAAACGAATAAGCCAATGCACTGGGTTAACCTATTGAGAAATAATGGAAATAAATAAACCCAATGCATTCGGCTGACGGGGGGAAAATAAGGTGAATGCAAGCAAATTCAATGGCATTCTTGGACAAGAAGATTTAGTGTAGAGTAGAAGTAAAAACGGTGCAGCCCTGTGAAGACAGCGACCGTTAGTCTAAGGAAACAAGAAATAATACGTAGCAATAAAAGCCTATACGAAAAATTCTTGTTGTGTTATAATTTATTTGGCGCAGTCGGTAGGATCAGGTGCAACTATCCTGATCCAAAACGAGAAAGAACAGTTCGCGGTAAAGAAAAACAAAAATTTTTTTCCTTAAGCCGAAATCGCGAAGCTCACGACGGTTGTGTACATAAAAGACCAAAGAACGTGAGTCGGTAATAAAGTGAAAAAAAAACAAAAAGTGTTAAAATGACCGAACAAAATCAGAGCGTCGGTCCAGAAGTATCTAACCGAGAGATCCTACAGAGCTTTATGGCTATAGTGTCGAGAATGCCGCAGCCAAGCCATGGAAGTAACGTCCTGCGGGAAATACAATACCTACCGGAATTTGATGGAGACCATAACTCCCTAATGCATTTCATTGTCATGGTAGAAAATCATCTTCGGAATACAGCAGGAGACTATCAAGCCACCTGGAACATCTTACAGCAAGTCAAGATCAAAGGACGAGCCATGGACTTACTGCTTATCAACGGAGCTACTTCATGGGGGCAGGCGAAGGACCTATTTAAGCAACTTTACAGACCCATCATCTGTAACGAAACTTCGGCCGTACCGTAACGAGAGTTGCTCAAAAAACGACCTATATTATCTGAAAACCTTCCGCCCGCTATGCTACCCCTATGACCCGAGGTCACAGGACTCCTCAGGTCAGTCCGGGCAGCTGGAACGGAAGGGTGTCCAGGCCTTAGTAGCTGAGGCATGCTAGCTCCTGCACGTCCTAGCTCGTCGGATGGGAGGGTCCTTACTAATGCAGCGCTGAACGAGTGTTACGTAATTTACATGCCACAGAAGAGATGTAGGTATCTGGAAATATTATTTAAAAGAGGCGCGAAAAGCTCAGATTTCGTATTTTCTGTGTATCGTAGTTCCCTAGGGAGAGGCGCGCAGAAGATGTAGTTGCCGCCTGAGTGTGCCCACCCACATCATAAGGCTATACTCCTTATGACATCCATGGCTATCACGCCACTCAATATTTGTGAAAGCCCCTAACTTTGTCGGTATAACAAGGCTAATCACACCCTGTCGTTATCTCCTCCTTACCCTTAGGTTGGTCACATCCACCTATAAACAAAATTTAGTGGGATACCATGATCCTGTGGTGTGTGTATGGGACGCAGAGGATGATTCCCTAATGGTGCCAGTTAAAGCGATGGCGACGCTACAAACAGAGGCAAAAATGCCGCAATGAAAAGAAAGGAATGTTGGCCTTCGGTTGATGTTTATTTGAATGAAAATTTCCAATCCATTACATGCTATTTATACTTAAATTATTCACTACAACTATTGAACATTGGACTTATGTGACTAATGGTTTCTATTTACAACTAGGTTACAATATAATTATTATAGCTGGCTCAGCTATGTTCATTCATGGACTACTGGGGAGGTCAGTATGCTGACGGTGGCTCGGATGACCAGCGTAGTGTGGTCGCGTGTTGAGTCACACTACATCCTTCCCCCAAAAAAATATTTGTTTATATTTCTTGAAATCTAAATAAATATTTATCTTTTACATATTTCACAATATTATAAAAAAATATTATGCTGCTTATACGTGTACTCTTGCGGTAATATTTATCTGTTCTAAATAGATCTATTTTGGTTGCTTTCTTATGCTTGTGCGGTTTTACATTTAATTAAGTTGTTGTTATGCACTTCTTTTTCATTACCTCCTATTAGTATAATGCTATTGGGTCCTATTTGCTTTATGATTTTAGGCGCCAGTTATAGCCATACGTAAAATGCAACCGTAAAAATTTTCTTTTGCTTTTTTAGACCACTTAATGCTAATGGTTGAACTCAATTTTGGTCTTAAAATGTTGCTTATGAATTATAAAGTTAGTCTATCAAAAAAAAATTAGCAAATGATCTTTAAATTTTTTAGAAAAATAATTTATACATTTTTCCGTACGAAAAACTTTTTCCGATCCACTTCTCAGTCAATTCCACAACAAAAACCCAGATCATTCCACTGATGTATTTCATTTCTTTACTGTTCCATCTATCAGTGCCTTGATTTTGTGCGGTTTTTGAGGCGATGTCGCTAGGGAACGTTCCGAATCGGATTTGAGTGTGTGAGTGAGCCGCGCGCTGTGACCAACGAGACCGTAGTGCAATAATTTGGCACTTTTTCGAGGACCCTCATACTATTTGTTGCTACTTTTTCCCTTTTTTTAGTATGAAAATTCACTTTGGAAATTTTAGAAACGCAGTGATTTCCAAATGAATTTCTATAAAATATAACACTGCTGTGTATCAGAACACGATTATAAAATTCTTAAATTGCAGAATAGCTTTAGAAATGACACTTTTTTATTTTTTTTTTATTTGTTACTTTTCAGAAGATGTTACGATTAAAAAGATCACTCTCTCACAACGTTTCTTTTATAAATAAACCCAAAACAACCAAATAACATTAGAATTAGATGTCTTTAAGGTTGTTCTGCGGGTAAGCTAGACAGTACTTTAGATGCAATTCGTTTTCAAATGACAAATTTTAAAATGAAAACCTTTTAGCTTTGATTTTTATTTATAAATATATAAAAAATTAATTGAATTTTGTTTATAAATTATATCAATATCTACTTTTGAAATCTAGTTCAATTTAGTTTTAAAAAGTCCATATAAAAGGGGCGATGAAAGAAAAGTGTGCCTTTTTTTGACGCTGTTACATAAATTTAGTATTTTGTAGTATTTACACTATTTACGCGTTATTTTTTTAACATATTCATTTTGAAATCACAGTTTTTGAAAACTTTTTTAAGTACTATTCACATGAGCGCGAATTGCGAACAAATGAATTTAATTGTATTTATGAATTGAAAATTGATTTTTATATTATTTACCACCAAAGCCTTAAATTAAATTAATCTTAAGTCTAATCTAAAAAAAAATCGGACTCTCTATCGATTTAAATAGCTCAATTTACAATTATTACAGCAATTGAAAATTCTTGCGGCGAACTGTCACACTTTATTCACAATCCTACATAAGACATTCGCGGATCCACAAACCCACGAATGAAAAAATTCTATCGAATTTAACATTAAACAATGATTGAAGTAATTGAAGTGTAAAAAAATTCGCTTGTTCGCAGTTCGTTCGCCATTGGCTCTCATGCGAATAGTCCAAAAATGTGTATTTTACAAATAATAAAAAGGAACAAAGGAACAAAAAATTGTATTAGTGTCCTCGAAAAAGGTACCAAATTGTCGCACAACGGTCATGCTGTTGTCATTTCTTCTCATCCGACATCCTTCTCGCTACCTAAAAAGGTCGCGTGTGGGAAAGCTCGCCTGGAATTTGCAGGAACAAAGCGATATAAGAACAGGGAAATATTGGAAGTTGTCAGTTCGCGACATCACTCACCCATTTATAGAATCCGCCTATACGTGAACCCTTTCCGACACCGCCATTGCGGAAAAAACCGCACAAAATCAAGGCACAGGATTTTTTTTTCTGATGGAATCCAATCGGTGGTGGTTGATTTGTTGTATTTGTTTTCATAGGGAAACATTTTTCTGACAGAATTTTCGCTATAACCGCACAAACGAAAAAAATACCATTTTCATACTGTTTCCACTTTTTCTGTTGCATTTTACGTATGGCTATAACTG
This sequence comes from Cheilosia vernalis, assembly GCA_949126925.1. Lineage (NCBI taxonomy): Eukaryota > Metazoa > Arthropoda > Insecta > Diptera > Syrphidae > Cheilosia > Cheilosia vernalis. The sequence goes on from OX421363.1 coordinate 5,766,024, forward strand.
AGGCCTTAAATGGACCTTTATATGGTCTTTCTAGTTTTTTCCTATTACCTACTTTTATATATACATAGTCATTTACTTTAAAGTTAAAGTGTTAACTTTGGCACTCATGGCCAAGGGTAGTAATAGTAGGAGTATTAGTATTGTCGAGGTAGCGACCTTGAAGGAATTGTACTTCCTTTTTCTGGGAGGGGGACTCGCATCGTCCTCTGAGTTAATTTCGCCATCTTCAAGACCATCCTGCGTTGGCTGACGGGATGCAATCGGCATATCGCTGTTGACTTCCTGCTCTTCTGGCTCAATTGGCAGGGGTGACAGTCTGTGAACTGGTCTGCGTAATATGCTGGTGGCTGTTTGAATCTCGGCAACTCTAACGACTCCATCTGCTCCTGGAAAGATCTGGATTACTCTGCCAAGTGGCCATTTCATGACCGGGCAATTGTCTTCTTTGATGATGACCATGGTTCCTGGTAGCAGGTTTTCACGTTTTTGCTGCCATTTGTGCCTCTGCTGTAATTCGCTGAGGTATTCCTTCTGCCATCTTTTCCAGAAGTCTTGCTTGATGTTCGTGATGATCTGAAGTTTGGCCGGAAGGTTTGCCCTTAGGACTTCGGTTGTTGGGTCGGTAGAGTTGGTCAGTGGCTCGCCTATGAGGAAATGTCCTGGTGTAAGTGCCATTAAGTCGTTTGGATTGCTCGACATTGGAGTGAGAGGCCTGGAGTTCAGAACTGCTTCGATTTCGATGGTGACGGTTTCAAGTTCTTCGTACGTCAGTGAAGCTGAGCCTATGCACCGTTGTAACAGGTATTTTGCTGATTTCACTGCTGCCTCCCAAAGTCCTCCAAAGTGTGGTGCTCTTGGCGGTATGAAATGAAATTCGATGCCCCTTGCCGCCACTGTGGTTTGAATTTGTTCCTGCGCTGCTTCTGTATGTATGTGATTTTTTAGTTGGTTGCTGGCACCAACGAAATTAGTCGCGTTGTCGCAATATAAGTGTTGGCAGTTGCCTCGCCTTCCCACGAAACGTTGTATTGCAGCGATGAAACCGTTGGTCGATAAGTCTGTCACGAGCTCTAAGTGTACCGCCTTTGTGGAGAAGCAGCAGAATACGGCTATGTAGGTCTTTTGAGGATGCTTTCCTCTGACCTTGTAATGAGTTTTGATGGGTCCGCAGAAATCAACCCCCGCATTGATGAACGGGCGTGCGGGTTGTACTCTGTGAGCTGGGAGATTACCCATGATTTGAGTGATTAGTCTGGGTTTGGCTCTCACACATCGCACGCACTGCTGGACTACCGACCTCGCGATTGTTTTTCCCTTAATGGGCCAAAATTTCTGCTTTGTGGTTGCTAGTAGCGCTTGGGGCCCGCAATGAAGATTTTCTCTATGGATTGACGTCATCAGCATTTTTGTGTGTGGATGCGTGTAAGGCAGCAGTAAGGGATGTTTGGCTTCGTATGGTATGGTTGACGCTTCAAGGCGCCCTCCGACCCTGATCGTTCCTTCTTCGTCGATGAATGGCGTTAGACTGGAAATCCGGCTGTCTTTTGGTGTTTCAGCAAAACGTTGAAGGTGTTCGATGTCCCTTTTGAATTCTTCAATTTTCATGTTTTTGACTAAGAGGCTGAGCGCCTTGTGTAGTGTAGTATGGATTTACGCTCAAAAATGAAACACGTCCGATCTCTTCTCGTTGTGGCGTGAGACTGCCTCTTCTTTATTTTTACTTATTCTATTCTACTTATTCTACGTATTTAAGTCTAAGTGTGCGTGTGCTACAGAGCACTTACAATGCACATCACAGTTTATGTGTGTTTATTATATATGTGTATAAATAACGGCATGGTGATTCGATAATGCGACTATATAGATAATATAACAACGGGTCGGGAATATGACAATACTACTACAACTCGGCCTTCCTGACCTTTAAGATCACCTGATCTTCCGGTTTACAATTTTTCTTTATTTTTTTTTTATTTTTTTTTTTTTACTTAACCACGGTTTCATGTTGCCGACCGCCCATACTCCTTGGTAAGGTAACCGTGATTGTTGAAAACCATCAACATCCTTCAACAGATATCTATCGTTTCGTAAAATCTTTTCAACTCGATAAGGTCCTCTAAATTTCGGAATTAGTTTTTTTGACGCTCCAGGATGTGAGTCGAAATTTTTCACCATGGCATAGTCTCCTACCTCATACTTCGTTGGTTTGCACCGTTTTTTGTCTACATACTGTTTGTTATAGGCCTGGGATTTCTTTTGTTCTTGGACTGCCCTGGTGCGGATCTCTTTTAAATTTCGTACTTTTCCTGAATTCAACTCTTTTAAACTTTCCTGCAGTTTGTCTGACCATTTGCCTTTCTGACTCACCCCGAACAGCATTATGCTTGGATGCTCTTTTATGGTTCTACCTATCGTGTTATCTAGCGTGTGTTCAACTTCTTCTAAAACGTGATCCCAAAACACTCCTTCTTCTGGTTTGACTAACTTAGCTATCATTGGTCCCAAGCTCCTGTTTACTCTTTCTACTTGCCCGTTTGCTTGCGGGGAACCTGTCGCGACTTTTATGTGCTGGACGCCTTCTTTTTCCAAAAAATCTTTAAACTCTGTGGAAGTGAAACAACTGCCCCTGTCTGACACGATATACTTTGGTCTACTATACGCTCTGAAATAGTCTGTTAACGATCGGTTTACTTCTTTTGTATTTGTGGTCTTTGTTGGGTACAACCTTACGAACTTCGTAAACGCGTCTATTACCACCAGTATGTATTTTTTAGCCGATCTTGAATTGTCAACTGGGCCATAGTGGTCTATGTGGACTACAATGAACGGTTTTTCTTCCTTTGGGATGTTGTTAAGAAATCCCTCTTCGCGACCCTGCTTCGCTGAAAAAGCGATGCATTTCAAACAGTTTTTTATGTGTGTATCTATTTTTTCTCTCATCTTGGGAAACCAGTAACTTTTCGATATTAATTCTAATGTTTTGTCGGTCCCTACATGGCCTACTTCGTCGTGGTATTTGTATAACACATGGTTTTCCATTTCTGTTGGTACATAAAACACTACACTACTATCATTTTTCTTCTTATACACCACTCCGTTTCTCATCTCGTACAACGTGTGTTCTGATCTCTCCAGTAACTCCTTAATCCTAACTATCTTGTCGTCCCTTCCTTGGCATATTATCAGGTTTTCTTCAAAAGTATTTGTTTCGATCGTCATTATATTTGTTGACCTACTTAGCGCGTCGACATGCTGCATACGAGTACCTGCCCTGTGTTCTAGGATGTAATCATAGTTTTGTAGCTCTAACGCCCATCTGGCGATCCTGGGGTTGAGTTCTCTTTTGTTTAAAGTTAAGGTTAACGAGTTACAATCAGTTACTATTTTAAACTTCTTGCCCTGTAGGTAGACTCTAAAACGGCTTAAGGCGCTAATAATCGCAAGTGTTTCTAATTCAAAACTATGGTATTTTGCTTCCGACTCGGTTGTCCTTTTGGAGAAATAAAAAACTGGATGCAGTTTTCCGTCCTGCTTTCGTTGTAGCAAGATTGCCCCAAACCCCAGTGCGCTGGCATCACAGTGCAGCTCGGTTTCGTCTTTCGGACTATACAATGCCAACACTGGAGCTTCTATCAATTTGTTTTTTAAAATCTCAAAAGCTTCTAGCTGTTTGTCACCGAACTTGAATTCTCTATCCTTTTTAATCAAATCATACAACGGTTTTGCTATAGTCGAAAAATCTTTAACGAACCTGCGGAAATATGAGCACAAACCTATGAAACTTTGCACCTCGTGAGCCTTTTGGGGAACCGGAAAATTTTTTATAGCTTCAATACCCCTATCGTCTGCTTGTATGCCCTCTCCCGTGATCGTAAAACCTAAATATTTAATCTTGCTTTGAAGAAACTTGCACTTATCTATCCGTAGCTCCAATCTGTTGTCCACCATTCTTCTCAAAACTTCAGAGAGTATCCTAAAATGATCTTCATATGTTTTTGTAGCTATCATTATATCATCTAGATAAACTATAACCTCGTCGTTTCTAATCATGTCAGCAAATATTTTGTTAATGTGTCTCTGAAAAGTTGACGGAGCATTCTTTAAGCCAAACGGCATTCTCAGAAACTCGTATTGTCCCAGCGGTGTTATAAAGGACGTATATTTCACCGCATCTTCGTGCATGTATACATGAAAAAATCCGTTTTTGAAATCTAATTTAGAAAAAATTGTTTTGTCTACCAATCTGTCTAACAAATCATCGATTACTGGTATTGGGTAACTATCTTTTGCTGTCGCCTTATTTAACGTACGAAAATCTATGCACATCCTAAGCTCTCCAGTCTTCTTCTTAACTAAAACTATCGGTGAAACGTATTCCGACTCACTTTCCCTAATATATCCTTTACTAAGATACTCGTCCAGTAACGAGCCAAGTTCGTTTTTCTCAGCGTACGACAACCGGCGTGGTCGACAATGAAAAGGTTTTACGTCGTTTAATGTTAAGTTCATTTTAGTTTTAATTACCGGTTCTGCAGGGCGATCGGCAAAAAGATATTCGGTCTTATATATCTTCTTAAGTTCTTCTTTACGTGCATAACTTACATCTTCGTCAATCTCTAATTCTAACTTTGAGCTCAAATTATCTTCGCAGTCTATTAACATAAATTGTTTTTCGAAATCTTCACTTTCATTTTCTACTACATCCGTAACCGTATTATTTTCTAACTGTGACACTAACTTAAACTTTCCATTTCTGAGAAAGTCTCTCCCCAAGATTGCCTCATAGCCCGTGGAATTGTCGTCCATTACCCTCAGACTTACGTTTATTGCAACTTCTTTATAAAAAACGACACAAGACAGTCTTCCATAATTATAACTTTAACAAACTTTTATTTATGCCGAAATATTTTTCTTTATTTTTACAGCGCCATACTGACGTTCCGACTGGTATACACGAACTTTTGATTAGGCTTATTGGGCTTCCGGAATCTATCAGGCAATCTAAGGGAATACTACTATTATTATCAGTAAATTTAAATTCTAAACATCTTACATAATCTTCCGACTCTTCCTGTTTGGACAACTGGTGTACCGCTGACTTCCTTTCAGGGCAGGTTGACACTTTGTGTCCCATGACACCACAGGCGTAGCACGCCCCGTACTGTCTTTTCGGTTTAGAGCAGACATTTGCCATGTGTCCTACCGAGTTGCAATTGTAACATCGTACTGCGATCCTTTGTGCTATCGTTTGTCTACCTGTTACACTATCTGTTGTCGCTCCTGTCTGCCTGTTTTGTGACGTACTCGCTGTCAGTCCTGTCTCCGTCTTTCTCTGTGTGATTTTGTTGAACGCCCTTAGTAGGTCTGCCTTCGTAGTATACCCCTGCACATGTGCGTATAGACGCATGTTGTCGTCTGAAAATCCCTCGATCGCGTATTCCGTCCATTCTTCCTCGTCCATCTCCAATCCCGTTGCCAGTCTCGATTTATCGTGGAAATATTCCGCAAAGCTTTCGTTTACTTTCCACTTTCGGCTCTCAAAATTTTTTCGTATTTCCATCTTATTTTTCTTCGTACCAAACACTGCTTGCAATCCAGTCGCTAGGCTGTCCACATCGTCTCTCAGAAAATTCGGCTGTCCGTGCAACCACTCTTGCGCTCTACCCCTCAATTTTGCAATGAAGAGTGTGTGCAAGTTTTTTTTTCCACGTTATAGACGTCTTCCACGTTTTTCAGTTGTGCTAGCCAGACATCCACGTCAGATCCGCCATCAAACTCCGGCAGCATTTCTTTCCAGAGATTCAGTTTTTGGATTATGTCCAGCTCTCCTGTTGTCACCGCACTATCTGTTTTTTCTTTCCCATTTTTCATTCCCGTTTCTCCTGTGTCCATATCCATAGACTTAACGATTTTTTGTAGCACTTCATTTTCCCTCTTTGTGACTTCCACTTCCCTTCTTAGTAGTCTAATTTCTCTTGCCATCAGTTGTTCTGTCGTTTTGTTTTCTTGTTCTTGTTCTTGTTGTCTTTCTTCTTCTTCTTGTACGTTATCTGGTCTTTCTCCTCGCTCGTCTGCTGGTACGCCGTTGAGGCGAACAACCAAGGTGGCTTTGTTGCCGTTGCTTGGCATACCCAGCTGCTGCAACCAGTTTCTCAACTCTGCAACGGTGAACTCGTCTGGATTAATGGTCGGGTTTTCCATTGCAAACGCAGAGCAAACAACAAAGCACAGAAAGAAAAAAAAATATTTTTGGTGGCACGACACGACACTTTTTTTTTTTTCAGCGAGTGGTGGCACGACACGAGTTTTTTTTTTTTACTTTTTTTTTCACTCAAGCGAGGGGATGCTACGGTCTGGTCTGTAATTTTTTTTATTGTTTGTTCACTGATCCCACTTCTGAGGATTTGTAGTATGGATTTACGCTCAAAAATGAAACACGTCCGATCTCTTCTCGTTGTGGCGTGAGACTGCCTCTTCTTTATTTTTACTTATTCTATTCTACTTATTCTACGTATTTAAGTCTAAGTGTGCGTGTGCTACAGAGCACTTACAATGCACATCACAGTTTATGTGTGTTTATTATATATGTGTATAAATAACGGCATGGTGATTCGATAATGCGACTATATAGATAATATAACAACGGGTCGGGAATATGACAATACTACTACAGTAGTTCGGTGGGTTTGAGGGCGCCATATTTCCTGATGAGTTCCCTTTTTGTTGCCGCCTTCAAGTTATGAATGAAGCGTTGTACATATGCAACAACTCGCTGTAGTCGTCTGAAGTTGTTATGGTGTTCAATGTCGTAGATAAAATTTGTTGTTTGGTTGACAGCGGACAAGACTTGGGCGGTATTTTTTCTTTCTGTTTCGCATTCTCCCCCCCTTGTATAAGGTGGGGGCCAGACGGATTCCTTTCCATGTAGGAAGAGAGGTCCATAGAACCATAGATTGCATGTTGCTAATCTTTCTGCAGGTATTCCACGAGATAATAGGTCAGCCGGATTGTCACTAGAGCGAACGTGCCGCCAGTGTTTGATATCGGTCAGTCTCTGGATGGTCGAGATTCTGTTGGCCACGAATGTGTGGAATGATGACGAAGTTGCGTTGATCCATCCTAGCACAATCTCTGAATCTGTCCACATGTACTTCTCGCAGTCTTCTAACTGCAGATCTCTGTTAACTCGGTGTGCCAATTCTGCTGCTAACATTGCGGCACACAGCTCTAGTCGTGGTATTGAGAGTGTTTTTAATGGAGCTACTCTAGATTTAGCGCAGAGCAGCCGAACAGTAAAGGTTTTGTCTTTATTGACCGCTCGAAAATATATTGCAGCCCCATATGCCCTTTCGGAAGCGTCTGCAAATGAATGAAGTTGTATGGATTGAGGAATTCTGTGTGAGAAGATATGTCGGTCAACCTTGACATCCTGTAAGTGCTTCAAATTTTCTCGGAAGCTACTCCACTCTGATTGAAGTTCTTCGGGAAGTGGAGTGTCCCAGTCGAAGCCATTGGTCCAGAGTTTCTGCATAAACACTTTAGCCGTGATTATGACTGGTCCTAGAAACCCAAGCGGATCGAATAGTTGGGCTATGTCAGAAAGAGCCGTTCGTTTGCTGATTTTTTGGTGACTAGTGAGTTCTAAGTAGACCGCAAACTTATCCGTGTTTGGCAGCCATCCTTGACCAAGTGTCTTAATGTGGGTCGTGTTGTTGATGTCGAGATCGAGTTGGAGTGCAACATCACTAGCCGGTATGTTTTTCAGCAGGTTTTTGTCGTTTGCACACCATTTCCTTAGGGTGAATCCGGCCGTCTGTAGTAATTCATTTAGCTGCCCTTGCATGTTGATAGCCGTAGCTAAATTGTCCGATCCCGTCATGACATCATCCACGTAAAAATGTTTTCTCAAAACTTCTGCACCTTGCGGAAATCGTCTTGCACCTTCGAGAGCCAACCTTTGTAGGCATTTGGTGGCTAAATACGGCGCTGATGTTGTGCCGTATGTGACTGTGTTGTGTTGGTATGCTCGGAGTTCGTCTGATGGGTCATCTCTCCACAAAATTAGTTGAAATTGTCGATCATCTTGATCGACCAGTATCTGTCTATACATTTTTTCGATGTCTGCTGTAAATACATATCTGTGTAGGCGAAATCGGAGAAGCGTGGTCAGTAGTTCCTCTTGAATGGTAGGTCCGGTTGATAAGATATCATTCGTTGTCGTCTTTGCGGAGGCATCGAACAATACTCGCAATTTTGTGGTTGTACTATCTGGCTTAAGTACGCAATGATGAGGAAGGAAGTAGTGCGGTCCTTGGATCTCACTTAAGTTGATGGGCTCCATGTGACCAAGTCGTTTATACTCCGTCATGAATTGAGTATATTGTGCCTTGAGATCACTATTCTTTGCTAGTCTTCTTTCCAGTGATGTGAATCTTTGAAGGGCAATTTCCTTAGATTTTCCCAATTCATTGGTCGCGGCCTTGAAGGGAAGTCGAACTACAAAGCGTCCTTCTGGATTTCTGATGGCTGTTTCGGCGAAGTGATTTTCACATTTTCTTTCTTCAAGTGTGTGCGACTGGTTGGCTTCTTGAACTTCTTCCACCTTCCAAAATTTCTCCATATCCTGAGTAAGCTGATCTTCAATGGAGATACCGCAAATTGCCGACTGTGGGGATGTGCCACCTGCCTTGCCCGCAATTATCCATCCAAGATGCGTGTTTTGTAGTATTGGTAGGCCTTCTCCGATATTAAGCTGTCCGACTTTCAAGAGCTGATGATATAGTTCCGCTCCAATCAATAAGTCGATTTGTCCAGGTTCGCCAAAGTGGGGGTCTGCCAATCTCAAATCGGTTGGGATGTTCCAATCAGCGGTATTAATCCTCTGAGTTGGCTGATTAGGAGTGATTTGTCGTAGGACGAAGGCCTCTAGATTGATGTTAAATTCTGAAGTTCTCGATCTTAATGCAAGGTTCACTCTCTTCGTTGCTTGCCTTGTGCCCTCTCCTATTCCCAGAATCCTCATTGTTTCGGCGAATTCTGGGACCTTCAATCTTCTCGACAGCTTCTCGGTGATGAAGTTTAGCTGTGACCCGGAGTCTAGCAATGCTCGACAAATTACCGGATTGCCTGCGCTGTCCTCTAGATTGATGATCACTGTACTAAGAAAAACATAGCCCTTACTTTTTGAAGCGACTGCTGAAGCTGAAGTGATGGGGGCTACTGCTGATGCTGAAGTAGTCGGGGTCAAAGCCGCTGCTGTGCTTGATGGCCTCCCAATTTCCAAGTTCTGGGTGGTGGTCCGGTCTTGTTGGCGATTTTCTCTGTCCATAGTGTTTCTTGATGATCTCTCCCTATGTAATAGAGTATTGTGCCTTCCTGAGCATTTTGTGCAATTTCGAGCTGAACAATTGGAGGCTACGTGTCCCGAGTTGAGGCAGTTGATGCATAATTTGAGTCTTTTTACCACTGGTAGGCGCCCATCTGGTGTAAGTCGCAAGAACCTTTGGCATGCATATAGCTTATGTTCACTGTTGTTACAGTAGGGGCAGTTAAGGTTGGTTGGTTTGCTTGCGACTACTGACGTGAAAGATCGTGCTGTTGGTTTTCGTGTCTGTTCTTCCACACTACGACCTTTATTCCCAAGTGTCTCTAAGGATTGAAACCTGATTTCTAAAAAGTTAAGGAATTCGTTGAGCGATGGCAACGCTCTTGGGTGTTTTAAAGACTGCTCATAGAGCACGTGAGTCGAGCGATCCAACTTCTTCATTAAGAGGTGAACTATAAGCGGATCCCAGCTGCTGGTATCTAATCCAAGGTTCTTGAGACCTTGGAGGCACTCCTTGTTTGTGTCGTGTAGTGCCTTAATGCTGTTGGCGGATTCTGTTGAACTGCCCGGTTGCTGAAGCAAACGATTGAAGAATGCGGTTGTCAATAGTCTGGTGTTGTTGTATCGATCTTGCAGCATCTGCCATGCTGAAGTATAGTTGTCTTCGGTGAGCGGTAGATGGCGAATGAGTTTTTCAGCGTCTCCAGTCAGATTGGTTTTTAGATACCACATCTTTTGGCACTTAGGCATTTGCTGATTGTCGACCATCTGTGTAAATAGGTCGAAAAATTGTCTCCAACTTAAGTAGTCGCCATCAAACATCGGGAGTACGATTTTGGGTAGACTGAATTGAGTGTCGTAATTGTGGTTGCTATCTGAGCTACTGTGACGTGGGGATTGTTGCGGACCGGTACAATCTTGGATTTCCGCCGCGCACCTTTCCAGCATTCTGCGGACTGTGTCCTCCATTTGGATGTGTGTGGAGTTGTCCTCGCTAGTTGTCGACGAGTCGCTAAGCTCCACCAAATTCATTTGGGTCGCCTCAATTTGTGCCCAATACTTGTTGATTGTGTTGCAGCTGAGTTCCCAAAAGTGTTTGGAACCCACTGGTGTTGTTTCAACGTTGTCCAGGGTGCGTTGCAGCGTCTCTCTCAAGTATTGCTGACGCCGCTTTACTTGAGCTATGCTAATGTTGTCGCTTGTTTGATCACCGTCGGTGTCCCTTGCAGGGAGAGGTACTGACGGGAGAGGTTTGTCGTCCGTCTTCGATGCGACGGGCTGTACCTGCTGTTGCAAGTGTTCGATTTCATCCTCGAAGAGGAACTTGTGCCGTTTATATATCGTCCTCACGGCATCATAGTATCCCTTTGCAAAATAAGGGTGATCGAGTTGATCAGAGTGTGTTTCTCTGATTTCACTGTCAGTGGCGTCGAAATGTTTCCACTGCTCCTCCAATCTTCGTAGGCGCTCTTGATAGTACTCGAGCGTCTTTCTGCTGACTGGATCCTTCTTGAAATTGGCGATGATTCGCTCAATTTTGGATCCAGTTTCTTGCTGTAATTTTGCCTGTTGATCCATGGTGCAGGATTCGTGTATTGAAAACTTTATGTCGATGATAGATAAGTACAAGAAACAACAAGAGAAAACACAAGAACTGTGATCACCAAATCACGTCGGGGTCACCAAAATGTGCGATCAAATCGCTGTATCGACCAAGGTGCATGAACCTTGACGACAAATGGGTAGTTCCGGTACTTGAACAAGAATACCCAATTTGATGTGGTGATCGTCGTGTCTTTCTCGTTTGCGTCTTGTATGTGTATCGTATGCTTAGACTCCTTACGGCGCAGGGACATAAGTCCCGAAGACATAAGTCCCGAATTCATTTTTCGGGACTTATGTCCCACTTAAGTAGGTCATAAGTCCCGAATAGATTTCGGGACTTAAAACCCATTTAAGTGGGACATTAGGGCGCAGGGACATAAGTCCCGAAGACATAAGTCCCGAATTCATTTTTCGGGACTTATGTCCAACTTAAGTAGGTCATAAGTCCCGAATAGATTTCGGGACTTAAAACCCATTTAAGTGGGACATTAGTCCCGAAAAATTAATTCGGGACTTATGTCCCACTATACATTTCCTAAATATACGCCTAGAGAAAAAAATAAAAAGACCACTTCAAATGCTACAACAAATAGTCAAACCGCGGTTTCGTTATCTCGATGTTGTTTTTGAGTCGCGCGATTATCTTATTTTTATTTGATCAGATTCTCAAAAACATCGAATTCAGAAAAGGACATAGGTGCTGAGAAAAGGCATTAAATCGATGTTTTTGAGAATTTGATCAAATAAAAATAAAAAAATCGAGCGACTCGAAAACAATATCGAGATAACGAAACCGTAGCATTTGGAGTGGTCTTCTTATTTTTTCTCTAGGCGCATATTTAGGAAATGTATAGTGGGACATAAACGTTAATAAAATATAATATATTTCCAACTGTTTGTTTCATTCGGGACTTGTGTCCCACTTTCAACGATAAAAATTCGGGACTAATGTCCCACTTAAATGGGTTTTAAGTCCCGAAATCTATTCGGGACTTATGACCTACTTAAGTTGGACATAAGTCCCGAAAAATGAATTCGGGACTTATGTCTTCGGGACTTATGTCCCTGCGCCACTTAATTACGTTTAGTCTGGTAGCTAGGCTTTTTTTTAAGTATGTACAATGGTCCTTAAAATTAAACTTAGAATCAAATATAACGCCTAATATACTAAGGGAATTAACATTACAAATACTAATGTTCTTAAAATTAAGTGTTATTTGTTTTGAGCCGCTCGTTTTTGTACAAATATGCAGTATTTTAGTTTTTTCTAAAGATATTTTTCCACCAGAGAAATTACACCACTGGTCTATATCTGTTAGGATATTGGAAAATGTGGAGGTCGTTTTTTCCAAGTCCTTACATTTGGAAAATATAACCAAGTCATCGGCGTAAAGACAGTGTCGAATAGATTTATATTTTTGTACGATCTGACTCAATTCATTGAACGCGATCATAAAAATAACAACTGAAAGTGGTGAGCCTTGAGGGATCCCGTTTTTGAAGCTGTAGATACTGGAGTATACATTTTTAACCTTTATTCGAAACTGTCTGTTAGTAAGGAATGACTTATGTCGTTTTCGATTTGACAAAAAATCAATTTTTTTTTTTGATCGAGATTGCTTTTCATGTTCGATTTGCCACAAAAATCAATCTTTTTTTTGATCTCAGATCACTTTTGAGAAATCGCAATTTTTCCTCAGATTTTACACATACTTTCACTAACACCAATGTTTATGACACACAGCGTCGGTTACGAATTGTTTATCGTTGGAAGAATTGCTTTTCTAACTGAATTATTTATTTAACGCGTATGGGATCGAGTATTTATATTAAATGATTTCGAAATGCAGTACTATAAATGTGTGAAAATCAATTGAAATGGATTTCGAGTGCAAGTGCAAAAATGTTTTTTTTTTGCCGCCAACTCAATATACACACATACCAATATAATTCAGATTTCATGTTCGATTTGCCAGCAGAAATCTGAAATCTCAGATCAAAATCTGAAAAGCCAAATCGAAAACGACATTAATATATTTGAAGATCTTTGGACCGATATTCCATTTGACTAGTTGTTTTAAGATGACATGTGTACCAATTCTGTCAAAGGCTTTTTCGAAGTCTATTGACAGAATTGTAATATGATTCTTAGATGAAAGTGAGGATGAAACAAAATCGTCGATATGGAGGAGAGAGTCGATGGTACCCCGGCCGTGTTTGAAAGCGACCTGGTTTATATTTATGAGGTTATTTTTTTCGACAAACCAGAATAATCTTTTAGAGATAATCTTTTCTAGAACTTTGCCGACGCATGGTAGGACAGAAATGGGACGATATCCACTGACTTCGGTGGTTGTTTTACTGGGCTTGTGAATTGGTACCACACTGGCAATACGCCATGATTGAGGGATAGTTCCTGTGTCAAAAATCATATTGTAGAGAGAAAGTATACGTTGTTTAAGAACTAAGGGGGAATTTTCGATCATTGGATATGAAATTCTATCAAAGCCGGGCGTTTTACCTTTTGAAGTGCGAAGACAGTTTTCTAGTTCTATCATTTTGATAGGATGTTCGATAGTGCTAGCTGATGACGGGTGGTTGAGGTGGGGAGGGCTGTTATTGATCGCCGAATATTTTTTTTGGAGGAAGGTGGGTGAAAAGTTGGCGTCATCGGCTTGGTTAGACCACGTTTTGGCAAAATGTTCAGCAATATCAATAGGGGAGGAAAAAGTTTGTGTACTAGACCTGGGGCCCTACTCTGTATTTCGTTCCGAAAGTCATTTCTATTCGAAAGTGCTTTTCGTTCCGCTTTTGATTTTGTACTCTGTTAAACATTCGGAACGGAAAAAAAACACTTTTCCCTTTTACGGATTGGTTGTTTCGAGTCTCGAATTAGTTCTCATGAAATCTGCCTGTTGGCAACGCGATTATTACTTCGATGTTGGCAACGCGATTATTACTTCGAGTATCGGGATTTCGGCTCGCAAAAAAGGGAGTAATCGTTGCTTTGACTTGTTAGCTGGATTTTTTAGATTTAAGATATTGAATAAAGGGATTGTACAAAAATACGAGGGCTGTTTCACTCACGGAACACAACAAAGTGGCGACGAGGATTTAAAAAAAAACAAAACGGAAGGATCAAATAAATAATTCGAGATTTACTTCACGTTTCTTTTTTTTCCCTAACCTCACAGAATGGCGAACAGCGATCAGCATATCCCCGGATCATCAAGAGAAGCAGCGGGGCAACTCCCAGCTGCAGCTCAGACCCAACCATCAGGCATGGACCCCATTCTAGTCCAGATCATCTCACAAAACAGCATATTACTGGAGAAAATTGCCCAAATGTCACTCGGGGCATCGCATGGAACAGCCACGGAGTTGAAAATGGATGCATTAGCGAAAAATATCAACGAATTCCATTATGATCCCGAAAACGGACAAACTTTTCCAGTTTGGTACAGGCGCTATGAAGATCTTTTCGCGGAAGATGCCAAGGATTTTGACGACCCGAGTAAGGTAAGACTTCTACTGCGCAAAATTCATCGTATTTCGCACGACAAGTACGTGGATTACATTCTGCCGAAACTGCCAAGGGAATTGAGTTTTACCGAAACAGTAAAAAAATTATCAGAGTTGTTCCGTCGCTCCGAGTCAGTTTTCGCAGCGCGTTTCAATTGCCTTCAAATGACAAAAGGCGATCTAGACGACTACATAACATTTGCAGCAAGAGTCAACCGCAATTGTGAAAATTTCGAGCTGGAAAAGTTCACAATGAATCAGCTTAAATGCATCGTCTACGTGATGGGTCTCAAGTCACCGAAGGACGCAGATATCCGCATCAAACTTCTGTCACTTCTTGACAAGGAAATAGATCTGACAGTAGACAAATTAGTGTCAGAAATTCTACGGTGTCAAAACCTAAAGAAAGACACTTTCTTAATCGAGACAGGACCATCTAAAGTTCAACACGTCGCGGTCAAACAAACTCAAAAAGGCCACCGTACATCCAGCCAGACCGATGAAAAAAACAATCACAAGTGGGAAAACATAAAACCCAGAACGCCTTGTTGGAATTGCGGCGGCATGCACTTTTCGAGGGATTGTTTTTTTACAAATCACAAGTGCAAAGACTGCAACAAAGTCGGCCACAAGGAAGGGTATTGTCCTTGCGTCAACAAATCAACAAGGAAAGCGAGCAGTACAGCAATTACTTCCAAGAAAAAGTTTCATCATGGCCGACCGCATACAGCCAAAAGCAATCGGGTCTACGCCGTCAATCAACGTATGTGGGCACAAAAACGCAAGTATGCTGACGTCAATATCAACGGTAATAACGTCAGACTCCAAATCGACACGGGTTCTGACATAACGATCATCTCAAAGTCAGTTTGGTCATCAATCGGATCCCCAGCGATTGTCAAAACGCATCATACAGCCAGGGACGCATCAACTAACCAACTCCCCATCATAGGACAGTTCGAAGCGCACATTGTCTTGCAAGGAAATGACCAGGTCAGTACAGTCTATGTTTCCAAAATTAACAGTCTCAATATCTTCGGAGTAGATTTAATGGAGAAATTTAACCTTTGGGACAAGCCCATCACCACTTTTTGCAAAGCAATTAACACAGCCGACGGAGCAGCAGTAATATCATCGATCAAAAACCAATTTCCACAAGTATTCCGTGAAGGCCCAGGTCACTGCACCAAATTCAAAATTAATATACAACTTAAGAAGACGCAAAACCAGTTTTCGTGCCCAGAAGACCTGTGGCTTATTCCGCCTTGCCAGCAATTGACAAAGAACTGAACCGGTTACAAGATGCTGGTATCATCACACCAGTAACTTACTCCGCCTGGGGAGCTCCAATAGTCGTAGTCAAACGAGCTAACGGGAGCATTCGCATCTGCGCAGATTATTCAACAGGGTTGAATGCCTGTGTGGAGCCGCACAGTCATCCACTACCACTTCCAGAGGACATTTTTGCAAAGATGTCAAATTGCAAATGCTTCACCCGCATAGATTTGTCAGACGCCTATCTACAAATGGAAGTGGACGATCAAACCAAAGGAATACTTACCATTCACACTCATCGCGGCCTATATACAGTAAATAGGCTCTCACCAGGAGTCAAAGCAGCCCCCGGTGCTTTTCAAAAAGCAATGGATACAATTCTGGCCGGAATCCAAGAAGCATCAGCATACATAGACGACGTAATTGTAGCAACAGAGTCGGTGGAGAAAAACATCACCGTGGTTCAGGAGGTTTTGCGAAGATTTGCAGAATATGGCCTCACAGTCAATTGGGACAAATGCCAGTTTTTCGCGAAGGAATGCAAGTATTTGGGGCATATCATCAGCCACGAAGGACTTCGACCAGATCCCAACAAGCTCACAGCCATACAAAAATTGCCAACACCAACGAACATCAGTGAACTTCGATCATTTTTGGGCGCCGTAAATTATTACGGAAAATTTATCAAGCAGATGCGATCACTACGAGCTCCGTTGGATGAACTCCTCAAAACCAACACACAATGGTCATGGTCAGCAGAGTGTCAACAAAGTTTCGAAAAATTCAAAAAAATACTTTCATCGGATTTGGTAGTCACTCACCATAATCCAGCGCTACCGATAGTCGTTGCAGCAGACGCATCAATCGTCGGAATTGGAGCTCGCATATCTCACGTCATGGATGATGGATCCGAAAAAGCTATTTATCATGCTTCCCGTTCACTCACGGCTGCAGAGAAAAAATACAGCCAAGTCGAAAAAGAAGCTTTGGCATTAGTTTTTGCAGTCACCAAGTTTCACCGAATGATTTACGGGAGGAAATTCAGCCTGTTAACTGACCACAAACCGTTGTTGTCGATTTTTGGATCCAAAAAGGGGATACCAACTCACACGGCAAACAGACTCCAGCGGTGGGCATTAACATTAATGTCTTACGACTTCGAAATCAAATACATCTCAACACACGACTTTGGTTATGTCGATGTGCTTTCTCGCCTCATCAACAGTCATAGGAAACCGGAGGAAGAGTTTATAGTAGCCAGCACTAAATTGGAGTTAGAAGTCCAATCAATCCTTCAGGACAACATCCACTCATTGCCTCTCACTTTTCACATGGTAAGTGCAGCTACACAAAAAGATAAATTATTACAGAAAATCATACGCTACGTTCAAAATGGTTGGCCCGAAAACCCAGATGATTCTACTATCTCAGCATTTTGCAACCGGAGAAATTCAATTTCAACTGTGGATAACTGTTTACTATACGGCGAACGCATCATCATTCCGGACATTTTTCGCAAACGAGTTCTCACTCAACTCCACAAAGGACACCAGGGGATAGTGAGAATGAAGGAAATTGCTCGCTCACATGTCTATTGGCCCACTATCGATGCCGATATCACAAACTGGGTGCGACAATGTCAAGGCTGCGCGTTGGAAGCAAAAACTCCGGTAAAAGCGCTACTGAGTTCATGGCCAATAGCAACAACCCCCATGCAACGTATTCACATTGACATCGCAGGGCCAGTTAACTCTAAGTACTATTTAATTATTGTAGAATCTTATTCCAAATATCCAGAAATTTTTCAAACAGAAACCATTACATCAGATACTATGATACAAAAACTTTCTGAATTTTTCGCACATTTTGGTCAGCCCCAAGAGATCGTTTCAGATAATGGCACGCAATTTGTCAGTGCTTCTTTCCAGGAGTTCTGCAAATCCAGAGGAATAAAGCACACGCGAACAGCACCATACCACCCGCAATCAAACGGGCAAGCAGAACGTTTTGTGGATACACTGACGAGGACACTTGCCAAATTTAAAGAAGGAGGGACGGATCTCCAGCATCTTCAAGAATTCTTATTGGCATATCGATCAACTCCCAATCGTAATGCGCCAGACTTCAAGTCACCAGCCGAAAGTTTCGTCGGAAGGAAAATCAAAACGAACATTCTTCTCTTGAAGAAACCTGAGGAGCCGCCAGTCATTCGCAATCGGAAAATGGAGGAACAATTCAACCGTAGGAACAACGCTAAACACCGAAGTTTTAATCCAGGGGATCCAATATACGCAAAGGTTTTCAAGGGAAATAAACAAATTTGGGTTCCCGGCGAAGTTGTCAATAAACATGGAAATGTCAACCAAAGAGGATCTATAACTAGAGAGCCAACTGAGAGCAGAAACGGTACATTTGCCTACAAGCTGTTGTTTGGCTGCTGTCGGGTACAGGAATTCCTAAGTATTAGTGCCTGTACATATCAAAGGAGCGCCATTGCTGCCGCACGCATACTTAGGAAATCCTGTACCGACACTTTATGTCAATCGGGCGGCCATTATTATGGCGTGGGCGACTGTGTTCGGCATTTTTGGTGCCCATTAGTTACACGACGTTCACATCTCAGTTCAGTTTGAAAGTTTTTAAGTTTTATGAAATTGTTTTTACCAAATGTAATTTCTGATATAATTTTGTCAAAATGCCAAATACCTCAATAAAATCATGTTTTTTTTCGATATCTATCAGAAATCGATTTCATGACATTAATCAGATAAAAATCAACTCAAACGATTTTTGCACTCTTATTAAAAGAGATTTATTTGTAACTTCAAGCATCTATTGTAGGTATATTTTAAAGAAAACAAATTGTTTTCGTCGATTTTAATGCTTATCATTTTGAAGTCATATTGAAACAAAATAGGTATTTTAACACAGTTTGGGGAAAGCGTATTTTAGTTTCAGTATAATTTTTAATCTGTAAATGGTACATAAAATGGATAAATAATTTCTGTTTTTGTCCGTTTATAATACCTACCTACATGATTATAACCATAGACAAACCAGTATTGTCTCTGATTATAACTATATGCTCATTTCATTTTTTCAGGTAAATTCCATAATAAAAGAAATCCTATATAGATCGCCTTTTACTTATGTGTTTTTTTAGCTTCGAACTCTGCAAAGAAAAGTAAAGTAAGATTTTCAGCACGCAATTAGAACAATTACTGAAAAACATACTTTGCTGAGTTCGAAGCTCAAAAAAACACGCCTATACTTAGAACAACATTACTTTTTATATTTCAAAAACACACACAAGTGTACTTGTTTTTGTTAATTAATAATTAAGAGGGACTTACAAAAACATCAGTGGACATTTTAAAATACAACCTTATAAAATTTACAAAAGAATATCTATTGTTACATTCAGGCTGGGATTCGTAAACTTCTCTAATAAAATTCACTTTTATTACACTTTTATCGACTATTCTAATATTTCACTTATTAAGTACCAGAACACTATTACTTAAACAATTCTTCAACGTTTCAAACCAATCAATTAATTTACTCTATTACTTTTCACTTAATTATCTTCACAAACTATTACTATCTCGAACTTTAACCAATCACTTTTATAAATCAACTGTCTCGCCCTCTTCTAAAAGCTGTCCTTTTATACCCGCTCCGCCATCTGACGAGAACTTTCTAGCTAATTCTAAGTGGTTCTAGAACAAGGTTCAGTGGTGACAGATTCCAGTCTCCAATTGGAAGTGACACTTGAGTGGAACTTGTTTTGTGACTTTAAGGCCTGGTTTCACCAAACTGTCTAAGGCCTGGTTTCACCAAACTGTGACTAAGGGCTTGTTTCACCACTTAAGTTACACGATACCTTCCACGCCACAATATCCCCCTCTTAAACTTGTTCGTCCCGAACAAACTCGTTAACATTTTCACCATTATAACGATGAAGACGATCCACATGAACGACTTTCAGCTTGCCTCTTCCTCGTTGGATGCGATAGACCACGTCGTTGATGCGCTTTACGATTGTATAGGGCCCTTCCCAGTCTTGTTGCAACTTAGGCGATAAACCTTTCCTTCGATGAGGGTTGTATAGCCATACCAGATCTCCTTCCTGGAATCCTGTAGTTGTCGTTTTAGTATCGTACCTCGTTTTCATGCGGTCACTGGCTATCTTAATCTTATCCCTAGTGTCTCGATGCACGTCCCTGATGATATCCCTGAGGTCTGTAACGTTCGGCTCTGCACTGTCGTTGTAGATGTCCAATTTTGTTGCAGTTCCAGCAACGGATCGGTCCCCTTCGAGAACTGTTACGGTCGACTATTTCTGTTCTCTGGCACGAGCATTCAACGGATGTCATTTCTCTCACGCGGTGAAATCCTTGAGATGCTTGGTCAGCAGCTCTCATGGTTAAAGCAAATGGCAGTGCCTCAGGAAGAGTTCTCTTTCCAGCCATTCGTAGAGCCATCTGCAGTTGTCTGTCCTCTATGGCTTGTGTAAATGCCTCAATAGCCATTTCATTGATGACATCCTCGCCGGCATTGGGATAAGACAAGTGCGCTAGCCGTTCGATATCAGCTTGCAGTTGCTGGAGTGTTTCTCCCCTCTTCTGGATTCGACTGCGAAGTTGCACTCTATATACTTGCTGCATATGGTCGTCACCGAATCGCATCTCAATAGCCTTCACCAATGCATCGTAGTCGCGTTGTTTTTCTGCTGAGACAGTTTGAAGCAATTCTGCAGCTGTACCTCGTAATGCGAGTGTTAATGCAATCGACTTTTCCTCGTCGTCCCATCCATTGGTCGTTGCAGCTGCTTCGAACTGTCTCTTATAAATTGGCCATGATGTTTGACCATCAAAAACGGGTGGTTGCATCTCCTTCCTTCTTGGGCAGTCAGCAGAATATTCCCGAGCCTTCTGCTTCTTGACTTTTTCCAGTTCTTTAGCTATGTTCTCGATGTTCGCGCCAAGCTCTTTAGCTATGTTCTCGTGTTTATGAAATGTTTTATTAATTTCCTCAAGCTTTGTTTCATGCTCGTTTAATTTTTCATCAATCGCATCGATTTTTACATCTAGAACATTCTTAAATTCTTCTACGGCGTCTTTTTGTGCGGCGACAATGGAATTTTTCTGTTCTTCAAGAGAATTCTTCTGCTCTTCTAAGGAATTCTTTTGTTCTTCTAGAGAATTCTTCTGTTCTGCGAATTTAGATTCCATAGAATTTTTCTGTTCTGCGAACTTCAATTCCATGGAATTTTTCTGTTCTTCTAGAGAATTTTTCTGTTCTTCTAGAGAATTTTTCTGTTCTGCGAACTTAGATTCCATAGAATATTTCTGTTCTTCCATCTTCGCAAGAAGTAATTCCATCATAGCGCTAATATCAACGCTTGTACTTACTTGTTCTTCTGCCGCGTCGAATAGCATAGTTTTTGGATCTTCTCCGTCGTTTTGGACAGCTTCCTGTAGACGAAGGATGAGGTCACTTTTTCCTCCAGCTGTGGATAGATTCCGTTTTTCTAGTTCACTTTTTAATTGGGGTATGCTTAGTTGCAGCAATATACGACCCATTTTGTTTGTCTCTTGTAATTTAGAAATTCACACAAATTCACTTTTTTTTTTTTTTTTTTTTTTAACTACACTTAGACACTTAGCACAGAATAAGTTTTATCCCACTTCTGACACCAATGTTACATTCAGGCTGGGATTCGTAAAGATAAAACACTATTCCGTTTAACTTCTCTAATAAAATTCACTTTTATTACACTTTTATCGACTATTCTAATATTTCACTTATTAAGTACCAGAACACTATTACTTAAACAATTCTTCAACGTTTCAAACCAATCACTTAATTTACTCTATTACTTTTCACTTATTTATCTTCACAAACTATTACTATCTCGAACTTTAACCAATCACTTTTATAAATCAACTGTCTCGCCCTCTTCTAAAAGCTGTCCTTTTATACCCGCTCCGCCATCTGACGAGAACTTTCTAGCTAATTCTAAGTGGTTCTAGAACAAGGTTCAGTGGTGACAGATTCCAGTCTCCAATTGGAAGTGACAATTGAGTGGAACTTGCTTTGTGACTTTAAGGCCTGGTTTCACCAAACTGTGACTAAGGGCTTGTTTCACCACTTAAGTTACACGATACCTTCCACGCCACACTATAAACACGAATGGAACACGCAAGAACTTAAAATTAACAAATCCATTTGGATTGATACGTTCGATAGAATAATCCAATTAAACACCACATTATATTGCATTTTTGTTAGGATTTTAATCTTTAATCATTATTATATCCGAGAATATCTTTTTCATAAATTAGCATTTTTCTGTTCCTAAGTAACAACAACAAATTTCAGTATTCACTCTAATTAAACCACAGAATTCCTAATCACATTTTGATTTTGTACAAAAATGGTGCTAAAAAAAAGAAGTTGAAAATACCCACCAAGTAATAGAAATTTATGCAATGTTTAGGAATATTTAAAACTGATGTGGTATTCGTTTGGGCTTCATCAGATTTGCCCTCAGATTTCAGATTTCGTGTGCCTAATCGAACATAAAAACGTCACTTGCTCATTTTTGTGTTGACATTTGTGCGATTTGAATATTATTAGTCTTGGACACTTTTCTAAGCGATTTTTATTCACTACTTAAATTTTGTATTAAAACATAAGAAATATCCGTCCCGATTGATTTCTAAATATTAATACATAAATTATTTAGAAAAATAGATTCACCCGATGCAACGCCTTTCTTTGCTGTAGAAAAAAATTCCATAAAAATGTTAACAAACTCCATCAGTTGTCAAACTCAATGGCACTTGTATTGGTAGATCTGAGAAAATATCTAGATTCGCAAAAGTGCTCAGAAATCAGAAAAAGATTGCTTTTTCCTGTACCAAACGAACATAAAAATTGCTCTGAGAGCAAAAAAAGTGCTCTGAGAGCGCCCAATCGAATACCACATAAATCACTTTTGCTCTAGTGAAAACTTGGGTTTAACTTGCATGGTAATAACCTATTTTTGGAACAACTCCAAAAGGCAGCTGCATGAATTTTGCTGTCAAAAATATTTTTCATGTAAAGAAAACTAAAAAAAACCTGAAATGTGAATGGATGAACATTTTTTGGCACCTAAAATGGATAGAGCACAAGTAAAGCTATCTAAAAAACCATACTCAACATGTATTCCTTTTACATTTATTGTTATAAATTCATTTACAAATTGTTTGTTATTGAAAAAGTGCCACCCGGCGGTCATTAATTACACGTATTCACAGACAGGAAAAATAAGAGCGCGCGAGAGAGGGCTGTCATTCAAAAATTGAGGGGATAATCGGTTAGGGGCAAGTAGAGTTGGCCCTCTTGTTGTAGTTCCTCTTTGATGTCAACTATGAAGTAACCATCATGTTAGATGGGCATACATCTCTAAGGCGGAAACATATTAATCAACTCCGTTTTCGTCACTCTGAAAATGGAATGGGTAATATTAATCCTTTTTTAAAACATTTTGATTTCGTTGACAGGTACATACCTGTGACGTCGGACATAAGTCAGCGACATCCCAATGGCACTGAACCAGCATCACCGCCTACAATTAAAGAGCAAATTACTCCGATTTCAACTCCAACCGAATCGATAGATGAACCTGAGGCAGCAACCAGTAACTCACATCAACCAGGCCGTTCAAACGAAAGTCAGCAAGGGACTTCAACAACAGGAGCTTACCGAAGATCTACTCGAGCGCGACGACCACCCGGTTGGCATGATGATTATACGCCCGACTATCTATAACTTCACAAAGGAGGATGTTGGCAACGCGATTATTACTTCGATGTTGGCAACGCGATTATTACTTCGAGTATCGGGATTTCGGCTCGCAAAAAAGGGAGTAATCGTTGCTTTGACTTGTTAGCTGGATTTTTTAGATTTAAGATATTGAATAAAGGGATTGTACAAAAATACGAGGGCTGTTTCACTCACGGAACACAAGACTGCCAAATCAAGAATTCAAAACAAATAACAAACAAGGCGGATAAGACAAAATTGCGATTTTGAAAGAAAAATAAAACAAAAAAATGGATTCGGTTGCACTTTGGATGGATGCAGAAAATAATAAAGAACGAATTGAACGAAAAATTATACGGGACAAATTAAATATAATGAAAATGTGTGATAAAATGTAAAATTTTAGGTATTGGTGGCAAAGATTCATTTCACTATTTAACTATTGTTTATTATTTTAGTTTTGTTTAGAACTTTCTCCTTTCGAAGAACGCTTTTTTGTATGTTTTAAGATGAACTCTGCTCCTTTAAGATCAACTGCAGTTCCAACTATCTTGAAACTAGCACAACAAACAACATCAAGTGCTGTTGCAAATGTCTGCAGTGCGATAGTAAAAGTATTGTGTCCAAAACATATAAATTTTAAAATGAGTGAAATAAAACGTAAGAAAAAACATAATCTTCATGATTTCTTAAAACAATGAAAGTGCCTTTACAAATTCTTTTTCTTTTTATTTTCTTTATTCTCATACATTTATTGATAGTTTATACAAATTATAACAATTCTAACAATTTATCTAAATTATGAGAATAGTTAGTGACATTTTTATTCAGTTTAATAAATAGATGTAAATGTCACTTCATATAAATACAATGTGGGGTGAACAAGTGTATTATATTAAAATTCATCTAAATTCAAAATTCATTAAAAACAAAAATAGAGAAAAAAAACGAAAGCATCGGGACAAAATTTCACTAAATAACGAAGCGCAACAAAGAATCTATATCATTGTTGTTTTTGATAAAAAAAAAGGCAATTGGTTGTACACAGCGAAGATGACGACGACGAATCAAGAGCAACAAGAACCAATACCGATATACGAATTCAAGTACAAAAAATATGTTTATTACAGCTATCTGTTGTTACCTCGTTGGCTGACAAAAAGAAAAGAGAACAACGTTGCACTCGTTCAATAAGAAGAAACCAAAAAAAACTAAGAAACAAAAAATAAGGAAGAGAACGATAACAGCTATTACACTTGGTTTTCGTAGGGTAAATAGACAATAATTGGCAAGATGTAGTTAATGTAACAAACATAGAATTTAACGAATGCAACAATAAAATTATATAGAAATGATACAAACAATAAAGCAATGAAAAATTACATATTTATGAATACTAAACATTCAGCCCCCCCTGGAAGACTCAGGTCTTTCAGAAAAAGGTAAAGGAGCTAGTTTGACAGTAGGTCGCACATATTCGCCAGTTTCAGTGGTTATCGTAGCAACTCGAACTCGTTGGTCTCTTCCAGGATGTATACTCTTGACTCGTCCAAGAATCCATTTGGATGGTGGAAGGTTTGGATCTTTCAGCATAACGACATCATTAACTTTCAAGTCTGCCTTAACATTTTGCCATTTTGGGCGCTGCTGAAGTGAAGTTAAGTACTCAGCATGCCACCGCTTCCAGAACCCTTGTTTGAGTGTCTGTAAAAGAGACCAATTAATAAATGGACAAACATTTTGTTTATAATTATCTGGACGAGGAACACATGTATAGGTTTCACCAATCAAAAAGTGAGCAGGGCTTAGGGCTATGGGATCCATATCCGAGGTCGGCCACATAGGTCGTGAATTTAACAGTGCCTCCACTTGAGTAAGGAACGTATACATCTCCTCATAGGTTAGGCGATGATCCTTAATCACTCGCTTTAGGTGGAATTTGGTAGACTTCACTCCCGCCTCCCACAATCCACCGAAGTGAGGAGAAGAAGGGGGAATAAACCTTCACGCGATGCTGTCCCTGGAAAGATGATCTGCGACAATAGCATTATGTTGTTGGCTGATGATTAGCTGGAACATTTCGTCGAGGTTGCGCTTTGCACCATGGAAATTTGTTGCATTGTCGCTCCAGATTTCTGCAGGTTTGCCACGACGCGACGCGAAACGATCGAGAGCTGCGAGAAATGCCGACGAGGAAAGGTCACCGACCAACTCCAAATGTATTGCTTTGGTTGTGAAGCAAACGAAAAGTGCAATATAGGCCTTTACGAACTTAGGGCTTCGTCCCCTGGCCAAGCGTAGAGTTATGGGTCCAGCGTAATCTACACCTACCTTACTAAAAGGGCGCGAATACTGAACACGCTCAGCTGGCAAATTAGCCATGAGTTGGGCGGAAGAAGTCTTTCGAAATCGAAAGCAATTAACGCATTCTTGAACCACCTTACGTAGGAGATTACGGCACCCGACTATATAATATTCCTGCCGAAGAAGAGCGAACATTTGAGATACACCCGCATGCAAATGGCGATTATGAATATGTTCGACGATAAGTTTCGCGAACCGAGTGTTCTTACTGATTATAATGGGGTGTTTGGCGGAATAATAAGTGTCTGAATCCTGGATACGACCACCGACGCGAAGGACTCCGAAAGTATCCAAGAAGGGAGTTAGGGATGCAAGCTTATTGCCCCTTTTAAGCACTTCACCTTTCACTATAGCGTTTATTTCGGATGAGAAACATTGTGATTGATGAAATTTAATCAGCTTCGTTTTTGCGTTTATAAGTTCATCGGAAGACAACCACCGCTGGTGTCTTGAAACAGAATTCATACGCGAATTTGTAATAAACCGATATACACGCGCAAGCACACGAATAAGATGAATGTATCGAGACGAATTATTTATTAAAGCACCGATTATATTTGAAGTGTTAACTTTCGATACTAATACGGTGGCAGGAGGTCCTTTTCTTTCTTCCAGCTGTTCGATTGGGATGTCCGTAGTCGAATACTCCATATTTGGCCACTGAGCTCGTTCATTCTTCAACCACGACGGTCCGCACCACCATAGCTCATTTTTAATTAAATGAGTAGGTAGAATACCACGAGAGGCGCAGTCAGCAGGGTTATGATGGGATCGCACATGGTGCCATGATTTCCTTGGTATTGACGACAATATCTCGGATGTGCGATTCGCTATAAATACTGACCATCTCATTGGCAACGACGAGAGCCAATGAAGAACGATGGCGGAGTCAGTCCACGCGAAAACTTGTATTTCTTTATATTGTAAAGAAGTTTTAAGTTTGTTTACTAACCGGGTTAGTAGAACTGCTCCACAGAGCTCGAGACGAGGAAGTGAAACGACTTTGATAGGTGCTACTCTGCTTTTTGAAGCAACGATCGTGCTGGTTATGTTACCAAATTCATCCACGCTCCTGCAGTATACTACGGCTGCGTAAGCGTCTAGAGATGCATCGCAAAAGGCGTGAAGCTCCACGTTTGTCTTGCAAGTCCACATGGTTCGTGGTATAGTCAAAGTTTCTAGCACCGGAAGCTCTTGACGAATGCAGCTCCACTGTTTAGAATGCTCTAATGATATAACATCATCCCATTTGTACTTATTTCGCCAGAGCTCTTGAAAGAGGATCTTGATCCCAATTACGACTGGAGCTAGAAACCCAATTGGGTCGAATATTTTCGAGGACTCCGATAGGATTTGCCGCTTCGTTAATGATAAGTTATCGCTTAAGTTCACCTTGTAAGAAAAAGAATCCTTTGCCGGCGACCACTGCAGGCCGAGTAACTTTACGGAGCTGTATTCCTCAAAATCCCTTGGAGATTGCTCGCGTTGATCTTCCGGTATGCTAAGAAGTAGTGGCCAACAATTCGTGGTCCACTTGCGAAGGTTAAATCCACCCGATCTAAGTAAACTAACAAGCTCTAACCGTAGAGACGTGACTTCTTCTATCGAATCAGCACCAGTCATCACGTCGTCGATATAGAAGTCATTTAACAGTACTTCGGCTGCGCGAGGATATGAATCTCTCGAATCAAGTGCGAGTTGATAGAGTGTGCGTACTGCCAAAAACGGAGCGCACGCAGTGCCGTAAGTGACGGTCAGAAGCCGATAGTTTTTGATGGGTTCGTCATTCGAGTTTCTCCAAAGTATTCTTTGGAAATTTGTATGGTCTTTAGACACACGAATTTGTCGGAACATCTTTTCGATATCTCCAGATATTGTATACAAATGACGACGGAATCGAATACAAATTGAGAACAGATCACGTTGATAAGTCTGGCCAACAAGAAGAGATTCGTTGAGAGATGGATTGCCACAGGACTTAGCCGAGCCGTCAAAAACTACGCGAACTTTGGTTGTGCTGCTATCATGTTTCATGACAGCATGATGTGGCAGATAATAACACCTACTCGACGACGCATCAACCTCATCGGCGGGTACCTCCTCCATGTGGCCTAGACTCAAGTATTCGTTCATAAAATCCTTGTATTTATCTTTCAAATACGGATTGGACGCCAACCTGCGTTCGACGGATTGAAAACGGTTCAACGCGAGTCTTATGCTGCTGCCATAATCTGTCTCCTCATCGGATTTAAAAGGTAATTTTACGATGTACCTGCCGTCAGGTGAACGTGAGTGGCTCTTGACGAAGATATCTTCGGCGCGTTGATCTTCAATAGACATTCTATGTTCAGGTGGAATTTCTTCGAGACGCCAGAAGCGTTCGAGATCGAAAGATGATATATGCTCTAATTGAGTGCAGAAAGAATCTATGCTTTTATTCCTTGATGAAATGAGACTTGACATATTTCCACAAACTACCCAGCCGAAAATAGTTGGTATAAGATTGGGCATTCCCCGATGGCCTTGTATGACAGAGCCACTAAATACGCTGAAAGCCATATCCGCACCGATGAGCACGTCAATGTGCCCAGGAACATTAAATTTCGGATCAGCCAATGTAAATGAAGAGAACATACTAGCATCAGGGATGTTTGCGAACGAGGAAGGTACTAGTGACGTAAGTTTAGATATAACATAACAATTAACTTCCACAAACTCCTGCGCAAAACGAGAGAACAGTTTCAAGGTTACAACACCGTTTGTCGTGCCAGCTGATGTTGCACCAACACCGACGACAGGAATGCGAGCATTTTTCCGAGCAATTCCCAACCGCTGAACTGTCTGTTCGGTAACAAAGGATACCTGTGATCCAGAATCCAGCAACAAACGAATATTTTGTACAGCACCTTGCTTATCATAAGCACGAACAACAGCAGTGGGCAATACCGTTTGATTAAAACGGCTCAGATTATGCGGATCATCTCCTGGAGATATGGCTGAGCAATGCGAAAGTGACGATAATTGTGAAGTCGATGGCATGTTTTCTAACGATAACGATGAGTTTTCAGGAACATTTGGAGGACTTGACGACGAAGGTTGAGAAGACTGTGAGTGGACGAGCGAATGATGACGCGAGTTACAAGTTCTGCAACGAAAGTTCGAGCGACACCTATTCGAAGCATGCCCATGACGTAGGCAGTTAAAGCACAAGGAGTTTTCCTTTACAAAGGTACGACGTGTATTGATGTCTAGCGATAGAAACTGGGGACATTTCGATAGCGTATGATCCGATTTACAACTAGGACACGTTTTCTTAGATTCAACGAAATGGGAGTGTATGACCTTGGATACCTTACCGCGAGAATGATTCGGACGAGATAGCGATTGACAAGCTTCCAAAGCATCACAACGTAATTGTAGGAATGATATCAACTTATCAATTGTGCAATCATCCCTTGATCCTACCTCCTCTGCCCACGCCTGTCTGGTATCATGATCGAGCTTTTGCAGCAACAGGTAGCTTACCCAAGGGTCTCTGCCGGTAGATCCTAAAGCGTTCAAACCTCGTATTGTAGCGTCGGCAGAGTCGGTTAGTTTCCGAAGCGAGTTGATGGAACTATTATTGCCTGAACTTACACTGGGTATCGATAGAAAGAACTGTATATGCGACTGAATTATTAGGCTGGCGCGATCGTACCGCTTTTCTAACCGATCCCATGCATCTACGTAGTTGGCTTCCGATACGGTTATGTGCCGAATTAAATCTGCTGCCTCATCGCGTAAAAAAGACTTGAGGTAGTGAAATTTCTCGGTTGTAGACAAATTTTTATTGGTATCTATGGAACCAAGAAATAGATCCCGAAAGGATGGCCACTCCTTATAGTCTCCAGAAAATAGCGGAACACTATACTTAGGCAATGATATCGAAGACGATTCCTTCGGCGCCGAGAATTTCTCGAGAAAGGATGCTTGCTGGGTAGCTAATTTTTCGATGGAAGATTCGACCACGACAGGTGTGCTAGCAACCTTTCTTTCGCGGATAATTTTGGCAAGAGTCGATTGAGCCATAAAATACTTGGACTCATATTCCGCAAAATCTGTTTCGGGATCAACATAATCCTCTTCACCAGAGAATTCAAAAAGCTGATTGCTTAATGAATCGAAATCCGTCCACGCTTCTTCCAATTTTTGCAAACGCAATTCAAGAAGCTCAAGCGAAACACGATCGTCGATGCTTTCCGCGAAAGTTGACGCCCGCGTAAGTAAACCTTTTGCATGACCCCGTTTTGTCTTAATAGCATTCATAATTAAGCAATTTTAGATTTTAGGGTTTTGATTCACGAATAACTGTAATGAACTAATAGGTACAATTATATATGTAGGGAAATCAAATGACATTCACCCCACGTGCTTTGCAACTACTAAAGACTAGGATTTCGCACAATCAAGAAATATGCAGCAAATTCAATTCGATTTTACGCGTACCGAACCGATTAATGTTCAAAATCTGGCTTAGAAGGACCAATAAATGTTTTTGATTAAAAAAAAGGCAATTGGTTGTACACAGCGAAGATGACGACGACGAATCAAGAGCAACAAGAACCAATACCGATATACGAATTCAAGTACAAAAAATATGTTTATTACAGCTATCTGTTGTTACCTCGTTGGCTGACAAAAAGAAAAGAGAACAACGTTGCACTCGTTCAATAAGAAGAAACCAAAAAAAACTAAGAAACAAAAAATAAGGAAGA
Organism: Cheilosia vernalis; assembly: GCA_949126925.1. Lineage (NCBI taxonomy): Eukaryota > Metazoa > Arthropoda > Insecta > Diptera > Syrphidae > Cheilosia > Cheilosia vernalis. The sequence goes on from OX421363.1 coordinate 5,796,684, forward strand.
GAACGATAACAGCTATTACACTTGGTTTTCGTAGGGTAAATAGACAATAATTGGCAAGATGTAGTTAATGTAACAAACATAGAATTTAACGAATGCAACAATAAAATTATATAGAAATGATACAAACAATAAAGCAATGAAAAATTACATATTTATGAATACTAAACAATTGTGATCAAAGTTTAGAAGCCACACTTTTACTTTTTTTAAAAATTCCGGTAGATTTCTAATGATTCGTATATTAACGGGAAGACCATTAAATATCTTGCAAGAAACAATCGAATAGAAGTTTCTGAATCTGGAGGTACGAAAAGAAGGAATAGAGACTAAGGTTCCTGTGTTGCCTCTTAGGTTATAGGATTCAGAGTTAGGGCTCTGAAAATAGCCACCTCTAATGAAGAAAATTTTTAGAACTTTAAAATAGTAAAGGTGCCTTACAGGCAGAATTTTCATTTTTCTAAATAGCTCCATGGAGTGGGCTAACCTAGCGGATTTGCAAACCTTCCTAATAGCACTTTTTTGAAGGACAACCAGCTGTTGGAGTTTATTGAGGTAGGCACCTCCCCAGCAGCTTATTCCGTACTGTAACCTAGAGTGGAAAATCCCAAAGTAGATTGTATTTAAAATTTTTGTAGAGCAGTATTTCCCAAGACGGTAGAGACTGCGTAGAGACGATAATAAATATTGCTTCAAAATTTAAATGTGTTTGCGCCAACTCAAAGTATTGTCAATAGTGACACCTAAGTATTTATAATGGTCAACTATTTCAATTTTGAAGCAATTCCCATTACAGCCCATATTTCTATCATTAAAACCATTGGTGCTTTGTACATCGCAAGCACAGTTAAGCAAGCAAAATCTACTACAATTAGGAGCATGGAATATAATATCTATGTCCGGGGATTCTTGCATAGTGAGGCTAAAGTACATAAGCTTAGTCTTGTTGCTTACTACTAGCTTGTGTTCGGCGAGCCAAAGCCTTAACAGGTAGACATCGTGATTAATGGCAGCAACTAAATTTAGGGGGTTAGTTGAGCTAGGTATATGCAAAAGCCAAGTCATCGGCAAAAGCCTTAACTTCACCAGCAAAAGGGAGTGTAAATAGTGAGTTGACATAAATCAGAAACAAAATGGGACCAAGAACAGATCCTTGGGGAACACCTAGATTGATTACCTTGGAACTACTAAAACTTTGCCCAATTTTGACTTTTTGTAATCTATTCTTAAGATAAGAAGAAAACCAATTTAATATGAATCCACGAAATCCCACATTATGCAATTTCTTCAAAAGAATGCTATGTTCAACCATATCGAAGGCTTTTGTAATGTCTACAAATAACCCGGCACAACATTTCTTAATATCGAGTCCCTTGTAAATAATTGTGCAAAAATCTAAGAGCGCATCTTCCGTAGAACGGCATTCCCTGAACCCAAACTGCTTTTCACTGAAAAATTTTATTTTGTTAAGATATTTCAGAACCCTGCTTTTGATTGTTTTCTCAAACACTTTCGATATTACGGAAAGTAAAGAAATCGGCCTGTAGTTACTTTTTTCATTTCTGTTACCCTTCTTAAAAATTGGTATTACATTGGCGCATTTCAGTAAATCAGAAAATTCACCCGAGAAAATACTTAAATTTAAAAAATATGAGCCAATGTATCAACAACATTAAGTGCTATTTTTTTCAGGACAATACTAGAAATTCCATCATTGCCAGAAGAATTCGAGTTGTTGAGGGAATTTATTATTTTCAATAGCTCAAACCCTGTAATTGGTTCAAAATAGAAGCTGTTATTTACAGAGGTACATACACCAATACCTGTTGTACAACAACAACGGCTAGACCTAGGAGGATCATTAGAAAAATACATTTGACCCACGGAGGCAAAGTATTCATTGAACTCGTTCGCTACAACAACAGGATCTGCGACACTAATGTCTCCACTTTTAAGAACAATGGATTCGCTATAATTCCTTATGTTACGATTAGTTATACTATTTACAACTTCCCATTGCTTTTTAAGATTCCCTCGTGCATTGCTTATTCTGCTTTGAAAGTAACTATCACGGCAGATTTTTATGTCCTTATTAATTATTTGGCACAGATGATTGTGACGGCTTTTCAAAGCAGAATTAAGTGGATGCTTGAAGCATTTAATACGCAACATGTGCTTGAGTTTAATTTTTTTGAGAAGAGAATTGTTCATCCAAGGTTTAAGTTTAGTTTTGGATTTTCTTAACTCTACGGAAGAGCTAGAATATTTCGTACGCCTGAGTGGCGTTAGTAGAGGTGTAAATTTCTTTCCAGCTTTCGCGCAACAGTTTATCGTTTAAAACACTGAAGTTAATGTTGGTTACTTTAGGAGAGGGGGCGATTACACACTTTTTGTTGTTAGGGATATTGAGGATTAATCCAGTCATACAGTGATCGGTAATTTGTAGATCAAAATTAATACCAGCACACAGATTTGTTGACAAATTCTTAAAGCGTCCAAATACATGGTCGATGCAAGTGCTAGAAGATGGTCTAGTAGGTTCATTGATAAATGATATTAAGCCATGCTCAGCCATTATGGATTCGTAAGTATCTACTCCAGTGTTTGAACTTAGGATATAGATATGTGACCATGAAATTGTTCATACGGGCAGTAAATGCAAAGCACGGTGGTGCAGCACATGATTCACATGTATGGAGTCTCTCGTATGAACGTGAATATTTTAATTCAAAAATTCTGTTTTGTGTCCATTTTTCTGCTCGAAGATTCACTATAATTAAATTTATTTGCTTGAATTGTTATTAAAATTAAGTTTTTCTATAAAAAAACATACATTTAAAGACATTCGTCCTCATTTCCGTCATCACATTGGTTGTAGAAACAAATTTTCCGTTTTCGAATGCTTTCGACATTCATAAACGAGTTACCAGCAGAGATGAATGAATAAAAGAGATGGTTATCTTTCGTACGTCTATCCCCCCAAAACCCATTTGTTTACATTGTTGTTTTTGTAGTTTCAACCCCCGTCTGTGAATACGTGTGACGAACAAAAAAGCATGTTGCTCATGACCGACCCCGAATCATCTTTCTTTTACGAGTATCGCGGTGCTTAATTGTTTTGTGTTTCATATTGTATTTGTTTGGATTTTGTGGAGCTGTTGATTAAACTAAAAAAAATAGTGAAATACACATTAGAAAATACTTTATTCTTGCAGTAAAGTCCAATTCATGAACTCACATATACTATAATAAAAATGAGCAGGTGTGTGTGACTTCATGAATTTTTCTGGAAAACAGCTTGTAGGCAGCCGCCTTTCCACTGGAAAGATATATATCTCTGTATTCCATTATCTTTGGTTACCAGGTACGAAAATTCCACTTTCGGGATTGTCATTCCAAAAGTAATTATGCTGCATTTACATGGTCACACATTCCTATCACGCAAAATTAAAGGGATGCTAAATACTAAATAGCCGTGTGACCGAAAGGGACAGCATTACCTAACACGCAAAAAAACGTGACACGTATTTAGGTCGGTTATCTTGTTTGCGTGATAGGAATTATAGGAAAGCTCTGCATGTTGATATTTTTATAGCGATGACTAAAGAATTCCTATAAAACAATATGGCTTCCGGAAATGATGAACGGACAATTATTTATTTTTTTCGTGTAACTGATTGATTAATTGTTGGTTTATTTTACTGGAACTAATAACCAAACTCATTTCACGTGTTCCAAATCAGAAATATTAATGTTTTCAAGCAATTGCAGAAATGTTGGTGAGCGGAACCTGTGTCTATTTCCGTTTTACGTATCTATAATTATGGGTAGAGCATCCATGACACCATAGGCGTCTGATTTGTGATCTCATTCTTACGCCTTTAATAGTATTGACTGCGGATAAACGGATCTCTCTTTTCGGTTTTGTTGCAAAATTGCGCGTGCGTGATGATGTAAATGCGGTTTAAATTTCTTTCCACTTTAGAAATAGAGAGTACGAAATATTCGTTTTCGAAAATTTTCACTTTCGGAACGAAATACAGAGTAGGGCCCCTACCTAGCGGGGAACATAATCGCCTGTGAGTACTCTTATGTTATTCCATAGTTGTTTACATGAGGATGTTGGATTAATGTTTGAGGTGAATTTTTCAAAGCAAGTCTTCTTCGCGAGTTTAGCTGATTTGCGGAAGTGCGCATTGGATTTACGGTAGGCAATAAGGTTTTCCTGGCTCGGGTGTTTTTTAAAATCGTGCCATGCTTTTTGTTTAATTTTTCTCAGGGAACCTATTTCATTATTCCACCAAGGAACACATTTTTTATTTGGGGGAAAAGTGCTTTGGGGGATGGCTGTGTTGGCGGCACTTTTGATGCATTTTTGTATGAGTGACGCTTCTTTATTTATATTGATTGATGGAGTCTTGGATGCTATGAAGTCTGCCGCTACGTTTTGAAAGAGGGGCCAGTTGGCTTTATCAATATTAAATTTTGGGAGTCGTTTTGAGTTAAGGGGTTGAGTTCCGGTAGTCACTGTTGTGAGTAGAGGAAAGTGGTCACTACCATGCAGGTTTGGGAGGGTTTCGCATGAAGTGTTTGGATATAGCTGTGAGGCTGGAAGGAATTTACAATATTGTCTATTTCAAAAGCAGAAAAGGTTTGGTCTGGTGGAATATATAGTGATCTTACTGTGATTTCCTGTTTTAATTCGATTGTTACAGCAACGGCTGATATTGAAGAGTTGATTTTTGTGAACCTGTGTGGAAGTGATTTGTGGACTAGGAGTCCTGTCCCTTGTTTGGATGTCATATTTGTGGGGAGGTTATGGAAAAAAGGCGCATATTGCTTCGGCGAGTAGGGTTTTGTGATATTTGCGGGTAAATGAGTTTCTTGAAAGGAAATAACAGAGGGATTAAATTCATCTATAAGTAATTGGAGCTCATGATAGTTATTAAAATAACCATCCGAGTTCCATTGCAGAATTTTTAATTCTGACTTTTTAGATATCGGGGGCTTTTGAACAATATAATCCGGGGTTTATTGTGAAAAACCGGGGGTGGTCAAACTGGAAGGTGGTAAGCTGCATTGACCCCGCAGTCCAGATGTTGAACCGTCCAAGCTCGTAGACGAACTTGGTCGGCTCAATTCCCGGCCTGCAGGGTCAGGTATGGAGGTGGGAAATGTGTGTTTAGAAGTGATCAGCGTCAGGTTCCATTGTGTGAATGTCGTATTCTTTATAATTGGTGGGTGATTGCGTGTAGTATTTGTTGTTATTGACTAGAGATTGAGTGATAGATGAGATTGGGGATTGTGGGGTAGAGTTGAAAGTGAGTGAGTTTGGTGATCATGAGTGTTGTTTGAGTGAATTAGAATTTGCTGCGTTTTGTGTATGATGGTTGTGCGAGCAGGATGGAGAAGGGGAGGCCGTGGTCAGTTCAAATCTGACAGGCAGTGGAGGGGAATTGGTGTCTGTGGTTGCAGATGCGGCGTTGGTATGTGTGTGGTGTGGTGAAGAGGCTATTTTTTTTACTGTATTCGCAGAGAGTTTGTTTGGTTGTGAGTGTTTTTCCTTGATTAATGGTGGCCAGCGGAGAAGGGGGTAGAGGAGTTGGCGTTGAAGTGCCATTTACCCGACTGGTAGGCAGAATTGGTGCGTCTGGGATTGGAGTGCCGTTGCTCTTTTGACTTGTGTCAATTTCTGCAACAGTTGTTGTATGTGCTTTTAGATTACCTGCTATTTCGGAGTAGGTGGATGGGAGAGGATGGGAGGGGTTTTGCTCTCTGTAAATTTGTTTGGCTTCAGCCATGCTACATTTTCTTACAGTCTTTATTTTTAGAGTCTCTTTGGCTTGTTGGTAACGTTAACACGATTTGGATGAGGCGGGGTGATCGCCATTGCAGTTGGCGCAGGAAATGCGTGTACATATTTCGGGGGCATGGGGTGGGAGGTTACAGTTGACGCATGAGGGATTTCCTTTGCAACGTTTTGCAGTATGGCCCAGAAGTTGGCAGTTTTGGCAGCGCATTGGGTTGGGGAAATATTCAGTAACTTTGACCTTGTACCATCCGATATTGACTGTGCTTGGTGGTCGGAAAAGATCAAAAGTGAGGAGAACCAGTCCTGTTGCGCGATAGTTCCCATCCTCCATTTTCTTAAATTTAAAAACGTCCGTAACACCTTGCGATTTCATTGGCGAGGTATGGTGCATATATACAATGCCTTTTGATGCATTTAATTGAGAGTAAGGTTACTGAAATCGGGCAAAGGTTAGAGAGTACTTTTTTAGATAAGAAGAGGTCGGCAATTTTTGTGGTTTTAACCAGAATAAGTAGGCTGCCGTCGCGTAGTTGTGTTATTTGTTCGTAGGCTGTACTTATACCATCAATTGCTTTCTTAAGCAAGAAAACACTAAATGATGTCAGGGGCTTTTCGGCATTAGTTGAGGAAAGCACTATGAATTTTGGGGTGTCCAGAGAAGACTGGGTTGGGAATAAATTTGTTGGATCAAAAGGTGTAAACGTTTGTTTTTTGCGCTTTTTATTTTTGTAATCGGGGGGAGGGTCTGGTGTCAGATCGCTAAAGCGATTGCCCGAAAGCACACGTGGCCCTTCGGCCATAGTAGAGAAGATTTAAGCACTAGAATATATGTGCACTTGTTTGTTTGACTGGCGAATTGAAAAAAGACAAAACCAACAACCGTTTGCTCGGCGCAAATAAAACCGGTTTGCTCACAAAAGAGGAAAAATCAGAGAGTAACACGAATTAGCAGAACGATGTTGCCGGGTCGAGTGTTAGTCGGTGACTGTTTTTGTATTTATCTTTATTACGATATTCAAATAAACGAATAAAAGCAAGCGAAATGACAGCGCAACTCAGCACTGAGTTCTTGCCCCGACAAAATAATGGGGTCAGTTCAGGGCACAACTAGGGCGCCCTAGAAGCCATGTCAAACACAGGTTTTCAGTACCAGGGCGAGTTCAGTGCTATATCGAACACATTAGGTGTTTGGGCACCCTGTATTGTATTTCACTCTGAATAGTTGTTAATTGTTTTTCACTCAAGTTAAAAATTGCATATAAATAGAGATGGAATAAAGAGTTTTGGTTGTTAACAGTTGGAATAAGAAGAACGGTCGTTTTCATTTCGTTGGACAGGCTTTCAGTTTTCGTTGCCGCTACAAAGAGCGAAAAATCTTAAATTTAATTTTCGAACCGTAAAACTATACGGAACATTTTGGTGCCGAAACCCGGGAATTATTTCCTAACCATCATATAGTTGTGGCCCTAAGATCGCGACATTTGTGAGTGTGTGGTGAATTGCTTATATCAATCACTCGTCATACCGAATGAAAAGCGTATAAACAATAGACATATAGCATTGTGATGAAAAAACATATAAAACATAAAAACAATAATTGCATAATACAGAAAGTGCAGTGACTGTGATAGTTGTTGCAAGCAGTGGACGAGTTTCTCTATCATCTGTCATCCCAACGGGTCGGTCGAGTTAGCAGATTACGTGGATAGTGCAGCATTGACAGCAGCTTTTGAGTCAACACTGGAGTTAGAGAGTTGAAATTCACCATATCAACAAACAAGGAGAAGCACACAGGTTTAGTTTAAAACTTGGAAACCAGGTTAGTGTCACGACTTATCCGTGCTACAAACTTGAAAAAAAAAAAAAAAAAGAGCTTAATACCGATTGCCGGTTCGATTCTTATTCTTAAGGCTGGTACGCTGATCGAGTGAAGTGAAATTTTCACTCCTCTCCAAAAAGTGCTGTGAAATAGAGAGTGAAATATTTTGTTGGAGATTTTAGTTGGAGAAATTTATGCAGGGTGACTTCGCTCAAAAAAAAAATTTGTTTTGTGGCAGTTTAAGAAAACAGCTGGAAGAAACTAATTGGAAACTTCACTTTTTGTGAATCATGTGATACAGTAAAATGTATTGACTTATTGGAAGATATTCATCCGTGTTCAACCACAATAGGTAACAATAAGTTATTGCCATAAAACCAAATTCTGCAACCAGTATGGACCTACGGGCACCACTTGTGGGTATGACCGCTCCAAACGTATTTCTAAAAAATTAAGGTCTTTCAAAAATATTACAAAGGAACAAAGTCACATTCAATTCACAACGCTGATCTAGATATTGAATCAGTATAGAAAGAAGTCGAACAAGTTCCTTAAATGCACTACGCTTCTCAACCACGTTAGCTTAGAAACAACCGCATTTATAAATACAGGCAGTGTAATCAAGAGATTAAGGCGGGTAAAAAATGTTGATCTATAAAAATTAGCTAAGTCAGTATATTTTCTAACAAAAAAGTTCAGAAATTCTACAAACGGGGATCTTTCGATTAGTCGAATGGCTAGGCACATTCACATTCGGTTGGCAAAAGTCATTGCTCTCGGGAGGTGTTTTAGATCGGCTGAAAGGCCTTCCCTATTGTCGAAGCATCTCTCGGGTACCTACTAGTTCTCGAATGACTTTCGATGATTTTCCCTTCCAGCGAACCTCCAAAAACACAAAAAATAAATGGTTCGTATTTTGTTCATGACAATTTTAATATTTTTCAATTTGGCAAATAATGCCTGATTTGTAAAATAGGCAGGACAGTCGTCAAATTTAAATAATTAACAGTGCATGGAAATTACACATATTTTCAAAGATCATCTGCTGGTATTGCTTGAACAAAACTGGGTAGAAAAATATTCTTGAGGCACCCTGCTTATGGAAAAGGTCATCCATGCCACCAAATATTTGTACACCTAACATTATTACAGTATATTCAATGAAAAAAACAATTTTTGTTTGCGAAACACTTATTATTCTCTTAAGGAAACATCTGAAATTCCAATAAATTTCTAAACCGCATCCCACAAATCATTTTTCACGCTGAAATGTCAAAAAATTAATGCGACGGACAATAAAAACCAAGTGAAATAGCTGCGGAGAGATTTTAGTATCGCCACCTACGACTCAGTTTTGGAAGCGATATTTTCCACTCGAACTGCGTACCGCCTAGTGAAATTTTCATTTGGAAAATTCATTTTGACATTTCGCAGTGAAAAATTTGTATGAAAAATTGGATTTCACTTGAACTGCGTACCAGCCTTTAGCAAATATCAACCGATTAATCAATCAATCAAAGCTCTTCACGAAACTATTTGTTGTTTGAATTTCGTTGTTGATGAATCGTGAGGAATTATTGATTTGAGCGAGAAAAAAGAGACTGAGCAGTTTGTGGCACTGATATTTCGATATTGACTTATACATATCATATTATATTCTTTTATATTATATTGCATACATACATATATATAAAATAAATATTAGAACGACTGACTATGGAGCCAGATGGAAAGCCATCAGTTGGGGAAACGGCCACACCGTCGCTGAGCGAGTTAAAAACTCTTCGATCGTCAACCAAAGGCAGTATCACCCGAATTCGACAGGTGATTAACGATAAAGGGGATTGGTTGTCTCTGCCAGAATTGGAGTGTAGACTGGGAATATTGGAGTCGTACTTCAAACAAATTCTGAGTACGCAAATTCAAATAGAACGTCTGAGTGGAGCAGATGACGTTGATAAGAATTCGAAAACTCGGAATGATATAGAGGACCTATACATCGAGACAAAATCCAATATCCTCTCGCTGATAAGCAAAACAAAAGCGACACTTGCGCCAGATGCTCTAAATGCTTCAATTGTGCCGCCACAAAATGTCTCTCGCTCAAATCTGCAGTGCCAAAAGATTCCCAAATTTTCGGGAAAGTATTCAGAGTACCCGAACTTTATTGGGATATTTAAAAAATTGGTGCACAATAATCTGAGCCTTGATAATTTGGAGCTGTTGAGAAATAGTTTTTTTTGTTATTTAGTTATTGTTAATTTCAATTCGTATTTGTTGTTCATTTATTGTTTAATAACTAATTTGTTAATTCTTCCATTTTTTTGTTATGTAACACCTATCGTTTGCCTCACTGTACTTAGTACAACCAGTGTCACAGATTTTCTCTTGTCGCAACAACACGCTTACGCACTATACGAACACTTATGTGGTAATCGATTGGGCGCTCTCAGAGCACTTTTTTTGCTCTCAGAGCAATTTTTATGTTCGTTTGGTACAGGAAAAAGCAATCTTTTTCAGATTTCAGAGCACTTTTGCGAATCTAGATATTTTCTCAGATTTACCAATACAAGTGCGTTTGAGTTTGACAACTGATGGAGTTTGTTTACTTTTTTAGTGAATTTTTTCTCCAGCAAAGAAAGGCATTGCATCGAGTGAATCTATTTTTGTAAATTATGTATATATAAATATTTAGAAATCAATCGGGACAAATATTTCTAATGTTTTAATACAAAATTTAACCAGTGAATGGAAATCGCTTAGAAAAGTGTCGAAGACTACACATATTCAAATCGCACGAATATCAACACAAAAAAGAGCAAGAGCAAGTTTTATGTTCGATTAGCCACACGAAATCTGGAATCTGAGGGCAAATCTGAAGAAGCCCAAACGAATACCACATTAGTTTTGCACGCACAGTTGCTTTATTTTGCATTCCGCTTTGTGCTCGCCTTCGTATTTTGTGCTGCTGCGCTTGACACAAGAGAAACTCTTTCACTTCAAATTCAGTCTCGGCACGCACAATATCCTCATCTGAATCAACTGGTATTGTATCATATATCATATATATATATAAAATTAAATTGGGTTGTTCTTTTGTATCGGATTCTGCATTTTTCAATTCTATCTGCTGATCTGCAAACATTATTCATCACAAATCATTGGTCCTTCTTAGCCGAATTAAATATAATATAAATCGAACCGCGAATAGACAAATTTAAGACATTGTTTGGAATTTCCACGTGTGAAATCGTGCGTTCATTGTTCGTGAACATTTGCATGGCATATTCTCTTTGATTTGTACAGTATTTCGTATAAATTCTAAAGCGAGCTATCATCGGCACATACGAGTATTATTTTACAGTGAATTTCCTTTCGTGTCGCGGTTTGCATTGTACATAATAGACTTAGCTAGGTAATTATGACTGTGCTAAAGCTAAAACTACAGCGCGAAAATGCGCAAGAGAGGTTAGATCGCGCATCATTGTTCGTGGAAACAGTCGAAGAATCGACATCTCTTGAATTGTTAGAGATTCGATTGAACAAGTTAGAGGAAACGTTTCTAGAGTACTCTTCGTTGCATAATGAGTATTTGCCGCATGTTAGAGGAGATGACCTTGACGGCATTAAATTAGAATTCGCCTCGTATGAGGACAAATATTTCATGACTCATTCGAAGTTTGTGAGAGGTATTCGGGATAGACAAGGTGTCGCTCAAAAGAAATCGGACGGTTCGGTGATAGAGCGACTGGTAAATCAGCAATCAGCGTTTCTCGAGACATTGAATATAAGTTCAAAGCAAAATTCCGCGTCAGTGATTTTACCAGCAATCATTATTCCGCCATTTTCGGGAAATTATAAAGATTGGCCGTCTTTTCGTGATCTTTTCGTCGGGTCAGTGGACAGTAAAAATAGTCTTACTCCAACACAAAAGTTTCACTACCTTAAGTCATTCCTTCGAGATGACGCGGCCAATCTTATCAAACATATTCCGATTTCGGATTCAAACTTTCTAGAGGCTTGGGAACGTTTAGAGGCGCGATACGACAGAACGCATTTGATCGTGAAAGCGTACATCCAATCTTTTTTGTCGCTTCCTGCAATCAGTGTGAGTAACGTTCATACTCTTCGAAAAATAACTGACGGGGCAGATGAAGTTGTGCGTGGCCTTAAAGCAATCGAAAGGAATGGTCGCGACCCATGGCTCATTTATCTGCTCCAAAACGAGTTAGACCCAGACACTAACCAAGCATGGGCAGCCGAAGTCGGTTCTCGGGACGATTGCAGTATTAACGAACTCTTAGACTTTTTGCAATCAAGGTGTGATGCGCTAGAGTCATGCCAAACAATAAATCGGTCAATTTCGTCGCGTACAAAACCACCTGCTCTAATTCGATCGCATGTTGTTGAAGCTTCGGAAGCTAAATCGCAGTGCCCCAAGTGCAAAAATGAACATATATTATCCCAGTGTGCCAAATTCATGGCATTAGACAATAACTCTCGTCGACAGTTCGTCAAAACAAACTCACTTTGTTTTAATTGCCTTCGGGTTGGACATTCGTCGAATAAATGTCGATCTACCTTTCGGTGTCGCGTTTGTAAGTCACGTCATCACTCCTTGGTCCACCCTGAAGACAAAACCAGCAATCAATCCCCCGGGTCAGTTTCACCTCCTGTTTCTGATGCAAATCCCTTACCTTCAGCACCCGACTCACCTCAACGTCACACTTCTTCGTTTTCGGTTTCATTGGTGCCATCCACCTCGTCGTCACTTATCAACAATCACTCGCTGAAATCAAATGTGCGCAAGCAAACCATTCTACCAACGATACTGGCTACTGTAAAGGATATTCAGGGGAATTTTATCGCTTGTAGAGTATTGCTTGATTCCGGGTCTCAATCGTCGTTCGTCGTGGAATCTTTCGCTCAAAGACTCGGATATCCTCGCACACATGCTCGAATTCCCGTCTCCGGACTATCATCGATGGAAGCTGGCTATACTAAAGGTTCTATTTCGTTGCACCTTTGTTCGCGAGTCAACTCAACTGTTTTGCCCGTCGATACCTTCGTTTTGAGTAAGTTGACTTCGAACTTACCGACCCATTCCTTCGATATCTCGCTGTGGTCACATATAGAGAGATTAGAGTTAGCCGACCCGTATTTCAATTTGTCTGCCCCGGTTGATGTGCTGCTAGGTGCTAGGAGTATTTTGAAGGGAGAGCAAATTGATGGTCCTGAAGGTGTTCCACTCGCTCAAAGTACATCGTTCGGTTGGGTAATCACTGGAGAGCTTTTCGACAGAACAATGCCCGAACCCACGGTGTCCTCACTCCATTCTACTCTCGACGTTGACCATTTGCTTCAGCGGTTTTGGCAGTTAGATGAGGTTGCACCACCTCTAGACGATTGTTTCATAAACGATGCAGCTGAGCAACATTTTCGACAAACTTTCGGTCGTTCATCGGATGGTAAATATGTTGTTTCATTACCCTTCAAATCTCCAGAACCCAAGTTCGGAGACACATTGCCATCAGCAGTTTCACGTCTACATTCGATGGAACGAAGGTTTCGGTTCAATCCTGAATTACGTCGGTTGTATGCAGATTTTATGAGGGAATATTTGGAACTCGGCCATATGGAACGGATTCCCGTCAAAGAATTACAGACAGCACCGGGGAAACAATTTTATTTGCCACATCACGCAGTGTTGAAACCTGACAGCAAATCTACAAAGCTACGCGTCGTGTTCGATGGTTCTGTTAGGGACTCGAATGGTCAGTCGTTGAATAGTACATTGTTGGTAGGTCCTCCGATTCAAAGGGATTTGATTGGTGTATGTTTGCGCTTTCGACAGCATCGTTACGTCTTTACTGCGGACGTTGTAAAGATGTTCCGTCAAATTTGGGTAGACGATTTACAGACTGATTTCCAGCGTATTGTTTGGCGTGAAAATCCTGCTGACGAGCTCCAACACTTTCGATTGCGTACTGTCACATATGGTACGGCGTCTGCTCCCTTTTTGTCGGTTCGTGTTTTAAAGCAGCTAGCAATTGACTACCAGGCACAGTTCCCAGACGCGTCTCGTGTTCTGCTGCATGACGTTTACGTCGACGATGTCATGACGGGGGCAAATTCGATTGGTGATCTCATCTCACTGAAATCTGAGCTAGTCGCTCTCTTATCTAGGGCTAAGCTCGAACTCCGAAAATGGAGCTCAAACTGCTGGCCCTTGCTATCTGATCTTCCGGTAGAAGAATGTGATTACTCTGCCTTCGACACCAACAGCTCAGTGATCAAAGTCCTTGGAATGTATTGGGATCCTGTACGTGATGAGTTTTCCTACCAAATATCGAAAACCCCTACAGCCTCTTCATCAACCAGACGAACTCTACTCTCCGAAGTATCTCGAATTTTCGACCCACTAGGATTGTTGGCTCCATCCGTGGTATTATTTAAAATGTTATTTCAAGAGCTCTGGTCGTCGGAATTAGAACTTGGTTGGGATGATCCATTACCTCCCCCCTTAGCTCAACGATGGTCTGCATACAGGCAGGAACTCCACTACTTTGAAAACCTTCGGGTTCCAAGAAATGTATTTTCATCGATGGACGAGATTGAATTACATGGATTTTCGGATTCGTCAACATTGGCTTACGCAGCCGTTGTTTATACTCGTTGTAGAGTCGCAACTGGAAGGTACAAAATAACCATCATCGGAGCTAAAACCAAGGTGGCTCCTCTAAAACCAGTGTCAATTCCTCGGCTGGAGCTTTGTGGAGCTTTGCTGTTGACTCGATTGATGGCTCTAATTAAATCATCGATAACAGCAAAAATCTCCAAAACTTATGCGTGGTGCGATTCGGAGATCGTTCTACACTGGCTGTCTGCACCACCTCGTCGCTGGACTACATTTGTGGCAAACCGCACAGCTGCCATCCTCGAAACGATTCCACGATACTCGTGGCATCACATCGCGTCGGAATCGAATCCTGCAGACTGTGCTTCGAGGGGTGTAGCTCCATCTAACCTGGCGTCGCACAATCTCTGGTGGACAGGTCCATCATGGCTATCAGTCGGCGACGAATGTTGGCCACAATCAAACATCGGTTCGCGCACTTCGGACTTCACGGACATTGAGGAAAGACAATCATCGCGCAAAGTGTTGGTAACTTCAGCCGACACCGATATCATACAACATCTCATCGAAAAAATATCCTCCTGGTATCGTATGCAGAGAATCATCGCGTACTGTATTCGGTTTTCCTTAAACTGCCGTGCCCCCAAACCCAATCGACATTTGTCTAGTCTCAGTTTGAGTGAGATACAGAAAGCTAAGGCCCTTATCTTAAAAAGTGTGCAACAAAACTCATTCAGTGCGGATATTCGGCGTTTAATTCAATATCAAGAACTCCCGGTTAAATCAAAACTCCTCAAATACTCCCCCTTTCTTGACAATGACGGAGTGCTTCGTGTGGGGGGACGAATCAAAAATGCACCAATTTCATTTAATCTTAAACATCCCATTATTCTACCCAAACATAATTCACTTTCTTCTCTCATTATAGCAGATATCCACAATAGTTATTTGCATCCAGGAGTATCTGAGACGTTCGCTATCGTCCGACAGCGATATTGGATATTGGGTAGTCGAAATCTAATCAGGAAGATAGTCCACAGGTGCAAGGTCTGCTTTATGCAACGCAAACAAACTAGCCAACAGCTGATGGGTGAGTTACCAGCCCCGAGAGTACAACCAAGTCGCCCGTTCGCCAACACTGGGTGCGACTACGCTGGACCTCTGACGATAAGGCTTTCACGAGGACGTAACCCCAAGTTTTCGAAAGCATATATTGCACTCTTCGTCTGCTTATCTACGAAGGCAATTCATCTCGAGGTAGTGAGTGACCTTACTACTGATGCGTTTCTTGCTGCGTTTCGTAGATTCGTCTCTCGTCGCGGGTTGTGTTCCAATGTATACAGCGACAATGGAACCAACTTCCAAGGAGCTCGTCGGTGTTTAAATGAGATGCACAAGCTGGTATTGTCTGAGGTACACAATGCCACCATAACAGCTTCGCTTGCCAAGGACAACATCGCATGGCATTTTATCCCCCCTTCTGCGCCACATTTTGGCGGCTTATGGGAGGCTGGTGTCAAATCGGTCAAGCTTCACCTCCGTCGGGTGGTGGGGTCCGCGATTTTGACTTTTGAGGAACTGTATACAGTTCTGACTCAGGTTGAATCCATTTTGAATTCTCGTCCTTTGTGTTACGTGTCTGATGAAGATCTAAACCCTCTAACACCCGCTCATTTCCTTATAGGTGAACCTTACACCGCTGTTCCGGAACCCAACCTACTGAGCACACCAGTAAATCGTTTGCAGCACTGGAACCACCTCCAAAGTATGGTTCAAGGATTTTGGAAACGGTGGACGAATGAGTACCTGACAACGCTTCAGACGCGGTCGAAGTGGCAACAGTCCAAACCAAGCTTCAAACCTGGCGATGTAGTTGTGCTGAAGGAGCCCAATCTTCCTCCTACAAAGTGGCTTCTCGGCAAAATAGAAGCGGCGACACCGGGCGCTGATGGCCATGTTCGAGTCGCTACAATCCGGACAAGTCGGGGCTCATTTATACGCCCAATAACCAAAATTGCATTGCTGCCACGCTCCTGAAACTCGTTCCAGGGGGGCCGGGATGTTGAGAAATAGTTTTTTTTGTTATTTAGTTATTGTTAATTTCAATTCGTATTTGTTGTTCATTTATTGTTTAATAACTAATTTGTTAATTCTTCCATTTTTTTGTTATGTAACACCTATCGTTTGCCTCACTGTACTTAGTACAACCAGTGTCACAGATTTTCTCTTGTCGCAACAACACGCTTACGCACTATACGAACACTTAGTATTGCACGCACAGTTGCTTTATTTTGCATTCCGCTTTGTGCTCGCCTTCGTATTTTGTGCTGCTGCGCTTTACACAAGAGAAACTCTTTCACTTCAAATTCAGTCTCGGCACGCACAATATCCTCATCTGAATCAACTGGTATTGTATCATATATCATATATATATATAAAATTAAATTGGGTTGTTCTTTTGTATCGGATTCTGCATTTTTCAATTCTATCTGCTGATCTGCAAACATTATTCATCACAAATCAGGAGCGTTTTAACTATTTAATTGATAGTTTGGAAGGGTCAGCATTAGCAGCGGTAAAGGAGTTTGAAGTCACCGACTTGAACTATACAAAGGCTTTCAATCGGTTGAAGGAAAGATTCGACAACAAAAACTTAATGCTCCAGGAGCACATAAAATCGTTGTTCGGGCTGTCGAAGGTGTCTCGAGGATCAGCATCTCAGTTAAGATCATTGGTGGATGCAGTAAACAATCACTTTTGCGCGATGCAGACGATAGGGTCGTTGGATAACATCGCAAATGCGTTGATTATTTACTTGGTGTGTGAAAGACTCGACACAGATTCGTTAATCAAATGGGAGGAGTCCATTGACTACTCGAAACTTAATACTTGGCATCAATGCGAGGAGGTTTTATCGCGGAGGTGCCAGAATTTGGAGGTGAGGGAATCAAAGCTATCAACGATTCCGTCCACTTCGCAAATGGCACAACAACACCAACCTACATCACGTCGAAATCGAGCACGATATTCAGGCAATACAAACAATACCTCTCTCGTTGTTTCGGGTATTAATTGCCAATATTGTAACCAGAGGGGACACATCATTGACTCTTGTTCATCGTTCAAAAACCTCAATGTCATGGCACGATTCGCTGAGGTAAAGAAACGTATGCTTTGCATTAACTGCCTGGGCGTAGGACATGCAGTAAAAAAGTGTACCGTAACAAAATGTCAGGTATGTGGTTGGCCACACCATTTGTTGTTGCATCGTTATGGTAACAGATCGCTGGAGGATAGTTCGCGGGCAGAGCCGGAAGTGGTGAACCCTGTTAACTCCTCGTTGCACTCGTCGATGCTAGAAATCGGTCAAGATAGGAACTCAGCTCAAGTAATCTTGGCCACGGCTGTCGTTCGTATTCAGGACAGTCATGGCCAGTTCCACGAAGTGAGGGCATTATTGGATTCAGCGTCACAGTTGAATTTTGTAACTGAGGCAGTCGTACAGCGACTGCATCTACGGAAGGCGCGTGCCGACACCATTGTCGCTGGGGTAGGAAAGAAGCCACTTGAAATTAAATATAGCACCAACATCGCTATTCAATCTCGGTTGACTGCGTTTGACACATCGGTTGAAGCGCTTATCTTACCCAAGATTACAGGTGTGCACCCAGAACGAGAAGTCGACGCAAAGGATTGGAACATTCCTGGAAATCTTCAGCTAGCGGATCCGAACTTTAATCTACCATCAACGGTTGATCTGTTAATTGGCGCCGACCTTTTTTATAATTTGTTATCGGTGGGCCAAATAAAGCTAGGGGATGGGTGCCCAACACTGCAAAAGACAGTATTTGGCTGGGTAGTGTCTGGAAAGACAAAAACAACCCGGATTCGTAACGCCCATTGTCACATTGTGGCGGACTGCCGCAACGTGGGCTCATCGTTGGATGAGCTGGTTGAACGGTTCTGGCAGATAGAAACCATTCAGTCGACTATGACGCCATTTACCGAAGAAGAGGACCGCTGCGAAACCCAATTTCGAAATACGACGAGACGAGACAAGGAAGGGAGATTTATCGTTAAGCTGCCGTTTAAAGCTGATCGAGATCAGTTAGGGGAATCATTACGCGGTGCAGAACGAAGATTCTTTAGCTTGGAGAGACGTTTGGAAAGGAATCCAGAACTTAAACGTCAGTATGCCGATTTCGTGCGAGAATACATGGACATGGGTCACATGATAAAGGTACCAACATGCAATCGGTCACGGGTAAAGTACTTCACTCCGCATCAGTGCGTCATGAAGCCAGATTCAACAACAACAAAGTTGAGAGTGGTGTTTGACTGCAGCTCGAGAACATCTACTAATTTGTCGTTAAACGATGTGCTTATGAAAGGGCCTGTAGTTCAAGACGAACTCTTCTCTATAGTACTGAGATTTCGGTGCTATCAGTTCGCTTTGACCGCAGATATTTCGAAAATGTATCGCCAAATATTAGTTGATGAACGAGATACATTCTATCAATGCATTCTGTGGCGAGATGATCCAAATAGGGAGCTAGATACCTATCGGCTACTTACGGTAACATATGGTACCACTTCAGCACCATATCTTGCCACCAGATGTTTGAATGCCTTAGCAGAGGAACACGGAGACTGCTATCCCGTAGGATCTGCAAAAATTAAGAACGACTTCTACATTGACGACCTAATTACAGGAGGAGATACGATCGAGGAAATTGATCGAATCTACAATGAAGTTCGGGCGGTGTTAAGTCAAGGGAAGTTCGATATTCGGAAGTGGTACTCCAATGAGGCCAATTTTCTGCGGAAGATACCAGAAGGCGATAGAGAGAAACCCCTTCGAATTAACGATGCGGACATCATCAAAGCGTTGGGCATCGTGTGGGATCCAGAAAGCGATGAGTTGTGCTGCATGGACCCAAAAATTGTGACCTCTAACCGAGTTACAATGCGCAGTGTGCTATCGGAGATGTCTCAACTGTTTGATCCCCTCGGATTAATAAGTCCGATTATTGTAAGAGCAAAGGTCTTTATGCAAGATCTCTGGATTTCGAAGGTGAAGTGGGACGAATCGCTTTCACAAGATCTGCACACACAATGGAACTCGTTTAAAACCCAGTTGGCAGATCTGAGAAAGATACGGATGGAAAGGTGTGTGGTTCCAAAGGGACATTTTGAGATACATGGGTTTGCGGACGCATCGGGTAGAGCGTATGGATGTTGCATTTACATCCGGCACAAGGTTCAGGGCAATTTCGTCGTAAGGTTGTTCAGCGCTAAGTCACGAGTTGCTCCTCGGAAGGTGCAACCAATCCCTAGATTGGAACTGTGTGCAGCGGAATTGTTGGTATTGCTGCTTCAAAAGGTCCTAAAGAACGTGCCAAACCGAGTCCAATCCATCCACCTGTGGACAGACTCAGAAATTGTTCTGCATTGGCTGGCAAAGCATCCTTCGACATGGGAGACTTTCGTGGCGAATCGAGTTTCGCGGATTCAACAAGGATCTCACCAAGCTACTTGGAGACACGTGGGATCCAAGTCGAATCCAGCAGACATTGTTTCCCGAGGGGCTACAGTTCCCGATCTTCTGAACTCATTTTGGTTCAAAGGACCACCATTTTTGTACAAGGATCAGGAGTACTGGCCAAAGATAAAGCAAGTGCTGAAGCAGGAAGAGGTTCCAGATAAAAGGAACGTTCAAATATCGTTGTTGAGCGTAGAGACACAGCAAGAGTTCGTCCATCGATACACAAAATTTTCAAATTTCCAGAAGACTCTTCGCATTGTCTCGTATGTACGTCGCTATATTGATGGGTATCGGCAGCGGAGAGCACCAGTCACCGGGCCATTTACAAGACAGGAGTTGGACGAAACATTTTTACGGCTTGTATGGAATGTTCAACAGTCAGCCTTTGGCGAGGAAATAAAGTTGTTGCATGACAACGTGGAGTTATCGAAGCAATGCACCCTGAAGGCATTGGCGCCATTCCTCGAACGTCGCGGTGATATCCAGGTACTAAGAGTGGGAGGAAGGTTACAGAACGCTGATTTGCCATTCGAGGTGAAGCACCCACTGTTGTTGCCAAAGAATAACGTCTTCGTGCGACAATACATGGCGCATCTGCATCGCAAGAACTTTCACGCCGGACCCAGGCGTTGTTGGCAATCGCAAGGCAAACCGTGTGGATTGTTAACGGCAGGAACCTAGCCTCCAGCATTGTCAAGCAATGTGTTTTATGCTTCAGGTATCGGCCACGCCTACTGTACGAGGTGATGGGAAGCTTACCGAAGAACAGGGTCGAGTTAAGTAAACCATTTCTGATCGCAGGTGTTGATTTTTGCGGACCATCATCAGTACATCACAGAAGGAGTTAGAGGTCGACCCCCCAAAAAAGTTTATGTGGCTGTCTTCGTATGTTTTGGTTGCAAAGCAGTTCATCTGGAGGTTGTAGGGAATCTTACCTCCAAAGCATTTATAGCAGCTTTGAAGCGGTTCATAGCACGCCGTGGCTTGCCACAGCGCATATATTGCGATAACGCAACGAATTTTGTGGGAGCCAGGCGCGAATTAGAAGATCTCAAAAGGGCCTTCGTGCAGCAGCAAGCGAGTGGAGATATTCAGTCATGGTGCTCGGCGGAGGGGATTGAGTTCAAACACATTCCCCCGCGAGCCCCGCATTTTGGTGGGTTGTGGGAGGCCGCAGTAAAGTCGTTCAAGCATCATTTTCGTCGTGTGTCGTCTAAAAACATATTCAATTTTGAAGAATTAATGACTTTTGTTGTAGAGATTGAATCTGTTCTCAATTCCAGACCGATTTCGTCGATGTCGCCGGACCCGAACGACTATGAAGTGCTGACGCCTGGGCACTTCCTTATTGGGACTCCGCAGCGGGCTGTTCCCGAACCACTATCAGAGGAACCAAAATCGATGTCGGCTATTGAAAGATGGAAGCGCATCTCCGTATTACGGCAGCATTTCTGGGACCGTTGGCAGAAAGACTATCTGCTTGAGCTACAAGCCAAAACTAAATGGAGGGAAGCCGCGAACACAGAGCTGAGGCCGGATACCTTAGTACTTATCCAAGAAGACAACACGCCATCCAATCAGTGGCTTATTGGTCGTGTCGTAGCAACGATCAAAGGTGGAGACGCAAAAGTACGAGTCGTAGATGTGCGAACTAAAAATGGGGTCATCAGAAGAGCAATTCATCGATTAGCAGTTCTACCTGTAGATAATTGAATCAACTTCAAAATCAATGTTTTAATTATTGTAGTTACTTCAATGGGGGCCGGAATGTTTGGGCACCCTGTATTGTATTTCACTCTGAATAGTTGTTAATTGTTTTTCACTCAAGTTAAAAATTGCATATAAATAGAGATGGAATAAAGAGTTTTGGTTGTTAACAGTTGGAATAAGAACGGTCGTTTTCATTTCGTTGGACAGGCTTTCAGTTTTCGTTGCCGCTACAAAGAGCGAAAAATCTTAAATTTAATTTTCGAACCGTAAAACTATACGGAACATTTTGGTGCCGAAACCCGGGAATTATTTCCTAACCATCATATAGTTGTGGCCCTAAGATCGCGACATTTGTGAGTGTGTGGTGAATTGCTTATATCAATCACTCGTCATACCGAATGAAAAGCGTATAAACAATAGACATATAGCATTGTGATGAAAAAACATATTTCGAAACAGACAATAATTGCATAATACAGAAAGTGCAGTGACTGTGATAGTTGTTGCAAGCAGTGGACGAGTTTCTCTATCATCTGTCATCCCAACGGGTCGGTCGAGTTAGCAGATTACGTGGATAGTGCAGCATTGACAGCAGCTTTTGAGTCAACACTGGAGTTAGAGAGTTGAAATTCACCATATCAACAAACAAGGAGAAGCACACAGGTTTAGTTTAAAACTTGGAAACCAGGTTAGTGTCACGACTTATCCGTGCTACAAACTTGAAAAAAAAAAAAAAAAAAAGAGCTTAATACCGATTGCCGGTTCGATTCTTATTCTTAGCAAATATCAACCGATTAATCAATCAATCAAAGCTCTTCACGAAACTATTTGTTGTTTGAATTTCGTTGTTGATGAATCGTGAGGAATTATTGATTTGAGCGAGAAAAAAGAGACTGAGCAGTTTGTGGCACTGATATTTCGATATTGACTTATACATATCATATTATATTCTTTTATATTATATTGCATACATACATATATATAAAATAAATATTAGAACGACTGACTATGGAGCCAGATGGAAAGCCATCAGTTGGGGAAACGGCCACACCGTCGCTGAGCGAGTTAAAAACTCTTCGATCGTCAACCAAAGGCAGTATCACCCGAATTCGACAGGTGATTAACGATAAAGGGGATTGGTTGTCTCTGCCAGAATTGGAGTGTAGACTGGGAATATTGGAGTCGTACTTCAAACAAATTCTGAGTACGCAAATTCAAATAGAACGTCTGAGTGGAGCAGATGACGTTGATAAGAATTCGAAAACTCGGAATGATATAGAGGACCTATACATCGAGACAAAATCCAATATCCTCTCGCTGATAAGCAAAACAAAAGCGACACTTGCGCCAGATGCTCTAAATGCTTCAATTGTGCCGCCACAAAATGTCTCTCGCTCAAATCTGCAGTGCCAAAAGATTCCCAAATTTTCGGGAAAGTATTCAGAGTACCCGAACTTTATTGGGATATTTAAAAAATTGGTGCACAATAATCTGAGCCTTGATAATTTGGAGCGTTTTAACTATTTAATTGATAGTTTGGAAGGGTCAGCATTAGCAGCGGTAAAGGAGTTTGAAGTCACCGACTTGAACTATACAAAGGCTTTCAATCGGTTGAAGGAAAGATTCGACAACAAAAACTTAATGCTCCAGGAGCACATAAAATCGTTGTTCGGGCTGTCGAAGGTGTCTCGAGGATCAGCATCTCAGTTAAGATCATTGGTGGATGCAGTAAACAATCACTTTTGCGCGATGCAGACGATAGGGTCGTTGGATAACATCGCAAATGCGTTGATTATTTACTTGGTGTGTGAAAGACTCGACACAGATTCGTTAATCAAATGGGAGGAGTCCATTGACTACTCGAAACTCAATACTTGGCATCAATGCGAGGAGGTTTTATCGCGGAGGTGCCAGAATTTGGAGGTGAGGGAATCAAAGCTATCAACGATTCCGTCCACTTCGCAAATGGCACAACAACACCAACCTACATCACGTCGAAATCGAGCACGATATTCAGGCAATACAAACAATACCTCTCTCGTTGTTTCGGGTATTAATTGCCAATATTGTAACCAGAGGGGACACATCATTGACTCTTGTTCATCGTTCAAAAACCTCAATGTCATGGCACGATTCGCTGAGGTAAAGAAACGTATGCTTTGCATTAACTGCCTGGGCGTAGGACATGCAGTAAAAAAGTGTACCGTAACAAAATGTCAGGTATGTGGTTGGCCACACCATTTGTTGTTGCATCGTTATGGTAACAGATCGCTGGAGGATAGTTCGCGGGCAGAGCCGGAAGTGGTGAACCCTGTTAACTCCTCGTTGCACTCGTCGATGCTAGAAATCGGTCAAGATAGGAACTCAGCTCAAGTAATCTTGGCCACGGCTGTCGTTCGTATTCAGGACAGTCATGGCCAGTTCCACGAAGTGAGGGCATTATTGGATTCAGCGTCACAGTTGAATTTTGTAACTGAGGCAGTCGTACAGCGACTGCATCTACGGAAGGCGCGTGCCGACACCATTGTCGCTGGGGTAGGAAAGAAGCCACTTGAAATTAAATATAGCACCAACATCGCTATTCAATCTCGGTTGACTGCGTTTGACACATCGGTTGAAGCGCTTATCTTACCCAAGATTACAGGTGTGCACCCAGAACGAGAAGTCGACGCAAAGGATTGGAACATTCCTGGAAATCTTCAGCTAGCGGATCCGAACTTTAATCTACCATCAACGGTTGATCTGTTAATTGGCGCCGACCTTTTTTATAATTTGTTATCGGTGGGCCAAATAAAGCTAGGGGATGGGTGCCCAACACTGCAAAAGACAGTATTTGGCTGGGTAGTGTCTGGAAAGACAAAAACAACCCGGATTCGTAACGCCCATTGTCACATTGTGGCGGACTGCCGCAACGTGGGCTCATCGTTGGATGAGCTGGTTGAACGGTTCTGGCAGATAGAAACCATTCAGTCGACTATGACGCCATTTACCGAAGAAGAGGACCGCTGCGAAACCCAATTTCGAAATACGACGAGACGAGACAAGGAAGGGAGATTTATCGTTAAGCTGCCGTTTAAAGCTGATCGAGATCAGTTAGGGGAATCATTACGCGGTGCAGAACGAAGATTCTTTAGCTTGGAGAGACGTTTGGAAATGAATCCAGAACTTAAACGTCAGTATGCCGATTTCGTGCGAGAATACATGGACATGGGTCACATGATAAAGGTACCAACATGCAATCGGTCACGGGTAAAGTACTTCACTCCGCATCAGTGCGTCATGAAGCCAGATTCAACAACAACAAAGTTGAGAGTGGTGTTTGACTGCAGCTCGAGAACATCTACTAATTTGTCGTTAAACGATGTGCTTATGAAAGGGCCTGTAGTTCAAGACGAACTCTTCTCTATAGTACTGAGATTTCGGTGCTATCAGTTCGCTTTGACCGCAGATATTTCGAAAATGTATCGCCAAATATTAGTTGATGAACGAGATACATTCTATCAATGCATTCTGTGGCGAGATGATCCAAATAGGGAGCTAGATACCTATCGGCTACTTACGGTAACATATGGTACCACTTCAGCACCATATCTTGCCACCAGATGTTTGAATGCCTTAGCAGAGGAACACGGAGACTGCTATCCCGTAGGATCTGCAAAAATTAAGAACGACTTCTACATTGACGACCTAATTACAGGAGGAGATACGATCGAGGAAATTGATCGAATCTACAATGAAGTTCGGGCGGTGTTAAGTCAAGGGAAGTTCGATATTCGGAAGTGGTACTCCAATGAGGCCAATTTTCTGCGGAAGATACCAGAAGGCGATAGAGAGAAACCCCTTCGAATTAACGATGCGGACATCATCAAAGCGTTGGGCATCGTGTGGGATCCAGAAAGCGATGAGTTGTGCTGCATGGACCCAAAAATTGTGACCTCTAACCGAGTTACAATGCGCAGTGTGCTATCGGAGATGTCTCAACTGTTTGATCCCCTCGGATTAATAAGTCCGATTATTGTAAGAGCAAAGGTCTTTATGCAAGATCTCTGGATTTCGAAGGTGAAGTGGGACGAATCGCTTTCACAAGATCTGCACACACAATGGAACTCGTTTAAAACCCAGTTGGCAGATCTGAGAAAGATACGGATGGAAAGGTGTGTGGTTCCAAAGGGACATTTTGAGATACATGGGTTTGCGGACGCATCGGGTAGAGCGTATGGATGTTGCATTTACATCCGGCACAAGGTTCAGGGCAATTTCGTCGTAAGGTTGTTCAGCGCTAAGTCACGAGTTGCTCCTCGGAAGGTGCAACCAATCCCTAGATTGGAACTGTGTGCAGCGGAATTGTTGGTATTGCTGCTTCAAAAGGTCCTAAAGAACGTGCCAAACCGAGTCCAATCCATCCACCTGTGGACAGACTCAGAAATTGTTCTGCATTGGCTGGCAAAGCATCCTTCGACATGGGAGACTTTCGTGGCGAATCGAGTTTCGCGGATTCAACAAGGATCTCACCAAGCTACTTGGAGACACGTGGGATCCAAGTCGAATCCAGCAGACATTGTTTCCCGAGGGGCTACAGTTCCCGATCTTCTGAACTCATTTTGGTTCAAAGGACCACCATTTTTGTACAAGGATCAGGAGTACTGGCCAAAGATAAAGCAAGTGCTGAAGCAGGAAGAGGTTCCAGATAAAAGGAACGTTCAAATATCGTTGTTGAGCGTAGAGACACAGCAAGAGTTCGTCCATCGATACACAAAATTTTCAAATTTCCAGAAGACTCTTCGCATTGTCTCGTATGTACGTCGCTATATTGATGGGTATCGGCAGCGGAGAGCACCAGTCACCGGGCCATTTACAAGACAGGAGTTGGACGAAACATTTTTACGGCTTGTATGGAATGTTCAACAGTCAGCCTTTGGCGAGGAAATAAAGTTGTTGCATGACAACGTGGAGTTATCGAAGCAATGCACCCTGAAGGCATTGGCGCCATTCCTCGAACGTCGCGGTGATATCCAGGTACTAAGAGTGGGAGGAAGGTTACAGAACGCTGATTTGCCATTCGAGGTGAAGCACCCACTGTTGTTGCCAAAGAATAACGTCTTCGTGCGACAATACATGGCGCATCTGCATCGCAAGAACTTTCACGCCGGACCCAGGCGTTGTTGGCAATCGCAAGGCAAACCGTGTGGATTGTTAACGGCAGGAACCTAGCCTCCAGCATTGTCAAGCAATGTGTTTTATGCTTCAGGTATCGGCCACGCCTACTGTACGAGGTGATGGGAAGCTTACCGAAGAACAGGGTCGAGTTAAGTAAACCATTTCTGATCGCAGGTGTTGATTTTTGCGGACCATCATCAGTACATCACAGAAGGAGTTAGAGGTCGACCCCCCAAAAAAGTTTATGTGGCTGTCTTCGTATGTTTTGGTTGCAAAGCAGTTCATCTGGAGGTTGTAGGGAATCTTACCTCCAAAGCATTTATAGCAGCTTTGAAGCGGTTCATAGCACGCCGTGGCTTGCCACAGCGCATATATTGCGATAACGCAACGAATTTTGTGGGAGCCAGGCGCGAATTAGAAGATCTCAAAAGGGCCTTCGTGCAGCAGCAAGCGAGTGGAGATATTCAGTCATGGTGCTCGGCGGAGGGGATTGAGTTCAAACACATTCCCCCGCGAGCCCCGCATTTTGGTGGGTTGTGGGAGGCCGCAGTAAAGTCGTTCAAGCATCATTTTCGTCGTGTGTCGTCTAAAAACATATTCAATTTTGAAGAATTAATGACTTTTGTTGTAGAGATTGAATCTGTTCTCAATTCCAGACCGATTTCGTCGATGTCGCCGGACCCGAACGACTATGAAGTGCTGACGCCTGGGCACTTCCTTATTGGGACTCCGCAGCGGGCTGTTCCCGAACCACTATCAGAGGAACCAAAATCGATGTCGGCTATTGAAAGATGGAAGCGCATCTCCGTATTACGGCAGCATTTCTGGGACCGTTGGCAGAAAGACTATCTGCTTGAGCTACAAGCCAAAACTAAATGGAGGGAAGCCGCGAACACAGAGCTGAGGCCGGATACCTTAGTACTTATCCAAGAAGACAACACGCCATCCAATCAGTGGCTTATTGGTCGTGTCGTAGCAACGATCAAAGGTGGAGACGCAAAAGTACGAGTCGTAGATGTGCGAACTAAAAATGGGGTCATCAGAAGAGCAATTCATCGATTAGCAGTTCTACCTGTAGATAATTGAATCAACTTCAAAATCAATGTTTTAATTATTGTAGTTACTTCAATGGGGGCCGGAATGTTTGGGCACCCTGTATTGTATTTCACTCTGAATAGTTGTTAATTGTTTTTCACTCAAGTTAAAAATTGCATATAAATAGAGATGGAATAAAGAGTTTTGGTTGTTAACAGTTGGAATAAGAACGGTCGTTTTCATTTCGTTGGACAGGCTTTCAGTTTTCGTTGCCGCTACAAAGAGCGAAAAATCTTAAATTTAATTTTCGAACCGTAAAACTATACGGAACATTTTGGTGCCGAAACCCGGGAATTATTTCCTAACCATCATATAGTTGTGGCCCTAAGATCGCGACATTTGTGAGTGTGTGGTGAATTGCTTATATCAATCACTCGTCATACCGAATGAAAAGCGTATAAACAATAGACATATAGCATTGTGATGAAAAAACATATTTCGAAACAGACAATAATTGCATAATACAGAAAGTGCAGTGACTGTGATAGTTGTTGCAAGCAGTGGACGAGTTTCTCTATCATCTGTCATCCCAACGGGTCGGTCGAGTTAGCAGATTACGTGGATAGTGCAGCATTGACAGCAGCTTTTGAGTCAACACTGGAGTTAGAGAGTTGAAATTCACCATATCAACAAACAAGGAGAAGCACACAGGTTTAGTTTAAAACTTGGAAACCAGGTTAGTGTCACGACTTATCCGTGCTACAAACTTGAAAAAAAAAAAAAAAAAAAGAGCTTAATACCGATTGCCGGTTCGATTCTTATTCTTAGCAAATATCAACCGATTAATCAATCAATCAAAGCTCTTCACGAAACTATTTGTTGTTTGAATTTCGTTGTTGATGAATCGTGAGGAATTATTGATTTGAGCGAGAAAAAAGAGACTGAGCAGTTTGTGGCACTGATATTTCGATATTGACTTATACATATCATATTATATTCTTTTATATTATATTGCATACATACATATATATAAAATAAATATTAGAACGACTGACTATGGAGCCAGATGGAAAGCCATCAGTTGGGGAAACGGCCACACCGTCGCTGAGCGAGTTAAAAACTCTTCGATCGTCAACCAAAGGCAGTATCACCCGAATTCGACAGGTGATTAACGATAAAGGGGATTGGTTGTCTCTGCCAGAATTGGAGTGTAGACTGGGAATATTGGAGTCGTACTTCAAACAAATTCTGAGTACGCAAATTCAAATAGAACGTCTGAGTGGAGCAGATGACGTTGATAAGAATTCGAAAACTCGGAATGATATAGAGGACCTATACATCGAGACAAAATCCAATATCCTCTCGCTGATAAGCAAAACAAAAGCGACACTTGCGCCAGATGCTCTAAATGCTTCAATTGTGCCGCCACAAAATGTCTCTCGCTCAAATCTGCAGTGCCAAAAGATTCCCAAATTTTCGGGAAAGTATTCAGAGTACCCGAACTTTATTGGGATATTTAAAAAATTGGTGCACAATAATCTGAGCCTTGATAATTTGGAGCGTTTTAACTATTTAATTGATAGTTTGGAAGGGTCAGCATTAGCAGCGGTAAAGGAGTTTGAAGTCACCGACTTGAACTATACAAAGGCTTTCAATCGGTTGAAGGAAAGATTCGACAACAAAAACTTAATGCTCCAGGAGCACATAAAATCGTTGTTCGGGCTGTCGAAGGTGTCTCGAGGATCAGCATCTCAGTTAAGATCATTGGTGGATGCAGTAAATAATCACTTTTGCGCGATGCAGACGATAGGGTCGTTGGATAACATCGCAAATGCGTTGATTATTTACTTGGTGTGTGAAAGACTCGACACAGATTCGTTAATCAAATGGGAGGAGTCCATTGACTACTCGAAACTTAATACTTGGCATCAATGCGAGGAGGTTTTATCGCGGAGGTGCCAGAATTTGGAGGTGAGGGAATCAAAGCTATCAACGATTCCGTCCACTTCGCAAATGGCACAACAACACCAACCTACATCACGTCGAAATCGAGCACGATATTCAGGCAATACAAACAATACCTCTCTCGTTGTTTCGGGTATTAATTGCCAATATTGTAACCAGAGGGGACACATCATTGACTCTTGTTCATCGTTCAAAAACCTCAATGTCATGGCACGATTCGCTGAGGTAAAGAAACGTATGCTTTGCATTAACTGCCTGGGCGTAGGACATGCAGTAAAAAAGTGTACCGTAACAAAATGTCAGGTATGTGGTTGGCCACACCATTTGTTGTTGCATCGTTATGGTAACAGATCGCTGGAGGATAGTTCGCGGGCAGAGCCGGAAGTGGTGAACCCTGTTAACTCCTCGTTGCACTCGTCGATGCTAGAAATCGGTCAAGATAGGAACTCAGCTCAAGTAATCTTGGCCACGGCTGTCGTTCGTATTCAGGACAGTCATGGCCAGTTCCACGAAGTGAGGGCATTATTGGATTCAGCGTCACAGTTGAATTTTGTAACTGAGGCAGTCGTACAGCGACTGCATCTACGGAAGGCGCGTGCCGACACCATTGTCGCTGGGGTAGGAAAGAAGCCACTTGAAATTAAATATAGCACCAACATCGCTATTCAATCTCGGTTGACTGCGTTTGACACATCGGTTGAAGCGCTTATCTTACCCAAGATTACAGGTGTGCACCCAGAACGAGAAGTCGACGCAAAGGATTGGAACATTCCTGGAAATCTTCAGCTAGCGGATCCGAACTTTAATCTACCATCAACGGTTGATCTGTTAATTGGCGCCGACCTTTTTTATAATTTGTTATCGGTGGGCCAAATAAAGCTAGGGGATGGGTGCCCAACACTGCAAAAGACAGTATTTGGCTGGGTAGTGTCTGGAAAGACAAAAACAACCCGGATTCGTAACGCCCATTGTCACATTGTGGCGGACTGCCGCAACGTGGGCTCATCGTTGGATGAGCTGGTTGAACGGTTCTGGCAGATAGAAACCATTCAGTCGACTATGACGCCATTTACCGAAGAAGAGGACCGCTGCGAAACCCAATTTCGAAATACGACGAGACGAGACAAGGAAGGGAGATTTATCGTTAAGCTGCCGTTTAAAGCTGATCGAGATCAGTTAGGGGAATCATTACGCGGTGCAGAACGAAGATTCTTTAGCTTGGAGAGACGTTTGGAAAGGAATCCAGAACTTAAACGTCAGTATGCCGATTTCGTGCGAGAATACATGGACATGGGTCACATGATAAAGGTACCAACATGCAATCGGTCACGGGTAAAGTACTTCACTCCGCATCAGTGCGTCATGAAGCCAGATTCAACAACAACAAAGTTGAGAGTGGTGTTTGACTGCAGCTCGAGAACATCTACTAATTTGTCGTTAAACGATGTGCTTATGAAAGGGCCTGTAGTTCAAGACGAACTCTTCTCTATAGTACTGAGATTTCGGTGCTATCAGTTCGCTTTGACCGCAGATATTTCGAAAATGTATCGCCAAATATTAGTTGATGAACGAGATACATTCTATCAATGCATTCTGTGGCGAGATGATCCAAATAGGGAGCTAGATACCTATCGGCTACTTACGGTAACATATGGTACCACTTCAGCACCATATCTTGCCACCAGATGTTTGAATGCCTTAGCAGAGGAACACGGAGACTGCTATCCCGTAGGATCTGCAAAAATTAAGAACGACTTCTACATTGACGACCTAATTACAGGAGGAGATACGATCGAGGAAATTGATCGAATCTACAATGAAGTTCGGGCGGTGTTAAGTCAAGGGAAGTTCGATATTCGGAAGTGGTACTCCAATGAGGCCAATTTTCTGCGGAAGATACCAGAAGGCGATAGAGAGAAACCCCTTCGAATTAACGATGCGGACATCATCAAAGCGTTGGGCATCGTGTGGGATCCAGAAAGCGATGAGTTGTGCTGCATGGACCCAAAAATTGTGACCTCTAACCGAGTTACAATGCGCAGTGTGCTATCGGAGATGTCTCAACTGTTTGATCCCCTCGGATTAATAAGTCCGATTATTGTAAGAGCAAAGGTCTTTATGCAAGATCTCTGGATTTCGAAGGTGAAGTGGGACGAATCGCTTTCACAAGATCTGCACACACAATGGAACTCGTTTAAAACCCAGTTGGCAGATCTGAGAAAGATACGGATGGAAAGGTGTGTGGTTCCAAAGGGACATTTTGAGATACATGGGTTTGCGGACGCATCGGGTAGAGCGTATGGATGTTGCATTTACATCCGGCACAAGGTTCAGGGCAATTTCGTCGTAAGGTTGTTCAGCGCTAAGTCACGAGTTGCTCCTCGGAAGGTGCAACCAATCCCTAGATTGGAACTGTGTGCAGCGGAATTGTTGGTATTGCTGCTTCAAAAGGTCCTAAAGAACGTGCCAAACCGAGTCCAATCCATCCACCTGTGGACAGACTCAGAAATTGTTCTGCATTGGCTGGCAAAGCATCCTTCGACATGGGAGACTTTCGTGGCGAATCGAGTTTCGCGGATTCAACAAGGATCTCACCAAGCTACTTGGAGACACGTGGGATCCAAGTCGAATCCAGCAGACATTGTTTCCCGAGGGGCTACAGTTCCCGATCTTCTGAACTCATTTTGGTTCAAAGGACCACCATTTTTGTACAAGGATCAGGAGTACTGGCCAAAGATAAAGCAAGTGCTGAAGCAGGAAGAGGTTCCAGATAAAAGGAACGTTCAAATATCGTTGTTGAGCGTAGAGACACAGCAAGAGTTCGTCCATCGATACACAAAATTTTCAAATTTCCAGAAGACTCTTCGCATTGTCTCGTATGTACGTCGCTATATTGATGGGTATCGGCAGCGGAGAGCACCAGTCACCGGGCCATTTACAAGACAGGAGTTGGACGAAACATTTTTACGGCTTGTATGGAATGTTCAACAGTCAGCCTTTGGCGAGGAAATAAAGTTGTTGCATGACAACGTGGAGTTATCGAAGCAATGCACCCTGAAGGCATTGGCGCCATTCCTCGAACGTCGCGGTGATATCCAGGTACTAAGAGTGGGAGGAAGGTTACAGAACGCTGATTTGCCATTCGAGGTGAAGCACCCACTGTTGTTGCCAAAGAATAACGTCTTCGTGCGACAATACATGGCGCATCTGCATCGCAAGAACTTTCACGCCGGACCCAGGCGTTGTTGGCAATCGCAAGGCAAACCGTGTGGATTGTTAACGGCAGGAACCTAGCCTCCAGCATTGTCAAGCAATGTGTTTTATGCTTCAGGTATCGGCCACGCCTACTGTACGAGGTGATGGGAAGCTTACCGAAGAACAGGGTCGAGTTAAGTAAACCATTTCTGATCGCAGGTGTTGATTTTTGCGGACCATCATCAGTACATCACAGAAGGAGTTAGAGGTCGACCCCCCAAAAAAGTTTATGTGGCTGTCTTCGTATGTTTTGGTTGCAAAGCAGTTCATCTGGAGGTTGTAGGGAATCTTACCTCCAAAGCATTTATAGCAGCTTTGAAGCGGTTCATAGCACGCCGTGGCTTGCCACAGCGCATATATTGCGATAACGCAACGAATTTTGTGGGAGCCAGGCGCGAATTAGAAGATCTCAAAAGGGCCTTCGTGCAGCAGCAAGCGAGTGGAGATATTCAGTCATGGTGCTCGGCGGAGGGGATTGAGTTCAAACACATTCCCCCGCGAGCCCCGCATTTTGGTGGGTTGTGGGAGGCCGCAGTAAAGTCGTTCAAGCATCATTTTCGTCGTGTGTCGTCTAAAAACATATTCAATTTTGAAGAATTAATGACTTTTGTTGTAGAGATTGAATCTGTTCTCAATTCCAGACCGATTTCGTCGATGTCGCCGGACCCGAACGACTATGAAGTGCTGACGCCTGGGCACTTCCTTATTGGGACTCCGCAGCGGGCTGTTCCCGAACCACTATCAGAGGAACCAAAATCGATGTCGGCTATTGAAAGATGGAAGCGCATCTCCGTATTACGGCAGCATTTCTGGGACCGTTGGCAGAAAGACTATCTGCTTGAGCTACAAGCCAAAACTAAATGGAGGGAAGCCGCGAACACAGAGCTGAGGCCGGATACCTTAGTACTTATCCAAGAAGACAACACGCCATCCAATCAGTGGCTTATTGGTCGTGTCGTAGCAACGATCAAAGGTGGAGACGCAAAAGTACGAGTCGTAGATGTGCGAACTAAAAATGGGGTCATCAGAAGAGCAATTCATCGATTAGCAGTTCTACCTGTAGATAATTGAATCATCTTCAAAATCAATTTTTTAATTATTGTAGTTACTTCAATGGGGGCCGGAATGTTTGGGCACCCTGTATTGTATTTCACTCTGAATAGTTGTTAATTGTTTTTCACTCAAGTTAAAAATTGCATATAAATAGAGATGGAATAAAGAGTTTTGGTTGTTAACAGTTTTTTTTTTTTTTTTTTTTTTTTTTTTATAATTAACACGCGCTAAAGAGGTTATGACTACTCTTATGGTGTAGTTTGAAGTACACAGCGCGGGCGTTAAGGAAGTTGGGATAGAGAAGATAGGAGATTCCGATGCACATTGGTTTTAAATGTCTGCAAATTGAACCGAGGGGGAAAGACAGAGCCGGGCAAGGCGTTCCACATTCGAGTGGTACGGCTTATGAAGGAATCTCTATATTTCATAGTACGACCGAAAATAGGCTGAAGGGTAAACTGATGGGCATTCCTGGCTTGGCGAGTATTGCGGTTGAATTGTTGAAGGGGTGGAATGCAGCTGGCGATTTCACTTGAGCACTGTTTATAGAAATAGCGATAAAACAATGAAAGACATGTTACATTTCTGCGATGTTCGAGCGAATTTATAGAATTCGCTATATTTGTGTCTCCAATTAGTTTTAAAGCACGATTCTGTATCCTATCCAGCAGGTGCAGTGAGGTTTTGGGCGCACCAGACCAGATATGAGAGTTATACTCAAGTTTGGGGCGAATGAACGCCTTGTATATGGCAGCCAGATCAGAAGGGGTAAAATATTTCTTGCACCGTTTGAGGAAACCTAGACATTTCGCAGCGTTCTTGGCGACTTCGTGTATGTGGTCATTCCAACGAAGTTTGTCATGGACACACATACCGAGAATGGAAAGTCTTTCGGTTTCGGCGATGCAAGTGCCATTCATGGATAATGGCTGAGGATTCTGGTTTCGCTTTAATGACAGCAGACAGCATTGTGTTTTGGAAGCATTAAATTCCACTCTATTGGCTAAACCCCATTTTATAATGCTGTCGAGATCGGAATTTAATGAGCTTAACATACGTTGCCGTTCCAGTTCTACGGCCGAAGAGCAGGGACGTGAGTCTTGGAATGAATATGAGAAGCTGAGGGTGCTGTCATCGGCGAAGGAGTGGATTGGATTAGAAGTTACAGACAGGAGATCATTTATGAAAATGAGAAAGAGAGTCGGAGACAAAACGGAGCCTTGGGGAACACCAGCATTTATATGGTGAATTTCAGACTTGAAGCCATCCAATACAACTTGAATTGAACGGCCAGAGAGGTAGTTTCTAATCCATTGAAGAAGAGACGCATCGATCCCATATGCACGCATTTTCGACAAAAGAGCTTGGTGCCAAACTCTGTCAAATGCCTTTGAAATATCAAGCGCAACAATCTTCGTTTCACCAGAGTGATGTAGAGATTGGTTCCACTTTTCGGTGAGATAAGCCATCAAATCACCAGTGGATCTGTTGCCACGAAAACCGTACTGCCGGTCATTAATGAGTTTTCGTGATTCAAGATATTTCATGAGCTGACGATTTATCAGCGTTTCCATGACCTTAGAAAGAATGGATGTAAGTGCTATGGGTCGGTAGTTGGTGGGAGAAGAAGATTCGCCTTTTTTGGGGACGGGCTGGACAAATGCTGTTTTCCACCTTCTCGGGAAGAGTCCAGAAGAATAGGACAGATGGAAAAGCTTACGCAGTGGTTTTGCCAGCGTGGAAGAACACCTCTTCAGAACAATTGGGGAAATACAATCTGGACCAGCGGATTTATTTATGTTGAGATCATTAAGTACTCTTGCCACTGTACGAGTGCGAAAATGGATTTGTCCCATGGTGTATTCGACGCTCTCAAGTACAGGTAGAGGCAAAGCGCAATCTGGGAGCATTGAGCTGGCTGCAAAATGTGCAGCAAGCAGATTCGCTTTGTCTAAAGAGTTGACAGCTGGAATGTCATTGTAAATGAGCGTTGGGATCGAAGATGAGACCGAATTCTTTATATTTTTTACAAAAGACCAAAAGTTTTTACTACCCTTGGGACATTGTAGTATTTTTTGCCTCAACTTTTGGTCATACGAGAATTTAACACGCTTGATAATTGTATTGCAGTCATTTCTGGCTCGCTTGAACTTTTTTCGGTTTTCCTCAGATGGGTTGGCCTTATATGACCGAAAACTTAACTCCTTTTGTCTGATAGCCTCTTTACAGCTCGAGTCGTACCACGCATTTTCTTTCGGTATGATACTTTTTATCCTGTTAGGAATAAAGGATTTCATACCTAAGGTGATAATACTAGACACCATATCAGCGGCGGCATCCACGTCGTTATCGAGGAAGCATAACGACCAGTTAAAACTCTTAAAGAAGTTGTTAAGTCCGCTCCAGTTGGCTTTCTCGTATTGCCATACGGTTCTTTTCGGAGATTTTTCTTTAACTGTGTGGTTGGAGTACGAGAAATTAGCTGATATGATGCAGTGGTCCGACGAGCCTAAAGGCGATAATACTTCTAAAGTGTATTTATCAGGGTGGGAGGTAAGAAACAAGTCCAGAGTGTTGGCATTCTGACCGTCAATATCAGGTACGCGTGTTGGCTCATTTACAAGCTGGGTTAATTGGTTTACCTCAGCGAAGATCTGAACATAAATACCTTCGGGTGTTGTCTGTCCAGTATGTCGAAGCCAGTTAGAATTGTGAATATTGAAATCGCCCGCAATGACAATTTCAGTATTAGGATACAGGGAGACAATTCTTGTAATGGAGTCAGACAGCGCATCAAACTCGTTAAAAGTCGAATTGCTATCTAGATTAGGGCTTCTGTAGATGAAACAATAATGAATGACTTGCCTACGGATGTGGAATTTCAGCCATATGAAATTAAATTCCGAATTGGAACATTGGCCATAAGAACCTGGAGTTTGGTAGGCAATATCATCACGTACGTAGATGGCGAGACCGCGGTGGAGAAAGAATAAAGGCACTAAACGATACCCAGGCAGATCAAACTCCGATTTATCAGAATTTACACCCACCTGAGTCTCGCTCAGCACCAAAACAGCTGGTTTATATTTAGCAACGTGGACGTACACCGAGAAGAGATTCGATCGTAGCCCACGAATGTTGCACAAGTCAACCCTAAAATTCCCCATCAATACAAAAAGCAGACACCAAAAAACACAACTCCGACGCTTCTAAGCAGGGCTGTGAAGTGAAAATCCAATGTTAGATTCTCAAATCAAACTGTCATAGGTGTTATGCCCGTATAACAATTTGCTTTGGTCCACCAACAAAAACTTTCACACACAACCCGCTATCCGCCAGATGTTGCTCTCACCCACTCATTGCAATTGCCTTATGTACAACAGTACAAGCACAATCGCTTGTACGTTGGCGGCCGGCGATTGCAAAGACCAAGAAAGTGCAACAGCAAACGAGTTGGAATGGGGGAGGAGGGAATCGCCCACGCTAGTGGTTTTTTTTTTTTTCCTCTTTTTTTTTTTTTCTTTTTCCTCTTTCTTGTTTTTCACAAAACTTCACTGGCACTGCACTCAGTATTAGTTTGTTTGCGCGGCAGAAGATTATTATTATATTTTAATTTAAAATTAAATAATTTAAGCTCTTCGCTATTTGCGTGTTGATTGCGCGACAAAGGGGGAGAGGGCTACGGCTGCACACACGTGTGTTCGCGACGGGTTGCAGTTCGGAACTGGAATAAGAAGAACGGTCGTTTTCATTTCGTTGGACAGGCTTTCAGTTTTCGTTGCCGCTACAAAGAGCGAAAAATCTTAAATTTAATTTTCGAACCGTAAAACTATACGGAACATTTTGGTGCCGAAACCCGGGAATTATTTCCTAACCATCATATAGTTGTGGCCCTAAGATCGCGACATTTGTGAGTGTGTGGTGAATTGCTTATATCAATCACTCGTCATACCGAATGAAAAGCGTATAAACAATAGACATATAGCATTGTGATGAAAAAACATATTTCGAAACAGACAATAATTGCATAATACAGAAAGTGCAGTGACTGTGATAGTTGTTGCAAGCAGTGGACGAGTTTCTCTATCATCTGTCATCCCAACGGGTCGGTCGAGTTAGCAGATTACGTGGATAGTGCAGCATTGACAGCAGCTTTTGAGTCAACACTGGAGTTAGAGAGTTGAAATTCACCATATCAACAAACAAGGAGAAGCACACAGGTTTAGTTTAAAACTTGGAAACCAGGTTAGTGTCACGACTTATCCGTGCTACAAACTTGAAAAAAAAAAAAAAAAAAGAGCTTAATACCGATTGCCGGTTCGATTCTTATTCTTAGCAAATATCAACCGATTAATCAATCAATCAAAGCTCTTCACGAAACTATTTGTTGTTTGAATTTCGTTGTTGATGAATCGTGAGGAATTATTGATTTGAGCGAGAAAAAAGAGACTGAGCAGTTTGTGGCACTGATATTTCGATATTGACTTATACATATCATATTATATTCTTTTATATTATATTGCATACATACATATATATAAAATAAATATTAGAACGACTGACTATGGAGCCAGATGGAAAGCCATCAGTTGGGGAAACGGCCACACCGTCGCTGAGCGAGTTAAAAACTCTTCGATCGTCAACCAAAGGCAGTATCACCCGAATTCGACAGGTGATTAACGATAAAG
This sequence comes from Cheilosia vernalis, assembly GCA_949126925.1. Classification (NCBI taxonomy): domain Eukaryota; kingdom Metazoa; phylum Arthropoda; class Insecta; order Diptera; family Syrphidae; genus Cheilosia; species Cheilosia vernalis. The sequence goes on from OX421363.1 coordinate 5,835,357, forward strand.
GGGATTGGTTGTCTCTGCCAGAATTGGAGTGTAGACTGGGAATATTGGAGTCGTACTTCAAACAAATTCTGAGTACGCAAATTCAAATAGAACGTCTGAGTGGAGCAGATGACGTTGATAAGAATTCGAAAACTCGGAATGATATAGAGGACCTATACATCGAGACAAAATCCAATATCCTCTCGCTGATAAGCAAAACAAAAGCGACACTTGCGCCAGATGCTCTAAATGCTTCAATTGTGCCGCCACAAAATGTCTCTCGCTCAAATCTGCAGTGCCAAAAGATTCCCAAATTTTCGGGAAAGTATTCAGAGTACCCGAACTTTATTGGGATATTTAAAAAATTGGTGCACAATAATCTGAGCCTTGATAATTTGGAGCGTTTTAACTATTTAATTGATAGTTTGGAAGGGTCAGCATTAGCAGCGGTAAAGGAGTTTGAAGTCACCGACTTGAACTATACAAAGGCTTTCAATCGGTTGAAGGAAAGATTCGACAACAAAAACTTAATGCTCCAGGAGCACATAAAATCGTTGTTCGGGCTGTCGAAGGTGTCTCGAGGATCAGCATCTCAGTTAAGATCATTGGTGGATGCAGTAAACAATCACTTTTGCGCGATGCAGACGATAGGGTCGTTGGATAACATCGCAAATGCGTTGATTATTTACTTGGTGTGTGAAAGACTCGACACAGATTCGTTAATCAAATGGGAGGAGTCCATTGACTACTCGAAACTTAATACTTGGCATCAATGCGAGGAGGTTTTATCGCGGAGGTGCCAGAATTTGGAGGTGAGGGAATCAAAGCTATCAACGATTCCGTCCACTTCGCAAATGGCACAACAACACCAACCTACATCACGTCGAAATCGAGCACGATATTCAGGCAATACAAACAATACCTCTCTCGTTGTTTCGGGTATTAATTGCCAATATTGTAACCAGAGGGGACACATCATTGACTCTTGTTCATCGTTCAAAAACCTCAATGTCATGGCACGATTCGCTGAGGTAAAGAAACGTATGCTTTGCATTAACTGCCTGGGCGTAGGACATGCAGTAAAAAAGTGTACCGTAACAAAATGTCAGGTATGTGGTTGGCCACACCATTTGTTGTTGCATCGTTATGGTAACAGATCGCTGGAGGATAGTTCGCGGGCAGAGCCGGAAGTGGTGAACCCTGTTAACTCCTCGTTGCACTCGTCGATGCTAGAAATCGGTCAAGATAGGAACTCAGCTCAAGTAATCTTGGCCACGGCTGTCGTTCGTATTCAGGACAGTCATGGCCAGTTCCACGAAGTGAGGGCATTATTGGATTCAGCGTCACAGTTGAATTTTGTAACTGAGGCAGTCGTACAGCGACTGCATCTACGGAAGGCGCGTGCCGACACCATTGTCGCTGGGGTAGGAAAGAAGCCACTTGAAATTAAATATAGCACCAACATCGCTATTCAATCTCGGTTGACTGCGTTTGACACATCGGTTGAAGCGCTTATCTTACCCAAGATTACAGGTGTGCACCCAGAACGAGAAGTCGACGCAAAGGATTGGAACATTCCTGGAAATCTTCAGCTAGCGGATCCGAACTTTAATCTACCATCAACGGTTGATCTGTTAATTGGCGCCGACCTTTTTTATAATTTGTTATCGGTGGGCCAAATAAAGCTAGGGGATGGGTGCCCAACACTGCAAAAGACAGTATTTGGCTGGGTAGTGTCTGGAAAGACAAAAACAACCCGGATTCGTAACGCCCATTGTCACATTGTGGCGGACTGCCGCAACGTGGGCTCATCGTTGGATGAGCTGGTTGAACGGTTCTGGCAGATAGAAACCATTCAGTCGACTATGACGCCATTTACCGAAGAAGAGGACCGCTGCGAAACCCAATTTCGAAATACGACGAGACGAGACAAGGAAGGGAGATTTATCGTTAAGCTGCCGTTTAAAGCTGATCGAGATCAGTTAGGGGAATCATTACGCGGTGCAGAACGAAGATTCTTTAGCTTGGAGAGACGTTTGGAAAGGAATCCAGAACTTAAACGTCAGTATGCCGATTTCGTGCGAGAATACATGGACATGGGTCACATGATAAAGGTACCAACATGCAATCGGTCACGGGTAAAGTACTTCACTCCGCATCAGTGCGTCATGAAGCCAGATTCAACAACAACAAAGTTGAGAGTGGTGTTTGACTGCAGCTCGAGAACATCTACTAATTTGTCGTTAAACGATGTGCTTATGAAAGGGCCTGTAGTTCAAGACGAACTCTTCTCTATAGTACTGAGATTTCGGTGCTATCAGTTCGCTTTGACCGCAGATATTTCGAAAATGTATCGCCAAATATTAGTTGATGAACGAGATACATTCTATCAATGCATTCTGTGGCGAGATGATCCAAATAGGGAGCTAGATACCTATCGGCTACTTACGGTAACATATGGTACCACTTCAGCACCATATCTTGCCACCAGATGTTTGAATGCCTTAGCAGAGGAACACGGAGACTGCTATCCCGTAGGATCTGCAAAAATTAAGAACGACTTCTACATTGACGACCTAATTACAGGAGGAGATACGATCGAGGAAATTGATCGAATCTACAATGAAGTTCGGGCGGTGTTAAGTCAAGGGAAGTTCGACATTCGGAAGTGGTACTCCAGTGAGGCCAATTTTCTGCGGAAGATACCAGAAGGCGATAGAGAGAAACCCCTTCGAATTAACGATGCGGACATCATCAAAGCGTTGGGCATCGTGTGGAATCCAGAAAGCGATGAGTTGTGCTGCATGGACCCAAAAATTGTGACCTCTAACCGAGTTACAATGCGCAGTGTGCTATCGGAGATGTCTCAACTGTTTGATCCCCTCGGATTAATAAGTCCGATTATTGTAAGAGCAAAGGTCTTTATGCAAGATCTCTGGATTTCGAAGGTGAAGTGGGACGAATCGCTTTCACAAGATCTGCACACACAATGGAACTCGTTTAAAACCCAGTTGGCAGATCTGAGAAAGATACGGATGGAAAGGTGTGTGGTTCCAAAGGGACATTTTGAGATACATGGGTTTGCGGACGCATCGGGTAGAGCGTATGGATGTTGCATTTACATCCGGCACAAGGTTCAGGGCAATTTCGTCGTAAGGTTGTTCAGCGCTAAGTCACGAGTTGCTCCTCGGAAGGTGCAACCAATCCCTAGATTGGAACTGTGTGCAGCGGAATTGTTGGTATTGCTGCTTCAAAAGGTCCTAAAGAACGTGCCAAACCGAGTCCAATCCATCCACCTGTGGACAGACTCAGAAATTGTTCTGCATTGGCTGGCAAAGCATCCTTCGACATGGGAGACTTTCGTGGCGAATCGAGTTTCGCGGATTCAACAAGGATCTCACCAAGCTACTTGGAGACACGTGGGATCCAAGTCGAATCCAGCAGACATTGTTTCCCGAGGGGCTACAGTTCCCGATCTTCTGAACTCATTTTGGTTCAAAGGACCACCATTTTTGTACAAGGATCAGGAGTACTGGCCAAAGATAAAGCAAGTGCTGAAGCAGGAAGAGGTTCCAGATAAAAGGAACGTTCAAATATCGTTGTTGAGCGTAGAGACACAGCAAGAGTTCGTCCATCGATACACAAAATTTTCAAATTTCCAGAAGACTCTTCGCATTGTCTCGTATGTACGTCGCTATATTGATGGGTATCGGCAGCGGAGAGCACCAGTCACCGGGCCATTTACAAGACAGGAGTTGGACGAAACATTTTTACGGCTTGTATGGAATGTTCAACAGTCAGCCTTTGGCGAGGAAATAAAGTTGTTGCATGACAACGTGGAGTTATCGAAGCAATGCACCCTGAAGGCATTGGCGCCATTCCTCGAACGTCGCGGTGATATCCAGGTACTAAGAGTGGGAGGAAGGTTACAGAACGCTGATTTGCCATTCGAGGTGAAGCACCCACTGTTGTTGCCAAAGAATAACGTCTTCGTGCGACAATACATGGCGCATCTGCATCGCAAGAACTTTCACGCCGGACCCAGGCGTTGTTGGCAATCGCAAGGCAAACCGTGTGGATTGTTAACGGCAGGAACCTAGCCTCCAGCATTGTCAAGCAATGTGTTTTATGCTTCAGGTATCGGCCACGCCTACTGTACGAGGTGATGGGAAGCTTACCGAAGAACAGGGTCGAGTTAAGTAAACCATTTCTGATCGCAGGTGTTGATTTTTGCGGACCGCAGTACATCACAGAAGGAGTTAGAAGTCGACCCCCCAAAAAAGTTTATGTGGCTGTCTTCGTATGTTTTGGTTGCAAAGCAGTTCATCTGGAGGTTGTAGGGAATCTTACCTCCAAAGCATTTATAGCAGCTTTGAAGCGGTTCATAGCACGCCGTGGCTTGCCACAGCGCATATATTGCGATAACGCAACGAATTTTGTGGGAGCCAGGCGCGAATTAGAAGATCTCAAAAGGGCCTTCGTGCAGCAGCAAGCGAGTGGAGATATTCAGTCATGGTGCTCGGCGGAGGGGATTGAGTTCAAACACATTCCCCCGCGAGCCCCGCATTTTGGTGGGTTGTGGGAGGCCGCAGTAAAGTCGTTCAAGCATCATTTTCGTCGTGTGTCGTCTAAAAACATATTCAATTTTGAAGAATTAATGACTTTTGTTGTAGAGATTGAATCTGTTCTCAATTCCAGACCGATTTCGTCGATGTCGCCGGACCCGAACGACTATGAAGTGCTGACGCCTGGGCACTTCCTTATTGGGACTCCGCAGCGGGCTGTTCCCGAACCACTATCAGAGGAACCAAAATCGATGTCGGCTATTGAAAGATGGAAGCGCATCTCCGTATTACGGCAGCATTTCTGGGACCGTTGGCAGAAAGACTATCTGCTTGAGCTACAAGCCAAAACTAAATGGAGGGAAGCCGCGAACACAGAGCTGAGGCCGGATACCTTAGTACTTATCCAAGAAGACAACACGCCATCCAATCAGTGGCTTATTGGTCGTGTCGTAGCAACGATCAAAGGTGGAGACGCAAAAGTACGAGTCGTAGATGTGCGAACTAAAAATGGGGTCATCAGAAGAGCAATTCATCGATTAGCAGTTCTACCTGTAGATAATTGAATCAACTTCAAAATCAATGTTTTAATTATTGTAGTTACTTCAATGGGGGCCGGAATGTTTGGGCACCCTGTATTGTATTTCACTCTGAATAGTTGTTAATTGTTTTTCACTCAAGTTAAAAATTGCATATAAATAGAGATGGAATAAAGAGTTTTGGTTGTTAACAGTTGGAATAAGAACGGTCGTTTTCATTTCGTTGGACAGGCTTTCAGTTTTCGTTGCCGCTACAAAGAGCGAAAAATCTTAAATTTAATTTTCGAACCGTAAAACTATACGGAACATTTTGGTGCCGAAACCCGGGAATTATTTCCTAACCATCATATAGTTGTGGCCCTAAGATCGCGACATTTGTGAGTGTGTGGTGAATTGCTTATATCAATCACTCGTCATACCGAATGAAAAGCGTATAAACAATAGACATATAGCATTGTGATGAAAAAACATATTTCGAAACAGACAATAATTGCATAATACAGAAAGTGCAGTGACTGTGATAGTTGTTGCAAGCAGTGGACGAGTTTCTCTATCATCTGTCATCCCAACGGGTCGGTCGAGTTAGCAGATTACGTGGATAGTGCAGCATTGACAGCAGCTTTTGAGTCAACACTGGAGTTAGAGAGTTGAAATTCACCATATCAACAAACAAGGAGAAGCACACAGGTTTAGTTTAAAACTTGGAAACCAGGTTAGTGTCACGACTTATCCGTGCTACAAACTTGAAAAAAAAAAAAAAAAAGAGCTTAATACCGATTGCCGGTTCGATTCTTATTCTTAGCAAATATCAACCGATTAATCAATCAATCAAAGCTCTTCACGAAACTATTTGTTGTTTGAATTTCGTTGTTGATGAATCGTGAGGAATTATTGATTTGAGCGAGAAAAAAGAGACTGAGCAGTTTGTGGCACTGATATTTCGATATTGACTTATACATATCATATTATATTCTTTTATATTATATTGCATACATACATATATATAAAATAAATATTAGAACGACTGACTATGGAGCCAGATGGAAAGCCATCAGTTGGGGAAACGGCCACACCGTCGCTGAGCGAGTTAAAAACTCTTCGATCGTCAACCAAAGGCAGTATCACCCGAATTCGACAGGTGATTAACGATAAAGGGGATTGGTTGTCTCTGCCAGAATTGGAGTGTAGACTGGGAATATTGGAGTCGTACTTCAAACAAATTCTGAGTACGCAAATTCAAATAGAACGTCTGAGTGGAGCAGATGACGTTGATAAGAATTCGAAAACTCGGAATGATATAGAGGACCTATACATCGAGACAAAATCCAATATCCTCTCGCTGATAAGAAAAACAAAAGCGACACTTGCGCCAGATGCTCTAAATGCTTCAATTGTGCCGCCACAAAATGTCTCTCGCTCAAATCTGCAGTGCCAAAAGATTCCCAAATTTTCGGGAAAGTATTCAGAGTACCCGAACTTTATTGGGATATTTAAAAAATTGGTGCACAATAATCTGAGCCTTGATAATTTGGAGCGTTTTAACTATTTAATTGATAGTTTGGAAGGGTCAGCATTAGCAGCGGTAAAGGAGTTTGAAGTCACCGACTTGAACTATACAAAGGCTTTCAATCGGTTGAAGGAAAGATTCGACAACAAAAACTTAATGCTCCAGGAGCACATAAAATCGTTGTTCGGGCTGTCGAAGGTGTCTCGAGGATCAGCATCTCAGTTAAGATCATTGGTGGATGCAGTAAACAATCACTTTTGCGCGATGCAGACGATAGGGTCGTTGGATAACATCGCAAATGCGTTGATTATTTACTTGGTGTGTGAAAGACTCGACACAGATTCGTTAATCAAATGGGAGGAGTCCATTGACTACTCGAAACTTAATACTTGGCATCAATGCGAGGAGGTTTTATCGCGGAGGTGCCAGAATTTGGAGGTGAGGGAATCAAAGCTATCAACGATTCCGTCCACTTCGCAAATGGCACAACAACACCAACCTACATCACGTCGAAATCGAGCACGATATTCAGGCAATACAAACAATACCTCTCTCGTTGTTTCGGGTATTAATTGCCAATATTGTAACCAGAGGGGACACATCATTGGGTCGTATGAATAAACCGAAGCAAATGCTTTTACTCAAGAGAAATGTCAAAATCGAAGCTTTTGCTACGCTTCGTATGAATAAAAACCAATTTGAGTTAGTTCCAACTTTTGACATGTTCGAAAATCGGCGGCACTGACCTTTTACTCAGATCGGTATGAATAAAACTTATCTGACAAAGCAAATGCTATGCAAATTCTGAGTCTGCTATTTAGTTGACTTCGACCTTTTGCTAAATATTTTGTACGTACATTTTTAACATAAAACAATCTAAGAATTGTGAATTTTCATTGTTTTGTTTATAAATATTAAGTTGAATTAAGTTTGAATTAAACATGGATGCGATAAGTTTTCACATTATACCTGTTTTACCTGTTGTTGTTAACGTTCGTGCTAATGAAAAACAGTATAAAAAAAGAAGAATTGGTGACAATAACAACTTCAAGCAATTGTTTCGTTTCACGCGTGAAAATGTGAACTTTTTGGCTAATACGTTTCTAAATGATTATTTTGAGACACGAGGTGGTGCTCTTTCAAATGTCCAGAAAATGAAATCTTTCCTAAGGTATTTAGGAGATCCGGGCTTTCAGGTAAAGATTTCAAAATTCATGGCTGAACAAGTAAAAAAGTTATGTGTTTAGGTTGGTGTTGGAGAAGATCTTGGTGTTCATCAGTCAACCGTTTCCCTAACAAATTGGTATGTGTGTCAAAAAATAGTTCAACAAGCCGATGATTGGATACATTTTCCGACAACTGAGGAAGAAATCAAGCATCACCAAGCGATTTGGCAAAGAAAATTTATGTTTCCATGTGCAATTGGAGCTATAGATTGCACTCACATTGCAATAAAAAAGCCATCTATACATGGCGATGAGTATATAAATCGTAAGAATGTTGCTTCATTTAACGTACAAGCAACATGTGATGGTGATGAAAAGTTTACGAGTGTGAATTGTAAGTGGAGTGGATCTGTGCATGATGCACGTATTTGGAGAAATTCAAATATACAAAGTGTATTAAAGAGAAACATTGCTGGCGCGATTATTTTGGGTGATGAAGGATATCCTCTAACACCATGGCTTATGACAACTTATCGAAATCCTCACACCTTACTTGAAAGAAACTATAATAAAGTGCATAAAAGTGAACGGTGTATAATTGAACGTATTGTTACATTCGGGCTGGGATTCGTAAAGATAAAACACTATTCCGTTTAACTTCTCTAATAAAATTCACTTTTATTAAACTTTTATCGACTATTCTAATATTTCACTTATTAAGTACCAGAACACTATTACTTAAACAATTCTTCAACGTTTCAAACCAATCACTTAATTTACTCTATTACTTTTCACTTATTTATCTTCACAAACTATTACTATCTCGAACTTTAACCAATCACTGTTATAAATCAACTGTCTCGCCCTCTTCTAAAAGCTGTCCTTTTATACCCGCTCCGCCATCTGACGAGGACTTTCTAGCTAATTCTAAGTGGTTCTAGAACAAGGTTCAGTGGTGACAGATTCCAGTCTCCAATTGGAAGTGACACTTGAGTGGAACTTGTTTTGTGACTTTAAGGCCTGGTTTCATCAAACTGTCTAAGGCCTGGTTTCACCAAACCGTGACTAAGGGCTTGTTTCACCACTTAAGTTACACGATACCTTCCACGCCACAATATCCCCCTCTTAAACTTGTTCGTCCCGAACAAACTCGTTAACATTTTCACCATTATAACGATGAAGACGATCCACATGAACGACTTTCAGCTTGCCTCTTCCTCGTTGGATGCGATAGACAACGTCGTTGATGCGCTTTACGATTGTATAGGGCCCTTCCCAGTCTTGTTGCAACTTAGGCGATAAACCTTTCCTTCGATGAGGGTTATATAGCCATACCAGATCTCCTTCCTGGAATCCTGTAGTTGTCGTTTTAGTATCGTACCTCGTTTTCATGCGGTCACTGGCTATCTTAATCTTATCCCTAGTGTCTCGATGCACGTCCCTGATGATATCCCTGAGGTCTGTAACGTATTCCTCCTCATTCTTGGGCTCTTCGCATGGATATCCAAACATCAACTCGCTAGGTAGGCGGACTGTTCGACCAAATAATATTCCAGATGGAGTATGTCCTGTGGTGTTATGCACTGCTCCTCGATAAGCCAATAAGAACATGGGAATCTGCTTATCCCAGTCTCTCTGGTCTTCGCCAACGACCTTAGAGAGGTGTTCATTCAGTGTCCTGTTGAAGCGCTCCACCATCCCATCTGATTGTGGATGAAGCGGGGTTGTCCTTGTCTTGTGAATCCCGAGTAACTGGCACACTCCTTGGAAAATCTTCGACTCGAAGTTCCGTCCTTGGTCTGAATGCAGTTCCATTGGTACACCGAATCTGCTTACCCAGTTATTGACGATTTGCTCCACCACGGTTTTAGCTTCTTGATTTGGGATAGCAAATGCTTCAGGCCACTTACTGAAATAGTCCATAACAACGAGGATGTACCGATTTCCATTGTTTGTTTCAGGAAACGGTCCCGCAATATCAACTGCTATCCTTTCGAAAGGGGCTCCAACATTGTATTGATGCATTTTGCCACGGACTTTCAGTCTCGGACCTTTGCTGGCCGCACATGTAACGCATTTCCTGCACCAAGTTTCAACGTCCTCCCTTGAATGAATCCAGTAAAAGCGTTCCCGCACTTTTTCGAGCGTTTTATTGATTCCCAAGTGGCCTCCAGACACTCCATCATGCAATTCCCTGAGCACTTCCTTAACCTTTGACCTGGGTACAACAAGCTGCATTACGAACGACTTTCCATCCGGGCTTTCCCATCTTCTTTTTAGAATGCCGTCTTGTACGTGAAGGGAGTCCCACTGCGCCCAGTATGCCTTCAGCTCGGGGCTCCTATTGGATATCTCCTGCCAGTCTGGTTTTCCCTCATGCTCCTTCCAGGCGATAATCGGTTCGATATCCGGATCTTCCCTTTGAGCCTCCCGTATTTCCCGCGCACTCCAGCCACCAATGGGCATAGCTCTCACCCTTTGAACGGACGCGACTTCTTTTTCCTCGTGTCGTAAGCAATGTTTGCAATTTGCTTTGCACGGTCGACGGGAGAGAGCGTCTGCATTAGAGTGAAGACTTCCCTTTCGATGTTGTATTTCGTAGTCGTACATCTGCAGCCGTTCGATCCACCTTGCGACTTGGCCTTCAGGATTCTTAAAGTGCAGCAGCCACTTTAAAGATGCATGATCTGTGCGGATGATGAATTTCCGCCCATAAAGGTACTTATGGAAATGTTTTGTCGCCAATACCAAAGCAAGGAGTTCGCGCCTGGTAACACAGTAGTTCCTTTCTGGCTTTGAGAGAACTTTGCTGAAGTAGGAAACTACTTTCTCTTGGCCATCGTGCACCTGGGAAAGGACGGCTCCAATTCCCACATTACTAGCGTCTGCATCCACAATAAATGTTTTCCCAGGGGTGGGGTACGCTAGTATGGGGGCGTTGCACAACTGTTGCTTAAGTTCCTTGAAGCTGTTTTCGCACTCACCTGACCATTTGAATTGTTTGCCTTTTTCTGTCAGTTGATGCAAGCTCTTTGCGATCCTGGCAAAGTCCTTAACAAATCGTCTGTAATAGGTCGCAAGTCCCAGGAAGCTTCTCAGTTGATGTTTGTCTTTGGGAACCGGCCAGTTTTTCACTGCATCGACCTTCTCCGGATCAGTCTTGACTCCTTTGGAAGAGATGATGTGCCCGAGGTACTTCACTTCTGGTCTAAATAGCGAACACTTCTTCGGGTTAAGTTTTAGTTGCGCACTTCGTAGCCTTTGGAACACCTCCTTAAGGTTATCTCGATGTTCGTTAAATGTTTTTCCTACTACGATGACATCGTCCAGGTAGACCAAGCAGGTTTTCCACGTTAGTCCCAGCAAAACGCGCTCCATTAGACGTTCAAAGGTAGCCGGAGCATTGCACAGTCCAAATGGCATTACTGTAAACTGCCAAAGCCCGTTTCCTGCTGTGAATGCTGTTTTCTCGCGGTCTTCTGGATGGATCTGCACTTGCCAGTAGCCACTCTTCAGATCGAGAGTCGAAAACCATTTGGCTCCGGATAGTGTGTCCAGGGTGTCGTCAATTCTTGGAAGGGGGTAGCTATCCTTCTTGGTGACGTTGTTGAGTTGGCGATAGTCCACGCAGAATCTCGTACTTCCGTCTTTCTTCTTGACCAAGACGACCGGCGATGCCCACGGACTTTTTGAGCTTTCAATCAGTCCCTCCTTTTCCATCGTCGAAACCATTTCTGCAACCTCCGTCTGCTTAGCCAATGGTAGTCGTCGGGGAGGCTGACGAATCGGTCTCGCATCTCCGGTGTCGATTCGGTGTTCTACGAGATGTGTTCGGCCATACTCGCTGTTCTGCGAAGCAAATATATCAGCGAACTCGTTGATTAAACTACCTGCCATGGACCGCTGCTCCTGATCCAGCTCGCACTCTCCGAGTATATTCTTTTTCATCTCCGATATCTCCGTAGGTCTAACCGCTTTCACATCACTTGCATTGGACAATTTTGTGACCGCAGTAATCGGTACGCACTTTCCAATCATTTCCCCTTGCTTTAGTTTCACGCTTTTGTTTTCCACATTGAGGACACGAACGGGAACCAAGTTGTTCTTAGGTTCAACCAGCATCTTTCCGACGATATACCTCTGATAATAATTTTCTGCATCTGGCTCGACTAGGTAGAATCGGTGGCTCCCAGGGTCGCCTTCCAGCTTTGTCCAAATAACTGTTTCTGACGAAGGTGGTAGTATTTCGTCCTCACTTACAACTGTCCGTAGAGCTGCGACGTTCTCGTTCCCGTAAACCATCGGAATCTCGACGTTCTTGTACTTTATAACTTGCAAACCGATGTCGAGTACTATATCATGCGTCTTCATAAAGTCGATTCCGATGATGCATTCGTCACATATATCAGCCACTAAGAATGCATGGGAGAAGACTATTCCTGCAAGGTTTATCGTCAAGAGTACCTCACCATACACCTTTGCTGTTGCTCCAGTTGCTGTTTTCAGACAGTAGCTGCTGGTGTTGTGCAGCCATGCTTGGCGAACGATGTCCCTTCTGACTATGGAAGCGGTGGCACCTGTATCGATTGTGGCGACACACTTTTTCTGGCCGATATGGGCTTCCACTGTCAGACTCCTATTACATCGTTTGGTCTGGGAAACCTGAATTGTGGTCCTGGGGGCGTCGATTCCAGATGTTCCATCCGCCGAAAGCTCAAACGCCTCCTCGTTCCTAGCTCTGCAATGTGGACAACTGCCCTGTCTACGTTCGGCTCTGCACTGTCGTTGTAGATGTCCAATTTTATTGCAGTTCCAGCAACGGATCGGTCCCCTTCGAGAACTGTTACGGTCGACTACTTCTGTTCTCTGGCACGAGCATTCAACGGATGTCATTTCTCTCACGCGGTGAAATCCTTGAGATGCTTGGTCAGCAGCTCTCATGGTTAAAGCAAATGCCAGTGCCTCAGGAAGAGTTCTCTTTCCAGCCATTCGTAGAGCCATCTGCAGTTGTCTGTCCTCTATGGCTTGTGTAAATGCCTCAATAGCCATTTCATTGATGACATCCTCGCCGGCATTGGGATAAGACAAGTGCGCTAGCCGTTCGATATCAGCTTGCAGTTGCTGGAGTGTTTCTCCCCTCTTCTGGATTCGACTGCGAAGTTGCACTCTATATACTTGCTGCATATGGTCGTCACCGAATCGCATCTCAATAGCCTTCACCAATGCATCGTAGTCGCGTTGTTTTTCTGCTGAGACAGTTTGAAGCAATTCTGCAGCTGTACCTCGTAATGCGAGTGTTAATGCAATCGACTTTTCCTCGTCGTCCCATCCATTGGTCGTTGCAGCTGCTTCGAACTGTCTCTTATAAATTGGCCATGATGTTTGACCATCAAAAACGGGTGGTTGCATCTCCTTCCTTCTTGGGCAGTCAGCAGAATATTCCCGAGCCTTCTGTTTCTTGACTATTTCGAGCTCTTTAGTTATATTCTTGATGTTTGTTCCGAGCTCTTTAGCTATGTTCTCGATGTTTGTCTCGTGTTTTTGAAACGTTTTGTTAATTTCCTCAAACTTTGTTTCATGCTCGTTTAATTTTTCATCAATCGCGTCGATTTTTACATCTAGAACATTCTTAAATTCTTCCACTGCATCTTTTTGTGCGGCGACAATGGAATTTGTCTGATCTTCAAGAGAATTTTTCTGTTCTTCTAGAGAATTTTTCTGTTCTGCGAACTTCAATTCCATGGAATTCTTCTGCTCTTCGAACTTCAATTCCATAGAATTTTTCTGTTGTTCAAGAGAATTCTTTTGTTCTGCGAACTTAGATTCCATAGAGTTTTTCTGTTCTGCGAACTTAGATTCCATAGAATTTTTCTGTTCAGCGAACTTAGACTCCATAGAATTTTTCTGTTCTTCTATCTTGACAAGAAGCAATTCCATCATAGCGCTAATATCAACGCTTGTACTTACTTGTTCTTCTGCCACGTCGAATAGCATGGTTTTCGGATCTTCTCCCTCGTTTTGGACAGCTTCCTGCAGACGAAGTATGAGGTCACTTTTCCCTCCAGCTGTGGAGAGATTCCGCTTTTCTAGTTCACTTTTCAATTGGGGTATGCTTAGTTGCAGCAATATACGACCCATTTTGTTTGTCTCTTGTAATTTAGAAATTCACACAAATTCACTTCTTTTTTTTTTTTTTTTTTTTCTTTTTTTTTTACTACACTTAGACACTTAGCACAGAATAAGTTTTATCCCACTTCTGACACCAATGTTACATTCGGGCTGGGATTCGTAAAGATAAAACACTATTCCGTTTAACTTCTCTAATAAAATTCACTTTTATTAAACTTTTATCGACTATTCTAATATTTCACTTATTAAGTACCAGAACACTATTACTTAAACAATTCTTCAACGTTTCAAACCAATCACTTAATTTACTCTATTACTTTTCACTTATTTATCTTCACAAACTATTACTATCTCGAACTTTAACCAATCACTGTTATAAATCAACTGTCTCGCCCTCTTCTAAAAGCTGTCCTTTTATACCCGCTCCGCCATCTGACGAGGACTTTCTAGCTAATTCTAAGTGGTTCTAGAACAAGGTTCAGTGGTGACAGATTCCAGTCTCCAATTGGAAGTGACACTTGAGTGGAACTTGTTTTGTGACTTTAAGGCCTGGTTTCATCAAACTGTCTAAGGCCTGGTTTCACCAAACCGTGACTAAGGGCTTGTTTCACCACTTAAGTTACACGATACCTTCCACGCCACAGTATGTTCGGTCAAATTAAGCAAAGATTCCCAATTTTGCAATCAAAAATACGAATGACTACAGAAAGAACACCTTCAATGATTGTAGCTTGCTTTGTGCTTCATAATGTAGCAAAATTTTTAAAAGATCCAGATTTCCAATTGCCAGAACAACCAATTTTAAATATGGAAGATGTAGTATCTGGAGTGGTGGAAACTAACGATACTGCCTTCAGACAAGGACAAAGAAGACGAAACAATATTGCTAGCTATTTAGGTAGACATATGTAAAACAAAAACAAATGTGTATAGTGTACATATATGTGATTTATTGTGATAACATTTTTAAAATTAAAAAAACAGCTTTGTTAAATATTCTCATTCTAATTTTTTTAATTTAGCTGCTAAAAGTTTTTCCTTCATATTTAATACAATCATTTTCTTCGCATGCTCCTCTTGGCTTCTTGCTTCTTGTGCTTGTAACATTTTATTCTGCAAATCTATCAATTTTAGCTGATTTTGAAGAACTGTTGTTTGTAGATCAGTAGCGTAACTCTGTTACGAATAAAAAATCAAAAGAATGAGTTATACCATTCACTTAAAACAAATTAAAATTACCGTTGCAGATATCCGACGTCTTTTGGCCGATGATTGCGGCGGTGTGGATGACACCACAACTTCCTCCACATCTGAAGACTCCCTTTTAGAAGTGGAAGGAATTCCTATCTCAAAACCACCTGTATTTTTAAAAGAAGAGAAGAATTAAATTGCTCATCAATACATGTACATATCTACGTAAAAAACACTATTTACTTTCGATACAAGTAATGCTGGGATTACTTTTGGCCTGAAGTAAGTTCAACAGCAGTTGCTCGGATTCCTTCAACCGAATGGGTATATTTCCCGTTGCCTTCATATCAGACTTTTTCTTGACCCTTTGCTTTAAATTTGCAACTTTCTTAACAATCTTGTCTGGCGTGTACAAAATTGAACATTTGGCCAATAAAATATCACACATTTTAAGAGCAGCGTTTTTTTTTAATGTCTTTATATTGGGTGTTTGAGATTTGCTTAGTAAAATCTTTCCTACCGCTTCTATGGCCTGGACAAAGACCAACTCATTTTGGTCACTCTTTGCAGTAGACGAGGTAGATGGAAGTTCCTCATCGTCTGCAAAAAATTCAAAAGAATCAATTAAAACTCGAATACAGATGCACTTATGCTTACCATCATATAACTCTTCCATATAATAGTCCTCTTCGTCGCTCAGCATATTTGTTTCTTTTTTTAAAATTATTTTCCGCTGTTCTTTTGAATTTGGTTGACTTTTGGTGATTTTTCCACAAAAATCTATAATTTAAAAATAAACAAACAGTTGACAGTTGTCACTTGCCAAGTTTGACAGGAACTGGCAAGGCAAGTACACGTACAGCAAAGTAAAAGCTATGTTCGAATTTTCGAACTTACTTTAGCAAAGTAGGTTTTTATTCATACCGATTCAAAGCAAATGCTAAGGGCTTTTACTTTGCTACAACCTTTTGCTCAAAGCAAATGCTAGTTTTTATTCATACGACCCATTGACTCTTGTTCATCGTTCAAAAACCTCAATGTCATGGCACGATTCGCTGAGGTAAAGAAACGTATGCTTTGCATTAACTGCCTGGGCGTAGGACATGCAGTAAAAAAGTGTACCGTAACAAAATGTCAGGTATGTGGTTGGCCACACCATTTGTTGTTGCATCGTTATGGTAACAGATCGCTGGAGGATAGTTCGCGGGCAGAGCCGGAAGTGGTGAACCCTGTTAACTCCTCGTTGCACTCGTCGATGCTAGAAATCGGTCAAGATAGGAACTCAGCTCAAGTAATCTTGGCCACGGCTGTCGTTCGTATTCAGGACAGTCATGGCCAGTTCCACGAAGTGAGGGCATTATTGGATTCAGCGTCACAGTTGAATTTTGTAACTGAGGCAGTCGTACAGCGACTGCATCTACGGAAGGCGCGTGCCGACACCATTGTCGCTGGGGTAGGAAAGAAGCCACTTGAAATTAAATATAGCACCAACATCGCTATTCAATCTCGGTTGACTGCGTTTGACACATCGGTTGAAGCGCTTATCTTACCCAAGATTACAGGTGTGCACCCAGAACGAGAAGTCGACGCAAAGGATTGGAACATTCCTGGAAATCTTCAGCTAGCGGATCCGAACTTTAATCTACCATCAACGGTTGATCTGTTAATTGGCGCCGACCTTTTTTATAATTTGTTATCGGTGGGCCAAATAAAGCTAGGGGATGGGTGCCCAACACTGCAAAAGACAGTATTTGGCTGGGTAGTGTCTGGAAAGACAAAAACAACCCGGATTCGTAACGCCCATTGTCACATTGTGGCGGACTGCCGCAACGTGGGCTCATCGTTGGATGAGCTGGTTGAACGGTTCTGGCAGATAGAAACCATTCAGTCGACTATGACGCCATTTACCGAAGAAGAGGACCGCTGCGAAACCCAATTTCGAAATACGACGAGACGAGACAAGGAAGGGAGATTTATCGTTAAGCTGCCGTTTAAAGCTGATCGAGATCAGTTAGGGGAATCATTACGCGGTGCAGAACGAAGATTCTTTAGCTTGGAGAGACGTTTGGAAAGGAATCCAGAACTTAAACGTCAGTATGCCGATTTCGTGCGAGAATACATGGACATGGGTCACATGATAAAGGTACCAACATGCAATCGGTCACGGGTAAAGTACTTCACTCCGCATCAGTGCGTCATGAAGCCAGATTCAACAACAACAAAGTTGAGAGTGGTGTTTGACTGCAGCTCGAGAACATCTACTAATTTGTCGTTAAACGATGTGCTTATGAAAGGGCCTGTAGTTCAAGACGAACTCTTCTCTATAGTACTGAGATTTCGGTGCTATCAGTTCGCTTTGACCGCAGATATTTCGAAAATGTATCGCCAAATATTAGTTGATGAACGAGATACATTCTATCAATGCGTTCTGTGGCGAGATGATCCAAATAGGGAGCTAGATACCTATCGGCTACTTACGGTAACATATGGTACCACTTCAGCACCATATCTTGCCACCAGATGTTTGAATGCCTTAGCAGAGGAACACGGAGACTGCTATCCCGTAGGATCTGCAAAAATTAAGAACGACTTCTACATTGACGACCTAATTACAGGAGGAGATACGATCGAGGAAATTGATCGAATCTACAATGAAGTTCGGGCGGTGTTAAGTCAAGGGAAGTTCGACATTCGGAAGTGGTACTCCAATGAGGCCAATTTTCTGCGGAAGATACCAGAAGGCGATAGAGAGAAACCCCTTCGAATTAACGATGCGGACATCATCAAAGCGTTGGGCATCGTGTGGGATCCAGAAAGCGATGAGTTGTGCTGCATGGACCCAAAAATTGTGACCTCTAACCGAGTTACAATGCGCAGTGTGCTATCGGAGATGTCTCAACTGTTTGATCCCCTCGGATTAATAAGTCCGATTATTGTAAGAGCAAAGGTCTTTATGCAAGATCTCTGGATTTCGAAGGTGAAGTGGGACGAATCGCTTTCACAAGATCTGCACACACAATGGAACTCGTTTAAAACCCAGTTGGCAGATCTGAGAAAGATACGGATGGAAAGGTGTGTGGTTCCAAAGGGACATTTTGAGATACATGGGTTTGCGGACGCATCGGGTAGAGCGTATGGATGTTGCATTTACATCCGGCACAAGGTTCAGGGCAATTTCGTCGTAAGGTTGTTCAGCGCTAAGTCACGAGTTGCTCCTCGGAAGGTGCAACCAATCCCTAGATTGGAACTGTGTGCAGCGGAATTGTTGGTATTGCTGCTTCAAAAGGTCCTAAAGAACGTGCCAAACCGAGTCCAATCCATCCACCTGTGGACAGACTCAGAAATTGTTCTGCATTGGCTGGCAAAGCATCCTTCGACATGGGAGACTTTCGTGGCGAATCGAGTTTCGCGGATTCAACAAGGATCTCACCAAGCTACTTGGAGACACGTGGGATCCAAGTCGAATCCAGCAGACATTGTTTCCCGAGGGGCTACAGTTCCCGATCTTCTGAACTCATTTTGGTTCAAAGGACCACCATTTTTGTACAAGGATCAGGAGTACTGGCCAAAGATAAAGCAAGTGCTGAAGCAGGAAGAGGTTCCAGATAAAAGGAACGTTCAAATATCGTTGTTGAGCGTAGAGACACAGCAAGAGTTCGTCCATCGATACACAAAATTTTCAAATTTCCAGAAGACTCTTCGCATTGTCTCGTATGTACGTCGCTATATTGATGGGTATCGGCAGCGGAGAGCACCAGTCACCGGGCCATTTACAAGACAGGAGTTGGACGAAACATTTTTACGGCTTGTATGGAATGTTCAACAGTCAGCCTTTGGCGAGGAAATAAAGTTGTTGCATGACAACGTGGAGTTATCGAAGCAATGCACCCTGAAGGCATTGGCGCCATTCCTCGAACGTCGCGGTGATATCCAGGTACTAAGAGTGGGAGGAAGGTTACAGAACGCTGATTTGCCATTCGAGGTGAAGCACCCACTGTTGTTGCCAAAGAATAACGTCTTCGTGCGACAATACATGGCGCATCTGCATCGCAAGAACTTTCACGCCGGACCCCAGGCGTTGTTGGCAATCGCAAGGCAAACCGTGTGGATTGTTAACGGCAGGAACCTAGCCTCCAGCATTGTCAAGCAATGTGTTTTATGCTTCAGGTATCGGCCACGCCTACTGTACGAGGTGATGGGAAGCTTACCGAAGAACAGGGTCGAGTTAAGTAAACCATTTCTGATCGCAGGTGTTGATTTTTGCGGACCGCAGTACATCACAGAAGGAGTTAGAGGTCGACCCCCCAAAAAAGTTTATGTGGCTGTCTTCGTATGTTTTGGTTGCAAAGCAGTTCATCTGGAGGTTGTAGGGAATCTTACCTCCAAAGCATTTATAGCAGCTTTGAAGCGGTTCATAGCACGCCGTGGCTTGCCACAGCGCATATATTGCGATAACGCAACGAATTTTGTGGGAGCCAGGCGCGAATTAGAAGATCTCAAAAGGGCCTTCGTGCAGCAGCAAGCGAGTGGAGATATTCAGTCATGGTGCTCGGCGGAGGGGATTGAGTTCAAACACATTCCCCCGCGAGCCCCGCATTTTGGTGGGTTGTGGGAGGCCGCAGTAAAGTCGTTCAAGCATCATTTTCGTCGTGTGTCGTCTAAAAACATATTCAATTTTGAAGAATTAATGACTTTTGTTGTAGAGATTGAATCTGTTCTCAATTCCAGACCGATTTCGTCGATGTCGCCGGACCCGAACGACTATGAAGTGCTGACGCCTGGGCACTTCCTTATTGGGACTCCGCAGCGGGCTGTTCCCGAACCACTATCAGAGGAACCAAAATCGATGTCGGCTATTGAAAGATGGAAGCGCATCTCCGTATTACGGCAGCATTTCTGGGACCGTTGGCAGAAAGACTATCTGCTTGAGCTACAAGCCAAAACTAAATGGAGGGAAGCCGCGAACACAGAGCTGAGGCCGGATACCTTAGTACTTATCCAAGAAGACAACACGCCATCCAATCAGTGGCTTATTGGTCGTGTCGTAGCAACGATCAAAGGTGGAGACGCAAAAGTACGAGTCGTAGATGTGCGAACTAAAAATGGGGTCATCAGAAGAGCAATTCATCGATTAGCAGTTCTACCTGTAGATAATTGAATCATCTTCAAAATCAATTTTTTAATTATTGTAGTTACTTCAATGGGGGCCGGAATGTTTGGGCACCCTGTATTGTATTTCACTCTGAATAGTTGTTAATTGTTTTTCACTCAAGTTAAAAATTGCATATAAATAGAGATGGAATAAAGAGTTTTGGTTGTTAACAGTTGGAATAAGAAGAACGGTCGTTTTCATTTCGTTGGACAGGCTTTCAGTTTTCGTTGCCGCTACAAAGAGCGAAAAATCTTAAATTTAATTTTCGAACCGTAAAACTATACGGAACATTTTGGTGCCGAAACCCGGGAATTATTTCCTAACCATCATATAGTTGTGGCCCTAAGATCGCGACATTTGTGAGTGTGTGGTGAATTGCTTATATCAATCACTCGTCATACCGAATGAAAAGCGTATAAACAATAGACATATAGCATTGTGATGAAAAAACATATTTCGAAACAGACAATAATTGCATAATACAGAAAGTGCAGTGACTGTGATAGTTGTTGCAAGCAGTGGACGAGTTTCTCTATCATCTGTCATCCCAACGGGTCGGTCGAGTTAGCAGATTACGTGGATAGTGCAGCATTGACAGCAGCTTTTGAGTCAACACTGGAGTTAGAGAGTTGAAATTCACCATATCAACAAACAAGGAGAAGCACACAGGTTTAGTTTAAAACTTGGAAACCAGGTTAGTGTCACGACTTATCCGTGCTACAAACTTGAAAAAAAAAAAAAAAAAAAGAGCTTAATACCGATTGCCGGTTCGATTCTTATTCTTAGCAAATATCAACCGATTAATCAATCAATCAAAGCTCTTCACGAAACTATTTGTTGTTTGAATTTCGTTGTTGATGAATCGTGAGGAATTATTGATTTGAGCGAGAAAAAAGAGACTGAGCAGTTTGTGGCACTGATATTTCGATATTGACTTATACATATCATATTATATTCTTTTATATTATATTGCATACATACATATATATAAAATAAATATTAGAACGACTGACTATGGAGCCAGATGGAAAGCCATCAGTTGGGGAAACGGCCACACCGTCGCTGAGCGAGTTAAAAACTCTTCGATCGTCAACCAAAGGCAGTATCACCCGAATTCGACAGGTGATTAACGATAAAGGGGATTGGTTGTCTCTGCCAGAATTGGAGTGTAGACTGGGAATATTGGAGTCGTACTTCAAACAAATTCTGAGTACGCAAATTCAAATAGAACGTCTGAGTGGAGCAGATGACGTTGATAAGAATTCGAAAACTCGGAATGATATAGAGGACCTATACATCGAGACAAAATCCAATATCCTCTCGCTGATAAGCTAAACAAAAGCGACACTTGCGCCAGATGCTCTAAATGCTTCAATTGTGCCGCCACAAAATGTCTCTCGCTCAAATCTGCAGTGCCAAAAGATTCCCAAATTTTCGGGAAAGTATTCAGAGTACCCGAACTTTATTGGGATATTTAAAAAATTGGTGCACAATAATCTGAGCCTTGATAATTTGGAGCGTTTTAACTATTTAATTGATAGTTTGGAAGGGTCAGCATTAGCAGCGGTAAAGGAGTTTGAAGTCACCGACTTGAACTATACAAAGGCTTTCAATCGGTTGAAGGAAAGATTCGACAACAAAAACTTAATGCTCCAGGAGCACATAAAATCGTTGTTCGGGCTGTCGAAGGTGTCTCGAGGATCAGCATCTCAGTTAAGATCATTGGTGGATGCAGTAAACAATCACTTTTGCGCGATGCAGACGATAGGGTCGTTGGATAACATCGCAAATGCGTTGATTATTTACTTGGTGTGTGAAAGACTCGACACAGATTCGTTAATCAAATGGGAGGAATCCATTGACTACTCGAAACTTAATACTTGGCATCAATGCGAGGAGGTTTTATCGCGGAGGTGCCAGAATTTGGAGGTGAGGGAATCAAAGCTATCAACGATTCCGTCCACTTCGCAAATGGCACAACAACACCAACCTACATCACGTCGAAATCGAGCACGATATTCAGGCAATACAAACAATACCTCTCTCGTTGTTTCGGGTATTAATTGCCAATATTGTAACCAGAGGGGACACATCATTGACTCTTGTTCATCGTTCAAAAACCTCAATGTCATGGCACGATTCGCTGAGGTAAAGAAACGTATGCTTTGCATTAACTGCCTGGGCGTAGGACATGCAGTAAAAAAGTGTACCGTAACAAAATGTCAGGTATGTGGTTGGCCACACCATTTGTTGTTGCATCGTTATGGTAACAGATCGCTGGAGGATAGTTCGCGGGCAGAGCCGGAAGTGGTGAACCCTGTTAACTCCTCGTTGCACTCGTCGATGCTAGAAATCGGTCAAGATAGGAACTCAGCTCAAGTAATCTTGGCCACGGCTGTCGTTCGTATTCAGGACAGTCATGGCCAGTTCCACGAAGTGAGGGCATTATTGGATTCAGCGTCACAGTTGAATTTTGTAACTGAGGCAGTCGTACAGCGACTGCATCTACGGAAGGCGCGTGCCGACACCATTGTCGCTGGGGTAGGAAAGAAGCCACTTGAAATTAAATATAGCACCAACATCGCTATTCAATCTCGGTTGACTGCGTTTGACACATCGGTTGAAGCGCTTATCTTACCCAAGATTACAGGTGTGCACCCAGAACGAGAAGTCGACGCAAAGGATTGGAACATTCCTGGAAATCTTCAGCTAGCGGATCCGAACTTTAATCTACCATCAACGGTTGATCTGTTAATTGGCGCCGACCTTTTTTATAATTTGTTATCGGTGGGCCAAATAAAGCTAGGGGATGGGTGCCCAACACTGCAAAAGACAGTATTTGGCTGGGTAGTGTCTGGAAAGACAAAAACAACCCGGATTCGTAACGCCCATTGTCACATTGTGGCGGACTGCCGCAACGTGGGCTCATCGTTGGATGAGCTGGTTGAACGGTTCTGGCAGATAGAAACCATTCAGTCGACTATGACGCCATTTACCGAAGAAGAGGACCGCTGCGAAACCCAATTTCGAAATACGACGAGACGAGACAAGGAAGGGAGATTTATCGTTAAGCTGCCGTTTAAAGCTGATCGAGATCAGTTAGGGGAATCATTACGCGGTGCAGAACGAAGATTCTTTAGCTTGGAGAGACGTTTGGAAAGGAATCCAGAACTTAAACGTCAGTATGCCGATTTCGTGCGAGAATACATGGACATGGGTCACATGATAAAGGTACCAACATGCAATCGGTCACGGGTAAAGTACTTCACTCCGCATCAGTGCGTCATGAAGCCAGATTCAACAACAACAAAGTTGAGAGTGGTGTTTGACTGCAGCTCGAGAACATCTACTAATTTGTCGTTAAACGATGTGCTTATGAAAGGGCCTGTAGTTCAAGACGAACTCTTCTCTATAGTACTGAGATTTCGGTGCTATCAGTTCGCTTTGACCGCAGATATTTCGAAAATGTATCGCCAAATATTAGTTGATGAACGAGATACATTCTATCAATGCATTCTGTGGCGAGATGATCCAAATAGGGAGCTAGATACCTATCGGCTACTTACGGTAACATATGGTACCACTTCAGCACCATATCTTGCCACCAGATGTTTGAATGCCTTAGCAGAGGAACACGGAGACTGCTATCCCGTAGGATCTGCAAAAATTAAGAACGACTTCTACATTGACGACCTAATTACAGGAGGAGATACGATCGAGGAAATTGATCGAATCTACAATGAAGTTCGGGCGGTGTTAAGTCAAGGGAAGTTCGACATTCGGAAGTGGTACTCCAATGAGGCCAATTTTCTGCGGAAGATACCAGAAGGCGATAGAGAGAAACCCCTTCGAATTAACGATGCGGACATCATCAAAGCGTTGGGCATCGTGTGGGATCCAGAAAGCGATGAGTTGTGCTGCATGGACCCAAAAATTGTGACCTCTAACCGAGTTACAATGCGCAGTGTGCTATCGGAGATGTCTCAACTGTTTGATCCCCTCGGATTAATAAGTCCGATTATTGTAAGAGCAAAGGTCTTTATGCAAGATCTCTGGATTTCGAAGGTGAAGTGGGACGAATCGCTTTCACAAGATCTGCACACACAATGGAACTCGTTTAAAACCCAGTTGGCAGATCTGAGAAAGATACGGATGGAAAGGTGTGTGGTTCCAAAGGGACATTTTGAGATACATGGGTTTGCGGACGCATCGGGTAGAGCGTATGGATGTTGCATTTACATCCGGCACAAGGTTCAGGGCAATTTCGTCGTAAGGTTGTTCAGCGCTAAGTCACGAGTTGCTCCTCGGAAGGTGCAACCAATCCCTAGATTGGAACTGTGTGCAGCGGAATTGTTGGTATTGCTGCTTCAAAAGGTCCTAAAGAACGTGCCAAACCGAGTCCAATCCATCCACCTGTGGACAGACTCAGAAATTGTTCTGCATTGGCTGGCAAAGCATCCTTCGACATGGGAGACTTTCGTGGCGAATCGAGTTTCGCGGATTCAACAAGGATCTCACCAAGCTACTTGGAGACACGTGGGATCCAAGTCGAATCCAGCAGACATTGTTTCCCGAGGGGCTACAGTTCCCGATCTTCTGAACTCATTTTGGTTCAAAGGACCACCATTTTTGTACAAGGATCAGGAGTACTGGCCAAAGATAAAGCAAGTGCTGAAGCAGGAAGAGGTTCCAGATAAAAGGAACGTTCAAATATCGTTGTTGAGCGTAGAGACACAGCAAGAGTTCGTCCATCGATACACAAAATTTTCAAATTTCCAGAAGACTCTTCGCATTGTCTCGTATGTACGTCGCTATATTGATGGGTATCGGCAGCGGAGAGCACCAGTCACCGGGCCATTTACAAGACAGGAGTTGGACGAAACATTTTTACGGCTTGTATGGAATGTTCAACAGTCAGCCTTTGGCGAGGAAATAAAGTTGTTGCATGACAACGTGGAGTTATCGAAGCAATGCACCCTGAAGGCATTGGCGCCATTCCTCGAACGTCGCGGTGATATCCAGGTACTAAGAGTGGGAGGAAGGTTACAGAACGCTGATTTGCCATTCGAGGTGAAGCACCCACTGTTGTTGCCAAAGAATAACGTCTTCGTGCGACAATACATGGCGCATCTGCATCGCAAGAACTTTCACGCCGGACCCCAGGCGTTGTTGGCAATCGCAAGGCAAACCGTGTGGATTGTTAACGGCAGGAACCTAGCCTCCAGCATTGTCAAGCAATGTGTTTTATGCTTCAGGTATCGGCCACGCCTACTGTACGAGGTGATGGGAAGCTTACCGAAGAACAGGGTCGAGTTAAGTAAACCATTTCTGATCGCAGGTGTTGATTTTTGCGGACCGCAGTACATCACAGAAGGAGTTAGAGGTCGACCCCCCAAAAAAGTTTATGTGGCTGTCTTCGTATGTTTTGGTTGCAAAGCAGTTCATCTGGAGGTTGTAGGGAATCTTACCTCCAAAGCATTTATAGCAGCTTTGAAGCGGTTCATAGCACGCCGTGGCTTGCCACAGCGCATATATTGCGATAACGCAACGAATTTTGTGGGAGCCAGGCGCGAATTAGAAGATCTCAAAAGGGCCTTCGTGCAGCAGCAAGCGAGTGGAGATATTCAGTCATGGTGCTCGGCGGAGGGGATTGAGTTCAAACACATTCCCCCGCGAGCCCCGCATTTTGGTGGGTTGTGGGAGGCCGCAGTAAAGTCGTTCAAGCATCATTTTCGTCGTGTGTCGTCTAAAAACATATTCAATTTTGAAGAATTAATGACTTTTGTTGTAGAGATTGAATCTGTTCTCAATTCCAGACCGATTTCGTCGATGTCGCCGGACCCGAACGACTATGAAGTGCTGACGCCTGGGCACTTCCTTATTGGGACTCCGCAGCGGGCTGTTCCCGAACCACTATCAGAGGAACCAAAATCGATGTCGGCTATTGAAAGATGGAAGCGCATCTCCGTATTACGGCAGCATTTCTGGGACCGTTGGCAGAAAGACTATCTGCTTGAGCTACAAGCCAAAACTAAATGGAGGGAAGCCGCGAACACAGATGCTTACCTCCAAAGCATTTATAGCAGCTTTGAAGCGGTTCATAGCACGCCGTGGCTTGCCACAGCGCATATATTGCGATAACGCAACGAATTTTGTGGGAGCCAGGCGCGAATTAGAAGATCTCAAAAGGGCCTTCGTGCAGCAGCAAGCGAGTGGAGATATTCAGTCATGGTGCTCGGCGGAGGGGATTGAGTTCAAACACATTCCCCCGCGAGCCCCGCATTTTGGTGGGTTGTGGGAGGCCGCAGTAAAGTCGTTCAAGCATCATTTTCGTCGTGTGTCGTCTAAAAACATATTCAATTTTGAAGAATTAATGACTTTTGTTGTAGAGATTGAATCTGTTCTCAATTCCAGACCGATTTCGTCGATGTCGCCGGACCCGAACGACTATGAAGTGCTGACGCCTGGGCACTTCCTTATTGGGACTCCGCAGCGGGCTGTTCCCGAACCACTATCAGAGGAACCAAAATCGATGTCGGCTATTGAAAGATGGAAGCGCATCTCCGTATTACGGCAGCATTTCTGGGACCGTTGGCAGAAAGACTATCTGCTTGAGCTACAAGCCAAAACTAAATGGAGGGAAGCCGCGAACACAGAGCTGAGGCCGGATACCTTAGTACTTATCCAAGAAGACAACACGCCATCCAATCAGTGGCTTATTGGTCGTGTCGTAGCAACGATCAAAGGTGGAGACGCAAAAGTACGAGTCGTAGATGTGCGAACTAAAAATGGGGTCATCAGAAGAGCAATTCATCGATTAGCAGTTCTACCTGTAGATAATTGAATCAACTTCAAAATCAATGTTTTAATTATTGTAGTTACTTCAATGGGGGCCGGAATGTTTGGGCACCCTGTATTGTATTTCACTCTGAATAGTTGTTAATTGTTTTTCACTCAAGTTAAAAATTGCATATAAATAGAGATGGAATAAAGAGTTTTGGTTGTTAACAGTTGGAATAAGAAGAACGGTTTTCATTTCGTTGGACAGGCTTTCAGTTTTCGTTGCCGCTACAAAGAGCGAAAAATCTTAAATTTAATTTTCGAACCGTAAAACTATACGGAACATTAGGATTAACCCAGTGCGCACTAGTGCGCACTAGGGCCGACGTCAAACAAACCTAAAGAGTACCATTTAAAAGTAGAATCGCAAATATCTTTCGAATAGAAACAATAGTAGAATCAAGTTTCATAGTAGGGACCTTGACTTTCGTATCGGAATTTTTTCCGAACGGATACCTCGCTAAGTGCAGTCACCTTGACGTGGTGCGGAGGCTTAAGTCGCAATGATTCAACAGGCTATGCTGTCGGAGGCGGAAGTCGTCTGAAGGGTCACCCATGGCAGACAGGCTGTTTGAAGAGCGACGAACCAAGAACTGCCGACCTAATTCCAGTGGTGGCGTGAGCGAATGGAAAACCGTGCCGAAGGATGAAAGGTTGGAGGTTAAACCAGCCAAGTACGAGCTCCCTCAGGTGCCCAGGCGAAGACCTGAAGGTATTGTAATGCCTTACCCCGGTATGGCGGCGCTGCCGGGGCTGACCATATTTTCCGGCCATACTCGTGGGAACAAAATAGAAACCTTACACAAAAAAACAAAGGAGGAAGGAGGTGAGAGTACGATGAGTACCCTCAGGGAGACGGTGGCCGACACAATAACGGTGGAGCCATACGATCTCACCAAAATCCAAGAGGCTCTAGAAGCTGGCTCGACAGAGGAAGAAATCTCAAAGGAGGAAGAAGAGAAGCTCTTGGCTGAACCCTCAAATGAGACAACTGGAGAAAAGGCGAAGAAGAAGAAGGTGCCCCCTGGTCTGCTAAGGAAACGGGAATACCTTAAGGCCAAACATATTTTTGGTATTCTCGTCGCCAAAAACCAAGACTCCCTCACAGAGAAGGAGCGAGCCTCCTTGGAATGGGCCAAGGAAACAATCGCGAAAGATGCTCTTACGAGGCCTGAGCCTAAAAGACCATCCACCGCGGTAGTTTCGACAAGCAAGTCAGGCCCAAACACAACACATGGCGCAAAACGGCCAAGGGACGATGTCGCTAAGACAGACCCCAAAGCCCACCGTAGCTCCTCAGCGAAAAAGGTGCCAAAGACGGAACACCGGGAGACCGACAATAAGCCGGGCCCGAGTGGACTCCAGAGGAAGCCTATTGCTGAGAGGCTTGGTAAGAAGGAGCTAGCCTCGAAGAGGTTGAGGTCGCCAGAGGACGCACCCAACATTCCGAAGAAGGCGAAGCGGAATGACCAATCAACAGGCAGCCCCAAAAGGCCACACATGTCTGGAACAGGCCTAAGCGGGAGGTATAGCGAGGTGACAAGGAACCCGCTGCAGCTAGCTGTGGTGGATTCCAAGAAACCAAGTGGGCAGTACTCCGCGGAATGTGGGAAGATGATCGAGAACGCACTAGGCGTAGCGATAATCTCCCATATCCGGGCGAAGACTGGAGCAAAGGCCCCCGCTTACGGCAAGATGAGATGGTCCAAAGGCATCACATATATAGACTGCAAAGACCAGGCATCAAACGAGTTTGCCAAGACCTGTTTAAACGGCGCACAACTATGGGAGGGGGCAATGCTTAAGGCCGTACCCATAGAAGAAGTCCCCGTAAAAACAAAAGGCAGAGTTTCTATCCCAGAGATTGGGGTAAAACGGGAAGAGATCCTCAGCGTGCTGCAGGCACAAAACCCCCAGATCCCGATGAGGGATTGGGAAATAGTGTCTGAGGAGGAGCCTAAGAATGGTGCAAGAGGGTACATCATCATATTTGATGACCCACCTGCACCATTAAAGAAGAACATGCAGATGCCGCTA
Source organism: Cheilosia vernalis (assembly GCA_949126925.1). Lineage (NCBI taxonomy): Eukaryota > Metazoa > Arthropoda > Insecta > Diptera > Syrphidae > Cheilosia > Cheilosia vernalis. The sequence continues at coordinate 5,864,459 of OX421363.1, forward strand.
TCATTTGCAGCGAGCGAGGTCACCCTCAAGCTCTTAAAGCGGACTGCAGGAAATGCAAAAGCGCCTGAGACTGTGAAGGAGGCGACTACATCAAATGATGAAGGTAGTCCAAATCAACCTCCATCACAGTAAGGTAGCTTCAGGCAACCTGAGGCTGTTCCTCGAGGAGGAGCAGCTGGACCTGGCCCTAATCCAAGAACCATGGATCAATAAAGATCAGGTGATGGGACTAGGGTCAAAAAAATACGACATACTTTATGTCAAAAACAAAGGTAAAGTAAGATCGTGTGTTATGGCAAAAAAAGAACTTCATGCACTAATATTGCTTCATTTCAGTACAGGTGATCTGACGGTGGTGGAGATCAGAGGCAAGGGTGAGAGCTGCAGGGTGGCGTCGGTGTACATGCCAAACGACGACGACACATCAGTCCCCCCCGAACCGGTAAAGGCGCTAGTAGCGGCGTCAGAACAAGGTAAGAAAAACTTAGTCTTAGGCTGTGATGCTAACGCCCATCATACTATTTGGGGTAGCTCAAACATTAATGCTAGAGGTGAGGCTTTGTTTGACTATCTTCTTTGCTCCAATCTACTCATATGTAATCGGGGTAATGATCCCACTTTCATTACGGTGAATAGAAAGGAAGTTTTAGATGTAACCTTCGCATCCCATAACAATTCTGTCCAAATTGCAAATTGGAGAGTGTCCAGCAAGGCATCACTATCGGATCACTGCTGGATACTCTATGACTTGCAAATGGTTTCGCAGGGTAGGAAACAGTTCAGAAATCCTAAAAGGACGAACTGGGAGGTATTTGGCGAGACGGTGCAGAGTTACAGGAACCTCTGCCCGGTAAAAGACTTCACATCGGTTGAGGAAGTAGACGATGCAGTCGAATCTTTAACGGATGTGCTCTCTCGATCATTTGAAAAATCCTGTCCGAAAAGTGGAGCGAGTGGGAAGAAACGCCCACCCTGGTGGAGCCCCAAGATCGCGGAACTCATACGTAGCTCAAGATCTAGGTGGAACCTCGCCAAAGAGGGACATATTGAGTGGTCAACGTATAAGGAGAGCGTTAGGATCCTGAAAAGGGAGATCAGATTCGCAAAGAAAACCTCATGGAGAACTTTCTGCGAATCTATTGAATCCACAACCGAAGCATCTAGGCTGAGGAAAGTCCTCTCAAAGGCACCGATGCCGATATCTTCGCTAAGAAGGGGCGATGGTAGCTGGACCGAATCACACATAGAGACGCTGGAAATACTGACAGAAACTCATTTCCCAGGATGCACAGACGTGTCGGAGAGTTACGATACAGTAACACCAGGCGCGAGGGAGGGAATGGGACAGGAAACAATCGCCGAAATTATAGACGAGAAGAAAATAGCCTGGGCAATCAACACATTTGCCCCGTTCAAGGCACCAGGAATAGATAATATTCGACCAATAATGCTACAGAAGTCAGGGGAAGCTATTATTCCATGGCTAAAAAGCATTTATACGGGCTGTCTAAGGCTATGCTATGTTCCTAGGGCATGGCGTGAGGTAAGAGTGATTTTCATTCCAAAGGCAGGGAAAGCTAGTCACACCACAGCCAAGGACTACAGACCTATCAGTCTGTCGTCATTCATGCTGAAAACAATGGAACGACTAATTGATCTGAATGTACGGCAAGCGATCGGCGATAACTACCTATCAAAATCGCAACATGCGTACATGAAAAGCAGATCTGTCGACACGGCGCTACATAGAGTAGTATCGGTAGTGGAGGAATCTCTACACCACAAAGAATACACACTGAGTGCGTTCCTAGACATTGAGGGGGCCTTCAACAACATCGAAGCAGACGCAATTTTAAGCAGCTTGCGTAGAGCCCACATAAATAGCAGCCTATGTGACTGGATTGGACTCATGCTAGGCACACGCAGTATCAAGTCACAGCTAGGAGATGTGAGCATTGAACGGAAGGTCAGTAGAGGAACACCTCAAGGTGGAGTCCTCTCACCGCTCATATGGCTCCTCGTAGTTGATGAATTACTAAAAATACTGGAAGCGGAAGGCTTCATTGTGAGCGCATACGCAGACGATGTCGTTATTCTGGTTCCAGGTAAATTCATTCCAGTTCTTAGCGAAAGACTTAGTTACGCACTTCTACTAGTCAATAACTGGGTCACGGGCCGCGGACTCGGAGTGAACCCATCGAAAACGGAAATCCTCCTGTTTACGAGGAAAAGGGCGATCCCCACCTTCAATCCCCCAAAGATGGGCGGGGTAGACCTTGAAATTTCTAAAACAGCAAGATATCTGGGAGTAATCTTAGATTCCAAGCTCAGCTGGAAGGAAAACATAGAGGATCGCGTCAAAAAAGCATACGTGGCACTATATGCCTGCAGAAGAGCATTCGGCAACACATGGGGATTCAGGCCGCACGTGGTGCACTGGCTATACACAGCTATAGTGCGGCCCATCCTAACATACGGTACAGCAGTGTGGTGGAAGGCTATTGAGAAGAAATACAATCTTTCAAGCCTAACCAAAATACAAAGGGCAGCATGCATTGGGATAACGGGTTCCTTACGAACCACCCCCACCGCAGCTATGGAGGTGATGCTAAACCTCATCCCTCTGGATATTTACTGCAGCAACAAGGCGGTGAAAACCGCAATGAGACTAAGAGAGTCTGGACTATGGTCATCTAAACCCTACGGGCACGCATCCATCGAATCCCAATGGAGCGCGGCGAAAGAGAAGGTGTCCACAGACTATCTACCCCCCACTCTCGTTTTTGACAGGAGATTCAATACTAGAATTCCAAACAGAAGCGAATGGGTGAACAAAGAGGTAACAGTGGAAGATGAGCTAGCCATATACACTGACGGTTCTAAGATGGATATCGGTACAGGCGCGGGCATCTTCAGCGCAGCACTGGGCCTACGAGAATCATTCAGAATTAGCGATGATTGCAGTGTCTTTCAAGCTGAGGTAGCCGCTATCTCCCAAGCGGCAAAAGACCTTAAACGAAGACACATTGTCGGTAAACAAATCACTATCTACTCTGACAGTCAAGCGGCAATAAAAGCCATGGAGTCAGTAGTGGTGAAGTCAAGAGCAGTATGTCACTGCAAGAAAAATCTGGACGTAATATCACAAGCCAATGCGGTGACCTTATGCTGGGTGCCGGGGCATATGGATATTCCAGGTAACGAACAGGCGGACGAGCTTGCAAGAAACGGGTCGGAAATGCATGCATCTCTGGCCCTAAAATCAGTAAGAACTCCGCTCAGCACGCTTGCAAGGAAGATTGACATTGAATCCTGGAGTAGAACTAACCTACGCTGGACAAATCTCATTACCTGCAGGCACACAAAACAACTGTGGCCAGAGTTAAGTGAAAAGAGATCTAAATGCATGATCGGACTAAGCCGCAAAGACATTCGCATACTCACGGGGGTCATTACTGGACACTGTGCGATAGGCGTACATGCGGAACGGCTGGGGATACTGCATAATGACTTTTGCAGAAGCTGCAGGGACGTCGAAGAAATAGAATCTGTTCGTCACCTACTCTGCGAATGCCCAGCCCTTAAAAACAGCAGACAGAGGATTCTCAACAGTTACTTCTTCGATGACCTAGATGATTTGAAGAATGTTGATCTCAATGCACTCCTGAGATTCATACTCAAATCTGGGTGGTTCTAGCAGACACACAAACTTCATATCATTGGTTAATCGTAGGACATACTTTAGGATCATGATACAACGGAGCTTTAGGAACCCATGAGATTCATACCAATCTATGTGGCTCAATATAAAAAGCGGTTTCTTTTTCTCTTTGGACAGGTCACACTGGATGGTTCCCGTAACTGGACACAATGGACCCAACTGATGGTCTAAGTGAAGCTGTGGCAAACTGCCACAAGAGCACCCATTTACCTACCTACCTACCATACCTCGATAGGGGTGATTACGTTCAGAATTTATTCCGAACGGATACCTCTACAGCCGTGATAGATATGTTATATACGTTTTTCGAGAACATCAGAATTAGCTTTATTTCGATTTTTACATTTTCTGAGCCCACTTTTTTTTGCCAAAGAAAAAGAAAAAAAAAAACAACAACAAATATTTAACTTTATTTCGCAATTCAAAGAATATATTCATTCTTCTGTTCATGTTGATCTGGACTTAAAATTATTACAGAGTTAGAATAAAAAATTATTGAAGTATTTACTGGACAAATGTTTATCAAATTTAATATTGCTCATTCTATGCATACATTCCCCTTACACTACATTACTCGTGAAGATTTACTTAAACAAAATTTTAATAATGAAATAAACCAGAATGACAACAAAATTAAACTAAGAAACAAATAAGTTTTAACATTAAATATGCGTTTAAATAGTAATGGAATAAAAAAAAACCAACACTGTCTACGTCAATCTTTACATATTACAAAAGTTATCATATAAAGGAGGCAAGTAAGTAGTTGTGTAGATGAGAAGGTTCCATATGCATTTAATTTAGAGCTTAATTTGTGCTACTTGTGTTTATGCTTTCTGTTAAATAGTAGGTATATTCTGACCACTGAAGAGAGGTTCGAAAGAAGATAAGTTTAAAAATAGTATTTGCTTGAGAATTTATATCCATATACAATGTAGACCAAAACCTAAGGCACGAAATGATCTCGCTTGAAAAATTTATAATTTGGTTATTTTCCCGATTCAGCTTATGTCGGTTTTAGTTCACTACCAACATTTTTATTTCAACTGTTAACTGTTGAAACAAAATAAAAAAAAACACAACTCTATTTCATTAAAATGTAAGTGAACATAATATGGGCAAAGCTAAATAATTTCATAATAAAAAAAAATATATACCAACCTGATGCACCCGCTCGGAATTGTATTCGGTAAATACTCGAATGTTCTTTAACAACATCTTATATGCTTTTCACATCGAGCCAAAACCGGGTTTTCGCCAAAACATACGAAAACTTCATCTTAAACAGAAGTTTTCCCATACAAGTTTCAGTTTTCAAAACGAGTCGTTTTCCACAACACCACGAAAACGACTTCCAATCATTGGGTTGTTGGAATAAACACACCTTTTGCAAATTCAGCAAAATGACTGACCCAACAAATGTAACAACTCACAACTTAAAATCATTTTCCACGATTAATTTATGGGCTAATATTATTTTGAAATGCACTAAATTCATTTTGTTTGTTAATTAATGCGATCGAAATTTGTAACCAAATAACTTTGCACCGAAGTTCAACGACTAGTGTATCAAAGCTGATTGAAACGTCAAACGAAAACGAGTTGGTGGTCGGTGTGAATGCATCGACGAGTTTTCGAGGAAAACGCGGTTTTGGGCTTGGTGTGAAAAGTATATAAAGGGCGTGCTTTACTCTTCGTGTTAGTTTCCTTTCCAACAAATTATAATTTCCTAGTTTCGATAACTGACCAAAAATTATCAGTTGCTTGATTGAGACCGATTTTTTTTTCAAACTATTTATTAGGAATAAGTGTGCTTTTGCTTACAATATGTGGATGTAAGGAAAAGTTACACATAAAATCGAAGTCAATAATATCCAAAAGCGGAAAATACACAACCATGTGTGTGTTAATATGTTTCTAGTATGAAGAACATCTCGTTTGATAGTTTTATTAACCAAACAAGTAAAATTATTCGCCTTTAAAAAATAAATAGTAATTAACCATAACCAATAGAATACAGTAATGTTAAAATGTGGTATTCCCGAACTCCGTCACATTCCCCACGGTTGGCAGCATTTTTTTATGTTTTTTGTTTCTAATTGATATAACAATGATAGGAAAGCAAAATGGCGGAATTTGAAAAAAAAAAAAAAAAAGAGGAATGGGAGTGGGTTCTCGGTATGTTTTTAAACTTGAAAAAATAACATCCTCAGACAATAAAAATCACCCCATCGAGGTATCCGAAACGGATTTGTGAAAAATCGGACATATTCGAATCGAGATATCTGTTCCGATACAACATTCGGCAAAAATTCTCCGATGACATATAGAACAGTTTGAAGCATTGCGCTTTCCGGAGCTCGCCGACAGCCAATTACTGGGGATTATTTTTATGTCAAATGAAAGCGTTAATTATGTTACATTTGTTTTGTTCCGAAACGGATACCTCAAACGCAATCAGAGTTCGAACAGACTTGACCTTCGTTTCTTAATTTTTACCGAACGAATACCTCAAAAGGGATAATTACCTCTTCCATGCTATTACGAATCGGAGAGTAAGTCTATTCCCTCCGTACTGTCCGAGAGCCGTCAGATCCCTTAAAAATTTGATTTTTCATCAAAGAGCACCGTGCATCATTCCGCCACAGTCCAGTTCAACTAAAATGCCATAGTCCTTTGCAAGTTCGGGTATTTCGATGCATTTGAGCAATGAGTTCCTTATTGATTGCGTTATACGACAAAGCCATCATTAACAGCCCTTTACAGGATCATCCTACATACGATCTCTGGACTTAATACATCTGGACGATACAAAGGCTTCTTATGTAATAAGCCTGATGACCTGCCACTTTATTACTGTTCCTTAAATCAATATTTTTTTTTGTAATTTTTCTCTCATAATCTAAACAGATTATTGATTTCCATGGTGTGATGGATCCCGAACTGTTGTTTTAAGTCGTGGAAATTAATTATCAATATAGATATAAGGAGAAAAAATGAGAAACGCTTATATAACGAATTTTAGAACTAAAGGGCAAAATAGACCAAACATGTGTAAATTGTTCGTAATATGCTGGAGCATGTGCTTAAGTTTTGTCCAATCATTAATTTTTATTGAAATCTAGTTAATTTTATTTCTTAAATAAGTTAACTGTTATAATAAAATGATTAGTATGTATAATTGATTTAAAAAAAAAACAAGCTTGAAATTAATCAGAGATTTAAATTTTCTCTAGTTTTTGTCCAAAGCGTTAACATTTTCTGCCTTAGTTTTGGCAAACACAGTATCTTACGCACTCTTAAATACATACATTTGCATACAAAAAATCTTTTTCAATGAGAATTCGATTTTTGTTCTGTTGGATACGATTTTTTTCAAGATCACTCAGTCTTCAACAATAGAACGTACATAATTTTTTATGTACTCGAAATCGGTTTCCCTACCTGTCGGTCTAGATTGATTTTGTTGTCGCCATGGCTGATTATTAGCATTTCCTCCAGCAGAACTACCTGAACCGGCTCCACCCACATTATTTCCTGAGTTTTGAGCATTATTGGTTCCAATACCAGCTGATACAGTACTGTTATTGCAATTGTTATTATTACCTGGCCCATTTGGACCACCACTGTTGCCACTACCTCCACTACTTGTAACATTAGAGGAAACACCATTACCACCACCGACAATTCCTGGATTGACGCTCCCATTACTCCCACTGGCAGCACCGCCTACTGGACCACTTGATTGGCCAACTGATGGGGGCAAATGTTGAAGAATACTTTGAACTTCAGTTTCATTTGGGGATTCGGCGCATATTGTTGTATTGCCAAGGACACAGTTATTTAATGTCATTTGTGCTTTGTTAGCTTCTTCTCTAGTCGCATATTTACATAAGGCAATTCCTTGATTCAAATACAAATGGAAATTTATAAGTGGGCCATGCTGCATACATAAGGTTCGTAGTGTCGAACCATCAATCTGTAAAAATAGAACGATGGAAAAATGTAAACTTAACGCAAGCCAAACCTTAAAAGACAATTGCTCACCTGGGTTGTTAAATTTTTAAGAAGCAGCCAATTTGAGTTCCAACTAGAATTTGTGGTAGACCAATTCGTGTTTGAATTCGGAACACGACCTGTCAAACCACTTCCCATCCATCCATTTGAGCAACCAGTCACTACGGATGGATTTGTTACAGGGGCAGCGGATACATTCACACCGCTTGCACTAGACTTATTGGTTCCTAATCCTGGTGGTGGGCCTCGCGATGTTTTATTTATTGGCGCAGCCCATAGTTCCGATGATGTGTTGCATTGTTGTGATACATTATCTGACCAACTATAAAAGAAATGGTTATGAAAATAGATACGGACATTACAATGTATTAAACTGAAAATATTTACTTACCTGGGGAAATTCTGATTACTAGTTGAAGGATTAAAACTCCAAGTTGATGATGATAAACTTAATGATGGTAAATCAGTCGGGGAATTTTTGCTTGTGTTGGCAAAAATATCAGCTTCTTTTGGCGTCGGATTAATAGACAATGGAGATCTAGCTACACTACCAGGAGTTATGCTTGGGTCGTCCTCTATACTTTTTATTTGGGAACCCTATAACAAAACATATGATTACAATTAAATTATTTATTTATTGATTTATGTAAATTAATTAAATGTATAAAAACATAAGGCTTATAATTGGAGTGAGTAAAGTTTATTCAAAGGTGCACAGGTGTTCTCGCACACCATATCCAAATATATTATTATATGTATGCGAGTGGAAATGGTGCTGACGCACCACACACCCTTCCCTAACCTAACCTATTATTATATGTAGGTACTCAACTAAAGTTCTTTATGAAACACATTTCTGGTTCTTTGCATTAATTTATATACCGATACCCGCCAAAGTTTCATTGATTTTAGGGCGCATATAACAGCATTTATAGTTATATAGTTTTGGCATCTCTGGCAAACTCGTTCGTTTGTGCAGGATGACGATGGAGAATGCACGCTGCTCCATCAAGGCCGGTAAAGAACACACCGAAAGCTTCGATGTTGAAAAAGGAATTAGACAAGGCGATGCGCTGTCACGTGACTTCCTCAGAATCGTTCTTGGAAATACTCGAATGTTCTTTAACAACATCTAATATGCTTTTCACATCGAGCCCAAAACCGGGTTTTCTCCAAAACATACGAAAACATCGAAAACAGAAGTTTTCCCGTACAAATTTCAGTTTTCAAAACGAATCGTTTGCGCTCGTTTTCCACGAAAACGACTTCCAATCGTTGGGTTGTTGGAACAAACACACCTTTTGCTAATTCAGCAAAATGACTGACCCAACAAATGTAACAACTCACAACTTAAAATTAATTTCCACAATTAATTTATGGGCTAATATTATTTTGAAATGCACTAAATTCATTTGGTTTGTTAATGCGATCGAAATTTGTAACCAAATAACTTTGCACCGAAGTTCAACGACTAGTGTATCAAAGCTGATTGAAACGAAAACGAGTTGGCGGTCGGTGTGAATGCATCGACGAGTTTTCGAGGAAACACGGTTTTGGGCTTGGTGTGAAAAGCCTATAAAGGGCGTGCTTTTTATTAGCCTTTAAAAAATAAATAATAATTAACCATAACCAATAGCATTCAGTAATGCTAAAATGTGGTATTCCCGAACTCCGTCACATTCCCCACGGTTGGCAGTATTTTTTTTATGTTTTTTGTTTCTAAAGCTATGTGCACACGATTGCCACATCTGCCAATATTTTCAGGTCTACAAATGATCTAGCAATGAGCTACAATTGATCTGATAATAGCGAACTACCTTACAATACCTGTAGCAACAAGTCTACACTAGGTTAATCACAATAAAAAACGCCCATCAAAACCCTCGTAAATAAAAAGAAAATGGTAACGAAACAAAAACGAGCCATCAGCCATTAGCGCTACATATGTTTGTATCTGTATATTGTATTACATACTTTTGACTTCTTTTAAGTCTTGCGCAGTCTACTGAACAACGCACTTGCGTCCACATACGTTGTTAAATAAAGTAAATTAAGTTAGGATAAAAAAGAAAGTTTTTTTATTTCAAGAAGATAGAGCTAAACTAGACGGGCTCTACATTGGTGACCCCGACGTGATAAAAAAAATATAAAAAAAACAACTCCATTGTCTCAACGGGCAACGTGAACGTGGGAGAACAAAAAGTTTTTTTTTTTAAATAAAATTTCCGCCATTGCCACCAGTACTACCATCTACTTGCGACACAGAAGGAAGAACAAAATTGTTACCAAACCCCTCAATATCAGGAGGAACTCAACAATTCGTCACCGCCATCGTCGCAACCTCGCTACCACCACACATAATTGCAATAATCAGTTTCATAACCAGCCATCAGTGTCATCGCCATTGCATCCAGACTTCTATAACCGACAAAATACGCGCCGTAGAGTCTCCGAAGGAAAACCACGACATATAGGCGAACAAAATTGGGAAGCCAGCATTACCTGCACCGTTACAACGACGCCAAGAAAAGTCCCGCAAATCAAATCACACCAGAGCAAGACCACGCCGCGCCAGTAAAGCACCGCAAGACCACGCCAGTAAAGCACCGCAAGAAGTACCGCAAAGTTGCGAAGAGCAGATCAACGAATACAAAATTTTTTCTTTCTTTTGTGTAAGGTGAGTCGATTTTGTTTTGCATTACCATTTAAAATATATAATTGAATTGGGATAAAGAATTTAATTAAAAATTGACATTTTTCTCGGCGGTTTTATTGTGATTTGATTTTTTTCGCGTGCTTTAACTATAAAATATTTTTGGTTGGGTAATCGTTTTATAACTCCTTCGCGGTAACAATTATTCTTTCGTTATGGACGAACCGGTGGTTGAGGATAGACCTCGGGGTAGCGGTAGTAACATTGAGGAAAAAATAATTCCTCCAGGATGTCTAAATACGGAAGGCTCGGTTTCGGGAATAAGCCACCCATACCCTCCATATTGGAGCCAAATGCCGGAGCTATGGTTCACGCAGATGGAAGCTGTGTTCGCGATGCGAAACGTAACTAAAGATACTACGAAGTACCTTCATACGGTGGCTCAACTTCCAATAGAAGTTATCGTTATAGTGTCCGACGTTATAAATAGTCCTCCACCTTCCAATTCGTACAAAACTTTAAGCGAAACTTTAATAAAGAGAAAAGCGTTATCCGACGCACAACGTCTCGAACAATTGCTTGAGTCTACGACCATGGGCGACCAGTCGCCATCCGAATTCTATCGCAAGAAGGAAAACCTTAGCGGTACGTCTGGCGTAATAAACAGCAAGTTTCTAAAAACGTTGTGGCTCAAGCGATTACCTGATACGATTAGAGCGGTAGTGATGATTAGAGAGGCCGATGAGATCAACGTTTTAACAGAGCTGGCAGACAAAATCTGGGAAACAAGTTCTGCATCCACGTCACGTGTTGATGCGATGACATCAAGCAACGCAATTTTGCAAAACTTAATGGTCTCAGTGAACGAACTAAGATCGCGTTTCGATAGGTTGGACATGCGACACAACAGTACGCGTTTCCCGAATAGACGGGCTAGTAGAAACCGTTCTTCTTCACGTCATAATTCTAGGCCAAGAAATGTTAGTCACAACAGTTACATATGTTGGTTTCACCGAAAATTCGGGGCCAGGGCAACCAAATGTAAGGGAGGTGAATGTAATTTCAGCACACCAGCGACAAATCTTAACCGGTCGGAAAACTAAAATTCCCCGTCGTTAAAGCGGCAAGCGACGGTGGAAGAGTAAGTCGCAGACTTTTTGTTAGGTGCAAGAAGACAAATTTGAATTTTCTTATCGATACGGGTGCCGATATTTCCATCATCCCTCCAAAACATTTTAAAAATTTAACGCCAGATATGGTATCAAGCATTTTCGCCGCTAATAACACTCCGATAAAAACATTTGGTACACGATTGGTTAACTTAGACCTCGGATTACGTAGAGAATTCAAACACGTCTTCCTAATCGGACAGGTCGGACAACCAATCATCGGTGCCGATTTTTTGACAAAATTTAAGCTCGCGGTAGATTTGAATACACAAAAATTGATTGACAACAATACGAAACTTTCCGTTTCAGTCGTTACATCAACCAGTAGTGCTCAAGTAGTACCGCAATCCTTTTCGCAGTGGACACCCAACGGACCTTACGGAGCTCTGCTGAAAGAATTCCCTAGTCTTACTAAGCCACCAGATTACGAGCTTCCGGTCAAACATAATGTCGTGCACAGAATTTTTACAAAAGGCACTCTTCCGTTCTCACGTCCTCGACGGTTAGATCATGTGAAACATCAGATAGCTAAAGATGAATTTGATCATATGGTACAAATCGGCATATGCAGGGCATCATCGTCTTCAGTCTCTTCACCGCTTCATTTAGTTCCTAAACGGAACAGCAATGACTGGCGGCCTTGCGGAGATTACCGGCGGCTTAATGCCGTTACAGTGCCGGATAGATACCCGATCCCCCATTTACATAACTTTTCAGTTCACATTGGCGGCTGTTCAGTTTTTTCGAAGATCGATTTGGTGAGAGCTTACCACCATATACCAGTAGCACCCGAAGATGTGTACAAGACAGCAATAACGGTCCCATTCGGACTCTTCGAGTTCACTCGCATGCCATACGGTTTGCGTAACGCTGCGCAAACTTTTCAGCGTTTCTTAGACGACGTGCTGCGAGGGCTCGACTTTCTGTACATCGACGACATACTGGTAGCAAGTAAGTCTCATGAGGAACACCAGTCGCATCTCCGTATACTATTCGACAGATTTTCTAAAAATGGTTTGAACATCAATCCCTCGAAGTGCGAATTTGGAGTTTCCTCTTTAAATTTTCTCAGCCATGAGATTTCCAAGAAGGGTATAAAACCATCCGCGAACAAAGTTTCTGCTATCGAAGAGTTTCCGCAGCCAACGTCGATCAAACAAGTCCAAAGATTTATCGGGATGGTTAATTTTTACCATCGCTTTATACCGCGGCTAGCTGAACTGCTGACTCCGATTCACGACCTTTTGAGCAAACTTCAAAAAAAGGATAAAAAAGCACCTTTCTCCTGGCCACCCGAATGCGAAGAAGCATTTCGTAAAACAAAAACAGCACTCGCAAATTGCACATTACTGTCATACCCAGTAGAAAACGCAACATTCAGCATCACAACTGACGCTTCAAGTATAGCCATCGGAGGCGTACTCGAGCAAAGCATAAACGGTAATCGAGAACCATTAGGATTTTTTTCTAAAAAATTATCTCAATCCAAAAAGAAATATTCGATGTTCGATAGAGAACTATTAGCAATGTACAGTGCTATCAAACACTTTAGATATTTCGTGGAAGGCAGATCTTCGTAATTTTTACCGATCATAAGCCTCTGTGTACCGCCATAACGTCAAAATCGGAACGCAGTCCTAGACAATGCCGACATCTCGAGTACGTATCCCAATTTAGTACAGATATCAGGTACATCGCAGGGCCTAATAACATAGTGGCTGACACCCTTTCACGCGCCGATCTCGACGAAATATCAAGCATTAACTTAACGTATATCGACGTTAATAACCTGATCGCATTACAAACGGTAGACACAGAACTTAAGGATTTAGTCGATAACCCAAAAACTTCAAAAATAAACATTAAACGTATTCGCGATCCTATCACGGATAAATATATCTACTGCGAAACGTCGACAGGAAAAAATCGACCGTATATCCCCAAAGACATGCGCAAACAAGTTTTCGATACTCTACACTCCTTATCGCATCCAGGCATTCGCACTTCCCGACGATTGATTGCTAAAAAATATTTTTGGCCGAATATGAATGTCGACTTTGGGCTAAAACGTGCCAAGCCTGCCAGAAGTCAAAAGTAAATAGACACACCCGGAAGCCTCATGGTCAATTCCACATCCCCGGTGGCAGATTTGAACACATCCATATCGATCTGGTAGGACCGTTACCACCTTCGAATGGGTTTAGTTACATTTTAACTATCATTGAACGTTTCACCAGAACCAGCACAATTGTTCACGCTTTCGTTGAACAGTACATATCACGTTTTGGCGTACCACTGCAAATAACGACAGATCAAGGCAGTCAATTTGAAAGCCACCTGTTCCAAGAGTTCAATAAACTATTAGGGTCTCACCGGATACGAACTACGCCGTACCACCCCCAAGCAAACGGAATGGTTGAGCGTTTCCACTGCCAATTAAAGGCCGCGTTATATGCTCGCGAAAACACAGCTAATTGGAGTCGCGAACTGCCGTTTATATTATTAGGAATCAGAACTTCTATCAAACAGGATTTGGGCTGTACGCCTGCCGATTTATTCTACGGACAGACGCCAAAGGTACCAGGCGAGTTGTTGATAGACAATAATACTAGCGTATCGGCAGACCCTATGTCACTGATCTGCAAGCTTAAGGAAGCAATGCATAGTGTTCTTGATTAATAACTTCAAATGATTGTTTCTTGATTCTTATAATTAATTGTCTTATACGTACAATTTTCTTATACTAACAATTTGTTCTTTACATGGTATTTGCCAAATATTACACATATTTCCCTATGAACAACTGTTAAAATTTACAATCCACTTTGAATTCTCCACAATGTAACTCTCCAAAATGTAAGATTATTATTTTTTGCCTGTAACCGGTCTCTTTCGTTACTGGACCGTCATCGAAGCAACTTCAATAAACAGTTTGTATAGACTTGCATTGGTAAATTTATTCGCTCTTTTACAATTGGTCGTGAGCTCCTTGGTCGCTTATCACTATCGTTGGTTGTTTTTGGTTTTATCGGACATAGCACAGATCGTTGCATTCTTTGTCGCAATAATCAAATGCATTGCTGAACCAAAGATCTTTAATTCGAAATCATTTTGGTCCTTCTTGCGCGGATAATTGGTTTATCAAGAAATTATTGCGAAAAGTCGACCGCCATCGAAATTAAAGGATTAATTCGTGTGAACAAGTGTGGGTGCTCCTCGTGGCGAGATGGTCTATCAAATCGAACTGTTCATTTCCCCTTCTACTGCATGCAATTAAAAACATTTGAATTGAATTATTTTGCTCGGGAATTGTGTGCGGGAGAAATTAGAATCAATTGAACTATAATACATACATATGTCTATTGAAATATATTGCATGCGTATTGAGACATTTTGCGAGTTTATTATAATACACACGTTTAACGGTGTCCGTTAACTTTGATGTTTTTTTTTTTTTTTTGTTTTGTTAATCGCGATCAAAGACAATGAACAGCATAAAACAAAAACGTGGTCAGTTGAAAGGGTGCATAACACGCTCGGAAGGCTTTGCAGAGTCTATTGACAAATCGGTTTCAATTTCAATGCTCGAAAACAGACTTGAAAAATTAGAAGAAGCTTGGGTTAAATTCGGTGTCTACCAGCTCGAACTTGTCGAATTTTGTGAAGATGATGACTATGTCGATCCTGAGCCCGAGTATATTGAGTACGAGGCCAAATATTTTAAAGCTCACTCTGCCTTGACTGATGCGATTCGCGAACGTCAAGGTGCCTTAGTTCAGACGCCGGTAGTCAATAACCCTGTTCAGCACAAAACATGCTCTGATAAAGTAGACCATCACAGTTTTGTAAATCTACCAAATTTTTCAATTCCAATCTTTACTGGTGAATATAAAGATTGGCCGGGATTTAAAGACTTGTTCATAGGATCGGTCGATAGGAATAAGTCATTGACTGGAACGCAGAAGCTTCAGTATCTGAAGTCGTTTTTACGCGGTGATGCTGCAAGTCTTATTAAACATATGAGCAGTTCGGAACAAAATTATTTAGAAGCATGGGAGCGGTTAGAGAGGCGTTATGATAGGAAACAAGTGATAGTGCAGTCATTCGTTCAGGCCTTTTTGTCATTACCATCCACTACAGGAAATCTACAAACTCTTCGAAAGATAGCTGAAGGAGCTGACGAAGTAATTCGCGGTTTGAGCACTTTAGAGTCATCCGAGCGGGATCCGTGGCTTATCTTTCTTTTGCTACAGAAGGTTGACGCTGATACCAAACAGGCGTGGGCCGCAGAAATAGGTTCTCGAGATGACTCAACTATTGACGATCTAATTGAGTTTCTACTTACGCGGTGTGATTGCTTAGAGACCTGCTCGTCTCTGACCCGTCCTATTCAACCTCGAATAAAAACCCAAAATCCTATACGAACACATTACGTAGAAAAACTTTCGGCCTGTCCCAAATGTAATAGCTTAAATCATACTCTGTCAAGTTGTTCTGACTTTGCTAGTCTTGATATCGAAACACGTCGCAAATTTGTAAAGGAACACTCAGTCTGTTTCAATTGTCTCCGTCAAGGACATGTCTCAAATAAATGCAGATCTAATTTTCGATGTAAGGTCTGCAAATCAAAACATCACTCTCTTGTGCATCAACACAATGATAAATTGCCTGAGTCAATCAATCGCGGGAGCACTTCCAATGATTCAATCCCACAGTCGCCATCGGTACATGATTCTCCCAACCCCTCGTTCGTTGTCAACCACTCGCTCGAATCAAATCATCAATCGTGTGCAATTTTGACTACCTCTATAGCTCGGATTCAAGACAAGCAAGGATCATATCAAATTGTTAGACTGTTACTGGATTCGGGTTCCCAGGTTTCGCTTATAACGGAACAAACTGTTCAACGCTTGGGACTCATTCGGAAACCCAAACGAATTCCTGTCAGCGGAATCGCTTCCGCTTCAGTAGGTACTACAAATGGATTAGTATCAATTCGGTTGACGTCTTGCTATAACTCAGAAGTCGTCGAAGTTGATTGCTATGTCCTGCCGAAGATTACCTCGTTGCTTCCCTCACATGCAATAGCAAGCATCTCGTCTAAAATATTCTCGTTTCAACTCGCAGATCCTCACTTTGACAAACCGGGTCATATCGATATTCTGATAGGAGCAGATAGGATTTTTAATATAATTCGTGGATCAGGAAAGGAAGCTGGACCAGGTTGTCCAAGTATGGTCCCAACTGTTTTTGGGTGGGTCGTAGCTGGGACTACATTTCGCAACACTTCTGAAAGGGAAGTAAAATCGTTCTGTGCGAAGTTAGAGTTGGATCAAGAATTCAATCTTGAAAGGTTCTGGCACATAGAGGAAGTGCATGTTGAGCCCAAATTAACCCTTGCTGAGCAAAGGGCTGAAGATCATTTTTCAACAACTTACTCCCGAAGTTCAGATGGTCGGTATGTGGTCGAATTGCCATTCAAACAAGTTGATAAAGTTGATTACGGGAACTCGTTTGATCTAGTTCGGAATCGTTTTCTTGCAATCGAACGAAGATTCAAATCGAATCCAAAACTGCGTAAGGAATACTCAAACTTCATTAATGAGTATCTTTCATTAGGGCATATGGAAGAGGTTCCACAGGACGAGATTATTCAGCCCACAACAAAGTGCTTCTATCTGCCACATCACGCGGTGTTCAAGCTGGACAGCAGCACAACTAAAATTCGTGTTGTCTTTGACGGCTCTGCCAGTGTTTCAAATTCAAAATCATTAAATGATTCACTACTCATCGGCCCAACTGTTCAATCGGATATGTTTTCTATTTGTATGCGTTTTCGCCGACATGCCTACACTATATCAGGCGATATCGAAAAAATGTATCGCCAGATTTGGGTTGCAAAAAAGCATGTTGACTATCAACGAATTGTATGGCGAAATTCACCAGAGCTTCCGATTAAACATTATCGGTTACTAACAGTTACGTATGGAACATCGTGCGCACCATTTTTAGCCATTCGTGCCCTTAAGCAACTAGCCATGGACACTGTAGAAAGATTCCCTCGTGCTGCAAAGGTTGTGTTAGACGACTTCTACGTCGACGACGTCATAACAGGCTCTGACAGTGTTGATGACCTTATTGCCCTGCAGTCAGAACTTGTTAGCCTCCTCAAGGAAGCAGGCTTTCATTTGAGAAAGTGGACCACCAACTGTTGGCCTTTGCTGTTGTCCCTACCAGAAGACCAACGGGCGCTATCCCCGGTGGAATTTAAAGAATCGTCGCTAATCAAGGTGTTGGGCTTACAATGGTGCCCCTCCAAAGACAGTTTTTCCTACAAGGTAGGATTTGATACATTAATCGTGTGTACCAAACGTCGGGTATTATCGGAGTCGTCGCGCATTTTCGATCCAATTGGATTTCTCGCACCAGTAACAATAGGCATCAAAATAATTTTACAAGATCTTTGGCGCGAAAAACTTAAATGGGATGATGAGCTTCCCAAGTCGTACGCCCACCGGTGGCAAAACATTCGCAGTGAACTTAACATTCTCGAAGGCATAAACGTTTCAAGAATCTTGTGGAACAACCGACAAAACATTGAATTTCATGCATTTTGTGATGCATCATTAGATGCATACGCGGCCGTGATTTATTGCAAAAGTGTTGGTGTCGATGGTTCGGTAAATATTTCTCTTGTGACATCCAAAAGTAAAGTAGCCCCTATTAAAGTATTATCCCTACCTCGCCTGGAGCTCTGCGGGGCCTTACTTCTCGTTAGACTCGTGAACAAACTAAAAAAATCCTTACAATTAAACGATATTAAACTGTTCGCTTGGACTGATTCATCAATCGTTCTCCATTGGCTGTCGGCACCACCTAAGAAGTGGTCGGTTTTCGTCGCGAATCGGACATCGGAGATACTTACCTCAATTTCGTACCAAGGCTGGAATCATGTACGATCTACGGATAATCCTGCTGACAGTGCTACTCGAGGAATATCACCCTCTCTTTTACTAGTCGATGAAATTTGGTGGAAGGGTCCAACATGGCTTTCAAAGGAACCAGACCAATGGCCGTCCTCAGAGCCATGCTTACCAACTGTAACTTCCCAAACGCTTGAAGAGAGAAGCAACGCTAAAATTCAGGTATTAGTATCAAAAACTAACACAATACATCCATTTTACGAAGTGTTGACTAGATCTTCAAATTGGATTCGGTCGGTTCGGGTTGCAGCATATATCATTCGTTTTATTTCAAATATTTGTTCGGAAAAGACTTCACGTAGTTACACAACATTAACTACTCTCGAAATAGCCAATGCTAAGATTCGGTTAATAAAATGTGCTCAACTATCAATGTTCACGTCTGAAATCGAATGTGTAAAAAACCAAGGTGAATTGCGAAGCGGACAGAAACTCAGCTCCCTAACTCCATTTATTGATTCAGATGGCGTTTTTCGGGTCGGTGGCCGTTTGCATGAATCAGAATTATCGTACTCTGCAAAACACCCAATTATTTTAAATAAAACACACCCGATATCACGCCTTATCGTTGAATATACACACAAAAAACATTTGCATGTCGGTGTGACACAACTACTTGCTATAATTAAACAGTGTTACTACATTCTCGGAATCAGGAACCTAGTGCGCGATGTGGTCCATAAATGCGTCATTTGCTTTCGACAGCGTAAGGCCGCATCAATCCAACTCATGGGTAATCTGCCGGCAGAACGAATACGTTTTTCGCGACCATTTAGTAAGGTTGGTTGCGACTATGCCGGTCCAATCACACTGCGTACATGTCGGGGAAGAAATCCGCGTTTTGTAAAGGCCTATATCGCAGTATTTGTCTGTTTTGTCACAAAGGGTATTCACTTAGAACTCGTCGGTGATCTCACATCAACTGCCTTCCTGATGGCACTAGATCGTTTCGTCTCTCGTCGCGGTAAACCTACGGAGATCTGGAGTGATAATGCTACTAATTTTCACGGGGCAAGGAGACTGCTTGATGAAATCAATGACAATTTTCATAGTCAAAGGCATAACCAAATTGTCGCTGTTCATCTGTCTAAGGACAACATCGCTTGGCGCTTTATTCCTCCTTCTTCACCACACTTTGGTGGGCTGTGGGAGGCAGGAGTTAAATCCGTCAAAAAACACTTAAGTCGAGTCATAGGTGAAAATAAATTGACGTTCGAAGAAATGTATACCCTTCTCTCTCAAATTGAGGCTTTGCTTAACTCGCGTCCAATGTGGTCTAATCCAGATAGCGAGCCCTCTGCACTCACACCATCTCATTTTATGATTGGGGAACCGTACACAGCAGTTCCTCATCCAGAATATTTGAAATTTAATTGTTCCATTAAAACTAATTGGTATTTTTTACAGACGCTAATGCAAGGGTTTTGGAAAAGATGGCACCAAGAGTACTTGACGTCTCTGCAGCATCGTCCGAAGTGGCAAAACTCCCAGCCTAATATTCAGGTCAATGACATCGTTCTTATAAAGGAGCCCAGCATGCCACCCTCTAAGTGGGTTCTTGGTCGGATTACAAACATTCACCCCGGAAAGGACAGAAAAAATAGAGTTGTCACCGTAAAAACACAGGTCGGAGAATACGTTCGACCCATCGTAAAAATTGCTCCATTGCCATTAGCTGAAAGACTTGGTAGTCCTTCAGGGGGGGCTGTATGTTCTTGATTAATAACTTCAAATGATTGTTTCTTGATTCTTATAATTAATTGTCTTATACGTACAATTTTCTTATACTAACAATTTGTTCTTTACATGGTATTTGCCAAATATTACACATATTCCCCTATGAACAACTGTTAAAATTTACAATCCACTTTGAATTCTCCACAATGTAACTCTCCAAAATGTAAGATTATTATTTTTTGCCTGTAACCGGTCTCTTTCGTTACTGGACCGTCATCGAAGCAACTTCAATAAACAGTTTGTATAGACTTGCATTGGTAAATTTATTCGCTCTTTTACAATTGGTCGTGAGCTCCTTGGTCGCTTATCACTATCGTTGGTTGTTTTTGGTTTTATCGGACATAGCACAGATCGTTGCATTCTTTGTCGCAATAATCAAATGCATTGCTGAACCAAAGATCTTTAATTCGAAATCACATAGTGTCATTCCGAAAGCCACTCGTACCTCGAATCCGAGCGACATTTTTGTACCAAAGGACCTTATGAACTGCGAACATGTTTTTGTAAGGGTCGATAAAGTGAAGACTGGGTTGAAAGCGCCGTATGAAGGTCCTTATAAAATAGTAAAAAAACTTCGAGAATACTTTGTATTAGATATGAACGGTAAAACATCATCGATATCTCTAGATAGACTCAAACCAGCATACATCACGGAATCATTGCAAACGCTTACGTCAAAATAGAAACATCGTCGTGTTGGTTTCACATTGTAAAATAAATACATCAAATCTTTTCCTCGACCCAGGTTTCGACGAATTATCGCGAAAGAATCTTATTAACGCCGTTATTAATATGACCCTTTCGCTAAAAGGGGATTAAATGTAACAACAAGTCTACACTAGGTTAATCACAATAAAACACGCCCATCAAAAGCCCTCGTAAAGAAAAAGAAATCTTAGCGATCTAAGCTGTGTCAGCGCTGCTAATATTCTTAGCTTTATCAACGGCAGTAAATGGTTCACATGAGTAACCAGTAAAGGAACCCCTAAACACTAGTGGTATGCACAATGGGCCGATCAACGGCCTAAGTGTTTCTCTCAACGAGAGCCACTTTAACATAACATAACATAAATAAAAAGAAAATGGTAACGAAACAAAAACGAGCCATCAGCCATTAGCGCTACATATGTTTGTATCTGTATATTGTATTACTTTTGACTTCTTTTAAGTCTTGCGCAGTCTACTGAACAACGCACTTGCGTCCACATACGTTGTTAAATAAGGTAAATTAAGTTAGGATAAAAAAGAAAGTTTTGTATTTCAAGAAGATAGAGCTAAACTAGACGGGCTCTACATACCAAATTGTGTTTTTACACGGTTGTCAGGGTTTGTCCCAAACTCGAACAGTTTCCTTTGCAGATGGCTTGGCCACAAATAATTTTTCTGGCAACGTTGTCAGGTAGAAAGTTGCCAGTTCACACGGTTGGCAGATGTTTGTTTACAAAATATTTGCAGATCCGTTTGCATTCATTGTCAGACATATTAAAAAATTGTTTTTTTCTCTTTCGGTGGTGAAGTCTTGATTGAGAAGCACGTAAGAAAAAAAAAAATAAATGCAATTGCGATTGTTTTGGCCGCGTACGTATTTGAGAGCAGCGAGAAGGATGAATTGCAACAACGTGTTTGGACGAAGGATTGGGTGCCACGCCGAAAGCAGGATGGACTTTACGCAAAATTGCGCGTGGAATTGAGAGCTTTGGACGTTGTTGGAGAGATGTCAGATAGTCTGTTTGCCATCGTCGCCAGAATCCCTGCATCATGTTTTGTACTGCTTCCCAACGGCCCAAACGATTGGTGGGGACTCGGGTGGGGACGTCCAAATAGCTAGGTTCTGAAACAGCGGTGTACGGTCTAGAGCCAGAATTGCACCGAAATTTTATCCGCATGGCTTCAAGACAATTCGATGATCTTCTAGCTTTGGTGACTCCGCATATCCAAAAGCAAGAAAAAAATGTGCGTGCTAACATTTAAGCGTCTGAGCGGCTTGTAATTACTCTACGATACCTAGCTACTGGGCAAAATTTTCGGTACCTGCAATATCTGTTCCACATTTCTGTGTCAACGATCTCGTCCATCATTCCAGTTCTTTTTAATGCAATCTACAAAGTGCTCGTGGACAAATTTCAAAGTGATTTGAGATTATCATAAATATTTCTAGAACCTTTTGCAGGGGTCATAAAAGGATGACAACAATTTAATTTTTTTTATAGATATCCAGATACTTTTACAAGAATCATAAAACCTAAAACAAAAAGTTATTAGAACGGATCATAAATATTTCTAGATCCTTTTAGAAGAATCATTAAAAAAGGAAAGGGTTTTGCCTAGATCCTTTCCGTTCCCATATCGACTTCTTCGTCCACGTACATATTTGAAATTCACACATTTAGCACCAATCTACACAAAAATGCAAAGAAAATAGCACAGAAACTTCGTTTTGTTCGGTCAATTATGAAAAATATTTGTCCCCAAATGAAATGAGTATGCAAATGTCCTAAGCGTCTGGCAATGGTCTGACAGTGAAAAAATTGGGTGTTCAGGCGATTGGCAGATACCTGAGAATTTCATTGTCAGATGGCGGTCACGCAATTATCTAACAATGACTTTTCTGCAATAAAAATCACCCCATCGAGGTATCTGTTCCGATACAACATTCGGCAAAAATTCTCCGATGACATATAGCACAGTTTGAAGCATTGCGCTTTCCGGAGCTCTCCGACAACCAATAACTGGGGAATATTTTTATGTCAAATGAAAGCGTTAATTATGTTACATTTGTTTTGTTCTGTGGCGACTGGGTATCACTGCCGAGACTGCGCGACTTGGTAGCACTCGGCAGGCTGTCAAAGTGAGAGAAGTATTGCGCGTTAAAATTTTACTACTAGGCCAGTTGCAAGTAGCACCGTGGGACTTCGAGGGACTTCCAACGTGCGCGTTATTTCTACAACCGCACTGAGCAATCGTCTGTGCAGTTACATTCCCGCATACGTTCTGCGTCGCTCATCAGTTCATCTATTCCAACCTGTTGCGGTATCATTAGAATATTTTATTCATTTACACCATACACCATTTACCACATAATAATAACATATCTAACATAATATTTACTCTCTATAATCGTTATTATCGTATTGACATTTCTGGTAGCAAATAAGTAAGATAAGCTCATCCCTTCTGGCTTAGTAAGCGATCTACCACGCTTACGTAGATTTTTGATATTTGTATGAAGCGTCAGGGATATCGATTCGCTGCTTGCCTACTTGCAATTACTTTTAAAGCATACGTACCATTTTCGTGTCAAATACCTACCTCGCGTACAATGGAAGACAAGTCAGAGCCCGGCAGTCAGTCTCATCCGCAGACGAGCCAGTTACCGCAGTGCCATACTAACCCGATACCCTTATCCACTGAGGGGATCACCTGAGTTTAGACTCGGTTACATATAAGCCAATCGCTTTCTGGCCTACATGCCCAGACTTATGGTTCACTGCCATGGAAGGGCAGTTCGCCCTGGCAAGAAACATGTCAGATGAAAGAAAATTCTACACTGCCATTTCGTTAATGGACATGAACACAGTTTAACGCGTAAGAGATATTATTGCATCGCCACCAAGCCAACAAAAATTCGAGGCCCTTAAGAACGCTGTACTAACGAGACTAATGGACTCAGAAGACACACGTTTACAGCAATTGCTCACCGGTTTGGACTTGGGGGATAAAAAGCCTAGTCAGCTTTTGCGTGACATGTCGTCATTGGCTGGTTCAGAATTTTCAAGGTCGCTTATTAAAAAGCTTTGGATGCAACGCTTGCCGGATGTAGTAAAAGCAATTTTAGCAGGCAGTACCGAAAAACTAGAACCAATGGCTTTAACGGCCGACAAGATAATAGAGGCCACACAGAACTTCAGTCTGAACTCCATACAAAATGGTCCTTCCGTATATCGATCTGGCTCGAACTCTATGGCCGGGCCATCACGGAGTCGCAGGGCAAAGACTGCGGGGACGCAGAATGGTCTAGAAGAGCGCATCGAGTGTCTCGCCGCGCAGTTGAACCAAATAAGAAAGCCAGTTCGGGCAAGGAGCCGATCTAGAAGGGCAAATAACCACGGACGCACGTCTTCCGATATCTGTTGGTATCACAAAAGGTTCGGCAACAAGGCCGAACGCTGCACGAGGCCCTGTGCTTTTAATAACCAGCAGGCGGAAAACTAAAAGTGGATCGCTTTCGGCGACGATCGATCCACTGCAGAACCTCCATTGTCGTCTTTTCATTTATGATCGGCCAACCAACACGCGTTACCTAATACACACGGGTGTCGGTATTACCCGTTTCACCTTCTGACAAAAGGCGAAAGGCGGACATTTTTTTCCTTTTCGCTGCCAATTCCACACACGCACTCGGCAGGCTGTCAAAGTGACAGAAGTATTGCGCGTGTAGTTTAAAAAAAAGCATTCCTTCTTAAAATCTCCCCGAGGCAGCAGCTCGATGGTCCGCGGCGTAGAAAACCAAGTCATAATTAGTATATAACGTAAAGTAAAACCCGTGTAGTATAAATGAGAAAAATGAATTAAATGAATTGAATTGTGCAAATAGAGTCGCGTTTTATTTAATTGGCATATCGCCAAAGTTCCGAAACGGATATCTCAAACGCAATCAGAGTTCCAACAGACTTGACCTTTGTTTCGGAATTTTTACCGAACGAATATCTCGAAAGGGATAATTACCTCTTCCATGCTATTACGAATCGGAGATTAAGTCTATTCCCTCCGCACTGTCCGAGAGCCGTCAGATCCCTTAACATTTAGATTTTTCATCAAAGAGCACCGTTCATCATTCCGCCACAGTCCAGTTTAACTAAAAATGCCATAGTCCTTTGCAAGTTCGAGTATTTTGATGCATTTCAGCAATGAGTTGCTTATTGATTGCGTTATACGACAAAGCCGTCCTTAACCGCCATTTACAGGATCATCCTTCATAAGATCTCAAGACTTCTAGACTTTCCTCAGAATCGTTCTTGGAAGAATAGTGCAAAACTCAACCGGCAACACCGGAAGCACGATCTTTCAAAAGTCCGTCAAATTAAGTACACAGAACAATCAATTGGAAAAACCCAGCGGGATGTCAATGGCCAATTTGTGAGTATGGAAAACTAAGGCGGCAAAGACAGGACGTCTCTGACAGAACGTCACCATAGACGGATATAGCTTTAAGGTAGCTAGGGACTTGGACTACCTAGGCTCAGACATTAACTCAGACAGCGACCAGAGATTAAACGGAGAATAACTCTTGCTAATAGCAGGCTCAGTGACTTAGTGGTTAGTGTATTGGACTACTTAGCAAGGGCTCCCATGTTGAAATCCCGGAAAAAAAACCAAAATTCCCACTGCGCCAGCTCTCGCGAACGTCTGACAAACATCCGAAATGTCATAAATGAGCTTCTCAATTAGCCGTTTTGACTCGGCATAAAATTGTAGATCGATTCCATTCGCCCCCAAAATGAAAACCTCACACAAAACGAATTGCTGTGAGAAATCGCGGCAACTATTTACTTTATTTTTTGTTTAACTCTTGACTAATCATCCCAGTCCTGCTCTAAGGCGCAGAGTCATGGACCCTTTTAAAAGCGGATGGGGTTACTCTTGGTTGTTTCGAGAGGTAACTTTTGGTCCCAGAATGGAGAAGGTGATTTAACGACGAACTGTACGGGATGTATAGCGACATTGACATAGCCAAAAGATTAATGTGCAAGGCTGGGTCTTGTAGAACGAATGGACTCTAATGCTCCGGAGATCTTTGAATCCACACCAGAGCGACGGCGCAATAGAGGAAGACCGCGACTCATGTTGCACACGCAAGTGTGTGAATGCGAAACTGGAGACAGCTGGCTAGAGATCGTGCTGCTGGCCACCCCGGACTGCAGGCCCACCTTAAGTAAGTAAGTATGTTACTAACAACATACATACATACGTGATATTGGATACTACAAATTAATAAAGTGATAAGAAAGCTAGAAGTGGTTTATGTTTTTGGATAAGATATCCGTATCGTATACCATTAGAATTCTACGAAGCTTACCGACTCCTACTGAAGCAAAAACACATTTCTAAATTGAAAAGTTATCGCCTAGAATATAAAAAAAAAACTTAAAAAAAGACAAAGACAACAGGAACAGCTAAAAAAAATATAAATGTCCGTAAATGGCAACGGCGCAATACCACGAACCAGGCGATCCGAAGTGGGAGGGTCTCCGGCGAGACACGGACACGCTTTTCCCAACTCTTCCCATCCCGACACAACTTTTATCGTGCGAGAGGAAATATCGCCCTATAGTGAAGAAAAGTTGTGTTTAGCAGGGAAAACCCAACGAAACAGATAACCCGCTAGTCTCTACGGGGTACTGTCAAAAGTCCTGAAGGTAATTGCCCATTCACTTCAACCAAATTTTGCTAGCCCCACCCCCTCTACTTCAAAGGTCTCCATCCAGATAAAACCTTCTGCCCCACCTCTGGGCACCAAGAGACCGCTCGTAAGAGGAAGCCAACCTCGGAAGACTCGCCCCCTAGCTAACAGCTCATCGAGCGTTACAGGAGGTAGGACTGCAGTAGCGGCTGGATCTCTGCCTAAAAGGCTTTGACATTGCCGTGATCCAAGAACCGTGGCTTCTCAAAGACCGCGTAACTGGGCTCAGGTACTACGCGGAAGGTAAAGGTAAAATTAGAGCTTAGACTTGACATTGCCCTGATCCAAGAACCGTGGCTTCTTAAAGACCGCGTAACTGGGCTCAGGGCTCCTGGCTATACCCTCTACTACGCGGAAGGCAAAGGTAAAATTAGAGCTTGCATTCTTGCTAAAACAACGTTAAAACTTACTTTCTTCCCCCAGTCTAGCACAGGCGATCTTACTGCAACGCAGCTTACTCCGTACAGGGGCAATCCGATTTGGCTGGCGTCTGCGTATCTTCCCTATGAGGAAACTAGCCCGCCATCAGCTGAGTTACAACGGGTGGTAAAGGTAGCGGAGGACAAAAAGACCGCAATGGTGTTAGGGTGTGACACTTATGCACAACATGATCTATGGGGCAGTACCGACACTAACCCTCGAGGTGAGTCTCTCTTCATGTATTTAGTAGAAACTAACATAGTAATCTGCAATAGAGGGGTAGTCCAACCTTTGTTGTTAAAAATCGTCAGGAGGTAATAGATCCAAGTAACAATTTTACTTCGGTAAGGCGCTATCGAAGCTATTTCCCCTCCCGCAATATTAACAGCATAATACCTATAAGAAACAAATTTGGCGCACTTTATACAGGTAGGGCATTACCGAAACCTTATAGAGGCCTTATAGAAACTTTATAGAAACCTTATAGAAACCTTATGGAAGCTTTACAAATGCACAAAATATGAAAAGAAAAATAATTTTTTTTTATTCTTCAAATTTTTCAATTTTGTATTTTGTTTTTCGTATTAACAGACATTATCTATCTACTACAATAATTGACTCTTTGTAATTTTCGTTCAGTGAATACTCCCCCCGTATATAATTTATATTTTACTTACAACGGGTCGCACTGAGAATCGAATATGAGTCCTGCTGCGTAGTACTCCAATACACTACCTCTAGGCTAATTCGTCATAATAATGTAGCAGTGGTAAATCTCAACTACTTTATACATTTCAGAATTTCGTTAAGACTTCCAATCGCAAGTCGTTAATTGCATGAAATTTCTTTGCTTCTACTTCCAACCACAAGCTTTACCGAAGCAATACACTTTCCACCATCTCCTCACTCATTTTCAAAGGTCTTATAGAGATCTTAACGAAACTTAATTTCATATCCCTATATAAAGCCTGCGTATATGCTTCGCAAAGGACGTACAGAAGTTATTTTGGAAACAATTGCTTCGAAATCGGTCTACTTCGGTAAACAAATCCTATAGAGACCCTATCGAAATGGTCGCCCACAGAAATTACAAATTTGAACCTTACCGAAGTCAAATTGTTACTTGGGGATGATACCTAGCCTCTCATAATCTTTCCGCTGCTATATCTAAGAGGGCAGTATCGGATAGTCCATCTTTCTCGCGCCATCGGTACATATACTTTACTCTAGATTGTAGCTATATACCCAAAAAATGTATTTACCGCACGCGGCGGAAAACTATCTGGGTTCAACATAACTCTACGCACCTAGCGATCAGGCTAAACTAGATTTGCTGAGAAACGTGCTCACTACAGCCCTGTATAGGGCTTTCCCGGGTTCCTGCCCTCATACCATAGTGAGAAAAGGCAAGAGACCACGCTGCAAGAGCAGGAAGGCATTCAATAGAGCCAAAACAACGAAGCTTGACGCGGACTGGGAAGCGTACAAAGACAGCCTAAGACTCTTTAAAAAGGAAGTCCGAAAGGCACAGCGCAGCTCCTGGCGCAACTTCTGTGAGAAAGTTACCAACACTAATAAGTGCTCCAGATTGCGGAGAGTCCTATCTAAATCTGCCCCTTTACCCTGTGTACTTAAAGACCCCAATGGCCAATGGGCAGAATCAGAAGAACAATCACTGCATCTACTCATGGATGCTCACTTCCCTGGCTGCACGCCTCCCAATGGTAATCCTGGCTTCAGCATTGATGCCCTTTTAGGCACCCTTCCAACTTCAATCAATATTTGCGAATAAAAGCTGAAGTGGGCAGAAAATAGTTTTCGCCTTTGACATCATCAAAGACAGTCTGATGTTGGTTCTGGCAGGATGCATAGCTCTGGGCAGCATCCCTTTATCCTGAGCGATGGTCAAAGTTGTTTTCATTCCCAAAGCAGGTAAGACCTCACATACAGCTCCAAAGGACTTTAGACCAATCAGTCTGTCCTCCTTTCTTTTGAAAACACTTGAGAGGATCATCGATCTTCACATCAAAATCACTGTTGACCAATCGCTTATTTCAAGATCTTAACATGCCTATCAAAAGGGTAAATCCAACGAGACCGCCCTTCATTCAATCGTCGGCTCAGCACAAAGGGGCCTAGAATTCAAAAGGGCTTCGATTTGGGCTAACAACGTCGACATTTCCTCGAAGGTAAGAATATTCGTTCCGACGACCCGACGGAGATGCTGCTTTACCAACTTGACTCTGGCTTCCCAGAGCCCACCAAAATGAGGGCTATGAGGAGGAATAAATTCCCATTTGATTCCTTCGGTAGCCTGCGTCTCAGCCACCTTTTCGTGATGTTCTCTAGGCCGAACCAGACGCGACATCTCACACAAAACACGCGCGGCTCGGTTGTCAGCTCCGTTACCATCTCGAGATGAAGCGCCTTCGTTGTCATGCAAACAAATAGTGCGATATACCCTTTTACCAACTTGGGTTTCCTTCCTCTTGACAGACGTGGGGTAATTGGTCCCGCATAATCACACCCTGTATGTAGGAAAGCAAAAGATGGGTCCAAGCGAGAAGATGGTAAACTTCCCATAAGTTGGGACGATGTCGATTGTCGAAGACGAAAAACAAGTAACGCAATCATGAACGATTTTCCTTATAAGATTTCTGCTACCGATGATCCAGTATTCCTGGCGAATTAATGCAAATAGTCCAGATACACCAATATGAAGATAGATCCTATGAGCATCGACCAAAATAAGTTTTGTTATAAGATGATCCTTCGGAAGGATAATTGGATGCTTAACGCAAAAAGGAACGTCCGTAACGTTTGCAATTCTTCCGCCAACCCGCAGCAGGCCTATCTCATCAAGGAAAGGGGACAACGAAGATAAGGAAGAGGCCTTCGAAGCACAACGACATCTTTTAAGCGATTGTATATCCATTTTAAACTGGAGTTGACACCACAACAGACAAAATTGCTTAGCATGAACAAATTCAGAGAACGAAAGACGGCAAAATGTTCGACCCTTTGATGGAACTCTGCAATTTCGGCAGAAACGGAAAACGTAACCAACAATTCTTACAAGCCTCCTCCACGACGAGATGTTAAGGGACAGAGATTCTAAGAAGTGTTCAACCGGAGACGCGATAAGCACAGATGCAGGCTTCTTTCTTTCCTCAGGAATAGTTTCCACGACGGTTACTTGATTTATTGGCCAGAGGCTTACATCTTTACCAAGCCAGGCAGGACCTTTCCACCAAAGTTCCAGTTCCAAGAGTTTGTTCGGTTCAATTCCTCTTGAAGCACAATCCGCGGGATTTTCTGCTGAGCAAACGTAGTTCCAACAGGACCGAGGCAAATTCGCTAAAATCTCCGATGTACGATTTGCCACAAAGGTATTCCACCGCCGAGGGGTAGACGAAAGCCAAGATAAAAAAATCTGCGAGTCCAAAAATGCCGACGTTCGAAAAGGGAGAATGTCCAAGGATGA
The DNA here is from genome assembly GCA_949126925.1 of Cheilosia vernalis. Taxonomy (NCBI): domain Eukaryota; kingdom Metazoa; phylum Arthropoda; class Insecta; order Diptera; family Syrphidae; genus Cheilosia; species Cheilosia vernalis. The sequence goes on from OX421363.1 coordinate 5,895,103, forward strand.
CCGAATCAGTCCTATTAAACGAGATAAGAGGAGGGCTCCACATAGTTCAAGCCGAGGAATCGAAAGTTTTTTCACCGGGGCGACACGCGTTTTTGCTGCAACCAATTGAACTTCCAGAACACCACCTACAATACAGCGAGCGTACACCACCGCCGAATAGGCCCTTTCGGATGCATCGGAAAATCTTATTAATTCAAACCCTTTAGAATTTACTGTAAATCTTCTCGAAATCCTAAGGTTTTGAAAACAGGATAGCTCTACACGATAATACTTCCATTTTTCCGCTACTTCCATAGGTAAAGGATCATCCCAACCTTCTTTTGTTTCTGCAGTCCATAGCTCCTGAAACAATATTTTATACAAATTAGTGGAAGGAGCCAGGAACCCAAGGGGATCGAAAATCTTTGCAACGTCCGACAGAAGAGTTCTTTTGGTGGGTGACAACTGATCAAGTAAAGTAATTTTGTAGGAGAATGTGTCGCGGTGCGGGTTCCAAACTAAACCGAGAACCTTTGTCCATTGCGATGCACTATCTAAGTCTAGAGAAACACTTTCATCACAATTTATCTCACTTAAAATGGACCGACAGTTCGAACTCCATTTGCTCAACTCCAGGCCACCGCAAGTAAGCATATTCACAATTTGCTTTTTCAATTCCAAGGTATCTGACACCGAATCAGCTCCCGTCATTAGGTCGTCGACGTACATATCATTCAAAATTGCATGCGATGCCATTGGAAATTGATGTTTGTAGTCCAAGGCTATTTGACGCAGTACTTTCATCGATAAGAAAGGAGCAGATGATGTACCGTATGTTACGGTACGCAAGCGAAAATGTCCAATGGGTTCTCTATGTTTTGGATGAACCCAAATTTGTCGAAACATTTTAACTACATCTGCACAAAACACGTATTTATGAAGTCGAAACCGTAGGCAAACATTGATTAAGTTACGTTGCAGTGGTGTTCCTATATGCAACATTTCGTTTAGGCTGTTGCCATTCGTATCCCTATGCGAGCCATCAAAAACAACACGAATCTTGCTGGTGACGACAGCATGATGTGGCAAGTAAAAGACGTTTCCCGACGTAGGTTCGATTTCAGCATCAGGGATACGCTCCATATGGCCCAAGTCCTGATAACTTTGCATAAATTTTCGATACTCAAAACAGAAAGACTCATTGCGGGAGAACCGACGCTCCATTGCAAACAATCTAGATAAAGCCCCAGCGATAGTATTAGCGAACTTGACTTCATTTTGTTGAAACGGTAATCCAACCATGTACTTGTTGTCTGGCGTACGAGATAAAGTTTTAGAAAACTGAGCATCTGCTTCGTCTTCACCATTTAAGGAAGAAAACTTGCACGGAACTTCTTCGATCTCCCAAAACGACTTCAATATCAAGTCGAGATCAACACCGGCGTGCAGGGATACAATTGCGAATCTTGCATACTGCCGGTAACGACCCAATCAAAAATGGTTTGATGAGCAACAATATTTCCCTTCTCATCAGTACGATGACCATTCTGCAGAATAATCCAAGCCTTGTCAGTACTGAATCCTTAGTCAGCCAGACGAAGGTCCTTAAGAAAAGGGGTATTGCCCAACCGAATGCAACCGATGGAGTTGGTGAGGTTATTCTCTTCAAAACATATGCCTCAACTTCTGAGTATTCGAATCGAAACGAGAATGCAACGTAATGGTTACAGCACCATGTGTAACACCAGCTTCCACGGACGAAATTCCCGATATAGGTAACCGAGTATGGGAACGACGGAGGCGTAACCTATTCACCAAGCTTCTTGTCACAAACGAAACCTGTGACCCAGTATCAAGCAAAACACGAGCGAGTTGAGGGTTTCCGAATGCATCTAAAACCTTACCGACAACGGTGGGTAAGATGCCCGACGGACGAGAATAATTTTTAATGTGATTTAATGCGAATGTGGAACGCCTTGCCCGGCTCTGTCTTTCCCCCTCGGTTCAATTTGCATACATTTAAAACCAATGTGCATCGCTGTGTACTTCAAACTACACCATAAGAGTAGTCATAACCTCTTTAGCGCGTGTTTATTATAAAAAAAAAATAAAAAAAAACGATCGATGAAATAGCATTAGCACTAGTGGATGGCTCACATTGAGCACTCATACGAATGCTTAATACCGAGACAATTATAACACAACCGCTAATCCCTAACGAAGCTACGGCGAGAACTAACAGGCATGGACAGTAATTCTTCACACTGGGGAAGCAAATGATCTTCCCTACACTTTGGACACGAAGATTGCACAACGGATAATGTTTTAATGTTGGTATTTGGGCGAGAGTTTTTGAGCTCTTGAATGGTGGAATGTTCTGAGTTTTTACTTTCAAAAGCCCAAGCCTGGCGAGTTTCCACATCGGTTTTACCAGGCAACATATATATTAGCCACGGATCTCTGCTTTCAGATTTCAGAGCTGCTAATCCCCGAATAACCTCATCCGCATTGTCCACAAGTTTACGCAAGTGAACTGCATCACCCGAAAAGACATGGGGTAGTTTGAGAAAACTTTCGATATACGCGTTAACTATATATAACGGCTTATCGTACCGACCTTCAAGTTTTTCCCAAACTTGCTCGTAATTAGAGTCCGATATGGTTCAATGATTTAACAATTTGGCAGCTTTATCACGCAAAGAGCTCTTTAAATAACGAAATTTCTGAGATCCCGACAAACTAGCGTTACAGTATACCGTACTCAGAACCGGCCAATCGCGGTAATCACCTGTAAAAGGCTGCAGTTTCATTGGAGGAAGCTCTACCTCGGAAACACATGTTTTACTTGAGCTCGTGGAAGCCGACTTCCCCGATTGCTCCAGTAGCGCTGCTTGCGAGCTAACTAAATTGGCCAACGAACTCGTGGTAGCATCGTCCCGTGCCGGAAGCGCCTTCCTAATTGCCTTAACTAGCGCACCCTTAGCCGTTATATATTTGCATTCCACTACTTCGAAATCAGATTCAGGGTCCCCGAACCCTTCTTCATCATGGAATGCAAAAAGCTCCTTTTGGCTGTCACAAAAGTCTTTCCACGCATTTTCCAACCGCTCTAACCGAACTTCTAATACCGCGTGTTCGGAATCCGCGGGAATGTCTTGCACGAAATTGTACACACGTGTAATGGCACCCTTTAAATGACCACGAGCTTGTTTCAGCATTTCCATTTCGATCACGATAATCCTTCAACCGACCGCGTGTTTGCTATATGTAGAATATATCTAGGTAGTACGAAGATATGCACAATTTCGTAAGCCCCGTGCAGCAAAGCCTACTATTGAACTCCTATAGGATAAACCCAATTCCTATCAGCAACAGCAATCCAAAACGATCAAAACAGCAACGACAAGACAGGCGGAAAATAGCTTATATCTAAAGTATTACCTGTGTTTAAATCCAATAATCCGCGAAAGAATATTGTTAAGCAATTAAAAATTCCAATTTGTACCACGTTATAATTATTTATTGCCACAAATCAAATACCAGATGGTTCGCTGGTTTCTATACGTAAGACGAGATGTTGACTGGGTGGCTGCTAGAACATAAGTGAAGCGACTTACGAATTTACCTCGCATATGCAATTGAACATAATACACAAAAACTAGAACGGTAATGCTCTCACCAGCAAATACAGAATTCAAGTTCAAGCTGATATGATGAGCGATGACCAACGGCACTTGCATACGCGAGCAACAAGAAAAACTGTACTGTCTGCTAAAGGTAGGAAGAAGAAAAGAAAAAAAAAAAATTTTTTAGTGGACCTAAATAAAAACCGAAGCAGTTCTTATTTCTAGCCGGAAGGCGGTAGAACACATAACCATTCGTGTTGGAGGCCAGTCTATAAGATCAAAGGAATCAATTAAATATCTCGGAGTTATGCTTGACAATAGGCTAAAGTTTAAAACACACGTGGACTACGTAAGCAGAAAGGCGTCATTACTCCAGGCAGCACTCTCCCGGATGTTGCCGAACACAGGAGGTCCAGGATATGCAAGAAGAATTATCCTTTCTAGAGTGGTCAGTTCAGTACTGCTGTATGCTGCACCAGTTTGGGCAGGAGCACTAGCAGTAAAAGAGACCAGGAGGAAACTAACATCGTCGTATAGACTTTGCGCATTAAGAACGATTAGCGGTTTCCGACTAACTCGGATGAGGCAGCTTTCGTTATAGCCGGAATGATCCCTATTGACATCCTTGCGGACGAGATGCAACGTGTTAAATGCTTAATGTACGTTTTCTATTATCACACATAGTCAACACTATTATGGAAGATTGTTATCGATGTATTTGGAAATCAATGTTATCGATTGTGACAGATGACAGAAACCACGTTTTAAGTATTTGGCATGAGGTTTTTCTTTCTTTGGCGCTTCCTTCTGAAGTCAACCTCCACCGAGATAAGTTGTGTGAAATAAAAGGAATTAATTGTAAAATTAAACGTTGGTTGCATTTTCATTTTCCCCACGAGTTACAACACAACGAATCTACACAAGAAGAGTTTTAAGTCAGCAAGGCGCTAGTGACATAAAAACAATAAGGAATGAAGAGAGGTCAGCTTCAATAGCTATGTGGCAAGCTAGATGGGACAATACTACGAAAGGCAGATGGACCTATAAGTTGATCCCAATCATCGAAGTGTGGACAAACCGAGCTCACGGCAGCTGCAACTACCACCTGACGCAGTTCCTGTCCGGGCACGGCGGCTATCGGAAATATCTATATCGATTTGGACACGATAGCTCACTTCTTTGTCCAGAATGTACAGACCATGAAGAAGATACCGAGCACGCTGTGTTCTATTGCGAACGCTTTCAACAATGGAGAAATAATCTGCCCAGTCCGTCAATAATTATAAATGAGATGGTGAACTCGGACGATAACTGGATGGAAGTTTGCACACTAGTAATTAATGTACAAAACGAATTGCGAAGACTAGAAAAACTAAGGCGAGAAGAAATGGCAAATTCAGTGAGCAGAGCATAAATTGCTAACCAACCCCGCGAAGTAATACCTAACGGCAGTCCCGCGGGGAGAGTGGTTGAAGGACGTAGGGGTGTCGATTACTACGTAGGCGCACTCCTGGCATCGATTATTCGGGTTTGCGAATCGTGCATGTTGGTAGCACGGGCTACCGCATCTTTAGAAGATTACGACATACATTGGCGCATCCAAAAAAAAAAAAAAAAAACAAACACCGTGTGTAATGCGCAAGATGCATAGGCTGGCTGGTATATCGTATACATTGTGCTGTGTGGTATTCTACCATAGCGGGGGTACTCGTACGAGAGGGTGAAGTGTGTGTGCAATGGGCATACTCATAGTAAATATATGGCGAAGTGGCTGGCTTGGGTTGCGGAGTGATTTGATTGGTTGTGGCTCGGTGGAATGATGCTACGAGGTGTAGTGAGTGCAACAGATGTGTGAAGCGAGATCAGTCTTTGTTGAGATCTCGTGGCGTTCGGTCATTTTCTTCCGTGGAAGTAAAAATCTGTTTTTGATGCGCATGGTCGCAAAATAATATTAAATTACGGCATGATGCCACAATTTTGTGCGGTAACTTTTTTTTATTAAGCGCATGGTCGCAAATTAATAATTTAATTAATGGCGTGATGCTCAGAATTTGTGCGGACAATTTTTATCCTTTTCCGTAAGCGCATGGTCGCGAATAATTTTAAATTATGGCGTGATGACGCAATTTTGGTGCGAAAAAACTCATTTTTTTTATTTAAGCGCATGGTCGCAAATTAATAATTTAATTAATGGCAGGATGCCAAAAATATTGTGCGGACAGTTTAATCTTTAATAAGCGCATGGTCGCAAAATATTAAACTCGTGGCGTGATGACGCAATTTTCAGTGCGAAAAAAAAAACAAAAAAAAAAAACTTTTTCTTTAATAAGCGCGTGGTCGCAACATAAGATTTAATTATGCCACGATGCCAAAAATTTCAGTGCTGAAACTCTCATCCCTTTATTAAGCGCATGGTCGCAAAATATTAAACTCACTCAACTGCTAGACTGCTAGGGAAATAACCCCTCTAGTGTATCTGTGTGCCCGTAATTCGGAAATAATATTTATATACCGTAAACCGGAGGAACCCTTGTGTGCCCGTAATTCGGAAATAATGTTTATATACCGTGAACCGGAAGAACCCTTGTGTGCCCGTAACTCGGAATTACATTGCCGCAGTACGGAAGATTTTCGTGAACTTGTATTCATTCGTTGGAACACCTCATCTTACCGCCAGGAGACGGATTGGCGTGACCTGGACATCAATCTGGAGCATTTTCCGGCGCAGTTAGTGTCGAGCCGAAGCTGCAGTATTCCCCTTCTGGGACGCTTACGCGGTCATCTGTTGACTGCTATCTCTTTAATTTGATATTAGAATCGCGCAGTGTATCGGAATAAAATTAAATAATAAAGTCTGAATCAAAAATTTCATTCTCTTGGTGGAAATGATAATTTTCGGTAGCGAAGATAGTTGTCTTAAATACAGGGACCTTTTCCCTATTCCCTTCCGTATACCCATAACCGGGTACGCCATATAGCGTTTTATTATTTTTTTTTCTCGTTCCCCTAAAACAGCGTATGAGCACAGCCTGCTGACCATGCATGGACAGGAGAGGAATTCTTAAGTAAGTACAGCAAAATTAATTGGTTACGTTGTAAACTCTATATGGTGTAAACATTTTTTTTTAAAGAGGTTCCATCCGAACTCCATAATTTTTGGTTTTGTAACGATCCGATCACGGTGCGCTAGCATAGATTTCCTGATAGTTCAATAAAGTCTAATGTAAATATATGACATCTGTCTTGGCTTAATTTATTTGGGTGTGTTCTTGATCTAGGAGGGAAGAAGGTTCCACAGCGGGAGACCCTAAACCGACCAGGGCTCAGGAAGGGCGGAAATGGCAGGAATTTCCATCTAACCTGTCATTGAGGTGAGTGGTGTAGCGCAACTAGGGAACATTATTTCCTTCGATGTGCACGTAATTAATTGTAAATACTCCTTGGTCGATAGAGTAGGGAGGTACTTGGTGGTGTTGAAGAACCCCCCCCCCCAGCGTAGCGTAGTCAGGGATAGCTCGACGTGCACCCGCGCCGACTAAGTACCAAAAACACTATTTTGCCATCTCGAGATAACAACCACTCGACTGATCCCAGGACGGTGGAGCTATTAGAACAAAACAGCGGAATTAGATTAGAAAAAAAAAGGAATATAGAGAACTCAGTCGAACCATAGGGTATGCAACATTATGTTAGGTAGTTAATTTATAAATAATTTAAGTTTTAACAATTTTAGTTTAAAACAATTTTAGAATTAAGAACAAGGCAAATAATTTAGAAGAAAGAAAAGAAAACAAACAAAATTGATTCCAAAACAATAATATTTAATTAAATAAAATAACACATGGATATAAAGAAGTAATAAAGGAAACTCCACTATAACCAAAGTTCGTGTTTCTTTGGAACGAACCTTGGCGATCCGACGAGCTAACCTCAGCCCAGACAAAAAGCACATCACAATATGCTGCCTTATCGGCCACATTCTATGTGGCAGCAGCGCTGTCGAAAAACTTGTGCACCGAGGTACCCCTAAAAGGGGGGTGCTATCTCCACAACTTTGGAATCTTGTTCTAAATGAACTTCTGATTCCGATGGAGATTTCCGGATGCAAAGTCGTGGCCTTTGCAGACGACGTCGCCTTACTCACTTCAGAAAAGTATCTTCAGACTCTTTCCGATATCCTGCAACTCGCTTTACACAACTTAGCTGCCTGGACCAAAAGCTGTGGTCTAAGCGTCAATCCGACGAAAGCTCTAGTTCTATTCACTAGAAGGATTAAGATACCTCTTATCACCGCCCCTAATATCAACGGCACTCCCCTCGGGTTCGTCAAAAGTGTCAAATACTTGGGTCTTATACTAGACAGCAAGCTTTTATGGAGCGAGAACATTGCCGAACGTGCTAGGAAATCCCTAGTAGCTCTCTACTCCTATAGAAGGGCATGCTTTGGCTTTACCCCGCAGTAGTTAGATCGATTAGTCTTTACAGCATAGAGAAGACTCAACGCCTGCCATGCATTAGCATCACGGGTTCGCTGAGGACATCTCCTACCGAAGCTCTACAATCGGCACTGTGCGACACTTGACTATATAAAATATAAAACATTGAAAATACAGTCACACTTTATAAAATGTAAAATATGTACTGAGAATAAAGTCACTGGATTGGATACTGAACTTCTGAGCAATCGGTTGTTTAATATCAGCTCTCTACAACAGAGAGTTTTATTTTATTTAACTTACCTTCCATGGCTTTCCGGGTTCAAATTCTGGAACTAAATCAGTAAAAGCAGTTGCAGTTGAAGGCTGAGCAACTGGCCAGTCTTTATTCTCATTATCGTTTGTGGAGTCAGGCCATCCATCACCGATATTTCGCCCTGTGGACCAGGTTCTGTAAATTAATATAATAATTGAATAATTGATAGATAAAATAATCGTAGTAGATTAGGTTGTAAACATGTAAAACATTTTGTTGATGATGTGCGACTCGTCGATGCATTCACCAACTAGTTTTCGTTTGACGTTTTAATCAGCTGTGACACACTAGTCGTTAAACTTCGGTGCAAACTTTTTTGGCTACAAATTTCGATCGCATTAATCAATAAATAAAATTAATTTAGTGCATTCAAAAATAATTTAGCCCATCAACTAATTGCGGAAAAAGATTATAAGTTGTGAGTTGTGGCATTTGTTCGGTCAGATTTTCTGCTGAATATTGCAAAAGGTGTGTTTGTTTCAACAACCCAACGATATGAAGTCGATTTCTTGGTGTTTTCGATGTGAATAGGGTATTGGCGAAAAAAAATTAAGTTTCTACAGGCCAAACTTCAAACACCACTAAAAGCAAATTACCTTGCAAACCAAAAGTCAATACTTTGTCAAAAAGACTACTACAGAGAAACATGTTTTTGTGAATGTGTTTGCGTTCTCTTTTTAGGCCCATTTGAGTGAATAAAATGGATTCGGGATTTTTATATGGAAAACTTCCCATGCCTAAGGCCCATTTTATTCACTATCGTTCAACTCGCCGATGACTCCGAGGTTGATCAACAACAAGAGAGAGTTGAGCGGCAAGTTGAAAATTGCTTTTATTCACTACTTTAATTCTCAACTCCGCTGTTGAAATTCAAAAGTTGGTCTACTTGCAGTTTCTAAAATATCCCTGGGATATTTGTGACAGATGACACACAATAGGTCTGTTCTTTTACTTTTAAATCTTAAGCTAGGTATGTTCAGTTAATAGTTTTTTTTTGTTTTCATTCAATAAAACAATAAAAATGCAAAAATGCAACAAAAAGATGCAATTGCGATTATTTTGGACGCGTACGTATTTGAAAGCAGAGAGGAAGATCAATAGACACACAAACTTCGGCGTGTTTGGACGAAGGGTTGAGTGGCGAGCATTTCAGCGTCGGAGCGGCTGAAATGCTTCCCCTATCTATAGGGGTAAATTTTCGGTAAATTCATTTCCATAGCTGATTCAATGTACACAATGCACAGAAAACACCAGAGGCCTGGGATTCTGTTGCTATCAAATTTAACGAACTGTGGCAATTTCGAAACTCCATTGAAGCAGTGGATGGAAAGCATGTGGTAATGATCGCACCACTCTATGGTGACAGCATATTTTATAATTTAGTTTATGTCTTCTACAGAATATTTATATTAAAAATAACTTCTGAACAAAAAGTTTTTATCTTAATATTAGCGAAAATAAACAAGAATAAAGATAACACAAAAAGCAACTAAAAAGGATCATAAACATTTCCAGATACTTTTACAAGCATCATAAAACAGAAAATACAAAATATGTAAACCTAAAAGAAAAGGAAGGATCATAAATATTTCTAGATCTTTTTGCAAAGGTCATAAAAGGAAGAATATCTACAAATGACAAAACAAAAAGCCATATAAAGGATCATAAACATTTCCAGATGTTATTGCAAGCATTATAAAACGGAAAACAGAAATTGCGCTCGTCTTCTTCGGTGCGCGAATCAGACGATGGCCAATCTTCCCAAAAATAGTGTGAACGATACACTGATTTGAAGTTCGCACAGTTACAGAAATGTTTAACGCAATAAACACAAAGAACAATAATTATGAATGCTCTTCACGTCTGTACTATCCTACCTCTCCATTAACAATGCCGTTCAGCCACACATCTCCTTGTGCATTGTGTATGTGTTTTGTGTTATTGTAATGTCGACTCTTATCTCCCGCATGCGGTCTCTCTCTCCGATGTACAAATGAGAACCAAAAATCTGACATTTTTGACGTAAAAATCCCAAGTTTGCTCTACAACGTCTACTATTTCGGGGAGTTGAGAAAACCCACAGTTGATTAACTTTCGGTTTTCTCAACTTCGGAATATCCAAAGTTGAGCGAGTCAACTTTGAGTGAATAAAAGTAATTCTCAAGTTGAAAATAAAAATCCCCAAGTTATGTTCAACTTCGAGTGAATAAAATGGGCCTTAGTGTATGCACACCGGATGGAACAAACAAACAAAACTGTTTTTCTCTTTTTGTTTTGCCTTATTCAGTGTGGGCGCGCGTATTAAAATGTGGGTATTTAAACTCCAAAAAACCCAGAGAAAAACAGATTTGTTTGTCTAAGGCGTTTTGTTCCATCCGGTGTGGAAGCTCCTTTATTCCCGTTTTATTCACTCGAAGTTGAACATAACTTGGGATTTTTATTTTCGATTGAGAATCTACTTTTATTCATTCAAAGTTGACTCCAAAGTATGGATATTCCGATGTTGAGAAAATCGAAAGTTAATCAACTTTGGGTTCTCTCAACTCCCCGAAATATTAGAAGTTGTACGGCAAACTTGGGATTTTCACTACCCCTTCGGGTAGGGGTTAGAATTTACTCGAGGTAGGCATGCCTGTCGTAAGAGGCGACTAAAATCCAACCTCCATAAACCGAGCGTGTAGTGTATACAAAAAATGCAATGAACAAAACGAAAAGATTTATTACCCTAGGTGGCAGTCCAGCTTTACTGGAAAATCTACCCTCTTCGGAGGTCGGCTCTACGGATTCTGGGGAGAGCCGTTTATTGCAATCCATTGAACCTTTTATTAAAAGATCAAGGGTATCTCGATCGCCTCCATCAAGATCGAATAACCCCGGGAAAAGAAGTCGGCCGGGAGCGCCAGCGCGTGAAGAACGGGACTCAGTGAAAGATATAAGTTCTGAGGAAGAAATTAAAACACTCCGAATCAAGCTTAAGGAAATGGATCTACTCTATCAAACTCTGAAGAAAGAGATAGAACTGTTAAAAGAAGAAAATAATGTTCTAAGGAACACTCATATTCAGAAAGAACGCGAATGCACTCCACCACGCTTGCCTGGTCATGAATACCACACTGACGAAGAAGAGCTAGCACGCGAAACGAATCGGGTCCCTAAGAAAAGACCTAGTAAGAAAAGGAGAGCCGGTTCTTCGCCTGAAGTCGAGCCTCTAACAGAACAAACGCGTAAAGTACCGCAAGAAAAACAACTCCGAGGGCAAATTCGTCCACCGTCTCCAATAAACGTCGTTGGGGTAACGGAGTATAATAAGATACACAGCCTTAAAGGAACGATAACATCGGAATGCAAGGTAACATCTTTGAGGAATAATGCGTGGAAAATTAACGTCGTTAACCACGAAGACTACCGGGCAGTGTCCCAAAAGCTAAATACCGAGAAGATCCAGTTGTATACTTTTGAAATAAAGTCAGAAAGGCCACATCGTGTTGTAGCGAGGGGACTCCACCCCTCATGCACCAACGAAGAGGTTATAAATGACCTCCGATCCAAAGGGTTTAAAATTATTGATGCCGTAAATATCATCAAGAAAGAGAAGCAAAAAACGGAAGAAGATAAGGAGATCCTGGTAAGGCGTGGACTTCCGCTCTTTATGCTTACCTTCGATAGGTCTGATAATATCGAAAATATCTACCAAATTAAAACTATAGTTAATATTGTGGTAAAAACCGAGCCCATGCGCAGAAATTTGAAAACAATTCCACAGTGCAAACGTTGCCAAGAACTCAATCATACGCAAATGTATTGCAAAAAAGAGCCGCGATGTGTAAAATGCGCCGGAAGTCATTTCTCCCAAGACTGTGGAGCAAATAAAAAATCCTCCGCTACCTGTGCTAATTGTAAGGGAAAGCACCCGGCAAATTATAGAGGCTGTGAAGTAGCTAAGGAGTTGCAAAAACGGAGAGATGCGCTACTCAAAACTCAAAATAAAAAAACAAAGCCGCTTACCAAGATAAAGCGTAGGACCGCCCAGGAGGTAGTAGGCAATATAAAACCTCCGGTTCAAAAGCGTGAAAAGGCATCGAATTTAAAAATAAAAGGCTATAATGATTTCCACACTTGTCACCCATCGGGAAACGCCAGAGGTGGATCATAATTGCATTAAAGACTGCATAATAATAATATTAAAGACTGCATTGAACAATGCGAAGACCTGAAGATAGAGCTTGAAAATATGCAACTGTGCACGATTCGAGTTAAAAATAGTCAGCGTACTCTTAGAATTTCATCTATCTACTGTCCACCGCCTTCCGCACATGAAAAAAGGGATTATACTAACCTGCTTAAATCGCTCAAACCAAATTTCATTATTGGCGGCGATTTTAGTGCGAAGCACACGTTCTGGGGCTCCAGATACATCTCGCGAAATGGTATAATGTTCTATGCGGCAGGTATGGAATGCAGTTGCGATTTCCTCTCGACGGGCAAACCGACCTACTGGCCAACTGATACTTCAAAACTACCTGACCTGATAGATTTTTTCGTTGTGAAAGGAATACCTACCAACCACATTAAAGTTGAAGAGAGCTTTGATCTATCATCTGACCACTCACCAGTTATTTTAACATTGAGTGTAAAACTAGCCAATAACCTAGAGCCAGCGAGATTAACTGGTAGGCATTCGGAACGAAATAGAAGAGAATGTTGAACTGAGTGTTCCACTTATGACACCCTATGAACTTGAGGTTGAAGTTGATCGCTTCGTCGAGATCGTACAGCTCGCCTCCTGGAATAATACGCCTAATCCAAGGAAAACGCCGGCCAAATACGGGCTACGATATCCTCCCGAAATAAAAGAATTATAATAATAAAATAATATAATTTTTGGTGCAACAGGTCCGTAGGGACCCTAGGCCTAGCTTCTCGCAACCATTCGATTTGTGTGAGTTTTCATTTTTGGAACGAATGGAAGGGATCTACAATTTTATGCCGATTCCAAACGGCTAATTGAGAAGCTCTTTCATGACAGTTATACTCTCGGATGTTTGTCAGACGTTCGCGAGAGGTGGCGCAGTGAAAAAACCCTGAGTTGGATAATAAAATAAAAGAATTGGTCAACGAAAAAAGGAGGCGCGTAAGAAATGGCAACAGAGTCGCGCTCCGCAACATAAAGCACATTTGAATTATTTGTGCAATTTGTTGAAGACAGTTATTAAGAATTTTAAAAATCGTGCGATAGGTTCTTACCTTGAAAGTTTAACAGCGAAAAAAAGATTTCAATTATTCACTTTGGAAAGCTGTAAAAGGCACCAAAAGGCCCAAAATTCCCGCGCCGCCAATTAGAATTAATCAAAATGAATGGGCAAGGGAAGATAAGGAAAAAGCGGACGGTTTTGCCGCTCATCTAGAAGAAACTTTTAAACCGTACGATGGCCAAGCGATCCACGACAATACTAATAGGGCGGAATTACAATCTGACGATTCAACACTCACTAGTGCAACGCTAAGTGAACTAAAACGTGAAATCGAATCCCTAAAACCTAAGAAAGCTCCTGGTTATGATTTGATCACCGGAGAAGTTCTCAAAGCTCTACCAAGGAAAGCATTAATTAAGCTTCTTCATATTATAAATGCTGCGCTCAGACTAAAACACGTGCCGAGTCAATGTAAAGTCGCCGAGGTCATAATGGTTTTGAAACCAGGAAAACCGCCAATTGAAATCAAACCCTATAGCCGATTTCCCTTCTTCCAGTCATTTCCAAAGTCTTCGAGAGAATATTGCTTAGGCGCCTACAACAGGTTATTGAAGACAATAATCTTATCCCTGACCTGTGCATAAGGCAATTGCAATGAGTGGGTGAGAGCAACATCTGGCGGATAGCGGGTTGTGTGTTGAAGTTTTTGTTGGTGGACCAAAGCAAATTGTCATACGGGCATAACACCTATGACAGTTTGATTTGTGAATCTAACATTGGATTTTTACTTCACAGCCCTGCTTAGTAGCGTCGGAGTTGTGTTTTTTTGTGTCTGCTTTTGTACTGATGGGGAACTTCAGGGTTGACATGTGCAACATTCGTGGGCTAAGATCGAATCTCTTCTCGGTGTACGTCCACGTTGCTAAATATAAACCAGCTGTTTTGGCACTGAGCGAGACCCAGGTGGGTGTAAATTCTGATAAATCGGAGTTTGATCTACCTGGGTATCGTTTAGTGCCTTTATTCTTTCTTCACCGCGGTCTCGCCATCTACGTACGTGATGATATTGCCTACCAAACTCCAGGTTCTTATAGCCAATGTTCCAATTCGGAATTTAATTTCATATGGCTGAAATTCCACATCCGTAGGCAAATCATTCACTATTGTTTTATCTACAGAAGCCCTAATCTAGATAGCAACTCGACTTTTAACGAGTTTGATGCGCTGTCTGACTCCATTACAAGAATTGTCTCCCTGTATCCTAATACTGAAATTGTCATTGCGGGCGATTTCAATATTCACAATTCTAACTGGCTTCGACATACTGGACAGACAACACCCGAAGGAATTTATGTTCAGATTTTCGCTGAGGTAAATCAATTAACCCAGCTTGTAAATGAGCCAACACGCGTACCTGATATTGACGGTCAGAATGCCAACACTCTGGACTTGTTTCTTACCTCCCACCCTGATAAATACACTTTAGAAGTATTATCGCCTTTAGGCTCGTCGGACCACTGCATCATATCAGCTAATTTCTCGTACTCCAACCACACAGTTAAAGAAAAATCTCCGAAAAGAACCGTATGGCAATACGAGAAAGCCAACTGGAGCGGACTTAACAGCTTCTTTAAGAGTTTTAACTGGTCGTTATGCTTCCTCGATAACGAAGTGGATGCCGCCGCTGATATGGTGTCCAGTATTATCACCTTAGGTATGAAATCCTTTATTCCTAACAGGATAAAGAGTATCATACCGAAAGAAAATGCGTGGTACGACTCGAGCTGTAAAGAGGCTATCAGACAAAAGGAGTTAAGTTTTCGGTCATATAAGGCCAACCCATCTGAGGAAAACCGAAAAAAGTTCAAGCGAGCCAGAAATGACTGCAATGCCACTATCAAGCGTGTTAAATTCTCGCATGACCAAAAGTTGAGGCAAAAAATACTACAACGTCCCAAGGGTAGTAAAAACTTTTGGTCTTTTGTAAAAAATATAAAGAATTCGGCCACATCTTCGATCCCAACGCTCATTTACAATGACATTCCAGCTGTCAACTCTTTAGACAAAGCGAATCTGCTTGCTGCACATTTTGCAGCCAGCTCAATGCTCCCAGATTGCGCTTTGCCTCTACCTGTACTTGAGAGCGTCGAATACACCATGGGACAAATCCATTTTCGCACTCGTACAGTGGCAAGAGTACTTAATGATCTCAACATAAATAAATCCGCTGGTCCAGATTGTATTTCCCCAATTGTTCTGAAGAGGTGTTCTTCCACGCTGGCAAAACCACTGCGTAAGCTTTTCCATCTGTCCTATTCTTCTGGACTCTTCCCGAGAAGGTGGAAAACAGCATTTGTCCAGCCCGTCCCCAAAAAAGGCGAATCTTCTTCTCCCACCAACTACCGACCCATAGCACTTACATCCATTCTTTCTAAGGTCATGGAAACGCTGATAAATCGTCAGCTCATGAAATATCTTGAATCACGAAAACTCATTAATGACCGGCAGTACGGTTTTCGTGGCAACAGATCCACTGGTGATTTGATGGCTTATCTCACCGAAAAGTGGAACCAATCTCTATATCACTCTGGTGAAACGAAGATTGTTGCGCTTGATATTTCAAAGGCATTTGACAGAGTTTGGCACCAAGCTCTTTTATCGAAAATGCGTGCATATGGGATCGATGCGTCTCTTCTTCAATGGATTAGAAACTACCTCTCTGGCCGTTCAATTCAAGTTGTATTGGATGGCTTCAAGTCTGAAATTCACCATATAAATGCTGGTGTTCCCCAAGGCTCCGTTTTGTCTCCGACTCTCTTTCTCATTTTCATAAATGATCTCCTGTCTGTAACTCCTTCGCCGATGACAGCACCCTCAGCTTCTCATATTCATTCCAAGACTCACGTCCCTGCTCTTCGGCCGTAGAACTGGAACGGCAACGTATGTTAAGCTCATTAAATTCCGATCTCGACAGCATTATAAAATGGGGTTTAGCCAATAGAGTGGAATTTAATGCTTCCAAAACACAATGCTGTCTGCTGTCATTAAAGCGAAACCAGAATCCTCAGCCATTATCTATGAATGACACTTGCATCGCCGAAACCGAAAGACTTTCCATTCTCGGTATGTGTGTCCATGACATACTTCGTTGGAATGACCACATACACGAAGTCGCCAAGAACGCTGCGAAATGTATAGGTTTCCTCAAACGGTGCAAGAAATATTTTACCCCTTCTGATCTGGCTGCCATATACAAGGCGTTCATTCGCCCCAAACTTGAGTATAACTCTCATATCTGGTCTGGTGCGCCCAAAACCTCACTGCACCTGCTGGATAGGATACAGAATCGTGCTTTAAAACTCATTGGAGACACAAATATAGCGAATTCTATAAATTCGCTCGAACATCGCAGAAATGTAACATGTCTTTCATTGTTTTATCGCTATTTCTATAAACAGTGCTCAAGTGAAATCGCCAGCTGCATTCCACCCCTTCAACAATTCAACCGCAATACTCGCCAAGCCAGGAATGCCCATCAGTTTACCCTTCAGCCTATTTTCGGTCGTACTATGAAATATAGAGATTCCTTCATAAGCCGTACCACGCGAATGTGGAACGCCTTGCCCGGCTCTGTCTTTCCCCCTCGGTTCAATTTGCAGACATTTAAAACCAATGTGCATCGGAATCTCCTATCTTCTCTATCCCAACTTCCTTAACGCCCGCGCTGTGTACTTCAAACTACACCCTAAGAGTAGTCATAACCTCTTTAGCGCGTGTTAATTATATAAAAAAAAAAAAAAAAAATCCCTGACCACCAGTTTGGGTTCAAAACCAAGCATTCGACGATTGACCAAGTACATAGAACTACTGACGTAATCGAGAAATCATTTGAAGAAAAAAAGATTTGCTCAAGCGTAAACGTCTCACAAGCCTTTGATAAGGTGTGGCACGACGGCTTGAAATTTAAATTACGACAAATTCTCCCAGCAAGCCTATATGATATTCTAGAATCATATCTCGGGAATAGACTCTTTCGTTTTAGAAATGGAAACGAATACTCGGAGCTAAAAGACATTTCGGCCGGTGTACCGCAAGGAAGCGCCCTTGGTCCGCTTCTCTATTTGATATATACTCGCGATATACCAAGGGAAGATGGCACTAGCCTTGCTACGTTCGCCGACGACACAGCTATCCTAGCAGTAGGTAATACAATCGAAGAAGCGACTACAAAACTGAAAGCTGCAGTGAATAAGGTAAATGAATGGACAAGGAACTGGCGGATCGCCCTCTAAGAAACTAAATCTGTTCACGTGAATTTCACCTATAAGAAAACTAATGACGTGCCAATTTTTCTAAACTTGGCCCGAATACCCTTTGCAAATGAGGCCAAATACCTGGGAATGACACTCGACGCAAAGCTGAAATGGAGTTCGCACGTGAAAATGAAACGTAAAGAACTCGATATCAAATATAGAGAAATGTACTGGTTACTCGGAAAACATTCCCAGCTCAGTACTGAGGACAAACTGCTTTTATACAAGCAAGTGCTAAAGCCGATGTGGACCTACGGTATACAACTTTGGGGTTGTACCAAGAAAACAAATGCCAATATTTTACAAACTTTTCAAAATAAAGTGCTTAGAGAAATTCTACAAGCACCATGGTATATTAGAAACGACGATATCCATAGGGATCTCGGAATTCCAACAATCGAAGCTGAAACTAGAAGCTTCGCGAGAAAGCATAGAAACCGACTAATCGGACATATCAAAAATACAGTCCGACAAATCTTGGACGAGAGCAATTTATTGCGCTGACTACAAAGAACGAAAACGTTCGACTTGGCAAGATAAGATTAACCGCGTCTAATTTGCGGAACACGCAGGATCTTTCACTGGAAAGTAACCTGTCAAAAGTTGTTATTTCATGATAGAAAAATAGCTTGACTAACTAACTAAGTTATATCTTAGTTGCAGTATCTAACGATCTTTAGAAGGGTGGTGTTTTTAGTCAGTAAAAATCTGACACTACTATGAGAACAAGCTATTTAGATCTTTTTTTTTCTCATTTCTGTTTTTGACTTCGCCAACTTCAAATCAAGTGGCGAAAATAATCAAATATCAATTTTTAAAACTTAAACGATGTATCAATTTATTTCTTGGAAGATTGGCCATTGTATGATTCTGAAGACGAGCGCAATTTGGTCTGTGAAAATGAGACGATCGCGACTTCATACAAGTTTTCGTTTTGCAAAGCGGACGACAATGATGGTGCTCCAACTAATAATTAATTCTTTGCGCCGTGCGTCTAGAAAAGTGTACCGTGAAAGAGTTGGAAAATATTACATATATTTTTCCGGTTTCGTTGTTTTCTTCTTCATAAGATCGCGTCAATTACGACCCATAACAAAGATCTAGTGAATTCCGACCAATAACCGAGTTATTAATGAACTTGGATCAATTCCGTTCAGTTCTGCCTGTTGTCTAAACCGCACGCGCAAATTTAACTCTCTCGCAATGAACTCTTCTTGCAGTAAATGTCTCAGTTTGATCATGGACACGGATTTCCTATCGTGTGGTATTTGTGCACAAAACATACATTGTGAATGCAGTGCCATACCAAAGAATGAAGTTAAAGTGATTGTATCTAATGAAAACATGATAATTGCATTGGAAATGCACCTCTTACAAGCATAAAAAAAATCAACGATCTTTATGCATACCTGCATGACAACATACAGTGCATTAATAAGTTTGGTCTCTCGCTTGATACCGATCGAAACAGCAAATCAGCTTGTGTTCAATCTGCACTGCCTAGTAATCGTGCCATTCGGGAAACCACTCGTATGCAAAGAAAAGCAAGGGTCAATGACCCAGCCAAAAAACCGTCCGCTAATGCGCTTTCAGTCTCATTGTCTCCCTTTACACGTCTTTCTTCGCAAAATAGCAAATGCTCACCCACTAACTTACGTGTAGCGGCCGCTTTGCCCAAGAATCGAATTGTGAAGAACTCGTCTGCTTGCACACCCAAAACTATTTCTTCACCCGCGACGTCTGTCGCTGCTGATGATGCTTCTGATGTCGCTTTTGCTGTTAATGCTGTTGTTGCTGTTGATGACGGAGATGCTGTTGCTGCTGTTGATGATGCTTCTGATGTCGCTGTTGCTGTTAATGCTGTTGTTGCTGTTGATGACGGAGATGCTGTTGACGATGTAGATGCCGCTGTTGCTGCGTGTCCACTGCTTTTCATTATTTTTATAAATGATATCGTGTCAACGGTCAAATATAGCCAATGCCTACTATATGCGGATGATTTAAAGCTATTTTCATCTATTAAAAGTATAGAGAGCTGTACTTTGATTCAATCTGACCTGGATAGAATAATTGATGTTGCACCAATCGCTTAAAACTAAATATAAAGAAATGCAATGCAATCTCTTTTAATAGATGTGCATCTACTTTCGAATATAATTATACAATTAACTCAATTAACTTAAACATGGTAAATAAAATTAAAGATTTAGGAATCACGCTCGATACCTCTTTCTCGTTTAAATATCATATTGAATAATACTGTAGCAAAAGCTAATTCTATTGTTGGCTTTATAAAACGTAATGGAAGGGAATTCAGATCTATTCTATATCCCAGGGATATTTCTGAAACAGCAAGTACGCCAAGTTTTAAGGCGTTGAGAATTAAAGTAGTGAATAAAAGCGATTTTGAACTGCCGCTTAGCTGTCTCTTTTAAATCAACTCCGAAGTTGGCTAACCTCGGAGCTATCGGCAAGTTGAATCCTCATTCTCTAGTCCTTCACGTGGGCGCCCGCCTGAACCCCACCTAATTCCAGTGGTGGTGTGAGCAGATAGCAAAAAGGAATTATTATTCCAGGAAGGGAGGGAACGGACTCCATAACGCCGGCAATGGAACTGGGAGACGATTCGCATGAATCCGAACCACAGTCTTCCATCTCCGGCTTGGCGAGGGAACTCGAGGAGGTATTGCTGGTTAGTGACAGCGAGGATGCAGATTGCTCACTCACTGACACTAGCGCACCGGGAAGTGAGGTGGCTGGTACTCTCACTTCCGCAGATAGGGCATGCGATGGGACGGCTGGTACTCCCACCAAATCAGAACGAGGTGGCTGGTACTCTCGCTGATATCCCTAAGGGCAACGAATCGACGAAGGGGACTGGAGGCGCAGTAGGCAGGTACTCTGCTGCCTCCGGATCCCCCGTTGTCGTGCAAGCAGGGACGAAGAAAAATGCACACCAGCTGAAAAAGCTTCTGATGCGGAATGCCCGACTTAAAGTCGAGAGTGCGAAGTGCAAAGTAGAGGAGTTCAGTGGGTGTGACGTTAGTTCACTGCCAAAAAATTGGCAACCGCAGCGGTCGTAGGTAGGGCAGGTACTCGGCCGTCCACAAGTGGACTTGCAAAAGCCAGTATAAAACAGGGCAATAAGGATGGAGAGGAGGCCGTGTCAGGGAAAGTCAAGGAGACCCTCCTAAGCAAAAGGGGCAGATCTGACAATGTCGTTGAGCCGAGTGCGGCCAAAAAGGTAAAGGCTGGTACCCCGACAAACTACTCGGCCTTCTCCATATGCAGAACAGCGAACTGAAGGCCGATACATGGAGGTCTTAAAGACAGGTCCCAGAATGCAATTTGGCCAGCACTTCCTGCTGAGCCTGAGCAAGGAGTAGCTCCCATCTCTCGAAAAGACTAAGGGGATGGTGCGCTACAGCATGGGGAAGGTCATGATTAAGGCCATGACCAAAGGAGCGGAAGTGGAAGAACCGAAAGATGATGGAGACGATGCAAATAAACCTGCATCACAGTAAGGCTGCGACGGCGTGCTTGGTCAACTACGTACTGATACAAGAGCCCTGGATCAACACGAACAACAAGATCCAGGTGTTTTATTTTATTATTAATAATAATAATGAGGGTAGTTTTATTTTATTAGTTGATAAGTTGGCACATTCTGTTATATACTGAGAGGAGACACAACAATTAAAATGATCACTCGCTTTGAGGTTTGAACAACGACTGTTTTATTCTTTCTTACTTCTTATTCTTACTGTCAATGAATAGAGTGCGTTCACAATACGATATAACACCCCCATCCTAAGACCTTTTAACAATATTCATATTCCATAACAACATAAGATGCAAGAACAAAATTCATTTAATTTCAGTATTTTAGTAACACTTAAATATAACTTATTTTACTTTACAACATTTTGAAACGTTTGACCTATTCAAGTACGTTTTGTTTGTTTTTTTTTTTTTTATTTATTTATTCATTTCCTTTTTAATTATTATTAGTATACAGTTAAATAATCAACTTCCTAAGTCAAATCCAATCTTTTCTTTATATACAAGAATTAAAGATTAAATCTTTTCGGTGCCTTGATTCTGTCCCTAGGTCGCAGTGACATTTTACATTCGACGCGGTTACTCTCGGATGTTGCCAACGTAGAAGTTTTGTCTCTGCAAACAGTGTTACCCTCCATAGTACTTTTGTTTTGGGTGATCATGTTTGGTGTTCCACTCCCAGCCGCAGCTTCGGTATGACTATTTGCGTCCTGTTCTTCACTTATATCAGTCAGATTTGGGCTTGTTTCGTTATAAGTTTCTGCATTAGGATCACTACCTGGCTTACAAAGGTTTTTTGGTTGCCCAACATCGTCGTCCTGACCTACTTCTCCATTACCCCCGGAATAGAACTGCCCAGCTTTCATGAGTTGATCTGAGTGTCTTTTAGTTACTGTCCCCGAAACAGAATCTCTACACAAATACACTGATGAACCCGCCCTTTTTGTTACTACACCTGCACCCCAACTCCTTCTATACTGATTGGCATAATTTCGTATATAAACCTGGTCCCCATTCCCAAACTGCTTGTCGACCGTCCTGCCCTTATTGTAATTTCTCGTTTGACTGTCGACGGTGTTCTGTACGTTTGGACGCAACCGATCCAACCGTACCGCAACATAAACCGAAGGCTTTTCGCCCGTTGTACTGTGTGGGGCATTTCTGTACCCGAACAAATATCGCTGCAGTTGAGTGCTCAGTGTCCATTTGTTTTCGGCGGACATTTTTTTTATCGCACTCTTGAAACTTTTCACCGCATTTTCCGCGGCACCATTACTTGCCGGATGAAAAGGTGGAGAGGTAGTGTGCTCAATCCCATTCATACGACAAAAATGCTTGAATTCAGATGAAACAAACTGAGCGCCGTTGTCGGTGACTATCCTTTTTGGCAACCCGAATCAAGCAAACACTTCCCTAAGCTTTACCAGAGTATTTCTGGTATCCGCCCTGGGCACTTCAAAAATTTCGGGCCACTTACTATAAGCATCCGTTATAATAAGAAACATTTTGCCAAGGAACGGCCCAGCGTAGTCGATGTGGACTCTCCCGAACACGGAACTCGCTTCCGTCCACTTCGTCAAATTCGTCTTTGGTTGATCGGGCCTTGTCTGTACGCACAACTGGCATCCCTTCGAGATCGACTCAATTTCTTCATCCAACTTAGGCCACCAAAAATATGACCGGGCTATTCCCTTCATTTTTGAAACCCCTAAATGTGTATCATGCAACTCCTTTAAAATAACCGATCGTAGTTCTGTTGGAATGACTACTCTGTAACCCCACATGACCACGCCGTCTTCTACACCGAGTTCGTTCTTACGTCGAAAATACGGTTTCAACGCATCCTCCACTCTCTCTGGCCAACCATTTTGTACCCATCGAAAAACGTTCCCTAGTACCACATCACGTCTAGTTGCATTTCTTATTTGTTCGGAGTTCACTGGAATGAATTCTTCTACCCAATTAATGTAATCACATTCTCCCTCACTGATTTCGCATAGCTGCGTCTTTAATGCCAACCGCGATAACCCATCCGCTGCTGCATTTTCTTGTCCCTTCACATACTTTAAATCGTAATTAAAATTTGTTAAATACGCTGCCCATCTCTGAAGTCGCCCCGCTGCCATTAGCGGAACTCCTTTCTTTTCACCGAACAGCGCGAGCAACGGTTTGTGATCTGATCGGATACAGAATTTCCGGCCCAATAAATATTCGTAAAACCTTTTCACACCCCAAAAAATGGCCAGAGCTTCCTTCTGGATTACTGCGTAATTTTTCTCAGTTTTTGTCAGCGTTCGCGAAGCGAAGGAAATCGGTCTCTCACAACCGTCTGGGAACTTATGCAGCAGAACTGCGCCAATGCCATTTGCAGATGCGTCACATGCCAGGATAATTTCCTGCTTCGGGTTGAAATGCACTAAAACCCTGTCCGAAATCAACTCCTTTTTGCATCTATTGAAGGCTTCCTCGCAGTCCCTACTCCATCTGAACTGTACTCCCTTCTGTTATAACTTATATAAAGGAGATAACAAACTAGAAAGGTTTGAAACAAACCTCCCATAATAGTTTACCATCCCTACAAAAGCACGAACCTCAGTCAAATTCGTAGGAGTTGGTGAGTCCACAATCGCGGCCACCTTTTCCGGATTTTTCCTTAACCCCTTCTTATCCACCACGTGTCCCAAATATTTGATTTCTGGTTGAAAGAAAACACACTTGTTCTTGTTCAGCTTGAACCCGGCTTTCGCAAGAACCCCCAGAACTACCTTTAAATTGTGAACATGCTCTTCTAAATTAGCCCCAGTGACCACGATGTCATCTAATAAATTTGCCGTACCTTTACAGCCCCGCAGTGTTTTTTCAATCTCCCTTTGGAAAATCTGGTTGGCAGGTTTGACCCCGAATGGTAATCGAAGTACCCTATATACACCCTTGTGGGTGCTCGATGCGAGTTTTTTGCTGGTATCTTCATCTAATAAAATTTGGTTATACGCCGCGGTTAGGTCTAGCTTCGTGAACCGCTCGCCCCCTTGCAGCTCATTGTATATGTCTGCTATGAGTGGTACCGGGTAGTTCACATCCTCTAATTGGTTATTAACTGTAACTTTGTTGTCCCCGCATACTCGAATTCTACCATTAGACTTTAATACAGGCACTAACGGCGTACCACACTCAGAATTTTCCATTCGCTGCAGAATTCCTTCCTTTTTTAGCCTGTCTAACTCCCGTTCTACCTCATCCTTGAATGCAAATGGAATTCTTCTTGGTTTACAGAATCTGGGTCTGGCGTCGACCTTGAAATCTAACGAAATCACTGCGTTTTTGTACTCCCCCAACTTTCCATCGAACAAATCTGAAAATTCAGCACAAATGGTGCTACCTTGTTGAGTTTTTCACTATCCTGATCTAAAAAATGTTCACTCACTATCTCCTTGCCACCTAAATGCCACGAAATTCCTAACTGTTTCATAATGTCCCTGCCTATTAACGGCCTATTCTTGCAATTTTGTATTTCAACAACTTGGAAACAGCCCCAAATCTGCCTGCCCATGAAGCCCACCTTCAACTTTACCTTGCCCACTGGCGTGAGTAGACCACCATCATAATTGCGTAAACAAACGCCACTTGTTTCTAAATTATCGTTACTAATTTTTTTGTACACTCTCATTGGCAACACCGACGCACCCGCACCCGAATCCATCTCAGCAGTAGTTAATACACCATTTAGTTTTATTTTAATAAAAATTGGACTTGTTGATTTAGGATTCGCTATACTAAACAGTTCAATATTGTCAACTACTTCTTCTAAATCTAACTTATTGTTCTGGGACATTGTACTTTTACACATTTTTGCTAAATGTCCTTTTTGTTTACATCTACGACAATTAAAGTTCTTATACTTGCATGTTTTAAACCGATGGTCTGCTCTCCCACACGCGAAACACAGTTGGTGTCTGCTGTTGCTGTCCCTCTCTCCTAGGTTGTGCTGTCGTTGGTTACCCCTTCTTCCTTCTCCTCGTATGTCGTTGGTTCTGCTGTCTCCCCGTCTTTTCTCCATTTTATGTATTGTATTTACGCTCTGCTCCTTCTCTTTGATGGAAGCTTCCCGTTGCAACGCCACTCGTACGATGTCCAGTAACGGCTTGTCCAAAACGGGGCCTTTTGCTAGCCCTGTCATGAATTTGCTCTTGACGTAGTCGTCCAACATGTTGCCAAATTTTTTTTTAGATTATTTAGATTATTTTTATTATTTCATAAATTCCTATATATATAAATTCAGTAAAAACAATATTTACAATTCAATTAAAATATGAAATTCATTTGACAATCTGCATTTTTTACTATTGTAAAAAAAATAGTGATGAATGCCATTACAATTTACAATTTAGGCATTTAAAAAAGTTATGCGTGGGTGGGGTGACCCTTAAAAAATCAAAAAATTCAAAAAATTACGTTACTTTATAAAATAAGTTTAAACAGTCTTAAAACAAAACAATTTTCCTTTGAATGCATCAAGATCAATTAACAATTAAGACTCAAATTATAATTCTTAAGTTATATCAGATGGTCAGAAAGAACAGACTCTATGCCAGCGAAATTAAAATTGAAAAGCCATATTTTTACGAGCTTGAGAAACTTTTTAGGTATAGATACCGACCTGAACGATCGAGGAAGTTTATTGAATAGACGAATAGACGATATATAATAAAAATTACGATAAGCCGTGGTATGGAATTGAGGAACGGATAAAGAGTACGAAGAGTTTCCACGTAAACTATAGTTAGAGATCAGTCGGAAGTTGCGATTTCCAGACTTCATAAAGAAGGTCTTCAAAACTTTAAAACAATACAAATGACGCACAGGGAGAATTTTTAAGTCACAGAATAAAGGATAAGTAGGGTGCCTTCTAGGTTTTCGGCATAGCTTCCGTAGAATATATTTCTGTATTATCAAGAGCGGCTGTATTTTATTTTTATAAGCGCCTCCCCAGCAAGTAATTCCATATTGTAATTTTGAATGAACGATACCATAGTAAATAGTTTTTAGCAAAGTAGTCGAACAAATATTGCTTAAATAGAAAAAATGCCTTAGCGTGCAACGAAAATATTTCCTCAAAGCTTCTACATGATTCGAGAAGCTCATTCTTGAATCAATAGTTATACCCAGGTATTTGAATTCCTTAACTTTCTCGACGGGGAAACATTTATCACTGCAGCATAGGCTACTATCAAAATTAGGACAAGACGAATCAGGTCGACAGTTGCAGCAATCAAGTTTAAATCTATTGCAATCAGATGCGTGAAAGTAAACATTCACATTAAAATCAAGTAGAGACGACAAACTAAAAATCATAATCTTAGTCTTGGAGCTGATAACCAAGTTATGTTTTGAAAACCAAATTCTTAAAAGGCTAAGGTCCCAATTTATGTCGGAAACCAGATCAAGGCGACTAGCCGAACCATATGCGAAACCTACATCATCTGCAAAAGCAGTTGGAACACCTTTAAAATCAAGCATAAAAAGAGAGTTAATGTAAATAAGGAAGAGGATCGGACCTAGGACAGAACCTTGGGGTACCCCTAAGTTGATAATCAATGGATCACTAATTACATCATCAACCTTCACACTTTGTGACCTATTTTTAAGGTAAGATCTAAACCATTCCAACATGAAGCCACGAATTCCTGCTTTTTCAAGTTTATCCAGTAGAATGTGGTGATCGACCATATCAAACGCTTTGGTGATATCAACAAATAACCCAGCAGTACACTTTTTACCGTCGAGGTTTGACATTATATTGCTACAAAACTTTACTTATCACTGGAAGACATACATACATCCACAGCTGAACCCTTTTTAAATAAAGGAACTACAATTGCACCCTTGAGCTCATCTGGAAAAACCCCTTCGAGTATGCACCGATTAAAAATGTGTGACAGAACATCCATTACCAAACAAGCAACATTTTTGAGCAATGCATTAGGGATACCATCAGCACCACATGAGTTAGTGTTTTTTAGGGTACCGATAACTTTTAATACCTCTAGAGGAGTTATGGCTTCAAATACAAAACTATTACAGAAATTTGGTTCAGCAAAGCAACCAGTTGTCGAGCAAATACGACAAGACGGATGGACAGTCCATGGTTGCAAACTGGTGGCAATGTTAGTAAAATAGCAATTAAAAACATCTGCAATGACAAGTTTGTCAGAAACAACACAGTCATCGACACGAATAACAGACGGTTTTTTTGTAACAGTGTTTTTGTTTAATATACTGTTTACTACTTGCCATTCATTCCTTAAGTTACCTCTAGCCGAATTGAATTTAGAGCGGTAATAATTATCCCTACAAACTGGAATTTCCTTCTTAAGTTCAGTGCACACTTTTTTATATTTTTCTTTAAGACTTAGATTTCCAGGGTACTTATAACATTTACTTCTGAGTTTGTTTTTTGCCTTTACTTTGTTCAATAAGTATGAGGAAATCCAAGGTTTAAGCCTTTTACAATTACTTTTAGGACGCAAAGTAGAGGAACAGCTCAGGATATGCTTCTCGAGAGAATTAATAAACAAAGAATAGGAAGTATTGGCATCGGTACACAGATATACATCTTCCCAAAACTCATAAGTTAGATTGTGTTTAAGTTTTCTATAGTCTATTTTGGTTGGTGTTTTGCAAGATACAGAACTAGGACTACGCAAACTCTTGGAAACATTAAACAAAATACCAGTCATAGAGTGATCGGTAATCATTAGGTTAAAAACGCATTTCATACACTTTCTGGACGAACCATTTTTTAAGCGTCCATAAATATGGTCTAAACATCTACCTGAGACAATTCTAGTAGGTTCATTGATATAGTTTTCTAGGCCATGTGATGCTAACAATTCCAAATAACTTGAAACAATTTCACTATTTTCCAATATATTAATATTGAAATCTCCCAATACAATTAAATTTTTTGATTTTTCATTCTCTAGCAGACCGGAAAATTCCTCTAAAAACGTCGAAACACTAAACAAATGCAATCTAAAAACACACACAAAAACATAGATCTCATGGTTAATTTCAATGGAAACCCTTAATACATCAGCGCTTAAAAAGTCAACACAAAGGACTTCACGAATTAAATATTCCGCTTTCTCTTTTATAAAACAACCTACACAACTCATGTGCACACGCGAATAGACGCATTCCATTTTCGTTCGGTGTTTTAGCACTAAAAATCGAGTGTTTTTTTCTTAATTTTAATCAAACAGTGCGGGAAAACAGCAAAGTAAGACAGTTAAATAGTTCGATAATCATCCTGACTAAAATTATTTATTAAATCAACAATTAATAATTTAATCAAAAACCGAGGACTAAAATTTGTACTCAAAGTCTCTAAGAAATTGCGTTCTTTGTTGTTTCTCTCGTGCTCTTACCCATACACACAAAATATACATACACTCACAATGCCACATACACGCCAAAAAACTAAAGTCAACAATCCAACACCTATACTTAAACGCCCGCCCTCCGCCCCCTTAACACCAAAACTTCAATGCCCACCCTCAACAACCGCCACCACCACACCAACTTTTGTTAATACTGCAACCACGTCTAAACATATTGCAGCCTTCATAAACAGCCCCGCTACCACCGCCACCGCTACGCCCACTGCCACCGCCATCGCAAGCGCAACTACATCTATGCATACCGCAGCTATCATAAACAGTCCCGGCGCCGCGCTCACCTTAAAAATGTTAGATGACCAACTGAGCAAGCAAAGTGCAACGCTTATCGAAACTCTAACAAATGAAATAAGCAAGCTTCGTGAAGACGTTGAGCGTAAACTCGCTGACTTGATAAAAACTTGGTCTTCGCAACTCGAGACTGTCACCTCAACTATGTCTGACATTATCAAACGCGTTGAGAGTATAGAAGCCAAAAACAAATGCGGGGAGCAAGCAATCAACGAAAAAATAAACGCCACCAATCTCCACGTTGATGCCTTGCAAAGAAAGGAATTTGCTGCTGATGCTGTTCTCTTTGGAGTTCCTCAATTAAATGATGAAGATTTATTTGCTTATTTTAATACGCTATGTAATACGCTTCATTGCAAGCCACCAACAATGCGAATGATCTTTCGTGTACAACAGCGCCGAAACGGGGACCACAACAGCCGCTCACCACCGCCAATAATTCTGCAATTCCCTGACCAGCGAGAAAAAAGCTCTTTCCTGCGTGCCGCGGCCATATACAGGAAAGAACAACAAAAAGAACTACGGCTGCGAGATTTGGGAATCAACTCAGATGCTAGCTGCTATATAAACGAAAGTCTGACTGAAAAAAATCGCGAAATTCTTCGTTCTGCAGTGCAGCTGAAGAAAAAGAAAAAGCTTTTTTCGGTATACACCATGACGGGCCTAGTGTACGTTAAACTGAGGAGAGATGGAAGGAGCTTTATCATTCAAAATTTGGAAGCATTAAACGCTATCACCGAACAAAAACCAAATGAGTTTTAGTCAATGAGTAATCAGAGTTGCCAGCTTAGTTTCTTATTGCAGTTTAATTTAATTATAATTTACTTCCATAAAATAATCGTTTTTCTCAAACTCGTAAATCCAGATTTCGGACACAAAAACAATGTCTGGAATGCATTGAAAAGAATCAACATGTGTGACAAGAGCTGCGAAGTTTTCTCTTAGACTTCTGATATTCTGATGTATAATAAAGAATTTGTTATTACAGAATAAACTATCAGTTAAGACACTAGCGCAATTGGAACTACAAAGGTCAACGGAAGAAAAGTCATTGAAAACATCATTTAAATCAAACATTTTACCTGGAGATAAAAAGCACTAAATACGTGCCAGGTCACTAAAGATCTAATTGACATAACTTTTCCTCCCTCAACCTTTCTTACAAGAATTTTGTTATCTTTAAACCAGACATACTTTACACCTTTCTGCTTTATTTTTTCTTTCGCCTTCATGAAGAGAGCTTGCGTGTACTTAGTAAGAGAATCATTGATATAAATACCGGTTCTCTTAGCGTTTTTCTTCGTACTGCTGGTACTGCTGCTGCTGCTGCTGTTTCTTGCATTGTCGAACCCGTTCAATTGAGAGTTGAGATGATTTTTGTTCGTCTTCTTTGCGTTCATTATTCCCCTCTTCGTTTGTACATCAGAAAATTTTAAACAGATGATTGATTTATTAACAGAAGAGCCGGCACCGGCATCATTGTTGCTTTTGGATTGCACTTTTTTGACATAACAATTTTCAATTTTAATTGAAAGAGCATTTTTGAAGAGTAGTTGTGCCTTGGTCTTAACGTTGTTGTCGTTCACATCTGACAATCCAACAATTTCAATACAATTGCTAAGAAGATGTTGCTGCTGCCAATTCAATTTGCTCTCCAAAGATTCAACTTTTTTCTTAAGCTCTGTATTCTCTGCTTGAATCAGAGTAAGTTGCTGTAGAAAACGATGGTTTGCTTCCTCCAAGTTAGAGAGCTTCAGGTAGATCATTTGAAGAGTGCATTCATTCTCGTTACCTTCTGTAGGCTGGGCCCCTGTTATTTTTGCGGAGCACATCTTTTCTGCTTGGTTTTTGTTGTATTTGCTACTAGAAGCAAGTGCACTGTTGTTGTTTGGCATTGGTGAAGTCGGTAGCGGCAAATGGAGAGAACGGCGTCTAAGCATTGCACATTTGTCACAACGAAATGCGTTTCCACTTGTTTTTAAGAAGTCAGCATCTTCTTCAGTGAAGTTAACACACGAGTAATGAAAAAAATGCGAGCAATCATTACAATTTATTTTTGTTAAGCAATGGCGATCTATTTTTTGCGAACAAACGGAGCAATTCATTTTGAGAAAAGATGAATTACAAAAAAGTTCTAAGTTTCTAAGATGCGCACCCCACGACAATCCAGAGAGAACTGGATTTACAGTACATCGCAACACTTTTCACCCGGACCAACCAACTATTTACAGATTCTCCTGGCGTCTGTTTCAGGTCGAAAAATTCGATCCGTTTCCTCATCGCCGACGATGCAGCTTCAAACTGGTTGCTCATCAGTTTCATAACTTCTTCGAAGCTCAATTCTTTAGGCTTTCTTGGGAAAGTTAATTCTCTCAACACTTTGTATACTTGTTGCGAGATTGTCGTCAACACTACTGGCAACCGCCGGTCATCTTCAACGTAATTCGCCATAAAATATTGTTCCAAACGTTCTTCATACACTGCAAAATCATCATCCACGTTGAACGATGGCACAGAGCCCACGTGTCCGGAACTTCGTACGATTGTTGCTGCCATTGCAGTTGCTGGTGCTCTTGGTACACTACCACTGGAACCCTCGTTCATTTCTGTCTGTTCCTTGTGTCCGATTCACCACTGCAATTCCAAGCCCGTCTATCCGCACTATTATACGACGCAAAAAAAAAAATTTTTTTACACGTGCTCGTTGCGCTACTATTAAATAGGCTTTTTTTATATTTTCCTCGTCGCCATTGTTATATACTGAGAGGAGACACAACAATTAAAATGACCACTCGCTTTGAGGTTTGAACAACGACTGTTTTATTCTTTCTTACTTCTTATTCTTATTCTTACTGTCAATGAATAGGGTGCGTTCACAATACGATATAACACATTCTTCACGCACACAGGCTTTAGTTTTATATTACTTTCTTTCGACCTTTATGGTTGCGTTTTCAATCTTACACAAGTGCGCGTTTACAATCTTATACAAGGGCGCGTTTACAATCTTATTACACCTTTTTTTTTTAATAACTAACAATTTAACTTAACTTAGAGATATAATATAATTTAGTAGGTAACCTTGAAATTAGAAACTAGTATGCATTAGACCCAGTCGCCATAGCGCTCTGGTGGCTTCACCGCTCGTCCAACACGAGTTCGCTACGGCGTCGCTGTGGCGTCTGGCTCAAATGGTTGAACATTTTCATTTTCTAAATTTTTGGTGTTTGTTCCATTAAAGCTTTTCTGATTTTCATCTACATCGTAATATATCGATGGTTGGCTTTCACCAGATCCGTTGGCTTCGATGGACTCTCGCCTTTGTTCTACATTCTTATAATTATTTTGATTCCAAAATGCAGCTGGTGCATTAACAATTTGCGACTCACTGTCTAAGTACTTGTCAATATATTCTTCATACATTAATTCCCCTGTACTTAGTTTATTATTGTTGGTTCTTGCAATAAACCTACGATTTCTGCGATAATAATTGTTACAATTGTCAATAATAATATATGATCGATTGTTTACATTACGATAGACTTTGCCATAGAACCATTCTTTATTGTTTTTCTTGAAAAGTACTTGGTCACCCACATTCAAGATCGGTAACGATTTTGCATGACGATTGTAGTACCGTTCTTGCCTTTCTCTTTTTTGTTGAATTTTTTTATGAATGACCGACTCATCAATCTCTGCGCGATGCAAAAGTTTGTTTGTTATTGGTAGCTTTGTTTTGATTTGTCGACCAAAAAACAATTGAGCCGGTGTCATGCTCATGCTAGCAATTGGTGTTGCGTTATATTCAAGAATGCGATAAGAAAACTCACTAACTGCATTTTCCTCGTAGCAACGTTTTAATATGTTTTTCGCAAATGACGCAATCCTTAACAACTGTTGTAATGTCATTTGTCATACCCGGCCAAAAATACTGTAACCGAGCACGGGCCAACGTCTTTTCAATTCCCAAATGCGCAGCGTTTAGCCACTTGCAAATAATTGCTTGTAACTTTTTTGGAATGACTAATTTATGATCCTTGAACAATAAATCATTTTCAAAATGCAGTTCCCATCGGTATTTGCAAAATACTTGGCTATAATCATCCAATTGATGATACGATGGCCAACCATTCAAAACATAGTTAACTATTCGACTGAGTTGTTCATCCTCTTTAAGCATTTTCACATAAAAATCAAAATTTTTTTCTGATAAACACACTTGTCGTGTCAGCGAGTGAATCATATAAGTGAGTTCTTTATATTCTGGGCCGTATTCTGGCAAAGCAGCACGCGATAAACAGTCCGCGACCAGCATTTCTTTACCCGGAGTATAAACAATTGATAAACCGGGGTACTTTAATAACTGCATAAACATTCGTTGAAGACGAGCAGTAACATCATCAATTTCTCGCTTTACCAATGTTTCTAGCGGCTTGTGATCTGATTGCACCGTGAACTCTCGACCGTATACAAAGTGGTGGAAACGCTCACAAGCAAATACTATGGCCAATAACTCTTTTTCAATTTGTGCCCATTTTTGTTCACTTGTTGTCAAACTACGTGAGGCATATGCTATTGGCTGGCCATCTTGCAGCAAAACACTGCCAAGCCCGTCCTTAGAACTATCTGTTTGAATTACAATAGGTTTATTCTGATCATAAGTTGCGAGGACAGGTATTACAGTTATTGATTTCAATAAGCTGGCCAATTCCCTATCATGTACCAAAGACCAATTCCACTCAGAGTTAATTTTTGTCAATTCACGCAGATTAGCAGTCCTCTGCGACAGATTTGGTATGAACTTTGACAAATACTTGAAAAGACCTAACAACCGCATAACATCCGTCTTGTTAGTTGGCTTTGGCATATCTGTAATAGCACGGATGTACTTAGTCAGGTTTGACCCTCCGATATGATATGTCCCATGAACTTAACCTCCTTTTGACGGTACTGCATTTTTAATTTATTAAATTTTAAGTTATTTTGTTCGGCTCGCTCGATTACTTTTAATAAAGCAGCATCATGTGATGCCTCATCGTAAGCACCGATGTAAATGTCGTCAAAATAAACTTCCACTCCCGGAATATCACCAAAAATTTGAACCATTCTTTTACGAAACATTTCTGGGGAGCAGTTTAAACCAAATGGGAGGCGTTTAAAACGATATCGGCCAAATGGAGTCATGAATGTAGTTAGATCCGCGCTAATATCATCCAGCTCCATTTGCCAGAACCCATTGCTACAGTCTAGCACAGTGAAAACACGTTGCCCGGACATTCGACTCATAATGTCTTCTGATGTGGGAATTAGGAAGTGCTCACGCTTTATGCATTCGTTGAGCAGCCTTGGATCAATACAAATACGGATTGTTTTATCTGGTTTTTCTACTAACTGCAAATTATGCACCCAATCAGTTGGATAATCAACTGTTTCCAAGACTCCCTGCTTAACCATACTATCCAATAAATTGTTCTTTTAATTTATCGTGTAAACTTAAGGGTATACGCTTGCGATATTTAAGCGACGGAACTGATCCTTCTTTTAGCTTAATGGAGCATTTTCCAGGTAATTTACCTAAACCTTCGAATATATGCTTATTTTTAGCAAGAAACTGTTCTTTGTCATCAGGCAGAGACTGAAGAGCGGAGACCCGCTTAATCAAACCAAAGGCTATGCATTCAGACAACCCGAGTAACGGTTCATACGCATCCTCGACTACATGAAATAAAGCTTTATTTTCAACTTGTTTTTTTAAATCACAACAACCTAAGATTATTGTGCCATATACTTTCAATTTATTTGAACTATAGTCTGATAATACAGCCTTGCTTGGCAACTGTTCGATGAAATGTTTCGGGATACAGCTGACGTCCGCACCCGTATCTAATTTAAATTTAATTGGCCGACCTTGAATGTGGTATGTTTTGAACCAACTACTACTGTTAACATCATCATCCGATATTTGCGATTTAGAATTTATTCTACAAATAATTGAAATTTTATCAGAATTTATATTACTTATGTTATCAACTAACGCTAAATTAATAGAAAATTCATTACCTAAATCACCCCAGTTGACAGATCTAACTGACCTCGTTGATGATGACGCACCCTGCTCTGGTTTCATGCTTCCTGCTTCAGACGCAACATAATTTTTCTTGCCACCTCGGCAAAAACGAGCAAAATGTCCCTTTTGCGAGCATTGATGACAGGTTACGTTTTGTGCTGGACAAAAACGACGATGCTTCCCATTGAACGGTTGACCACAATTGTAGCACATAGGTGCTTTCTTTACAGCATTTGACAGTGATGGTTGTTGTGTTGCATCCACAGCGTTTACTTTATGTTCAGCTTTTACCTGCTGCTTTTCTTCAAGTTCGCGTTTGTTCAATTCAGCTGTCTCAAATTGTTTGCAGGCATCAACTATTTGTTGTAGCGTCTCATCTCGACGACCCAGTAATTTGAGCTGCAATGCTTTATCCTGCACACCGACAATGACGCGATCACGCAGCATTCTTTCAGCATACGACGTATTGCATTTTTTACACTCAAACGCACAATGATTTGCTTGTGTGCGCAGTTCGGTTTCAAACTCACCAAACAACTGTTTTTATTTTTGAGAAATCGTGTGAAACTTAAACGATTCCATCGCCAAATTCTTTTTTGGCAGACAATAATTTTCAAATGCTTTCAACACAACATTTAAGGAAAATGATCGCGTTGTATGACGACATTTTGTTGCTCTGCCTCTCCTTGCTCACCTTCTGCATCAGCGAAAACCTGTTCTCCTTCACCTTCTTGTACTTCATCCACGTTGAATAATTTTTCTATGTCTCCATCGTTCGGGAACAACGAATTGAAAATATCAATGCCCCGTTCTCCGATCAAATACAAAAAGGTCGAAACTTTTTCCATTTCATCCTTTTTCATCGTGCATGTAAATAAGAAAACGTTGCTTAAACCGCGGCCAATCAGTTGCCACGTTTGACCCGTCTAATTGCGTAATTGCACTACGCGCCTCGTCACTAGTTGACGCCATTTTTTTTCACACTGCACAATGTTGTTTCTTTTGTCTTTTATATATTTTTGCTTTTTATCTGCACTATTTTTAATTTTATTTAGCCACTTCTGACACCATGTTTTATTTTATTATTAATAATAATAATGAGGGTAGTTTTATTTTATTAGTTGATAAGTTGGCACATTCTTCACGCACACAGGCTTTAGTTTTATATTACTTTCTTTCGATCTTTATGGTTGCGTTTTCAATCTTACACAAGTGCGCGTTTACAATCTTATACAAGGGCGCGTTTACAATCTTATTACACCAGGGGCTCTTGTACTCTTGTACTGATTTCCTCACAATTGGGAAATGGAGGGTTTTAGAAGAGGCATCCCTTTCAGATCATAAGTGCATTCGCTTTCAGATAGGCTTCCACAGTAAGGCTACGATCACGAAACCCCAGGAAAGCTGACTGGAATAGGTACGAATCCATAGTTAGGAATCAGCTAGGAAATGAAGTACCATTCATTGAAACGTCATTAGACTTAGACAGGGAAGTTGACAACTTAGGCAGGATAATGAACAAGGCTTACGGACAAGTTTGCCCGCTCAGAAAGACAACCAAAAGGTCCCAGCCTCAGTGGTGGAACAAGGAGTTAAGCTCCAAAAGAAGGCAAGTTAGACATTTCTACAATAGGGCCAAAGTTGTGGGGGACGACGTTACATGGGATCTGTACATAGAAAGCAAGAGAGAGTTTAAATACTTGATCAGGCAATCCAAAAGAAAATCTTGGAAGCTTTTCTGTGAGACGATCACAGATACTAGCGAGAGATCCAGACTTCGCAAAATGTTGGCTAAGGACGCGGCTGTCCCTAGTTTTATTAGGAAATCGGACGGTTCGTGGGCCGAAAGCAGCGAGGAAGTTCTGGAATCACTAGTGGAAGCACACTTTCCAGGAAGTAGCGCTCCAATAACTCCATTACCTAATGGATATGGCATTGGTTCGGGAATAGACGTAAGAGTCGTCATCACTGGGAAGAAATTGCGATGGGCAATTAAGTCCTTCGCTCCGTTCAAAGCACCTGGCCCCGATGGCATCCTGCCGGCTATGCTTCAAAGGGCTCCAGGTAGAGTTACGAACATGATGGGAAATCTTTTTACACACTGCCTTCGATTAGGCTATGTACCCAGGGCATGGAGAGAAGTACGAGTGGTATTTATACCTAAAGCGGGTAAACCAAGTCATACTTCAGCGAAAGACTGTCGTCATTCCTCCTCAAGACACTTGCATTGGAAAAGATAAATGTCGAGCAGCATATCACCAATTGGCTATGCGAAATGCTCTCCACGAGAAATATCAATTCCACTCTCGGAAACAGTTCGATAAGAAAATCTGTTACTAGAGGCACCCCTCAAGGAGGGGTTATCTCTCCCCTCCTTTGGGTGCTGGTCATAGATGACATACTTAAAGAATTAAGCAATGCAGGTTTCAAAGTCATCGCATATGCTGATGACGTGGTTATCATTGTTCAAGGAAAATTCCTAAGCACGATGAGTGAACTTATGGCAACATCCCTCAATAGGCTTAGAATATGGGCCGAAGGGTGTGGACTACGAGGCAACCCGGAGAAAACCGAACTAGTACTATTTAGTACAAAATACAAGATACCACCCTTCAACCTGCCCAGACTTGATGGAGTGGAGGTTTCTCTCTCGGAGAGCGCAAAATATCTTGGCACGGTATTAGACAGAAAACTAAATTGGAAACTTAACGTACAGGAAAGAGTCCGTAAGGCTTATAATGCTCTCTTTATATGCAGGAGAACAGCGGGAAAGAAATGGTGAATGAAGCCGTCAATGTTATATTGGCTATACATAATGGTAGTAAGACCCATAATTACATATGGAGCTCTTGTCTGGTGGAAAGCCACAAACAAGAAGTATGTACGGGATATGTTGGCCAGGGTACAAAGAACAGCCTGCATTGCCGTTACGGGTGCTTTACGTACCACACCAACGGCTGCACTGGAAGCGTTCATGCATCTTTTACCACTGGACTTACAAATAAAATCAATTGCAGGTAACAGTTCGCTACGGCTCACTAATATTGGGCTCTTTAAGAACAGTAGGATAGGACATAGTACTATTTTGAAGGAATCACTCTCCAAAATACCGGAAAAAGCGGATGAAAGCCTTGGTACACTAGATTTTGACGCACCCTATGATGTGTTGTACCCTGACAGAGACGATTGGTATAGGAACTTGGTATCGAGTGTAAATGAGACCTCGATATATACCGACGGCTCCAAAACCAGTGAGGGCACAGGGTCTGGTGTATTCTCCAGTGAACTGGACTTACATCTAGCCCTGAGACTCCCGGACACATGCAGTGTGTTCAGGCAGAGATTCTGGCCGTACTCAAAGCTGCGGAGGAACTTGAGATGAGATCGATATCCAATAAGAATATCGCCATCTACATTGACAGCCAGGCTGCGCTTAAAGCGCTACAGTCACACACCACTAAATCTGAACTAGTAAGGAATTACCGCACAATGCTCAAGGCATTATGTTCGCAGAACCGTGTCAGATTATGTTGGGTACCTGGGCATTGTAATATTGAAGGTAATGAAAAGGCCGACGCTCTGGCCAAGGAAGGAGCGGAGCTCTCACCTAACACCATGATTGAGGGCATAAGACCGCCAATGGCCGTGGCTATAAAGGGTCGTTTTCGAAAAAACTTCCCATTTAGCAGCCACAAGATTGTCACAGCTAGATGGTCACAGGGTCTCAAAGATTCGACTTTCTCAACGCACACCAAACGAAGGAGAAAAGTGAAATCATGTTTTTTTTTTTTTTTTATAATAAACACGCGCTAAAGAGGTTATGACTACTCTCATGGTGTATGGGATATTTTGAAACATTTCCTCATCTTATGAAAAAAAACGTTTTTTTACAGCGTTAGAAAGACTGATCAATAATGTTCTCCAAGGTTTCTGAGTAATGGACATATAATTGGTAAAATTCTATATAAATAGAAGACGCAGAATACAGTCGCTAAGTCTACAATAATAATAATACTAATTGTTCAAAACTGTTAAAAAACTTTCACAACATATACCTACCCATCTAAATACACAGTCAAAGATCAAACAAGCACTCAGACATAACAACATGTATCATTCCTTTGTCTCTTTCACACATTTCTTATCTTTTGTCCATTCAATTAATCATATTTTGAATTCAGTTGCACTTTGTTTTTACAACCGTATTGTCCAATAAAGCCAGTCGTTTAATTTAAAAGTATCGTTGTCTTTTGTCATTATTTTCCCCGGATTTTTTAACATTTGGTGACGAAACTCGTGAACTAGCCGCGACGGGTAATATAAAAAACTAACGATCGAAATGGAAATAGCGAAGGCTGCAAGAGAAATTTTAAGTGCGGAAACGTCGCAGATAAGGCAGGAAAATGTCGACAGTTTTCCAGAGCTAGAGGGGGAAATCGTTTCCTATATCGATCGCCTGAGTGCTGTTCAGGCGAATTTAAAGGCGGCGGATAATCGTGTGAGTGACAAACATCTAGTAAAGGAGGAGGACATTGAAAAAGAATGTGAAAAAATTGAAAATGATGACCTCGCGGTCGCGACTCTGGCGCGTCTAAAACAAAGAAGGGAAAAACTGCAGCAATTTTAGTCTTCTGAGACACGGTAATAATGTTAATTCTGTTCCTCGAGCTCTACCTGAAAGAAGCAATACGATGCTGCAAAAATTGCAACTAAAGAAATTTTACGGAAATGTGAATTAAATGTCGCCGTGCATGAAAATAAACAACTTTCACATGCGGACAAATTTATCTGTCTCTTGTGCGGTGGTGCGAAAAAAAGTCATAGCAGGATTTACGGCGTCTGCAGCTTGCGACGATGCAGCTGTCTCCTTGTTAAAAGAACAGTGTGGTGATACCGAAAGGTTAGTGGATGACCACATCCAACAATTAGTCTCGCTTCGTCCTATGCAGCTGTGCAAAGTCGGATGTGCAAAGTCTACGACATCTTTATAATTCAGTAACAACATGTAGGCGCTCACTTACATCTTTAAAAGTCCCTGCATAAAACTACGATGCTATGTTGAAATCGATTTTGTTACGTTGTATGCCTGCCGAGCTTCGTATTGATTTCCATCGTATGCGCGAAGAAGACGATCCGAACAAATGTCAAAGGGGAAATCACACAGGATGACGATGCAGCGATGACAT
The DNA here is from genome assembly GCA_949126925.1 of Cheilosia vernalis. Lineage (NCBI taxonomy): Eukaryota > Metazoa > Arthropoda > Insecta > Diptera > Syrphidae > Cheilosia > Cheilosia vernalis. Next base: position 5,935,527 of record OX421363.1, read on the forward strand.
TTCATCTTTAAACAACCAACTCTTTACCGGAACAAACCTGCTACCTGAAATACTCATGATGCTGATATCGAAAACAAATTTTTACAAATAATCCTGAACGTAAATGACCGAGACTCGCGCTGATTTTTATGGGTTTCGTCGATTGATACAGCTAGTGAAAATTAGATTATACAAGAATTCCGTATGACAAGGGTAACATTCGGTAATAAAAGCAGCCCGTTCATTCTTTCGGCAAGCATTCAGGATCATTTGAAAACGTACGAGAGTCAATTTCCAGAGACATGTGAGATTATGAAGAAGAGCTTTTATATGGATGACTTCGTGGCAAGAGGGGATACAGACGATGAAGCTGTTCGAATCTATAAGGAATCTGTGGGAATTATGAAAGCGGCTTCAATGAATCTGAGGAAGTGGCATTCCAATAGTGCAAAGGTTCGGAACGCTGTAGATTCTGAAGATTTTCCAATCGTCCAAAAGTTTTTGGAGCTTTCATGGCTGGCGTTTAGTGATGGGCTGATGGTACGGCTGGAATCCATTCAATATTTTCTGAAATCTAGCATATCGGGAGGGACAAAGAGAAACGAGCTTCAAGCTTTTGATTGAATCTATGATCCGTTTGGTATTATGTGCCCAACGGTGATAAAACTGAAAAACTGTTTCAATCTGCATGGAAAAGGAAGCTGACATGGCACGAAGTTCTGCCGCCGGACCTGCTGTGCGAATGGAATGGAATGATTTCATATGTTCGCAGATGCTAGTACAAGAGCATATGGCGTTGTGGCCTATATTCGAGACGTCGATTCTTTAGGAGTTAGTGTGGTTTCATTCCGGTGTGCAAAATGTCGAGTAGCACCATTGAAGATTGATGGATCAGACGAGTTGACGCTTTCTTAGTTGGAATTGATGGATGCTCTGATAGCTGCGAGGATGAGAGAATATATATAGAATCTTAAGATTGCATTACGGCAGTTTTCCACAGCCTAGTCGTCAGCACACCCCACAGCAAGAGAACACCAGTAATTGTACACGGACATCGCAGAAACAAGCAAACCCCGAGGAACAACCTACCCAGACTTTTGCGACCCTAGACACCCCACGTATACATTTGTGCAGGGGGTTGGGTTTGTCCTAAATACCACCCTCAGCCCACAACCACAGCCACAACAGCAGTCATCCGAAGCGTTACTACATGCTTTAGCACAACTAACGCTTAATCGCGAGCAATGGTCGCAGGCCGAAGGATCAAATACCGACCGGATGGGTATCAAAATCCCGGAAGTTTGTCTCCGTGAGTATAGTGGCGACATAACAAAATACCGTGAATTCAAGAACCAATTTAATTCACTGGTCATAAGAAGTCGGGCGTCAAACATCGATAGCTTTTCTTTGCTCAAATCAAAGCTGACGGGGAAAGCACTGGAGGCGATTAACGATCTAAACATGACGGGGGACAACTATCCTATAGCCTGGTCACTTTTGGATAGAACGTTTGATAACCCGAGGTTGTTTTTACAACCGTATTGTCCAATAAAGTCAGTCGATCAATTTAAAAGTATCGTTGTCTTTTTTCATTATTTTCCCCGGATTTTTTACACTAATAGAAATGGTCTAGTGCACTGCGACCTTGGTTCGTGGCCTTTTCCAAAGCCCCATCGCATCACAGTTCCATTAGGAACCATGTTTGACGGATTGTTCTGTCTTAGCCTTGACGAGAATATCTACTTAAGAGCACTCCATCCAGTCCAGTTTCTCTTATTAATCTGAGAATGAGTAGTGGGTGTATGGTTTCTATATTCTTATCTACATAGTAACTGGTTGTTGCACTATTTACAGTGTGGTGGCTCATTCCATAAATCGTTTTTTCATAGCTTCAGTGGCAACATGCATTTCGTCCGCGAGTGCACATACACCAAACACAAATGTGAACAATGCAACACTCTAGGTCATAAAGAAGGGTACTGTATTTTTTAAAAAGCATTTTCATCACAAACAAAATTGACGCATTGCAGCGAAAATATGTCAACGTTAACATAAATGGTACAAACATCGATTTGCAGCTGGATACAGCATCTGATATAACAATTACATCAGAAACAAACTTCAAAGCCCTCAATATTTCACATGTCAAAAATGTGGAACACACTGCCAGAAGTGCACCGGCAAATTACATTTGTCAGGTCAATTTGATTGCAACATCAAATTCAGAGCGAGAAAAACACAATCAACATGTAACGTCACTCCAATTAGCAACTTAAATGTCATGGGACTCGATTGGATTAAGGCATTGAATCTCAAAGACATGTAAATCAGTGCCATCTGCAACCAAATCACCGCTGGAAACCCGGTAAGCTTTACATCTATTCTAAATAATATATCTCATTTAAAACATTCTCTTCCATAAGTTTTCAACGAAACATTAGGCTTGTGTAAGAAAACAAAAGCACATATGGTGACGAAGCCCATCATCCAACCAGTTTTCCGACCAAAGCGGCTAGTCGCTTATGCTGTCAAACATCTCGTTGAGGAAGAGCTACAAGACACAAATGTAATTTCGCCAGTCAATTACTCGGAGTGTAATGCAAACATTCAAATTTGTGCTGATTTTACTACTGGTCCCAATAATGCGCTCGAAAGTCATCAATATCCTCTTAAATTACCAGAGGATATTTTCGCAAGACTCGCCAACGCTCGATTCTTTAGTCACATCGACTTGTCAGACGCATTTCTAAAAATCGAAGTCGAGGAGGCATCAAAGCATCTACTCACAATCAACACCTACATGGGTATCTTTCGATACAACCGAATGGTGTGGTTCCTTCAATTTTCCAACAAATCATGGATCAAATGCTTTCAGAGTTCTCTGGGGCAGCCGCGTTCATCGGTGACATCTTTGTATTAGGAACCGACTTGGAGGAACAAAACCGAAATTTAAATGAAGTGTCGTATTCAAGACTACGGATTCAAGATCAAATTTGTTAAATGAAAATTTTTCGTTAACGAAGTCAAGTACCTTGGGTACACTATCAACCAGGATGGACTTCATCCTGATCCGGAACATATACAAGCTATTAACAACATGCCTGAGCCAACCAACGTGTCAGGCAGAGAGAAAAGGAGAGCCGGTTCTTCGCCTAAAGTCGTGCTTCTAAGAGAACATACGCGTAAAGTACCGCAAGAAAAACAACTCCGAGGGCAAATTCGTCCACCGCCTCCAATAAACGTCGTTGGGGTACGATAACATCGCAATTTAAGGTAACATCTTTGAGGAATAATGCGTGGAAAATTAACGTCGTTAACCACGAAGACTACCGGGCAGTGTCCCAAAAGCTAAATACCGAGAAGATCCAGTGGTATACTTTTGAAATAAAGTCAGAAAGGCCACATCGTGTTGTAGCGAGGGGACTCCACCCCTCATTCACCAAAGAAGAGGTTATAAACGACCTCCGTTCCAAAGGGTTTAAAATTCTTGATGCCGTAAATATCATCAAGAAAGAGAAGCAAAAAACGGACGAAGATAAGGACATCCTGGCAAGGCGTGGACTTCCGCTCTTTATGCTTACCTTCGATAGGTCTGATAATATCGAAGATATCTACCGAATTAAAACTATAGTTAATATTGTGGTAAAAATCGAGCCCATGCGCAGAAATTTGAAAACAATTCCACAGTGCAAACGTTGCCAAGAATTCAATCATACGCAAATGTATTGCAAAAAAGAGCCGCGATGTGTAAAATGCGCCGGAAGTAATTTCTCCCAAGACTGTGGAGCAAATAAACAATCCTCCGCTACCTGTGCTAATTGTAAGGGAAAGCACCCGGCAAATTATAGAGGCTGTGAAGTAGCTAAGGAGTTGCAAAAACGAAGAGATGCGCTACTCAAAACCCAAAATAAAAAACAAAGCCGCCTACCAAGATAAAGCGTAGGACCGCCCAGGAGGTAGTAGGCAATATAAAACCTCCGGTTCAAAAGCGTAGCATTGTCAGAGAAAGAGAGACAATTGAAAGGCCCTCGACCTCTGTTGTCAAAAGAAACGCTACTGAAAAGTTACCATCGGGAAAGCCATCGAATAATGGCCCTCGGACAGCCAGAGTGCAGACCTACGCTCAGGCCGCGGCATTCGAAGGAGCGAAAAACGTTGAAACTTCGCCGGACCCTGTTTCTCATGTTTTCTCAGTTATTCTCGAGAAACTTGAAGAACAAAGCAAAATAAATAAAATTATTCTCGATCGCTTGGTTAAGCTCGAAAATAATTCACGGAAAACGCGTGCTTCAAAAATAACATGAATGAAAAACCAATGTTAAATGCACTTGGAATGCAAACGGGCTTTTACAAAAACTCGGCGAATTGGAAATATTCATACGCGAGAAAGATATTGACATTTGCTTGATTTCTGAAACTCACGTGAAAAAGGGATCGAATTTAAAAATAAAAGGATATAATGATTTCCACGCTTGTCACCCATCGGGGAACGCCAGAGGTGGATCATCATTGCTTATTAAAGACTGCATTGAACAATACGAAGACCTGAAGATAGAGCTTGAAACTATGCAACTGTGCACGATTCGAGTCATAGTCAGCGTACTCCTAGAATTACATCTATCTACTGTCCACCGCGTTCCGCGCTTGAAAAAAGTGATTTTACTAACCTGCTTAAATCGCTCAAACCAAATTTCATTATTGGCGGCGATTTTAATGCGAAGCACACGTTCTGGGGCTCCAGATACATCTCGCGAAAAGGTAGAATGCTCTATGGGGCAGGTATGAAATACAGTTGCGATTTCCACTCGACGGGCAAACCGACCTACTGGCCAACTGATACTTCAAAACTACCTGATCTGATAGATTTTTTCGTTGTGCAAGGAATACCTACCAACCACATTAAAGTTGAAGAGAGCTTTGATCTATCATCTCACCGGTTATTTTAACATTGAGTGTAAAACTAGCCAACAACCTAGAGCCAGCGAGATTAACTGGTAGCAAAACTAACTGGGAAGGCTTTAGGAACGAAATAGAAGAGAATGTTGAACTGAGTGTTCCACTTACGACACCCTATGAACTTGAGGTTGAAGTTGATCGCTTCGTCGAGATCGTACAGATCGCCTCCTGGAATAATACGCCTAATCCAAGGAAAACGCCGGCCAAATATGGGCTACGATATCCTCCCGAAATAAAAGAATTGGTCAGCGAAAAAAGGAGGCGCGTAAGAAATGGCAACAGAGTCGCGCTCCGCAACATAAAGCACATTTGAATTATTTGTGCAATTTGTTGAAGACAGTTATTAAGAATTTTAAAAATCGTGCGATAGGTTCTTACCTTGAAAGTTTAACAGCGAAAAAAGATTCCAATTATTCACTTTGGAAAGCTGTAAAAGGCACCAAAATGCCCAAAATCCCCGCGCCGCCAATTAGAATTAATCAAAATGAATGGGCAAGGGAAGATAAGGAAAAAGCGGACGTTTTTGCCGCTCATCTAGAAGAAACTTATAAACCGTACGATGGCCAAGCGATCCACGACAATACTAATAGGGCGGAATTACAATCTGACGATTCAACACTCACTAGTGCAACGCTAAGTGAACTAAAACGTGAAATCGAATCCCTAAAACCTAAGAAAGCTCCTGGTTATGATTTGATCACCGGAGAAGTTCTCAAAGCTCTACCAAGGAAAGCATTACTTAAGCTTCTTCATATTATAAATGCTGTGCTCAGACTAAAACACGTGCCGAGTCAATGGAAAGTCGCGGAGGTCATAATGGTTTTAAAACCAGGAAAACCGCCAAATGAAGTAAAATTGTATAGACCGATTTCCCTTCTTCCAGTGATTTCCAAAGTCTTCGAGAGAATATTGCTTAGGCGCCTACAACCGGTTATTATCCCTGACCACCAGTTTGGGTTCAGAACCAAGCATTCGACGATTGACCAAGTACATAGAACTACTGACGTAATCGAGAAAGCATTTGAAGAAAAACAGATTTGCTCAAGCGTATTCCTTGACGTTTACGACAAGTTCTCCCCGCAAGCCTATATGATATTCTAGAATCATATCTCGGGAATAGACTCTTCCGTTTTAGAAATGGAAACGAATACTCGGAGCTAAAAGAAATTTCGGCCGGTGTACCGCAAGGAATCGTCCTTGGTCCTCTTCTTTATTTGTTATATACTCGCGATATACCAAGGGAAGATGGCACTACCCTTGCTACGTTCGCCGACGACACAGCTATCCTAGCAGTAGGTAATACAATCGAAGAAACGACTACAAAACTGCAAACCGCAGTGAATAAGATAAATGAATGGACAAGGAACTGGCGGATCGCCTTAAATGAAACTAAATCTGTACATGTGAATTTCACGTATAAGAAAACCAATGACTTGCCAAATTTTCCTAAATATGGCCCGAATACCCTTTGCCAAATATCTGGGAATGACACTCGACGCAAAGTTGAAATGGAGTTCGCACGTGAAAATGAAACGAAAAGAACTCGATATCAAATATAGAGAAATGTACTGGTTACTCGGAAAACATTCCCAGCTCAGTACTGAGAACAAACTGCTTTTATACAAGCAAGTGCGAAAGCCGGTGTGGACCTACGGTATACAACTTTGGGGTTGTACCAAGAAAGCAAATGTCAATATTGAAAAAATATATTATTCTTTATTCATTCATCTACCGAGCTTAACTCTAACAGATTAGGATTAAATATTTTAATAGTTCAAGCCAAATTATATAAAATATTCAGTAGTATTTCATTTAGGACATATTTATATTCAACAAAGATAATTTAAATTTCAATCTATCATCACATAAATCTATTTCAGTACATAGAGAATTAAATTTTGTTATACACTTCGTTATCATTAAGACCATAAATGTAAGAATGTGTAGGACTCGAAAAAAATTTGTTTCTTGTTCAAAGAATTCGTTCTGGTGCATAAAACATAAAACATTGAAGTATATCGGGACATACTATACGATACGAGAAAACATCATGAATAAACAGCATACAATGAACATTTCGTCTTTTTTCTAAGGTATCCAATCCTATGGTATCCAATCCTATTAGGGCACACCTTGTTGCATAAGAGGGCATAGTGTGAAGGTTCCATTTCATTTGCCTAATAACAAATCTTGTAAAGGATTTTTGTACCTTTTCAAGTCGCATTATACAATTTGCATAATTTGGACACCAGACTATAGAGCAATATTCAAGAAAAGGTCGTACAAGAGATATATAGACAGACTTTAGAGCATATGGGTTCGAAAAATCAGCACATGCTCGCTTAAGAAATCCAAACATCGAGTTTGCTTTGTTGACAACATAGTCAATGTGAAACGAAAATGTAAGTTTCGTGTCAAAAATCACACCAAGGTCTTTAATTTCAGTTTTTCGAGAAAGGTTGGTCCCGGAAATTGTATAGTCATTATGTACTGGCACTAATGTATGGCACACAGAAAAGGAGTGACATTTACTTATGTCCAAGGTAAGTTTATTCAGGTCACACCATTGAACTATTGTGTTTAAATCATTTTGGAGATTTTCACAATCAAAAATATTTTTCACACGCATAAATATCTTAAGATCATCAGCATACATCAAGCAGTTAGCACGATTTAGCAATGAAGGAATCTCATTAATAAAAATATTAAAAAGTAAAGGCCCTAAGTGATTACCTTGTGGGACACCAGATGAGACCTCAATTAGTCTAGAGTGAGAAGAACCAATCTTTACATACTGCTTCCTGTTAAAGAGGTAACTTGTTAGCCACTTAAGTAGCATCGAATGAATACCAAATGATCTTAATTTGTTTATAAGGATTCCATGACATACCGTATCAAAAGCTTTCTTGAAATCAGTAAAAATGACATCAACTTGATATCCCGATTCCACAGAATCAAAAAGATATTTTGTAAACAGCGACAAGTTGGTTAACGTGGATCTACCAGATACAAATCCATGCTGTTGCAGTGATATTTGTTCCTTAACTGTAAAATAAAGTTTTTTTGTAACAACTCACTCGAAAAGTTTCGGAATAGCTGAGAGCTTTGATATTCCACGATAGTTTTCAATTTTCTGTCGGTGTCCGGCTTTTAATATGGGTGTTACGAATGAATATTTCCATTCGTCTAAAAACACACCAGAAGCTAAGGATAAATTGAAAATTAATTTTAAAGGAAATGACAAAGACAAATTACATTGTTTAAGAAATTCAAAAGGAATACAATCAGGGCCAGCGCTTTGCGACGAGTTCATGTGTTGTATGCCAAACAAAACATCATCAAGTAAAAGGTAGAGTGATCCTAAAGAGGCATTACAATCATTTATATTGTTATTAAGTAATGGTCTAAGATTTGTGTGATCAACAAAAACTGATTCAAAAAACCTAGCAAAAAGTTCACAAGTTGAATCCAAGCTACAAGAAACAGCACCTTCGAATTCCATATTTTGTAGAATACCACTAAGCTTTCTTTTACTGTTGAAAAAAGTCCAAAAACGTTTAGGATTCCTTGAAATTTGAGACTCAGTGTTCATTACATATTGTTTATATAAAAATTTATTCAAAAATTCATATTCACGACGCAATTGGGTAAAACGTTGCTTGTGTAAATCTGACTTTGACTTTGTAAATAATTTAAACGCTTTATTTTTAGCATTCTTCAGATTAACTAGTCTTTGGTTATGCCAAGGTAATTTAAAAGATTGTCTTTTTCTCATGAGAGGCACGAACTGAGAAAAACCATAGTCTAAGATACTTATAAATGTACTAGCTGGTGCCCGCAACTTCGTACGCGGCGTGAGACTGTGTAATTTCCAATAAAAGAGATAATAATAGTTAAGTTTCAATACATGAGATAGTTATATTTTTTATGATAACTTTTTTACAAAGCTTCTTGAAATACAATATTTGAGGTTCTGTTGCCTGGAGCATACACGTATGCATGTTTACTTTCGCTGACTCGGGAAGGAGACACGTATAATCGACCGTGCGAGAAACAGTCGTTGGTGAGGGTTACACCCGCGGTGCACAACGTCATAGGCCTAAGTCATACCAGCAAATTCGCCATAACTAATTTCTTTGGTGTAATAAAATCCACTTCTGATTTAATTTACCACGGAGTACACATACTTTGTAACGATGGGGTCTGATATTTTTCATCCGTTTTCTATGATCTAACTCGTCTCATTTTTTAGATCTTGTTGAGCTTCGAGAAAGATTTCACAGTTTCCTCGACGACATATTTGTTTAAAATTAACAGTCTAACTAAAACAAAGCGGTGAACATTGTCAATGTGAAAAAAAAAACATCAGGCACTGCGGGAGTGCCGACAGAAGTTATTACTTGAACAATTACGTGTGTATTTTTCGAATCGTCAGGAGATATTTTATTGCGCAGGAAATACTTAAAACTGTTTTGGGAGTAAAAAGAGCGAACAAAAACATCGACAACAGCGCCACCTATCGGGTCCAAAACTATCCTATCTTTCTAGCTGCATCCAACCATGCACACATACAAAGTTTCATTGAGATCGGTTGAGTTTCTCAGAAAACGGACTACAGCGCCACCTATCGGGTCCAAGACTATCCTATCTTTCTAGCTGCGTCCAACCATGCACACATACAAAGTTTCAATTCACCTATATCATCTTAATTCTTCAATTCTTTACTCTAGGTATCACCGTTGGTACTATATAAAAAACCATTAAACCAAAAACCTTAAACTCAATTTCCATATACACCACCGTACGTTCATCAGCGCACGTCATCAGCCACCTGCGCATTTCCTCAGAAACATATTGTCGCTGTTGATTACATACACATTCTCATTCACGTCGCATACTTCCCTATCTCTTTCGTTTCACTTAATTCGGAGAAAACACCACGCAGTTTTTTTTTCATATGAACGTGCTTGTGCGATGTGCGCCACCCAACCACCCCAAAGCAGAACGACGATCAAGAACCGCGGCTGCTGATAAAGTTCGATTTGAGAAATAAAATTTGAGAAATAAAATTCGCTTTTAAAAAATTATAACTTGTTTTATAAATATTTGCATTAGAGTCTATTGCAGAAAGACTATTGCATTGTAAATCTAAACATAGAGCAATGTGATGAACAGAATTTTTCATTGTAGGACAAAGAGCTTCTCTAACAGTACAATTTAAATAATTATCCACAAATATTAAGTCAAGAATTGTATTCAATGAATTATGACAATAATTCTTTTGAAATATATCAAATGCAAACATAGTATCAATAAGCATGAACTCACATTCAGTTTTCATATTATATGGAATTAAACATTTATCTTCATCTGAATATGACCAATTTATATCACCTAAATTAAAATCACCCAAAACGATGAGATGTTGATGTTCCATCAGCTGATTAGCGATAAAGTCGATGTTGGCAAGATGACATTCATACACACATAGCGGACTATTGGGGGGTATGTAGCTCGCAACAAAGAAGATTTCCCTTATTCCAGCTGCCAGGCCTCCAAGGTCCACAGAAACGCATAGTTGTTCACTCTTAAAATCGTCATATGGGAGAGCAATGAAATTAGCTTTAAGAGTTGTGCACACAGCAATAAACACTCCCCCGCCACGCAGATGACCACTCTTTTCTGATCGATCACGACGATGAACAGTGTAGTAGTCGTCGAAGATCTCAGCATTTGAGAAATTGTTATTCAACCATGTCTCTGTGATGACAATGTCATACTCATGTAGAGAAACAGCAAGAAAAACATCATTGATTTTAGTTCTCATTCCATCAGCATTTTGGTAATAGACAGTCATAACACTTGTTGACGAAGAAAACAATAAAGAGGAATTAGAAGGTTCCACATCATTGTTTATATTTCCAATTGCGCATTGGTTGCGCTCTCGTTTTTTGGAATGAAACGAAATTTTCTTACATGCACGTTCAAAGGCCAGTTATTAGCATTCAATGCATCGTTGATAATACATGCCGGAACGCCAAGACGGAAATTAACAAATTTCAATGACGACAAATCGGCATCTCTTTTGTAAAGGGGATAGCAAGAGAGAAGATTTGCCGGAACATTCAGCTTCTTCGATGCATATTCCAGTATTGATTCAGCTTTTGTGGTTGTAGAGAAACGAGAGAGATGAAGCCATTTATTTGCCGATATTACCTCAACTTCTGTATATGCAGAGTCTTTACCGACGATTTTTGGTTGTTTTTTCATGTTCCGTCTCCTATTCACTGTATTCCATCGCTGATTCACTGATTCAATCAATTCGTTAGAATTAACGTTGGATGAGAGGTCAGTGACACTTAAGGAACTAACCGGAGGTTCCTCACGAACAGTATTGGCGGTGTCAGTATTTGCATAATGCACTTGGTTGTTGTTATTGTTTTTGTAATTTTTTTTTTGTTTCTCTATTAGATATGGCAGTTGTCTTTTTTGCTTCAGACGGGCCAATTGTTACACAATTTTTGAAGGATTTAATTTCCTTATGCAAAATTTGAACAGTCTTGCATAGTTCAGCAACTTTACACACTAATCCAAGAACTGGGACACTAGCACAAGCATTGCACTTCCATGAAAAATTGATACTTGACTTTAAGAAGTTCAAGGCACTTTCAGACAAAATTGCACATTTATCATGGAATTTCAAATCGCAAATACCACCGCATACAATAAAGTCTTTGCTTACGATTTTATCGCACTTGGCACATTTTTCGGACATTGCGATTATTAAATAAGAGCGACGGATTCGAAACTATTCTACACGCAGGATCTTTCATTGGAAAGTAACCTGTCAAAAGTTTTTATTTAATGAGAGAAAAATTGCTTGATAAGTTATTTCTTAGTTGCAATATCTAACAATCTTTGAAGGGTGGTGTTTTTAGTCAGTAAAAATCTGACACTACTATGAGAACGCGCTCGCTATTCTCATAGTGTCTTTGGAAGATTTTCACCTACCCTCGGATAAAAAAAAATCATTCCAAAGCTGCACAAAAGAAGAGTTCTCAAAAAACTCCACCGTGGCCACCCAGGCATCGAAAGGACAAAATCCATAGCCAGGAGTTTTGTCTATTGGCCGAACATCGAAGAGGATACAATTGTATCAGACAATGGGCATCAATTCCAAAGGCTCACAATTTAAACAGTACCTGTTAGAGAACGGTATCAAACATTTTTGCAGTAGTCCATACTACCCGATGTCCAAGCTGAGCGATTTGTGGACACTTTTAAACATTCGCATCTGCAGATAAACAAAGAAGGGAGTACCATCCAAAACCTTCAAACGGTTCTACGATCATGTCGCTCTACACCAAATTCAAAGTCTCCAGCCGAAGTCATGTTTGGCAGAAACATTCGCATAGTCCTAAATCTTATTAAGCCAGACTAAGGTGAAAACCAGCAAAACCAAGAGGACATTATCAACAAAAATCAAGCAAACATGGTCAATCAATTCAATCGAAAATTTAATAAGAAACTGAGAACTTTCAACAATCAAGAGTTAGTTTATGTCAGTGTACATTCTAACACCAACAACTTCCAGTGAAAACCAGAACAAGTTAGTGAACGTATTGGTAATATCGTGTATAATGTTTTATTACAGAATGGTAAATTAGTACGTGCACATGGAAACCAACTCCGAATTCGTCATAGAGAAGTTATAGACACCGAACTTTCTACCGAAAAATCATGGGACAAGGTGCTCGACGTGTATGCAACTGAAGACACTCCTTGTGAACCTGTTACACCATCAACCACTCCATGTGACCCTGTTCCACCATCAACCACTCCTCGTAAATTTGGTTTGTTACCCGCCATGGTTGACTCCAGCAGTATTAAAACTTCTCCAAGCAACTATGTAACAGCTTCACAATCGATACCAAGTCGAACGCAGCGAACACGTAGACCGATCGACTGATTTGTGCCAGGGTAACTCTATCCTTCGATAGATTACTCGAACAGGGCGTTGGCAACGCCATAAATTCTTGTGGAACTAGACTTGACAGTATCTGTCACTTCGTATAAGTCAAGACAACTTTCTTTCCTTTTCTTTTTTCTTTCTGTTCCGAGCCATCATATTCTTTCGAACTAATGAATAACATTGAAGATTCATAGAGACTTAGTGAGAAAAGGATTAAACAGGTGAAATGCAGCATAATTATGCAGGGCACGACAATGCAAATATGATTTAGGCTAAAATCACTTGAATCTTGAATATCAGCAGCACTCGGATCAAGTCAATTCTGAATGATTTTATTGAACATCGTTCTTTACTTTATATTGGTGAGATAAATGGTCAATAGAATAAAATTTTTGTTCTGGTTACTGAATTGACTAGTTGAAAGAGAATTAAAAATTTGAAAGTCAAGGCTCAATTTACATTACAAAAAAAGCTACCTAAATTTGATACAGTTTTCTAATTTGCAATTAATTTGTTTTTGTTTATGAAACGCAATTCAGCTATAAGTGTTCGTCTTTATATTATAAACGTACCCATCTCCTTGCAATCCAAGAGCTCCCATATTATTCGCAGCTGATGATGACAAGTTTGGTTTAGCTGTAGCACCAGGTGCACGTGAGAAATCTGTACTATCCGGTGTGCCATCTTTATCTAATACTGGAAGTTTCCATTGATTCAATCGGGACTGTTGGTTTGGAGCACCTTGGTATCCTCCAGCCTACAATTAAATAAAAAAAATTTACGCAAAAGATATATTTGCTATTTATTATTTTAATATTATATAAATTACCTTATTTAAATTAATTTCAGAGAAATTTCCCTGGAGAGCACTTATGGCATCATGTTGCCCCCTTAGATATTCTACATTTGCACTAGTCACATGTGTAGCAGCGGGATGTTGTTGTTGTTGTTGCTGTTGATGTTGCTGCTGTTGTTGTTGTTGTTGTGACGGTTGCTGCGGCTGCTGCTGTTTTACGTAGACAGCTTGTTGTGCATTAATTTGACTTTGCAGGTTTGCTATTTGCTGTTTATATTTTGCGATAGTTACGTTCATTTGCATGCTGTTTGCATTGTTGCCTCGAGCTAATGATGCCTGTGCCCCTTGAAGATGCTGGAAAAAAGATATAACGCTTATGTTAAGCCCTAAATGTGATGTAATTAAGTCTATTATTAGATACCGCACACATATGAACCTTTCCCGCGTTACTCGTGGGACATGAAACCAAACAAAAATAAAAAATAAAAACAAAACCAGAATCTAAGCAACCTTCAGCAGCTGCGGCTGATAGGAAAGGGCGCGTATGCCCACCGATGCCACCACCGGCCCAGTCTGGGGGTAAAGACGACCCTCTTCGGAAAGGGCTAAACGGAGCAATTGCATGGGCAAATAGAACCAGTCTATCCAAGGAAGACACAATAAAGTGCAAAGATTGGCATGCCTATGTATTACTTGACCAACCGCAATAATGGAAGTGCTATTGGAATGGCCAAGGAAGGGATAGGAAGAGGAAAGTGTATCACACTGAGGCAGTTTGACGTACTACTCAAAAAACAACCATTCTAGAGACGACATCATCAAAAGATTTGATTTCCAAAAGAACTTTGTTACTAAGCTCAGCAATAAAAACTGGATCAATGAATCCACAATTTACAGTGAAGTGGGTAGGAGAAACAAGATAAAATGAAACAAATGAAATGGCCGACTCCCTAGCAAGAAAGGGAGCATCAGAAACTTTCATAGGTCCTGAACCATTCTGCGGAATAAGGGATCACACCCTCAAAGAAGAATTTAGGAAACTAGAGAAAGAAAACGGGAAAAACTTGGCATAACACTTAAGGCATGAGGCAGGACCAAATATAAACTAAGTATCCTAACGGGCTTCCTAAAGGGGCACTTTCGACTCAAGGAACACCTTAGGTATTTCAAGCAGAGCTCCATGCCATTAAGGAATGCGCAAGCCTAATCTACAACTCAGTCATCAAAGGCGCAAACATCCATATATTCACGGATAGTCAAGTAGCTATAAATGCCCTTAGCTCACCCACCATTGACTTCAAATCAGTCTTACACTGCTTCAATACCGTCCAAACACTATGCACCAGAAACAAAACCAAAATATGGTGGGTTCCTGGCCATGAGGGAATTGAAGGAAACGAAATTGACCAGAAAAGGTTCGAAAACACCTTTCGCAGGACTACTGTGCGATCTCTAAATCAGCGGCAAGTCTTGGTATAAAAAAACTGGGAACACAATAACTGTATTTCACATTGGGAGAGCATCCCAGGCCTAAGACAGGCCAAAAAAGTTTTAAACCTTTCTAAAACAATGCCAAAAAGTTTCTAAATCTACGTAGGCACGATATCAAAAACCTAGTTGGCTACCTAACAGGGCACCATGGTTTACGATATCACCTAAACAAAATACATGTAGCCGACTCCTCGGAGTGCCGCCTATGTCTTGAAACTACTGAGCATATCTTATGCGAATTCCCAGCCCTTTGTGGTATTGGAAGGAACTTCTTCTTCAGGGAAAATATAAGCCCAGATTAAGTAAAGACATCCTCTGCTGAAAACATCATCAACTACATTAGGAAGGTAGAAACTCTAATAGCCTAAATCAACTCTTTTGATCTTATGGCACAATTGATCTACTCAGGTCAGATAAGGAAATATGTACTGTCACTGGAGCCAGCTCTCATCCTTAGCTTCTTAAAGGAAACTGGACTGGAGAGACTGCTATATGACGGATTTCTTCCGCAAAGGAGAAAGAAGAGTACAAAAACCTCTAAAATGATTTTGAAAGGAATTATACTATGAGACTCTTTTGAAGGAATAGACCACTCTGAGGCGTAAGCAGGGGGTATAATAGACCAAAAGACTGCAGTACAATAATATAATAATAATAACTCGATAAACGCTGGGGCGATTTTCACGATAAATTTTTTGTTTTGATTCCGGAAAGGCGATTTATTCGCATTTTAATGCAATAACTGAGCACGGACAAAAGCCAGTATATTTAATATTTTTCGGATGGCTCCGCGGACCACTTCAGTTGCTTCCACGGACGACCGGTTAAGAACCACGAGTCTAAACGAACATATTTTATATTATTTTATTATATGTAGGATAGACGAAATTAATATAACGCTAACACACTAGTCAGGGAAAAATTGAACACTTTGGCTAAAGGATTTTGAAGACATAGTTAATGTCTGTAAATGGAACGCGATACAGAAATACCTTTATGCAAGGTGTTTATTGAAAGTTGCTGCGAAGCTGGCTGTTGAGTCAACGAGTGGAATTAGCAGTTGGGACAATTTGAAAGATTTTTTGAAAAGCGAGTTTGATGACACTCCTTCCTGCATTAGTATTCACAAAGCCCTACAATCTTTAATGAAGGAAGAAGCCAACTGAAACGTACTTAGAGTATATGTATTCTATGAAGCAGATAGCGATGAAGGGAACGTTTGATGAGGAGTCATTAATAACATAAATATTGTAAAGGGTATACTAGATAGGACTATATAGTTCCTTCTAATAAAACAGCTCTTTATGACGCAGCAAGTCTGGAAGAACTTAAGAAAAAGTTTCATGTTTACGAAAAAATTCAAATTATTATCGTAATCAGGGCTCTAATAATTCTCATGTAGCTAACCCACATTCTTCAATTACACCTAAAAATGTTTCGAATCAGAAACGGTGTAAAAACTGTGGTTCGCTTTCTCTCCAACTTATTGGATGCTCAAATAAAAGCAAGGGCAAAAGATGTTTCTCATGTTACGAGTTTGGTCACATTGCCATAGTTTGCCCAATAAAGGACACTAAGAAGCAAAGTAGGAGTCAAATGAATGTAAAGCGTATCTGTAAGCTAGATTATTGCGTGAAACTCGTTATTGATGGGGAACAACATGATGCGTTGGTTGACACGGAGCAGACGTTGGTTTAATGAAGGAAAGTGCTTGGGGAAAAGTCGGGGCTATTAAAATTGACGGATTGGGAGAATCTTTGTTTGGATTTGGCGATTGCGGAGCAAAGCTTACTTATGGTTCATGTATGATTACGGTTCTAATTGATAATGATCCACATGACGTTAGGTTCCACATTGTTCCGGATGAATGGATGTCAGACGTAATGATTATAGGAAAGATTTTTTTGCAAAACGCTACTGTGACAATTAAAAACGGTAGTATTCAAATCAAAAAGAAGTCATTACGGATCGATCTAGAAGAAAACGACATTATCAGAATCGATGTCGTTAATCTAATTGAAAAGGATATGGAAGAAAATGTCAAACAAATCTCTGATACAAAAATTCGTAACGAAGTCGCAGAGCTAATCAATGCCTATACCCCGGAAAAAATAGAACAGTCCTATATTCAAATGCAAATAGTTCTTACTGATGAGCTAGACGTGGACATTCAAATTGAAGAGTGGCTACGAGAAGGAGTTATTCAGAATAGTAAGTGCGATTTTGCAAGTCCACTAACCGACTATGCATTGATTATCGAAAGCTAAACACTAGAATTATAATGAACCGTTATCCACTTCCCGTAATTGAGGATATTTTAGAAGAACTGTATGAAGCTAGAATTTTTACGTTAGATTTTAAAAATGGATTTTTTTTATGTCGATATTCATGAAGATAGTCGAAGGTATACCTCATTCATAACGCCAGACGGACAATATGTGTCCCTTTCGGCTTATGTAATTCTCCGTCCGTTTTCCAGAGGTTCATAAACACTGTTTTTCAACCACTTGTACGAAAAGGACTTCTGCTAATTTATATGGATGATGTCGTTGTACCTTCCGCTAATCGGATAGAAAATTTAGAAAAGCTTAAAATAGTGCTGGGTGTTGCCGCAGAAAATGGACCCATTATTAATTTGAAAAAATGTAACTTTGTAGCATCGTAAATAAAGTTTCTGGGTCTTGTTATTGAAAACGGGTCAATGAAGCCGTCGACTGAAAAAATCGAAGATGTACAAAAATTTCCTAAGCCGGATACAACAAAAAAGAAACAGTCATTTTTGGGCTTAACGGGATTCTTTAGGCGGATTCATTCCAGGCTACGCAATAGTTGCTAAGACACTGTCGGATCTTCTTCGTAAAAACTCTCCACACTGTTTCGGACCTGAGCAGATCATAGCGTTTAATACCTGTAGTATCTAGCAACATGGGAGTTTTATATTAGATTTTGAGTTTAAAAATAAATAAATTATTCGGCACTCGATCGACCGATACCTAGTAGTACGGACGTATTTTACTAGCTATTACAAACAAATATAAAAAAAAGAAACAAAGATAGAAGGGACGAAGTGAAAAGGTAAAACTGGTTAAAAAGGACTAGCAAACTGCAAAGCTTTCACTGCTACGATGAAGAAAAGAGATCTTTGTACACGAATTGCCAGGTGGGCGTTGTTCATTCAGTACTACAATTGTGAAGTTCTTCACAGATCTGGTTCAGCCATGAGACATGCGGATGCACTAAGCCGTTTTCCCGTTGTTATGAGGATTGAAGACGGTGTCCTTCATCGTATAAGAAAAGCGCAAAGAAAAGATGAATTCTGTCAGCTGGTGTGCACGATTCTGAAATACAAGTAGCACGAGAACTTCATCATGCAAAATGATATTCCTTATAAGTTCATCCACGGCGATCATCTTCTTGTTGTACCTAAGAATTTACAAAAAGAAGTACTGCAAATACTGCGAAATATTCATGAGGAGTACTATATCCCAATGATTTCGGAAAATATCAAACAAATCATTTCGAGTTGTCAAGCTTTTATCCTGGCAGCGAAGAAAAATGGAAAGCAAGAATGCTTGCTAAATCCCATCGAAAAGTTCGATTCACAGTTGAATACATACCACCTTGATCATCTCGGGCCACTTCAATCAACTGCTAAAAGTTATAAACATCTATTTGTAATTGTGGATGCCTTCTCACTGGTGCTGAAGAGGTAATTAAAAAGCTGTTGGTGCAGGGCGAAGTTTTTGGGGATCCAGCGCGAATCATTACTGATAAAGGGTCAGCGAACACATCTACCGCATTTAAGGATTACTGCAGCGAAAGAAACATAGTCCATTCATTGGTCACTACAGGTGTACCTCGTGGCAACTCACTGAAACTCACCATTATGTAATCTTTGTACATACGATATAGCAACATTTGTTTCGCATTAGCGCTAACACAGTAGCCATAACAACCGTTTTCTTAGTCAGTTGCAAAATGAAAAGAACTCAGTAAAGTTGCTAATTCGGTTAAGATAAATCACGATCTCTTTCTTAAATTCATGTTTTCAAACATTTAAATTACACTCCACTTCCCTGAACTTAATAATGAATTAAAACTCTTAAAACTCTAAAATCTGTGTTATTTTTTTTCACATTTACCTCATCCCTCCCTACATATATATTTTTTTATTTTGTGCTGATATTCGTGCGATTCGAATATGTGTAGCCTTCGATTCTTTTCTACGAGTTTTCCATTCACTGGTTAAATTTAATATTAAAACATTGGAATCGATCCCCGATTGAACAGGAACGAGGATTTAATTATTGGTTGTGATGCCAATGCACTTAAACAGGGGAACAGAGCCAACATTCGTGGATGTGAGGCGAATGGAAGTGATCGATGTTACCCTGTGCAGTAGTCAGATAATTGACAGAGTATCAAATTGGAGGGTAATGGATCAGAGTACATTGTCGGATCACAGAGCCATTTCATTTGATGTTCGCTAGGGATCTAAAAGAAGAAAAAGATAGGAAATACATCAGAATTCCGAAGAACACGGATAGGACTTAATACGTGTTGAAGGAAAAACTGAATGTAACGGCACTCGGAATACCGAAAAACACTTGGCACGTACAGAAGAATCTGCAATCAGTAGTTGAAGATGCCTACCAAGTGGCTTGCACACCTACTTTAGTAGAAAAAACAAGATCCAGCGCCTTCGTGGTGCCGGGAACTCGAAAAGCTAAAGAAGGCCGTGAGGCAGGCCTTCAATCACGCCATGAGGAGGGGAGAACCCGAAGCAAATATAAGGCGCAAAAGAAAGAGCTTAATGTTACTCTGCGACGAAGTTGGGTACGGTTAGTACTTAGATGGGTGACCGCTTGGGAACACTGCGTGTCGTTGGCATTTCACCAGGCTGAGATGATTGCATTGTGCATGCGTTGGACTACTTGCTTTGAGGGTCAGGTGGTGGGAAGAAATATCCTTGCACTAGACAATCAGGTGGTGATCAGACGCATGGAACATACAAATATTACAACATTATTGGCACTGGAATGTGTACTCAAGCTCAATAAGTGTTCATCTAAAAATTAAGTAACACTGACTTGGGTACGAGGACACTTAGGGATCGAAGGCAACGAAAAGGCCAACTCCCTTACAAAACAGGAGTCAACTGAAAAGTTGCTGGGACCAGAACCATTCTCTTTAATTGGCAGAGTAATGGTTGAACAGCTGATTCACAAATGGATCACGGCAGAACACCTGAGAAGGTGGTCAACCGTGGAACAATTTAGACAGGCTAAAATGGTAATTAAATGGCCGACCTATTCCACTCAAAAAAGGGTTCTAAGCATGAGTCGAGGAACATTGAAATGGGTGGTGGCCTTGTCTACAGGACATGGCAATTTCGGGTATTACTTAAGGAGAGGATGATATATGCAAACTATGCCTGGAGGAATCTGAGACAGCGGTACATATACTGTGTCAATGTCCAGCTTTGGCTGGCAGAAGAATGAAGATCTTCTGACATCATTGGGTGGATACCCTACCCAGTCGATGAAACAGATCCCACATAAACAGATGCTCCGGTTAAGATTTATAGTGGTAGAGACGAAAAGAGGCCCGTCAATGGTGATCTGATTCGAATATCTCTCAAAATATATATCTGTGGCAACAAGGAAAAACAGTATAAGTCGATTTATGTCAAAATTGAGTAAATGTTGCTATCGGGTGCACCATAAGTTTTGTTGCCACTGATATATATATATATATACTAGACCAAAATAGATTCACCCGATGCAAAGACTTTCTTTGCAGTATAAAAACTTCACGAAAACGTAAACAAACTTCACTAGTTGTCAAACTCAGACGCACTTGCACTAACAAATCTGTAGAAAAATCAGAAAAAAATCCAGATTCGCAAAATTGCTCTGAAATCTGAAAAAGATGAGCTTTATTTGTACCAAGTGCTCTGACAGAGCCCAATCAAATACCACATTACAATCAGCAAGAGAGTATGGTATGTAGTCAATCTTCCGTCCAAGCCCAAAGGTTCATTGGGAGATTTATGTACACTTGTTGTTCGGATTTTTTATATAAACTTTTTTATTTTTATCTTTTTGGCCTCCTACACAACGACGAAGAATTCGAATCTCACTCTTCAAAAACGGTTCATCATTTAGTCTACAGTAAGTCACGTCGAAACAGATATACATACGCTGCAAGATCGCCTTAGGCCTCACAAGCCTATGAGAAAGAGTAAACAGTGAAAAACACGAAAACATAAGTATAAGAATGATTTAAGTGTTGACGGGCCATACAAACGAAATAAGGACAATGCCCTTCGGATATGCACGTGGATAGTATGAATATACTCGTAATGATGGTGAGGAAGAACTATCGTCCATTCTGTGAATGTATCCTGTGTACTTGGTAAAAGAACTGCGGTTTTATTTAGTTTATTTACTTAAAAAGTAGGTTAAAAATATAAATGTTGGCTTGTTTATAATATTCCGCCCAGTTTTTCTCAAATAGTTTTATGTGCGGACATAGTCAAGATATTGCATCAAATTTCTGTTGCTGACAACCATCGAGACTTTCGTTGACCATAAGGACTGTTAAACATCTTGCTCTAGACTACAAGTCTTAGATTCCCATTGCGTATCGATCGTTTCTAAGCGATTTGTACGTCGATGATGTAAAATTTATGAACTCACCTTAATATTGCTTAGTAACTGATTCAATAATACCAATGTTGCAGGAGCCAAGGGTTGATTTAGAATTTGACTCGAGAGGTATCCACTTTGCACGGCCAATTGAATTTGTTGAACAAGCATACGTAATTGCTGAGCGGTTGGCTGACCAGAATTATGAGAAACAGCGTTCACAGCGGCAGCGGCTGCAGCCGCTGCTGCACTTGGTCCAAATGCAGCTACACCTGCTGCAGTCTGTGCTCCTGGTACATTGTGAGGTCCACCTTGGCTCAAGTACTTCTGCACCTGCAGTGGCTGGATATTATTGAGAGATGCTAGATTTGGATTGACTCCAACATTGTTGCCACCCATATTATTTAATAGGTTATTATTCTGGAACAAATGGTGAACAAAATGAACAAACAAATAAACATTTATTTATTAATATGATTACCCTCACCGGTGGAAATGGCATTGATGGCTGTGCGTTAGCTGAAGGAAAGCGCGTCGGGAATATACCTGGATTTGAATGATCGAAACCGCCAAGCGTTGGCATTGATTCGTCATGTCTTCGCCAAGACTCTATAGCATTACCTCGTGAGTTCAATATATCAGCAGCTTCCTCGATATTAAGATTAGTTGCAATCAATGCACGTTCAACGTCCTCCTTTTTGAATCCAGTCTCCACCAACATACGGTACTGTTTACTACCTTTGATCATATCACTATTCAGACCAACAATTTTCGCTTGGGGTTTTACTATGTTATGTCCACCCCATTCGGTAGGTAAATCGTTCGTGTCACCCCATCCACCCTGACCTACGTTTCCGGTAGGAACTGAGATTTTGTTCTTATTCCAAGCTGCAGCTGCTGTGCTGTCATTCCACGATTGGCTACCGGCACCACCTCCAGATAAGCTACCCATTCCAGCGGATTTATCATCACCCCAATTAGCACCAGAACTTGTGTTATGATCATCACCCCAAGCTCCGTTGTTGCGAACATTACTAACGCTTGAAGTCGCAGCTACGGCTGCTGCAGCAGCTGCAGCAGCTGCTGCTGCTGGGTGCACCCACATGGTATTATCTGGCTTTAACTGTCCGCCAACAGCTGGTCCCCCACCAAGGCGACCCGGTGGGACACCACCGATCATTGGAGCTGAGTTTGTGTTCGCTTGCTGTCCACTCACACCGACAGAAGTGCTTACACCGGTGTTACCACCAGCGCCATTGCCGCCTCCGACATTCGGATTCCCAATCGCACCACGAATGATATGACTACGTGACATTGGGTCCGACATGTCCTTCCAATGTGAGCCACCTCCAGGTACACGAGATTGCTGTCCCCATAAGGATGTGCCATCGTCGTAATTTTGTAAGTTTCGACGTTGCGGTGGAGGCGATGGTTCTTCCCATCCAGTTGTCTGTTTGCCACCGCTTACTGGTCCGCTCACTATTCCAGCATTACCCACTGCTCCTGTTCCCATAACTGCGGTCATATCCTTTGGCCCAACTACAGATTGTGCTGCTCCCCATTGGGCATTTGTATTGGCTCCGGTGACAACTGCGGGCACTGCTGTTGTAGCGCTTCCCACCATCTTATTGATGGGTATTTGCCCATGAGGTGCTATTGGGTGATGCTGCCCCCACATCTCAGATGTTCCGTTTAAGCGCCCCGAAATTCCACGTGGGTCGCCACGTATAGGATCACGTGGATCAATCATGACACGCATATCACGTGGATCACTATTGGGTGTCCGTAATTCTCTGGGGTCAACATTCCGGATATCAATAGGACATTGTCGCATATCACGAGGATCACCCCAAGGACTGCCAGTTGCAGCACCCGTATTTGCACTACCTATAAAAAAAGAAAAAAAAAAAAGCATAAATATTATTTGCTACTGTAATTGCTACGTTATAAGGTAATAAATAATAATAATAGTTGGCGCAACAGGTTTGTAGGGACCCTGGGCCTAGCTTCTCGCAACCATTCGTTTTGTGCGTGTTTTTAATTTTTGGAACGAATGGAAGGGATCTACAATTTTATGCCGGTTCCAAACGGGCCGATTGACAAGCTCTTTCATGACAGTTATACTCTCGGATGTTTTTGTCAGACGTTCGCGAGAGGTGGCGCAGTGAAAAAACCCCTGAGTTGGAATTTGGGTTTTTGCGTTATAAGGTAAGCTGTATTAAATCTGGAAACATAACCCGAAACTTGTTGCAAACCTTTTCTGTAGGTTCTTCTGGTGAAATCTGGGGCCTGTAACACAACGCGACAAGTCGACAAATCTAAATTCACATGTCCACTTATGCTTGTCTGACAAGTACAAATTCTGTTACAGAACGTAAATCGTTGCACTTGTCAAAAGAATTAAATTCCCTTGACTTGTCGGCATTCTTCGACAAGTGTGTTATATGTGAAGATGGCAAAAATCACTGAAGACAAAAAAAGTGCTATTTTAACAAAAATAAGAGAAGAAAAAGATATCCTTTTTGGTGCTTTCAGTGGTGTCCTATCAAAAGAGGACCTATTTGAAGCTCAATTAAGAGCTCCAAGAACTTCACTGAAACAGACAATGCATTCCAATCAAGAAACCTCTTCTATTGAACCCTATTTTACAGTGTCTATACTGATTCCTTTGCATAGATTCGTTAATACGAAATCTTACGGACAGATCAACGAAGACATTCTACCATCTTTTCAAGCTCTGCTCCCAGGTTTTGCTGTAGTTGAGTGAGCGAACGAAATAAAAAAGCTAACATGTTTCTTTGATAATGCAATTTCGTTGTGAGCTATAAAAGCTGAAGCTCTTTGGTAAAGAAATATCTTCAAGTGATGCTTTTACCGGAGTTTTGAAATTGCTTGATATATGTGAAAAGACTTAGAGGTATAAACTTCTTGATTTCGGTTTTGACCACGCTTCCAGTGACCACAGCTATTGTTGAAAGAAGATTTTCAGCTATGAAAAGAATTAAAACTGTGTCCCGAAGCGTTATGGGGTATGCAAGATTAAGCTCACATGCTATGATATCTGTTCATTCGGATATTAATGTGGATCCAGAAAAGGTTATTGATCTCATGTCAAAAAAAAAATTAAGACGTCTTCTGCTTTAAGCTTCTGCTTAAAAATCAATGGATTGGAATGTACCTATAGTTTTTTGTTTAAAGAATTCCTCATAACGGATTTGAGGCGACTGGCATTCACACAGTGGGATATGCCGACGACATAGCAATAATGGCATGCATAGGAACAACAGGTGCAATACGGACAACACCAACCATACGCAATGGAAGTGATCCTGTGGATCTTCTCGCAAGAAACCTGCTGCGGAATAGCACAATCTTGGTACAATCTATGGACATAGGAAGATCCTGGAACTTGCAAAAAAAAAGTCAGGTGGAGGGAAGAAATATATTTATAGAATATCAGGCGGTGATCAGACGCATGGACCAAGCATACATCACAACATCATTGGCACTGGAATGTGCACTTAAGCTCAATAAGTGTTCATCTAAAAATGAAGTAACACTGACTTGGTTACGAGGACCAGAACCATTATCTTCAATTGGCAGAGTAATGGTTGAACAGCTGATTCACAAATAGATCACGGCAGAACACCTGAGAAAGTGGTCAAAGTAGACAGGCTAAAATGACAATTAAGTGGCCGAAATGCACCACTAAAAGAATGGCTCTAAGCATGAGTCGAGGAACATTGAAATGGGTGGTGGCACATTTGTAGGAGGATATCCTCCGACAGAGTTTGGTTAAGATTTAGTAAAAATGGTAGGACTTAAAAGTAAAGGAACAGACCTTTGGTGACATGAATTCATACACGCGAAATGTCTTGTCGAAATACTTCTGAAATTGTAAAAATATACTTTTTTTTATTTTCAATACGCATAAATAAAGATTAGTGGACATACAAAAAAAACATGTTTTTCGTAGTCTTATCGCTTTAATTTAATCGTAAATCCGTAGTTTCTGTGCGTTAAGCAGCTTAAGATACAAGCAAAAGCCTTTGTCATAGATAGAAACAGTATAAAAATAGAAATTAAAGAACTAAAAGACGACAATAACTCACCTGCTGCGCCTGGGCCACTACTACCCTGACCCCACTGTGATCCAGCTGCATTTGCTGGTGCACCAGTCCATACATTACTTGTATCAGTACCATCGTCATCTTCACCCCATGTACCACCCAGGTTTGTTGACGGCGTATGCCCCCATGGTGTCTTTTGCACTGGCTGCGGTGGTGGTTGACCACCATTGCGCAAATTTGACTCCCACAAGTCAGTACCATTATTTATATTTGGTTTCCATACTGGTGGACCACCGGATGGGTCCTTATTTGCTGGCTCTGGTGAGCTGGGTACCTCCCAATTCGTATCCTGATTGACATGTTGGCATCCCCAGCCGTCCTGAGAAAATAAAGCTTCGCGCATTGTATTAAGTTGTTCAAGTTGATTTTTAGCTGCTGCAGCGGATGTACCACCTCCTACAAGGCCACCACCGGCAGCACCATTATTACCAGCGTTACTATTACTGTTATTATTTTGTCCTGGTTGCTAAATTTTATGAAAAAGAGAAAAAACGTAATTGAAATTCATCCAATAATTATAATAATATAATATATGTAGTATCAAGTCTGTATTAATAGATGGTGTTGAAAAGTATTTCTCCTCTACATGTAACGGTACTATTTTGTTTAATTTATGTACATATGTGTCTGGATTGCAAACAAAATGTCACATTCGATTAGATAGATGTAACGTATATGATGTAAGCCAAATACTACGAAACTACTGCTGTGGTAAGGATCTGCAAGGGGCGGTGGTTTTACAATTTTTAACTGAGAGTTTAATCAAAGACAGTGCACTTCTTTCCGATGAAAAGGATATCTTAAGCAGAGGATGGAACCAATTCCCTGGGTTTCTCACTCCAGACCATGGCTTTGACAATGGCAGATCCACCATTTTGTGCAGGGCTACAATCGTCTATAAAAGTTGATAATGATGTCTAGTTCAAAATTCGACGCACACATGTGTTGAAAGTTTGGGTGCAACGCCTGAGTGGACTTACCTTTATTACTTCCATATAAACCATAAACTTATATTCCTTACAGAAAAAACAAAGCTTGGGGCACAAACATTTTCAAGGAATTTTCACAACATAACCAACCAACAGCTGACCGAAATGACTATTGTTAGAATTGTAAGTGCTACCAATTACCCAAACACCTCAGCCGATTCCACCCCAGAATACTTCTCAAGACTTATCAAAGGAGCCCAAACTCGATGGGGTTGCGTCGTTTTATTACAGAGTTCCCATAGGAGCCTTCCAGGGTGTTCCCTTCAGGCTCCATCATCAGACTCTGCGTATCATCTTGGACCACAGTCCCTGTCAAGACGAATCAAATTGAATGTTATAAAATTTCGTGTCTCTTTACAGCTCAAGAGGTCAAGGGGGTTGACAAAGTACACCATCCGCCATATTGTGGTTTCGATCATTATACTGTACTGCAAGTTAAGTAGCAAGATTTAAATTCAGCAAACGCTGGAACAGATGAAACCAAATAGAAATGCATGTCTCACGATTCAGACAGCACCTCAAATTTCTTGTTATTTTTTTTTTTTTTTTTTTTTTATTCAGTTAATTTTATTTCATTTTTATTCCATTCAATGATCATTGGTATCTGAATTAAGTAAAGCAGATATCATATAAATAAACATTAAGGAATATTTAATGCAACCTTTAATTACAAGCACTAGTGACGGTTGCATTAATTGAGCTCTAGCACAACTTACCAAAAAGAAATTGGTTAGACAAATATAATATAATTAACATTAATCAAGTCTCTAGCGTGACGTTGTGGGATACACATATGCTAAGCTATTTTTCTTCTAAGTTCTACTATTCGAACTACATTTTTTTTTTTTTTTTGCATTAATTGAGTCTCAAACAAACTTAATCTTAGTCTAAAATGTCGTGCGGAATATTCTTAAGACACAAATTGATGATCTTGCTGCTAAAAACATAGAGCGTGAACAGAAAATCAGTTCACTTGAGAGAAAGGTCAACAACCTAGAACAACAACTACTAGGAAACTGTGTTGACAAAGTCAACGTCCCAAACACCAAAACGACTGATCTCGCTCTGAAAGATCAATGCTATTTCAAAAAAAAATAAATTATCCAAAACACCAGCTGATAACAATTCACCTTCTGCCAAAACGAAAAATGTTTTACATATTAGAAAAAATAATGAGAGCGAGCTACCAAACTAAAACTACTTAGATGGGGGACCGCTTGGGAACACCGTGTGTCGTTGGCATTTCACCAGGCAGAGATGATTGCATTGTTCTGCATGCGTTGGACTAATTGCTTTGAGGGCCAGGTGGAGGGAAGAAATATCCTTGCACTGGACAATCAGGCGGTGATCAGACTCATGAAGCAAACATTACAACATCATTGGCACTGGGATTGGCTGGCAGAAGAATGAAGATCTTGGGACATCATTGCGTGGACACCCAGTCGATGAAACAGATTTTCACATAAAAAACAGATGCTAGCGGTAACACTAGGAATCGAACCCAGGGAAGAACTCGGGAGAAATTCAGAGTCTATCTGGGTAAAGATTTATAGTGGTAGAGAGACGAAAAGAGACCCGTCAATGGTGGTCTGATTCGAATATCTCTCGAAAATATATATATATATATATATATATACCAAACTAAAACAAAACTTAAAACAACGATTATCAGCACTGAGGCAGCAGAAGAGATGATGTACATAACACGGTGTCTCCACGTGCAAATTTTCTTTCATGAAATCTGTCAAATTTGATCGCGTTGCAAGAACGACAATATGAAATGAAATGTAGGGTGGGCATTTCATATCATGAAATTTCATTCGTTGAGCAGAGCACATCGCTGCGTTCTCGCATTAAAGGCCATGAAGGAATTAGAAGAATTGCGGAAACGAGCTGAGAAAAGAAAACGTAGGTTTTGGTAAATCCATTTCTGGAAAAAAAAGGGAAATGCACAATTTAGAGGAACATTTATTGAAAGATGTTTTGTAGGAAGATGACGAGTTCCGCAATTTTTTCTCCACAACGTAGGCTGTTCGAAGGTTTCTCTTTTTTTTTAGCTCTTCGGTGTCCTTGCCACTTTTCTTGGACAATTGCAACCATGCATTTCTTTTAAGGTCAACCTTTTGTAGTCTTTACTTTTATTGTTCCATAAACACTTGAATTTTTCATAATTGTTTATAAATTGAAGCACTTCTTCTACTCGCCACTCAGCCATCACGGGAAAAAAAACAAGAAATAATAACCAACTATTTCCACCATTATTTAAACTTCAATACCTATTCATTGTTAGAAAATAATATCTGTCTTGATCGACATGCAAAACGATAATGCCCCATGAGACTACATCCTACCTACATCAATTCTCTATTCCCATTTACCATATCCTTGTAATGACTATACTTGTGTCGTTTTTATTGAAATACCTAGTTTCAGCGCTACAAGCGACCATTCGCCACTCAGCAATCGTGGAAATGAAAAACAAGTGTCAAACTGCACAGAAATTGCAGCCCATTTCATAAAATCTATACCATGAAATGAGCTGTGAAATACTTTTCATGAAATTGTTTTTTTCATGAAATTGTGGTCTCCACGTGCAATCTGTCATTTCATTTAATGCAAAGGAAATTGCAGGTGAGACACCGTGTAAATGAGAGCCTAGCATACAACTCTCGGCAACTATTGAAAGCAGCAACGGCAATGAAAGAAACAAAAAAATACAAATTTCTATGAATAAGGAATGTGATAACTACCATGTAAACAATCCTATCCGCCCTAATAATTTAAATCAGCGTAATGACAATGAATTTAATGTGCCTTTAGAAGAATCTTTTTGCGTTCATCAAAACATTCGTAGTCTGAGAAGTAATTTTGATAATTTGTTAGTACACATTGAATCTTTAGTGAAAATGCCTCTTGTAATAGTTGTGAGTGAAATTTGGATTTATGACAAGGAATTAAATGATTATAATATAAATGGATACACCTTAGAAGGTAATTGAAACGAAACAGTATATATAAGAAGTGATCTTGAGTATGATTTTAACAATATTGTGGCGACAAGTGCGGATATTTGTAGATTATCTTTTTTATTCAGTAATAACTGATATACTTTGCTCTGCATTTATCGTTTACATTGTGTGAGTAAATATATTTTTATCGGCGAACTTGAAAATATACTACATGCTACAAATCATAAAAACCTCATAGTAATAGGAGATTTGATATATTAAAACAGATAGAAAAAGATACGGATATAACTGACCATCATCTATGTGCTTTGAACATCTGTGAAGATACTTCGAATTCTAAATCTCAGATATCAATCAAGGAAAAGATCCAAACGGACGTCTACACGTCTATCACAGAATCAGTCGTATTCGGAATTTCGCTACGAACCCCGAAAGAACTATCATAGAATCCGTGGTAGAGTAAATGTTTGCTAGGAATTTCGAAATTCATATCCATCAATTTTCCCTACGACTAAATTCGTAGCAAAACTTTTCCCCCCTACGGATTCTATGATAGTTCTTTCGGGGTTCGTAGCAAAATTCCGAATACGACGGATTCTGTGATAGGAATGAATTCTGGGAACCAGTTTATCTCGAAAATTATCCTTCTGATGCTTTTAATTTATTTAGTTTTATCTTGAATAACCATATCAAAGACTCCTCTATTTTGTTATCTAATAGTAGGGGCGGCACACAATTTTTAAAACCGTGGATGACAACCCTGATTATTAAAACAATTAAATCAAAAGAAAAAAAATTGCAAAAAGGTGTAAAAACCTGAGAGGAAAAGTCTAAAAAATATAATAAAGAACTATGCAAAAGAACTAAAAAATCCGTATATGATGCACGTAACTCTTACTATACCAACAGATTAAATAATGTCAGGGGTAATGTAAAGAAGGAATGGGAAGTTGTAAATAACATATTAGGAAAACAGTCGAAAAGCAATCAAATTCACAATATAATAATTATCAATAACACAAATACTAATGATCCAAAGCGAACAATTTCAATAGCCGTATTTTATTATCATCGTGATCTGATATCAGATCACGAAAATAAAACAATACGGATCATAGAACAATTTTATTTTCGAGTTGTGGCAACAGTTGCTTTCATAAGACTACCATGCCACCAGGAATATTGCAACCATTCTGTACAATTTCAATTGCTTGTCGGGGTTGTTGCCATATGAATCAAATTAATAATTTTTATTTTTGAAGGTGAGAGTTTTTTAAGAACTTATTTAAAGTGTTTACTTAGATTGGAATTCTTAGACAAAGCATTATACTTTTCATAATAATACCAAAGTTCTCTCACTGCATACACACAAAATATGTTTTATTGTTAAAATAAAATCGTCACTTCACATAAATTTAAAGCTATTTGTACAAAAAAAACTCGGCGAAAAAAGTTGCAGTTTCATTTTTCTGCAATATTTTGTGATAAAAAAATGTATGCAGCCTGCTAGTTTACATTTTTCATTAGAAATTCCAAGATTTTCTGGACCTTTGTACTTTATGTAGAGCTTGGGCACAAATCCTCATTCTCTAGTCCTTCACGTGGGCGCCCGCCTGAAAATGGCTAGCCAGTCAAATGGTTAGTGTCAGCCAAGGATTTACACTAACGTCTCAATCTTTTGTCGTGATCCATTTAGTTTGAGGCAGGAGTAAACCTTTAAATCCAACCTAATTCCAGTGGTGGCGTGAGCATATAGCAAACCGTACCTCAGACGCCATGGCGAGGGTCTGTTGTATTTTGCCCTGCCCAGGTATGGCGGCGCTGCCTGGGTCGACCTTGTTTTTTCCGGCCTTACTCGTGGGAACATAATGAACAAAAACTTAAAAAATAAATTAACAAATACAAAAAAAGGAATTATTATTTCAGGAAGAGAAGGAACGGACTCCATAACGCCGGCAATGGAACTGGGAGACGATTCGCATGAATCCGAACCACAGTCTTCCATCTCCGGCTTGGCGAGGGAACTCGAGGAGGTATTGCTGGTTAGTGACAGCGAGGATGCAGATTGCTCACTCACTGACACTAGCGCAGCGGGAAGTGAGGTGGCTGGTACTCTCACTTCCGCAGATGGGACCGCTGGTACTCCCACCAAATCAGAACAGGTCAAAGGTGAGTTGGCAGGTACACTCACCTTAGTAAATAGGGATAGCAACGAGGTGGCTGGTACTCTCGCTGATATCCCTAAGGGCAACGAATCGACGAAGGGGACTGGAGGCGCAGTAGGCAGGTACTCTGCTGCCTCCGGATCCCCGTAGTCGTGCAAGCAGGGACGAACAAAAATGCACACCAGCTAAACAAGCTTCTGATACGCAATGCCCGACGTAAAGTCGAGAGTACGAAGCGCAAAGTAGAGCAGTTCAGGGGGTGTGACGTTAGTTCACTTAGCGCCTAGGATAGAACTCAGCTAAAACGGGCCAAGGAAACGATGGTCGCTGAGGCTGCCAAAAAATCGACAACCGCAGCGGTCGAAGGCAGGGCAGGTACTCGGCCGTCCACAAGTGGACTTTCAAAAGCCAGTATAAAACAGGGCAATAAGGATGGAGGAGGCCGTGTAGGGGAAAGTAAAGGAGATTCTCCTAAACAAAATGGGCAGATCTGCTCCTTGTCGCCATCATAAGCTGGGGGTTGGCGAGGTATGGAGCGGCGCCAAACTCAAATGCGTAACCGTGGCGGAGTTGGCTAAGTACTCTCCACCCAAGGCATGGGTATGGGTTCCGCTGCCATACACATACCCCGAAAAACTACTCGGCCTTCTCCATATGCAGGCGAACTGAAGGCCGATACATGGAAGGTCTTAAAGACAGGTCCCAGAAGGCAATTTGGCCACCACTTCCTGCTGAGCCTGAGCAAGGAGTCGCTCCCATCCCTGGAAAAGACCTAAGGGGATGGTGCGCTACAGCATGGGGAAGTTCATGATTAAGGCCATGACCAAGGGAGCGGAAGTGGAAGAACCGAAAAATGATGGAGACGATGCAAATAAACCTGCATCACAGTAAGGCTGCGACGGCGTGCTTGGTCGACTACGCGATCCAGCATGACGTTTGCAGCCGTACTGATACAAGAGCCCTGGATCAACACGAACAACAAGATCCAGGGGCTCTTGTACTCTTGTACTGATTTCCTCACAATTGGGAAATGGAGGGTTTTAGAAGAGGCATCCCTTTCGGATCATAAGTGGATTCGCTTTCAGATAGGCTTCCACAGTAAGGCTACGATCACGAAACCCCAGGAAAGCTGACTGGAATAGGTACGAATCCATAGTTAGGAATCAGCTAGGAAATGAAGTACCATTCATTGAAACGTCATTAGACTTAGACAGGGAAGTTGACAACTTAGGCAGGATAATGAACAAGGCTTACGAATAAGTTTGCCCGCTCAGAAAGACAACCAAAAGGTCCCAGCCTCAGTGGTGGAACAAGGAGTTAAGCTCCAAAAGAAGGCAAGTTAGACATTTCTGATTTAGATAACACTCGTATCACATGTAACCCAGTTAGAAATCCAAGAAAGACAAACTGGGATCTCTTTCAATCGTCTCTTGAAAATAATTTGGAGCATTGCACCTTATGGCTGAGGAATGTGCAAGTAAAACGATCCTAAGAATGGCCAAGGAAGGAATAGCAAGAGGAAAGTGCATCACACTGAGACAGTTTGACGTACTACTCAAAAACAACCACTATTGGCCTTTCCTAGAGACATCATCAAAAGATTTGATTTTCAAAAGAACTTTGTTACTAAGCTCAGCAATAAGAAGAACTGGAGCAATGAATCCACAATTCACAGACTGAGCAATCACACAACAAAGTGGTACACAGATGGGTCCAGAACTGATGAGGGAACTGGGGCAGGAGTTTTTGGGCCTGGAACCAAATATTCTGAACCAATGGGCAAAAGTACCAACATCTTTCAGGCTGAAATCTATGCCATAGACAGGTGTGTCCAAATTAACCTCGACAGAAACAGAATCAACTGTGATATAGCTATAATGTCAGACAGCCAAGCTGCTATTATGGCACTTAATTCCTACATCATTAAATCCAAACTTGTATGGGAATGCCTACAAAAACTTAATGAACTTGGTAGGAGAAACAATATAACCCTCTGCTGGGTGCTTGGCCACGTAGGAATAGAGGGGAATGAAATAGCCGACTCCCTAGCAA
Organism: Cheilosia vernalis; assembly: GCA_949126925.1. NCBI lineage: Eukaryota > Metazoa > Arthropoda > Insecta > Diptera > Syrphidae > Cheilosia > Cheilosia vernalis. The sequence goes on from OX421363.1 coordinate 5,969,676, forward strand.
GGAAGGGACCATCAGAAACTTTCATAGTGTAAAACTCACTAAGCTATCTGCGCGGACGCGAACTCGGGAAGACGCCCTTCCTGGTCAGATGCAAAAAGTGATCTCAACCCAATTTGCCTGCCACATCCACCGAGCTGCGTTTCGCAGCCTACTCTATGCTACCTAATAGAGCAGGAGGGATTTCCCTGCTCTCTCTCATAGGATGGATATCGTCGTTTAACAATAGGTCCTGAACCATTCTGCGGAATAGGGGATCACACCCTCAAAGAAGAATTTAGAAAACTAGAGAAAGAAAACAGGGCAAGAACCTGGCATAACACTCAGGGCATGAGGCAGGCCAAGAAACTTCTGGGACAATACAACCGGAAAATATTCCAAGCTTGCATCGGCATGAGCAAAAATAACCTTCGTATCCTAACGGGGCAATGTAGACTCAAGGAACACCTCAGGAAACTGGGTATATCTGAAGAAGGTCTCTGCAGATTATGCGATGAGTCCAGTGAAATCCCAGAACACTTGCTGGGATCATGTGGGGCACTGACCCACAAAAGACTGAAATACTTGGGCAAGTACCAACTATCTGATGAGGAAATTCAGTCACTAGAGCCAGCTCTCATCATTAGATTCTTAAAGGAAACTGGACTGGAGAGAGTGCTATAGGACTGATTTCTTCCGCCAAGGAGAAAGAAGAGTACTAAAACCTCTAAAATGATTTCGAAAGGAATAATACTATGAGGGGAACTCTTTTGAGGGAATAAACCACTCTGAGGCGTAAGCAGGGGGTACAATAGATCAAAAGGTCGTACAATAACCCCTCTCAAATAATAATAATAATAGACATTTCTACAATAGGGCCAAAGTTGTGGGGGACGACGTTACATGGGATCTGTACATAGAAAGCAAGAGAGAGTTTAAATAATTGATCAGGTAATCCAAAAGAAAATCTTGGAAGCTTTTTTGTGAGACGATCACAGATACTAGCGAGGCTTCCAGACTTCGCAAAATGTTGGCTAAGGACGCGGCTGTCCCTAATTTTATTAGGAAATCGGACGGTTGGTGGGCCGAAAGCAGCGAGGAAGTTCTGGAATCACTAGTGGAAGCACACTTTCCAGGAAGTAGCGCGCCAATAACTCCATTACCTAATGGATATGGCATTGGTTCGGGAATAGACGTAAGAGTCGTCATCACTGGGAAGAAATTGCGATGGGCAATTAAGTCCTTCGCTCCGTTCAAAGCACCTGGCCCCGATGGCATCCTGCCGGCTATGCTTCAAAGGGCTCCAGGTATAGTTACGAACATGATGGGAAATCTTTTTACACACTGCCTGCGATTAGGCTATGTACCCAGGGCATGGAGAGAAGTACGAGTGGTATTTATACCTAAAGCGGGTAAACCAAGTCATACTTCAGCGAAAGACTTCAGACCTATTAGTCTGTCGTCATTTCTCCTCAGAACACTTGAAAGGCTTATTGACATATATATAAGAAGCAAGTGTTGCAACGAAAATCTATGTAATGCTCAGCATGCATACTTGAAAGGTAAATCGGTAGAAACGGCTCTACACGAGGTAATAGACAAAATAGAAGAAAGCCAGAAAGAATTTGCATTAGCTGCCTTTTTGGACATTGAGGGTGCCTTTAATAACGTCAGGAGAGATGCAATCAAAAGTGCCTTGGAAAAGATAAATGTCGAGCAACGCATCACCAACTGGCTATGCGAAATGCTCTCGACGAGAAATATCAATTCCATTCTCGGAAACAGTTCAATAAGAAAATCTTTTACCAGAGGCACCCCACAAGGAGGGGTTATCTCTCCCCTCCTTTGGGTGCTGGTCATGGATGACATACTTAAAGAATTAAACGATGCAGGTTTCAAAGTCATCGCATATGCTGATGACGTGGTTACCATTGTTCAAGGAAAATGCCTAAACACGATGAGTGAACTTATGCAAACAGCCCTCAATAGTCTTAGAATATGGGCCGAAGGGTGTAGACTACGAGTCAACCCGGAGAAAACCGAACTAGTACTATTTAGTACAAAATACAAGATACCACCCTTCAACCTGCCCAGACTTTATGGAGTGGAGCTTTCGCTCTCGGAGAGCGCAAAATTTCTTGGCACGGTATTAGACAGGAAACTAAATTGGAAACTTAACGTACAGGAAAGAGTCCGCAAGGCTTACAATGCTCTCTTCATATGCAGGAGAACAGCAGGAAAGAAATGGAGCATGAAGCCGTCAATGTTATATTGGCTATACATAATGGTAGTAAGACCCATAATTACATATGGGGCTCTTGTCTGGTGGAAAGCCACAAACAAGAAGTAATAATTAAATTGTAATTGTGATTTTATTTAACAATATTGAATTCAGTTTACATGATTCACAATAACAAGCATTGGCAGATGCCGTCATCCGGATAAAGAGAGAATTTTTACATAACATTTAAACAAAGAAATAAAAAATATAAAATTTAAAAACTAATCAATTGACAATATAAAAGTATTTACGTCTGTTTTAAAATGCCTCATTTATAATTTGTTGACGATATTTCATAGCATATTTAACATAGCTGGAAAGTACATTCCAATTCGGTCCATTTAAGTATTGTATGACTTCATTTTCTGATAGTATGGCTTTACCCCAATGTGCAATTCTTATTGATTTTAGAATTGGACACATTCCAATGAAGTGTTGAATGTCTTCTTTAAGATGTAAGTTACACAAAGTGCATTCCGCATTGCTATCGGATCGATGCGGCATATAATTTAAATGAAGAAGCTCTCCTCTGGCCTTGAAAATTACTGAGATCGTTTCTAAACTATTTTGGTCATGAAAGTAGTTTTTGTCCATAAGATCATAGTTGAGTACCCGATAGGTACACCTACTTTCACTTTGCTGGGCTTGTGTTTTAAATTCTTCGCGGGAGGCTACTTCGATATTGAGCAACAGCTGATGTATGGATGCTTTCCACGATTCTACATTAACTTCACTTAAAGGTACATTGTGTTCACTACTTATTCTACTCCATTCCTTGAAAAATAGTACTTTGCGGTGAATTGCGTAATTTGCTATTATATGAGGTAAGCGATGACTGGAAAGCTCCATTACTTTTAATATATATTGGAAGTGCAATCTATTAGTAAAAATATAGAGAGGAGGCAGTCCTGTTTCTAGGTGCAACATATAGTTTGGTGTGTTATCGGGCAGTCTGAACATTTTTTTGATGAAGTATCTAAAAAGTTTTTCTACATCTTCATATCGAGTGATACCCCAAACTTGAGCAGCGTAGCACATAATGGAACGCATGGTCGCCTCAAAAATTTTAAATTTAGTACTTGATGGGACGCTTTTTTTGCCCAGTATACCCTTCCAATTACAATTTATAGCCCTTTTCGCTTCTTTAAGTTTTTCTCGTAGATGGTTTTTGAACGACATTGTAGGCGTTATGATTACGCCAAGGTACTTGTATTCCTTTACAATTTCTAATTCCTCGTTTTGCCAAAACCACTTTTCATGTCTTGAATATCTTCCCGATCCATTTCGAAACACCATTATTTTTGACTTATTGGTGTTCACTTTGAGATTCCATATTGCGCAATATTGTTGAAGCCTATTTATCATCATTTGCATCATCGTCGGAGACTCCGCCAAGATAACAATATCATCTGCGTACAGCAAAAGCTTTATCTGAAGTCCGTCAAACACGATTCCGCCATTTAGATACGATGTGAGGTCATCCAGGAATAAGGAGAAGAGGAGTGGGCTTAAAAGACAACCTTGCTTAACTCCCATCTCTGACTCGAACCAATTGGATAATCTGTTCCCATTCCATACAGCCGCCCTATTCTCCCTGTACAGGTTTTGGATGACTGTAAGCACTTTTGTTGACACCCCTAAAATACTTAACTTGTAGAATAACGCATTTCTGTCAATTGTGTCAAACGCAGCCTTAAAATCGACAAAGAACGCATAGAGTTTTTTGCCCTTGTCAAGGTATGTCCGCGCGATGCTGGTAAGAGTGAATATATTGTCCACTGTTGAGTACTCTTTCCTAAAGCCCGCCTGGAACTCGCTTAGCAAATCGTTTTCACGTACCCAATCTGTCAGACGTTCCAATAGGATTCCTGTAAATATCTTCATTATGGTGTTCATGAAGGAAATACCTCTATAATTGTTCGGATCGCTTGTGTCTCCTTTTTTATGTAATGGAAATATGATGCTCCTTCTGAAATTGTCTGGTACCTCGCCACTATCGAAAATGTAGTTGTAAACTAACGTTAATTTTTCTAGGAACTCATTTGTCGCAAACTTGAAAAATTCATAGGGAATACGGTCTTCTCCTGGCGCTTTATTTAAGTTGCATCGATGCAGTACTCTGCAGACGTCTTGTAACAAAATTGTTCTGTCTAGAGAGTCCACTGAAACATATGGCAGAGCATAACTTAGCACGTTAGAACTACATGGTGGGTTCAATAACGAATGAAAATGTTCGGCAAGCACTAGCGTTTCAATTTCCGTTCCTCGTGCGAACACCATACCATTAAGACTTTTGACCATTTTCCAAAACGTGTGACTGTCCTTAATTCCCACTAGACTTCTCGTCAGCTGTTCCAAATATCTTGCTTCCTTCTGTTTGCATATGTTTTTATATGCCTTGTTTGCTTCTTGGTACATGATTTTTGCATTGTTGCTGCCTAACTCCCTGACTAACCGCAAGTAGGCAAATGATTTTCTCCTTGCAACTACGCACTCCCAATCATACCATTGCTGTTTTCTCTTATACCTTCCGGGCATTTGAAAGGCCTTCGCTGCATCCGTTATACAGGAAACAAGGATGTCTACACCACAACTTGAAGCGATTTCGTTTTCGTTTATGCAGCTGAGTCCAAGATTAAGCTTTCGTTTGTAAGTTGCAGAGTAATTCACGTTCCATCTCAATTTAGGTAGAAGCCGACCAAACAAGAAGTATGTACGGGATATGTTGACCAGGGTACAAAGAACAGCCTGCATTGCCGTTACGGGTGCTTTACGTACCACACCAACGGCTGCACTGGAAGCGTTTATGCATCTTTTGCCACTGGACTTACAAATAAAATCAATTGCTGGAAATAGTGCGTTACGGCTCACTAATATTGGGCTCTTTAAGAACAGTAGGATAGGACATAGCAGTATTTTGAAGGAATCATTTTCCGAAATACCGGAAAAGGCGGATGAAGGTCTTGGTACACGTGCTGGTATTGTGAGGACCAACAGGTCACGGAAGACATCTCCCACATTCTATGCGAGTGTCAAGCAATCGCTCGGAGTAGAAGGAAGCACCTTGGCAGGTACTTCTTTAATCACTTAGAGGAGGTTGGTTCCTCAAACAATATTGAGACCATAACAAAATTCTGTAGGGAAATTGATTGCTTGGGCGATTTGTGTGGAGTTTATTACTTGCTAAACATAATGTTATATATTTATGTATATATCTAATAGTAGCTGCAACTCTCTTATACTAGACTAGCTCTATACCGATATGATATGCCTATTCAACAATATTGTACGGGGCACTCAATAAATGAACTTCTTAGAACTCGGTCGCGTTTTATCTTGATAACGGCTACGAACTGTCACGTCCGGAGAGTTGGTGATGGCGATGTTATGCCAAAAATGGTGAAAAATCTCCAAAATACTGCAGCGATCGGCACGCTTGTCGTTGCACGGCTTGGCTCGACGGATTTGGGGGGGTTCTTGCTGCACTCACAGACAAATAATTAAATTTTCGTGCCGGGTTATACTACTCCTTCTACTATCCTACTCTAACACTAACGAGTAGATCCTCAAGCTCTATTCTGGAAAACAATCCTCTACGCTACACATCCCTAACGACTGGTATTATGTCGGTTGGTAGTCTTATAAGACTACTGAGCAATTCCCTCATCCTTGCTGAAGCAACTCGGCTTCACAGCCATGCAATATCCACGCTCGTTTCGGATATTGCCCCTCAAGATATGTGACGCTCCACTTACTTCACATTCACCTTACCTTCAAAGATCCTACTCTCTCATATTAATTAGACAACTAATCAGAATTTATATTCCATACTTATGCTTATCAGCATATTTATTATCGAATTAGAATACCTTACAATCTAACAAGATTCTTATTCCTATGCTACTCCCGTATCGGTCAGATAATTATCCAACTTCATGTTCCATTCACGTTGATTGCGGAAGGCAATCGTCTCAAATGACAATCTATGTGTCGTTATTATTACGAAACAAATATATGTAAATCGTTTTAAAAGATTCCACCTGAATAGGGGACTTATGTTACGTTATAACTGTAATTAATTTCAACGTTTAAAAATAAAAATGAAAGAAAAAAAAATATCTATCAGACTAAAGGAGTGATATATAAGTGCTAAATTGCCCTGGCCGGGTCTTTTCACGTCTACTTTACTAAAGGAATATGTGGTTTATGTCAAGAAAATCAAACAAGGATTCTTACTTACATGTATCTCCGAAGTCCGTTGACTGTGCGCACATTCAGCCGGTCGTCGTCGTTACGTTGAACCTAAACGATGAATTTTCCCTTGTTGTTGTTTTACACGCTCTTAGATTTCACTCGATTAGCTTACACTAGCATTTAATGGGGTGGATATCAACTGCCTATGAATGCAGGATATTGCTCTACCAAATTACCTTAAGGGTACTAAAAGCAACGATAAATATTGCTATGCATGGAAGATGCTTACGATATCTTACTACTAAATGTGAGGCACTACACTGATCAACAGATATAGGCATACGCCAGGGACGTAGGTAATTTACGTTCTTAAAACACTAATCACTGATTCGAAGATCCTGCAGCGGTTCCTTTCGGTGTTGTGGCACTATACGTGGTGTTGTGGGGGTGGATTGATGTTCTCATCTCATGAGATGCAATTCGTCTCTCCCACGGGTGAAGTATCTTTCCTCAAACAGATGTATGATGCGAGATACGCAGGCACTAGGTGCGTAATCTCGGGTGCGGGGTGTCTGAAGGTCGTAATCACGAACCCTTCGTGATTTAAAACAAAAAAAAACGATGGCCGGTCGTATCTGCAGACTCCATGGACTGACAGTACGCCTCGATCTTGGGGTGGTGGTTTGCTGTGGTCGCATGGACGACGTGCTCGCTCCAGGGCAGAGACACAGGCTCGATGTCGATCGCACTAGCACCAGACACTAAAACAAATTACTCGATGTAGCGACGGTAATCCTGCCGGAACATTGGTGTGCACATCTGGAACACAACGTAACGTAGTTGGTTACCAGGGAAGCGAAGAAAAATCCCAAGTGGATTCCTTGTTGGCTGCACGTGGTCGTCGATGCCGAATATTGCAAAAATCGCATATATGCGATGACACAAAAAGTGCACGTGAACAAAAAGAAATGTGAGGGGGAAATCCCTAAAACAAACGAAACTAAGTTTAATTCCTTCTATCTAAATTTTATACTTTACATACCTGGTGTAAACCAATTTAATGATTTAATTAGTTCCAGGCTTTTTTTTCTCCCCCTAGTTGGGCTTTTTCCACACGTTTCGTGTAATTTTAGTCTGCCGAGGTTGGTGGTTGCAAGTGAAAAGAAAGATGAACGAATTAAAAAAATATGGCGCGGCCTCATGGAAATTTCACAGCATGTGTTTCGTGCACATTCAGCAATGGCACTGTTCAGTGTGGAAATTTGCATGGGCGAAATTTCATGTAGCGCTTAAGCGAAGCGCTGAAGTGGGTGAATTGTTTTTCGGAGAGGTAGTGTACAGTGCGAGATTGGCTCTGAGTATTTTATAGCGAGATGGATTTGCTATAATCAGACAATCATCACAAAACCATGGATTCTGGAGTAGACTTGTCCTGCGAGAAAGACATGGGAAACTGGGCGTCTGATTATCTGTCGCAGTACCCTAACTGAGATTGTTATTCGGGTTACGAATTTATTGGTCCTGGTGCTCCACATTGAGGTGGTGTATGATCGCGGTTATTGTTCATTGGGCAGCGTATGCTCTAGGAGTAAACGCTATCTTGGTTAGCCGTATGATTTTATTCACTCAACGTGTGGCTTCGACCCACCCTGAGGTAAAGTCTCATGTTCTGACTTATCTAGCCGGGCTTGTTAACTCTTAAGGTCCTTGGCATGATATATACCAATTCTTTTACCGTTCCTACTCTCAACTTCATACATAGCATTACCTACTGGTCGCACTATTCTACATTTGACAAATTTAGGACTCAGCTTTGCGCTTACATCCTTCGCAGCATTACTAAGAACAAAGTTCCTACGAAATATTTCCTGTCCTGGCATAAACCTTTTCGTCGAAGATCTCGTGTTATAGACCTTCGAATGTTTAAGAAATGCCTTTTCAAGGTGTTGTTGTATTTCACTTCGTATTAGGTTTACGCGGTCAGATTTCGATACTGAATTAAACTCATCATCATTCATCTTATCCAACTCTTCCAAAAACATGCGCGAAAGCGCGTCCGGTACTAAGTTTGTCGAACCCTTTCGGTGCTCTACTTCAAAATCGAAGGCTTGTAGTTTCAAAGACCAACGGGCCAAACGTCCGCTTAAATCTTTGGTGCTCATCAGCCATTTCAGACTAGAATGGTCTGTAATTATTTTGAAGTGTGAACCTTCCACGTAAGGGCGAAATTTCTTTACAGCTTCTACAGCGGCTAAACACTCCTGTTCAGTGACACTGTAGTTGGCTTGACACGGATTCAATTTCTGAGAATAAAAAGCAATGGGTCTTTCTTGGCCTTCATCATCGCACTGGAAAAGTACTGCGCCAATACCTTGACTTGATGCATCGCACTGTATGCAAAACATCTTTGAAAAGTCTGGATTAGACAACGTCGGTGCACTTATCAGTGAAGCTTTCAATTCTTGAAACGCAGAGGTTGCTTCGGGGTTCAATCCGAAAGCTCCCTTGTTCTTTTTAAGAGTATCTGTTAAAGGTGCTGCAAGACTGGCGAAGTTCTTAATGAATCTCCGATACCAGCCCCTGCGTTTCAAGAATTGAAAGCTCTATTCTGGAAAACAATCCTCTACGCTACACATCCCTAACGACTGGTATTATGTCGGTTGGTAGTCTTATAAGACTACTGAGCAATTCCCTCATCCTTGCTGAAGCAACTCGGCTTCACAGCCATGCAATATCCACGCTCGTTTCGGATATTGCCCCTCAAGATATGTGACGCTCCACTTACTTCACATTCACCTTACCTTCAAAGATCCTACTCTCTCATATTAATTAGACAACTAATCAGAATTTATATTCCATACTTATGCTTATCAGCATATTTATTATCGAACTAGAATACCTTACAATCTAACAAGATTCTTATTCCTATGCTACTCCCGTATCGGTCAGATAATTATCCAACTTCATGTTCCATTCACGTTGATTGCGGAAGGCAATCGTCTCAAATGACAATCTATGTGTCGTTATTATTACGAAACAAATATATGTAAATCGTTTTAAAAGATTCCACCTGAATAGGGGACTTATGTTACGTTATAACTGTAATTAATTTCAACGTTTAAAAATAAAAATGAAAGAAAAAAAAATATCTATCAGACTAAAGGAGTGATATATAAGTGCTAAATTGCCCTGGCCGGGTCTTTTCACGTCTACTTTACTAAAGGAATATGTGGTTTATGTCAAGAAAATCAAACAAGGATTCTTACTTACATGTATCTCCGAAGTCCGTTGACTGTGCGCACATTCAGCCGGTCGTCGTCGTTACGTTGAACCTAAACGATGAATTTTCCCTTGTTGTTGTTTTACACGCTCTTAGATTTCACTCGATTAGCTTACACTAGCATTTAATGGGGTGGATATCAACTGCCTATGAATGCAGGATATTGCTCTACCAAATTACCTTAAGGGTACTAAAAGCAACGATAAATATTGCTATGCATGGAAGATGCTTACGATATCTTACTACTAAATGTGAGGCACTACACTGATCAACAGATATAGGCATACGCCAGGGACGTAGGTAATTTACGTTCTTAAAACACTACTCACTGATTCGAAGATCCTGCAGCGGTTCCTTTCGGTGTTGTGGCACTATACGTGGTGTTGTGGGGGTGGATTGATGTTCTCATCTCATGAGATGCAATTCGTCTCTCCCACGGGTGAAGTATCTTTCCTCAAACAGATGTATGATGCGAGATACGCAGGCACTAGGTGCGTAATCTCGGGTGCGGGGTGTCTGAAGGTCGTAATCACGAACCCTTCGTGATTTAAAACAAAAAAAAACGATGGCCGGTCGTATCTGCAGACTCCATGGACTGACAGTACGCCTCGATCTTGGGGTGGTGGTTTGCTGTGGTCGCATGGACGACGTGCTCGCTCCAGGGCAGAGACACAGGCTCGATGTCGATCGCACTAGCACCAGACACTAAAACAAATTACTCGATGTAGCGACGGTAATCCTGCCGGAACATTGGTGTGCACATCTGGAACACAACGTAACGTAGTTGGTTACCAGGGAAGCGAAGAAAAATCCCAAGTGGATTCCTTGTTGGCTGCACGTGGTCGTCGATGCCGAATATTGCAAAAATCGCATATATGCGATGACACAAAAAGTGCACGTGAACAAAAAGAAATGTGAGGGGGAAATCCCTAAAACAAACGAAACTAAGTTTAATTCCTTCTATCTAAATTTTATACTTTACATACCTGGTGTAAACCAATTTAATGATTTAATTAGTTCCAGGCTTTTTTTTCTCCCCCTAGTTGGGCTTTTTCCACACGTTTCGTGTAATTTTAGTCTGCCGAGGTTGGTGGTTGCAAGTGAAAAGAAAGATGAACGAATTAAAAAAATATGGCGCGGCCTCATGGAAATTTCACAGCATGTGTTTCGTGCACATTCAGCAATGGCACTGTTCAGTGTGGAAATTTGCATGGGCGAAATTTCATGTAGCGCTTAAGCGAAGCGCTGAAGTGGGTGAATTGTTTTTCAGAGAGGTAGTGTACAGTGCGAGATTGGCTCTGAGTATTTTATAGCGAGATGGATTTGCTATAATCAGACAATCATCACAGAACACTACATGGTGGCAGCGGTTCTTTTGCAAGTAGTAACCCGCGAGGAAAAGAAAATTTCATGGTTTATTTAATCGGTTAAAGAATAATTAACACGTAATGGCTCTGGCAGCGTCGGATAATAACAATTTCACGGTACAAGCTCCTGAGCATTTTTCCTTTAGCCCATCGGAATGCCTAGATGGAAGCGTCGGTTTGAAAGATATCGTATTGCGTCGGGGTTAAGCAGAAAGAGTGAAGAAGAACAAGTGAACACGGTCATTTATTTAATGGGAGATCAAGCAGACGACATATTCCTTTCGTTTAATTTGTCCGTAGCGGACATGTAGTGTAATGGCATGATCATGTATATTGTGTACACATGTTCAGCATGTCAGGTACATTATATGGCGTGTAATATATACACATACACACATACACAGCATGTAACTTAGTCAGTATGAGTTAGTTAATACCTCGCTGCTGCGAGTTAGTCTTTAAGCGATTGTCAAGGTGTGAACAATAAATTGGATTTCAACTTAAGACCGTGTTTATTCTGAAACATCACAGTGGCGACGAGGATTTCGTACAAGAACATCGAGAAATGGTGAATACATCTAAAGTACCAACCTTCAACCACGATGAAGACGACTGGATGATGTTTAAAGTGCGGTTGGAACAATATTTTATTGCTAATGACATCGACGATGGTGCGCAATTCGCAAAAAAGCAAAAAGCCAACTTAATTGGAGGATTGTGTTCTACTTCGTACAGACTGCTCGAGAGTCTAATTCAACCAAGGTTGATTAGCGATGAAACAACAACGTATGCTACTTGCATCACAGCATTACAAACACATTTTAAGCCAGCTGTATCAGAATTCGCAGAGAGAAACAAATTTTATATGGCAGCGAAAGAGGAGCATGAAACAATGATTGTATGGGCAGCACGTGTGCGGGAATTGGCGAAATGTTGCAAGTTCGGAAGTCATTTGGAAATGTGTTTAAGGGATAAATTCATCATGGGCCTACCTAGATGTTTGGCGAGAGATAAATTATTTTTGGAGGATGTGGAAACTTTATCGTTTCAAAAAGCTATTACGATTGCTTCTTCCGTGGAATGCATAAAACAGCAATATGGCGGTAACCCTGATTGTGAGACGACGATCGTCAAAACGAAACCTTCAACGAGCGGAATACATCACATAAACTTTAAAAAAAAAAGTACAAAATCAACAGCAACAACAACAGCAACAGAAACAGCATCAGCATCAGCAGGGAAAACGAGAAGAAAATTGCAGAGTGTGTGGGTATACAAATCATGTGGAGAGCCAGTGCCGGTTTAAGAACTACAGATGTAGGAAATGCAATACGAAAGGTCATTTACAAAAAATGTGTAAGATGTATAGTTCAGTAGCGGGTAACAAAGATCAAAATACCTTTAATTTTATGTTAAACAATAGTGATGATGATTTGTCTTTATTATATTTTAGTAAGGGTGAAAAAAGTAATCCAATTGTTGTCAAAGTGAAAATGAACGGAGTTGCGATGTGCATGGAGCTTGATAGTGGTTCTCCGGTTTCGGCAATCTCTTTATCCGCATATAATGAATATTTGGCTAAATGCAAGATCTTATCAACAGCTAAACGGTTTAAGAGTTACAGTGGAAATGCAATATCACCGATTGGAGTAATTAAGGTAACGGTTGGGTATAAAAGCAAAAGTGCGCTACTTGATATATTCGTAGTTGATAATGGGGGTCCTCCACTCTTAGGTCGTGATTTTATGGAAGCATTTAATGTTCGGTTTGAAGGACTGAATTCCATAGAATATTTAGATCAAGAACTAGTAGAGATATTGGAATCATTTCCATCTGTATTCAATGACAAACTCGGAACGTTCAATAAACATAAAGTGTCTCTTAAATTAAAGGAAGGAGCTATTCCAAGGTTTTTCAAGCCTAGGAGGCTACCTTTCGCAATTAAAAGTAAAGTAGAGCGCGAAATAGTTAAACTTGTGGACTTAGGCATACTGGAACCTGTGGACTATTCCGAATGGGGAACACCAATCGTGCCCATTTTAAAGAAAAGTGGTGATGTGCGCATATGTGGGGATTTTAAAGTTACCCTCAATCCCCAACTCTGTGTTGATCAATACTCGCTTCCCACAGTTGAGGAATTATTTGCAGAAGTTCACGGGGCAAAAGAGTTTTCGAAATTAGATTTGAGTATGGCATACCAGCAAATAGTTTTAGAAGAGGATTCGAGAAATTTTACAACAATTTCAACAACTAAAGGTTTATTTAGATACACACGATTGGTTTATGGTTTGGCACCGGCCCCAGCGTTATTTCAGAAAATTATTGAGCGGTTGCTATCAGGTATTAATGGGGTTGTAGTATTCATGGACGACGTGTTAATCAGTGCTAAAACGCGAAAAGAGCATTTAATAATACTAAAGGAAGTTCTAAAAAGAATAGCAGAAGCAGGACTTAGGCCCATTTTATTCACTCGAAGTTGAACACAACTTGGGAAGTTTGCCATATAAAAATCCCGAAGTTGTGTTCAACTTCGAGTGAATAAAATGGGCCTAAAGGTGTCAAAGACTAAATGTGAATTTTTAGTTACGTCAGTGAAATATTTAGGTCATGTTATTGATAGTAAAGGCCTTCATATGGACCCCGAACGCATAAATGCAATTCTAAAGTTGCCAACACCAAAATCACTTGTCGAATTGCAATCCTTTTTAGGTATTATTAATTTTTATAGAAAATTCATTCCTAATTTGGCTTCAGCAGCAGGGAAGCTCTATGATTTGCTTTCTAAAGACACAGGTTTTCATTGGGGAAATGAGGAAGATGAATGTTTTGGGCAAGTAAAAAAGTTAATAACATCAAATCAAGTATTGGCGCACTATGATCCCAACATAGCTCTCAAGCTAATAGTTGATGCGGGTCCGAAAGGAGTGGCTGCAATTTTAGTACACAAATACAGTAGTGGGATTCAACGTCCTATATCGTTTGCTTCTCAACGGTTATCGGAGGTAGAGACTAGATACTCACAAATTGAAAAGGAGGCATTGGCGATAATGTTCGGCGTTAAGAAGTTTCACCAATACCTTTTTGGTCGAACATTTACGTTGGTTTCGGATAACAAGCCCCTTATTTCTATATTCGGTTCACAAAAAGGAATACCACCAATGTCAGCAAATCGGTTGCAGCGATATGCCCTATTTTTATCAGGCTATCAATTTGAATTGGAACACGTTGATTCAAAAGGAAATATCGCCGACTATTTGTCTCGTTCACCGATAGATATTGCTGAGCGTGAAAAACTGATTTCGAATGAAATATGCATTAGTTACGTAAAAGAATTTGGAATAGTAGCAGTGACGTTTCAAGAAATTAAAAATGCCACTAATAATGAAAAATTGTTGGTGACTATAAGGCAATATATAAGGGAAGGCTGGCCTCGAAGATGTGAGGATGAGAAGCTTAGACCATATTTTAATAGAAGGGTCGAGCTTTCTATTGAGGATGAGTGCATCTTTTGGGGCTATAGGTTAATAGTTCCGGAATGTCTCAGGAAATTAGTTCTCAGTGAAATTCATGAAACTCATTTGGGAATTGTAAAGTCAAAAAGTTTAGGGCGTAGCTATTTTTGGTGGCCGTCGATGGATGAAGATATTGAGAGGATGGTGAAGTCATGCGAACAGTGTATGCAATATCAAAGTAATCAATCGAAGGCCCCTTTGATTTGTTGGAATTGGCCGGAGGCTCCGTGGCAAAGGTTACATATAGATTTTATGGGACCTTTGTTTAGGAAAAAATTTTTAGTGGTCACTGATGCCTACACAAAGTGGATTGAGTGTATCGACATGGGGGAGAATATATCAAGTAGCAACACTATAAAGAATTTGCGTCCTTTATTTTCTCGTTTTGGTATACCCAAGGTCATAGTTTCTGATAATGCAACTACATTCGTATCCGAAGAATTTCAAAACTTTTTAGCAAGAAATAAAATAATACATAAAACAAGTCCGGTTGGTAATCCATCTACTAATGGACAAGCTGAAAATAGTGTTAAAATTTGTAAACTTGCAATAAAAAGATCTATGCATTCAAAAAATTCATTAGCTAGTTTAAATCAATGTCTTGAGGCATTTCTATTGGACTATCGCAACTCGGTTCACAGCACTACTGGAATGTCTCCAGCTATGTTAATGTTTAATAGGAGTTTAAGAAATAGGTTTGATATTACTAATCCAATTAAAAGCAAATTTCCTCAAAAATGTTATAAGACTAATGTTAGTGATAAAGTGAATTTAATGCAGGCAAAGCAAAAGAAATATTATAACGGATGTAATGGAAAGAAGTTTGAAGTAGGAAACTTTGTTATTGCTAAGGATTACTCTGTTGCAGGAAAACAAACATGGGCTAAAGGCCGTATTGTAAAAATTTTAGGAAGGCAATATTACTTAGTCGAAATATTAAGTAAACAAAAAACTTGGAAAAGGCATGCTAATCAATTAAAATCAATTATAGTAAAAAACGACTATGATAATACACTAGCTCTAGCATCCTTATTTGATCCTACAGAAAAGGTTAAAATTGGTTGCTACGATGATTCTAAAAATTCCGTTGCTTATCAGAATACGGAAGATATTGTAATAGACGAAGGTGAAAATAATAATGTACAAACTGAAAATATTATAGATTTAAGTAAAGATATTGAAGTTCATATACAAGACAAAGAAAATAGCACCACCAGGAAGATAGATTGGGCAAAGTTTCAACAAAAAGATAGATACCCTAAAAGAACACGAAACAAAATTAAAATGTAAATACATATGTTTTAGATATAAGGGGGATATTGTAGTGTAATGGCATGATCATGTATATTGTGTACACATGTTCAGCATGTCAGCCCTGCAAACGCAGAAGTACTGAAATACCTACTGAAACATGTACGGACAAAAAGTACTTTCTTTCCACTGAAAAAGGATAGGCGCTCGGGCAAATACTCAGTTATATACCTACCGTATATGAGAATACGTGAAGCACCCATCCCTTTCTAACATATTGAAAAAACTACTGCCTGGAACCTCTGTTTCTACGTAAAAGGGAGTACTTAATAAGTACTTTGTTCCTACGTAAAAGGAAGTACTAAAGATGTACATCGTGCCTACGTAAAAGGGAGTACTTAATAAGTACTTTGCTCCTACGTAAAAGGAAGTACTTAAGATGCACATCGTGCCTACGTAAAAGGGAGTACTTAATAAGTACTTTGCTCCTGTGTAAAAGGAAGTACTAAAGATGTACTTCTTTTCCTCGTCAAAAGCAGTGCAAAGGAAGTACTTTGCTTCTGATGGTGCCTTCAAACTATAATAAAAAAATATTATTAACATTTTTCTACACAAAGTTAACGCGTTCAGCGATCTCTTACCTGCTCGGCCATCTAGCACGCACTGAAAGTCAAAATGATTCGATTTCTTTCAACACAATGCATTTTGCATCTGCTTTTGCATATTTTGGAAAGTGTCTAGACATCGGTCGCGATTCTTAATTGTCCAGGCAGAAATCCCAATTGGATTATGAAGGATAACAACAACAAAAAACTGACAAGATTGAAAATTAGCAGAGTACATAAATCCAAATACTAATACTCCAAGAGAACGCAAACACATTCACAAAATCATGTTTATCTGTAGTTGTGTTTTTGATAAACTACTGACTTTTGGTTTGCAGGGAGGTACATTATATGGCGTGTAATATATACACATACACACATACACAGCATGTAACTTAGTCAGTATGAGTTAGTTAATACCTCGCTGCTGCGAGTTAGTCTTTAAGCGATTGTCAAGGTGTGAACAATAAATTGGATTTCAACTTAAGACCGTGTTTATTCTGAAACATCACAGGACAAAAAGAGATACAGCCCGGTGATTCAAGCATTCGAACAATTCTTTGTTATAAAACATAATGTTATATACGAGCGGGCAAAGTTTAATTCCCGTTCGCAGTTGGAAGGGGAAAGTGTCGAAGATTTCATAACCGCGCTGTACATGTTGTCCGAAAATTGTACATACGCGACTCTTCGCGAGGAAATGATACGGGATCGGTTGGTAGTAGGGGTGAGAGACAGACGGCTCTCCGAACGGTTGCAACTTGAATCCGATTTGACTCTGGAGAAAGCTATTCAAACGGTTCGTCAACATGATGCGGTCCGTCGCCAACAACATGAGTTGGCAACAACGAGTGTTGCGGTAAATCGGATAAAACTTCATAAACAATCGCCAATGTCAACAAACGCATCATCGTCTTCGTATTACGGTAACAAGGCAGCCAACAATAACAGATTTCAACGAAATCAAAGTGCAAATAAGTGTCAAATGTGTGAATCACCAACGAAGCATACCAAAAGCGAGTGCCCAGCTAAGGGAAAACAGTGCAACAGATGCAGAAGGTTTAACCACTTCAGTGTTGTGTGCAAATCGGCTCTAAATAAAAACAACCACAAAGTGTACGGTGTAGAACTAACTACAAAGAAAAGCTAAAGAGAACAAACAAGAAATTGACCGGACCATCGGGAGAATAATTAGAAATTCTAGGTAAATTTTAGTGTTTTTTGAAATATGGGAAGTGTGAGATACAATCGACCATCTTCGTTATAGATAAACAGAAATCCGCACTTCTAAACTTAAGATCATGTCAAGAACTAAAGATTATTCAACGTGTTAACAATGTGGGAGTGCAACCCAGTGTAAGAAAGAGTAAAAATAATCGCGAATTAAAAAATAAACAGTCTTGTGTTAATATTCAAAAGGAATTTCCAGAACTTTTTAATGAACTGGGTTGCCTTAAGTGCGAATATGATATAAAAATCGAGGCGAACGCAAAACCATTCTCAATTTATACCGCGCGTCGTATACCGATTCCGTTAATACCCAAATAAAAAGACAAATTGGATGACATGGTTCGGCTAAAAGTAATCAGGCCTGTAGATGAACCAACGGAGTGGTGATATCCAGGGAACGGATTTTGTTGACCTAAAAAATCAAAAAAAGGCAATACTAATCTGTGAAAAAGGCATAAATGCCTTTTATTAAAAAGCAAAAAAAAAAAATTTAAGCATTATAAAAACACTGTACTACCATATACATTTTAAAATGTTCTGGCAACAAACGTCTGCGATTGTCCCTCAAAAGAGCTTTGAAAGAGCTGAAGGACCTGTCCACATGGGCAGAGACGAGTGGAGTCCAGTTAAAAGATGTCACGTCATCGACTGCATCATTTAAAGGGAGTTTGGGGTCCGCGCCATTTACAACACAATTTATTTTTCGGATGCTGTTGAGTCCTTGGTTTGCAGAAAAGGCGGCTTTGAACTTTTTCACCACAGCTTCAGCAACTGGTCCTTCAGCTTTTTGCAGTTTCTTATCGATCCCATTCCATCGGTGGAAGTCATTTTTTCCGAACTTTACCACAAATTGTTCTAATTTAATTAAATCTTTGCACGCGTTCTTGGGCATTTTCACCTTTATTCACAAACAAAATTAGGAAATCACTGAGAGAAATATGAACCTAGATGACAGCGTTCGCACTTACGAGAAAGTACCTCACAGATGTCTAACGGTTTTTATCAGACGTATATACACAGCTGTATCAAATATAGCAGAAATAAAATATTATATATTGCACACATGACACAAAACGCTAGTAGAATATAGGTATAGATGTTTTTTACAGCGCAATGCGCATTAGTGCAATCACAGTGAAAGTTCACACAAAAACGCAGTTGTAGTTGGTAAGAAATTTATCCAAAAAGCCAAACTATACACAGGCATTTTGCCCAAAAAGGTTTGTTTCCATCATGGTAACTCGTAAACAACAATGCGACATTCAAGATCTCTATTGGCGAGATTAGTAATTCGTACAAACTTCGGTGGTGTTTCAGCGATTTTATTTTCTTTTAATTTTGTAGTTAAGAAGTAAGTTCACATAAACTTTCAATATGGGCAAAAAAGGCAGAAAAAAAACCATATTGGTAAAAAAGGCAAAAAAAGGCAATATGGGTAACAAAAGGCAAAAAAAAGGCAATGTCAACAAAATCCGTTCCCTGGTGATATCCGTCCGTGTATCGACTTGTCACGTCTCAATATGTCAATTTTACGTGAAATACACCCAATGCCAGTTGCTGATCATACGTTAGGACAATTGGGGGGAGCAAAAGTGTTCTCGAAGCTTGATACCAAAAATGGATTTTGGCAGGTGAAATTGTCAACGCGTTCACAACTATTGACAACCTTTTTAACTCCATTTGGTAGATTCTGTTTCCTTCGCCTACCATTTGGAATTTCATCCGCACCGGAATTTTTTTTATGAAAGTGAGCCTTTAAACGAACTTTTAAAAAATAAAACTATATTTATCTGGGATGTTGGTCAAAAGACAGATTTCAGAAGGTTAAAAGAAATGTTAACTTCGGCTCCTGTTCTGAAAATGTATAACCCCTTACACGAGACAGTTGTCTCTTCAGATGCTTCGTCATATGGACTAGGAGCTGTTCTTAGACAAGTTGATACGGACGGATACCTTAATCCAGTGGCTTACGCTTCACGTACTTTATCTGAGAGTGAGAAAAAATATGCACAAATAGAGAAGGAGACCCTGGGTATAAAGTGGGCATGCTGCATTAAATTTAGGCATTTTCTCCAAGGAATTCATTTTACGGTGGAAACGGATCACAAGCCGCTCATTCCTATCTTCACTACCAAGAACTTGGATGACCTTACACCACGGATTCATCGTTTCCGTATGAATATGATGATATTCACTTTCAAAATCAAATATACACCAGGTAAAGATCTTATTGCTGCAGATGCATTGTCTCGGAAACCGTCAACTGAGGGAGAAAATCAAGATTGGGACGACGAGAACGAGATCCAGTCATTTGTCAATAGTATAGTAGAAGAACTACCAGCAACAGCGACATGTTTGAGGGAAATTGAAAAGGCTCAAATGGAGGATGCGGTTTTATCGGACGTTAGAACCTATTGTCAATTAGGATGGCCTCAACAATCGAAAATCTCGTTAGAAGCAAGAAGTTATTATAACGATCGTCATAGCCTATCAGTTAACAACAACCTTCTCCTGTACGGCACTCGTTTAGTCACACCCTTCGCAATGCGAGAAAACACTATCAAGAAGATTCACGAAGGGCATCTCGCGCTAGTGAAGTGTAAACTTCGTATGCGACAGTCAGTTTGGTGGCCCGGATGTTCCAGGGACTTAGAAGAGTTTATCAGAAAGTGCACTGCTTGTGTACAGTTTGCCATCCCAAGGCATGAACCATTAATAAGTTCAATAGTTCCGGACCGCCCCTGGCAAACTGTTGCGATTGAACTGTTTTTCTGGGGAGGAAAGACGTATCTTTTGATGGCCGACTATTATTCGCGTTACCCAGAAGTCGTTAAATTGGAGAATCAGACATCTTCGT
The DNA here is from genome assembly GCA_949126925.1 of Cheilosia vernalis. Lineage (NCBI taxonomy): Eukaryota > Metazoa > Arthropoda > Insecta > Diptera > Syrphidae > Cheilosia > Cheilosia vernalis. Next base: position 5,990,229 of record OX421363.1, read on the forward strand.
GTGTTACAAAAAATCTTAAGTCAATTTTCGCAAGATTTGGGATCCCAGAGACGGTTAGGTCAGATAATGGTCCGCAATTCGCTCCGGTTAGTACATCTGAGTTTCGCCAATTTTCAAACGCTTGGGGGTTTCAACACATAACATCGAGTCCTCGGTATGCCCAAAACAACGGGTTTATTGAAGCTATGGTGAAGACAATTAAAAGACTGATGAAAAAAAAAAATAAGGAAGAACCGGAACTTGCAATTTTGGAGTATCGGGCAACACCTCTCGCCAGTGGGTTAAGCCCAGCAGAGGTGCTTATGGGGCGGCGCATACGGTCTATACTACAGATGGTTATGCATCAGGTGAAGTCAAAACCAGTAAACATCGAAAGGGAACAGCAAATAAAACAACAGCAAGCAAGGAATTACAACAGAAGACATGGGGTACAAGAGAGGACGTTTTCCGTTGTTGACGTTGTGTGGATCCGCGATATTCATCAATGGGGGAAGATAAAGAGTAAAGCTGATACGCCACGTTCTTACATCATCGAAACAAACACCGGAGAATATCGACGTAATTCATTTCATCTCAACAACGCACATCAAATGCAGCATGTCCCTTATGTGCCAGGCGAAATTCAAATCGAATGTAAGAAGTCGACGGTGGAGACGTCAGGCTCTGATAGGGGAAGTGAAGGTGAATCGGGTGAGACGACAACAACCCCGACACCTCCGATCGGGCCACAGGGTCACACAGTCACGAGATCAGGTCGGGTGGTAAGGGCTCCCGCTAGATGGACTTATACAAAATAGCGTTATTTGTTTTAAAACCAACTATAATGTTTATAGGTATTGAATTCCAATAAATATAATAAGGGCACTGAAGCCATTTGTATTAGAGTCGAATTTAAATTTTCTTAGTATATAGAACTATACATTGGTAGCCTCACACAGGGTTATATACCTGGAACATGGCGTGAAGTGAAGGTTATTTTTATACCAAAGGCTGGCAAGGCAAGTCACACAAACGCAAAAGACTTTAGACCTATAAGCCTCACTTCCTGCATATTGAAAACACTAGAACGACTGTTAGACATACACATACGTAGTCGGTTACGCTCGGAAGACTTATCCCCGGCCCAACATGCCTACACAAAAGGTAAAAGTGTGGAAACCGGGCTACATAGTGTTGTGGGTACAATTGAAAAGACATTGAAGGAGCGTTCAATAATGTCAAAACGGATGCCGTACGCAGAACGTTGAGCAAGCTTAACATTGACAATTCCATTACAAACTGGATTGTTAGCATGCTCGAAGAAAGACATATCATAGCCGAACTTGGGGGCTCTAAACGAGAAGCTTATGCCTCTAGAGGGACTCCTCAGGGTGGGGTAATTTCCCCACTGCTATGGGTGGTCATAGTTCTAAATGAGGTTCTTATGCAGCTTAGAAACAGTGGCGTCAGAACAACGGCATATGCCGATGACGTAGTGTTATTGGCCACAGGTAGATTCCTTCCAACACTCACCGAACTAATTGATGGCGCTCTTAAAACCCTCGACATCTGGGCCCGCAACTCCGGCCTATCTTTAAATCCCCAGAAAACTGAACTGTTTTTATTCACAAATAAAAGAAAGATACCACAGTTTGCCGCACCTTCTGTTGACGGTACACCCCTCAGAATATCTGATAGTGCAAAATATTTGGGACTTATACTGGACAAAAAACTAAATTGGAAACTGAACACTTTTGAGAGGATCAAAAAAGCCACAATAGCCTTCTACTCCTGCAGCAGAATTTTTGGTAAAACATGGGGACCATCCCCCAAAATTAAACTGTGGATGTATACGGCTATAGTAAGACCTATACTGTCCGGCTACAAACAAAGCCACCTATCTCAAGGCTATCACGAAAGTACAAAGACTAGCGTGTATCGGCACCACCAGTGCGATGAGGACAACTCCAACCGCAGGTCTTGAGGCTATCCTCAATCTGCTGCCGCTAGATATCTTTATACAACTTTCAACCGCCATTAGTGCCATGAGAATAAGCCAATCAGTAAACTGGAAACTGAATGAAACGGGACATTCGTTGATCCTACAGAGAGGAATGGAAAGACGGACTTGTGCCTAATGCACAATCCATAGCAGGTTTTTAAAGACGGTTCAAAAATGGAAACCGGAGTGGGGTCAGGCGTCTTCTCCGAATCGCTGGGTATTTCTAAATTGATACGCCTCCCCGACCACAGCAGTGTTTTCCAAGCAGAGGTCCTGGCAGTGACAACGGCAGCCCGTGAGTCTGCGATAAAGGCAATACCACCAGAAGGTATTACCTTCTTTATCGACAGCCAGGCAGCTATTAAAGCATTAACTGCAACAGAAATAAAATCAAAGCTTGTGAAATGCTGTCGCGAAGAACTCATGGCTCTTGGCACTCAGCATAAGGTATTGCTCTGCTGGGTTCCGGGACATGAAGGTATTCCAGGCAACGTGAAAGCGGACGAATTAGCTAGACAAGGTTCAGCAGCTGTATTAGAACAAGCCGATCCCTCTGTGAATATCCCGCCTTGCTTACTCAAGCTTGAAGCAGGGAGAAAAGCCACAAGGGAGGCGAACGCTAGGTGGACCACACTAGAAACTTGCCATACTACAAGAATGCTATGGCCAAGCTTCAATGAAGCAAGAACCGCGAGTTTAATACGAAAGGATAGGAAATCCCTCTCCATCATCGTAGGTATCCTAACGGGGCACAACACTCTGCGGTACCACATGAAGAAACTACGCTTGACGGAAGAAGAACTTTGTAGAGGCTGCGGTGATGAGGAAGCTCTTGAGGACACAACCCACTTCCTATGCCACTGCCCGAGCCCGACGGAAGAAGAACTTTGTAGAGGCTGCGGTGATGAGGAAGCTCTTGAGGACACAACCCACTTCCTATGCCACTGCCCGAGCCTCCAACACAATAGGCACAGATTCCTAGCGAGACACTTCTTTCAGGACATAGACGAGCTATCTAGCACACCAGTAGACAAGATAATGAGCTTCATCAAATCCACAGGATGGTTTGTATCCAACGGCACAGTGAGTAATTAATCACACATATTTATAGATAGGGTCAACATGGGTAAGGGACAACCTTTTTCCCCCAATGGGCATCACAATGGGTCAACACTGACCTGAGTGTGGCACGGAGTACTCCACGCCATCCCGCCTACCTAACCTAACCTAAAATGTCTTGGACTTTTATAGTTGTTATCAAGGAATTTTTCTCTAAATTATAAAATAAAAATTATGTGGTTGCACCAATTATTCCAAATTGGCATTTTTTCAATATTTTGACTTCGCCTGGCAGGCCTTTGGCGACATCCAAAAAGTCTTGGACCTTTATATTTGTATTCAGAATAATCCTACATTTTGGGAGAAATTAGTGCGGTTGCATTAATTATTCAAAATTGGAATTTTTAACCACTTCCGCTGCGTCTGGCAAGGTGTTGGCGACACCTAAAACGTCTTGGATACACATATTTTCACTGAGGGAATGATACTCTATTATTTGCCAGTAGATTCAAGTGGTTGCACAAATTATTCCTATTTTGCATTATAACGGATTTTCAATATTTACACCCCAATATTTACACCCCATGGGCATCAGAGCATTATAATTACCCAAATTTCATCGGGTTGCCTCTCACGTCCAAAATTTACTGCGGGCTCTTGGTCTATAAGGACAGTAGTTGATATCGCAAAAGGTGCTATCGAAGGAGAAAGATGGCTATACGGCACAAAGGAGTACTGCGCAGTAGTAACGTTAGACGTTAAAAACGCGTTTAACTCTGCGAACTGGTCGTTCATTAGAAGATCTCTCGCTAAAATGGATACACCTTATTACCTGTTGCGTATATTGATGAACTATTTTAACAACAGGAAGTTGAGATACCATGCAGATGAAGGGGTAAAATATTACAACGTCACTGCAGGAGTTCCACAGGGATCAGTCCTAGGACCATTACTGTGGAACATCATGTACGATGGAGTCCTACGATTAGCGTTGCCTGGGGGAGTAACGGTAATTGGATTCGCTGACGACATTGCTAAGCAGATTCGTGCAGTTGAATCGGCTACAAACGAAGCAATTGTCCGAATAAAGGATTGGCTAGCAGTCGCCGGACTGGAACTAGCCGACCATAAAACAGAAGCTGTCCTTATAACCAGTCGGAAAGCTGTAGAGTTTGCTAACTTTCAGGTTGGTAACGAAACAATCAGGTCTAAAGCAGCGGCTAAATTACTTGGAGTTATGGTGGACAACAAACTGCAGTTCAAAACACACGTGGACTACTTAACCAGGAAAGCATCGCAAATGCAGGGAGCCCTCTCGCGCATACTGCCTAACATCGGAGGACCTGGATATGCTAAAAGGCTACTACTCTCTCCAGAGTCATCACGTCAGTTTTATAATATGCGGCCCCAGTCTGGGCGTATGCATTAAGGACAAAGGAGACCAAAAAGAGACTAACATCAACATACAGACTCTGCGCGCTACGAACAATCAGCGGCTTTCGAACCATCTCAGACGAGGCCGCCTTTGTTATAGCTGGAATGGTCCCCATCGAAATCCTTGCAGATGAGATCTGGAGAGTAACCGAAGAGCCCTTCGAAAAACGTTTAGCCACACAAAAGATCAGTGGAGATCAGTTCTTTAAAAGAATGTACAGTCAAACAAATACAACTACAAGGTCTTTACAAAACTTTTAAATGATCGTATGTCACTTTGGATCGAAAACAACAATTTGATCAAAGAATTCCAAGCAGATTTTCGGAAGGGTTATTCAACCGTAGACAACATTTTCGTTCTTCAAAACATTGCTGGGACATTCCTCGAACAAAAAAAAGAAATTATTCGCCTTCGCAGCCTTCGATAATATCGATCGAAAAGCTTTAGTATTCAAACTTTATAATGCTGGAATGAGCCAAAAGTTTGGGAGGGTTATCGAAAGTATGTACGAGGACAACCAATCGAGCGTGTGGAGCGGGACCGAAACATCAGAATATTTTGAAGCAACTATGGGAGTAAGACAGGGATGTACAATAAGCCCATACCTCTTCGCTTTGTACATCGATGACTTAACCGATTTTTTACCCGGAGGAATTAAGATTGCAGGACACTTAATAAAGGCAATTTTGTTTGCAGATGATGTGGTTCTGTTTGTATACTCACCAGATTTGTACTGCCAATTATGGAATCTGGCGGTTAACCTAACCAAATCAAAAATTATGATTTTTTAGAAGGGAACTGGTAGAGAGTGCAGAAATGAAAAATGGCATCTCACCGGACAGCCCATTGAAAGAATAAAAAGTATCAAATATCTCGAGGTGACACTAGCTAGTAATCTCAGTATGGAACCTCATCTAAAGGAAAGACTAATAAAAGCTAAAAGTGCCATATCAGCTACATGGAAAAAATGTTTTTCAAGTCAACTGATTGACCAGAGCGTAAAGTTCAACGTTTTTCAAGCAGTATCAGAATCTGTTATGATGTTTGGGGATAGTGCCAATATGGAACAGTAGAGAAACTGCTTAAATACCTACTTCATAAAACGATGCTTTAGCTTACCAAGTACAACACACAAACTATATGATCAATATCGAAACAGGACTGTCACCGCTTTTCATTAAATCATTAAAATTGTATATAGATTATGTAATAAAAGTTTTAGAACAGTCAGACGTTAGACTTCCAAAAATAATAGCGAAGAAGGTTACCGAAAGGAATACGCTCTGGTACAAAAAAAACTCGAAGAGCTAGCAACGTACTGCAGATTCGAAGGGAATTTAGGTTAATATCTCGAGGTGACACTAGCTAGTAATCTCAGTATGGAACCTCATCTAAAGGAAAGACTAATAAAAGCTAAAAGTGCCATATCAGCTACATGGAAAAAATGTTTTTCAAGTCAACTGATTGACCAGAGCGTAAAGTTCAACGTTTTTCAAGCAGTATCAGAATCTGTTATGATGTTTGGGGATAGTGCCAATATGGAACAGTAGAGAAACTGCTTAAATACCTACTTCATAAAACGATGCTTTAGCTTACCAAGTACAACACACAAACTATATGATCAATATCGAAACAGGACTGTCACCGCTTTTCATTAAATCATTAAAATTGTATATAGATTATGTAATAAAAGTTTTAGAACAGTCAGACGTTAGACTTCCAAAAATAATAGCGAAGAAGGTTACCGAAAGGAATACGCTCTGGTACAAAAAAAACTCGAAGAGCTAGCAACGTACTGCAGATTCGAAGGGAATTTAGGTTAAGGAAACGAAAGATACCGTAAGGATGTGCTTGGTAATCTCATTGCCAAAGTAGATGAACAATATAGAGCTAATTGCGTAAATATGGCGTCCGTTCACCGAGCTACATACAGCATTTTAAAACACAATCTGTCTAAAAAAAATTATTTCCACAATGACAACTGCAAGGAGCTAATTTCGGTTGTTTTTAAGATGAGAGGTGAACTAATACGTCTTAATTACATCCCACATCGTCCCGATCTACAACTGTATTGTAGTCTTTGCAGCTTATCTGAGAGAGAAAATGTTATACATTTCTTCAGAAGATGTCCCATCGTTAAAGAAATAAGGAGATATTTCGTAGGAAATGACACAAAATCTGAAGAAGAATTTAAACTGCGAAAGCGATGTAAAACAATTTTTTTACTTCTAGTTATAAAGCAGCAATCAATTACCGTAGTAAAATTATTACTGAGAACTTTTAACCTGGTATACAATCTTTTACTTTTTTGCACTTTTACATATCATTCAATAATTGAATGTACACTAAAACAAACTTGTTATCAAATGTTTAATTTCATGTCAATCAGGCAGACTTCAAAGCCATGCTTAATCATTTTTTTGTAATATAAATTTGTATTTCAAACAAGAAAACAATAAATCTAAATCTAATATCATCTAATCTAATCTAACCGAAGAGCCTTGAACCAACCCAATGATATAAAGACGATCAAAATCGAGGAAAAGACGAAAGGCAGATGGACATACAAGCTAATACCGACAATCCAAAACTAGATAAGTCGTAAGCATGGAAACTGCAACTACAATCTTACGCAGTTCCTGTCTGGTCATGGTGGTTACCGCAAATATCTTCACCGATTTGGACACGACAGCTCCCCATTTTGCCCCCAATGCCCAAATCAAGACGAAGACACGGAGCATGCAGTGTTTTATTGTACACGCTTCACGGCATGGCGAATCACTCTGCCTAGTCCGTCGATACACATGTTGGAGTCGGAAGAGAATTGGACGGCAATAAGTAGTTACATTACAACTCTACAAAATGAGCTGCGGAGAATAGAAAGGCTAAGGAAAGCAGCAGAAGCAAGAGAAGCCTCGACATAACGCGAATAGCTTGAATGCTAACCAACCCCGCGAAGTAATACCTAACGGCAGTCCCGCGGGGAGAGTGGTTGAAGTGTGCAGGGTGTGTGTTTAGTACGCAGGCGTATTCCTGATTTTGATTACTCCGGTTTGCGAATCGTGCATGCTAGTAGCACAGGCAACTAGTATCTTTGGAACATTACACATCCTTTGGCAAATCCAAAAAAAAAAAAAAAAAAAAAAAAAAAAAAGGCATATGGAGCAGTATTGTACGCACGCGTTGAGACAATTGACCGAATCGAATGCATTCTGATTGCCTCAAAGTCGCATGTAGCACCCATCAAAACTATCACCGTTCCAAGACTAGAACTATGCGCTGCGCAGCTGTTGAGTGAGTTGCTAAGATCGTTTGAACAAGCAACAGTTATTACATTATCAAACAACACTGTTGTTTAAAATAAATACGCAACCTCGCACAAAACCTCTGGGCCGTCGGAAAAGCCGCCTCAGCTAAAACCACCAATGCGACCGGTGACCTAAATTTGCCATATAATTGCCATAAGCAATTGTTAATTACACCATAGCAACATAAGCAATTTGTAATTACCCAATATTGATGTCTAAACAATATTGGGTGTATAGTAGGATTTTCCAATGAATAAAGCGACTTCTTATTCGTCATCCAAAGTGGAACTTTGTAATAGATTCAAAGAGAATTTAACTTTAAACAAGTGGTCCTTCGAGTATAGTATATATATATAGTATTAAAGCTAAAGTGCGAAAGTTCGTGAATATTTATATACATTAACAACATGAATAATCTTGAAAGAGTTATTGATAACTTTCAAGATGTCATCGTCCAGCTGGAGGAGATTAGGGATAATCTCTCCAAGCTGGGATTGGATAAGCGTACCCCGGAAACGCTTGCAAGGCAGTACGGCAAGGCAAAGAGCCTTTGGACTTCTATCGCGGCAAATTACGCCACATCCTAAGCGGATCAACCGCTGCCACCTTTCTGCCAAAATACGAGGCAGCTAAAGCCATCTACACAAAAATTCAGGATTTCTTAATAAAGAATTGCCCCGAGGTAATAGAGGAGGAGAAAAAAGCAGAAGAAGCTGACTATGAAGAAAATTCAGCCAGTCCTGAAACCAGTCAGACTCCCGCTGAAAGCCCACAGCAAGAGAAAACCAGTAATTGTACACGGACATCGCAGAAACAAGCAAACCCCGAGGAACAAACTACCCAGACTTTTGCGACCCCAGACCACCCCACGTATACATTTGTACAGGGGGTTGGGTTCGTCCTAAATACCTCCCTCAGCCCACAACCACAGCCACAACAGCAGTCATCCGAAGCGTTACTACATGCTTAAGCACAACTAACGCTTAATCGTGAGCAAAGGTCGCAGGCCGAAGGATCAAATACCGACCGGATGGGTATCAAGATCCCGGAAGTTTGTCTCCGTGAGTATAGTGGCGACATAACAAAATACCGTGAATTCAAGGAACAATTTAATTCCCTGGTCATAAGAAGTCGAGCGTCAAACATCGATAGCTTTTCTTTGCTCAAATCAAAGCTAACGGGGAAAGCACTGGAGGCGATTAACGATCTAAACATGACAGGGGACAACTATCCAATAGCCTGGTCACTTTTGGATCGAACGTTTGATAACCCGAGGCACCTGGCAAAAGTAGAATTAAAGGCTTTGTTAGCTCTACCACAACGGCCTACGGTCCCAGGTGACTCCGAATCGATCATTGCTTACTTACACCACACCAAAGGGCGAGTCGCCAATCTGAGAAAGAATGAAGTAAATGGAGAACAAATCATCGCTTACCTCATCCTACGAGGTTTGGACCCCATCACCCGTGGAAGGCTAGAAGATAGCGTCAACTCCAACACTAAACTCCCGACATTGAACGAAATTGAGGACTTCCTACTCAGAGAATACCAGCACCATTTAAGCCAAGATGATCGCCATATGCCGCATAAGAAGGAGTCCCGTATCCCGTACACCAAAACACATGCCACCGTCCAACCACACCAACCAAAAAAGTGTTTTATCTGTACTGAACAACATCAAGTTATGGATTGTCCAAAGTTCCTGGCCTCCCAAAATCGGGAAACCTTATTACGGGCGCACAAAATCTGCATATATTGCGCGAGGCACCGCTTCAACTATCATTCTCCTTGCAGATCACGAGAGTTTTTAAAATGTGAAATCTGTCACGAATCGCACATTACGGCATTGCACCCTCTACCCACTACGAGCCTGGCTGAGCCGCAAGCATCAAGCGGCACTTACCTATGCCAAAATCAGTCGGAAGCATCATCTAATGTGATCCTGCCTACAGCCATAGCAACACTCTTGGTAAACAATGAAACCGTTCCTATTCGCTGCTTACTAGATCAGAGCAGCCAAGCCAACTACATATCCGAAGATTTGGTCCAGAAATTACGGTTACCAAAAAAACGAACACTAGTCAAAGTCATCGGAGTAGGTGGAGAGATAGGAACAGTCCATTCCATTGCTAGCCTCAAACTAAAGCTCGATCATCCCGAACTGCCCGAAGCACTCGTTGTCAAACGGGTTACTGGATCACTTCCCAGCATGACCAGTCACATCCCTTGGATGACCACACTTGACAAGCCGCTTGCCGACCCACATTTTAATAGACCTGCTCACATACCTCTATTACTAGGTGGACCGGTATACTCTACAGTATTACGCCCTGGACTGGAAAAGAAGGATGGACTGTTGCTACAAAATACTTATCTCGGCGGATGGATTGTATCTGGAGACCCGGGAAGCGGTATTGGAAACCAAACTTCAGTCTACACAACGCCTTCAGAGCTCGAAGCCAATTTAATGGATTTTTGGGATATGCCCGCCAACAAAGCAAACATGGACGATGACGATAATTTGTATTGCGAAAAACTATTCATGGAGAAACACTCCCGAACCAAAGACGGTCGGTATATCGTCCCCGTCCCTTGGAAAATGGACGCTCCTGCACTAGGAAACTCATTTAGAATGGCTGTAAAATTCTACATGGGTCAAGAAAATCGCTGGGAGAAAAATGAAACCCACAAGAAGATGTCAAATGATTTTATGGAAGAGTATTTAGCATCTCATCATATGTCCCCGGTTCCAGCTGAACGACAGCGAGACGAAACCGGAAATGCTTACTACATTCCTTATATGAGCATTATTCGCAAGGACGCAATTACAACAAAGTTAAGGAACGTCTTTAACGCCAGCGCACCCTCAAGCAACGGAGTCTATCTAAATCAGCTTATCCACCCAGGGCCTAAATTGCAAGCCCACATTTTCGATATTATTCATCAAAATCGACAATATGAAATCATATTCACCAGCGATATGAAACAGATGTTCCGCCAGTTCCTAATTCCTGAGCCTGATCGTGAAAAATTCAGAATCATCTGGCGCCGGGACAAAAGCGAGCCTCTAGGGGAATACTACTTACATACCGTGACATACGGGGTCGACTGTGCACCATGGCAAGCTATACGAACGGTCCACCAGATCGCTGAAGATAACGCTCCAGATGAGGAGACTATAGACATCATAAAAAACTCTATCTACATGGATGATTTGGTTCACGGAGCCGATAGCGTTGAACAATGCCAAAAGCAAATCGATAAGATAGCCGCAACCTTGGAGGCCGGGAAGCTGTCTTTGACAAAGTGGTCATCAAATAAGCTAGAAGTCCTTAATAACGTGGACGATGCCAAAAAACTCAGCGCCTACAAAGCAGACTCCGATCCAACAATGAAGATTCTGGGGTTAAATTACAACCAAATAGAAGACATGTACTTTTTCCAAACCTCCAATCCAGACAAAATCGAGTTCACCAAGAGAGGCTTGTTATCCGTAGCCGCCTCGCTTTACGATCCTATGGGTTGGATCCTCCCAGTAATTATGCTTCTCCGAATAATGATCCAGGAATTGTGGATGCTTAAGTACGACTGGGATGATCTGATAGATGAAAAACTGCAAATGAAGTTCCGCAAGATATTAGGAACATTTTCATATCTCAGTGACATCAAAATACCACGCTGGATCGGGGGAAATAAAAACACTTCCATCCAGCTTATCGGATTTTGCGATGCCCCGGGAGACGGATACGCAGCAGTAATTTACAGCCGAATAAAAACGAGTGAAAAAACCGGGAACGGATCAACCTACACCATCCGCCTCCTTGCCGCCAGAGGTCGTTTCACTCCACTTAAGACTAGAGCAAACAAAGAAAGCAAATTATGCACGATCCCTAAGACGGAACTTGAAGGAATCGTGCTCCTCACGGAACTTTACGGTCAGGTCAGAAGTCAGCTTCACTCTCCCAATATCACTATCATCGCGTATACCGACAGTGAAGTTGCCCTCGGCTGGGTGAGAAATAATAACGAAATCAACAACAAATTTGTAAAAACAAGAGTCAACAAAATTCGAAAAATCATCAATCCGGTGGATCTCCACTACATCAAATCTGCTGAAAATCCAGCAGATCCATCGTCACGCGGACTTACACCATGCAACTTAGCCAACTGCCAGCTCTGGTTCACAGGCCCAGCTTGGTTAATACACGATCCGTTACCGCTAACCCCTGTCAAGGGAACAGGGTCCACCATAAATCATGCCACCAGAAACGAGCCAGAGGAAGACAATTTCATCGAAAGGTTTTCCGGCCTTAACCGTTTACTGCGAGTCATCGCCCATGAGACACGGCCAACCGGCCCACTAACCTCGGAAGAAATATCCAACGCTAAAGCGAGAATCTTCCGATTTCAGCAGCACCAAATCTTTGGAACCGAAATAGCACACCTCAAAAGCGGTTTAACGCCAATTTTTGGTCCCGATGAAATTCTTCGCGCAGGGGGAAGGATCTCCCTTGCCAACTTACCAGAGAGCCAACGGCATCCAATCATATTAACCAAATGCCACTTAGTCGATTTGATTATCCGCCAGACTCACCTCGATCACCATCACAGTGGAAACTCTCTGACAGAGCATCTAATAAAAGAAGAATTCTGGATCCCTGCAGTGAAAGCACGAGTGAAGAAATGTATCCGGAGCTGTCCAGTATGTATCCGATGGAAAGCTAAAACTATTCAACCAATCATGGGGGATCTGCCGTCGGAGCGCATTAATCCAGCACCCGCATTTAGCAAAATCGGAGTCGATTTGTGCGGACCATTCCTTATAAAAGCCAGCACACTCAGGTTCGAAAAAACTATCAAAGTCTGGGTGGCAGTCTTTGTTTGTTTGGTAACAAAAGCTGTACATTTAGAAATCTGTTCGGATCTAAGCACCGATATGTTCCTAGTAGCATTCACACGTTTCGCGAATAGACGGTGCTGGCCTTCACTGGTCCTCTCCGATAACGGTACAAATTTTATCGGAGCTAAAAGAAAGATCAACGAAGAATGGATCAAGATCACTAATTACAGCAAGGAGCGATTGGCGATCCCAGAAATAGTTTGGAAACTTAACCCACCATTAAGCCCCAACTTCGGTGGACTATGGGAAGCTGCCGTCAAGTCCATGAAACATTTTATGAAGAAAATGTCCGGTGCCACTAACCTAACTTATGAGGAATTCAACACCCTCTTATGCCGCATTGAGGGTATCCTAAATAGCAGACCCTTGCACCCGGACTCGTCAGAAGCCGAAGACGCACCAGCGCTTACTCCATTTCATTTCATCACACAACGCAGCTTCAGGAATTCCGTAATCGACGCTGGTCCTCCAACTGCTGTTCCAATTACAAAACGCTGGTTGCAAGTACAACAACTGCAGCAGCAATTTTGGATGCGGTTTCACCAGGAGTACCTTCACCATCTACAGAAAAGAAACAAATGGAAGTTTCCCACCCGAACGCTCGCTATAGGAGATTTAGTATTACTCCAAGAACCAAGCATTACTCCTGCAGACTGGAAAATGGGTCGGATCATTGAATGTTATCCGGATGATTCGGGGAATGTTCGCAGGGTCGATGTGAAAACAACAAAGCGGGAAGTCGTGCATCGCGCCACAAATCGTTTGGTTCCACTCTTCCCAGATGGAGCCCAAGACGAGCCAGCCTTACGCAGAAGTAATCGAAGGCAAAGTCGCACCGTCACCCTGCTTACTAGAGTTCTCTTGTGTTGGCTTTCTCTCACTTTCCCGTCATCCAGTGGCTTAACTATCCAAGCTCTTTCACCAGGCATCCACATTCAACGATTAGAAGAAGCTTCGGTTAAACTATTCAACTTGGAATTTTCCGTTGAAACTTCTCTGAATATCACCTCCGATCTACGTTCTATTGACACCCTTCTCGAAGACTTTTCTGAATTTTGTAATCAGTATTGGTATTTCGGCGGAGCATTATGTACCATAGTTCTAATCACGCTCATTTCAACTATTGTCATACGACGACAGCTCCAAAAGATCCGATTACGAACTAACAACGATAGTTACCTCAGCGAAGAAGATAAAATACCTGGAAGCTGGGTCCGTGCACATATCACAACTTGCGACTCAATATCCCTCAAAGTCACCGAAACAGATTGACCATTTCATCCCAACTGCAATATCACAGCTTAATCACCTTCCTCGGCGGGAATTTTTGTTTAAAATAAATACGCAACCTCGCACAAAACCTCTGGGCCGTCGGAAAAGCCGCCTCAGCTAAAACCACCAATGCGACCGGTGACCTAAATTTGCCATATAATTGCCATAAGCAATTGTTAATTACACCATAGCAACATAAGCAATTTGTAATTACCCAATATTGATGTCTAAACAATATTGGGTGTATAAATAGTAGGATTTTCCAATGAATAAAGCGACTTCTTATTCGTCATCCAAAGTGGAACTTTGTAATAGATTCAAAGAGAATTTAACTTTAAACAACTGTAGTCCGATGCCCAGATAGTACTGGCATAGCTAGTCAAAGAAGCGGCAACAGTAAAAATCTTCGTAAACCGCCGCTTAACAGCCAATGCAAATTAGAAACATGTACGATCACCGGACACGCCAGCTGATCTACTGACCCGTGGAATGTCAGCAGCGGAACTACAACACTGCTCGTTGTGGTGGCACGGACCAAAGTGGTTGACGCAATTAAGCAATCTCTTGCCGGATGCACGGTAAGAATGGACAGAACAAATGGAAATCGATACTAATCGAGAGATGAAACCTGCTGGATTGGCTGAGAACTCGAAAATAAGAGCAACGCAGAAGATGTTTTTGGCAATGAATTTAACGCTGCGCGGATTTGATTTACTAACCAGAGCCTCAGACATTCACACGCTATGCCGTTTAACTGCATGGATCATGTGCTTCACCTCTATCTTGCGACTACGACAAGAGCGTGCAGAATTTCAACAAAGTGGGTCGCTAACATACGACGAGGTTCAACACGCATTGGAATTTTGGATTCGTCAAGAACAGAGCATATACTACACCAAGGAAATCAAATTACTTAAAGATATGGATAAAGATGACATTGATAAGACAAGCTCAATCTACAAACTCGATCCAAAACTTGATTCTAAGGACATTCTTCGTGTCGGTGGTGGAACGTGCGATAATACCATACGAACAGACACATCCAGCGTTACTGCCTAAGGTCAGTCGTTTAGCAAAATTGCAGGTCCGACAAGCGCATGTGCGGGCGTTGCACTGTGGTCAGCGACTAATGAAAGCATTACTTCGACAAAAGTTTTGGATCACCAATTTGCGCAATTTAATACGACTAAACAATAATCGATGCATCAGCTGTTTACGCCAGCGCCAAGAAGGAATACAACAAATGATGAGCGACCTACCGGCTGATTGGGTGCAGCCCTGCCGTGCATTTAAATACTCTGGAGTAGATTACGCTGGATCTTTTTTGCTTAAACGGCACAGCGTCTCATTCCAAAAGAAATATGTTTCCGTTTTTGTTTGTATGGTGACCAAAGCTGTTCATCTAGAATTAGTAGATGATTTATCAACAGTCGAATCCATTCAAGCATTTTTACGCTTCACTAGTCTGCGTGGTAACTGTACGCGGTTATGGATAACGGCAAGAATTTCGTTGGGGCAGAAAAGGAATTAGCGAAAATGTTGCGCAGCTGGCGTAGTATTGATATTGAAGGCCCTCTGCTCACATATTCATTACACCAATTGCTCCGCATCAAGGCGGTTTATGGGAAGCTGCAGTTAAATCTATGAAGTACCATCTTCGAAGGGTAATTGGACAGCATAAGCTTTCAAGTAGCGCATTCCAAACAGTGTTGGCACAAACAAGTGCGACCATGAATTCGCGTCCGTTGTCAGCTTTGTCCGATGATCCCGCGGATCTGACCTTCCTGACACCAGCGCATCTAATAAATGGAACCAATCGCGTTGCCGTTTGGCTCAAATTTGCAAAATGTACCACACAATCGAAATGAATCAGAAAATGAGTCATGTTTTTTTTGGAAAGCATGGACGCGACGCAAGATTATCTAGATGAATATCAGCACCGACCGAAATGGAACAAAGCCCAAGCCAACTTGAAGGTCGGTGACCTTGTTATCATCGGTGGTAGAAATTTATCCTGGTGCGGACGGTCGAGTGCGCAACGTATGCGACGATGCAAGGAATGAAAAAACAAAAAATGGAAAAAAACACGAATGAACGCCCTGTTCAGAAATTGTGTCATCTGCCAGTAGACTTTGAAGCATAGACTTCAAGGGGGGAGTGTGTTCAAAGTATAATTTATACATAAAATCCACTTAGTTTTATATATCAACTCTGCTGATGAATACGTTTCCTAAATTATTTTGTATTATTATTATTCTTATTGCTATATTGAAAAGGTCAATAAAAGAAGGGAAGAACAAATTTGTAAGGACTAAAATATTTAAGAAAACATTCAAGCGCTCAACTCAAGTAAGTATACAGTCCACCAGTTATCGAAACACATATAATTTTACATAACAATACAAATGTGATATAAAACACAATTTATTAAATTGCAGATTGTTCGAGTATAATTCTTATATTTGAAAGCCCATCAACAAATATTTATAACATAATGAACATAATTCTTTATATGTACCTACTTTTTATGTATTTTTTGTTTTGCATTCTTTCCTAATTGATCTTAGATAAATTATGTCTTTCACTAAAATTGACGGTGTGAACATGACTGATGAAGAAGTCAGATCATTACTGCATTACTTTACTTTTGACAGCACTGATGATTGGATGGAAGATTGTCGTGTATATATATGCGAGATAGCTGAACAGAACAATCTCAACCTTTACTGGGTTCCGGTACACTGCCACAATTCAAGGAACTGTGCAGAATTGACAAGACTACGCTCCTCCGGTGTTGATAGTTTTAGTCTGCACAACGTGCATGCACCTGCTACCCTACGCTTAGCAGATCACTCAATAGGTAAAGTAAGTCATAGGTGGAGACATCTACGCTACTGCGACATTGCTAGGCTCACATGGCCAGCCATGGATTCTAAAGATCCAAGAAGCTTCTGCGACTCAACACATCCAGTCGCTATAGATAGTTCGCTACCATGCATTGTATTCTGGGCAGACACGCGCTAAGACTTGGACTGCCATACAATGACTTTTGCAGAAGCTATAGGCCAATTTCTCTGCAGCTGCCCTGGCCTATTAAACGTAAGGAACGCTTACATAGGTTACTACTTCCTCAACGATCTAAGTGATCCGGGCTATACAAGCGTCGCTAAAATTCGTATCTTCATTAACGGAAATAAATGGTTTACATGAGTAGACAGTAACTTCTAAAAATCAGTTCTACACGCAATGGGAACACTAACGGCCTAAGTGCTTCTCTCACTTTAACATTACATAACAGATTTCAAAAATAAATCGACAATATATTCTTTTCAATGACTAAAGTTGAGCTTATGACTCTGGTCCCGATCAGATATACGAGTAAGTATAAGCTTTGTATATACATTCCTATAGTAGCACCAATGCAGTAGTACCAGTATCCTAATATTTATCGCTACCCATACCATATCGAGAATTCATTTACTGAGAGCTTTGAGCCTTTGATAATTTTATTCCTTATAAAAAAGCTTTCGTTGAAATTTTTGCTCCTTCATATATTCGATAATTGTTCGTCGTTCGGTTTCGATTTGTATTTATTGTGTGAATTTCTTAACAATTAAAAATATTAAAAATGATTCAGAATTGGAATTTTCTAAATATCAAGTCCTAGAATCAGTTTCTGATATTAGGGATTCAAATCTTAAGGTTCAAAAACTACGTCAAAATCAGCAACAACATCGAGAATATCACATTAAAACGAATAATTTCAACTGTCGTTTATGCGAATTCCCCCATCCATTTCGTTTCTGTTCAAAGTTTTTGCAACTTACTATTCCCAATAGGATTGCAAAAGTTTCAATGCTCAACTATTGTGGAAATTGTCTTTCATCAACACACACGGTTAACGACTTTCGAAGTCAGTTCACTTGTAAGCTATGTCGGCAACGACAAAACATACTCTTACATACTACCGATCAAGCACAAGTGCACCAGGATTCACATTCTCCTAATAATACGAGTATTTCTTAGCCCAGTACTTCTTAACAAGTCTCTCAACAACACATACAGTCGACAACTGCATTAATCGATATCTTTCATCTTGGTAACAAATTCACTCTACGTGCCCTTCTGGATCCTGGATCGGAGGTTAGTTTTATCTCCGAAGATGCACAGTGCAGCAACGACTTTCTGAAGGCCCATCCAGGTTAACATTTCAGGTATGAGCTCTGTCATTACCACAACTTCATCAAAACTATGCTCTTTAAGGCTTGAGTTCGAGGCACATAGAGTCGTTTAACGCCGTCGTTAATGCTATTGTTTTAAAAAGTCGAAATTAGTTACGATGATTTAGCAGGTCATGTCGATCTCGAATTAGCCGATCCCTTCTTTTACCAAAGTAGTAATATCGATTTTATTATTGAAGCCGATTTGTACCCATAAAGGTATACATAACATAAACATATGTTACCCTTCCACCTTAGAGACACAGGAATCTCAATTTTGACTTTGATGGATGGGCTGTCCGGTCAAGAAAGCAAGGCAGGCATGCTTGTTTAAGCCAGTGCTTAGCTCGTCGGAGGGGTACTTTTCATGCGTTGAAATTTTGATGGGGAAGTCTTAAAATTGGGAATATTAAAGGGATAGGAAGAAAATAGGGAAATGCAAACGAAAAGAAACTTTAACACCTATATAATTAAAAAATTAAAACAAAGGTACGTACAGAGAAGAACTCACAGAATTGGAAAAAATAACTATTTACATATTTACAAAAACTTAATAGGTCAAACCTCCATAAGTCGGTCATTCTTAAGTCGAATTTTCCATAAGTCGAACAAGTGTATTAAAACTTAGACACAAAATTTTAATTTCCATAACCTACCTACTTCTATGGCAGCTTAAAATACTACATTGCTATGTTGACGGATCTAGACATTTGGCAACAAATCTTAGATAGTGATCGGGGAGGAGAAATTTAATATGGCAACCAGTCCAATATAGAAATTATTTTCTTTGACAACATTCTCAATAAATAGCATTTGTTCGTTCAAATATAGCTTTTGTTTTGACGAAACACCGATAAAAACTTAAAGCTCCGTCTAAATCAATTAAGGACACAAACCAGTTCATTATTGAGCGACTGAAGCGCCAAAGCTTCTTTGGAATAATGGTACAACATTTTTATTAGATTTCTTGGCGCTGCTATAGGAATGTATATACAAAGGTATAAGTTTGGAATTTACATCCGATCAGGCAAAACTGAGAAGTGCCGTTCAAATATAGCTTTTGTTTTGACGAAACACCGATAAAAACTTAAAGCTCCGTCTAAATCAATTAAGGACACAAACCAGTTCATTATTGAGCGACTGAAGCGCCAAAGCTTCTTTGGAATAATGGTACAACATTTTTATTAGATTTCTTGGCGCTACTATGGGAATGTATATACACAGGTATAAGTTTGGAATTTACATCCGATCAGGCAAAACTGAGAAGTGCCGTTGTGTAGAAAATCCAATAACTGCAATTACTTCACATGTATGAAATGACCCGTTTATCTAATAAACTAAAAAAAATCCTATGCGTTTTCTTTCCGAATAGCTGTAGTGGGTTAGTGCCCAGTGCATCTTTAAGGATACAACCATTTTTTTTTGTTAATAACTTCGTCAAAAAAAAATGTAACAGCTGATTTGTTATTTTTGTCTCCGTTTACATATTTTTTTCATCAAAATCGGTTTCCTTGGGCTTTTAAGGGTTAAATTACCTATATTAAATTCATCTTATACTATTCACAATAATGTGCATTGGCAAGTGCCGTCAGCCAGATAAAGAGAGAATTTTTACAATATTATTATTAACAAAAGTTAAAATGTTTTGAAATTGAATTTAATTTTAATTATATTTCTTTAAGAGCTTACACAAATAAGATTATATTTATAATGAAAGAACATTTCAATCGTGACCATTTAAGAACAGAACAAATACATCTTCCGTAAGTGTACATTATTCCCAATGTGCTCTTCTGATACTGCGTAAAATAGGACAGACTCCGATGAAATGCTGAATGGCTTCCTTGACAATACAATGCATTCTGAGTCAGGGCTCTATGTCAACATACACAACACATCCTCCTGTGCTTTAAAGGAGAATAGGGCATTATCAATGAAATTCAGCCTCATTTATGCAAAATGGTGCGACAAGAATGCGTATGTGGCACTAAAGCCGTGGAGGGTATTTTCCGGATGTGTTATTCATACAGAACCATATCCTATCTACTTTTTGGTTAGATATGTGCTTTCTATTTGATTAAAATCTTGCGTGAATTTTGGGTCACCCTTGATGTTAGTTAAAACTGTAACCTTTTCCAGAACTGTTTGCGAAACATGGCCTACACATGTAAAGAACAAGAAGAAATATGTAATACGGTCTGCCTGTGTGTGTGAAATAGAGGGAAAGTGAAAACAAATTAATGTATATTCCGTATATCTATTCACTTGCAAGGTAACGCAAGCTATTGAATGAACTAACCTACTACTTTGCACTTTACATGCACCATCCATATATACATAAGTTTGGTAACGAGAAAGTGCATGCAATTTATTAATATATAAAATATGTAATTTTGTGTAAATAACGGAGAACAAAAAACATTATACATTTTACAGTCTTTTAATTCCGACAGTCTCTTAATACATAACAAACATGATAGCTTTTATATAGTTGTCTTACCATTCCAGCATATTGGCATACCGGTAAATTAGCAGCTAACATTGTGCGATCATCTGCCGAGTCCGTACGGGATCAATTAAAATCCATGGAGAAGATGTTGATGCTGTTATTAGATTCTTCTCTTTGATAACTACAATTTCTGTGAACTCTTTCCCTTTTGCAATTAGTATTGCAAAATGTATAATTGCTTAAAGCCTAACACTGTAAGTCAGAAAAACAGAGATTCAAAATCGCTATATAAGTCAATTAATTTTTTTCAAATATAAACGTTATATATAAAGCAAATATAGTAAAAAAAAATATATTAAATACAAAATATTTAGAAATAACAACAGTAATACGACGAAATATTTGTATTATTATTAAATTCAGAGAAGAAAAAAAAAGTTCACATAACTTCCTTGTTCGTCAAAAGTTTGCTTGTACGTTTTTGGTACTAGCTGTACCCGCAACTTCGTACGAGGCGTAAGACTGTGTTTGCAGCTCGGAAATCAGACTCGCGTTTAGATTTTGGAAATTTTGATTTCTGACGTTAGCTTGTTTGCAATAGTCGGATACAAAGTATATTTGTAAGAATTTCGTTTCACCGACATGTAATAGAGATCCTTCAAGTGAAAGGCTCGACCCTGAATTTTAAAGCATAAATGACCCTTCCACAATTTGGTTTGCTCGAAATAAAGTCATCTGGAATGCACTGTTGTAAGACCGAATATATTCCAAAAAATGTTAAGATTGTGGGTGATCCCCGGTCAATAGTGATTTCAAGGGTTCTGGTGGATTCGAAAATACTCAAACATACCTTTCCACCTGAGCAGCAAAGGCCATTCGACTCCCTTGTTCATTTAAGAGCTTGGCAATGATTACAGGTCTGAGTCATACCACCGATACCAGCAAATTCGGTATAAATTATTTCTTTTGTGTAATAAAATCCACTTCTGATTTTATTTACCAACGGATGTGATTCTTTGTAACGATGGGGTTGATATTTTTCATCCGCTTTCTTTGATCTAACTCGTCTCATTTTTCTAGATCCTGTTGACCTTCGAGAAAGATTGGACCGTTTTCTCAACGGCATTTGTTTAAAATCAATAGTCTAGCTAAAACAAAGCGGTAAACATTGTCAATGTGAAACAAATAATCAAAAAAATCTATTTATCTAAAACATCAATTATTTAAGAAAATTAAATTCAACAGTGTAAGTACTAAAGTACCACTTCCTTACTGTAGGTATCAACGTAGGTAATATCAAAACAATCACTAAAACAAAAGCCTTAACGGAAATTTGTATCTACACCATCAATAAATCAAACAACATAATTCACCTATATTGTCTTTACTTCTTCAATTCTTTACTGTAGGTAGGGGGGAACCCGAAGCATGGGATGACTATAAGGCGAAAAAGAAAGAGCTTAATGTCACTCTGCGACGACGTAAAAGGGAATCATGGAGGGACTTTTGCTCGAGTATGAGGAGTACATCTGAAGTCAGTAGACTACAAAAGATTGTCTCGAGAGATCCAGTTTCCAAGATCGGACTTATTCGTAATAGAGCGGGGGAGATGGTGGAAACACTGGATCACACAAATGAGGTCCTAATGGAGGTACACTTTCCAGGAAGCTATAAGTCAGATCAGCCCTGGGCTCCAAGGAAACAAGGAGCGAACAGGATGGATGGGAGACAAATGTGGTCTTTCTTCCAAAGCCGGGGAAAAAGGATTACACCGAGGCAAAGTCCTTCAGACCAGTTAGCCTAACATCCTTTCTGTTAAAAACAATGTAAAGGGTGGTGGTGGACTACATGGAGAGTACTGCGCTTAAGATGTATCCTTTAAACAGTAGGCAGCATGCTTATAGGGCAGGCATGTCTACAGAAACAGCGCTACATCAAGTAGTACGCGTTGCGGAGGAAGAGCTAAATACCGGGGGCATTGCGATGACCACCATAATGGACATTGAAGGTGCCTTCGATAAGATATGCTTTGAAAGTCTGAAACAAGCCTTGGAAAAACGTAGGGTTAACCCACTGGTGGTAAGATGGGTGGACAATATGTTGAATACAAGGGCATTAAATATTCATACGGGAACCTCAAAACTTAGAGGAAGGGTTAGCAGGGGCTGCCCACAGGGAGGTGTTCTCTCTCCTACACTGTGGAATATCACTGTGGACTCTCTTCTCGACAGACTTGAGGCGACTGGCACTCACACAGTGGGATATGCCGACGACATAGCAATAATGGCCAGAGGCAAATTTATAGACGTCACCGCAGATATCATGAGGAATGCGCTCAGAGTGGTTAAGCGGTGGTGTCTGGAAGAAGGGCTCTCCATTAATGCGGGAAAAACAGATCTAATAGTCTTCACTAAGAACAGGAAAAATCTGGAATTTCGACCCTTAACGCTCTTCGGATCGGAACTAACAACGACCACGAAGGTCAAGTATCTGGGAGTCTATCTAGATACTAAACATTCGTGGAACTACCATGTTGAGGAGAAGGTTAAGAAGGCAAAAAGGGTATAACATCAGTGCAAACGTGTATGTGGACAGAGGTGGGGACTCTCGCCTAGGTCAGCATACTGGATGTATACGATGATAACTAGACCCATTATCACCTATGCCTCGGTTGTATGGTGGGCGAAAGCTTCCCAGAAAACAGTGAGGAAGCACCTGGATAGGGTCCAACGCTTAGCATGTATAGGAGTTACAGGTGCAATACGGACAACACCAACATGCGCAATGGAAGTGATCCTGGGGATCTTACCGCTGGACTTATTTATTAAGAAAACAGCGGCCCTAACGGCACTTCGTTTGCATCGAGATGCGAAATGGCACAATCGTGGTACCATCTATGGACATAGGAAGATCCTGGAACTTGTCAAAAACGAGATTAGGGAGCTGAACATGCCTATGGATGGGATTACAAGGGTGCGTGTTATGGAAAGGAATTACAAAACTCGTATTGAGAACGGATTACTTCCAGAAAAAAGGAGTGGTAAAATAGTGATTTTCACAGATGGATCCATAATGGATGGCGGAGCGGGTGCCGGTATCTTTTCAGAAGAGCTGGAACTAGCCCGTCACGTTAGCCTCGGGAAACACACTTCTGTATACCAGGCTGAGATGATTGCATTGATGCATGCGTTGGACTACTTGCTTGAGGGTCAGGTGGAGGGAAGAAATATCCGTATAGCACTGGACAATCAGGCGGTGATCAGATGCATGGAGCAAGCAAACATTACAACATCGTTGGCACTGGAATGTGTACTCAAGCTCAATAAGTGTTCATCTAAAAATGAAGTAACACTGACTTGGGTACGAGGACACATAGGCGGACTCCCTTGCAAAACAGGGGTCAGCTGAAAAGTTGCTGGGACCAGAACCATTCTCTTTAATTGGCAGAGGAATGGTTGAACAACTGATTTACAACTGGATCACGGCAGAACATCTGAGAAGATGGTCAACCATGGAACAATGTAGACAGTCTAAAATGGCAATTAAATGGCCGACCTGCTCCACTCAAAGAAGGGTTCTAAGCATGAGTCGAGGAATACTGAAATGGGTGGTGGCTTTATCAACAGGACATGGTAATTTCGGGTATCACTTAAGGAAGATGGGCCTTAGAGAGGACGATACCTGCAAACTATGCCTGGAGGAATCCGAGACAGCGGCACATATACTGTGTCAATGTCCGGCATTGGCTGGCAGAAGAATGAAGATATTGGGGCATCACTGGGTGGAGACCCAGTCGATGAAACAGATCTCACATAAACAGATGCTAGCGTTAACACTAGGAATCGAACCCAGGGAAGAACTCTGGAGAAATCCAGAGAGTCTATCTGGCTAAGATTTATAGTGGCAGAGAGACGAAAAGAGACCCGTCAATGGTGGTCTGATTCGAACATCTCTCAAATATATATATATATATATATATATATACTGTAGACATGAATGTAGGTACTATAACAACCATTAAAACAAAAACCTTGAACTCAATTTCTATATACACCACCTTACGTCCATCAGCGCACGTCATCAGCACCTACTTCTCTTTCGTTTCATTTAATTTGGAGAAAACACCACGCAGTCTTTTTTTCATATGAACGTGCTTGTGCAATGTGCGCCACCCAACCACCCCAAAGTAGCACAACGATCAAGAACCGCGGCTGCGGTTAGATGTTAGATTTTAGGTTGTACATTACTCAGCTTTTAGAGGACATAGAAAGCTGATTGAAGGCTTGAAATAACTACGGAAGTGTTGGCTCTCCTAAGAATTTTATTTTGCTTGCATTGATTAAGAATTGTTTGAGTAATTGCGAGTAAAAGGCAGTAAAGTCAGAAAAAAAAAAACATTTTGGTCAAAAAACGCTCCAAAAAATTGGCATGGCAATGAAAGGAATAGCCTATGTCCTTCTCAGAATCTTAAAGAACACTTCAAAAAAGTTTCATCGAAATCTGTGCAGTAGTATTCACGCCATTAGGTAACAAAGAAAATGCCTACAGTCTTATTATATGTATAGATGTAGTAGAATTATTTGGTATGTAGTAGAATCGTTTTTGAGTACCTTTTTTCGTTTCCTTACACCTAAAAGAATTTTTTTGTTTTTGGGACAGATGTCGCACTGAGCTCAAAGTTAACACACAGTACTAGCACATCTAGATTACTTCTTTTGCACATCTTCTATTTTTTTCAGATTGTTTTTTTTTCTATTTTGATTGCATTATATCAAGCTTAGGTGTCAAATTAGTTAAGTTCGCATAAGGCATTTTGTCAAAAATATATTGTAAGGCCACCGGTCAGTTTACTGAGAGTAAAAAGCCACGGAAAAAATAATTTTTGGTCGGTTGCATGAAAAACCTAATTATCGGTTATAAATTGTCAACACGCGATGTTTTAAGTGTTGTATTTTATACATATGATTGAAACTTTAAACTTTATCGAACACTGAGACTCCAAACTTCTCCCTGATATTCTGTTCAAAACCTAGTTGACAGACTTCCAACTCCTTCAAACGTAGAACAACTTTTTGGAGTACCAGAACTTTCAGCTGGAACTCGTATTGGGGTCGTCTGCCGTGTATGATTTATTGAAGGACTAGTCAATGCTCGATGAAGTTGAAGCTTTTCCTTTTGACACAACTACATCCAACACCGGACGTCTGAACGGAGCTTCTGTTCTGCTTGAAAGCAAAGTTGGCAGACACATACATCACGTATTTAAATTTGTTCTTCAAATAGTATTAAACTTAGCAAAATGTTACTCATCTTCTGGTCCTGGCATAATTTCGTTTAAAAGATTTGAATCGCAATGGAAAAATATTGATAAAAAACAGTTCTCTGGTCAATTGACAGGAAGCTTGTGAACTTCCTAAACGATATAAGCCAAGAAATTCTTGTATTTGCTGTGAAAAAACTTAACCTCGAGATGATTACAAGGACTTTCTTGAGATAATTGTATTTGCTGTGAAAAAGCTTGACATCGAGATGATTACAAGTACTTTCTTGAGCTAATTGTAATTTTTTGGGGGGGAACTCCCCCTGGCGGTGGAGGGCAAAAGCAATATACAGCCTTAAAATCATATTGTTCCAACTGAAAATTAAATTGTTGACGATATGGTTCTTTATTGTGTATTGCAACACAGAGTCTTAGTTTTGTGCCCCAGGTGTCATGTAAGCGCCGCGCTGTGGTCCAAAATTATTTTTTGGTTGCAAAAATCAAAACTTTTGAACGCATGAAGACAGTTACAATCCAAGTCTATAAAAATATAGATTTTTAAGAAAGGGAATTAACAGAGAAGGAAAAACTTTACAAAAAAACAGGTACAATTCTACGAATATTGTAAAAAAAAAAATCTGCATCTATTTAATTGTTCACAGGGCGAACCAAAATAATTTTTTTTACAAAAGTGGATGCATAAAATTAACGAACCAATTTTTAATTTATCAAGTATTTACAAACAGTATTTTTTTCATTTTGTGCATCAGTATATCCTATAAACTGTTTGAGTAATATATTTTATATGAAACAGTTTTATATAAAAAAGTAAACGGACGAAAATAATAAAATAAAATCAAACAGAATACAATTTATGAATTTAATTTGCAGGCTCCGCTCCTCAGTAAAGCCTTTGGAAAACTAACACCATTTTTTCATTGTCATGGTTTATATATTATATACCTACCTGTATAATGTACTATTGTACATGCACGAGGATTATTTTACCTCAAGCGTTTAAGCTTCCCAATGTGTGGTAACAGAGGAAAATTTATATTTCTATCTGTTTTATTAGATCATGAAATAATAATCCACAATTAGATATTTCTTTTAACTTCTTGTAATTTATAGGCAGTAAATCAATTAATCCCTCTCTTTTGTAAAGTTAATCCATGTTTACGTACTTTAAGAATAAGAACAATGATTTCCAATAATTTAAATAATTCCAAGAAATTCAGTTAGAGCATACGGCATACCCCAAAAACCCTATTGGTTTAGAAGGAATTTATTCAAAAACAGTCGGCGGATTACAAAAACCAATTGGCATTTACGTATAAAAAAAAGGTGGTCTAGTGGGTTAGGACAGACGGACATAAGCAAAACTAATAATGTTCCCTTTTTTCCCTTTGGGTACTGTTAAATACTCATAAAAGTTTTTATTTGTTGTTATAATTTAATTCAATTCGAATGTGTGTTTAAGTTTATTTCAATATTGTTATTTTTTGCATTGCCAAACAATCCTAACTTACCTTACTTCTAACGCACATAAATGTTTCTACTTAACTTAATATAATTCTGTACTGTATTTATGATCAATCATACTTTGCTATATTGCTTTCCAATAGACACTGTAAGCTGTAATTTTCTAACGTAATTTTGCTCTCTTCTGTTCTCTTCTTTGTGTTTCATATTCGTCTGTAAGCCAGTTCAGTCGCAGTGGTAACAGTTTGTCATTTGTAAATGCTGTACAACCAAATCTATGGTCTCTCTACTTTCGATTGTCAACCTGTTCGGACACAAATAAATTGGTAACTCACAAAAACGAAAAAACCCAATTTTTCATTCGTTCATTATTGATTTACATAATGGTCCTTCGCAGCCAAATTAATTATTTAATCGGTTATTAAACTTGTCCAATCGCATATCACACCAAATTTCATAATTGTGAATAATAATCAATTAGACTCGTTCTTGTATGCATAGAAGTGGTTTCAATTTTCGTCTCACTTTCATCTCATCGTCGTACTCCCCTCGTCGTTCTTTCGCGGTCAAAGCATTTCCCGTTTGCCGATCAATAATAGACATAATGAATGATATTAAAGTGAAACGCGGTCACGTAAAAGGATGTGTAACAAAGGCAGCCTCCTTTGCTGAAAGCATTGACGAACGTGTCCCACTTGAGCTGTTGGAAATTCGCTTGCAAAAGTTAGAAGAAAACTGGTTAGAGTTTGAGCTGCTTCACAAACAGCTCTTAGGGTTTTCCGAAACCGATGGGTTCGTAGACCCTGAGGCGGAGTTTTCGGATTATGAGACAAAGTACTTTTTTGCTCAATCGACACTTACAAAAATAATCCGTGAAAGAAAAAAAGAGCAGTCTCCCGTTAATTTATCCGCTATTGATCAATTAGCAAGCCAGCAAGCTTCCTTCCTAGAAAATATTAGCCAACCCAAGCAATCTTCATCGCTTTGTCTGCCTACGTTCACGGTTCCAATATTCTCTGGGGATTACAAAGAGTGGCCTTGCTTTAGGGATCTCTTTATCGGTTCAATTGACTCGAAATCAAATTTATCCGATACCCAAAAGTTCCACTACCTCAAATCATTTTTAAGGGGTGCGGCAGCGGATTTAATACGTCACATAACGGTTTCGGACTCGAATTATCTCGACGCCTGGGATCGATTAGAAACGCGGTACGATCGATCGAATTTGATAATTCAATCCCACATTCAATCATTCATGTCCATGCCCAGCGCAACAAACGGTGTTCAGTCTCTTCGCAAAATAGCCGACGGCGCAGATGAAACCATTCGAGGCTTAAATGCATTAGGAGCCAAAGGCCGTGACCCGTGGGTAATATATATATTGCTACAAAAATTGGACCACGATACTCGCCAAGCCTGGGCAGAACAAGTAGGAGCTAGGGACAATTGCACTATTGATGAATTAGTGAAGTTTTTAAGTGATCGTTGTGATGCTTTAGAGTCTTGCCAATCACTTTCTCGTTCGATGCAGTCTCGTGGCAAGACAACCAAAGTCATTCAGACCCACTATGCAGAGTCCAATCAAAGGTATCCCCATTGCAATTTAAATCACGTGCTTGCAAAATGTGAATGTTTCTTAGCTCTCGATATAAACACACGTCGTAGTTTCGTGAAAGAGCATTCATTGTGCTTCAACTGCTAACGTTCCGGACATGCATCAAATAGGTGTCGGTCGAATTTCCGCTGTAAAACGTGCAATTCAAGACATCATACATTCGTCCATCTGGATTCGCAACCTACGTCGACAAGGTCTGCAAATAGTTCGTCCACGAGCTCTTCGAATTATTCAACCAATTTTTCGACAAACCCTATCAATTCAACTTCCAATACTCCACTTGTTGCTTTCGACCATCCCACAACTTCTGCAAAGGCACTTGCTTTATCAAACCACGCCAACGCGCTTTGTTCATCGGTAATCTCGGAAGGCAATTCGTTTACTTCAAATCGTTTCACTCAAACGCTATTGCCTACAGCCATCGCTAGAGCTAATGATAAGCAAGGAACCTCTCAAAGCATACGGCTGTTGCTCGATTCAGGATCCCAAGTGTCGTTTATTACCGAACAGACAGTTCAACGCTTGGGTCTTAGTCGCCAAAACGCTCGCATTCCCATTGTCGGTGTTGGATCCACATCAGCCGGCACAACAAATGGAATTATTTCACTCAAACTGTTTTCTCGCTTTTCCAATGAGTTTGTTGAGGTTTATTGCTATGTAGTCTCCAAACTCACTTCGCTTGTGCCTTCATCTGTAGCTACAATTTCGGACAAAGCATATTTCTCCTCGTTTTCATTGGCGGATCCCAAGTTCGACACGCCAGGTCATATCGACGTTCTTATTGGTGCGGATAAGGCTTTCAGCATATTTAACGGTTCTGCAATTCGAGGTCAGCAAGGAATGCCTGACCTTATACCAACAATATTCGGTTGGGTTATTTGTGGAAACAATGCCAACGATAGATTTTCGAAACCTAATACTGTCGACTCCTTTTGCACTCATTTAGACTATTCGGAAGCGTTTGATTTTGAGCGTTTTTGGCGCCTTGAGGAAATTCAACATGACCTTAGTTTGTCCGTTGAAGACCAACAAGCAGAGGACATATTTATTAAAACCCATTCACGCTTACCTGATGGTAGATATATGGTCGAGCTTCCCTTTAGATCTGGTGAAAAAATAGATTTTGGAAACAGTTTCACTGTCGCCCGCCAACGCTTCCAATCCATCGAACGTAGGCTACAGTCAAATGAATATTTGAGGGACAAATACATTAAATTCATGGACGAGTACTTGGAACTAGGGCATATGGAAGCAGTGCCTGATAATGAGCTAGATCTGCCAGCAACCAGCTGTTATTATCTGCCTCATCATGCCGTAATGAAAAGCGACAGCAGTACAACAAAGGTGAGAGTAGTTTTTGATGGATCAGCTAAGACTGATACCAAGCAATCCCTCAACAAATCACTGTTAGTAGGCCAAACCTACCAACGCGATCTCTTCTCCATTGCCCTTCGTTTTCGACGTCATCGTTACACAATTTCCGGCGATATCGAAAAAATGTTTCGACAAATTCGAGTTTCAAGAAAACATGCGGACTTTCAACGGATACTTTGGAGAAAATCCAGTGACCTTGATTTAAAAAGTTATCGCCTTTTAACAGTTACATATGGCACTTCTTGTGCAACATTTCAGGCTGTACGAACTCTACTTCAATTGGCACTTGACTCGAAGCACTCGTTTCCTCACGCTGCTGAAGTCCTCCTGAACGATTTTTACGTAGACGACGTAATGACCGGTGCAGACACCGTTGAAGAAGTCACAGCTCTCCGTCTGGAGTTGACAAACTTGCTCAAGTCAGGTGGATTCAATCTCCGCAAGTGGACAACCAACTGTTGGCCGTTACTTCTCAGTTTACCAGAAGATCAGCGAGAGTTGTCACCAAAGAAGTTTGAAGAGTACAGCTCAGTCAAACTTCTGGGACTGAAGTGGTCACCATCGAAGGATTCTTTTTCCTATAAAGTTACCTTAAAGGGTAACTCAATATTAGCCTTATTTTATTATCAGCCATGATCTATATAGATCATCGATTTACATGCACTTACAACAACAGCATATGATCCTGCTTCTCATCGAGATCATGAACCATGATCTGAAAATTATTTCTACTATTGCTCGCAGCGCTGTTTGGCGCTGTTTGTTTCATTCTTGAATGTTGGTGTGCCTGTAAAAGATAGCCATACAGTCACGTTGCCAGACTAAAAAATTCAATACTCTTCATAGCACAAAAAATCAATCAGCATTTTTTTACATCCAATAATGTTCTCGTCCTTGGAGATTTTGCTTTTTAATTCTGTAAAGGTATGACAAGCCCAGCGAAATATGTATGTAAATGTTTATGAAATGTGTCGCAGTTCGTAAATAATAATTGTTTCACAAGTTTTCCGGCAGAAAGGTGAGAGATGTTTTTTTGTTTTTACATAAAGTACAAATCAGATACAAATGTCCAGAAAATCTCGGAATATCTAATAAAAAATGCAAACTAGCAGGCTGCATAAATTTAAACTATTTTATAATTGCAACTGTTTTCGCCGAGTTTTTTTGACAAATAGCTTTAAATTTACGTGAAGTGACGATTTTTTTTTAACAATCAAACGTATTTTGTGTGTGTGCAGAGAGAGAACTATGGTATTATTATGAACAGTATAATGCTTTGTCTAAGAATTATTCCAATCTAAGCGGACCAGATGTGTAAACTGCGGTTTTCATTATATTTCGAACTGATTTTAAACACTTTAAATAAGTTCTTAAAAAACCCTCACCTTCAAAAATTAAAAATTATTAATTTGATTGATATGGCAACACCCCCGACAAGCAACTGAAATGTCGTTGTACAGAATGTTTGCAATATGGCTGGTGGCATGGTCGTATTTTGAAAGCAACTGTTGCCACAACTCGTCTATGATCCGTATTGTTTTATTTTCGTGATCTGATTCGGATCAGATTACGCTGATAATAAAACACGGCTATTGACAAAACGTAGCATTCTTTCGGAGTCTTCGAGGATATTCGACCCTATAGGTTTTCTAACACCTGTTGTTATTGGCATTAAAATCCTCTTCCAGGAGCTTTGGCGCAAAAAATATGATTGGGACGACATCGTTGCTCCAACGCACTCAAATCACTGGCGCTCTATTCGTGACGAGCTCTCTAATTTAGAATCCATAAACATACCTAGGATAATGTGGTCAACGAAGGAAGGAGCAGAGTTCCACGGGTTCTGCGATGCATCGCTAGACGCTTACGCCGCAGTCGTGTACTGCAGAAGCGTCGATTCCGCCGGCAAAGTAAGATGTACTATTGTCGCTGCAAAGAGTAGGGTAGCTCCTTTGAAAATCGTCTCTCTGCCCCGCCTTGAACTCTGTGGAGCAGTTCTTTTAACAAGATTGATAATGAAACTTAAAAATTCTTTACAGGATAAAGAAATGAAAGTTTTCGCTTGGACTGACTCCGCAATCGTCCTACATTGGCTTTCAGCCTTGCCTAAGAAATGGTCAGTTTTCGTTGGAAATCGCACATCTGAAATCCTGTCATCAATTCCGAGACAATCGTGGCATCATGTGCGATCACAACAAAACCCAGCTGACTGTGCCTCTCGCGGAATTCTACCATCTCATTTGGTTGAAAATGAGTTGTGGTGGAACGGACCAACGTGGATGAAGTCAGAATGTGCCCAATGGCCAGTAACAGAGTACTCAGTCAGTGATGTCCCCATTGAGGAATTCGAGGAACGAAAAAGGACTCCTGCGCAGGTATTATTATCCAACGTTAAACAACACCATATCTTTGATACTCTAATAACCAATTCGTCTCGTTATGTAAAACTTATTCGTACAGTCGCATATATCCTTCGGTTCGTTTCAAATACACGCGTAAAATCTGCTGATAGACAAACGCTTTCGATCTCTTCGGGTGAATTCTCTATAGCAAGGACAAGACTTATCAAATTCCATCAATCGCTCAATTTTCGATTTGAAATAAACGCTATAGACAAAGGTGAAGTGTTGAAAAGGGGAAATAAATTGTTATCTCTAAACCCATTTTTGGACGAAGAAGGAGTGCTTCGCGTCGGCGGTCGTATTCAGTACTCAAACGTTCCCTATTCGGTTAAGCATCCCATAATAATCCACAAAACTTCTCGGTTCGCAATGCTCATCGCCGAACATTTTCATTGACAAAACCTACACGCTGGTGTTTCGCAATTGTTTGCTCTTATTCGTGAAGAGTTCTTTATTGTTGGTTGCCGCAATCTGTTACGTAAGGTAGTTCACGAGTGCGTTTTCTGTTTTCGCTATCGAAAGGCTACTTCAGCTCAGCTAATGGGAAACCTACCATCCGGACGTGTCCAGTTTTCACGCCCGTTCTCGAAGGTTGGAGTGGACTATGCCGGACCAATAACGTTGCGTTTGGCAAGAGGAAGAAACCCGAAGTTTGTAAAGGGATATATCGCGCTTTTTGTATGCTTCTCGACAAAGGCCATTCATTTGGAATTGGTTAGTGATCTTTCCTGTACAGCTTTTCTTGCGGCTTTGGATCGATTTTCGTCGCGTAGAGGCAAGCCAGTCGAAATTTGGAGCGATAACGGGACGAACTTTCATGGCGCGAAACGGCATCTCGACGAAATGTTCGAGCTTCTTCTGAGTCAGCAGCACAACAACATCGTCATCGACCATCTATCAAAGGACAAAATTGCATGGAATTTTATTCCCCCTGCCACTCCTCACTTCGGAGGTCTGTGGGAGGCGGGAGTTAAATCTGTTAAATTTCACCTGAAACGAGTAGTCGGCGATCATAGACTGACATATGAGGAGTTGTACACCGTTCTGACACAGATCGAGGCGTTACTAAACTCACGGCCAATGTGGCCTACCTCCGATATGGATCCTATTGCGTTAAGTCCGGCTCACTTTTTAATTGGTGAACCATATGCATCTGTCCCTCGTCCTGATAACTGTGTTCAAAATGTTTGCCCTTATTTAAATTGGTCTCTTTTACAGACGCTTAAGCAGGGGTTCTGGAAGAGGTGGCATGTCGAATACCTTACTTCACTCCAGCAGCGCCCAAAATGGCAAAACTCAAGGAACAATCTATCTATTGGCGATGTGGTCATGCTTAAGGACCCAAATTTACCACCATCCAAATGGATCCTTGGACGCATCAAAACCATCCATCCAGGAACAGACAAACGTGTTCGTGTAGCCACTATAATCACGCAAACGGGGGAATACGTGCGACCCATAGTTAAATTGGCTCCCCTTCCTTTCTCTGAAAGACCCAGTCTTCCAGGGGGGGCTGAATGTTAAATACTCATAAAAGTTTTTATTTGTTGTTATAATTTAATTCAATTCGAATGTATGTTTAAGTTTATTTCAATATTGTTATTTTTTGCATTGCCAAACAATCCTAACTTACCTTACTTCTAACGCACATAAATGTTTCTACTTAACTTAATATAATTCTGTACTGTATTTATGATCAATCATACTTTCCTATATTGCTTTCCAATAGACACTGTAAGCTGTAATTTTCTAACGTAATTTTGCTCTCTTCTGTTCTCTTCTTTGTGTTTCATATTCGTCTGTAAGCCAGTTCAGTCTCAGTGGTAACAGTTTGTCATTTGTAAATGCTGTACAACCAAATCTATGGTCTCTCTAATTTCGATTGTCAACCTGTTCGGACACAAAGAAATTGGTAACTCATAAAACGAAAAAACCCAATTTTTCATTCGTTCATTATTGATTTACAGGTACGGAACCTTAAAAAGGGGCGTGGAAGTGGGTAGATTTTTTGATCGATAAAAATAATATTTAATCTATTTATTTTATTTTATTTCTATTAAAATTAAAATTTACCTATACACATACGAGTATATAAAACAACTTGGCTATATTCAAGTAAATTCCTTGTTTAGTAAGAAATTTTATCACAGCGCGGTTCTCAATTTTAGTGATCATCGCGACACCAGCCATTTCACCTTCGTTCAACGCAAAATACAAAGCAACTTATAATCGCAGCCAAATGAAATTTTACAGTAAAACACTTGAATAACGGGGCTACTAAAATCACGAAATAATTTCTTCACATCTTTGGAGTATCCCCCCATACCGCGAATATA
The DNA here is from genome assembly GCA_949126925.1 of Cheilosia vernalis. Taxonomy (NCBI): domain Eukaryota; kingdom Metazoa; phylum Arthropoda; class Insecta; order Diptera; family Syrphidae; genus Cheilosia; species Cheilosia vernalis. Next base: position 6,025,322 of record OX421363.1, read on the forward strand.
TTGAACTCCCCTCGTATATAAAACAACTTGGCTATATTCAAGTAAATTAGGATTTTCGTTAAATATGTCATAGTTGCAAAAAAGAAAAATAAAGAAGTTCGTTTTTTCTTCTTTTTTACTCTAGAACAAAATTTACCAACTTTGAAAAGCTTTTAAAGTTAAACTAGTAAGCAGAAGATATTTTTTTTTCTCTTTTTGAAGCACCATTTACAAACAATAAAAATAAAACTTAAAATTTAGTATTTTTGTCGCGATATTTGCCTTTTGGGCCACAGTGCGCCGTTAAATGACATACATTTAATTCGTATAAAAATCATAAGAAGCCCATAGCTGATATCGCACTGAACTAATTTTTGAACCATTTATGGTACTTTTTTTGACAGCAGAATAAAAGTTGAACAAAAACGAAATTAAAAGTATTGGAGGATGAAGATGACGAACAAAAGGACGAAAAAGTCTAAAAAGAACATTTTATCACATTTCAGACCTGTTGAAGTCTCACATTTCATTGAAAAAAACCTGCCATCAGAGCTTTTGTCACCTTAAGCAATAAGATTGTTTGAAAGGTTTGGGTTATAAACAAGCCTTTTCCATTGGGAAGACCAATCCGACTACAATCCGGAAAAAGGAAGCGATTAGATCACTTCGAGGAGTAAATGATACAACTGAACGTGGAATTAAACTCATGGGGGAGTTCAATGATAAAATAACAAAAGAGGAAGACCATAAGCAATTCCTACTTCAACCAAGTGTCTTTAACATTCAAATTTTAAGAACCTCATATGTTTTTTAAAAATATGTAAATGCTAGTTTTTGAATAACTTGATATTATTTCCCAATTAAATAACATTTTTTAGACAGTGCGAAATTATCGTCGAAAATATCCTGGATGTAGACGAGAAAGCCTCACGATGACTAAGTTTAGTTATTATTTTTTTTCATGTATTTATAAAAAAAAACGTCTTTTAGTTTCTTTATTACAATTATGCTGTTCTTCTATGACTACATACTTATAAGAAATTCACTATGAAAATAAACACCCAACATTGATATGCTTTTTATGTTATCCGTTCAGCATAATGCTGATTTCTTTGTATTTAAATGTCATTGCGGCACGTGTAAATATATTCATAAACCTAAACCTAAACCTAACCTAACCTAACCTAACCTAAAGGAACGGGTACTCAAACAAACTACTAGACCCGATCAACAAAGCGAACATACAATATGAGAATAGTTCGATATAATATGCCCTCTTCGACAAAAATATTTTCATGACAGACAGTAGGTACATACCGAATAGTTGAAGAAGAAATAATGTCTGAACAGGTTGACGACTCAAAAAGACATTGTACAGAATGTAAGTACTTTAATCACAGAAGATAGAAATAGGTTTAATGCTACGTTTCCACCGGAGATTTATCGCTAGATTTAGGGCAAGAGATTACAAATAAATCCTGAGGTGTTTCCACAAAAAAAAAAAACAAATTAATGTTGTTTCACGTTTCACGAGTTGTTGTCAACTACTGTCAAATAGAACAACCTAAGATTGTGATAATAGAAAAAAAATAAAAAGATTAAATTGATAAAACATGAGTTCCACAAATCTGTAAATATTATTGGCTTATAATTTTTTTTTTTTTTTTTTTTTTTTATCCGAGGGTAGGTGAAAATCTTCCAAAGACACTATGAGAATAGCAAGCGCGTTCTCATAGTAGTGTCAGATTTTTACTGACTAAAAACACCACCCTTCTAAAGATTGTTAGATACTGCAACTAAGATATAACTTATCAAGCAATTTTTCTATCATTAAATAAAAACTTTTGACAGGTTACTTTCCAATGAAAGATCCTGCGTGTTCCGCAAATTAGACGCGGTTAATCTTATCTTGCCAAGTCGAACGGTTTCGTTCTTTGTAGTCGGCGCAATAAATTGCTCTCGTCCAAGATTTGTCGGACTGTATTGTTGATATGTCCGATCAGTCGGTTTCTATGCTTTCTCGCGAAGCTTCTAGATTCAGCTTCGATTGTTGGAATTCCGAGATCCCTATGGATATCGTCGTTTCTAATATACCATGGTGCTTGTACAATTTCTCTAAGGACTTTATTTTGAAAAGTTTGTAGAATATTGGCATTTGTTTTCTTGGTACAACCCCAAAGTTGTATACCGTAGGTCCACACCGGCTTTAGCACTTGCTTGTATAAAAGCAGTTTGTTCTCAGTACTGAGCTGGGAATGTTTTCCGAGTAACCAGTACATTTCTCTATACTTGATATCGAGTTCTTTACGTTTCATTTTCACGTGCGAACTCCATTTCAACTTTGCGTCGAGTGTCATTCCCAGGTATTTGGCCTCGTTTGCAAAGGGTATTCGGGCCAAGTTTAGAAAAATTGGCAAGTCATTAGTTTTCTTATAAGTGAAATTCACGTGAACAGATTTAGTTTCGTTGAGGGCGATCCGCCAGTTCCTTGTCCATTCATTTACCTTATTCACTGCGGCTTGCAGTTTTGTAGTCGCTTCTTCGATTGTATTACCTACAGCTAGGATAGCTGTGTCGTCGGCGAACGTAGCAAGGGTAGTGCCATCTTCCCTTGGTATATCGCGAGTATATAACAAATAGAGAAGCGGACCAAGGACGCTTCCTTGCGGTACCCCGGCCGAAATTTCTTTTAGCTCCGAGTATTCATTTCCATTTCTAACCCGGAAGAGTCTATTCCCGAGATATGATTCTAGAATATCATATAGGCTTGCGGGGAGAACTTGTCGTAATTTAAATTTCAAGCCGTCGTGCCACACCTTATCAAAGGCTTGTGAGACGTCAAGGAATACACTTGAGCAAATCTTTTTTTCTTCAAATGCTTTCTCGATTACGTCAGTAGTTCTATGTACTTGGTCAATCGTCGAATGCTTGGTTCTGAACCCAAACTGGTGGTCAGGGATAAGATTATTGTCTTCAATAACCGGCTGTAGGCGCCTAAGCAATATTCTTTCGAAGACTTTGGAAATGACCGGAAGAAGGGAAATCGGTCTATACGATTTTACTTCATTTGGCGGTTTTCCTGGTTTTAAAACCATTATGACCTCCGCGACTTTCCATTGACTCGGCACGTGTTTTAGTCTGAGCGCAGCATTTATGATATGAAGGAGCTTAATTAATGCTTTCCTTGGAAGAGCTTTGAGAACTTCTCCGGTGATCAAATCATAACCAGGAGCTTTCTTAGGTTTTAGGGATTCGATTTCACGTTTTAGTTCCCTTGGCGTTGCTCTTGAGAGTGTTGAATCGTCAGGTTGTAATTCCGTCCTATTAGTATTGTCGTAGATCGCTTGGCCATCGTACGGTTTAAAGGTTTCTTCTAGATGAGCGGCAAAAACGTCCGCTTTTTGCTTATCTTCCCTTGCCCATTCATTTTGATTTATTCTAATTGGCGGCGCGGGGATTTTGGGCCTTTTGGTGCCTTTTACAGCTTTCCAAAGTGAATAATTGGAATCTTTTTTCGCTGTTAAACTTTCAAGGTAAGAACCTATCGCACGATTTTTAAAATCCTTAATGACTGTCTTCAACAAATTGCACAAATAATTCAAATGTGCTTTATGTTGCGGAGCGCGACTCTGTTGCCATTTCTTGCGCGCCTTCCTTTTTTCGTTGACCAATTCTTTTATTTCGGGAGGATATCGTAGCCCGTATTTGACCGGCGTTTTCCTTGGATTAGGCGTATTATTCCAGGAGGCGATCTGTACGATCTCGACGAAGCGATCAACTTCAACCTCAAGTTCATAGGGTGTCGTAAGTGGAACACTCAGTTGAACATTCTCTTCTATTTCGTTCCTAAAGCCTTCCCAGTTAGTGTTTCTACCAGTTAATCTCGCTGGCTCTAGGTTATTGACTAGTTTTACACTCAATGTTAATATAACCGGTGAGTGGTCAGATGATAGATCAAAGCTCTCTTCAACTTTAATGTGGTGGGTAGGTATTCCTTTCACGACGAAGAAATCTATCAGATCAGGTAGTTTTGAAGTATCAGTTGGCCAGTAGGTCGGTTTGCCCGTCGAGAGGAAATCGCAACTGTATTCCATACCTGCCCCATAGAGCATTCTACCTTTTCGCGAGATGTATCTGGAGCCCCAGAACGTGTGCTTCGCATTAAAATCGCCGCCAATAATGAAGTTTGGTTTGAGCGATTTAAGCAGGTTAGTGAAATCACTTTTTTCAAGCGCGGAACGCGGTGGACAGTAGATAGATGAAATTCTAAGAGTACGCTGACTATTTTTAACTCGAATCGTGCACAGTTGCATAGTTTCAAGCTCTATCTTCAGGTCTTCGTATTGTTCAATGCAGTCTTTAATAAGCAATGATGATCCACCTCTGGCGTTCCCCGATGGGTGACAAGCGTGGAAATCATTATATCCTTTTATTTTTAAATTCGATCCCTTTTTCACGTGAGTTTCAGAAATCAAGCAAATGTCAATATCTTTCTCGCGTATGAATATTTCCAATTCGCCGAGTTTTTGTAAAAGCCCGTTTGCATTCCAAGTGCATATTTTTAACATTGGTTTTTCATTCATGTTATTTTTGAAGCACGCGTTTTCCGTGAATTATTTTCGAGCTTAACCAAGCGATCGAGAATAATTTTATTTATTTTGCTTTGTTCTTCAAGTTTCGCGAGAATAACTGAGAAAACATGAGAAACAGGGTCCGGCGAAGTTTCAACGTTTTTCGCTCCTTCGAATGCCGCGGCCTGAGCGTAGGTCTGTACTCTGGCTGTCCGAGGGCCACTATTCGATGGCTTTCCTCGTGGTAAATTTTCAGTAGCGTTTTTTTTGACAACAGAGGTCGAGGGCCTTTCAATTGTCTCTCTTTCTCTGACAATGCTACGCTTTTGAACCGGAGGTTTTATATTGCCTACAACCTCCTGGGCGGTCCTACGCTTTACCTTGGTAAGCGGCTTTGTTTTTTTTATTTTGGCTTTTGAGTAGCGCATCTCTCCGTTTTTGCAACTCCTTAGCTACTTCACAGCCTCTATAATTTGCCGGGTGCTTTCCCTTACAGTTAGCACAGGTAGCGGAGGATTGTTTGTTTGCTCCACAGTCTTGGGAGAAATGACTTCCGGCGCATTTTACACATCGCGGCTCTTTTTTGCAATACATTTGCGTATGATTGAATTCTTGGCAACGTTTGCACTGTGGAATCGTTTTCAAATTTCTGCGCATGGGCTCGATTTTTACCACAATATTAAGTATGGTTTTAATTCGGTAGATATCTTCGATATTATCAGACCTATTGAATGTAAGCATAAAGAGCGGAAGTCCACGCCTTATCAGGATGTCCTTATCTTCTTCCGTTTTTTGCTTCTCTTTCTTGATGATATTTACGGCATCAAGAATTTTAAACCCTTTGGAACGGAGGTCGTTTATAACCTCTTCTTTGGTGCATGAGGGGTGGAGTCCCCTCGCTACAACACGATGTGGCCTTTCTGACTTTATTTCAAAAGTATACCACTGGATCTTCTCGGTATTTAGCTTTTGGGACACTGCCCGGTAGTCTTCGTGGTTAACGACGTTAATTTTCCACGCATTATTCCTCAAAGATGTTACCTTAAATTCCGATGTTATCGTTCCTTTAAGGAGGCTGTGAAACTTATTATACTCCGTTATCCCAACGACGTTTATTGGAGGCGGTGGACGAATTTGCCCTCGGAGTTGTTTTTCTTGCGGTACTTTACGCGTTTGTTCTCTTAGAGGCTCGACTTCAGGCGAAGAACCGGCTCTCCTTTTCTTACTAGGTCTTTTCTTAGGGACCCGATTCGTTTCGCGTGCTAGCTCTTCTTCGTCAGTGTGGTATTCCTGACTAGGCAAGCGTGGTGGAGTACATTCTCGTTCTTTCTGAGAATTAGTGTTCCTTAGAACATTATTTTCTTCTTTTAACAGTTCTATCTCTTTCTTCAGAGTTTGAAAGAGTAGATCCATTTCCTTAAGCTTGATTCGGAGTGTTTTAATTTCTTCCTCAGAGCTTATATCTTTCACTGAGTCCCGTTTTTCACGCGCTGGCGCTCCCGGCGGACTTCTTTTCCCGGGGTTGTTCGATCTTGATGGAGGCGATCGAGATACCCTTGAACTTTTAATAAAAGGGTTAATGGACTGCAATAAGCGGCTCTCCCCAGAATCCGTAGAGCCGACCTCCGAAGAGGGTGGATTTTCCAGTAAAGCTGGACTGCCACCTGGGGTAATTAATCTTTTCGTTTTGTTCATTGCATTTTTTGTATACACTATACGCTCGGTATACGGAGGTTGGATTTTAGTCGCCTCTTACGACAGGCATGCCTACCTCGGGTAAATTCTAACCCCTACCCGAAGGGGGCTTATAATTTAATTCTACAAAATTAAATGAAAGGTTTGATTTTCTAGAAGAAGTCAAAAAAAAAAAAAAAACACCATCGGTGTTTGGTTAATGTACTGGTAGCTAGAAGGGAACAAATCGCAGCATAGACAGAGACAAACATGTTGTTTTTTTTTCGTTTCGTCCCAAATTGATTAAAAATTGAGTTCCCTGAGAAATAAATTCGGATATGTGTTTTTTATGACACAATGTCAAACACAGCTTTGTTTGCTTCGTATTTTGGACATCTCGATCGAAAGTGTGTTCACAAACCGGACTCTACATGCAAATCTGGTTGACAATCGAGATTTATTTCTAATCTCCCTTTTCATGAGATTAACTTTTATATGATAAATCCCGAGATTTATGCGGGATTTACGGAAATTTTGGTAAATCCCGCAGTTAATCTCCGCTGGAAACGTAGAATAACTCTTGCAACTTAGAAGATTTTTGAGTAAGAGTGTTGTAGTGGTCGTGATATGCAGATACTTTTACACAAACATAGTGTTGGTCAAAACCAAAGAACAAGCAAATCTCACTATGGAAAAACATAAAAAAACTTATGACAAATATCTAGTTTTTTTTTTATCCTGTTTAAAATATATTTGGCCTTAACAATAATCAAGTTTAGTCTGGCAGCTTTCGCTAAGACTCCAAAATCCCTTTACCAATAAACAAATATAGTTGCCAGAATATCACTTACTGTAGGGTTGAATGTTAATGTTGGGAAAGCCATGTTTATCTCTTGTTTAGCTTAGCTAAATAAATCCTCCGCCATTTAGAGCAGCATTGAAGTCCAACCATCCAAAATGACGGTATTGAATTTTGTAGTAGGAGTGAACTTAAATACGCTGTTGTTCAGCTTAACGTATATAGTTATAAATTAATTCCAGTAAATTGCAAATGTTTTCCGTTTTTATTCGTCGGAACACAACAATGCAAGTTAGTTAGTTGAATAAGTATTGCATTCATATGTCTAAACACATAAAAAAATAAATAATTATCTCATGTGCATGTAGGTATTTATTTCTTTCAACGCAGTTTTGGTTAAATGAAATGGTTAATGATTTTCTCAGATTTATCTGATTGGTTGTTCTTTCCAATAGTTTGCAAGCAACGAATGGATGCTTACTGAAAAGTAAATTTTATATAAGTTTGTGATCTTTCCTAGGCAAGTCGTCTCAAATAAAATCATATGTTCACTTAAGTTTCGAAGGCTAATACCTGAATTCCTACTTGTTCCGAAAGAGGTATAGAACTTTAAGAAGGCAACACTATTTTGACTGGCGGCCATTTTGTATGCTGTTAAGCGATTTACTTTTAGTTTTGTTTGGCATTTCAGCATGAATAGACTGACGCTTGGACAACGCTTCCAAATTGTGCAAAATGATTTTGAAACAACAATGCCACAATTCATTTATTAAAAGACACGTTTGGTAACCGCATAGTTTCACATTGCGGAACCGTAAATTGGCCTCCAAGATCGTGAGATTTAACGCCGTTTTACTATTTTCTGTGGAGATATGAGAAGTCGCTATTCTACGCCGATAAGCCCGAAACGATTGACCACTTGGAGGACAACATTCGCCGCGCTATTGCGGAAAAAGTCATCGAAAATTGGACCTTCAGTGTATGCCATATGCCAAAAATCATAATATAAGTTAGTAGTGGGATGTACCCGCTTTGCTGGGTATTTTAATAAATGCATTCATGAAGTGCGCACTATGGATATAAGGTCGTCTCTGTGTTCTCTCTACACCAAAAAAAAACAGGATTTAAATTTTGCTCTTTAAAATAATAAAGTTCGTATCAATCGCTATCGTGTAAAATCATTAATTCCGAATCGTATCGCATCATATATGTAAAGGAAAACGTAACACCGCTCTTTGGGTTGACACTATTTATTGTATGATATAAAGTTATTAGGAAGTGAAATAAATTGATTACAAAATGATGATAATTATTGATAATTGACGACTGGACCACTGAACGAATGGACAACTGAACGACTGTACGACTACTGCCCATGTACACGCCGGGGAGGGCAATGCCCAGCAGCAAATACAGCTAAACAGTTTTACATATATACATAGATAACATATACATAACACGCTTCACCTTTACAAAATCGGCCCTTTTTGCAATCGTGTATGCTCGTGTACCTGCAGTATATATATTCTAGTATACATATATATGCCTATGCCGCTAAGCTGAATCGTGTGAGAGAAACAATCTCAGTGTTCTTGTTAGAGTGGTGGTTTTTTGCCGGTGAATGCGTTTTATTCAAACGGAAAGTGAAAAAAAAATTCAATTTGATTCACTCAATCGTGTGGTTTTGTATTTAATATCATTCGGTCAATTCCTTAGTAAAATACAGTGTAAAATATGTCGAAGCACGATCAATTGGAATTTTATTTGGAACAACAATACGAAATATTTCAAATTATTGAGGAATGTGCGCAGAAACTAAAATCATCATCGAAAGTTACGGACATACACCCAGAGAAGATCCTTGTCTTCCTGACTACATCTGGAATTTAAAGATGGCTCTAGGAACATACCAGGGTAGGCACAATAGGCTCCTTTGAGAAGCCGCAGTACCTGAGCCCTCTGTTGGCTCTCCCGCTTCCTAATTTAAACTACAGTGCAAAGAGTAGAAGCAAGAAAAACCGCGTAAATCGTAAACTGGGGTAAAAATAAAGACGCTCGTAAAGAGCAATAAAATCATCTCTAAAATTAGAAGTCAAATCCGAAGTTGCTGAGGAGCCTTACTTCAAGGAGCGTATGTACTCCGAATGTGAAGAAAACTACCTCCAAGCCATCGAGGAGAAGATGATCCCCATGAACAGCCTACAATCATCATCGTCATCAACGTCCATTGCCGGAAAATTCGCTTCCATCACATTTAGCGCGATTGCCAACTATGGGATTGCCATCATTCAATGGAGAATATTCCGAGTGGGTTCCGTTATAAGACTCATTCATTGCTGTAATGGGCAATCATCCATCGCTCAAATGTGTCGGAAAACTTCAGTATTTCAAGGGATGTTTAATCGGAAAGACATCTCAACGCATTCAGAATATATCGTTAACTGCAGCCAACTATAAAATCGAAGACCGCGAAATGTCGACTCGGCGCCGTTCCCAGCAGTTAGGCCTTTGTTACAGCACTACGTGGAAAATTTTGCGGAAGGATTTGGGCGTAAAGCCTTTTAAGATACAGCTGGTGCAATAACTAAAGCCAGCCGACCTACCACAACGCCGAATTCTTGGTGAATGGGCTCTTGGAAAGCTGGCCGAGGATCCGCTTTTTTATCGAAAAATTGTGTTCAGCGATGAGGCTCATTTTTGGTTGAATGGGTACGTAAATAAGCAAAATTGCCGCATTTGGAGTGAAGATCAGCCAGAAGCATTGCAACAGCTACCAATGCATCCCGAAAAAGCCACTGTTTGGTGCGGTTTATGGGCCGGCGGCATTATTGGGCCATATTTCTTCAAAGATGATGCGAATCGCAGCGTTACTGTCAATGGTGAACGCTACCGAGCGATGATAACAAACTTTTTTTTGCCCGAAATGGAAGTTCTTGACTTGCATGATATGTGGTTTCAACAAGACGGTGCCACATGCCACACAGCACGCGAAACAATGGCACAATTGCGAGGCGAGTTTGGTGAACAGTTAATTTCACGTTTCGGGCCGGTCAATTGGCCGCCTAGATCGTGCGATTTGACACCATTAGATTATTTTTTGTGGGGGTATGTCAAGGCTAATGTGTATAGGGACAAGCCCGCTTCGATTGACGCACTGGAAGCCAACATCCATGCGTTCATTCGTGAGATACCGGCCGATATGTGTGAAAGAGTATGCCAAAATTGGACTCAGCGGATGGGCTACCTGAGACGCAGCCGCGGTCAACATTTGCATGAAATTATCTTTAAACATTAAATTGCAAGGTTCAAACTATCGATTCAAATAAACATTTCATTAATTTTTTCGAATTTTTTGTGTTTTTTTTTTTAAAAAAAGTTCTAAACCTCTTAAAAAATCACCCGTTAGAACCATTTGTGCTGAATTTTCAGATTTGTTTGATGGAAATTTGGGGGAGTACAAAAACGCAGTAATTTCGTTAGATTTCAAGGTCGACGCCAAACCGAAGTTTTGTAAACCACGAAGAATTCCATTTGCATTCAAGGATGAGGTAGAGCGGGAGTTAGACAGGCTATAAAAGGAAGGAATTTTACAGCGAATGGAAAACTCTGAGTGGGGTACGCCCTTAGTGCCTGTATTAAAATCTTATGGTAAAATTCGAGTATGCAGGGACTACAAGGTTACAGTTAATAACCAATTAGAGGATGTGAACTACCCAGTACCACTCATAGTAGACATAAACAATGAGCTGCAAGGGGGCGAGCGGTTTACGAAATTAGACCTAACCGCGGCGTATAACCGAATTGTGTTAGATGAGGATACCAGCAAAAAAAAAACTCTCATGGAGCACCCACAAGGGTATATATAGGGTACTTCGATTGCCAATCGGAGTCAAGCCTGCCAGCCAGATTTTTAAAAAGGAAATAGAAAAAACACTATTGAAAATTGCTTTTATTCACTACTTTAATTCTCAACTCTGCTCTTGAAATTCAAAAGTTGGTCTACTTGCAGTTTCTAAAATATCCCTGGGATGTTTGTGACAGATGACACACAATAGGTCTGTTCTTTTACTTTTAAATCTTAAGCTAGGTATGTTCAGTTAATAGTTTTTTTTTTTGTTTTCATTTGGTGGTGAAGTCTTGATTGAGAAGCACGTAATAATAAAACAATAAAAATTCTAAATATGGAACAAAAAGATGCAATTGCGATTATTTTGGCAGCGTACGTATTTGAAAGCAGAGAGGAAGATGAATAGACACACAAACTTCGCCGTGTTTGGACGAAGAGTTGGGTGGCGAGCATTTCAGCGTCGGAGCGGCTATCTGCCGGGGAAAATTTTCGGTAAATTCATTTCCTTACCTGATTCATTGTACACAATGCACAGAAAACGGTTTTTAATTCTAGACGCCGAGAACACCAGAGGCCTGGGATTCTGTTGCTACCAAATTTAACGAACTATGGCAAATTCGAAACTGCATTGAAGCAGTGGTTGGAAAGCATGTGGCGATGATCGTACCACTCTATGCTGACAGCATATTTTATAATTTAGTTTATGTTTTCTAGAATATTTATATTAAAAACAATTTCTGAACAACAATAAAGATAAGACAAAAAGCAACTAAAAAGGATCATAAACATTTCCAGATACTTTTACAAGCATCATAAAACAGAAAATACAAAATATACCTAAAAGAAAAAGTTATTAGAAAGGATCATAAATATTTCTAGATCTTTTTGCAAAGGTCATAAAAGGAAGAATACAAATGACAAAACAAAAAGCCATACAAAGGATCATAAACATTTCCAGATGTTATTGCAAAGCATTATAAAACGGAAAACACAAATTGCACTCGTCTTCTTCGCTGCCCGAATCAGACGATGGCCAATCTTCCCAAAAATAATGTGAACGATACATCGTTTCAAAAATTAATATTTGTTTATTTTCTCCACTTGATTTGAAGTTCGCACAGTCACAGAAATGTTTAACGCAATAACCACAAAGAACAACAATTATGAATGCTCTTCACGTCTGTATATACTATCCTAACTCTCCATTAACAATGCCGTGCAGCCACACATCTCCTTGTGCATTGTGTATGTGTTATTGTAATGTCGACTCTTATCTCCCGCATGCGGTCTCTCTCTCCGATGTACAAATGAGAACCAAAAATCTGACATTTTTGACGTAAAAATCCCAAGTTTGCTCTACAACGTCTACTATTTCGGGGAGTTGAGAAAACCCAAAGTTGATTAACTTTCGGTTTTCTCAACTTCGGAATATCCAAAGTTGAGCGAGTCAACTTTGAGTGATTAAAAGTAATTCTCAAGTTGAAAATAAAAATCACTCGAAGTTGAACATAACTTGGGGATGGGTTATCGCGGTTGCCATTAAAGACGCAGCTATGCGAAGCCAATGAAGTAGAATGCGATTACGTTAATTGGGTAGAAGAATTCATTCCAGTGAAGTCCGAACAAATAAGAAATGCAACTAGACGTGACGTGATGTGGTACTAGGGAACGTTTTGCGATGGGTACAAAATGGTTGGCCAGAGAGAGTGGAGGATGCGTTGAAACCGTATTTTCGACGTAAGAATGAACTCGGCGTAGAAGACGGTGTGGTCATGTGGGGTTACAGAGTAGTCATTCCAACAGAATTACGGTCAATTATTTTAAAGGAGTTACACGATACACATTTAGGGGTTTCAAAAATGAAGGGAATAGCTAGCCCGGTCATATTTTTGGTGGCCTAAGTTGGATGAGGAAATTGAGTCGATCTCGAAGCGATGCCAGTAGTGCGTACAGGCAAGGCCCGATCAACCAAAGACGAGTTTGACGAAGTGGACTGAAGCGAGTTCCGTGTTCGAGACAATTCACATCGGCTACGCTGGGCCATTTCTTGGTAAAATGTTTCTTATTATAACTGATGCTTATAGTAAGTGGCCGGAAATTTTCGAAGTGCCCAGGGCCGATACCAGAAATACTCTGGTAAAGCTTAGGGAAGTGTTTGCTCGATTCGGGTTGCCAAAAAGGATAGTCACCGACAATGGCGCTCAATTCGTGTCGTCTGGATTCAAGCAATTTTGTCGTATGAATGGGATTGAGCACACTACCTCTCCACAGTGTCCGCCGAAAACAAATGGGCACTGAGCACTCAACGGCAGCCATATTTATTTGGGTACAGAAATTCCCCACACAGCACAACAGGGGAAAAGCCTTCGGTTTTAATGTTCAAGCGGCATATTGCGGTGCGGTTGCGTCCCAACGTACGGAACACGGTCGAAAGTCAAATCAGAAATTACGATAAGGGCAGGACGGTCGGCAAACATTTTGGGAATGGGGACCAGGTTTATATACAAAATTATGCCAATCAATATAGAAAGAGTTGGGGTGCAGGTGTAGTAACAAAAAGGGCAGGTTCATCAGTGTATTTGTGTAGATATTCTATTTCGGGGACAGTAACTAAAAGACACTCAGATCAACTCCTGAAAGCTGGGCAGTTTTATTCCGGTTGTAATGGAGAAGTAGATCAGGACGACGATTTTGGGTAACCAAAAATAATTTGTAAGCCAGGTAGTGATCCTAATGCAGAAACATATTACGAAGCAAGCCCAAATCTGACTAACATAAGCGAAGAACTGGACGCAAATAGTCAGACCCAAACTGCGGCTGGGGGTGGAACACCAAACATGATCAGCCAAAACAAAAGTACTAGAGAGGGTAACACTGTTTGCAGAGACAAAACTTCAGCTTTGGCAATATCCGAGAGTAACCGCGTCGAATGTAAAATGTCACTGACCTAGAGACAAAATCAAGGCACCGAAAAGATTTAATCTTTAATTCATGTATATAAAGAAATTGGATTTGAGTTAGGAAGTAGATTATTTAACTGTATGGTAATAATAATAATAATAATAATAATAATAAAAAAAAAGTTTGGATAGATCAAACATTTCAAAATGTTGTTAAGTCCCAGGGGGAACGGATTTTGTTGACATTGCCTTTTTTTGCTTTTTTTTTTTTGCCTTTTGTTACCCATATTGCCCTTTTTTGCCTTTTTTACCAATATGGTCTTTTTCTGCCTTTTTTGGCAATATTGAAAGTTTATGTGAACTTTCTTCGTAACTACAAAAGTTTAAAAAAATAAATCGCTGAAACACCACCGAAGTTTGCACGAATTACTAATCTCGCCAATAGAGTACTCTGAATGTCGCATTGTTGTTTACGAGTTACCATGAAAACAAACCTTTTTGGGCAAAATGCCTGTGTTTAGTTTGGCTTTTTGGATAAATTTCTTACCATCTACAACTTCGTTTGTGTGTGAACTTTCACTGTGTTTGTTTTCACGCGTGCAAAGATTTAATTAAATTAGAACAATTTGTGGTAAAGTTCGGAAAATATGACTTCCAGTTGCTGGAGCTGTGGTGAAAAAGTTCAAAGCCGTCTTTTCTGCAAACGAAGGACTCAACAGCATCCGAAAAATGAATTGTGTTGTAAATGGCGCTGACTCCAAACTCCCTTTAAATGATGCAGTCGATGACGTGACATCTTTTAATTGCGCTCCACTCGTCTCTGCCCATGTGGACAGGTCCTTCAGATCTTTCAAAGCTCTTTTGAGGGACAATCGCAGACGTTTGTTGCCAGAACATTTTAAAATGTATAATGCTTACAATTTTTTTTTTTGCTTTTTAATAAAAGGCATTTATGCCTTTTTCACAGATTATAAAAATAAATAGTTGGCGCAACAGGTCTATAGGGACCCAGGGCCTAGCTTCTCGCAACCATTCGTTTTGTGTGAGTTTTTTAATTTTTGGAACAAATGGAAGGGATCTACAATTTTATGCCGGTTCCAAACGGGCCGATTGAGAAGCTCTTTCATGACAGTTGTACTCTCGGATGTTTGTCAGACGTTCGCGAGAGGTGGCGTAGTAAAAAAAAACCCTGAGTTGGAATTTGGGTTTTTTGCGGGATTCGAACCTGGACCCCTCGCTTAGTAGTCCAACACACTAACCACTAAGCCACTGCGACACAGATTAGTACTGCCTTTTTTTGATTTTTTAGGTCAATAAAATCCGTTCCCTGAAATAAGTTATATTTAAGTTTTATTAAATTTCATTTCCAATTTTTATCCTATCCTCTTCACTGTCACAACAAATAGCAATCGATCCATTCTTTCTTTCGAAGAGATTTTTCACTTTAATAGAAAGAGCAGATGGGTCTATTTTCTTTTTTTTATCAGACTTCGTTAAACTAAAATGCTGACCCTCTTTCGGTTTCACCAACACAGGGGCAATCTCTATTGGTTTTTTTAGTAACTCCGCATATGAGAGTTTTTCTTTCTCTTTCACACTTGTTACCTCGACGGTTTCTCCACGTGAATTCAACACAACACTCTTAAATTCATTCAATTAATTAACCAAGCAACAACGCATGCTTTCTTCCATCACTTTGATATGATCGTTTTTCTCATTCATACTCTCTGATGCTTTTAATAACAATTCATTTTTAAGCTCCAATACATTCTCGGAAATTTTTTTGACACCTTCATTCAATTGATTATCTTTCTCACTTTCACTCTCTTTTAATATTTCACACTGAATTGATTGTTTCATGTCTATAATTTGATTCGATAGTAAATTTACATTTTTATTTAATAAATCTACAATTTTTTCATATTTCAATTGTTGTGATTCTAACAAGGAATCATATTGTTTCAGGATTTTTTTTGGCAGTATAACACAATCCGAGCAGCTATAGCTAAGATTACGGTTCTTTCTTAGCAAGTTAACATCATACTCGGTTAATTGACCGTCGCAACATGTTCGGTGAAAGAACTTTTTGCAAAACCCGCTACACGGCACACCCTTTATCGCATTTTCCGCAAAAATCATTGCTTATCGCCACCAACCGATCAAATGAATAAACTCTTCAATTTTGAGGTGGTTTTGAGCTAAACACGACCGACAAATCAGAAATTAAAGATTTATTTATATTAGCAGTTCTTAAACACGTCTATCTCTCACTATATCTCTCACAATGTATTGTGGATGCACCCTATGCATTGACAGTAGGAGTGCCAAGAGAGAAAATAAACAGTCGTTGTTCAAACTTCAAAGTGAGTGGTCGTTTTAATTGTTGCGTCTCCTCTCAGTTTACAACAGAAACAATCAATCAATTTCATCAGTTGGCAAAGTGCTTTTCCAAGAAAAGGTGTCAATTCTGCCACGAAAGTCATCACACCTCAATTCATCCAATTCATCAACCCTGATGTTCCACATCCGCAACAAAAGTATCAACAGAGACCGCTGCACCATCATCATCAGTAAGGGAATCGTCCAACAACACCGCATCATCTCACGTGACCTGCATCACCAAATCAGGTACACAACCAGTAAACAACCAAATCAGGTACACAACCAGTAGGTTCTTTTGGCAACTGCTATAGTAGAGAAGAGCTTTACACAGTACGAGCATTTTTAGATCAATGATCCGAAATCAACATAGTGTCAGAATATCTAACTCAGGTTCTTCAACTTACCAGACGTCATTAAACACTTTAAATCACTGGTATCGGAACAAATTCTTCGTGAACTCATCAATCTAAAGGTACAGTTTCACTAAATTTATCGTCGTGCGTTACTGACTTCAGCTGCAATATCGAGGCAAATAAATATTCTACCGAAACTAAACAGCCATCTTGTAACAACCTTAAATTTGGTCGCACCTACATGGAATCAAGTAGGCCGATCCACAATATTATCAACCCGGGCGTATGGATCTTATATTGGGAGTACAGTTCTATGGCCAAATTTTGCAAGATGGTCTACGAAAGGGTGAAGCGGGTGCCCCACTAGCACAAAATACTTCATTAGGCTGGATCGTATTAGGCGGACTATCTCCGTCGCCCCTATCAATCGAGATACACGGTTTTGCAGACGCATCGCAATCTGCAATTGGGGTTGTCGCTTTTCTGCGAGTGGTACAGCCATTCAATATCGCCCAAGTTACTATCATAGCGTCGAAATCAAAAGTTACGCCAATAAGAAGAGAACCTGCTTTAACAAAAAGGTCAAAAACTGCTCGAACCACTATTCCGCGCTTAGAAATATCGGCTGCATTACTTCTAACAAGGGTAGTCAAACATGTTAGGAATGTGTTAAAACTAGAATCAACCATTTGTGGACGAACTCTAGTACGACGCTCTATTTGATTCAAGGTCAACCATTAAGATGGAATGATTTCATCAGTAATCAAGTCTCTCAAATCCAAGAGATTATTTCGGGAGCTCAATGGAAATATCTAACTGGCGAAGACAATCCAGCAGATTATGCCTCTCGAGGACTCTCACCACGTCAGCTACCTGAGAGCTTTGGCTTCGTCTTGCTGCTTCCCATTGGCCTCAAATAACGCCTTGTTGATATAAAAATTGGATTCACCGAGATTACGCAGATTGAATAAAAAGACGTCCGATTGGTTTTATATGAAATTCATAGAGAGAATTTTAATTATTCATTGGTATAATTCATGAAGTTAAACAATTGACAGATGTCATATAAAAAATCTATGGGAATGTAGTAGAGGAAACTATTCAGACAAAAGCAGAAGGCTATAATAGTGCTGGAACGCTCATCATAACAAAATAATTACAACAGCCTCACTAGTGTTCCAAGAAAAAAAAAATAAAAAATCTGGATAAAATTTAATAAACTTTAGAAAATTTACCGATTTTGTGTATATATCTGCAACTATTTCGTTAGTTGCGTATACTGCATATTTAGTTGAGTCAGCATTTCGGTCCAAATGTTCTTGAATGAAATATTTCCGCACATCAATGTGTTTTGTGCTCGCATGGTAGTTCTTGTTCTTTGCCAGGTAAAATGCCCCTTGATTATCACAGTACAAAACAATCGTCTTCGAAGCCTGTAGAAATATTTCGCACTCGAAACGCGCTGCCACCATTGGCATAAACTTTGCCTCTGTTGAAGATAGAGCTATTGTCGGTTGAAGACGCGTAGCCCAAGAGATCGCACCACCTTGTAGCTCGAAAACATACCCAGTTGTTGAACGCCGCTTGTACAAGTCGCTGGCCCAATCAGCATCGCAATAACCAACCATTTAATAATTTCCATCTGGATGAAATCTAAGTTTGTAGTTCATCGTACATTTACGAACCCTCTTAACTGCTGACCAGTGTGCACTGCCGTAATTATTATTATACCTACTGAGTGCGCTTACAGCGAAACAAATGTCTGGTCGTCTTATCTGCGCAGCATACATAATGCAGCCGACTGCTTCCTGATATGGCACGTTCTTTATTTCCCTTTTCTCAGCTTGTTTTTGGCGACATTTCCTTAGACAGTTTCTGATTTGGATCCGTCGGTGTACTGACTGGATTGCAGCTCTCCAATGTTGAACCTCTTCAAGACAGTTGATATATAGTGATGTTGATCTATTGAAAGTGAACTATTTGCGTGACGAGTGATATTCATCCCAAGTAGTGTTTAAGCCTCTCCCAAGTCCTTCATTTTAAAGTGCGTCGATAGTTCATTTTTTAGCTTTGTACGCATCGTAGCGTTGCTTGCGAATATCATATCATCGACCCACACTGCCAGTATGATGGTATTTTGATTCGAGTGCCTGAAGTACATATATGCAATGGTCAATTGATGATCGCGTAAACTACATTTCTCGCACCAGTATGTTGTTTAACTTGTCGTTCCACACACGACTAGACTGTTTTAGGCCATAAAGAGTAAACTTAAGACGACAAACCCTGCCCGATTCATCGCTGACTCCTACTGGCTGGCGCATGTATATTTCCTCCATCAACTCACCTTGGAGAAATGCGGTTACTGCATCCATTTGATGTATAAGCATATCGTATTTCACCGCCATTGCTAATAGGCAACGAATCGACGAATAACGTGGAACAGGTAAAAATATAGCCCTTAAATTTGTCAAAAACTTCATTTTTGTGTTTAATGGGGTAGAGAAACATTTTTCTACTGTAGTCATCTATAAATGTGACGAAGTATTGTGCTCCACCAAATAAGCGAACCGGCATAAATGCAACATCACTGTGTACTATTTGCAATAGTTTCGTTGCACGGTGTTCACTTGTTCCGAATGGAGCTCGCGTTTTCTTACCCTTTACGCAAATCGCACATTTACTGTCATCGCCGCCGGAAAACTCTATACCAGTTACTGTTTCTCTGATCTTCTTCAGGTTTGCATAACATGGATGTCCCAATCTACGATGCCACACATTTTTGTTTGCAACTACCATTGCTCTACCAGACGCTGCTCGCTCGATTGAGCTGTTTAGTTTGTAGAGATCATTGATAAGCGGTGCCGTTGCATTCAATGGCTTATCATCGTCGAAGATTCTGAAGCTCTCCTTATCGAAAACGAGAGTTTTGCCGTTACTTGCCATCTGGCTGACTGACATTAGGTTTGGACAAATACCTGGAATATGTAGTACATCTTTCACTATTGCACGATTTTGTAAAGCACCAATAGCTATGTTAATATCTCCAGTGCCCTTCATAGGTAAGTGCGAATTGTCACACAATTATTTCATTTTGATTGGGTTCGCATACATTAACCATATTTGTAGCACTCATAGTCAAGTGCGCCGATGCCGCTGAGTCTATGTACCACTCTTGAGGTGAATTACACTGAGCTATAAGTTGTAACGATCCGTTACAAAAACAGCCCATGAGCCATGACCCTTCATCCAACCCCGCTACTAACGGGGCTACCAACAAACCTGAAGCACCCACCACCAGCGCCAGCACACGATTCAGCACCACCAGCCAAACAACAAGAACACAAGTGACAATTTTTACATCGGACTTAGAAGTCACACTGACTTACCAAGGAAAATTACATAAGTACCCCGAGGCAAAACTGATTCGAGAGGACAGTACACTCAATTCCAAGTGCAATACACTTGGCGCTGACCCTGTTCTCTAGGGACTTGCACCATTCCCTAAATTTTTGGCGGCTGAATTCTGCTAGCAGTGAGTTAGCTGATCAACAGTAGTTTCTTTTCCCCGTAACGTTGTATTGTGAGTTATCCGATCAACAGTAGCTTCTTTTCCCCGTAACGTTGTATTGTGAGTTATCCGATCAACAGTAACTTCTATTCCCCGTAACGTTGTATTGCGAGTTATCCGATCAACAGTAGCTTCTTTTCCCCGTAACGTTGTATTGTGAGTTATCCGATCAACCATACTTTATAATTAAGAATTAAGTATCAATGAATTGTCAAGGTAAATTAAGAAGATTTAAGATTGTTTACGAATAACCAATAAAAGGTAGAATTGTATATCGCCCCAAAGTTAGTGTTTCTTTGGGGGCAACCCTGGATCCGACGAGTATACCCCAGTCGCAGACAAAAAGCACATCACAAAGTGAACACAAAAATAATTGAAATGATAATGACCCTCTTCATTGCACACATAGCATGTCGTAGATTTGTTGGTTTTAAATTTTTTTTTTGTTTTTTTTTTTTTTTTTGAAAGTTGTTTCTCTTCTTTGCAATTAATGCAGAATTGTTGGTGTCTAGTTTGTCATCTCCGATTTCAAGACCAGCACGCTTCACTTTCGCAGCCATCAACACCATTTTGTGCACATAGTCTTCCATGGATGTGCTTTCCATTTGCTTCATCCCAACCATTTGCTTAAGTAGATCGACTCGGCGACCAACCCCAGTATCCTCAAATGCAGCACAAATCGCGTCCCATGCTTCTTTGCCTGTATTACATTTTTCGGTGTAGGTGTAAAGAGCTGGTGATAGCAATAGGTTGAGCATTTGTATGGGCAGAAAATTCTTGTAGACATCGCTCTCCATCCCATCAAAACACTTCCAATTAGCCTTTGTAGCAAGGTAAGCTTTTGATTCCACCTTCCACTCGTCATAGTTTTTCCTGCCTTCTAGTTTTTTTGGTTTGCCCGTTTGTAAATGATGTATATTCAGCTGACAAGTATAGGCTCTTTATATACACAAGTAGCGGACGTCAAAGCCCGTGTACTGAGTGGTGTCTTGTGAGTAGTAATGGACGTTCTTTTTCCAAATTGGCGAAGGCAATTCATGATAGAGCACGGTAAGTCAAACCATCAAGTTTCGGTAAATAATGTTCCTCACACTTTCTGCCAAAACAATATTATGGAGGAGATTCGCATGAAATTTCCTAACCTGTGTAGTAAAACCGGAGGTCCAATCAAACAGTTTCGGGTTGACATTTTTATAAAGCAAAATTCACAGCCAAAGTTTCATAAAGTCTGAAGAAAGCAGTTGAGTCGGAGTTAAATAGAATGTGTACAGAAGGAATTATCCAGCCTGTGCGCAGTAGTTGTTGGGCGGCACCGATAGTTTGTGTTCTTAAAAAGGACTCCAGTGTTAGGATATGTGGTAATTTTAAGATAACGATTAACCCAGTTATTGAAATGGATGTATATCCTCTACCGTTAATTGATGACATACTGACTAGCATCAGTGGTAACACTTGTTTTTGTTCACTTGATCTAAGTGGAGCATATCTACAATTACTATCGGTTAATAAAAGTTCTCAACACTTGTTGACAATAAATACTCACATGGGTTTGTTCCAATTTTGTCGTTTGCCATTTGGAGTTGCCACAGCTCCAATGATTTTTCAAAAGATTATGGATCAAATCATGCATGGGTTAAATGGGGTAGCAGTTTATCTAGATGATATACTTGTAGTGGGAGTTAACATTGTCGAATGTAAGCAAAGATTGTTTTGTGTATTAAAACGATTAGAAGAATTCTGCGTTAAAGTAAAGTGGGAAAAGTGTAAACTTTTAGTAAATGTTCTGGAATATTTGGGTCATACCATTACCCCTGAAGGTATTAAGACTTCAAAATGTAAATTCGATGCGATTTTGGCAGCACCAGAACCGCAAAATATTGAACAGTTGTAAAGCTTTTTTAGGATTAATAAATTACTATTCTAAATTCCTCCCCAATAGTTCCGCAACTTTAGCACCCCTATACAAATTATTGCGTAAGGACGAGAAGTGGATTTGGAATCAAAATTGTTCAAAGGCGTTTGCTGATTGCAAGGAACTCTTAGCCAAGAACGACTTGCTTGTACATTTTGATCCCACGAAACCCATCGTCATTGCGTGTGATGCTTCCCCGTATGGTGTGGGCGCTATCCTCAGTGTTCTGGACGAAGGACAAGAGAAGCCTTGTTATATGGTTTCATCAACATTAAGTAGCGCAGAAAAAAATTATTCTCATATTCATAGAGAAGCATTGGCGGTAGTTTTTGGGATAAAAAAGTTTCACAAGTTTATATACGGCTATCCATTTACGGCTTACATCGATCATCAACCTCTGGAGAAACTTTTGGGAGACCAGAAAGCATTAGCCAATTTTGTCTCAGTGCGTTTTCATAGATGGATTTTGTTTTTGTCAAACTACAATTGCAAAATTAAATATCGTCCGGGGTTAAAGCAGCAGAACGTTGACGCGTTGTCACGCTTACCTGTAGATTCCAAAACCGACGTTGACAATTTGAATGTTAACTTTTTCAATTACGATGAAAGTATTCCAATATCAATTCGGCAAATTGCTGACTTTATAGAAAAGGACAGAGTTCTAAGGCTGGTGTCCGAATTCGTTAGGAATAATAAATGGCCAGCGGAAGCCAAATCAGATATTTTGTTATCACCATATCATAGTTGTAGATTGTCTTTGGAGCTAAGAGAAGAATGTTTATTCTATGGGGATCGAATTATAATGCCAACCACTTTTAGAGAAAAAATTCTAGCACTTTTTCATGAATCTCATGTGGGGATTGTTAGGATGAAGCTTTTTGCTCGGGGTGTGGCTTGGTGGCCCTCGATCGATAAAGAAATCGAGAGATTTGTTTCTTTGTGTAATATATGCCAAAAGCTTCGAAAAAATATAAAGGACTGTCCAAATTTTACATGGCCCTCCACAACGTACCCATTTGAAAGGGTCCATGTCGATTTATTTCAGTTTGAAAATAACGACTTTGTAATAGCTGTGGATGATTATTCCAAGTGGATAGATGTACAATATCTAACGAAAACTGGCACAAAAAATGTCATTGACAAATTAAAAGTGTTGTTCGCAAATTTTGGTTTTTGTGCCACTCTGGTGAGTGATAACGGACCTCAATTTCGCAGTGAAGAATTTAAAATGTTTTTAAGAACTAATGGAATAAAACAAATGTTTAGTCCAGCTTATCATCCTCCTAGTAATGGGCTGGCAGAAAGGGGGGTTCAAACAGTCAAAAAAAGTTTGATCGCGGGATTGTCGTTCAGTAAGGGAAAAGGTTTGTCCATACAAGATCAAATTTTAAATTTCCTTTTTAAAATACGGAATACACCGTCAACCGTCACCGGAGTTTGTCCCAGCGAGTTAGTATTCATATATAAACCTAGAACATTGTTAAGTTATTGCTCACTGGAGAGTTCAGTTAATAATAAGTGTAAGGGAAATGGAAAAGAAACAAACTATAAAAGCAAAAAGTTAAAAGAATACTCTGATTTCAAACAAAACAGTGGGGTAAAATCATTAGACCTAAAAGTTAATGAAAGAATGTTATATTTAAACCCTAATGATAAAAGTTATGCTAAGTGGATACGTGGTTTGGTATGTAAAAGAATAAGTAATGTAATGTACTTAATTGAAGTAAATGGTAGGAGAAAAGTTGTACATAGGAATCAGCTAAAAAAGATTTGTAAATATGTGTATGTACCAAACACGACCAATAGAAAGGAAAATGTAGGAAACTATGAAAGAGATGTAAGCGAAGACGAATTTTATGATGCGGAAGATAAGTCAGTTGGAAGTGATGGAGTAAAAGAAGAAGAAGTCCATGAAGTACCGATAAAGGAAAGACTAAGAAAAAGGGTTCAAGTCAACTATAAGTTTTGATATACTAATTATAAATAATAATTGATATAGAATACAACTATTGGATTTTTTGTTGTTAGTTTTAAGTCTTTAATTTAAAAAAGGGAGAAAATGATGTATATTCAGCTGACAAGTATAGGCTCTTTATATACACAAGTAGCGGACTAACGTCAAAGCCCGTGTACTGAGTGGTGTCTTGTGAGTAGTAATAAACTGTACCTTGAAGTGGAAGCATTGTTTAATTTTCTGGCGTGACCAAAAGACAGAACAGTAAATTTTATTCGGTTTTCTAACCTCCCAAGACGACTTCCACGCCTCCTTAAAAATATGTACACAAAAAAAAAACCAAAATGGTCGAAATATTATGGACAAGTCTTTAAGAAATACTCAATAGTTGCAAGTGGCCCATAACCTGTTGATATAAAAATCGGATTCACCGAGATTACGCAGATTGAATAAAAAGACGTCCGATTGGTTTGATATGAAATTCATAGAGTTTTAATTATTCATTGGTATAATTCATGAAGTTAAACAATTGACAGATGTCATATAAAAAATCTATAGGAATGTAGTAGAGGAAACTATTATATTAGCTATAATAGTGCTGCAGCACTCATCATAACAAAATAATTACAACACAACTAAACTCAATGAGGATGTTGATCGCATCGACAACTATCAGCCTTCAAGCATATCAAAGGAGAATCGGTAATGAAGTCCAAGTAATTATTATCTGTGGAGCTAGATCAAGCAAGAATCTATTGGATTGAGTCAACTTTACAAAAGAAATCAATCAACTTTCCTCCTCATTATGGTTAAACTCTAACAGTCTACTTCGTCGCTTAACGCCATTCATCAATTCGCAGGGAATACTGCGAGTTGGCAGGCGGCTGCCCTGCCCAGGAACTCAAAGCAAAGATAATATAATTACCTAGATGACGCAGTCCAATAGGAAATGTTGTCATATGAAACCAAAATGCGAAACATTAAGAGCTTTTCCAAAAAGCTTTTACAGAGAGAAAGCGTAGGTAACCAAAGTAAAAGGAAAACACACATCAATATAAATTACACAGACCACTTAATGTTATTCGGTCTCCCTTTCATTATTCCTCATTTTTGTCCTTCCGTGAAGGCGCGAAGTCGAACCTGTTACATGCATATTGAACTCATACGAATGCAGGCGCATCATTTGGATGGGCATCGTTCGTGCATGACTGATTTTCCTTCTTTTGTTTTATCCTATGCTTCTTCTTCTCAATATGAATCGAATGTCCTCCTGCTCTTCGGAAAAAAAATACATATTGTGCTCAGTGTTGCCATTCTGACCGGATTCCGGTCAAATCTTACCGAAATCTCTTTACTCTGACCGGAGAAAATTTTGAAATCAGGTCTAACCGATTTTTAACCGGCACGAAGACAATTTTTAACCGGAAAACCCTTTTTTGACAGGAAAAATAATTTTGTTCTTTGATTAAACCTAAAGACATATTTCTATAATTTGAATGAAACTTGGCCATACTTAAGGAACACGCCCGTGTTTTGTGCATAGAATATGGATTAGATACATTGCTTTGCTTTTCTGCAATTCAGCCTTATTAATGACGACATCTTATGAAAAATAGGGACAAACGGGGTATTTAAAAATTATAATTCAAGCGATTCCGATAGCTGAAGATAGTGAATTTTTTAATGATTTGCAAAAAATTGTCAAATTTTTTTTATTAATATGTTCTTAACAATATTTTGGAGACTGAATTTTATTGAAGTTCCTTTTTCTATTGTGATGCAAACCATTTCAACGAACAGTTTTTTTTTTTGTATTAGGTTTCAGATTAGTTTGGAAAAATAAATAAAGTACATACCTACATAATATTAGTTACCTAATTTTTGTTTTCTATTTTTTATAAAAATATTACTATATCCTTTTTTTGACCGAACTTCTGGTCAAAAATTCTTATTTTAACTTATGACCGGATTTGAAAAAATATAAATCGGTCATTCGGTCAGATTTGACCGGATTCACTCTTTTTTAGTGCCAACAACAAAAATCGATTGATTCTCATTCATTTTTCATTATCTGCCTGATAGAAGTGTTTGCTCATTTCATGTTGTGCATTTTTTAGGACATATTAAAGGCAAATTTATAGGTAATTCCTTGACAAAATATTAAATAGGAAACAAAATTAATAAAGTAAAATGGGTAGGTACCCACATGAAATATAGGAAAAAAACAAAAAATAAAATATATAAAACAAACATAAAATAAAAAAAAATACAAAAACTAAAAAAAACACATGATTTTCTTTTATTTTTTGGATTGGTAGGTACCTACATATAATTATGAAGTATGTAGGTAACGCAAACAAAAA
Source organism: Cheilosia vernalis (assembly GCA_949126925.1). Classification (NCBI taxonomy): domain Eukaryota; kingdom Metazoa; phylum Arthropoda; class Insecta; order Diptera; family Syrphidae; genus Cheilosia; species Cheilosia vernalis. The sequence goes on from OX421363.1 coordinate 6,051,627, forward strand.
AATAAAAATCAAAAACCGCATCATCACTGAGCCATTGCGCCGAAGAGTTTTGATTGTTTATTATAATTAGTTTTATAAACATCGCGCGCTCTTATTTTTTCCAGCAGATTCCTGACTCTGCATTATTTAGTTCAGGAAATCTAAACAAATTTTGTCAACAAGTAAGTATAACTAGAATTACACACTTTACTACAAGAAATACCCCTATATTGTACTCTATATTTAGTCTTCCCATATTTATCCTTATTATTTTTGTATTAAGTAGTCTTAAACTATTAAAACTAAACGATGTGCTACCTTTCAAAATCAATTTAAACCTAAATTGAGTGTAACCCTATATATAGGTACGTACCTATCAGAAAAATGTGTTTGTCCTTTTTCTTTCTAAGCGAGTGTAAAGTGAGATAATAATTCAACAGTTGTCGGTTTTTTGTTCTACCAACTGCGATTTTTATTTATCACCAGAAAAATTAAAATTTTTGCTTGTGGGAACGAGAATCACAGGATAAAACGAAAGCAAGAAATTTCGTCACGCACAATACATTTGTGCACACACGCAAACGATTACGATATGCTCAATTGGCACTCAGGAAAAAGCTTTTATTTTGTTGGATAATCGTTGTTGGACGAAGAGAAGAGCTTTTTGTTGGACAATCGTTGTTGGACGATCGCAAAAATTGTGGACATCAACCAACATGGGACTGCGACATCTGTATATTATATTATCTGTGATCAAAGTTTACTAGATTGGTTCTAGACAACGTTCATCGATCCACATTATATGGGGGAGTTAAACTGATGCTGAATACATTAAGACGACAATACTGGATCATGCCATTTTGATGAGGAGTGTTGCCCATCAATCCAAAATGACGGTATTAAATTTCGTAATAGGAGCGAAATTAAATACCCTGCATAAAACATTTTCCCATGCATATTAGTTATACAGGGTTTGTGTCAGAAAAGGTAGGTACTAAAAAAGGACAAATCTATTACATTTATCTGTCAAAAGAGATTAAAAATAAAATAGAATTCAATTTCCAAACAAGAAAAGTAAACATATAGCGTTCGGAGAATTGGTACTCTTATGAAAAGGTATTCACATTGTACATGCATAATATGTTGTAAATGAAATACATAAAGAGTGTTATTTTTAGAAGGTGTATAACTTTGAAAAGGAATAAAACAAAGATGATTTTTTTTAAATTGACATGAAATTTACTTTATTCGAAAGATAATCTTCTGGCATTATAATTTAAATATGATTTCTGTCATATGACCGCCAGGGCTGGCTCAATCGTTTCCGGCTTATCGGCGTAGACTAGCGACTTCACATATCCCCACAGAAAATAGTCAAGCGGCATTAAAACGCACGATATTGGAGGCCAATTAAAGGATCCGCAACGTGAAACTGTGTGACATGTTGCGTCGTCTTGTTGAAACCATGGCTCCTGCACATCAATTTTGTTCAATAGATGAACGAAAAAGTAAGAAAGCATGGCTCTATAGCCATTGACTGTAACGTTCTGGCCACCATCGTTTTAAAAGAAGTAAAAAAAAATAAATAAATAAAAATAGTTTGCTCAACAGGTCCGTAGGTACGCTTGTCCTGGCTTCTCGCAACCATTCTTTTTGTGTAAGTTTTTAATTTTTGGAACGAATGGAAGGGATCTACAATTTGATGACGAGTTCAAACGGCTAATTGAGAAGCTCTTTCAAGACAGTTATACTCTCGGATGTTTCTCAGACGTTGGCGAGAGGTGGCGCAGTGGAAAAAACCCTGAGTTGGAATTTTGGGGTTTTGCGGGATTCGAACCTGGGACCCCTCGCTTAGTAGTCAAACACATTAACCACTAAGCCTGTTTGAGATTGAGACTACCCAGTTGTTCATCATTCATCACCAATCAACATAATTATTCATAATCGATTTCGTTTATCTTTCTTATTGTGTTTGTAATTACTTTCGCATTAATTATTAAATCTGTACTTTATTTTTTCCTTATCGTTATGTCTTTAATGCAATTTCATATCATGTAACTAATTAGGTATATAACTTAATGTAATGGCTTTAATTTGTAAGCCACTGTCGACATGCAAACTCACACAGCTTTACAACAACAATTCCCTTGCATATGTAAAGCTTGTAATTGGCGAGAGTTTGCTTTACATGATCGACTTGATCTACTGTGCTTTCGGACACTTGGACTCGTTCGTGAAAGGCAGCACATCTCCTCAACTACTCAGCTAAGTATCGACTTTGACACTTTATACTTGTCCATTTATTATATATTATACAAATTATATAAATGAAAAACTCTTGGTGTTGCACATTATTTCCTGCTCGTTTCAAACTCTGCTTCAGTGTAACATCATGCCAATCCATCCGCTAATTCATCAACAAAGCCACTGCGCCGACTTTTTTTTTTAAAGAAGTACGGACCAATTATTCCACCAACAAATAAAGCACACCAAACAGTCAGTTTTTGTGGATGTAACGGTGTCTCAACATACACTTGAGGATTATCATCACTCCAAATAGCAGTTTTGTTTATTGATGTATCTATTCAACGAAAAGTGAGCTTCATCGCTAAACCATGATTTTCAAAATAATTTGCACAATTTGGAAGCGTTGTTTATGCGTCAGTCTATTCATGTTGAAATACCTAACCAAAAATAAATCACTAGACAGCTGACAAAATGGCCGCCAGTTAAAATGATGTTGCCAACAAAAAAAAAACACCCTTTACATAAATATAAGCTCTATACAACGTTGAAATTTGTTTCTAAAGAAGACTCTTGCGTTTAGAGGCATTTAAAGAGTGCATAACTCTTTACATTCTCAATAATACGTCTTTAAATAAGGCTGTATATATGTATATTTGTGTGCTTTTCACTGTCTTACCATTGGTTTTCCTTTATCAAGCAACGAATGGATACATGGTTTGGGATCTTTCCAAGGATTCTTTGTCGCAAAAGAGAATAAAATAGTTGTTTGCTTAAGTTTGGACAGAGCTCTTCCAACAATTCTCAAAATCTTTGAAAAAAGAGTTTGCTGGCAGAGAATCAGGATCTATAGTGAAACAATGTTTGGTGTGAAAAGGTTGACTTCGCAGAATATATTCATATAAGAATAAAATTGTCAGCACTCAGCAAATTACACATGAAATAACAAATTTAGGAATTTCTGGGGGAATAACAGGTAGTAGTGCGAATTCACAGAGGAGGAAACATAACAACTTGCATGTAGAAAAATGTCGGTTTTAAGTTAGTAGTTTTCCCGAATTAAGTAATATTAGCTATTCAATTTTTAAAGATCAAATTAAAATATTTAAAATAAAAATATTTACTAGCTAACGATTCAATTTATACAACCAATTAATTTTGATTTGCATCGCCAACTTACGAATAAATCAAGGCATTCTCATAAACCAAGGCATTCTAATAAACCGTTTTCCGTTTATTGTATAATTTGAAAGGGATTTTTTTACGACACCAAAATGCACTCATAAAACAATCGTGAATAACTCGTAGTATTAGAAAACATTGGAAAGCGTACTATGAAAAGCATTGAAAATTGTGCCCGATCGAACGATAGGGCATGCATTACCGACTTGCATATGATATTTGACAGATCACAAATGCTGTACATTTTTACTAAAGCTGGCAGCCAACTTTGTCGACATTAGTGCTTGATTATTAGTAAGGCCGATTGAAAAGATGGTAAGTATCGGCTTTAAATTCGTTGGTCTTTCCCAAGAATTGGTGAATAATAAAACAAATTGCAATGACCATTTTTGCTATGCAGTCTATTGTTATTTAAGCTATGAATAGCGGTAATTTTTTATAGTTGAAATATTCAGCAAAATCTCTTAATATAATTAATTTTCCGTTTTAGCAAAAACGGTTTAGCCAAAACCTTATTTAATAAACCCACTTACCTTGACAGGTTTACAGCCAATCCCACAAAACAAACATTTTGTTACTAAATTTCTACTTAAATACCTTTTTCTAAAGACCTTTTCTGCCATATTTTTTGGTATATAACTCGTCAGGTAAATGTAAATAAGCAAAAATGGTTCGTTCTTTGTGATTCTCACAAAATCCAACGATTGAATTTTCGTAGGTAAACTTAGCTAAGGAGATCTACCGTGTTTTACAGTCGTCGGATTAAATTACTTACTTATACTAAAAACCTAATGAGAATTAAAGCGTGGACTTATTTCAGTTTAACATAAATGAGTATGCTAGTTTGCAAACAGTAGCGTTTCTTGTACCTTCTACCTTCTTTTGTGTGTCAACTGTCAAAACAAACTTTCTTTTAAGTACGACCAATTTGTTTTCAGTTATTTTACCTGAAAATTAATTTTTTATTTCTTTGTAAAACCAGAATCCCGAAAATCATTGAATATCATCGGGATTTTGGGTCTCGCGCTTTTGGTTTTTCGGCGTTTTGTGTTTCGGGATTTTGGGTCGCGGACATTTATAGTCGGGATTTTGTGCATCGGGATTTCATGGGAATAGCTTTATTCAACTCTTGACTTCGGTATACACTTATTTGTCTATTTGACTGTAAATTTAACTAAGCTATAGTTATTTATAATTTTGGTATCCCTGCCAAGCTCAGAAGTTGTACAGAATAACGATAAAGAAAACTAGCTGCTGCTGCTCCACGATATGCAGGCTGTTTGATGAATAATGAACCAATAACTAATTCCACTGATGGCGTGAGTTGACAGTAAACCGTGAGCAAGGATGAAAGCCTGGGGGTAAGACCAGTCTCATATGAGCTACCTCTGACGCCTTTGGCGTGGGTCTGCTATATATATTCAGGCTATATTTTGTTTCAAGGGAGTAAAAGGGACATTGGTAACAGCTGGTTCTACTGCTGTATTTTTTCTCCCCGTGGTAGCCGCGTACTGGTCTCGTCAATTCATTTACGAGTGGCTAACCTTATAAGCTCGAGCGTTGAGCACGAAGGGCCCTACTAATAATCATTTTTAATCTTCACACTTACGTATTTTGTAGGTCAAACTGGGTAATTTTATATGGAAATATAAATATGTAATATAAATATACAAATATCATTGAATTGAATTGAATTGAGCCCCTAAGCACAATTAGCGAAGGCCCTACATTCCTACAAAGCAGATATAAACTTCAAGTGCGGTGGCATGGGCCGGCCAACCGTCTGAGATTTTGTCTTTCTCGTATCCTTCAATCTTTCGAGAAGTCCTATCCGGCCAGCAGTGGCATCGATGCACCCATCACAAATACCTCAATTGATGTGGACCAACGAAAAGAACTGAAAAGAAGGACGACAGCAGTTCGTAAGTTGTACGAGCAAAAAAAAGAATTAAGATCATCGGCTTCTCCAGAAAAAAATAAAAATATAGCTAAAAATGAAGAAGCGGGAAATGTGAGAAGAATTTTTACCAATATCTTGCACCTTGCAAGCGAACAAGAACCGAACAGAGACCTGTAGAAACGAACAAGGAAACCTTGTAGCACAGTCACAGTCAGTGAAAAAAAAAAAAAACATTTCATCGGACTGCTAAACGCCGAAGACAATACAAATTCCACTGTCAGAGAGATCTAACTGTTCAACCTCGATGAAGAAGGACTCGGTGGAGACCATACGTCAACCCACGTCAAAGATTTAGGCAGAATACCTTGTTAACGGGGTCTCGGCATCGTTTACAAGAAAGGAGACCATCTAAATTACTTCAAATATACTGAGATCAGACCCTGTCTGCTGTACCCTGTGAACGTCTCAAACTATCTACTCGTCGACAACATGTTTGTTCGCTACCACTTCGGTTCTAGGTCCGGTAAATCGACAGCTAACCCAATAGAGAACGTTTGCGCAATTCACAATTCGGCGTTGAACGCGAGCGTGCGTTGATTCGCTTTGACGATTAATTTTAATTGAAATTAATCCAAGCTTTACGATTTTAAATGGCAACAATTTTGCTTTGAAGCGAATGCGCGTTGAGAGGGTCAAGTATGACAGACTAAAAGTTCTGGTTTTGAGCTAAAAACCCAACTTCAGAGCAGAATTAAAATTTCAGGTCACTTCCCTTTTTTCTGTGCCTGTAATTTATACGCACAAATTGAAAAAGGATTCTCCAATATATAAGAAAATAATATATAACAATATATCAAAGCAAAAAAAAACCGAAATGCGTATATAAGAACCTTGATTAAAATTTTTTCCACAAAAAATCCAAGGAAATCAGTAGTTGCTCCATAAAAAAAATTAACGTATTCGTCCCTTCCACACACTGAAGGCTCTTTAAAACTTGTGTGCTCTATGCCGCTCCAACTATGAACGGCACAGTCTATGACCTCAAGTTTGGTTGAAGGTATACCCCTTAGGGTAGCCGGCAGTGCCAAATATCTGGGTATAGTTTTAGATAGGAAGCTTAATTGGAAATTAAACGTCAATGAAGAGTAAAAAAAAGCTGAAAATGCTTTTTACGGTTGCAACTCAATCCTCGACAAAAGGTGGGGACCAAACTCCAAAATAATTATGTGGATATACATGGATATACACAACTCAATCAAATTACCTGGCCACAGTAGTGTCTTTCATGCGGAGGTTCTGGCAATCGCCGAAGCTACCCATATGGTGTTATTGTTAGCAATGCCAAATAATGATATTACCATATTTATTGACAGCCAGGCGGCTTTAAAAGCAGTACCTGCTGCCGCGAAGAGCTTGAGGTTCTTTGCTCGCAGCACACTACGCGTCTCTGCTGGGTCCCTGGAAACAGGAACAAAACCAGCAATGAGATGGGTGATGAATTGGCAAGAAGTGGTTCAAGATCGGGTTCAATCAAACCACCAGTCTGTAATCTCAGAGAGTGGAAAATAAGAGCCGGATGAAAGCCAGCAACAGGTGTAAAGAACTAACTACCTGCGAAATACCACGGAAGCTATGGCCGGAATACAATCCAAGTCGGACTAACTTATGCGGTTTGATAGAACGTCGATGTATAAACTGGTAAGGGCCCTAACGCGTCACAACTTCCTAAGATACACAATGAAACTGAAACTCAAGAATGACGATATGTGCAGGGGTTTCGGTGACGAGGAGGAACACGAGGACACACCTCACTTCCTCTGTCAATGCCCAAGTCTCTGTCACTTGGGGAATAGAACACTTTTAAGATATTACTTCAATGACATACATGAACTTTCAGATATCTCTTTATCTTCTTTATTTTATCTTTACAGGTTCATAAATACACCAGGATGGCTGGACAAGGTCGAGTAGGGAATGAAACTATCACCAACAACATCGGCTAAACCCCAACAAGGACATTACAATGGGTCCACAATGACCCAAGTGGGATGCGGCAGGACTCGTTGTCGGTCCGAGCCGTGAATGGAAAACAAAGCAAAAGTAGATAAATACAATACAAGAATACAGTAGAAACTCGATGAACCGGGATTCGTTTAACCGGTACATTCTATTAAGAGCATGTTTTTTTTTTTCTTTATTTATTTATTTTCTGTTAATTTCCAACTAGTAACTCTACTAACGGCATAATATACTCAATTATCCGTAATAGAAACAAAACATTTCGCGTATGTATCTGTTTGATGTTCCTCTTAAATGTTTGAATTTTGTATTTACTAGTTCTTTGTCATAACGTTGTAGTTTGTTTCATCCTTAAATTGATTTTTTTTAAATGAATTGTTGTGTTTATTGATGAATATAATATGAATATTATGGGCTCGGTCCCAGACATTCCGGTTAATCGAGTTTCGACTGTACATATGAAAAATAAAGCAAACACGAAAAAGGCCAAAAGTGAATACAATAATCAAATGGCAATTCGCGGACCATCCGAGTTTACCTACCCATCGCACTTTTCATCAATATTTACAATATTTACGATCTAAAGTCGATTCAAAGCCTAAAGTTGTATTTTGTGTGGCAGCATATGAACGCGTTGTTTCTACACAATCTGTCAACGTAAGCGCGCCTCAACGCGACATTGTTATTTGGGCATAAAGATCGGAATCAATTTCGTGTATTCGATTTAGTTAGTAGATATTCATTGTTTTGACAATTTGAATAAACAGAAACTACGTAACGACCATTTTAGTTTGTGCGCTCAGGGTACATCCAGGCCAGACAAATCTAGTCCGCGTCAGAATGTTCCATAGAATTGTCACTTTTGCAGAAATTGCGCGTTTTATTCGTACCGATCTGATTAAAAGGTGACAAAAATTGGATTTATTCATATGAAACTTTTCGTAATCAGATTTCAGATTCCAATCGTTATTTTTATTGCTGGTATTGAAATCTAAAAGAACAATTTCCTCGATTCTAATTCTATAATTAAAAAAACCTATCTAGATCAAAAAAAGTGGGTCCTTTCCGCCGATTTGCCATATCTTCTTTGAAAGATAAGTTTAACTATATTTAAAACTGAAATAAAAAATAGGTTTACGTTACGCACAACTTTTCATTCGATGTTGCCAATGCCTTTTAATGTAACTCATTACTGCAGTGGATTAAGCCATAAAAGAGCATGCAATTCTTGCCAATAAACAATATGCATGGAAATAAAACATTGTACAAATAAATAAATAAAGAAATATAATATAAATGTATATTTACATTGTTTCCATTAGGATCCGATTGTGCAATTAATGACCGCTGCTGTTGATTCGGGATATTGCTAAATTCGTGTTGAATTTGATCTCGCTCATGCGTTTGAGATTGTTGCCTAAGTAGTTGTTCACCACTAACCATACCGTTGTCGAAGGCTCAAGAATAATAAGTTTATATGCGCTTTTTTTTTTCAAATATAAAACAAAATGTTCAAGTTTGTAACCACTTATTGCACAATAGTGATGCTAAATTTACACAATTGAATTGAATTTATGATAGATTAAGTTTAATTTTGTCCGCCATTTACGCACTTTCCACAATATATTTATATTTTTAAAATTTTTTATGGAATATATTATGTTATTGTCCAGTAGTAACTTCTATATTTCTCTATGTTGTAAAACGATGTGTATTCGCTCTAATGTATACATATCTGTCAAAAAAAAATCCAAATAATAAGAACGTCATTCATTTTATACTTAGTCTTTTCGCCAACCGGCTGGTAGCTTATTTCGAGTAAATAATAAAAACGCATAAGAGAACGGATCGAAAATAATATCATCACCGAAGAGGAAGGCATCGCTGGTGAGGTTTTTCTTACAAAATTTTCAAGTGTGAACTTAAAAATTATTATTTGTAAAGCCATTCGAAAGCAGAAAAAAAACCCACAGTAGATAGAGCATTTTGCAAGTAAATGGAACTGATTTAACAAAACCAATAACAGGAAAGTTTGCAGATAAACGGTTTTTCAACAGGGACGCTACAAAAGTAGAGCGACAGGGACAGCAAACGACGCCGAATTTCTGGACGCTCTTTTGATATTTTTCTTCGGTAAGGTTTGCCATTTCATGATGGAAAGATATACGAGCCAACGAGTCGAAATTATTAAAATTTATTACCGAAATTCGGTGTCAGCGGCCTCAACGTTAAGAGCGCTACGTTCTTCAGCGATGAGGCTCATTTCTGGCTGAATGGCTTCGTCAATAAACGAAATATGCGGTATTGGTCAGACAGCAATCCACACGTACTCCATGAGTCATCATTGCATCCCGAAAAAATTACGGTTTGGTGTGGTTTATGGGCCGGCGGCGTCATTGGGCCGTACTTCTTCCGTGATGATCAAGACCGGCACGTTACTGTGAATGGGAATCGCTACCGTTCAATGATAACCGAAAATTGTTGGCCCCAATTGGATGATATGGACTTGGAGGACATGTGGTTCCAACAGGACGGCGCCACAAGCCACACAGCGAATGTCACAATCAATTTATTGGAAACCAAGTTTGGAGAACGTGTTATCTTACGAAATGGTAATGTTGCTTAGCCGCCTCGGTCGTGCGATTTGACGCCGTTAGACTATTTCCTGTGGGGCTATGTCAAGTCTATGGTCTATGCCAACAAGCCAGCGACGAATGATAAACTTCGTACGAATATCGAACGTGAAATTGCTGCAGTATTGGCCGATTTATGCTTGAAAACCGTCGAAAATTGCGTTCAGCGTCAGGACTTCTGCAAGCGTGCCCGCGGTTCCATACATAATGGCATCGAACGTACTTTCACAGGAATAAAGAATTTCATTGATATCCAAAACCGTTTTTGTTTTATTTAAAAAAAACTTTTGTAGCGCTCTTATTGAAAAACCCTTTATAAACAAAATGAACAGGAGCTATACAAAACAGATATATTTGGATATATTTATATTTGTATTTATTGTTTGCGATTCATGTAATTCTTGTTTGGGATGTGTAGCGTCTGAGTGTACATCATTTATAGGTATGTCTCTCCGTCTGAAGCACAGTTGCGTTATCAAAGTTCACTTGGATGGAGTGCTTGGCCAGTGCCGACGGAAATGCCATTTCCACAAACAACATTTAAACATCAAAATGGTTAAGAACTCTACCTGTTTTTTTTTTTTTTTTTTTTTGTGTCTACTGTGTTTTTTTGTTTCTGTTTTCGAATGACTTTGCAAATTAAAAACCTCATCTTAGAAATATTTAAGCTCACACTTGCCAATTTCGTAAGAAAAAACTAACCATTGCGAGTTCTTAAAATTGAAGGTCCGCATTTAAAATTCTTACTATTCGAAAGTGCCTACAAGCCGGGAAAATGTTATGTCATGAACTCAAAACGCACTGTTTACATATTAAGCAATCATACGTTTACTCATAATTTCGTGTTGGACCACCAAATGTTATCACTATTAATAAGTATTTTTTCTTTGAACATTATTTGCTTATATTCCTTTTTTTATATTCAAATTAACTATATTATATATTTCAGCTTAAATTTTCTAGTTAACCTTAATCAGATACGCACTCAAAAAATATGAAAGTTATTTGTAAGGAGAGGGATTTAATGGTGCGCCAATAATATTTGATCACTTATTACTAATTTTGTTGGTTGTTCATTTCACAATTTTGTTTACTCAGACTTGATTTGAGTTAAGTATATGTACAACAATTTAAAAACAGTTTTATTCAATAATGGAGGCTATTTGTGTTTTTGTATTAGTTAGGATAGATTTGCTTATATCTGGCCTAGAAAGAAAGAGAAAAAAAAAATATTTATTTTACACCAGAATGTATTTGCGTTTACAAATATTTTAGGATAATAAAAAAAGTTATAATAATGTTATTTATCACATTGCGCAACAGTAATAAATTACAGATATGCTAATGGAACATAAAAACGTCACTTGCTCTTTTTTTTTTTTTTTGATATTCGTGCGTTGGAATATGTGCAGCTTTCGACCCTTTTCTAAGCGTTTTCTATTTTCTGGTTAAATTTTATAGTATTCACATTCCAATGCAATGCGTCTCTTTGCTGTTGAAAAATTGCACGAAAACGTAAAAACGCTCCTCTAACTGTCAAACCCACACGCAATTGTATTTGCAGTTCTTCATTTGTGGTATTGGATTGGGGTTCTTCAGATTTGCTTTCGTCACTTGCTCTATTTTTTGTTGATATTCGTGCGATTTGAATATGTGTAGTCATCGACACTTTTCTAAGGGATTTCCATTCACTGGTTAAATTTTGTTTTAAAACATTAGAAATATCCGTCCCGATTGATTTATAAATAGGTATTTATATATAAATAATATGCAAAAATAGATTCACCCGATGCAATGCCTTTCTTTGCTGGAGAAAAAATTCACTAAAATGTAAACAAACTCCACCAGTTGTCAAACTCAAACGCACTTACATTGGTAAATCTGTGCCTTGCTTTTGTGCGGTTTTTTCCGCAATGGCGATGTCGGAAAGGGTTCACGAATAGGTGGATTCTATAAATGTGTGAGTGTTGTGTCCTTTGTTCCCTTTTATTAGTTGGAAAATTCACGTTTTAGGACTATTCACATGAGAGCCAATTGCGAACGATTTGCGAACAAGCGAATATTTTTGAAACTGCAATCACTTCAATCATTTTTCAAGGTTTAATTTGATAGAATTTTTTCATTCGTGGGCTTGTGGATCGCGACTGTTTTATGTACCTATATTGAGAATAAAGCGTGACAGTTTGTTGCAAGTATTTTCTATTGCTGTAATAATTGTAAATTGAGCTATTTAAATCAATTGAGAACCCGTTTTTTTTTTTAGATTAGATGTTAGAGTAATTTAATTTTATGCTTTGGCTTTGGTGGTAGTATAGAAATCAATTTTCAATTCATAATTACAATTAATTTCATTCGCAATTCGCGCTCATGTAAATAGTCCTTAAAAAAGTTTTCAAAAACTGTTAAACTGAATATGTTTAAAATAACTCAATAACAAGCAACTCTGAATAAGAAGTGAGCTCAATTGTATCGTGCAAGTCGTAAAAACAAGAAATTACTAAATCATAAATTGATTTGAAGAAATAGTGGTATCAGCTAATAGTGTAAGTTTTTTTCACAACAGCAGCCCGAGTGCACCAGCTTTGTACAGTATTTCGATTTTCCCGAGACCTGTGATTGTTTGTGGTGAGAAAGAATGTAGAATCACAGTGATTTGTTTTGGCTATCAGGTATATGACCTATTATTTCTACAACAGCTGACTGCGGGTAAAATCTGAACTGAAAGCTCAAGTAAGGGCTGAAGATAAATTCTGTTGAATATGTTGCATACTTTTGGGGTATCAGTAAATCGAAAACCTGTTACCTATTTTATTTTTAATATTATTGCATCCTGGTGGGAGCTTAGTATTTGTGTATCTATAGAGCACTTAATGACTGGCAAGAAAAAAAAGCTGCGATCTCCAATTGGGAATGATTCTGCCAAACCAATGGCAAATGTGCTGACCAGTAAAACGAAAATCGCGGAAACGTCACCGGAGTACCCCACGACAAGTATATATACGGGTAATGAGAAAGCAGTCGGAAACATGTCGGTATCAGATCTGAAGTCCTTTATGGAGAATACTATGGCAGCTATTTTGGATGTTAAACTACAAAATGTAGCCACGAAAGCAGATATGGAGATGGTCAGCGAGGAAATACAATCATTACAACATAGCAACAGTGCCCTGCAAATGGAGGCTTGATCCGGGTTGTTAGAAAAACAGGTGGAGTTACTCCAAAGAAAAGCAAACGAGAGAAACATAATCTTGCACTTTCCAACACAAGAAGGTTCAAATGGGGTGGAAAAGGCGAAATCTTTATGTTTAGAATTATTGGAAACAAACAACAATACTAAATTTACATCAGCACGAGAGATTAAAGGGAACGGGAAAATAGCAAATGTCATCGTTGAGATGAAGGACAGAGAAGATGCAGTTCTAGTATTAAAAGGTAAAAGCCAAGGCAAAGATCCAGCGTTCTGGAGTTTCTATTCACAGAGACTACCCACTGGCAGCAAGGAAAAGAAGGAGACAATTACAAAAGCTAAGAGCACAGGTCACTGCTTAAATAGTCAACGTCAACACACAAATTCGAGGAGAGTCTCTTAAAATAAATAAAAAAATATTTTATTTCGATGATAATAAGCTGATCTGTGATGGCGAAAACGGTTAGAGGGTGCTGCGAAAGATGTTGACGTTTTGAATAACCTAGGTTCAGATGGGAGTCTAATATCAGCTAACCAGGTAGCTGGTTTTTAATTATATTGCCGTCTGCCACGAAAAGAAGAAAAAAAAATAAAAGAAAAATGTCAAGTTAATACTAAGAATAAGATATTTAAAATACTGTCATTTAATGTATTAGGATTAGAAAATATGGACTTTTATGAATATTTTAATAAATTTGAAATTGTTTTCTTGAATGAACATTTGTTGACGAAGGTAGTAATAAGGATTGTGAGGGAAATTTTGTTAACTAGGAGTTCAAGTGGATACCTGTACAAGAGTTAACGCTAAGGGTAGAGCAAGTGGAGGTTTTAAAAGAAACTTCGGATTTAAAAGAAACCTTGAAAACATCAGCTATGTACTTAGAACGGAGAATGGTGTGACGTACGTGGATTTATATCTTCGTAACTTGAGTCTGCGAATACTTCCGATATATGTAAATTGCAACAACTGGAATTCGGATTTCGGAAGGCTAAATGATTTTATGCTGTGGAATCTTAACCCAAATATACTTCTATTAGGAGATCTCAATGCGAGAGTGGGTAAAGAAGGAGGGAACGAGAACAGTCAGTCAGGAGTTGATCGCCGGTCGAAGGATGAGGTCTGCAATCGCAGAGGCATTAAACTGTTGGAGTTATGTGATTCTTACGGACTTCGTATCCTTAATCGAACTAGTCGGTCTGATCGTGTTTGTGGTTTCACATTTGTGAGTCAGCGAGGTGCTTCGGTCATGGACTGATCGGGGGCAATTGGAGTCGTTACATAAAAGACTTTGAGGTAGGACAGATGCCATACTCCGATCATTTCCCAGTTGTGGTTTCATTCGGACTGCATATAAACGAAGACGAGGGGAACAGAACGAACGTTTCCCCCAAAGCTACAATGGAAGAATTCCAAAGCGTTTAGCTATCAAAGACAGCAGGATATATTTCTTCAGGGGCAAAATGTTACTGATCTTGATCGAATAGAAGAAATCATCAATGAACAACATTGATGATTTTCCAAAGAAGTTTTGTCTGGAAGCAAATGTGAAGTATAAAGCGCTATGTAAACTTAAAATTGCTTTGAGGCGGAAGCGAGACAAGTCGCAAGATATACAAGCTCAAAGGAATTTTGAAAAACGTGAGCAAGGCTAAATGAGAAAAAATTCATCGTCAATCAAAAACTCAGTTCGGACGATCTCGCAACGTACTTTAGAGAGCTGCTGAGTCCAACAGCTAATGTATGTCCCTTTCAGTTTGCCGCACCTTCCTACGAGAACGAAATCTTAGATGTACAAATCAAGACGAACGAAATACTTGAAGCTCTAAGCCGACTCAAAGATGGGAAAGCTGCAGGTTCCGATCGAAATCCTGTAGAGTTCTATAAGTATGGCAAAAGAATTGATAAATAAACTTTGCATTGTTTTTAATACAATTTTGGGGTAATCCCGCATAAATTTATAAAAGCTTTGATATTGCCAATTCATAAAAAAGGATGCACATGCGACCCATCTAATTATCGTGGAATTTCATTCCTGAATTCGTCGTATAAAATCTTCACTACCATTTTACAGAAACGGCTAATATCGTGGATTGCTACAAGCTTTTATCTGAAAATCAGGTGGGTTTTAGATCCGGATATTCAACAATAGATCACGTATTCGTGTTAAGGAGCATTGCAGTCATTTCTTCGGAGAAATCAAAAAATTTATGTATTTTTTATAGATTTCAAGGCAGCGTTTGATTCTATAGACCGCGATGCTTTAATCTACAAGCTGAGTTGTATGGGAATGTCGAGTAAGTCCGGTAAAGTTTTTTGAAACCTGTACAGGGATACACAAGTAGCGGTATGGAATGGCCATGAAGTTTCGGAATGGTTTGGAACCAAATCGGGAGTGAGGCAAGGATGTTTGCTGAGCCCTAGCTTTTTTACCCTTTTGTGATTGAGGATTTAATTGACTCCATTCCTGGAGGTATTGCGTATGCAGGACAGTTGATTAAAGCCTTGCTATTTGCGGATGATGTGGTACTGTTTGCGTACACACCTGAGTCCCTGCAACTAATGATTAACCAGCTTTACCGGTTTTGCAATATCTGGAACCTGGTAGTGAACCTAGATAAGTCAAAAGTACTAATTTTCAAAAAGGGTGGAGGAAGAAATTCAGCAAATGAGAAGTGGTATTTCAACGCGGAGAACATCGAAGTTGTGAAGGAATATAGATATCTGGACGTGTATTTCACCAAGAACTTAGATATGGAGAGACATTTAAAGGAAAAACTTGTAAAGGCAAAAGGTACGATAAGTGCAACATGGAAGAAATACCAACTCTCATCCTTAGATTCTTAAAGGAAACTGGACTGGAGAGAGTGCTATAGGACGAATTTCTTCCGCCAAGGAGAAAGAAGAGTACTAAAACCTCTAGAATGATTTCGAAAGGAATTATACTATGAGGGGAACTCTTTTGAGGGAATAAACCACTCTGAGGCGTAAGCAGGGGGTACAATAGACCAAAAGGTCGCAGTACAATAACCCCTCTCAAATAATAATAATAATAACATGGAAGAAATATTTTGCTAACAAAGATATCCCGCACAGCAGTAAATACCAAGTTTTTAAGGCAGTTGCAGAAAGTATTTTGTTCTACGCGGCCCAAGTATGGGGATGTAAGCAATATGAAACGGTAGAAAAGTTGCTAAGATATTATATTAAAAGAATATTTCGCCTTCCTTCAAGCACCCCTACCTATATTTTAATGCTGGAAAAAGGTCTTTCTTCACTCTTGGTAACAACATTAAGATTACAGGTGGACTACATTTTAAAACTTTCAAATATGGATAATAATCGACTTCCTAAAGTCGTTCTGGAAACAGTACGAAGTAGGACTGGCTGGTATAGCGGGAACTACATGCACTGAAAAACTATTCTTTACAATCTTATTAAAACTGTCGATACACAACATAGACAGACATGTTTACAGCAGGCATCGGATTCACTGTACAGGAATATCTACAGTAGACTATGTCATGATCTGCAGCAGAAAAACTACTTCCGAGATGAGTTTACAATAGACGTAATATCGATACTGTTCAGTCAGCATCTCGTCAAGTGCGGTCGTGTTTTTTTGCTTTCCTCTATAATGTCGAGTAATAAATGCTTTAAATGCCAAAATTCTCTTTTACAAGAAGGAAAAGCTATAAAGTGTAGTTTATACTGCGGAAAATTATTTCATAGACTGTGCTTGAATCTATCCGATGAAGTAATTAATTGCATTTTAAAGACAAACTCGAACGTTTCATATCGATGTGATGATTGTGTTAATTTGCCCATCATGTGCTTGCTCTCTAAAGTCAATGAACTCTTGCCTGTTGTTGATGTACTATGCAAAAAAGTTGACCTATTGGACTCTAAATTGAAAGACATCAAAAGTAATACAGCCTTAGAAAAAGTGGAAGACAATGCAATGGGTGCACTGACCTCTATTCAAAATACCGATATGCATAATGGTGACGATGACGCTTGTGCTTACGCTTGTGCTGAAGCCAATGCTGTGGCCGCTGCTGCTGCTGCTGGAAAACCGAATTACGAATCGATGACAAAAGGGAAACGAAAAATATGTTCCCCACACGCATCTGTTTCCGTTCCTGACCACACAGTTGTTGTAGTTGGTAACAACAAAGAGGTGTTTGCTGAGAGGCCGATAGAAGATGGAAATGATGCTGTTGCTGCTCCTGGTGTTGTTGTTGGATCTACTATGCACCGAAGAATAGAGAAAAAAACAAATTCAATTCGTGTTGTTGGTATGGATTGCACTGGCGATACAAATGCTGATATTGCTGTAATAAATCCTTATAAATGGTTGCATATCTCGAAATTCAAAGCTTTAACAAGTGAAGAATCAATTAAGAAATATGTTGCTGCTAAAATTAATTGCGATGAAGATGATATACAATGTTTTAAGTTGGTAAAAAGGGGGACAGATCTCAACAATTTGGCTTGTTTCATTTAAAATTGGTTTCCCTGCTCATTTGTTTGATCTTGCTTTGGTTCCATTGAATTGGCCCAAAAATGTATTGGTAAGGCAGTTTACTCACCTTCCAAAAAACGAACAACCAAAAACAAACGGGCAAATGAATATGATACCGGATCAAGCAAATGTACAAACTTAAATAACTCAAATAAAATTCATTCTATTAATGTTTATTATCAAAATGCTGGTGGACTTCGAACAAAAACCAATGAATTGTTTATTTCGAGTTCTATGTATGAATATGAAGTGATTATTATAACAGAAACATGGTTAAATTCTAGTTATATATCTTCTGAGATTTTTGCTTGTAATTATAGTGTGTATCGCTTGGATAGAATTTATACAGAAGAGGTGGAGGAGTTTTAATTGCTGTAAAAAATGTTTACCCAAGTAAACTCGTAACATTACCTAGGATAGGAGAAAAAATAGAGCAAATGTGTGTAAACGTAAGTTTTTATGGAAAAGAAATTTTGTTTATAGTAAGCTATATACCTCCAAATAGCTCAATGGATATATATGAAAACCATATTTATAATATAGAAAACATTGTTTGTAATCTATTGGATAGTCAGTACCCATTTATTGTTGGGGATTTTAATCTAGGAAACGTATTATGGAATTATTCTAATGAAGATAAGTGTCTTATTCCTTATAATATGAAAAAAGATTATGAGTATACTTTTATTGATTCAATGTTGTCTATGGATATTTTTCAAGTAAATCATGTTCATAATTCTTTAAATAGATTGTTAGACTTAATTTTTATAAATAATATTAATTTTGAAATTATTCAAGTTCAATTTCCATTGCTAAGTAACTCATTTCATCATGTTGCAATATGCTCAATTTTAAAATTCGAAAACTGTGTCAAAAACTCTTTACTTTTAGCAAACGATGATGTTTTTGATTTTAACAAAGGAGATTTCATTGCACTCAATAATTACATTGCATCTATTGACTGGGCGCATGTTCTTCCTGATTTATCTGTACACGGTGCGTACAACAAATTCGTGGACATTTTATCTATCGGGTTTAATCTATATATTCCAAAAAAAAAGTCTTGGAAATCATTCAAAACTCCTTGGTCTAATAAACGTTTGGTTAAATTAAAAAATGTAAAAAATAAAGCCTTTAAAAAATTCAGAAAATCAAATTCCGAAGCTGACAAAAATCTTTTTTGTCAGTTTCGAAAGGAATATGATTTTCTGAACAAATACTTGCACCGTCAATATGTACTGAATATTCAAGCCCGCATTTCAAGTAATCCAAGGGCTTTTTGGACTTTTTTGAATAGTAAAAAACGATCTGCATTTCTTCAGGAAAATATGGAATTCAATGGTCAAACATCAAATGACATACAAAGTTCGTGCGAACTTTTTGCAAAATTCTTTAAGTCAGTTTATGTTGACCATTCCGTATTAAATATCGATCAAACAGAAAGCTATTCGACCAATAATTCTAATTCTAATATTTCAACTCTTCATCTTTTTGAAGCCGATATCCTTAATGGTATTTCTAAATTAAAATCTAGCTTGAATCCTGGCCCTGACAAAATTCCATCTTTTGTTTTAAGGCAATGTAAATTCTCGTTAGCTTTTCCGCTTCTGATTATTTTTAATAAATCTCTTTCTAGTGGTCTTTTTCTAAATCAATGGAAATTCTCATATGTAAGTCCTATTTACAAATCAGGTGCAAAGAATTTAGTATCTAATTATCGTGCAATTTCTAAGATCTCTGCAATCCCTAAATTGTTTGAGCTTATAGTTAAAGATCGTCTATTTTTCAATATAAAAGAACACATTTGTGATGAACAGCATGGATTCATGTCAGGTAAATCTACTTCGACAAATCTAATGCTTTACTGTAAATATGTCACTGATTCTTTTGAATCTGGTCACCAGGTTGACACTATCTACACAGATTTTGTCAAAGCTTTCGACTCAATTTGTCATAAAATCCTTATAGCTAAACTTAAAGCTTTTGGTATTCATGGTTTGCTCTTGAAATGGATATCCAGCTACCTCCATGACAGAACACAATGTGTGAAATTAGGAAATTTTTGCTCTGATACCATAAAAGTCTCATCGGGAGTTCCTCAAGGAAGTCACCTCGGACCACTTCTATTTAACATTTTCGTTAATGATATTCCATGTTTTCTTAAAAATGCCCTATGTTTGATGTATGCTGATGACATAAAAATATATCTATGCATAAAACATAGAATTGATCAAGAAAATCTTCAAAATGATTTAAATGTTTTATCCGTTTGGTGTGAAAAAAATATTCTTCCTTTGAATATTAAAAAATGTTATGTCTTTACGGCACATCGTACTTTAGATCCAATGATACACAACTACCAAATTATCAACCAGATTCTTGATCGCAAATCTGAGATTCGTGATCTTGGAGTCAATTTTGATCCGAAGTTGTCATTTTCGTTACATGTAGACTATATTATAGCCAGGGCAAATTCAATGCTTGGTTTCGTTAAGCGAAACTGCAATGAATTCTCCAACCCTTACGCTTTAAAATCAGTTTACATGTCTTTAGTTCGTCCAATTCTTGAGTATTGTTCAATTGTATGGTGTCCTTCTTCCTCTATTGGGATAACACGTATTGAAAGAGTCCAAAAAGCGTTTACAAGATTTGTAGTCAGGCAGCTAAGGTGGAGAATTGATTCCCCTTCATATGCATCTAGATGTGCCTTAATTGGTCTTGATTTATTAGAAAAAAGACGGTCTATTCAGTGCATATTGTTTGTTCATGATGTATTTTCATATCGTATTAAGTGTCCACAAATTCTTACCTACTTTGAAATCTATATTCCAGAGAGGAAATTGCGCCTACGTCATTTTTTTAATAATCCGAAACATAGATTCAATTATGGATGCAATGAATCTTTTTCTAAATGTATAAAACTTTTCAATTCTATATGTAATGAACTGGATCTCTCAGTAAACAGAATAGAATTTAAAATTAAATTACAAAATATTGTACATTAGCCTAAATTATCTATACCTATAATATACATATTATGAATTGTTAGTAATCTGTAAGATTTTATATCCGTAGATGAATAAATTACATTAAATAAATAAATACGCGGAGAACTTCTCCCTCTAAACTACATTCCTCACCGGGATGAATTACCTCTCGTTGGTGGGTTGTATAACCTAGAGGAAAGGGAGGATATTGTGCACTTTTTAGGTAAGTGTCCTGTTTTGAAAGAGACAAGAAGATCCATCTTCGTTAGCGATTTCTTATCGGATGCTCAATGCATCGCAAAATTAAATGACGTTAGATCATTACTGCAAAATAGCTCTGGCGTATCGTGAACGGATTATCAACGGAAATTTCTAGATCCGATTTGTGTTTTATAAGTTTATATAAGTATACTTTTTAAAACTAAATTTAACTAATTTAAAAATAAATATAAAAATTAGTTGATATAATTTATGAACAATACTCAATTAGTTTTTATATATTTATAAATAAAATTCAAAGCTAAAAGGTTTTCATTTTAAAATTTGACATTTGAAACCGAATTGCATCTACTGTTTCGTATAAGTAGTGTCTAGCTCATCCGCAGAACAATCTTAAGGACATCTAATTCTAAAGTGATTTGGTTGTTTTGGTTTTATTTACAAAAGAACATTTGTGTGTGAATGATCTACAGTCTATATTGTATTGTAAAACTTAAACTAAATTGTATAACCTTTCTCTTACAATCAGGGAGATTGTTGCAAAATTCTTAAAAGTAGCAAAAGAGCGGTGACAGAAAAGAGTGTCATTTCTAAAGTTACTCTGCAATGTAGAAATTTTAGCTCAATATTTAACAATTATTGACTACCCTAACACTATAAACGTGTTTTGATAGACAACAGTTAGACAGCGTTAAATTTTATAGAAATTCAATTGGAAATCAAAGGGTTTCTAAATTGAAAACGACGTAAGTTATGATTTAAACTTTGCGTGCTTTGATGTACATTTCTTTATTCCCCTTTGGGTTAGCATAGCGTATTTATACGTTCCGATTTATGTCGGTCAGGTGCCTTGATTGGAAAACAAAGCAAACGCAGGAGAATATAAAAGAAGCTAAAACCAAAATAGTTTGCATCGAAGTTTAACGACTAGTGTCTCACAGGTGTTTGAAACGTCGAACGAAAACTATTTGGTCTTCGGTGTGAATGCATCGACGAGTTTTCCACGAAGACACGGTTTTCGGCTCTGTGATTAAAAAAAATGAAAACAAAATTTTTTCAATGGCTAGCGCGTACGCGACAAACTTAAAAATCCGCAGTTTGAACGAAATCCGGGCAGCCGTTTGGAAGGACGGACAGAATTTTGCGACCCAATTTTTCGAGTTCCTCTATTATGGTAATGTCAGAATTGATTAAAATCTCGAATTCGAAATTTTGAACCAAAACAATACCTTTTTCTTACTACGACAATATTTATTCTTGAACTGTTTCGCTGAAAACTGAGTAACAAGTATTTGTGCGAATGAAATTAAACATTACCAAGCATGTTAATTATTTAAGAAATAAAAAATGAAATATTTCAGATATGTGCATTTTTTTAATAGCGTTTTTTGCAGTGAAATTATTATTTTAAAAACATTGTAGATCACCGAAATAATCTAACAAACAGGGACCCATCCCCCTTGTGGTACTACTCTCGAAGTAGTCTTGACTACGTTTAGGAGTTTGATAAATGGGCCGGTGCAACATTGATGACAGAACAGAGACTTCCTGCGATGCTGAATTCCGGAGGTAAACCAGACTTATTTGACATTTGTGAACTAGACAGCTGCAGTATAAACCAGACAAGCAATGGAGAGCGTGGAATAATAATCTCAACAACGAAGATTTGAGTCGAAAATCATCATGAGCGACGAGGCGCATTTCCACTTAAGCAGTTACGTCAATAAGCTAAATCTTTCCTTCTGTGTCACCGAAAATCCGCGTGTGATGCACGAGACATTACATCAAAGCCACTTAGTGGTGCGGCGTTCACGCGTGAGGAGTGATTGGGACCCGTAGCAGACGCTATAGGCCCATGATAAACGACTTCTTACTACCGGAATTGGAGGAGCAGGCTTGGTGAATATGTGGTTTCAACAAGACGGTGCAACCGCACACACAGCACAAGCCACAATGGATATTGCTATGGTGAACAAGATCGCCCGATTTAGCCAGACTCCTTTCTTTGGAACTACTTGAAGTCGTGGGCTTATGCCAACAAGCATCAGACAATCGGAAACCATAAGCAGATATTCGACAGGAATGCGAACAGTTATAACCGGAAATCTTGCGGAACGTCATGGAAAATGCGATCAGACGGGCATGTGTATCAACACTGGCGGCAGCCACTTGACGGATATCATATTTTTCACTTACTCGTAGTAGAACAAATAAATATTTTCATCACCCACAATCCTTTTTTTTTATTTTGTAAAAAAGTAATTCAAAAACAAAGTTGGATGATTAATTTTGGGCTACCCTGTAGAAGGCAACCGACTTCAAGATATTTAAAACGTCAAACAATAGGGATTTCGCAGCCTTCGTTCTGCTGGAGATCGTTTCTACATAAGCTAATTATGGATTACCAGACCTCTTCGGATCGATGCAAAACTTTTTAGATAAATCTATTCAGGTAGTCGAAGATTTTGTATCAATAGAATCCTTTGCTATAAACGCAGAAGTGCCCCAAGGATCAATGCTTTCCCCACCTCTATTTGTAAAGTGAATTGAATGAATTGGCGTTTGGTAGTCGATTTTCGTAAATTTATTGACATGATTCCCACTAAGGCTGAAACCAACGGATCAAACAAAACCATTATAATCTTGCTGCGCAGTGAATTCTGCACATGTGTTTTGGGCATATGGTTGTTAAAAATCCATGCCATTTTATACGACCAGCACACACCGAATGCAACAAAACTGTTTTGAACAGGCGTCGTTGTCGATAATTGCACACCTTCTTATGGCGCAACACACAAGAAACACAAGCGAAGCATAAAAAAACCGCTCAAGTGTTACTCGCGCGAATTGATGAATTCACAAATTATAGATATATTTTTAACAGTAGGAGTTTTTGGAATAGTGGTAATTGAGTTGTTTTTAAAGGTGCCGATGATGGAGTTTGCCAGAGAGCATTGTCTTAGTCCCAGAATGTATTTGATGTCAATAATTGTGTTGCATATCGTGCAGTGTTGGGTTTTCTTTGCGAAGGAGGTGTTGATGCGTGGTGGAGGTGTGGCCTATCCGAAGTCTTACTAAGATAAGGACGTCGTGTAGATAGACTGGGTGCGATTTGTATTTATGCTGGAGTAGTGGTGCACATAATGTTCTCCATTGGTCTTGTCTATTTTTTAAGTTTATATTTCGTACAGCATTATCTAGGTTTTTTTTGGAGAACGAGTCGAACAGGAGTGGCATTTTGTGAGCGGAAGTAGCAGCACTGTCGGCAAATTCGTTGCCTTGTATTCCTGTGTGACTGGGCACCCACATTATTGTAATTTTTTCCGGTGTACGTATAATTATGTTTCTTATTTTGCTTATAATGGTGTTGTTGTAGCTATCGTTAAGAATTGGTTTGATAACTGATATAATACATTTTTGCCTAGACTTTAGAGATGTTTTGCTGGCTTCAAGTATTGCGTCAATTAGTTGCTAAGACACCCCTAGAAACAAAATTTGTCTTGTGGGTTCGGAAAGACGGACAAAAGCGAAACTAGGTTCCGTTTTTCCCTTTGGGTACGGAACCTTAAAAAAAAAACAGAAGAGCATTTTTCGTTGCTTTTTGCATTATTATTTTTTTATTTCGTTGATTTTTGTTTGCACCTTTTTTACTTTTGGATTTATTTAGTGCGTAAATTTGAAACTGAGAAAAATTTTTTTTTTTGTAATTGAGAAAAGCCCTACCTACAATTATGAAGACTAGTCTCGCTTGTGTTTGAAAATCCACCCTCTTTATAGGTATTCGTATGTAATAACAAAAACAATTTTCGATATTTATGTTGTTTTTTAATAAAAAAGCGACATCTAGATATCGAAAAAATACGTCTTTTTGAAAATGCACCTGAATTAAAACTATACAATTGCACACTTTTAGGAGTAAGTTAATTGCATTCCTTTTTGGGTACATAAGGCACTCCATCGAAAATAGGTTCCAATCTTAGATGATTTATATTTGAATACATACCTATCGTAACATAACGGCGACAAATTGAATGTCATGTTGTCAATGTGCTGTTGGTCAATGACAAGTTCCAATGAGAAGTTCCATCTTACAAATGAACGGAAAGTCACAAAAATTCTTAAGGACAACAATTACCCAGATGGTTTCATACGAAATATAATATTAAACCATAAACGCAAAGCTCCACGGGACAAAGGAACAGAGGACACATTGCCGGTTTACAGAAGTGTTGTCTATGTTCCCAGACTCGCCGAGAACTTTAAACAGATGATCATCAACAGTTCCAAGGAGCTTCATATAGCTTTCAAGTCGAATCAGACTCTAGCATCCTCGTTCTCTAAACTAAAACCCAAAATTGAGAAGCAAAAAAGTACTGACGTAGTGTATAAAATCAACTGCCTTGGTAATGACAATGAAAGTTGTAACCTCTGCTACGTCGGTACAACAAAACAGTTCCTGCCCCAAAGAATGTCCAACCACCGGTCGGACATTAAGTCAAAAAACGGTGGAAAAACGGCATTAGCCAACCATTCCATTCAGGCTAACCACAACCCAGACTTTGACAACGCAACTGTGCTCCAGACGGAGAGACATGCCTCGAAACGGTATACTCTCGAGACGCTACACATAATTAACAACAGGAATAACATGAACCGAAAACAGGACATCCAAAATATATCTGCTATATATAGCTCTCTAGTCGACGGAAAAACCTAATACTAGACTAAACTTCAACTGAAGTGTTACACCCTAAGTGTGTCAATATTGTTGTTTATAAATTTGTTTTTTCCTTTTTTTTTGTTTTAATCGTTTTGCTAAAGTTAATATCATTGTTCTTTGTCTTAGCAGTTATAACTTTTTCTAAATATTGTAAGTTCCACGCTATCTCCTCTCTTGCATTTTTTAATAATTATAAATGTTTCGCAATAAAGATACCCTGAAGAAGGCAGCAATCCCTGCCGAAACGTCGGGAAAACAATGAACTAATTGATAGTTTCATTCACACGCCTATGGTCAGTAGTTTCACCCAAAGAAGTCTTTAATCAAGGTCTTTAATCTTTGGATTAAAAAAATCATCCAATAGTTTTCAACGGGTGCCAAACAATGCTTACAAGCCGATGCTCTCCTCTATGTAGAGGCACCACAATCGAGATCTCAATGCAGTTGAAAGATTAAGACAATATAACCTCAAATTGAATGCTTGCAAATGTCATTTCCTAAAATTTGGTTGTACTTGTACCTCAAGAATCGAAATTGGGAGTGTTCCTTTTAACGATTTAGCAAATTCAATATCAGAAGTGCACAGAGAATCGCGATCTCAATAATACATTTAATATCAAAAGTGCACATATGTATCAATATTTGCGGACGATACACTTATTTATGTTGTTAGGGAAAATATAAGTGCCTGTGAATGCTTAACACAAAGACAACTTAATGAAATAAATGCCTGGCTTTGCAAAAATTAGCTCAAACTGAATGTAAACAAGACAAACGATGGAAACGTCAACAATAAAATAGATGGTAAAGTAGTGGAATGTGTGTTGACTATTTCTCGTCAATACATTATGTCAAACAGTGAAAATATAAGAAAATTATATTTTGCTAAAGTGTGAATACAGAAATCCAATACAAGAAATGCTATCAAACCTCGAATGGATTAATGTCGAACAGCGATTGGAATTTCATGTATTCCGTGGCAATAAGTTTAAGTATCTTATGTCGACACAAGATAAATTCGAGTTTTCTACATTACCAAAATCTCTTTTTGATTGGATTTATTTTAGTCCAGGTCCCATTACTCTACAACCATTAAGAGCCGTTATTTGAAGAAAACTCAACAGCTTAATTAAGTTAATTTGGACTGTATTATACAACAGATTTAAAGGCCATAAGATAATTTTGTTTTTGCTCACACTGAAAAATTACCAAAATTGACTACTTTACAAATGAGTTATTAAATAATCTACCAAGCAACCTCAAGCAATAATGATTTATAAGATATGATGTTAACAGTTGTTTATAAATACGATTCCGTATGCTCCATTCGTTAAACATGTTAAAGAAGTGGAAAGTGTATTCAGGTTTAAAAATGTTACATTAGCCGATTTAAAAAATACGATAAAAAATATGAAAATATAAAACGCGATTATCAATTCATGAGCCCTGGTATGTACTTGGAATATTCCAAAATGTTTGGACCAATTCTTTGCAAAATAATTAATGGTTCCCTATTTACTAGCAAATTTCCTGACACCTTGCAAGAATCTATAATAACACCGATTGAAAAAATAGTAAATACAGTGAAATGTGAGGAGTTTAGACCTGTGAACGCTATGCCATTATGTGAAAAGATTTTTGAGAAAGTCGTATTTAAACAATATTGTATGATTACGTTGAATGCTACAGTTTAATAATGGCCTTACAGTCTGGTTTTCGAAAGGGTTACTCATGTGAGACTGCTAGAACTAGAACTAGAGAAAAAAAATAAGTGTTTATTGTGTTGTTGTTTTTTTGTAGGCGCAGTGGCTTAGTGGTTAGTGTGTTCGACTACTAAGCGAGGGGTTCAGGTTCGAATCCCGCAAAAACCCAGTTTCCAACTCAGGGTTTTTTCACTGCGCCACCTCTCGCGAACGTCTGACAAACATCCGAGAGTATAACTGTCATGAAAGAGCTTCTCAATTAGCCGTTTGGAATCGGCATAAAATTGTAGATCCCTTCCATTCGTTCCAAAAATTAAAACTCACACAAAACGAATGGTTGCGAGAAGCTAGACCTAGGGTCCCTACGGACCTGTTGCGCCAAAAATTATATTATTATTGTGTGTTTTTGGATTTGAAACGAGCCTTTGAGACTGTTGGTAACATTTTATCAATGAAAAGGAAAAAATACGGGGTTAAAGACGAAGAAGTGCTGTGGCTGAAATCGTATGTAAAAAAATAGTAAACAATGGGTAAAAGTCAATGGAGAAGTGTCCGAAGTTAAATTTGGGGTGCCTCAAGGGTCTATCTTAGGAACTCTCCTGTTTACGATTTACATAAACGATCTCAAGTGTGCTTTAAAATATTGTAAATTGGCTTTGTTTGCTGATGGTGCAGTTGTGTCCGGTAATAATATCGTACTGTAGTAAAGCCAAATTAAAAGAATATTTAGACGCTTTAAATCAGTGGCTTGTTGAAAATAAACATAAACTGAATACTGGAAAAACGAAGTTCATGACGCTGAATAAAAGGAGTGATGACATCGATATTACGATAAGCGGGGTATTTATAGAAAGAATGAATGAAATAAAACACCTAGGTGTAGTTTTAGACCAAAAGTTACTGTTGGGTAACCACATTGATTATATTTGTAAAAAAAAATTGCGAACAAAAATAGGATTTATGAAATGAATCAGAAATCAAATTTCGACTATCAGTGCAATAAATATATATAATATCATTGTAAAACCACATTTTGAGTACTGTTCAACTGTTTTTATGTAAGGAGAATAAGATTTTAAGACTGCAAAAATTATAAAATAAGGCAATGAGATGTTTACCAAGGTGCAGTAGATAGGTACATGCCAATTCGTTATATGCTAAATACGTTAAAGAGGCTATCTGTGAAACAAAGAGTAATTATGAATGTTCTAGTGTTTGTATATAAGATAATAAAAGTAAATAAATTTAATGTCAAATTATTTATTTGATTATGAAAATTTTATTAGAGATCTAATAAAAAACATAACCAACTTAAATGTATTTAAAAGAAATGTAATAGAATTTGTTAAAGAGAAGTATTAATCAATTATTAAGAAATATATGTAAATAGTTAAATTAAACTTAATAATATTATTACACTACAATACAAATATTGCAAGGCAACACTGATATTCGCTTCACAACAGCATGGTTCCTTAGTAAATAGAATTGCAAGTGCTTTGTAGTTGCAGTGTGGCCGAGCGCAAACACCCAAGCGTATCAACCTGCTTATAGATCCATAAATACCCTTACGCACTAATACAAAGTGTACACCGATACACTTATATAGTTTTCGTACAACTAGGCGGCGAGGAACTCGTGAGGCACTAATAAACACTATCCTTGCAATCATTGTTTCTTATCTCTTTTCTTACAGAATATATTGAAAAATGTTGATACAAAAACTAAAACTATTGGGAAAATTAAAAGTATTGGTCCTCAATCGCCCATTCCGCAAAGCTTGAGGCACTTATCATATGGCGAGACAGAAATCAGCCTTCATTCTATTACCACACAGAAAGAAAAGCGCAACAGGAGGCATGACCGCTCAAGCGTCTCCCAGTGAGACAGGGCGCCGTTACGCTGTTCATATCCAAAAGGTCTTCGGAGAAACTTTGAAGGCTGATAGGACCGCCGAGCAAAACAGCAAAGTGGAATGGGCGAAAAAATTTCTCAAGAATGAACCATTAAGAACCAGCAATGATTCTACGTATTAGCGATAGAGATCGCTTGAGGGGACCGCTCCGACTGCCAATAGACATAAGGTGCCTAGCACCGTCGCCCGCAATAGGTCACCTAACGTCACGTCTCAAAATTCGTCTAGTGACGTTCTTAAAAATAAAATAGTGATGAATGAATGAATGTACTTTATTTAGCTTTAAAAGCCATTTAGTTTACAATTTTCAAAATTTTATAACTAATACATGTTATACCCTAGAATCTGTAGACCGAACATATTCAATAAGTTTTCTTTTAAATTCATTTAAGTTGCTTGTGGTCCTAACGTCTATCGGAAGAGTGTTGAATCCTTTAAAACCCATGTTACAGATAGTTCTCTGACCTCTCATTGTTCTTGTTCGTTGTATTCTGAGATCCTCGTTGTTTCGTAGTTCGCAGGCTCCCACTGCGTTAGTATGTACATTTTCGTACAGGTATCTTGGATACATATTATTTTTGATTTTAAACACAAATGTCATACATAACATGAAAAGACGCTGGTTAATATTTAGCCATCTTAATGCATTTAACATAAATGTTTTTGATGTGTGTTTAGTACATTTTAAAATTATTCGCATTATCTTATTTTGCAATAATTGTAATCTATTTTTTTGGTTTTAAGGGCACATATACAACATTCTAGCACAATTATCAAAATGTGGTTTAATCAAGAAATTACTTATATTTACAGCCGTACTCATAGAAATATTTTTTCATCAGCAAACAAGATTAATTTTGAGAATTGCACTATTTTTGTCATATCGTTGATGAAGATTAAAAATAACCACACTCCTAGTATTGTTCCTAGTGGGATCCCTACATTTACCGGTAATGGTATCGATAATTTTCCATTTACAGATGTTCGTTGGGTTCTCCCCGTTATAAAGGATTTAAACCATTTTAGCTCAGTCGATTTTATACCGTAGCACCTTAACTTTTTTATCAAAATAGCATGATTTACTGTTTCAAAGGCACGTTTTAAGTCTAAGAAAACTGCAACTACTACGTTTTTTTATCAATTTCACTTCTCCACTCATTTATGATAAAATTTAGACAGGTTTCACATGAATGGTTTGCACGAAATCCCGATTGGTAGCAATCTAAAAGGCCTTGGCCTTCTAAGTGCTCTGTGAGCTGCATGACCAGTGTTTTTTCTAAAAAATGTTCATATAATGGGATCATATTTATTGGTCTGTAGTCACTAAAGTTTTTCGCGTTTGCAATTTTTTTTATAGGCACTATAAGCGATTCTTTCCACGATTTTGGGAAAATGCCTGCCTAACACTGGACCGATTATACACAGGGCGTCTTTTATCATTTTAACATTCATAAAGTTAAAGTCATTTTTCCTGTTGAGCTTGTCTATCGCACATCTAATATTTTCTTTACTCGCGACATGAAACTTAAAATCTATATTGCACTCATCAAGTAAATTTGTATGTCACAGAATATCACAGATCGGGTTATTTCATTTATGGATTGCACAAAAAAATTATTAAATTTGTCACATAGTATTGCACTATCACTTATCACAGAGCCATTTTCCATTTCTACTTCCGAAATTGTTTCGTTACTTTTCTTAAGCACATGCTTTTCTAACTTCTGCCACATATCCTTTTGTGACTTTGCATTGTCAATTTGTCTTTTTATAAAATAAAATTTAGTTAATCGGATGTGTCTTTTATACTGGTTTCTATACTGTTGGTACAATTGCCAATCATTTGCATCGTTACTCAGTATCGCTTGCCTATATAGGTTAATTTTCGTTTGTTTTGCCTGTCTGAGCTCACTATTGAACCACACTGCGTTATTATATGGGACTTGTATTTCTTTTACCATGAAGTCAGCCGAGCTCTTTAGACCTAACGCAAATTGATTACATAATACATTTAAGTTAAGTGTTTCTTCCATACTAACATTATCAAAAGGGGGATTTCAGACAAACGTGTAAGGAATAGATTTTGATTATAAGAACAGTACTTAATTTTATTTTTATTTTTATTTTGAGTTTTATGTTGTTTTTTTATTATAATATCTATTGATTCATGATCACTTATTTTCAAACTATTATCAACCATTGCGGAAACCTTACCAGCACAATTTGTGATCACATAGTCAATTAATGTCCTGGTTAGTTTTGTTATTCTAGTGGGCTCAGTAATAATCATATTCATAGAGTTATCATTCACAATATTAGAAATGCGTCGGGTATATGTGTCCATTTTATCAAGCCATTTTATGTTGAAGTCACCCGTAATAATAAAGCTATTTCCGTAGAGAGAGACATTCTGTCCAGTTTTCCAGATCATTACAAAATTCACTTTTCGACGATGTACTACTTGGAGACCTATATATTACACAAATGTATATCACAGGATATCCCTGTGATCGATCGTAGAAACGACGATTTCACGATCTCCCCTGAACGGTGTCAGGTGGTCAAGACGAAGCTTTCAGGCAGCTTCTTGAGCGTCATGAGGGACAAGCCGGGATCACTTCCCATTACTTGCGATGGTGGATGGCATCACGGCCATGTGAAGCTTATCGCCTGTGACGATCAGAGATCCTGCAATCTCTACAAGTTTGCTATAAGGAGACTGGGAGAAGTTTGGTCAGGTGCGAAACTCGAAGTCGTTGCGAGGGAGGATATCCCAAGCAGACCTAGAACTCGTACCTGGATCCCAGCCGAACCATCCTCAAGCGAAGAGATTCTCGATGTTATTAGACAGAGCAATCCGTCACTCCCGACTTACAACTGGAAGGTTGTACAGCTGGAAGAACAAAGAGGTCTTATCAGGTGTGCTCTTATTGTCATAAACAAAGAGTCGCTTGCTCCCTTGACACTGACTAAAGGTGTTATCAAATTTGGTTTCGAATCTATCACCCTAAAAGTTTATTAAAAAGATGAGCTTGATTCGGGCAAATTGCCTCCCTACCCCACGGGTTCAGAACCTGTGGCCTCAGACCCTGGAGTATCGGTTTCATTCCCGTCACTGGATGACGATGCGTCTAGCACAAACACCATGGATCATGCTCTTTCGGACATGGACATGGATGACATCAATAAGATTCTTTTCTTGGTTCATCTTCAGAAGCGGAAGAACTTAATAACACCGTGGTGGAGGTTCCGCCTGATTGTAGCAAGAATTCTAAGGTTAGTGCAGATTATTCTACACCACTCCATAGAGGCTTCGGCCGCCCTCATCCTCCGCCTCTCATAGGGTGGGGAAGACATCGTCTTGATTCAGGAACCATGGTTTGACCACAGCGGGGTTCGTGGACTCGAGGCTCCTGGATACGAAAAGCTGTATGTTACTGACAAAGGTAGACCCAGATCATGTATACTAGCGAAGCGTAGCCTTAAATTACTTTTACTCCCTAATTTCAGCGATCCAGATTTAATTGTAGCTAGACTAGTGACTGCGAAAAGCACCTACTGGATAGCATCGGCATATCTGGCCTATGACTACACGGGCTCTCTCCCTGGGGATAAACTAGACAGGTTGATCGCGGAAGGAGAGAGGACTAAAACCAACCTCGTAATCGGTTGTGATGCTAATGCTGACCACTCGGTTTGGGGAAGTACGGACATTAATGATAAAGGAGAGTAAGTTTTTGATTACATTTTGAAAACAAACATTATCATAAGCAAGATATCACTCTTGTCTCTGACACTGTTAGCCAGTTGATTACCAAGTGGAAAGTATCAGCTGAGCACTCCTCTTCAGATCATCGGTATATTCAATTTAATTTAACCGATGAACCTCCTTGCCAACTTCGCTTCAGAAATCATAGGAAAACAAATTGGCTAAAGTATAGGGATACTCTGGAACAATCTATTACCCCAGAGCTTTTAAGTCCCCCCTGTAACGCCAATCAGCATGATCTTAAGGTCAAAAAAATTTCAATGATCAGTGAACAATTTCAATGATCAGTGAAATAATAAAAGTGGATTTAAAGAAAAGTTTTAATCAGAATTAAGTTATTTTTTTCTTAAACGAATTCCACAATTGATTACCTTTATTTTGATACCAACTGTCGCCAATATTGTTTGATTAATCGTCTTAAAATCGTAAATCAAAATTTTCAATGATGCATTTCAATGATAGCTATAACTGCGGCCTTACGCAGACGAATGAGAGACTCGAAATTATTCTCGACGTTAAATACGAGTAAATTTTATTTCGCAGTTTTCGTCTCTCCACTCGCTTTCGCCTTTCAGGAACTTCTTCTGTCAAATGACAATTAAAGGCGCGATAAATTCGGATTTTGGCGGATAGCAAATACGAGCGAGACACACAAACTTCGGTTTGAGAGAGAGGACAATATAATAAAAAGTTGACAATTCAAAAAGATCTGTGCCTTGATTTTGTGCGGTTTTTGAGGCGATGTCGCTAGGGAACGGCCCGAATCGAATTTGAATGTGTGAGTGAGCCGCGCGCTGTGACCAACGTGACCGTTGTGCAATAATTTGGCACTTTTTTCGAGGATCCTGATACAATTTGTTGCTACTGTATCCCTTTTTTAGTTTGAAAAGGAACTTTGCAATTTTTAGAAACACTGTGATTTTCAAATGAATTTTAGTAAAATATAACGCTGCCGTTTATCAGAACACGATTATAGTGTTACGAGAGCCAACAATTGTTAAATATTGTGCGAAAATTCTTAAATTTCAGAGAATCTTTACAAATGAAACTTTTTTCATACACCGCTCTTTTTTTTGTTACTTTTAAGAATTTTGCAACAATCTCCCGGATTGTTAGAGAAAGGTTATAAATTTTAGTTTTAGTTTTACAATACAATATAGACTGTAAATACTCGTAGATCATTCCCACACAACTTTTCTTTTATAAATTGAACCAAATCACTTGACAATTAGATGTCGTTTAGATTGTTCCGCTTGTGAGCTAGACACTAGACACTACTTCTACGAAACAGTAGATGGACGTTTTCAAATAAATTTTGAAATGAAAACCTTTTAGCTTTGATTTTTATTTATAAATATATAAAAATTAATTGAATATTGTTCATAAATTATACCTATCAACTCATTTTTATATCTACTTTTAAGATCGCGTTCAATTTAGTTTTAAAAAGTCCCTAAAAAAGGGGCGATGAAAGAAAAATGTGCCTTTTTCTGATGCTACTACGTAAATTTAGTATTTTCTCCCAATATTTAGCAAGTATTAGCCGGCTTTACGCTATGATGGGGAACCGCGTTATATTTTAAACATATTCATTTTGAAATCACAGTTTTTGAAAAAAAATTTAAGTACTATTCACATGAGCGCTAGTTGCGAACAAATGAATTTAATTGTATTTATGAATTGAAAATTGATTTTTATACTAGCTCAATTTACAATTATTACAGCAATCGAAAATTCTTGCAGCGAACTGTCCCACTTTATTCACAATCCACATAAAACATTCGCGGATCCACAAACCCACGAATGAAAAAATTCTATCGAAGTTAACATTGAACAATGATTGAAGTGACTGAAGTGTCAAAAATATTCGCTTGTTCGCTGTTCGTTTGCAATTGGCTCTCATGTGAATAGTCCTAAAATGTGAATTTTCCAACTAATAAAAAGGAACAAAGGAATAACAAATTGTATTAGTGTCCTCGAAAAAGGTACCAAATTGTCGCACAACGGTCACGCTGTTCTCATCCGACATCCTTCTCGCTACCTAAAAAGGTTGCGTGTGGGAAAGCTCGCCTGGAATATTCAGGAACAAAGCGATATAAGAACAGGAAATATTGGAAGTTGTTAGTTCACGATATCACTAACACATTTATAGAATCCGCCTATACGTGAACCCTTTCCGACACCGCCATTGCGGAAAAAACCGCACAAAATCAAGGCACTGTTCTGTTGAGATATGATTTTGCGTTTGGCCACATCCCCACCCCAGTGAATCAATCTGATTCACCATCATCCAAGCTAAGAACAGCCAACTTTGATACAGGTCTGCGCAGTACTCCTGATTTTGTAGACACGTCTGCTCGTCTCACCTCCCCGTCCACTCCGTAATACACTCTATCTACTCTTCAGCGGCACCACTGATACCTCGGCAGATTTGGATCACAAATGAAGACTAGTTGTCCCTCCTTCAATGGTGTCGTTTTTTGGCACCACTTGACTCGTCGCGTCAAGGTAGGAAAATACTCGTTAATCCAGCGCTTCTAAAATCGGTCCCTTATCTGACGTGCAATTCGCCATTGCTTTCGCAGGACACAAAGCTTCTCTGGGTTTTCGAGTGAACTCGGTGTTTGTGCAGTATTGGCTGATCCGAGAAGAAAATGATTTGGAGTCAGCGGCTCTTCTGTCGATGGAAATTGGCAGATGTGTCAAAGGACGAGAATTCACGACGTTCTCTGCTTCAATAACGAGGCACTGTAATGTATGTTCGCGGGGCGTTACTTCCTTTAGCGTGTGGCGCAGGACCCTTTCCACACACTGCACCATCCGTTCCCATATGCCACCCTCAGAGGGATTACTCGGGCAATTGAAAACCCACTCTACTCCCAGTGATGAAAGCTCGTCCTGGATGCACCCGCAGTCGAAGACCTCATAGAATCGTTTTGCTTCCATATCCGCACTAACGAAGTTTTTCCCACTGTCGCTACGTATTCTCACTGGAACTCCACGACGATTAATGAAGTTTCTGATGACAAGGATACACGCATCCGTTGATAGATCGGAGGCGACTTCAAGATGGATGGCTCGAACTGCCAGACACGTAAACAGCGCTACCCATCGCTTCTCCGTACGACGCCCTATTGAGACTGTAAGCGGCCCAAAGTAGTCCAATCCAGTATAAGAAAACGGTCGCATATAAGGTGTCACACGATCTTCCGGAAGTGGTCCCATTTGGGGGGTTACAGGCAAAATTCTAGCTATTTTACAGACGTTGCAGTTCGCAATCACCTTGCGCATAACCTGTCTCAAACGTGGTATCCAAAACCTGATCCGTACTTGGCATATCGCTGCTTCAACGTTTTGATGTTTCATTTGTTTATGATGATGATGAACGACCAGATAAGAAAAATCGTGATCTGGTGGCAGTATTGTAGGGCGTTTCGCGCTGTACAGAAGCCAACTGCCTGCGTCGATACAACCATTGACGCGCAGGACACCTTCGTCATCTTTGTATGGTGAAAGTTTGTACAAGCTGCTCCTTCGATCTAAGTGTTTCCCACTTTCCAATTGTTGCAATTCGGCAATATACACTTCGGACTGAACTATACGACATAACTCAGCTTCAGACACCTTTAGTTCGGCTGCAGTCAAACCATTGCCTATTCCAGGGCTCCCTCGGCATCGACTTCCCATCGGCATGTGTGGCTCTCCAGTATGCTACAGCGGCGAATGCATCTACACTGGCGTCTGTGAAGACGTGTAGCTGGATTTGCTCTGGAACATTATTGACGAAATAGTGTCGTGGTACCCGGAACTCTGCAACGTGACTAATATCTTGACACCATTTCCTCCATGCAGTGTTGATGTCCCTTGGCATTTGGCAATGGCTCGTCCCATTTAATGTCACGCCTCCACACTTCTCGCATTAATAGCTTCGCTGTGATCAGGAAGTTGCACAAGAACCCTAACGGGTCGAATACAGACATGATAATGCTCAGCAGTTCCCTTTTGTAGGAGTACTGTTCCCCGCAATGATGTTCGCGTCAACTCGGTGAAATTTGAGTTGGTATCCGAAGGTATCACTGTTTGGCTGCCAGTACATACCGAGTACCTTTTCCGAGGCTAGGATCCATAGAACGACGAGCACCATTTGCATCGGCCTCAACACCCGGAACCAAAGCTTGCATCACCTCTGTCGAATTGGAAGTATAACCACGCAATTCGAATCCAGCGTCCTTATGGATTTTGTACACCTGCTTTGTAATTCTGATGGCTTCCTCAGGCGACCCGAAACTGTCCACATAGTCATCAACGTAGTGGTGATGAAGGATCGATTCTACTGCTCGTACTTCGGTATCCTGGTGCTGCAATGCGTTCAACGTCTTTACATATTCAGCTGCACATGGCGAACAGGCGGCTCCAAATGTCATAACCACCATTTCGTATACATCAGGTTGATGATGATCATTTCCCCCACGCCAGAGGAAGCGTTGGGAACTTCTGTCCTCCGGTCGAATAACAACTTGGTGGAACATTTCCCGTATATCACCGCATACGGCAATTGCTCCTACACGAAAGTTGAAGAGGACCGTCGGCATTGGCTGATATAGCCCTTGAGTAAACAGGAATTCAATGAAATGCCGTTTACAGTGGCGGCGGCATCGAATACTAATCGCAACTTCCCCGGCTTGTTACGGTTCGTGACGGGAAAATGTGGAAGATACCACGTTCTTGGCCTCACAATGGCTGCTTTCGATGGTTTAAGTTTCCGAGCATAGTTCTTCGTGACGTAACCTTGGATAATTTCGTTATAGGCAACAGCAAACGAATTATCCTTTTTCATCTTTCTTTCGATTCCGATCAGTCTTCTCATGGCCATGGCATATCTATCAGGCAGCTCTATAATGTCGCTCTTCCAAAGCAGCCCGGTCTGAAATCTGCCTTTGACTTTTGTAGTTGTGGTATTAAGAATGTTTCGTGCGCGCATGTCATCTTCACTCTCTAAAATTGGTGCTGGATGTACTCCGAAGCTTTCCGTGTCGAAATAATCCGTTACCAACCTGTGCAGAGCATCATATTTATTCCACTGACATGTAAGTTTACCACTGTTGTAGGTTCTTGAGCAGCTCTTCCTCCAAACCACTGAATATTCAACCATTGCTGATGGCCTTTCAGGCCGAGCACATCAACCAAATCACTATCCATCATAGTTACGGACGATCCATCGTCTAGTAGCGCATAGGTATCAATTCGCTTCATAGGTCCAAGGAGAGTAACAGGTAGTACACGAAATAGAAGTGAGTTTGATGACTGACTGATGGAACAGCTAAGGACGGCTTCATTTTCTATTGCGGCTGCTTGCGGCTGTGTAGTCTGTGCTGATTGCCTAGCAATGTTGCAACTTCTAGGTTTATGCAACAACTTATGATGGTTTCGCTTACAACCATCAATGGCACATGCTGTTTGGTGACGAAAGTTGGGTGTTGAATGTCCTGGCTCGAGGCAGTTGAAACACAGCTGAGCATTCTTGACATCGGTCCATCGATATCGTATGGTACTTACGAAAAAACTTCTACAGTCGTATACTTTGTGCTGGCCTTGGCATAGCTGGCATTTGGTTACATCAACTCGTTGTTCTTCTGCTGTATGAAGTACTACACGCCGTCGCGACTCTAAAATTGTATGACCGCCATGATAATCCTGAACGGTACAAATCAAATTTGCAACTGCACTTACCCAGTTGCTAAAATCGAGCACAGTAGGAAACGGCTGCATTGGTGCTGCGTAGGCGGCCCACTCAATCTTCTTGCTCATGGGCAGCTTGCCAATGAGTTCGTCTAATAACGTGGACTGCAAGAACACTGCAAAGTTTTTTACTTCAGTTGCGAATGGGATCAATTTTTCAACGTTACCTTCGGAAACTGGAGCTATATCTCGTATTTGTTGTAGCTGTGTTCGTATCAGTTGTTCCGGTCGACCAAAATGAAATCGCAGCTGTTCCATCACTGCACTTACGTTGTCAGGGTGAATAAGTAACGATTTGAATCTTTCCCTTGCCTCACCCTTTAGGCATTTTTGTAAGCGCGTGATATTCTCTAAATTGCTGCAGTTATATGCAGCAGTTGTTTCAGTGTATGCCGTGAAGAACATTGGCCAATCCTCAGGACGACCACAAAAGTCTGGCAAGTCTTGTATTTTTCTTGGGGCGGAGAATTGTGGCTGTGTTGAATGATCACTGATTCTTGAAGTCGGTGCGGAAGGAATCCATGTGACGTTGTTGTGGAATACTTCGGCAGATGGTATGCAGTTACTTGCGTTAGCGTACGGTATGTGATAACCTGATGACGATAACGGAAATGTCGTCGGTATAGACGACATAAACGATTTTCAACCATAAACGGCGTTGAAAACGGCAATCAATTTGTAGGGGTAACGCTCGTCAATGGTGATGCAGCAGATGAAGTGAATATTCGTTGATTCTGTGGCAAAGTCGCAGAGGTTAAGCTGTTCGTTAGCGTTGTAACGGACGGTGTATATACCGGTGGCGATACATCCGATACGGTAAGTGGACTAGCGGTGCTCTGCAGGGTCTGAATCAAAGTCTGACACTGCAAATCACGTTAATTCAATTTAGCTTGAGTTGCTTTAAGTTGGCATTCTAGGGCGTTGAGCTGCCTTTGCATTATTTCTAAAAGGTTTTCCTGCTGATTTGCTGCTGAGGGCACTGATATGGAAACACTCGGTGAAATAAGCGGTTGTGGTACAGGCGCGCTAACCATTGAAGAAGTGGTGGAAGTAATGGTGTGTATGGCGGCGGCGAGATCTGAATTTTATTCCATTGTAATGCTGGCAATCGTATTTAGTGACGGATTTAGGCGTGGACTTTTCCTCGGCGGTGTACGTTTCATTGGTGGTATCCTGGCACTCCAAGGTGCAAAGCGAGTTTCAGGCAGAACAAAATGGCGTTTCACAGTTCACTCCACGGCAGGGAATGACAACTGCGAAATAAAAGTTGTTCCTTACGCAGGTGAATGAGAGACTCGAAATTATTCTCGACGTTAAGTACGAGTAGATTTTATTTCGCAGTTTTCGTCTCTCCACTCGCTTTCGCCTTTCAGGAACTTCTTCTGTCAAATGACAATTAAAGGCGCGATAAATTCGGATTTTGGATTATACCAAATACGAGCGAGACACACAAACTTCGGTTTGAGAGAGAAGACAATATAATAAAAAGTTGACAATTCAAAAAGATCTGTTCTGTTGAGATATGATTTTGCGTTTAGCCACATAGTGGTTGAATGTTTTGAGAATAATAATACATTTTAGTTAGTACGTTCGTGTATGGCAAAGACATACATCATCAACAGCTGGCGATCATCGAGACATGTCCCGAAATCAGCGCACGGATAAAAAGGTAACAATTTTAATTCCATCACCACTATAACACCCAAATATATGAAACGTATTATTAAAGTAACCAAACATATATACTTATTTACTATTAAATATTAAATAACTGAATTTTCTACAGTACATATACTTATATAATCAAATAATTTTGAGTTCCTACATGAAATTTATCGTGATTCAATTCATTAAATATTTAGTGCCTTCACGAATTTCTCTCCGTACACAAATCGCATAACTGGCTCTGCATAACTCATCCATGCACTTAAACTAATTGTCATAATAATAAAAATCAGAAAATAAATTAACAATATGTTTTGCTAAAAGAAAATTTTATCGGTCATCTGCATCAACAGTCGTCATCAATCAAGCAATTTCGGTATGTACAACACGATCCATGCGATCATTAACAGCTGATCGCTGGTACATGCCAGCTGGCCTAACTTGCTGCCTGGCTATGACGAGTTAGGGAATCTTCCTCTGAGAATGAGAGATATACTGTTCCCCTTGTAACGAAACAAATTGCGGTATGATCTCTTCCAACAATCTGCATGTTTCAGCTTCTCTTTCATGTTTATCATCTCTCTTACCACACACACCCAGCCCTGAGCAAGCCGAAGAAACAGTAGTTAGTAAGGAGGCAAGAAAAAAAAAACAAAGAGAGATGAAGATGAGTGGAGTATAACAGTTGACAGTTTACATCATTATTATTATTTGAGAGGGGTTATTGTACTGCGACCTCTTGGTCTATTGTACCCCCTGCTTACGCCTTAGTGGTTTATTCCCTCAAAAGAGTTCCCCTCATAGTATAATTCCTTTCGAAATCATTTTAGAGGTTTTAGTACTCTTCTTTCTCCTTGGCGGAAGAAATCCGTCCTATAGCACTCTCTCCAGTCCAGTTTCCTTTAAGAATCTAAGGATGAGAGCTGGCTCTAGTGACTGTATTTCCTCATCAGATAGTTGGTACTTGCCAAAGTATTTCAGTCAGTGCCCCACATGATCCCAGCAAGTGTTCTGGGATTTCACTGGATTCATCGCAGAATCTGCAGAGACTTTCTTCAGATATACCCAGTTTCATGAGGTGTTCCCCGAGTCTACAGTGCCCCGTTAGGAAGCCTGTTAGGATACGAAGGTTATTTTTGCTCATGCCGATGCAAGCTTGGAATTTTTTCCGGTTGTATTGTCCCAGAAGTTTCTTGGCCTGCCTCATGCCCCGAGTGTTATGCCAGGTTCTTGCCCTGTTTTCTTTCTCTAGTTTCCTAAATTCTTCTTTGAGGGTGTGATCCCCAATTGACAGTTTACATAGCATTGTTCATCTGTGCTTTGTCTTAATTATTGCTTTACTTGCTTCCTTCATCTAATGGCAGTAGTAATGTTAAGGCGGTGCAGTGCACTTGTCACTGACTACCAACCAAAACATGCTACAGACAACTTCTAGCTAAGAATCGCTTAATCTGCTGCTAGACACCCACTTCCCAGGCAGCTCAAATAGTGTTGCCCACAAAGATCCAAACAGATCAAACTTGCAATCTACCAACCTACAAGGTCTGATTACTAGAGACAGAGTTCTTTGGGCGCTACATAGCTTCAAACCATACAAATCCTCGGGACCAGACGGCATAATACCACCAGCCGAGCTACAAAACACCTCGGATATCATCTTGACAGTGCTAATGATAATCTTAAGAGGCTGTTTGGAGCTGGTGTACATCCCATTGCTATGGAGAGATGTAAAAGTGGTTTTCATACCCAAAGCAGGCAAGTGCTCTCATGTAAGTCCGAAAGATCTCAGACCTATTAGTCTTTCATCATTTCATCTAAAAACTTTAGAACGACTGATGGAAATCCATCTACGCAAAAGCATTGACAAACAAAATTTGTGCGACTGTATCCAACAGTCCCAAAATATGTGTAAACACTGCTGACGTGGGTTGCTATACATACGTTCAAGTATCTAGTTTGTCGTTTTTCATTGGGACAACTAGAAATCTTTTTCAGATCTCAGATCTTACGCGGCAAATGGAACATGCAACGAAATTGCTCTGCTTTTGTAAACGGATTAGTGCGTTATTTGACAGTAATATCAGCTGTTGAATTGTATTTGTTTTTGCAAAAATCACAAATAGATATCAATTTGTAGTCTTCAGATGAAGAGGAAAACGATGAAGATAATAATTCCTCCAAAATTATATCCATGGCTATTTATGTCTTTTTCTTTTTTTTTGGTCGACGTGCCTTTAATACTTAGGCATAGTCAGAAGGTTAACAAAAAAAAAAAAAAAAAAATTATGTCTTTTGTTATTTTGGTTTTCACTGAGTTGTGCATATTTGTTTTCAAAGCAAACTTCTTAAAATTACGTAAACAGCTGTGCGAAGTTTATTAGTATTGTGGCAGTGTGTGTAGATCTGAAAAAATATCAAGATCTGCGAGATCCGAATCGAAAAAAATATTGATTTTTTTTTGGCCTATGGAACATGAAAAGTGATTTAGATAAAAAAGAAAGATAGATTTTTGGTCCCAATGGAAAACGACATTAGTTAGCGTATCTAGTTTTTGAGTTCAGGTTACATCTTATCCAGGCCAGTCTAGTCGACTTAAGATAACTAGATTCTTGATTGTGCCCAGTGTATCGCGATCTTTTTGGTTCAAACGTCAACAAAAGCTTGTACGATAAAAAATACCAAAAAACTTTTGATAAACATCGTTTCCAAATTTTCCAATGCTTTTATTTTGTTTTTTCACCTTGTTCTATACTTTTCTGTATTTTTTTTAACATACTAAACCAATATAAAATGTGTTGTTTTTTTTAGCTTTCACTTTTCTTTATCTTCTTCTTATTTTACACGAACTACCCTATAGGAAATAATAGATGTCGGTGTTCATTGCAATAGCTTATCAAATATTCGTACCTGTTAAGACACAAGACTCGTTTTAAGCTGAATTAGTTAAATAATTTCACGAAAACGTATATAAACTTCACCATTTGTAAAACTCGAAAGCACTTAAGTTTGTAAATCTTTAATTTTACGAAAAATATCAGAACCACAAGTGATCGAAATTGAAAAAGATTGCTTTCTTCCATAAACAAAATGTGGTTTGATTGTCAGAAAAAAAAATTAATCTGCTTTTGAACTTAAGATCACTGTCTGGATTATTTTTTTTAGAATTGCTTGATGTACCATGGGCGTTTGAGTTTGACATCTAGTGGAGCTTCTTTACATTTTCCTTAAATTATTCCATTGTTTTCAAAAAAATGTTGTTGTTAATTATAAATGTTTAAAAATCGGTCTGGGCGCCGATTTCGTATAATTAATTATTAAATTTAACCAGAAATAAAAGGAAAATGTAAACAAGTGGAGAAAATTACACATATTCCAAACGCATGAATAGAAGAGAGTAATCCGGGTTTTCGTGTTGGATTGAACAAACGAGAACTGAAAACCACATGAATTACCAAGCAAAAAAATGTATAAAAAAACTTTTGTTGAAAGGAAATATAAGTGCTTCGTGAACTCTTTTGAAACAAAAATTTGATTACTCCCGTATCATAACGCAATATCGCTGGTAAGCAAAAACGTCAACAAAATTATGTTTTAATTAGAATCAAAGAATATTTTTCTCCGTTTAGGTTAATTTCGGTTAAGAGTTAGCCTCAACGGCAATAAATAAATTGTTGGCTCATTTGTCAAAGTGGTTCCTTATTTTTTTGCTGAACGAGAAAATATGAAATTGTTTACAAATGTAAGCAAATCGGTATGGATTTGAAATTTTTCTTTGGTGAACAAGGGAATTATCCGATGTTTTTATTTTAACTTGAATTGTCTATTCCATATTGACAATTCATGAATCGCCTTTTCATCAATTTGTTGACATTTTGCGAACAAGATCACAACGAAATAAATTTGTTGCAACAACCAACAAGGTGCCGAAAGTTGGGTATGGTACAAATATTTGGTCAAAGGATTCCAAAAACGTTTGACACGCTGGCTAGACCCGGTTCAAAAAGACCTCATCAACAGTAAAAAAAAATTCCAGCCTGATAATGTCGTAATCATTAGGTTTATTTGACGTGGTTAGCACTAGTGCCCACTAGTGCGCACTGAGAAGTGTCAGCTAATTATCACCCCTGTCAAAAACCCTACGCAGCCCTGAAAATTCGGCTATCATATCGAACGAAAATATATGCTGCCCTGAAGTCTGGCAGTTTTTGAAATTGAAAAATACTTATCTTTTGGTAAACAAAGTATGAAGATGATAACACTTTTTTCTGTTTATTGTCAAAAATGAGTGAATTCAATTCTGATCTTGTGCTTTCCATAATACAAACAAGTTGATTTGCCTATAATATTGAGTTTTAGTTCATAAACGTTGTTGTTTTCCAGAAATTCCCTGTCGAATATCTAATTTATTGTATTTAACCTTATAAATAACGATATCTCAACAAACGAATAACT
Source organism: Cheilosia vernalis (assembly GCA_949126925.1). NCBI lineage: Eukaryota > Metazoa > Arthropoda > Insecta > Diptera > Syrphidae > Cheilosia > Cheilosia vernalis. The sequence goes on from OX421363.1 coordinate 6,096,463, forward strand.
GCAAGCGAAATGACAGCAAAACTCAGCACTGAGTTCTTGCCCCTACAAATTAACTGGGGTCAGATTAACTAGAGGTCAAGTCAAACACAGGTTTTCAGTACCAAGGCGAGTTGAGTCCTATGTCGAACACATTAATGTTAACCCAGTGCGCACTAAGGTCCACGTCAAACAAACCTATTAATTTGTAACGGATGCGCTTTTAACAGCCTATCACATCTGCGAATGCAAGAAAAAAACTCACTCAAACAAACCAAAATGCTGTCCTACATTGAAAACCCTTCCTAAGCAAAATGAATGCAAATATTTTTCCAGGTGAGTTTTTCTCATTATACATAGATATTATTGGTAAAGGGGTTGAAAAGTGTGCGGAGAATTGAGAAAAACTTGCCGGAGAAAGACCGTTCGCATTAATCCTGACTAATTTAAAAAAAAATATGTATACATATATAAGTTGAACTTCCAATTTGACTGCTGCGATTTTACCAGTGGTGGAAAGTAAATGTAGGAAATGTTATTAAAATATTATATTGGCCAAATATTAAGATGCAACAGTTTTTTGTATGTACATAAAATAATAAAAATATAAAACTGCAAAATAGCTCAAACAAACCAAAATGCTGTCCTACATTGAAAACCCTTACTGAAGCAAAATGAATGCAAATATTTTTCCAGGTGAGTTTTTCTCATTATACATAGATATTATTGGTAAAGGGGCTGAAAAGTGTGCGGAGAATTGAGAAAAACTTGCCGGAGAAAGACCGTTCGCATTAATCCTGACTAATTTAACAAAAAAATATGTATACATATATAAGTTGAACTTCCAATTTGACTGCTGCGACTTTACCAGTGGTGGAAAGTAAATGTAGGAAATGTTATTGAAATATTGGACTAATATTAAGATGCAACAGTTTATTGTATGTACATAAAATAATAAAAATATAAAACTGCAAAATAAAACTCAACATTTTGATATAGTTCATGATAAAAAGGCAACAGGCTTTATACACACATTATTTGTTTTCGCGCTGATTATTTTTTATGAGGAAATTCTAAATGCCGGTTTTATTCGTTAAAATATCATGTAGTACAACACAAAAACTATACACACCTCGCTCTCCACAAATTTAATAACTAAATTCGTTTCATGCAAAATATTTTAAAAATAAAAATTAGAGAAAGTAAACGTACGATTTGCCTATCCCGCTCTTTCGCGTTTAGAATACCAATGCAGTTATCTATACCAGTAAGTACACCACAGCGAACTGAACAGCCACTTTTTTTTTAATTATTTATTATTTGCTGCACTACACGCAGTGGCTTTCTGCCTTATGGAAATTATTACTTTTACTGTCAAGAATTTTTTTTTTTTTGATCTCTTTCCGTTGATTTTATTTAATAATTCCTTCCAGCTAGTTCGCACAGAATTAAGTCTAGAAGTTTTTGGGCAATTTTGTTTTCCCCAATTTTGAACTGTTTTGTGAACAACAAAATACGTATTCCCGTTTTTTTTATTATAGTGCAATCTTTACTTGAATATAGTGATTGCAAAATTAAATAAACTTATAGAAAATAGAATCCACACTGCTGAAAAAACACTCCCGTGGGCTGTCACACGAACACGAATATTATTACTTGATAGCCGACTTCTTTTTACCAAGCATAGAAAATATTTAGCCTTTTCTTTCGTGTATAGAATTCCTGGCGGGGATTTTTACCACAGGCGCAGAGATTGCTTTGTTGGTTGCTCGCGAATCGATAGTCTCTTTCTTATATATGGCATATTTCCTATTGCTCATTCTCTTGCGTATGAGTCTTTTTTTTGGTTTTCGCCAGCTGCTTCATATTGGACAGTGCTCCCAATTTGTATTTTTCTGTTCGAAAATAATACATAACGTAGGTAGCAAAAATAATGGAATACAGAGTTATAAACCTTTCCAGTGGAAACTCGGATGACTACAAGCAGTTTTCCAGAAAAATTCATGAAGTCACACACACTTGCTCATTTCTATACTTTATTTAGCTTGATTTGCAGGAGTTATTATTATGAACTATCTTGCCACCCGCCCTAATATACAACACTTCAAGCACTTGTCACACTCTTGGCAATAGAAACAAAATACGGATGGTTCGACACGTACGTACAAGAACGAGTCTATATTTCTAATGTGGTATTCGATTGGGCGCTCTCAGAGCACTTTTTTTGCTCTCAGAGCAATTTTTATGTTCGTTTGGTACAGGAAAAAGCAACCTTTTTCAGATTTCAGAGCACTTTTGCGAATCTAGATATTTTCTCAGATTTACCAATACAAGTGCGTTTGAGTTTGACAACTACTCCATCATTTGTCAAACTCAAACATTTTCAGTGATTTTTTTCTCTAGCAAAGAAAGGCATTGCATCGGGTGAATCTATTTTTGTAAATTGTTTATGTATAAATATTTAGAAATCAATCGGGACAGATATTTCTAATGTTTTAATACAAAATTTAACCAGTGAATGGAAATCGCTTAGAAAAGTGTCGAAGACTACACATATTCAAATCACACAAATATCAACACAAAAAAGAGCAAGTGACGTTTTTTTGTTCGATTAGGCACACGAAATCTGAAATCTGAGGGCAAATCTGACGAAGCCCAAACGAATACCACATAAATATTCTCGAAGATATAAAGAAGTTTCTGCAGGTTTGTTTATAGATTGTCAAATTGGTTTTTTATTTAAAAGTTTTTAATCCTTCTAGCAAGGCTCGGCTGAGCACTGCACAATAGGTGTACAAATTCTATCGCATTTGGTGTGTTAAATGAACTCCATTGTAAAGGCAGATGTGAATTTAACTGCATTTACACTATCACGCACGCGCATTTTTGCATGAAACGGGACTGAGAGATACGTTTATCCGCAGTCAATGCTATTAAAGGCGTAAAGCTAAGATTAGACTGTATGCCAATTATGCATATAAATGCCAAAAGGCAAATGACCAGATTAGCTGTCAAATGAACAAAATGCCACCTTTATCAAAACTGTATATTAGACTATATGACCAAAATTACCAATACGGTCATATTTGCCTCTATGGTCGTTTAAGGCAATTGTTATTTATTACCCAATCTTGTTGTTGCTGATTAAATTTGAAATTGTTAACGTCCCTGGAGTGATGACTTGCTGAACACGACCTTTGAATACGTCACTGTCAAAAATAAAAAGAAACAGATCCAAGTCCTCACTCCACAGACGTCCGTTGAAGAAGGAACACGAAGTAAGTTGTTTCGTAAAATAATAATTATAATAACTAATGGACATGTTGTCCGTTTCTATTTTTTAAAAAAAGATAATAAACCATCCGTACATCATCAAAAAAAAGGAAGCGTTTTATTATTGTTTCTCACTTCTCGAAGAACCACACTTGTAGAAGGGTAGGGTAAACTGTCCAACAGTGGACCAATTTGCGTTTGACTAGATGTAGTTTATAAATTATTTGTTTAATCTTTAAACGGTTTGAAGTTACTTATTATATGCTTTATTAGCAGTTTCACAAATTTGATTGACAAGGTAATTTTAATTAATAATAAGTCAGTAGACTACAAAAGATTGTCTCGAGAGATCCAGTTTCCAAGATCGGACTCATTCGTAATAGAGCGGGGGAGATGGTGGAAACACTGGATCACACAAATGAGGTCCTAATGGAGGTACACTTTCCAGGAAGCTATAAATCAGATCAGCCCTGGGCTCCAAGGAAACAAGGAGCGAACAGGATGGATAGGATGGAAGCGGAACGGATCGTAACACCAGAGGCGGTCAAGGGTGCAATAGCAACATTTGCACCCTTCAAAACCGCGGGGCCGGATGGTATATTTCCAGGCCTAATGCAATGGGGAGTAGACGTAATTGCACCAAGGCTCAGGAATATATACGTTGCATGCCTAGCAATAGGCTACATCCCGATTACATGGAGGGAGACAAATGTGGTCTTTCTTCCAAAGCCGGGGAAAAAGGATTACACCGAGGAAAAGTCCTTCAGACCAGTTAGCCTAACATCCTTTCTGTTAAAAACAATGGAAAGGGTGGTGGTGGACTACATGGAGAGTACTGCGCTTAAGATGTATCCTTTAAACAGTAGGCAGCATGCTTATAGGGCAGGCATGTCTACAGAAATAGCGCTACATCAAGTAGTACGCGTTGCGGAGGAAGAGCTAAATACCGGGGGCATTGCGATGACCACCATAATGGACATTGAAGGTGCCTTCGATAAGATATGCTTTGAAAGTCTGAAACAAGCCTTGGAAAAACGTAGGGTTAACCCACTGGTGGTAAGATGGGTGGACAATATGTTGAATACAAGGGCAATAAATATTCAGACGGGAACCTCAAAACTTAGAGGAAGGGTTAGCAGGGGCTGCCCACAGGGAGGTCTTCTCTCTCCTACACTGTGGAATATCACTGTGGACTCTCTTCTCGACAGACTTGAGGCGACTGGCACTCACACAGTGGGATATGCCGACGACATAGCAATAATGGCCAGAGGCAAATTTATAGACGTCACCGCAGATACACTGCCGCTCATTTGAATAGGTTCAACTTTTTGTTCACCTAACTGTTAGCCTCTCTTCATATATATTGCAATGACACATATTTTTAATACATGTAATGAAAGAGCATCATTATGCGCTTAGTTTGACAGAAAAAATGTTGTCTTAAAGCTTACCGTTATTCTCACACGGTGGCTTGACTAAATGCATTCATAAAAACAAACACATTTTTTGGTTCATTTGAATAGGTTCAAAAGCAAACAATTAAGTTTTCATGTAGTTGCGTCGGTGAATTGTACTAATTTTTTTTCGGCTAATAAACCTTATCGTGTTCATCTGTTAACGACGAAAATGGGTCGCGGAAAATCTTTAAGCGAGTAAGAAACTACAAAATAAAGGCATTTCGAGAATTTGGCCTAAACCAACGATGCATGGCGAAAAAAATTAACAGAAGTCAAAATGTAGTAAGTGGTTATTTGCGGAATGTTGAACAGTACGGAAAAAAAATGAAAGGTGGAAGTTATAGCGCCACATCAAGTGCCGATAGACGTGCAATCATCAGAGCAGCATCCAATTCTCATGATTCCGCGTCAAAAATTAAGACAAAAACAGGTGTAAAATGTAGTTTGGCGACAGTAATACGGGTGATTAAAACTGCTAAAAATTTAAAAAGAAAAAAATTTAAAAAAAAAACCACCAATAAATGAATCGAGACAAGAAATTCGTCTCCAATTTCGTAAAAAATACATGTCGTGGAAGTCGTAGTGGCAAAAAGTGATTTTTCAGATGAAAAACAAATTAATTTAAAGGGCCCTTACGGGTATAATTATTATTTTCATGACCTTCGAAAAGATGAACATTATTTAAATTTTTTTCATCTGAAAAATCACTTTTTGCCACTACGACTTCCACGACATGTATTTTTTACGAAATTGGAGACGAATTTCTTGTCTCGATTCATTTATTGGTGTTTTTTTTTTAATTTTTTTCTTTTTAAATTTTTAGCAGTTTTAATCACCCGTATTACTGTCGCCAAACTACATTTTACACCTGTTTTTGTCTTAATTTTTGACGCGGAATCATGAGAATTGGATGCGTCTATCGGCACTTGATGTGGCGCTATAACTTCCACCTTTCATTTTTTTTTCCGTACTGTTCAACATTCCGCAAATAACCACTTACTACATTTTGACTTCTGTTAATTTTTTTCGCCATGCATCGTTGGTTTAGGCCAAATTCTCGAAATGCCTTTATTTTGCCCTTTTCTTACTCGCTTAAAGATTTTCCGCGACCCATTTTCGTCGTTAACAGATGAACACGATAAGGTTTATTAGCTGAAAAAAAATTAGTACAATTCACCGACGCAACTACACGAAAACTTAATTTTTTGCTTTTGAGCCTATTCAAATGAACCAAAAAATGTGTTCGTTTTTATGAATGCATTTAGTCAAGCCACCGTGTGAGAATAACGGTAAGCTTTAAGACAACATTTTTTCTGTCAAACTAAGCGCATAATGATGCTCTTTCATTACATGTATAAAAAATATGTGTCATTGCAATATATATGAAGGAGGCTAACAGTTAGGTGAACAAAAAGTTGAACCTATTCAAATGAGCGGCAGTGATCATGAGGAATGCGCTCAGAGTGGTTGAGCGGTGGTGTCTGGAAGCAGGGCTCTCCATTAATGCGGGAAAAACAGATCTAATAGTCTTCACTATGAAGAGGAAAAATCTGGAATTTCGACCCTTAACGCTCTTCGGATCGGAACTAACAACGACCACGAAGGTCAAGTATCTGGGAGTCTATCTAGATACTAAACTTTCGTGGAACTACCATGTTGAGGAGAAGGTCAAGAAGGCAAAAAGGGTATTACATCAGTGCAAACGTGTATGTGGACAGAGGTGGGGACTCTCGCCTAGGTCAGCATACTGGATGTACACGATGATAACTAGACCCATTATCACCTATGCCTCGGTTGTATGGTGGGCGAAAGCTTCCCAGAAAACAGTGAGGAAGCACCTGGATAGGGTCCAACGCTTAGCATGTATAGGAGTTACAGGTGCAATACGGACAACACCAACATGCGCAATGGAAGTGATCCTGGGGATCTTACCGCTGGACTTATTTATTAAGAAAACAGCGGCCCTAACGGCACTTCGTTTGCATCGAGATGCGAAATGGACAATCGTGGTACCATCTATGGACATAGGAAGATCCTGGAACTTGTCAAAAACGAGATTAGGGAGCTGAACATGCCTATGGATGGGATTACAAGGGTGCGTGTTATGAAAAGGAATTACAAAACTCGTATTGAGAACGGATTACTTCCAGAAAAAAGAAGTGGTGAAATAGTGATTTTCACAGATGGATCCATGATGGATGGCAGAGCGGGTGCCGGTATCATTTCAGAAGAGCTGGAACTAGCCCGTCACGTTAGCCTCGGGAAACACACTTCTGTATACCAGGCTGAGATGATTGCATTGCTGCATGCGTTGGACTACTTGCTTGAGAGTCAGGTGGAGGGAAGAAATATCCTTATAGCACTGGACAATCAGGCGGTGATCAGATGCATGGAGCAAGCAAACATTACAACATCATTGGCACTGGAATGTGTACTCAAGCTCAATAAGTGTTCATCTAAAAATTAAGTAACACTGACTTGGGTACGAGGACACATAGGGATCGAAGGCAACGAAAAGGCGGACTCCCTTGCAAAACAGGGGTCAGCTGAAAAGTTGCTGGGACCAGAAGCATTCTCTTCAATTGGCAGGGAAATGGTTGAACAACTGATTTACAACTGGATCACGGCAGAACATCTGAGAAGATGGTCAACCATGGAACAATGTAGACAGTCTAAAATGGCAATTAAATGGCCGACCTGCTCCACTCAAAGAAGGGTTCTAAGCATGAGTCGAGGAACACTGAAATGGGTGGTGGCTTTATCAACAGGACATGGTAATTTCGGGTATCACTTAAGGAAGATGGGCCTTAGAGAGGACGATACCTGCAAACTATGCCTGGAGGAATCCGAGACTGTGTCAATGTCCGGCATTGGCTGGCAGAAGAATGAAGATATTGGGGCATCACTGGGTGGAGACCCAGTCGATGAAACAGATCTCACATAAACAGATGCTAGCGTTAACACTAGGAATCGAACCCAGGAAAGAACTCTGGAGAAATCCAGAGAGTCTATCTGGCTAAGATTTATAGTGGCAGAGAGACGAAAAGAGACCCGTCAATGGTGGTCTGATTCGAATATCTCTCAAATATATATATATATATAATTAATAATAATAATTAACATTTCAAATTGTATCCCACAAATCTCATAAAGCACAATAGTTTTTTAAATGGAACAAAAATAAGAAGCACGATTTCTAATTTACTTATAAGTAAAATCACTTTTTCTTGAGCACAACTGACACAGACGTGCGCACTACTTCAACTCCCAGGTAAATTCACAAAGGATCGTAACGCGGTTTATTTTCTCTTTACCTCGTTTTTCTCTTATAAGTAGAGATTAAGTAAATTTAAAAGGTTCACTGTGGAACGTGGGCCACTGTGGGACAGTTTACCCTAATGCTGTAGAGAAAAACAAATCAAAAAAGTTGAAGTTGGAAATTTATTAGTAGCACAAAACAAACAGAAAGCAAAAAATTTTTACACACAAAATTTAACCAAAATTTCACAACAGGAAAAAAGTATATACACAACCACAATGAGGGACACGAACAAGACCACTGTTGTGCCTACAACAGGTGTTAAACTTGTCGATTTCCGCTACACAGGTGTTTGCTTACAGTTTTTACGCATTCATCATAATTGCACCGTGGGTTGTAACTACATAACCATGTGAGATATGATGAGTTGAGAAAATGTAAGAACAACACCTGTGTATAGCGGAAATAAGAATATTACTATAAGTAGTAGCAAATAAGATAGTTTTAAGCGAAGTTAAGTAAAGAACCGCACACTAGTCGGTTATATAAGTTAAGGTGTACCTAAAGAGAAATAAAGTGGAAATACTTAAAACAAACCTTAATTCTGTATTGGTTCGTGGAGATAACACATCATTTGGCGCAGCAGCTATAAAGTGGAAATACTTAAAACAAACCTTAATTCTGTATTGGTTCGTGGAGATAACACATCATTTGGCGCAGCCGGTAAGTCTTTATTTTCTATTACCATTATTTCAAATTGAAACATTCGATATTCCTTCCCTTGGTCCCGCGGTAATTTTATGTTGTGTCGAAGATATTGCTTGTGTTTCGGTTTGTGTACGTAGTATATGGCGCATAGTGACAGTGAAGCCCGAGAATTGCTTGAAGAAATTCAACAATTAAAAAAGGAAAAAGTAGAACAGGGACAAGAAATTAAACATTTCAATGAAACCCTGCTATCAGAACTCAAGTGTTTGACTAGCAAAGAGGTTTTCAGTTTAATTTATACCCAGATAAGTTCGCAGTGGGGGCAATTCACCAGGCTAGAAACAACCGACGCTATACTCTCAGCCTACATAGCAGCAGTTAGAACGCTAAAAGAGACATACGTTACCCAAATAGAAGAACTTACAGAACAAGTTCAAAATACCGAAAAACATAAGGCAAACTTCAACAAAAGTCAATTTGAGGCTGAGGAGATAAATATTCAAGCCGAAGAAACAATTTCAAGGCTCAATTGTGAAATAGTAGGATTATTAAATAAAGAAAAAGAACTTCAAAACGAGCTAAGAAGCATTAGGGCAAAAGAGTTAGACTATAAAACAGAGGCTGACAAAAGTAAGAAGTCGGAACTTGACTACGTCAGACGTATAAAGAGGTTAAAAGAAGAAATTAGAAGGCAAAGGCAAACAATTGAGACATTGGAATCACAACTTGATAATTCACTCTCTTCTTCCGAAAACACCCCAATACAATCTAACAACACCGATATGTCTTACGATAGTATTTCTAAAATAATTGCCCAAATAGTCCCACAATTCTCAGGTGCAAGAACCCCTGATTTATCTGGCAAAGTCTACGAGTTTTTGAATGCTTCGCAATTAGGGTTTAAGTGCATAAATTCGGAAAATGAAGACATTTATGTGTCGCTATTATCGACCAAGCTAATTGGTGACGCTTTTGAACTCGTTCGCTGTAATAAACCGAAAACTTTAAAAGAGTTGGAGGAACTTATTAAAAGTACCTATCTAACAGTTCGAACTTTAGATAGTGTAACAGCCGAAATAAAGCAATCACACCAATTGGCAAGCGAAGACATACACTCCTTCGCTAGGCGGCTATCAAGTCTTGAAACAAAGGCTAGAGACATAATTGAAGCCAGCTATAACAGAGCAGATTCAGTTGCCTTACTCAAAGAACTGAAAAACTCGGTAGTAGCAAGTTTCAAAATCGGCCTTTTAGATGCTGCCTTGCGACAATTTATGTTAACAACCACAGGAGATGACATTCAGGTTCTGGCCGATACAGCAGGTAGAACGTCCCAATTGCTTCAACCGCATAACCTCCAAAGTAACAACTCTTACAACAGCACTAACAACTGGCAACTGTCCAATTCTTTCTTAACTTCCACCTTGCAAAATCCACAGTTGCCCCTTTTTCCAGCCAGTCAACAAAACCAGTTACATAATAATGCACAATTGATAGCCCCCGATTACAACCAACAAGTCCCCATTCACCCGGTTCCATTTCATAACACATCAAAACCCATTAGGTCAATGGAAGGTAATCGGGCTATGTCAAAAATAGTGTGTGGGTTTTGTGGCAAGCCAAATCATACGTATGCAGATTGCAGACAACGGCGAAATACACCATATTGCGATACATGCAAAGCGTATGGACATTCTCGAGAAACATGCCAACAGTTAGTTGTGTACATGGCAACAACGAGAGGGGGCAATCATAAGCGTAAATGCGATTGGTGTTCGCGATTTGGGCACTCAGAAAATTTCTGCATGAGCAAAAAAAATTACTTGGCAAAGCAGAATAAGGGAAACGAGCAGGGGGCCAGTCAGAACAACTAAGCTGTGCCCCTAACAACAATTCCAAAATTCTAACTAACTCCGAAACCCAAAACGTTGTCTGGTACAAAAAACTACAACTAAACACGGCTCTAGTACTAAAAACATTCATGGCATTGATGTTATATTCTTTAAACTTTTTTATGCTGATACATGATATTGCAATTTGCACTATTGACAAAATAGGCAAGCAATATATCAGTATATTAGGTTCAACTGTAAAAGCCAAACATAAGTTTAGCAACATTAAGCGACACAGGCTCTGCTTGATTAATAAACTTAGCAAAAATGATGTTTTTCTGGAAATTCCTCTGCCTGAGGCAGAAAAAGGAAAAATAATTGTGTTAGTAGACACAGGTGCGGATACGAGTCTTTTGAAACAAAGCTCGTTAAAACGTGGAACTGTAATTTGTACAACAGAAATAAAACAATTGGGCGGAGCATTTGGTGGAAATGGTACAACGGTAGGAACTTTTACTTCAAAAAATGTGTTAACTAAGGGTTTCAAGGCAAAATGGCACGTAGTGGATGGACTAACGGATATACCCGCAGATGGTATAATAGGCCGGGACATCCTTTGGAACCGATCAGTGATTAACACTGTAACAAAAACACTAACGTTTTTGGGCCGAGACAAACAAATTCTTTCAGAGTTTCCTCTCAGACGTCCAGTAAAAGTTGAAAACAAAGTTCAATGCAATATTAATGAACCAGTCTCAACAGACCGGAAAATAAAAGCCCGATCTCAAACAATCGTTGAAATAAATATACCGGGCAGATCAGGTGAACTTATTATACATTCACAAGAAATCGATCCAGGTATTTATCTCGCTAATACAGTAGTTAAAGTAAAAAATGGTAAAACGCATGTCCCAATTTTAAACTCTAACACTACGGACTATTGTTTAAATGAGAAATTCTTACCAGAAGTATCAAAGCTTAATCAATATAGAATAATTAACAACAACAACCCCCCAAATAAAATCCTCACAATAACTAAAAACACAAAGCCTAGCCAAAGGATAAAATTGTTATTGGAATCAATAAAATTCGGTCCATCACTCAGTACCGAAGAAAAAGAGGCCATAGAAAACCTCTGCATAAAATATAACGACATTTTTAAATTAGAGGGAGATACTTTAGGTCACACTAATGTACTTACGCACACCATCCCTACTTTACCTCAGCAGCCTGCAATAAATCAAAAGCAATACAGGCTACCAGAAATTCATAGGGAAGAGATCAATAAGCAGGTGACAAAAATGCTGACAGACAATATAATTTGCCCAAGTAAGTCTCCATGGAATTCACCACTTCTGCTCGTCCCCAAAAAGGCAGGCCCAGATGGTGAAAAAAGGTGGCGTGTGGTATTGGACTTTAGGAAACTTAATCAAGTTACAATCAAATCAGTATTTCCATTGCCCAGAATAGAAGACATATTAGATCAACTAGGCCATAGTCGATATTTCTCCACTCTAGATCTAGCCAGTGGTTACCACCAAGTTCTCATTAATCCAGTAGATAAAGCAAAAACAGCCTTCAGTACTGGCCTAGGACACTTCGAGTTTAATCGAATGCCGTTTGGGTTAACAGGGGCACCGGCGACGTTCCAAAGGATAATGAATCATATCCTCACGGGACTCCAAGGAATGGGTTGTTTCGTTTACCTCGATGATATTGTCATCTATGGTAAAAATATAGAGGAACATAACGACAAACTTGGTAAAGTATTCGCAAAGCTTCGCGAATATAATTTAAAACTAAACACGGAAAAATGTAACTTTCTCCGTCGGGAGGTAGTTTACTTAGGTCATAAATGTTCAGAAACAGGAGCCCTACCCGATCCTTCGAAAATTAGTTGTGTAACCAACTTTCCCATTCCAAAAAATACTAAGAACGTACAGTCTTTTCTTGGGTTAGTAAATTACTATAGAAAATTTATCCCCAACTTTGCGCAAATCGCACTACCAATCAATAAACTGTTACGGAAAGACAATAGATTCGTATGGACTAGCGAATGTCAAAAATCATTTGACGAACTAAAAACAGCCATTACTACACCCCCTATTCTCATATATCCAGATTTCACGAAACCTTTTATCTTGACAACCGACGCCAGCAACGAAGCCTTGGGTGCGGTTCTGTCACAAGGGAAAGTTGGGGAGGACCGACCAATTGCATTCGCCAGCCGAACCTTGAATAGTGCAGAAAAAAATTATTCAACAATAGAGAAAGAACTCTTGGCCATTGTTTGGGCTACAAAAAATTTTCGATTCTATTTGCTAGGACGCCCCTTTACAATTTACACAGACCACCGACCTTTAAAAGGGGTATTCGATGTAAAAGATCCGACTTCCAGGCTTGTCCGATTTCATCACAAATTGTCAGAATATGACTACAAGATCGAATACAAGCCCGGCAAATATAACGCAAATGCGGACGCTCTTAGCAGAATACCATCACAGAATAATGTAAACGCTATGCAGACGCGAAGTCAAGCACGCCAAAACACACCCGATGTACCCGAAAGGGACAGGGAATGCGAATATAGTGATGATACAATGCATGACCCTGGCAAAAATTTCGAATTCCTTACAGACAAAAAGGAAATTCAAACTGTCTTAAACGATTTTCATAACTCACCGCTGGGTGGCCACCAAGGCGTTAAAAGAACCTATTTACGTATTAGAGAACAATTTCGTTGGAGAAACATGCAAAAGGACATATATGACTTCGTAAAACGATGTGCAAAGTGTCAAGTAAACAAGAGTTCAAGGTTGAATAAAATGCCTATGGTTCTCACGGATACCCCTAAACTTCCATTTGATAAGGTTTATATGGACATAGTTGGCATATTACCTCTAACTTATTCTGGGAATAGGTATATACTTGCGTTTCAAGACGACCTGACCAAATACTTGGCATGTGTTCCACTGCCCGATGCTGAAGCAACTACCGTCGCTAAAGCATTTTATGACGAAATAGTTACTCGGTTTCGTATCCCAAAAGTACTGATAACAGATAATGGGAGTAACTTTACGTCCAGGTTATTTTCGCAAACCTGTAAATTACTTGGAATAAAGAAACTACACATCACAGCTTACCACCCCCAAGCAAACGGCTCTCTCGAACGAAGCCACCGACCCTTAGCGGAATACCTAAGAAGTTTCGTGGAAAAGGACGAGAGCAACTGGGACCAATGGCTAAGGCAAGCAACACATGTCCACAATAATACTCCACATACAGCAACAAAATTATCCCCTTTAAATAGCCTGTACGGATTCAAATTTGAAATGCCCACAAATTTGAAAAGAAAACCCACACCCGTATACAATGCAGACGATTACCCCACTCAGCTGAGATTTCAGTTACAAAAGGCACACGAAATTGCAAGAGAAAATCTGAATAAAGCCAAATTAGTTTCAAAAAGACAATACGATCTTACAGCAAATCCGATTGTGTTTAAACCCGGACAGAAAGTGCTTTTGAAAAATCCGGCTAGAAAGAACAAGTTTTCCCCTATCTGGATAGGTCCATATGACGTACTAGAAACCCCAAGCAAGGTGACATCAACGATAAAAGTTCGTAATAAAGCTAAAAAGGTTCACAACAATCGTCTGAAATTATTCAATTCATAGACAGTATTGTATCTACCCCCATTTTTACTAACTTCATTTCAACTCACCAACTTCACCTCAACCATCACGAATTCATACAATTCCCTCACAATCCCCTAAAATAACGTTGTTAAGAGGAACACATAAAGTTTTCTCCCGTTAAGCTCAATATTAAGTTCAAATCCTTAAAGCTTCTCTCTTTACAGACAGATACCAGATGAAGAAAAACTAAAATTTTAAATAACAAATTTTTGAGTAAAAACAAATAAAAAGTTATTCCATACTATTCTTAATTTATTTATCATTATCTTTAATAATTTTTCTACATATTTAAAACGTTATTGTTATTGACAAAGAACAAAAAGACATTAAACCGAATCAAGTACCAATATCCATATATAAATAATTCTTTTTAACAAACAAGATAATCATCTATAAATAGAATCAAAAAAAAAAAAAATATATATATATATATATATACATATATACACATGTATAGTAATATAATAATAGATAAATAAATAGACATCTATTGTACCTACATACTACAGAATAAGTAAATTAAGAAGAAAAAAAAAAATTATTGTAAAATGAATTTTTATTACGTAGTCCTACTAATTATAGTCAATAACACACGAGCTGAGAATCCATATAAGGTCAGTAAACTAACGGAGACACCGGTGCTGTTCGAGAAAATAAGCTCTGCCGTATTCTACAAGGAGAGTTGGACTATCATTAGCAAATTCACCCCAATGGACTATGGTACAGTACTTGAACTCATTGAAGCCTGCGATCAAAAACTGGTTAAGATGTGTGGCAGTATCTCTGACATCAATCTACAAAATTACTGTGATACTACAGTGCAAGAAGCAGCAACCAACATAGACAACTTACGACAAAATAGTTATCACATGAGGAATGTCTTCCAGCATAGCCGACCCAGGAGAGCATTAGATTTCATTGGACAGTTTTCCAAGTGGGCATTCGGAACCATGGACAACGAGGACGCCCAAAAGGTATATAACCAACTGAATATCTTGCACAAGACTGATCAAGCGTCTTTCCAACTTATGAGACGCCAACTATCAGTAATGAAGTCAAACTTCGACAAACTAAGCAAGCCAATACAGCAAATAACAACAGAAGTAAATGGCATCATAGAGGGTGTTGACCAGTTAAGAGAATCATTTATTAACACTAGCACAACAGCGAACAAAGAAATGGCTCTGTTAAATTTGAGAAGCGAAGTAAACAGTTTATCCGCCAGTATATCATCCAAAGTTATGGAGATTCAGAACAGACAGGCCACCGAGTTGTCAATATTAAACGACCTCTATCAAAATAAGCTACACCCATTTATTCTGGATGC
The DNA here is from genome assembly GCA_949126925.1 of Cheilosia vernalis. Lineage (NCBI taxonomy): Eukaryota > Metazoa > Arthropoda > Insecta > Diptera > Syrphidae > Cheilosia > Cheilosia vernalis. Next base: position 6,111,993 of record OX421363.1, read on the forward strand.
TGGAAATATAACAAATACCCTGCAGAAACTGGTCTCCAGAAAGAATACCATGTTTGGAGATCTATTTGTCTTACACCAAGCCGCCAAAACGTCAGTATTCCTAAATGGAGGCAGCATCTTCGTAAAGGTACTCATCCCGTTGCCAGAACCTCTAAAATTCGATATCAACAAAGTATATCCACTCCCTTTACATTGGAACGAACAATGGGATTTGATTATTGATACCAAGTACGAGGTCATCGCTGAGTCGGAAGACCATGCACTATTCGTAATGATGAATCACAACGAATATTCGAAGTGCGTACCAGTAACAACCGCAGAATACACCATCGCAGTATGCAGCTACGAAGGCCCGATCTTAACCTCGGGAGCCACGCAATGCTTAGTGGAACTTCTTCAACACGCCACCACCACAACTACCTCTTGCAAGTATGTGGCAGTGCCGGCCAATGAAGGGATGTTGCTAAAGATGACAGCACCTAACCAATGGCTTTATAAGGTTAAGAAGCCACTAACAATAAATTTGAATTGCGATGGCATAAGGTATTCGGCCACAATAGAAGGTCCAGGAGTATTTAAAATGACACAACCCTGTGAAGCCAGTACAAGAGAAGTGAAAATTCCATACACCCAAAATATAGCCATATCAACGGAATACAGACAACCGGTGATAGACCATTCAGGGGTAGTAGAAACATTAAAAAGGCCTTTTAGAAAACAAGTTTTCACAGCCACACCAAAGCCATCCTCCATAAAAATTGGTAGCCAACAAAACATCGCCAATGACCTGCTGGAAGGGAAGAAGGACTTACAAGACCTACAGGACGACTTGCAAAGGCTCGCCTCAGACCAAAAATTACAGGATCAAGGATGGGAATTAGCAATGCACCGCTACTCCATTACATCAATACTAACCTTTGCAGCCCTAGCAGTAATGGTGGTAATCTCCTATAAATGCATAAAAAGTAAAACAAGACTACACACCACGCAAGAAATCCACTGGCCAACAAGTATCAGCACTGTACATGGGGACCATCAGCCAATGACACCAAAAAGACGCGCTCCACTAACCCCAACCATAAAAAGCAACAAATCAACAGAATTTGCCCTGACCTCCGCTCGTGTCTAAAATCCAGAACCAGAACCAGAACATTGCAAAACGAACTATTAACCCAATTGTTTTCTTGTTTAATTTAGTTTTCGATTTTGCTTATTTTTCAATTTCGTTTGGTTTTCAATTTCATTGTCGCAAAACCTCTCCCTAAGGGGGAGGGAATGTTGTGCCTACAACAGGTGTTAAACTTGTCGATTTCCGCTACACAGGTGTTTGCTTACAGTTTTTACGCATTCATCATAATTGCACCGTGGGTTGTAACTACATAACCATGTGAGATATGATGAGTTGAGAAAATGTAAGAACAACACCTGTGTATAGCGGAAATAAGAATATTACTATAAGTAGTAGCAAATAAGATAGTTTTAAGCGAAGTTAAGTAAAGAACCGCACACTAGTCGGTTATATAAGTTAAGGTGTACCTAAAGAGAAATAAAGTGGAAATACTTAAAACAAACCTTAATTCTGTATTGGTTCGTGGAGATAACACATCATTTGGCGCAGCAGCTATAAAGTGGAAATACTTAAAACAAACCTTAATTCTGTATTGGTTCGTGGAGATAACACATCACCACTAATTAAACTTAAAAAAAATTTCAATGAAAAGACAATTAAATACTTTACGCATATGATATAGATTCAATAATCCACAAAAAAAGATAAAGAAAACAAATCCCAATCCTTCGAACTCATCAAACACCGATGACAACAAAATAATATTTTGTTCCATCAAAAATAAAAAATGCCAGCAATGCCATAACGAAATTTCAAGAAAGTGCATATGGGCATATAGGGCTTTATGCGGGCATTCGTGCTTATTGTCCCATTACACTATATGCTATTTCGGCATTTTTATCTGTCCAAATCAGCCTGGTCATTTGTGGCATTCAGGTCATTAGAGCATATGAGATAGGCCCATTACACTGTATGACCATATTTTGACAGGAGAACTGTCAAAAATTGTCATTTTATGACCACTTGGCATACAGTCTAATCTTACCTTAAGAATGAGATCACAAATCAGACGCCTAAAGTGTCATCGACCCATAATTATGTTGTCATATTCAAACGCACTCACTGAGTGAACGCTACCATCTACCAAACCTGTCCTCATCTTTAATATTCATACACAACGTTCAACTATGACAGTTGTCTGTCTCGCTTCTTCTTTTATTTTTATTAATTACCAGCTGACCCGTGCTCGCCTTGCTTCGCCAGAGTTCCACTTTTCAAATTTAAAACAAAATAATAAGAGCTATACAAACCCACTTCGGTGCTGTAAGTGACGTGTAGCAAGAAACAAAGGAAAGAATGACTTAGTTTTATAATAGTAGGGATTTTTTAATTATGTAGTTTTTGTAAATATAACATAGACTTCAGTGGAATCCAGCCACTCTTACCCAAAAAAGAGAAGAAAAACTGTCAGTAAAACAACCCAAACAAATAGTTAGCCTCTTCTATTATTCCCTCACAATCTCATTTATGTATAGTATTCGATTCGGCTTCTACAGATTTGTTCTCAGATTTCCGATTTCGTGAGCCTTGTCGCACATAAAAACGTCACCTGCTCTTTTTTGTGTTGATACCTATTCGTGCGATTTGAATATGTACAGTCTTCGACACTTCTAAGCGATTTCCATTCACTGGTTAAATTTTGTATTAAAACATTAGAAATATCCGTCCCGATTGATTATTAAATATTTATACATAAATAATTTACAAAAATTGATTCACTCGATGCAATGCCTTTCTTTGCTGGAGAAAAACATCACTAAAATGTAAACAAACTCTACCAGTTGTCAAATTCAAACGCACTTGTTATTGCTAAATCTGAAAAAATATCTTGGTTCGCAAAAGTGCTCTGAAATTTGAAAAAGATTGCTTTATTTATACCAAGCGAACATATAAATTGCTCTGAGAGAAAAAAAAGTGCTCTCAGAGCGCCCAATCGAATACCACATTACATTCAAATTATTAAATTTCCCTAGCGAACAAAAAATCGACAACAGCGCCACCTATCGGGTCCAAAACTATCCTATCTTTCTAGCTGCATACAACCACGCACACAAACAAAGTTTCATTGAGCTCGGTAGAGTTTCTCAAAAAACTTGACAACAGCGCCACCTATCGGGTCCAAAACTATCCTATCTTTCTACCTGCATCCAACCATGGACACATACAAAGTTTCATTGAGATCGATTGAGTTTCTCAAAAAAATCGACAACAGCGCCACCTATCGGGTCCAAAACTATCCTATCTTTCTAGCGGCACACAACCACAAACACAAACAAAGTTTCATTGAGATCGGTTGAGTTTCTCAAAAAAATCGACAACAGCGCCACCTATCGGGTCCAAAACTATCTTATCTTTCTAGCGGCACACAACCACAAACATAAACAAAGTTTCATTGAGATCGGTTGAGTTTCTCAAAAAAATCGACAACAGCGCCACCTATCGGGTCCAAAACTATCATATCTTTCTAGCGGCACACAACCACGCACACAAACAAAGTTTCATTGAGATCGGTTGAGTTTCTCAAAAAAAATCGACAACAGCGCCACCTATCGGGTCCAAAACTATCCTATTTTTCTAGCTGCATTCAACCATGCACACAAACAAAGTTTCATTGAGATCGGTTGAGTTTCTCAAAAAAAAAACGACAAAAGCGCCACCTATCGGGTGTCGGTCGCTCGGTGTCGATGACGCGGTTTCGTTTTAAAAGTAACCCAAATTCATTAATTTCTTCTTATCTAAAAGTGCCCAACGCGCCTAAAGAAATAATAACCTCAAAAAAACATAAGGCAGAAAAGGTGCAGTTGCATATACATGCATACGAAAAAAAACAATACCGAGCACAAACGGGATTCGTTCGTGGCATGCATCATCAGATCACAATCAATATAGCGCATTTTAAATCACAATTGCATCCCAATCTCAATTACATTACATACCTGACCTGACCTATCTCCCTCCCACCCATGCACCACATTAATACTCCACCCACAACTCCACTCTCTCCACTATCTCCAGTTCAATTTCAATTTAAAAGAAGTGAGAAAAAAAAAAAACAACACAAAGCACAAAAGGTGTATGAAAAAAAAGAGAAACAAAAAGCATACAGCATTTAGCAGAGAGAGAAACAGGTTTTGCCGCACATACACACAAAATTTCCTCCACTGAATGCCGGGCAAATCCAACGATCTAGCTTCAATCGAACATTTTACTTTTTTGAGTTGTATAAAATTTATAGTTTAATGCTTATTGTACAGCTTCAGGACTACGTACAAAGATTATTTATATCTTAAAATCTTTGTACATAACTGAACTTTATATTTAAAAAAAACCTATTTTATTCGGTTGAGTCATTCCAAAGCTAGGAGCTAGAAGGCATTCGAGAATTACAACTTTTGTTAGATATCAGCTTAAATCTCCGCTTCCGGACAGTGGATAATGATTAAACATTATCCTAAATTCTAATATCGACAATTTCCAATGCAATTGTGAAAACCGAAATCAATTTCGTGCAGTACTTCTTGTGCCTTGAGCACACAAACTATTTAAAGCCGGAAAAAAGTTACAGTTTTATTATTAGTAAGGATAAGGATAAGGATAAGGATAAGGATAAGGATAAGGATAAGGATAAGGATAAGGATTAATTATTATTCATTTTCTTTTCTTAATATTAATTAATAAAACGTTTAATACTGTTTAAAAAATGCTTTGTATTGTTTAACTTCACTTGGACTCTTGCTACAGGTTCTGGGCCCAGTCCATAAATAAAGCAAATAAAGCAGTAGAAGAAAAATATTAATACAAACTTCACACGGGCAAGATGGCGGAGTCACGTTTTTCCATACAGAAGCTGAACAGCGAAAATTATTTTATATGGAAATATAAAATAGAAATGCTACTAATAAAGGAAGGATTATTTTTTTTTTTCTGTTGGGGGGAGGAGAAATGCTTTGTGCACCGTAGGGAGGTCTTTTTGGCGTTGACCATCCCCGTGTGTCCGACTCCCATTTGTACAATGCGTTTGTACAAGGTTTACGGACTAAAACTCCTCCTTCCCTTCGGTTTCTGACCCGCCCCCCTGGGACCGCTGTTCGCATTACTTCAGGGGGGCTGTAATCATACGCCCTTTCGGGCTCACTCTGTTTCGCGGGATTGCTCTTCTTCTCTTTTCTTTCTTCTGAGAATGCGTTGGACGTAGGCGCAGATCTTGTTCCAGTTCTGCTCGCTGGCCAGCATCTTTCCGGTTATGTTGTCTGGAGTGATGCGACAACAAGAACTGCTGGCTCCGATACGGTTCGGTATGCACGTAGAGCTCCGCGTGTCTGCACAGCTGCCATCTGCTTTCTGTACTTTTCCTTTCGAAGTGCATCTGCCCAGATCTTACATCCATAAAGGAGAATGGCATGCGTGATCGACATCAGGAGTCTTCGTTCGCTGGCCGTTGGGCCACCTACGTTTGCCATCAGCCTGCTCAGTGACGCAGTCACTTTCGATGCTCTTTCCGCTGCAATGTGGAGATGCACATAATCGAAATGAAAAATTTGTTCGAGAGCCTGGCTGCGATTCTAGACGAAACAATTTCGGAGGGCTGGAGTGTTGCGATGTTGTTGAGCAGTTTACCAAGGAGTTATGATACTCTCATCACGGCTTTGGAGACGCGGTCAGGAGTTCTCAGTTTTGACGTGGTGCAATCCAAACTCCTCGAAGAATATAAGCGAAGATTGGATTCACACACGGGTCATCCTGAGACAGCAATGCACATTCGAAAGCACAATCGTACAAAAACAAAAAGGGATACCGAATGTTATTTCTGTCATGAAACTGGACATATTGTGGCGTGGAAGGTATCGTGTAACCTAAATGGTGAATCAAGCCCTTAGTCACAGTTTGGTGAAACCAGGCCTTAGTCACAGTTTGGTGAAACCAGGCCTTATAGTCACAAAACAAGTTCCACTCAAGTGTCACTTCCAATTGGAGACTGGAATCTGTCACCACTGAACCTTATTCTAGAACCACTTAGAATTAGCTAGAAAATTCTCGTCAGATGGCGGAGCGGGTATAAAAGGACAGCTTTTAGAAGAGGGCGACACAGTTGATTTATAGCAGTGATTGGTTAAAGTTCGAGATAGTAATAGTTTGTGAAGATAAATAAGTGAAAAGTAATACAGTAAAAAAAATGTTGTGGTCGCAGTGGCTTAGTGGTTAGTGTGTTGGACTACTAAGCGAGGGGTCCAGGTTCGAATCCCGCAAAAACTCAAATTCCAACTAAGGGTTTTTTTCACTGCGCCACCTCTCGCGAACGTCTGACAAACATCCGAGAGTATAACTGTCATGAAGAGCTTCTCAATCGGCCGTTTGGAACCGGCATAAAATTGTAGATCCCTTCCATTCGTTCCAAAAATGAAAAACTCACACAAAACGAATGGTTGCGAGAAGCTAGGCCCTGGGTCCCTACAGACCTGTTGCGCCAACTATTATTTTTATTATTATTATTATAATACAGTAAATTAAGTGATTGGCTTGAATCGTTGAAGAATTGTTTAAGTAATATTGTTCTGGTACTTAAGAAGTGAAATATTAGAATAGTCGATAAAAGTGTAATAAAAGTGAATTTTATTAGAAAAGTTTAACGGAATAGTGTTTTATCTTTACGAATCCCAGCCTGAATGTAACATTGGTGTCAGAAGTGGGATAAAACTTATTCTGTGCTAAGTGTCTAAGTGAAGTTTAAAAAAAAAAAAAAAAAAAAAGAGTGAATTTGTGATTTTCTAAATTACAAGAGACAAACAAAATGGGTCGTGTATTGCTACATCTAAGCATACTTCGTCTGCAGGAAGCTGTCCAAAACGAGGGAGAAGATCCAAAAACCATGCTATTCGACGTGGCAGAAGAACAAGTAAGTGCAAGCGTTGATATTAGCGCTATGATGGAATTGCTTCTTGTCAAGATGGAGGAACAGAAAAGATCCATGGAATTGAAGTTCGCAGAACAAAAGAATTCTCTAGGACAACAGAAGAATTCTCTCGAAGAACAGAAAAATTCTATGGAATCTAAGTTCGCAGAACAGAAGAATTCTATGGAATCTAAGTTCGCAGAACAGAAGAACTCTCTTGAAGAACAGAAAAATTCTCTAGAAGAACAGAAGAATTCTTTAGAGGAACAGAAAAATTCCATTGTCGCAGCACAAAAAGACGCCGTGGAAGAATTTAAGAATGTTCTAGATGTAAAAATCGACGCTATTGATGAGAAGTTAAACCAGCATGAAACCATGTTCGAGGAAATTAGTGAAACGTTTTATAGACACGAGACAAACATCGAGAACGTAGCCAAAGAACTCGGAACAAACATCCAGAATATAGCTAAAGAGTTCGGCACAAACATCGAGAACATAACTAAAGAGCTCGAAAAAGTCAAGAAGCAGAAGGCTCGGGAATATTCTGCTGACTGCCCAAGAAGGAAGGAGATGCAACCACCCGTTTTTGATGGCCAAACATCATGGCCAATTTATAAGAGACAGTTCGAAGCAGCTGCAGCGACCAATGGATGGGACGACGAGGAAAAGTCGATTGCATTAACGCTCGCATTACGAGGTACAGCTGCAGAATTGCTTCAAACTGTCTCCGAAGCAAAACAGCGCGATTACGACGCTTTGGTGAAGGCTATAGAGATGCCATTTGGTGATGGCCATATGCAGCAAGTATATAGAGTGCAACTTCGCAGTCGAATCCAGAAGAGGGGGGAAACACTCCAGCAGTTGCAAGCGGATATCGAAAGGCTAGCGCACTTGTCTTATCCCAATGCCGGGGAGGATGTCATCAATGAAATGGCTATTGAGGCATTTACACAAGCCATAGAGGACAGACAACTGCAAATGGCTCTTCGAATGGCTGGAAAGAGAACTCTTCCTGAGGCACTGGCATTTGCCTTAAATCTCAAGGATTTCACCGCGTGAGAGAAATGACATCCGTCGAATGCTCGTGCCAGAGAACAGAAGTAGTAGACCGTAACAGTTCTCGAAGGGGACCGATCCGTTGCTGGAACTGCAACAAAATCGGACATCTGCAACGACAGTGCAGAGCCGAACGTCGACGGGACAGTTGTCCACATTGCAGAACTAGGAACAAGGAGGCGTTTGAGCATTCGGCGGATGGAACGTCACAAAGCCATCAGGCGGGAAACGAGTAAGAACAAACTTCGCGGGGCAGAAGCTGGTTTCTGGAATCGACGCCCCCAGGACCACAATTCAGGTTTCTCAGACCAAACGATGTAATAGGAGCCTGACAGTGGAAGCCCATATCGGCCAGAAAAAGTATGTGGCTACAATCGATACAGGTGCCACCGCTTCCATAATCAGAAGGGACATCGTTCGCCAATCATGGCTGCACAACACCAGCAGCTACTGTCTGAAAACAGCAACTGGAGCAACAGCAAAGGTGTATGGTGAGGTACTCTTGACGATAAACCTTGCAGGAATAGTCTTCTCCCATGCATTCTTAGTGGCTGATATATGTGACGAATGCATCATCGGAATCGACTTTATGAAGACGCATGATATAGTGCTCGACATCGGTTCGCAAGTTATAAAGTACAAGAACGTCGAGATTCCGATGGTTTACGGGAACGAGAACGTCGCAGCTCTACGGACAGTTGTAAGTGAGGACGAAATATTACCACCTTCGTCAGAGACAGTTATTTGGACAAAGCTGGAAGGTGACCCTGGGAGCCACCGATTCTACCTAGTCGAGCCAGATCCAGAAAATTATTATCGGAGCTATATTGTCGGAAAGATGCTGGTTGAACCTAAAAACAACTTGGTTCCCGTTCGTGTCCTCAATGTGGAACACAAAAGCGTGAAACTAAAGCAAGGAGAAGTGATTGGAAAGTGCGTACCGATTACTGCGGTCATAAAGTTGTCCAATGCAAATGATGTGAAAGCGGTTAGACCTACGGAGATATCGGAAATGAAAAAGAATATACTCGGAGAGTGCGAGCTGGATCAGGAGCAGCGATCCATGGCAGGGAGTCTAATCAATGAGTTTGCTGATATATTTGCTTCGCAGAACGGCGAGTATGGCCGAACACATCTCGTACAACACCGGAAAAGGCAGGACTGATTGAAAGCTCAAAAAGTCCGTGGGCATCGCCGGTCGTCCTGGTCAAGAACAAAGACGGAAGTACGAGATTCTGCGTGGACTATCGCCAACTCAACAACGTCACCAAGAAGGATAGCTACCCCCTGCCAAGAATTGACGACACCCTGGACACACTATCCGGAGCCAAATGGTTTTCGACTTCCGATCTGAAGAGTGGCTACTGGCAAGTGCAGATCCATCCAGAAGACCGCGAGAAAACAGCATTCACAGCAGGAAACGGTCTTTGGCAGTTTACAGTAATGCCATTTGGACTGTGCAATGCTCCAGCTACCTTTGAACGTCTAATGGAGCGCGTTATGCTGGGATTAACATGGAAAACCTGCTTGGTCTACCTGGACGATGTCATCGTAGTAGGAAAATCATTTAACGAACATCGAGATAACCTTAAGGAGTTGTTCCAAAGGCTACGAAGTGCGCAACTAAAACTTAACCCGAAGAAGTGTTCCTTATTTAGACCAGAAGTGAAGTACCTCGGGCACATCATCTCTTCCAAAGGAGTCAAGACTGATCCGGAGAAGGTCGATGCAGTGAAAAACTGGCCGGTACCCAAAGACAAACATCAACTGAGAAGCTTCCTGGGACTTGCGACCTATTACAGACGATTTGTAAAGGACTTTGCCAGGATCGCAAAGAGCTTGCATCAACTGACAGAAAAAGGCAAACAATTCAAATGGCCGGGTGAGTGCGAAAAGAGCTTCAAGGAACTTAAACAACAGTTGTGCAACGCCCCCATACTAGCGTACCCCACCCCTGGGAAAACATTTATTGTGGATGCAGAAGCTAGTAATGTGGGAATTGGAGCCGTCCTTTCCCAGGTGCACGGTGGCCAAGAGAAAGTAGTTTCCTACTTCAGCAAAGTTCTCTCAAAGTCAGAAAGGAACTACTGTGTTACCAGGCGCGAACTCCTTGCTTTGGTATTGGCAACAAAACATTTCCATAAGTACCTTTATGGGCGGAAATTCATCCTCCGCACAGACCATGCATCTTTAAAGTGGCTGCTGCACTTTAAGAATCCTGAAGGCCAAGTCGCAAGGTGGATCGAACGGCTGCAGATGTACGACTACGAAATACAACATCGAAAGGGAAGTCTTCACTCTAATGCAGACGCTCTCTCCCGTCGACCGTGCAAAGCAGATTGCAAACACTGCTTACGACACGAGGAAAAATATGTCATCTCCGTCCAAAGGGTGAGAGCTATGCCCATTGGTGGCTGGAGTGCGCGGGAAATACAGGAGGCTCAAAGGGAAGATCCGGATATCGAACCGATTATCGCCTGGATGGAGCATGAGGGAAAACCAGACTTCACAGGAGATATCCAATAGGAGCCCCGAGCTGAAGGCATACTGGGCGCAGTGGGACTCCCTTCGCGTACAAGACGGCATTCTAAAAAGAAGATGGGAAAGCCCGGATGGAAAGTCGTTCGTAATGCAGCTTGTTGTACCCAGGTCAAAGGTTATGGAAGTGCTCAGGGAATTGCATGATGGAGTGACTGGAGGCCACTTGGGAATCAATAAAACGCTCGAAAAAGTGCGGGAACGCTTTTACTGGATTCATTCAAGGGAGGACGTTGAAACTTGGTGCAGGAAATGCGTTACATGTGCGGCCAGCAAAGGTCCGAGATTGAAAGTCCGTGGCAATGTTGGAGCCCCTTTCGAAAGGATATCAGTTGATATTGCGGGACCGTTTCCTGAAACAAACAATGGAAATCGTTACATCCTCGTTGTTATGGACTATTTCAGTAAGTGGCCTGAAGCATTTGCTATCCCAAATCAAGAAGCTAAAACCGTGGTGGGGCAAATCGTCGCTACCGCTATTCCCGAGAAACTCAGCGATTCGGAGGAGTATGTTTTAAGCGACGAGGTAGATGAATCTCTTTCTGAGAGCGAATTTTTTGGTTTCGATGAGACACTGGTGGAGCAGTTTCCAGAGGAACCTGAAGAGACAGCTGGAACGTCAACACAGCGAGTATCCGAAAGATCAACAAAAGGAAAGCCACCAAAGAGATTAATCAATGATGTCAACATGGTAAAGCATACATAAGCTAAGGATACGATCAGTTTTAAGGAGGCTCTAGATAGCAGTGAAACGAATTCCTGGAAAGCTGCAATGAAGGATGAGATGAGCTCGTTATGGCGCAATCAGACTTGGTGGACCTTCCTTCAGACAGGAAAAGTATTGGCTGCAGATGGGTGTTCAAGCGTAAGACTAACTCAGGAGGAGACATCAGTGTCTATAAGGCTCGCTTGGTGGCGCAAGGTTTTTCGCAGCGCTACGGACTAGACTATGACGAAACTTTTGCCCCAGTGATTCGTCAGACTACTCTTAGGGTTCTTTTGGCAGTCGCAGGACATCGGAAAATGCACGTGCAACATTTTGACGCGAAAACAGCATTTCTCAACAGCGATTTAAAGGAGACAGTATACATGCGGCAACCTCCAGGTTTTGCAATTCCGGGTAAGGAACACCAGGTTTGCAAATTGAAGAAATGTATTTACGGGTTGAAACAATCAGCAAGAGAATGGAACCAAACGATACATACGGTTATTGTGAGCAATCGTTTTCGCCAAAGCAAAACTGACCAGTGTCTATATGCGAAAAAGGAGAAGGGTTGCTGGGTCTTCGTTCTGGTATATGTTGACGACCTGTTGGTGATTAGCAAAGACTTGAAGCTTATCAAGGATCTAGAAAAGTGTTTAAGTTACAAATTCGAGTTGAAAAATCTTGGAGAGGTCAGCCAGTATCTGGGGCTTCATGTTCAGCGTCAAAGTGATGGACATTTTTCTACAAATCAAAGTACATACATAAAGAGGATTGTTGAAGAAATGGGTCTAGAAGATGAAAAGATATCAAATGTTCTAATGGAGCCAAGCTACGGAAAGGGAAACACAGATGCATGTCTTCTATTGGATAACAAAAAATATCAAAAGTTCATCGGATGTTTATTGTACGAATCAGTCAACTCTCGTCCTGACATTGCAGCCAGTGTTTCCGTTCTCGCAAGGAAAGTTTCTCAGCCGTCTTGTGAGGACTGGACCGAACCCAAGAGATTGGTTAAATATCTCAAAGGTACATCGGAGCTTAAACTATTTCTCAGCAAACATAGCGACAATACAAAGCTACTTGGATATGCGGACGCCAACTGGGCTGAGGATACAAGTGAAAGAAAATCGAATAGCGGATATATCTTTAAAGTGTTTGGCGGGACGGTTAGCTGGTGCTGTCGGAAGCAAACCTGCGTGGCTCTATCGTCAACGGAAGCAGAATTCATTGCGCTTGCAGAGGCGTGCAAAGAAGCGGTTTGGCTTGCAAGGCTATTAGCGGATATCGGCGAAAATTTCAAGGATCCTGTTCTAATATTTGAAGACAACCAAAGTTGCTTAAGGATGATATCCACTGAAAGGTTTAGTGGTCGTTCGAAACATATAGATACGAAGTACCATTTCGTTAAGGATTTCTTGTCAATAGGTATTGTAAGGTGCGAATACTGTGAGAGTAGCAACATGTTAGCAGATCTTCTCACAAAACCTCTTCCGGCAAACAAGGTAAAGGATCTCAGGACAAGATGTGGACTACAGGAGTACGTTTGAGGAGGAGTGTTGTCGTATTCAAACGCACTCACTGAGTGAACGCTACTATCTACCAAACCTGTCCTCATATTTAATATTCATACACAACGTTCAACTATGACATTTGTCTGTCTCGCTTCTTCTTCCCTTTTGTATTAATATGATTTGCACACTATTAATTTTCTTTTCTTAATATTAATTAATAAAACATTTAATACTGTTTTTAAACTGATTTGTATTGTTTAACTTCACTTGGACTCTTGCTACAAATTATGGATACGTAAAACGGAAATAGACACAGGTTCCGCTCACCAACATTTCTCCAATTGCTTGAAAACATTTCTATTTATGATTTGAAAAACGTGAAATGAGAGTGGTAATTAGTTTCAGTCAATAAAACCAACAATTCATCGATAAGTTATACGAAAAAAGTAAATAGTTGTCTGTTCATCATTTCCGGAAGCCATATTGTTTTGTCGGAATGCGGAATTTCTTTAGTCATCGCTATAAAAATATCAACATGCGGAGCTTTCCTATAATTCCTATCACGTAAACAAGATGGCCGACCTAAAAACGTGTCACACTTTTTTGCGTGTTGGGTAATGCTGTCCCTTTCGGTAACACAGCTATTCAGCATATATCATCCCCTTAGTTTTCCGTGATAGGAATGCGTGACGGTGTAAATGCAGCATTTGTCTTTCTCGAAGAATCGCAAAATCGAAACATCCTTTGCGACTCCCAAAAGAAAAATAGGCATCTTCGTCGACAGTCAGGCCGGTCGGTTTGATATCACTCTCGTCTGGGCTCCCGGCCATAGGAACATCGAAGGGAATGAGAAAGCCGATGAACTTGCCAGATTTGGCTCAGCTCTGTGCGTGTCTCATGCGGAGGAAGTCTTCCCTCCGATGGGATATGTAAAAAGAGAAATCCTCCTGCACTTCACCTCATGGGCTGAGACTAGATGGTTGAACCTGGCGAAATGCGTCATTTCAAGAAAGATCTGGCCAACCTACGATGATGCCAGAACAAGCCACCTTTTAGCCAGAACGCGTATAGATGTTGCCAGACTAACGGCAATCAGTACGGGTCATTGGCCTTTAGGAACTCACGCAGCCAAGCTTAGCATTCCCCACAATACCCATTGCCGTAGCTGTGCTGACACAAACAAGAGTGAAACAGTGTTCCATTTTTTTTGTGAGCTTCCGGCCCTAGCCAAAACCAGACGCAGTGCACTAGTTCATCCCTTTTTTGATGACCTTTCGGTCATCCAAAGCATCCATTTTCACAAGATCATCAAATTTCTCAACTCCACAAGCTGGTTTTGAGCTCTCTTAACTTCCTTCACCCCCTTTCATTTCAGGTTCCATTAGTTGTGGTTTCAAAACGGCGCTCAATGCGCTACTTGTGTTTTTCCCTCGTCGGGAAATACAGCCACCTAAACCAACCAACAACAACAACTTATTGTATGTTGATTGGAAATTTTAGTTGTAAGCAGTTCGACTATTGAATTCTTGTTGGTTATTTCACTATTATATCACATGGTTTGCGACTGACTAAAAACTGTTTGAGCTTCGATTTTATTGGCAGCTCCGATGAGTCTTCGGACGATATGAAAAGTGTCCAAGTAAGTAGCGAATCCTTTATTCGTTGTAATTTGAAATAAACAAATTATTTGCAATTACAGATTCCTACTTCATGGCGACCGGCATTTCTTGATTCGAATACATTGAACATGTTCTTTGATCTCTATCAGATTCTGCACTGGACTGGAAATGTGAGTTGTAAACAGTTCGACTTCGAGCATTGAAATTCTTTTTTGTTATTTTCAGTCTTATATCACAACGAGAAGGAGATGTACCAGAAAACCAGAAGGCAAAAAATTGTAGCAAAAGAGTAAGCAAAGAGACACCCCAGAGAGTTCAAAGGTGAACTTCAAAAAATCTTCAACTCTATGAATGTTGTAAAATATTTGTTTGTACATTTTGAGTTGAAACTCCAAGCAATCCAAGCCGAACACTCTGGAGTTGAATTCCCAATCGTTTCGTCAATTAAACAAGCAAATTGTGTATTATTTTAATTTCGTTTTGCTTATTCGCGCTAATAGCAGGGCTCTCATCGCGTAACTTTTGAAACGATAGTCGTCGAAACGATTGAACACAACGATATCGTTTTTAGTTTGCTTCATATAACATCATCGTCGGATCGTTCAATCGAATCGTTCATCGTTTTCATTTTGAACAGTTTGAACGTGACTGTAAACAAACTCTGACAGCTAAAAAATCAAAAAAATGTATGGAAATAGTTTTTTTTTTCTTGAATTTGTTTATTTTTCTGTGTTTTTTTATTGATTGACATTGATTTAGGCATTTAATGCAGATGAAGAGGTAGTAAGGAACAAGGCAAGTGAAATGTTAAGTGAAAGTGTACGCGTATACGCAGATAGCAAAAAGTGTGTAGGAACCAACCATAGCCCAATGGAATACGCTAAACATAGACAAACCATACTCTATTGTATTGTCTCTGATGCTAAAGTGTGCACAGGTGTGGTAGGGCAGAAGAATTATTGTTTTTCGAAATATAGATTTGTATTTATTAAATCAATCAAAACGCCAATAAATTTCTTGCATTTTTTGGAACAGATGAGAATTTTTATTGCTTAGGATCCGGTTGCAAGACAAAAAATACAAAACAAAACTCAACCCATTTCTTTTTTTTGCAAGGATTTCATTCTTTCACAACTCGGATAAGAGCGAGTCACCTCCAAAGAGAACATAAGGGTGTTTTCCTTTAAATATTTTGCTATACTTTTCTCCAAAACTGAAATTCCCTATTCAAAACTGAAAATATGGACCAAAAACGATGAAGCGATTGCAAAATAGCTGTCGTTCAATCGAATCGTTTCGACGAGGGTATTTGACGCTTGAATTAGTAACGTGAAGCAACAAAAAACGATGATCGTCCAATCGTTAGGACGATTATCGTTGTTTGGTTGTTACACGAAGTTGAAGTATCGTCGAGACGATGTCGTTCGATCGTTTTGTGCTTACGCGATTAGAGCCCAGTATTTTATTATCAGCAAGATCTGATCCGAATCAGATCACGAAAAAAATACGGATCATAGACAAATTTTTTTTTCGAGTTGTGGCAACAGTTGCTTTCAAAAGACGGCCATGCCACCAGCCATATTGCAAGCATTCTGTACAACGGCACATGATGTGACATTTCAGTTTCTTGTCGGGGGTGTTGCCATATGAATCAAATTAATACTTTTTATTTTTAGAGGTGAGAGTTTTTTAAGAACTTATTTAAAATTTTATGCTCAAATGTGCAACAAATAAACAATATTTTCTGATAGTATTTCGGTTTTTCTTAGTATAATAACGTGTAGGTATCTAGGCAAACGAAACATTTATGAAATGTTCTCGATTTGCTTCAAAAATATTTCAATAACAATAACATTTGTATAACATTTCTGTTTTTACCGATGTAGACGCCGATTAAGTATATATTAACCCCGTATTAATAAACGATGAGCAGCGGCGAGTTAGCACTCACACACATGTTAGCTGCAAATTCCTATTAATAAACGTGTGTTTGGTTTCACTGACTGTATCGAACTGCATGAGTATTGCAACTCTGCAGTCGATGTATTAAGCAAATATGTATAGAAACTTAACGAAAGACCGAGAAGGTTCTGAGATTTGTATGACGAAAGTCAGTCTTTCAGCAGGAACCAACCGAGAAGGTTGTATGAGATTAATAAACAAAAGTGGTTTTTTATAACATTTTTCCACTATAATTGTTTTGTCTTTTATTTGTCTGATGGTTTAAATTTGTTTTCCTCGGATTGTGACGGGTAATACTTCTTGTGCGTACAATTTCGCTGAGCTACGATACATTTGGGTCCGTGTCGAGCCGGATAAGTGCCAGTGACGTGATGGTGCAGGTTTTTATTTGAAAAAAAAAAAAAAGTGCATTGTGAGTGAGCAGGTCTCGTTTTAATGAGAAACTGAAATGGTGATGGTGAAATTGCGCTACGATGAAAATCACGCAGTCGCAAAATAAAGAAAAATGTGCGCAGGAAATTAATACATGATACGTACAGGAAGTGACATATCATCAGCAGGCAAGGCGATAAAAAAGCACTGTACATCATTTTGTACCTACCAGCATGTAAGTAAGTGAATAGACATTGTTTCGTTGTTTACCCCTTTTGCAAGCAGAAGCGACACATACAAATTCTTCTTCAAGAATTAAGAGCAGGAGCAGGTAGGAGTGTTTGTGTTCTCGCGCCACAGCGAAAATACACACACACACCACGAGAAGCGAGCGAGAATCGAGAAAAATATTTACAAAAAATATTCTGCCGCGCACTCGCAGCAGTTAGGAGAAGGAGAAATGGGAAGGTTTCGTCAAAAACGAAAAGAAAAAAAAGGGCAACGAGCGGTCGAGGTTTGCAAGGCAGAAAAATTCAAACCGAAACAATAATAAATTTTTTAGAGATAGATATCTAACAATAATTCTTTTATAAATTTTCTTAGATAAGCCTAAAATACAGTCCACATTGATAGCAGGACAATTAACATTTCTTAGATATTGTAAACCTTTGTTTGCAAGTGAAAGGTGATGGTTGCGGTATTGTGAATTTCTTAGTTTTTCAGTGAATGTGCGCTGGTGTCGACAACGAGGGTGCAGGGGCAGGGTGTCTGGTTCATTTACGTTTCAGATGCAGAAGGAAAATATATTCGAATGAGTGAAGCGAGTGTGCGTATTCCTTTTTGTTTTTGTGTGCTTGTGTGAAGGGGAACAACAATAATTCCATGTTTTGTTTTGTGCTTGTGTGATAGGGGAATTACAAGAATTCCATATTCTGATTCTACTTTTGTGTGATGGGAGTAATTATTATTATTATACATAATTATATTTATCAAAAACCTAAATATCGGATTATGGTGGTTGCTGTTGCTGCTGGTTATTTTTTTTCAGGTTACTTGAGTTAAGTTTTTTTTTGTTGTCACCTTTTTTTCTGGCCAAGTTATTGGTTTGTCGAGACATTGAAAGAGAAGGGGAAGGAGGGGCTTGAGCACAAATGTGCCAGTCGCCATTAATTTTACAAAGCGAGAAATATGGTCGAGACAAACAATGTGAATGAGCAGCGAAGCAGGTGGAACTCAGAGCACTTGAGTGCGAGTTACCAAAAATAAAAGAGAAGGAGTGAAGGAGGAACTCGAGTGTAAATGCACCAGTTGCCGTAGATAAATTTATTATGTAACTACAATTTACCGATGTCGGTTAAAAAGAATATTGAACGACCGCGTGGATTTATAAAGATTTTTTATTTCTTCTTCTTCGTGTCGTGTCTACTCACAGCTGTGGTTAGTTTTACAATATGGCCGGTCCTTTGCGGATATGGTTTTTTTCTCTTTTTTTCTCTTTTGTGACAGTAATGCCAGACTACAATATTTATAATGTTATTATGGAGAAACTCCAGAGGGCGTTCGGGATTATAAGAATTATTATTACAACTCGGCCAATCTGACACTTGATTGGCCTCAATCAATATAATGAACTAAAACAATAAGTAAACAATGACTCACTCCTCTGACGTTTCGGTAGGTTTGGGTTCGGGTGGCTCATAATAATTAAGGACCCCAGTGCTTGAATATTCCCTTGGTGTTAGCCACTTTCGAATTCTCATGGCTTCAACGACTCCGTCATAAGGTAGCTGACTTAACTGACAATTTTCAACGTCCCTCACTACATAACGATCATTTGGCAATACTTTGTGGATGACATAAGGTCCCCGATATTTCTGTATAATTTTTTTGTTTGTCCCGGCTGCTGTGTCAACGTGTCTAATAACGACAAAATCCCCAACCGAGTATGTCTTTGCCGGTCGACTGTGCTCCAGGAAATATTGCGAACTATATAGTTGTGCCTTATCGATAGCAGCTGATGCCTTCAGTCTAATACTATTCAGATCACGCTTCGCTGTGTCACTAAACTTTTGTTCTAAGTATTCCGTCAATTCATCAACAACGACACCTCGCTGATCGACGCCGAACAATAACTGACTAGGCGTTTGTTTTGTAGTACCATGGATGGTATTGTTAATGGCGTATTCTACCTGAGATAACTTTAATGACCAGTCTGCATGCTGTACAGGCTCAGACAGCTTACTTAACATCGCCCTCAACGTGCGGTTGACGCGTTCTACCTGCCCATTGGCCTGCGGCGAGGCCACTGCGACTTTGACATGTCCTACGTTATGCACTCGAAGAAAATTATCGAACTCGCGTGATGAAAAACAAGTGCCTCTGTCAGAGATTATACGCCTAGGGCGACTATAGTAATTGAAATATTTCTCCAATGCGCAACATACTTCCTTCGTACTAGTCGAATTAACTGGATAGAGCCTCACAAATTTCGTAAATGCATCAATAACTACTAGTATGTGTTTGCGCTTGGAGGCGATTGAAGGCAGTGGGCCGAAATGGTCAATGTGAATAGTATCGAAAGGAAACGGCTCCTTCGGTATGTTATACAAGTGGTGTTCGTTTGAATGAGTTGGTTCAGAATACATTATGCATTTAATGCAGTTTTGTATAAAACGGGTAACTTTAGGCCTCAGTTTTGCAAACCAGTAATTTTTCCGAATTTTTTGGCAGCACTTGTCAATGCCCTGGTGACCTATTTTTTCATGAACCGATCGAATCACGTTTTCTTCCATTTCACTCGGAACACAAAGAAGTAAATGACCCGAATCATTTTTAAATACTAAGCCATCATGTAGTTCAAATCCATCCACGACTTCTGCCTCCAACCTATTTCGCAGCTCTATTATCTTCTTATCGCGGCTTTGGGTAACTTGGATTTGAAAATCTAAATCGTCATCATTGATGGCGGCAAGTAATTCACATTGTTCGGATTTATCTGCACGTTCCCTATCATCATCATTGAAGCGCGGTTTCAGAAACCCTCTACTCAAAGCGTCGACGTGGCCCATTGAACTACCACTCCGATGCTGAATCGAATAGTTATAGTTCTCTAGCTCTAGGGCCCAACGAGCTATTCGCGTATTTACATGCTTTTTATTCAATGTCATTGCGAGGGAATTGCAGTCGGTAATGATTTTAAATGGAATTCCTTCCAGGTATACCCGGAATCGACGAAGCGAATATATAATAGCGAGCGTTTCCAGTTCGAAACTGTGATACCTCGACTCAGCAGCGGATGTAGATTTTGAAAAATATGAAACTGGGTGAAATTTCCCATCATTCTGACGTTGCAGCAATACTGAACCAAAGCCAAGACTGCTAGCATCACAGTGCAGTTCCGTTTCACAATTCGGACTATAAACTGACAGAATCGGCGCCGCTGTAAGTCGATCTCTTAATTCACAGAAAGCGTACATACAGTCTTCGGAAAAGACAAATTGACTATCTTTGCGTAAAAGGTTCAACAACGGTTTGGCTATCCTTGAGAAAGATGGCACAAATCTTCGAAAGTATGAAAACAGACCAATGCAAGAATGTACTTCCTGTTGATTAGTCGGAACCGGGTACTTCTTAATAGCGCGAATGTGTGCATCGGTCGGTCGGATACCAGATAAATTCACTAAATACCCAAGGTATTCAATCTCATCGTAGCCGAATTTGCATTTAGCTAATTTTATTTCAAGCCCTCTTTCATAGATTCTACCTAAAACCTCTTTGACCACTTCTACATGAGATTCAAAATCAACTGAAGCAATTAAAATGTCATCAATATAGATGATAATCTTATTCGCGTCGATTAAGTAACGAAAAATATTGTAAACAAATCGTTGAAAATTCGCGGGCGCATTTTTCAACCCAAATGGCATCCTCAAGAACTCAAACTGACCATGAGGGGTAACAAAGGAGGTCAAAGCTATCGAGTCATTATCCATTCTACACTGATAAAATCCGTCCTTTAAATCGAGCAATGTAAACCAGCGTTTACCTGCGGTATATTGAATGCAGTCATCAATTAGGGGTAATGGAAAGTTATCGCGAACTGTTTTTTTATTTAATGCTCGGTAATCAATGCACATTCGCGTATCGCCATTTTTTTTTTTTACTAAAACAATAGGTGAAGCATAAGGTGATTGGCTTGGCTGAATAATTCGCCTCGCCATCAAATCATCCGTGATTTTCTTGACCTCAGTTCGATTATGAAAAGACAGAGAACGCGCTATGCAATGAAAGGGAGTGTCATCAGTTAAACGGATCTTCATTTTATAGTCCAATGGACTTCGTGTAACACTTACTGGTTGTAAATAACTATCAGCAACAACTGCTTCGAGGGCACTAGCTTGATGCCTGCTTAACCGTGGGCATATGTCAATCTCATACCGCGATCTATCTAAATTAATACTACAAATTTCCTTAAAATAATCGTCAGAATCGATCGGCAATGCACTCATACTCGGTAATACACGATTGATCACTTCGTTGCCAGTCCCCTCAGCCACTTTTGCATATGTTTTACCCGTATCGCGTAAAGGGAATATTCGTTCGCAAGGGTTGTTAAGTTCTCTACCTAATTTTCTAAGATTCGATTCAGATGCACTTGAAAACATATTTCTGGATTTATTTAATTCACTTGGTATCTTAATTTTAACATTTCTTGTATGAAATAAATGTACATGGAATTTGTCCATAAAATCTCGTCCGAGAATCAGCGGTGTTGTCAGTGTTTCATTTGGAACTACCAAAAGAGAAAACGTTTTAATTAGTTGACGAAATTTTACTAAGCATGAAATTTTACCGTAAGTGTGAATTTTGTGCTCACCAAGGCCACGAAATCTGGTTGGCACTGAAACATCTGACAATTCAATAGTGGCCGGGATAATTGAACGCTGAACTATGCTGATCGGACTACCGGAGTCAATCAAGGACAAAACATTTATGAAGTCAGTGCATCTGCTTCGATTACAAATTATAAATGCCACCCTTACCTTTTCTATAACATGAACTGCTTCAGCAAAATCCTCATCGTTTCTTAAGTTAGAAGGAACATCTGGTACGTTGCATGACACCACAGCAACTGTTCGTCTCTGCTTCGATTTCGGGCAATCCTTATGTAAATGCCCCATTTGATGGCACGTGAAACAGGAACCCGGTGGCCGCAATGGTTTAGGACATGCGCTTTGGTAGTGTCCGAATTGCGAGCAGTTAAAGCAGCGGATTTCTGCTTTAGATTCCATAGTCCCGGCAGAAGTCTTCGGTCTGTTTAGATTTATGATTGGTTTGGCTGCGGTGGCTTTGGATCGACGTTGCTCGTATCGATCCATACGTCTGACGAGTTCACTTATTGAGTTGGCGCTGCACAAGTACATTATGTTGTTGCTGGTGTCTGGGATTCCGTCGATGATGATTTCTACTAGTTCCGTTTCTTCAATGTCGGACTGTGCAGCGATTGACTGCATTGAAACCACGTAACTGAGGCACGACTCGTTTGGCCTTAGCGTGCGAGCACGTAGTTGGCGATAAACTTCCTGCCGCGTTACCGTACGCTTGAACATGTTAATGAGTCCAGCTTTCAGTTCGTCGTAGTCAACTAACCCCAAATTGCATATATACCTTTTGGCTGTTCCTTGGAGGCAGCGACGAATACCTAGACACTTGTCTTTGTTCGAGTAAGAGCACATATTGGTATAGTCGTCGAACTCTGCGAACCACTTCAAAACATCGTAGTGGTCATCCCCCGTAAATTTTGGGACAGCGGCATCAAGCTCCTCGAAATTTACACGTCTGACTGGACGGTCAGAACAGAAGGAACGGCAGAAACAGCGTAGGCAGCGGAAACAGCGGGTGGAGTAATTTTCTCGGTACCAGTGACAACTGGTTCTTTGGCAGCGGCAGCAGATAAACCTACAATGACAACGGGTGAATTAATTGGGACATCTTCGGCAGCAGAAAACTGTCCTTCTTCATCAGAATCGGTTGGAACATTGGTTCCACTTTCTGCAATCAACTCGTTATAGAGTGGACGCAGCTGAGTTACAGTGGCATTAGATGGGAATGGAATTCCAGCTTCTGCAAGTGCTTCTACTATTGCTTGGCGAGTTACACGTCGGGGCATCGTGAATGTTTTTTTTTTTTTTTATTTAACTTTTTACGAAAATTTAACGTGGAAACCCCACATCTGAGGTGTAACTACAATTTACCGATGTCGGTTAAAAAGAATATTGAACGACCGCGTGGATTTATAAAGATTTTTTATTTCTTCTTCTTCGTGTCGTGTCTACTCACAGCTGTGGTTAGTTTTACAATATGGCCGGTCCTTTGCGGATATGGTTTTTTTCTCTTTTTTTCTCTTTTGTGACAGTAATGCCAGACTACAATATTTATAATGTTATTATGGAGAAACTCCAGAGGGCGTTCGGGATTATAAGAATTATTATTACAATTAGTTGAATTTTTATATAGAAAAAAAAGGAGACATAGCAGGAGAAGGAAAAAACTCAAAGCACGACGGTGCTAGTTTTTAAGAGAAGGAGCTTGCAAGCAGCAGGAGCAAATATTTCAGAATATGCTCAATTGAGTTCTGAAAAGAAACAAGCAATATAAAATTGTTGTGAGAGATTTTGATTATGAAACAAGAATTTAAAACAAAAACAGCTATAAAAGCAGCAACAATTTGCCACCCCATTAATTTTTTATTGATTTATTTATTTCCGCATACTGGGAAAAGCGAATTGCCTAGTACCTACTGCTCAATATTTTTCATTTATTTATTTTCGCATACTGGGAAATGGCAATTGCTTAGTACCTACTGCTCAATATTTTTTATTTTTATTTATTTTCGCATACTGGGAAAAGGCAATTGCTTAGTACCTACTGCGAAATATTTTTTATTTTTTTTTTTTTTGTTTATTTCAACTAGGTATCGCATATTGGGAAAAAGCAAAGTGCTTAGTAGGTACCTACTGCGAAATATTTTTGTTTTTGTTTATTTCAACTAGGTATCGCATATTGGGAAAAAGCAAAGTGCTTAGTACCTACTGCGAAATATTTTTGTTTTTGCTTATTTCAGCTATCGCATATTGGGAAAAAGCAAAGTGCTTAGTACCTACTGCGAAATGTTTTTGTTTATTTCAACTATCGCATATTGGGAAAAAGCGAAGTGCTTAGTACCTACTGCGAAATATTTTTGTTTTGTTTATTTCAACTATCGCATACTGGGAAATTGCAAATTGCTTAGTACCTACTGCGAACTATTATTTATTTATTTTTATTCCAGGATAAAGCATTATTGAAATAAAATTTCTAATGCAATACACTTTTTAGGAAAAGAAAAGCAAGCAGGCATTTTTTATTGATAATAAAAAAGGTGCAGGCAAGCAGGTGAAAGAGATGGAAAAAGAGCATGCACGCAACGATAATTATATACGTTGCCGGAATATTTTCGGTGAGCAGGATGCTGGCCTTTGGGGAATCTCCAACCTTTGGGATTTCCACGATGGCAACAGCACAGGTCAGCTTTGAAGCCTAGCAGGATGCTTGGTCGCAGGTGAAGGTGACCGAGAGCAGGATTGCGTTGGCCAACGAATTGTTGATCAACGTTGAGATGCAACGCAGGGTTGCTGAAGCAGAGGCAAAATATTTGCCTCCTATGCAGCATTAAAGGAGAAGGTAGCAGAAAGAACTCCAAGATCAGAAGCAGCAGGCAGAGCAGGACATCCCATCGAAGTCCAGGTTAGTCTTCCATTCGCCAACACGATGTGTAGAACACCTGACGATCGTTCAATGGTAATATTATAAAATGGCAGGGTTTTGAGATTGATTTGTGGCAGCGATCTATGACAATGATATAATAGCACCCGCCTACATATTTTCGTATCTAAAGGCATCGCATTGGTTGGAGCAGCAAGCAGGAAAATTGAGCAGCCGTGTCGTCCATACAGCAGACGCGCAAAGCCCGGAGAGAGGAAGCAGAAGCTGAGAAAAAACCATTACCTAGCCACTCGTGCAAATCTTTGAGTCATCCAATATGGCGTTGCCCGGAGTTTGCGGTGTCGAACTTGCGGGCCAAGCAGGACTTCGCGAAGGAGAAAACACTCTGCTTGAATTGTCTGATGTAAGACATGTACCGAAGGAGTGCTTCCAGGGACCGTGCGTACAGTGCGCCGGAAAGCAAGTACAATAGTGTACTCTGTACTCTATGAGAGAGCTTAAGAAGGTTGAAGCAATGATCTTCCATGTGCAGGAAAAGGGAAGGAAGAGAAGGAGCTAGCAGGAAGGCGGAAACAACTAGAAGAGAGATTGACTAGTTGTCCCCTCCGAGAGACGCCCTCATTTGGACAAAACCAGGACAAAAGCAATAGCAAGTACATCAGGAGTGAAGGAAGCAGAGAGTGAGTCATAGGGTAAATAAAGCTATAAGTAGCATTTATTTAACATATTTTAATTATAATGAGCAAGAGCAGCGAAAATATACTTTGATGCATACGGCACAGGTAATAATCGAGATGGATGGCAGGAAGTATGGGCCAATAAGGGAACAACCTGACCTAGCAAGTTATCAGCTTTCCCAGAGATTGGGCTTACCAAAGGGGCAAATAGCGAAGAGAGTGATTGGTGTGAAAGGCGAACCACGCTTCTTGTAGGTCCATGGTTCAATTCGCAGGTTTCAGTAGAGCAGGATTTCTGGGTACTGCCCAAGGGAAGTAAATGGCAGCCAATTGTGCCTACACACAATTTGGGATCGCCACGGATGGACATTTCTACGGGGTTGCCACTTGCGTATCCAGATTATTGGAGAGCAGGTCCTGTAGATCTATTGCTAGTGTGCAGGTTTATAGCAGAGACATTTATTTCCTTTTAAGGGCATCAGCTTGATGATGTTCTAGAGATGGAAGCTATTTTTAGCAGGATCATACTCGGAAAGTATGATAACGAGAAGTATAGCATGGGCATTGAGCTTGAGCTGGTGTCACATGTTGTGTACATCGAAGACAATCAACATCATGAATCGCTTAAGCGTTTATGGAAGTTGGATGGCATTGAAATGTCATCAAACAGGTCAAAAGAGCAGGAGCATGTGGAACAGAATTTCTTCAATATGTTTTCACGTGATAATTCTTGCGGGTTTGTTGTGACGATTCCTTTGAAGGAATCAGAGAAGGAGCTTGGAAGCTTGGAGCTTACAGCGAGACATTATTTCTTTGCTTTAGAGAGAAGGCTAGCAGGAGATTCTGAACTAAAACAGAATTCATGAGAGCGTATGAAAGAGCAGGGCACATGACACCAGTAACTGGTACAGTGCATGGTAGGCTTATATACCACATGCCACATCATTGCGTCACTAAAAAGGTTAGAGTCGTATTCGATGCGAGCTGCAGGACAAATAAGGCCATTTCATTAAATGAAGTGCAAATGCTAAGTGAAAAACTACAGAAGAATCTGCACGAAATTTTAATGCGTTTCCGCAGGCATCGAGTTGCTATTAGTGCGGATATCAAAAAATGATGTTCAGAATGGTGAAGGTTGTGAAGGAGCAGTGGGATTTGCAGCGTATATTCTGGAGATAAGCCCGCAGGATAATTTGAGAGAATATTGGCTGACGGTAGTCACCTTTGGTATGACTTCATCAGCTTATCATGCGTTAATGCAACTCGCAAGAGAAGCAGAGCAGGAGTTTCCAAAAGCTGCTAAGGCAATTATGGAAGACTTTTATATGGATGACTGTACCACGCGTGCGGATTCCAAAGAGAAGGCGATAGAATTATCGAAAGATATCGATCGTGTTTTAAAAGGCGCAAGTTTTGAGCTTAGAAAATGGAAATCTAATTCCAAGGCTCTAGTGAAGGACATGGACTATGAAGAGCAGGAGTCAATCTTGTTTCAAGATGATGAAAAGGCGTCGATTTTTGGTCTTAAGAGAAGGACCAATTCACACTTGCAGTGAAAACACCAGTGACTATGCAGGCAATTACGAAGAGAAAGGTAGTGAGCTGCGTTGTGCAATTTTACTATCCTAATGGGTTCATAGCTCCCGTTACGATTGTAGGGAAGATTCTTACCCAAGACATATGGCGTTTAAACGTTGACTGGGATGAGAAATCACCAAGAGAGATAGATGAGAGATGGAGAGATTTTTGGCAGGAAATAACATTCTTAGAGAATGTAAGAATTCAGAGATGGATAGGTACCTCGGAAAAGGTACAGAAGGAAATTCATGGTTTTTCGGATGCTTCCAAAAGAGCATATGGAGCAGCGAATAAAGAAAGCCAAATGGCTGTATTTAAGCCATTCTTCTCACAGCAATAACACGGGTTGCGCCACTTAAAACAGTGACAATACCAACACCGCGTTTTGAGCTTGCCGCAGCGGAGCTATTGGGACGACTAATTGTTAGCGTCATCAAAACAATGGAATGTGAAGGTATCGAGTAGGCATTGGATAAAAAAAATTACCATTCAATTTGAGAACATTTGTAGCGAATAGAGTCTCGTCTATACAGACAAACACTGAAGTAAAAAGGTGGAGACATGTTGGAGCGACATGGGCTGGAATGGTTGACAAAACCTCGGTCGAGCTGGTCATCTGAAAAGTTTGTGCCAAATGTTTCAGATGGGGGGAGGGATGAGAATAAGGTTTTGGTGATCACAAAATTCACAGCCAATTTATCTATTTATATGAGGTGCTGGAGAAGGAGTATTCTATTCATCGAATACACGTCTACATTAGAGAAGGCTATAAAAATAATCAGCTATGTACTTCACTTTGTCAATGCAACTAGAGCAAAGATAAAATGACGGAAGGATGATGAGAAGAGATATGGCAAGAGACGGAGACGTTCTTTACGTCATGTGAAAAGGAGAGAAAGAGCAGGAAACATAGCACGAAATAGAGCAGAGAATATAGCAGGAGTACTTGAACAACCGTCTTCCGAAGAGAAGATGGAATCAATTGATCACTTACTAAGAAAAGAGCAGGAAAATTATTTTGCGAAGGAAATTACTTGTATAGAGAAGCACAGGTGTTTACCTGACAAGAGCAGGATAGAATCCTTGAAACCAATTCTGGATGGTGAAAAGATTCTGAAAGTTTAGGGAAGGTCAGAGAGAGAGCAGAGATGGAATATGAGAGAAGGCATCCAGCAATCGTGCCAAATGGTTCTCGATTAGCTTGGTTAATCATGGATAGCGCTCATTAAGCAACTACGCATGGAGCAGGGCAGGACATAATCCAAAGCTCCGAATTGAGCGGAGGGATTATCTACATAAGTGCTTGATTTGTGTGCGACATAACCGTCGCTTTGGGATGCAATTGATGGCTGATTTGCCACCATAGAGAGTTACAGCAGGAAAAGTTTTTCAGGGATAGATTACGCAGGTGCGTTTGAGATCAAAATGATCGACAGAGCAGGTGAGCAAATAACAAAGCAGGAATGTTGGGTTTCCGTCTTTTGTTTGTCTCAAATAAGAGCAGAGCATATTGATTTTAAATCAGATCATACGTCAGTGGCGTTTATTGCTTGTTTCGAACAATTCATAGCGAGAAGGGGCAGGTGTGAAAGGTTGTATAGCGACAATGGGACAGCATTTGTCGGTGCAGTGAAGGATTTCAGAAGGCAAAAGAGCGTTGGCTAGTGAAGGAAACTTTTGAACACTTAAGTTCGAAAGGGACGGGAAGGAGATGTATGGCTCCTGCAGCACCACATCAAGGTGCAGCGGTAAAGTCAATGAAATATCATTTGACGAGAATTGTTGGTGTGATGGGTTTAGCATATGAGCAGGGTTTGACACTACTACTTGGGATGAAAGCCATCTTGAATTCAAGACCGCTTTATCCATTGAGCAATGATCCAAATGATCTATAGGCGTTAACGCCGGGACATTTTTTGGTTGGTGAGGCACTCGTGTTACCGTTACCATTTGTAACGAATTAGATGCCAAATAAGTACAAATGGTATAAAATTATGGAAGGAGCGTAAAACTATGGTTGCGCATTTCTGGAGCAGGTGAGAGGAAGAGTACCTATCTACTCTGTATAAGAGAAAGAAATGGCGAAATACGGCTTGCGAGAAAGACAATTGTGCGTTATAAAGAGCGAGAATTACCCACCATCGACATGGACGATTGGGCGGATATTGAGATCAAAACTATGCAGAGATGGACTAGTTAGGACTTAGGAGCGTTATACTGCGAACAGCAACCAATCAACTTACGAGGCCAGGACAAAAAATCTGTATCCTGCCAATCGAAGAGCTGAAATGATTTATCTAATTATCATAATTTATATTTATCTTTAGCAGGAATATGTTTAAATAAAAAGCGAAAGGGTAGAAAACCGTAGGTTTTCGCCGGGACTGTATCGAACTGCATGAGTATTGCAACTCTGCAGTCGATGTATTAAGCAAATATGTATAGAAACTTAACGAAAGACCGAGAAGGTTCTGAGATTTGTATGACGAAAGTCAGTCTTTCAGCAGGAACCAACCGAGAAGGTTGTATGAGATTAATAAACAAAAGTGGTTTTTTATAACATTTTTCCACTATAATTGTTTTGTCTTTTATTTGTCTGATGGTTTAAATTTGTTTTCCTCGGATTGTGACGGGTAATACTTCTTGTGCGTACAATTTCGCTGAGCTACGATACACTGACATTTAATAACGAGGGGATAACTTAACTCGCAGAATTCGGCGTATAGAGAGCGGATAACTTTTTAACTCAGAGAGGGGGAGGGACTTTACAAAATCTCTAATCCTTTTCGGTGTTATGAATACCAAAAGTTAACCTACGTGAAGTTAGCCCGCACTTTTTCTAGAATGAAAAACGTGAAATGCTGTTCGATAGACATTCGTTTGTAGTTGTTTGTAGTGAAATTTTTTTCGTTTGTAGTTCAACCATTAGAAAGTTAGAAGCATTATAAAAAAATTTCAGCTCGCACTTTTGGCTTTTTGAAATGAAAACTAGCCAGTTGCATTCGAAATCGTTTGTAGTTGTTTTTTGCAGTCGCTCTTCGGCATCCGTGGTGATCAGACGACTTTGTTAGTGAGGCAGTGTTAGCGAAATTAAAAGTGTAAATTGTGAATTTGGACAACAAAATCCAATTAGCCATTTGGCTCAGTGGAGCATACCATCGGCTCTTACGCAAGTGGGGAAAACTTTTTTTTAACTAAATAAGTTAAAAAGAAAAAATAAAAGTTGGAAGTGCCGAAAGGCAATCACGCGATGGACACTGGCCAGCCAAAGGTCCCGCAAGTAGATGCCCCGTTGCCGAAGCGAACGACAAGGCAAGTCAAGCAGCAGCAAGCGGGAGCTAGCACAACAACAGCAACGGCTACGGAATCCGAAATGCCATCAACAAGTGCAGCAGCACTAACAACAATAAAGTCAGCAGCAACAACAGCACCAGTAATACCAGAATTGGTACAGTCGCTGGAAACAACAAAAAGGCGACGTAAACCGAAGCCAACACCAAATTTGTCAGCAAAAAGAAAGACAAAGCAAGACGGAGCGGTGATGACGTCAAAAACTAACAAGTCAGAAACCGAGTCAGACGAGGATGAGGTACGCAGCTATTCGTACGAATCTGAAGGGGGCGATGGTCGATACGTGGGCGAAGGCAACTCATTCCAAGAGTTATTGGACGCCGTAGACGACTCGGAGCAGCAACAACAACAAAACGAAGAAGACGAGGAAGCTCAGCTCGATCGTCTGATCAAGGAGCTCCTCGCGAAAAGGGAGAAGTTGCGCCAGCAGAAAAAGCTACAGCAACAACAAAAGCTGAAACAAATACAGGCTGAGCAGCAACAGCACAAACAACAACAAAAACTGCAGAAGCAGCAACAACAACAACAGCAGCAACAAATGCAAAACAAAAAGCCGCAGCAATTGCAGCAGCAACAACAACAACAACAACAACAGAGAAGGCAGCCGGCACAAAAACAGCCGCTGCCACAGCATCAGCAGCAGAAGCAACAACCACAGCATCAACAGCAACAGCAGCAGCAACAACAGCAGCAACAACAACAACAGAAACAGCAACAACAGGCGAGGAAAGACAAAATACCGCCAATAAATGTAAGTTACTTAGATATTAGTGATAGTATTAGGTTATGTAGGCTAGTCACTAAGGATTTCTATATAAAAAGGCTAAACGCCACTAAACACATTATCATGTGCATAAATATGGAGGAGCACAAAAAAGTACGCACGGCTCTGGAGAAAGCAGAGACAGAGTACTTTGCGTACACTCCAAAAGGAGAAAAACGGCAAACGGTGCTGCTTAAGGGTATCGACCCTAATATTAAAATAGAGGAGCTTGAAAAGGAGCTCAAGAATTATGAGTGCGACGACCTTAAGTTCGTGGGGGTCAAGCCGTTTGCCTCGCCTGCGGACAGGGGTGGTAACCGCAAACTGCCATTCTTTTTGGTGCAACTAACACCCGACAGCAAAATCGATTGTCTGAAAAGGATCAGATTCCTGTACTATCATGCGGTACGTTGGGAAAAATTAAAAAAGTCAGATCGTGTACTTCAATGTATGCGCTGCCAGAGGTTCGGGCACGCCGCAGCTAACTGCCATATGCAGTTCAGGTGCGTCAAGTGCAATAAGGACAACAAACATGGGGAATGTGCCTTAGGTACAGATAGAGTTGTAGATCGGGGCCAGCTCTCGTGTGTGCTCTGCAACAGGTCAGGACATCCTGCTAATGTGCAGAATGTGCAGGCTCGAAAGCAGAGGTCTGAAGAAGAGAATGGTCGAAAGAGTCGCTCGTTCTCTAATTTTGTTGCACCCAATGTGTCCTTTGCCCAAATGGTAACTGGACCGGGTAGCACAATAACAAAAAGTGCGCCGAAGGTTCCTACACCGAAAGCGGATCTGGATTTGAAGTCGATCCTTCTGTCATTGCACGGAAAGATCGACAACTTCCAGAAACAGTTAAATGAGCAAGCGGCTCGAATAGACGTTATCTATTCGACACTGTTTGCCGAGTCTGCCGCGCCATGAATATGATGGGTACGCTGGACGAGGTAAACTTGAAGATCCTTGCGGTGAATGTTAATTCACTTATTCGGATCGAGAGAAGGAACAATCTTTCCAATCTGTTGGAAGCCGAAAAGCCAGATGTGCTTCTGGTTAGCGAAACTAAGCTTAATCCGAAGCCCAAATTGGGCTATAGAAATTATCGTGTAGTTAGAAGAGACCGGCCCAACTCCACACAGGGAGGCTATCTTAGTACGCAAAGGCTTGCGCCATAAGGTCATATATAGCGGGGACGTGCGCAGGTTTCAGGTGTTGGAAGCTTGTATCGTATGCATTCCTCTCAATAGCCAGAGGCGGGTGTATGTGGTGTCGCTTTACGCACCTGATTCCCATCAACGCATTCAATTTTTAAATGAAATCGAGACGCTTTTTCGTTGCTTAGAGCTTCAATCGGAGGATAATTATTCCTTTTGGGCGGAGATCTCAATGCTAAACACGCGGCATGGGGAAATGATATTCCGAACCCTAGAGGCAACCAGTTTCACGACTGGTGGCGTCATAATATGATTGAGTACAAAATCGAGCTGTACGCGACGGATATCCCGTCTTTCCCTAGAGACGGTTCTTTCTTGGACTTGGCGCTAGTTGACGAAAGACTAGAACTTACAAACACTGATCTAAGCACGCGGAACTGTTTACGAGCGGTTGAGTACGATAGTGATCACTACGGACTTGCCGCCGTAATACGGATCCCGAACGAGCAGACGCAGCTGGAGCAGTACGACCAAGTGCGTTCTTTCGATTACCGAAAAGCGCAGTGGTCGCGCTTCTCCAGAGTTGTAAGGCGCGACATACGCTCATGCGAGATCGACCCACCGACAAACAGGAACTTAACGAACGATGATATCGACAGTCATTTACGGCAAATGAATGTCGTCATCAAACAGACAATGGAGCGGACTATCCCTCGGGTAGGACGTTCCACCGACGAAGAACAAACTGAAAAGTATCGAAACGCGACAATCGATGCTTTGTACCGACATAAAAGTAGACTGCTCTCGAGGCTTAAACGGCTACACAGGCAGTTTACTGACAGGAACGATCCCGAGTTAAGGACACTGAAGTCGATGATTAAAAACCTGAAACAGTTGATCACAGAGAATTTCAGAAAATCTGTAAGTTTGTATTACTTACTTACTTACTTAGGTGGCGCTACAGTCCGGGGTGGACCTGGGCCTCAACCAATACGCCTCTCCAGTTAGCGCGATCTTTGGCTAACTGCTTCCAGTTGCGCACTCCAAGTTGGTTGAGGTCCCCTTCCACTTGCGCGCGCCACCTAAGGCGAGGTCTTCCTCTACTGCGTTGTCCCTCCGGGTTGGAGTCGAAGACTCTTCGGGCCGGAGCGTTGGTGTCCATTCGCTCTACATGTCCTAGCCATCTTAGTCGACTGATGCGCACTTTTCTGACCAGGTCGATGTCGCTGTACAGCTCGTAGAGTTCGTTGTTAAATCTCCTCCTCCAGAGCCCGTCAACGCAAACGGGACCAAAGATCACTCGAAGAATTTTGCGTTCGAAACGACCAAGGAGATCTTCATCCGCCTTTGATAACGTCCATGCTTCTGCACCATAAAGTAGGACTGGGATGATGAGGGTCTTATATAGGGTCTCCTTAGTATTTCTCGACAAGGTCTTACTAATCAATTGCCTTCTTAGACCAAAGTAACAGCGGTTGGCAAGTGTGATTCTTCGCTTGATTTCTGAGGTGATATCATTTTCAGAATTAATAGCGGAGCCGAGGTAGACAAAGTCCCGAACTACCTCAAAGTTATAGCTGTCTATCGTGACGTTCTGTCCGATTCGTCGGTGTTGTGTGTCCCTTCTTGTGGACAGCATATATTTTGTTTTGCCCTCATTCACCACTAAACCCATTTTAGCCGCTTCTGTACTGATACTTGCAAACGCACCAGTGACAGCTCGCTGTGTTCTGCCAATGATGTCGATGTCGTCAGCGTATGCAAGTAGTTGCACAGACTTCTGGAAGATTGTGCCTCTGGTGTTGGCTTGTGAGTTTCGCACAATCTTCTCAAGAATTATATTAAAAAAGTCACATGACAGCGCGTCACCTTGTCTAAATCCTTTTTTGACACCAAAGGTCTCGGTGAGATTGTTTCCGACCTTTATGGAGCAGCGAGCGTTCTCCATCGTCATTCTGCACAATCTGACAAGTTTGGCAGGGATGTCAAAACTAGACATGGCTCTGTATAGCTCGTCTCTATAAATGCTGTCATATGCGGCCTTAAAATCGATAAACAGGTGGTGGGTATCGACTTGGACTTCTTGGGTTTTCTCCAGGATCTGCCGTAGTGTGAATATTTGGTCTGTTGTGGACTTACCGGGCCTAAAACCGCACTGATAGGGTCCAATCAGTTCGTTGACATATGGTTTCAGGCGATCACACAGTACGGCAGAAAGGATCTTATACGCGATGTTGAGGAGACTGATGCCTCTATAGTTGGCGCAGTTTAGAGGGTCTCCTTTCTTGTGGATCGGGCAGACAATGCTGAGGTTCCATTCATCAGGCATACTTTCCTCTAACCAAATCTTGGAGACGAGTTGGTGTATGCACTCTACCAAATCATCTCCCGCTGCCTTGAAAAGCTCGGCAGGTAAGCCGTCTGGTCCGGCAGCTTTGTTGGATTTCAGCTTGGATATTGCTATCCTCACTTCATTTAGGTCAGGTGGACGGAAGTCTTGGCTTTCATCGTCCAGGTTGAATGGTTCAATCTGCCTGACAGCGGAATTGATGTCGTCTTCGCCGTTTAACAGTCTGCAGAAATGATTTTTCCATGTCCTCAGCACCGACTGTGATTCCACTACAAGGTTTCCTTGTTCGTCTCGACAGGTTTCTGCTCGGGTTTTGTTGCCATGACACGTCCTTTTTACCCTTTGGTAAAACTTCCGAACATTGTTCCTGGAGTAACACCTCTCTATTTCCTCGATCGCGCGCTTCTCATGCTCTTTCTTTTTCTTCCGGAGAAGCCGGTGTTCTTCCCTCCTCTTTTGCTCGTAGAGCTGACGAGCCGCCCTCGTCCTTCTGTGCAGCGCCGCTTCGTAGGCATGCTGTTTTGCTGCATGTGCTTGCCGGCATTCTTCATCGAACCAGGGGTTTCGTGGGGGTGGTTTGGTGAAACCAAGCACATCAGTTGCGGCGTTCCTGATGGCTTCTTGGCAGCGATGCCACTGGTCTTCAGCACTTGATGCTGGCCGTACAGGACTTCTCGAGAGGTTGAGGGATACACGATCGGCAAAGGTTCTGGCGGTTTGTTGCGTTTGTAGCCGTTCAACGTTGAATCTCCTCACAGCATTTCCCCGTTGTTGTGGCGTCTGGGATATCCGCATTCGTACCTTGGCTACAACAAGGTAGTGGTCCGAGTCTATGTTGGCCGCTCGGAAAGTTCGGACATCTAGAATACTGGAGGAGTGCCTTGCGTCGATCGCAACATGGTCAATTTGATTGACGGTTTGATGATCCGGTGACCGCCATGTTCCTTTGTGAATGTTGAGGTGTGGAAACCGTGTGCTAGCTATAGAAACATTATGCCCCGCAGCAAAGTCAATTAGCCTAAGTCCGTTCCCAGACGTGGTGTCGTGTAGGCTGTGCTTTCCAATTGTGCTACCATAGATGTCTTCCTTTCCTATTTTGCCATTAAAATCACCTAAGATAATTTTAACGTCATACCTAGGACATTGCTCGTATGTTTTGTCGAGGAGCTCGTAGAAACATTCTTTGGTAGCATCGTCTTTATCTTCTGTGGGGGCGTGAGCGCATATTAGGCTGATGTTAGCGAATTTAGCCTTGATGCGGATAGTTGTAAGACGTTCACTGACGTGTCGAAAGCTCAAGACTTCTTGCCTAAGTCTGCCGCTTACAACGAATCCGCATCCAAATAGACGCTGTTTCTGTTCCCTGTAGCAATCACCGTAGTAGATGTCACAGTTTTTCATCCTTCTTTTGCCCGGCCCATCCCACCGCACTTCCTGGATGGCGGTGATGTCTGCATTGTAGCAGTCTAGGGCCTCCGCTAATTGTTCGGCTGCACGCGGTCTGTTCAGGGTTCGAACATTCCACGTGCAAATCCGAAAGTCATTGTCCTTTTTCCGTTTTGCAGGGTCGTCAACAGTGATTCCATCCTTATCCGAGGCTCTTGGTTGCTTCGTAACCATTTGTTTTTTCCGTGGTTGGGTAGTTAACCCCACGCACAACCCCCAACCTGGAGGACCAGGCCCTAAATTCACCCTAGGACATCGGATCGGAAATTCCGTTGTCAGTAACCCACTTCGGGGATATGAGTGCTGCCGTTGGCCCATAAAGGGTTCATCCGCCACCATCTCTATTTCAGCACCCTGACTAGTGCTGAAAATCCTTACTGACCTTAGCTCCAAATATGTCAGAGTAGCTCATGCAAGGTATCTGCCATCTTGACTGTTGACACCACCGTTGATCCAAACTCGCGGATTCATTCGCTGTATGTCCTCTTTCTGAGGAGCTCATGTAAGACCTCTGAGTCTCGATCAGGCAGTCTTTCCGACAGAGCATTATAGTGTTGCTATTTTCTTCGTGTTCAACACTCGCGCTTATAAGTTTAGCAAGTCATGCCCGGACGGACAAGACCAGTACCCGGTGGTTACCACGCGGAGGTAAAATAAGCACAATTGATGTGTATGATACAGTTGCAACAACTGGGCATCGCCAAGTTGATGCCAATCAGAGTCTACCCTATTCATACAACACCCAACGCATTGGGGCAATAAAATTCGGGCTATAAAAACCAGTATTCCGAATATGTTCCCACAAATAAATAAACTGTTTAGGCGGAAAGATCATAACGACATTTCATGTGTTCGAATACCTCGGACGAACGAGAACAGACAGACACTACTGACTGCTGGCATAAGTCCGGAAAGTACTGACTCGAACGACGGTTTTTTTGTGGTCGAAGACCCGCAGGAGAGGGTGGATTTGATGGGAGCTTTCTTTGAGACTGTGTATACGGTGAATAACCCTGTTCACCGTAACCGCGACCTCGAGGAGAGGGCCTTTCTTAACCATTTTTATCTGCGGACCGAAATTCAAAATTGGCGATCCGAGAACAACGGCTTCACCGGGTTCAATGACGACAACCGTGCAAATGGCACAATCGCCGATGCAAATACTCATCTGTTAGTGAGTAGAGATGAACTTCGGTGCATCTTTGAGTCACTTAAAAACAAAAAGTCGGCGGGAGTGGATGGAATCCCAAACGTCGTATTAAGACGCCTGCCGCTAGAGGCGATAGATATCTTCACCACGCTATTTAACAATGCTCTGAATAATGCATATTATCCGGCGCAGTGGAAAATAGCGGTGGTACACCCTATCCCTAAAAAGGATAAAGATAGGACAAACCCTGCTAATCTTCGGTCAATTAGTTTGCTTCCAAATGTTAGCAAGGTATTCGAAAAGGTCGTCAACAGATCTCTTTTAAGATGGGTTGAAGAAAATAAGATTATTCCGGAAAATCAGTTTGGCTTTAGAGCGGGGCATGACACTATTCATGCCGCGTCGAAACTGGTCTCCGACATTCAGTGGAATAAAAGTAAGAAGCAATGCACGGGTGCCTGCCTGGTCGACTTTGAGAAGGCCTTTGATACCGTATGGTTGGAGGGGCTTTTCTATAAGTTGACCAGATTGGGCATTCAAAAACCTTTGCTATATATGATTTATGACATGCTTATGGGAAAGAAGTTCGTTGTCAAAGCTGGCAATGTGACTTCGAGCAGGGTTTTCGAAATTAAAAACGGCTTACAACAGGGAGCAGTGAATTCTCCGGTCCTGTTTAATATTTACACAAGTGATCTGGTGGGTTCCCTCAGACATGCTATAGCGTACGCAGACGATTTAGTGGCGTACAGGTCAGGACCAAAAATCGAGGTCATCAACATCCTTCTGCAACGTGACTTCGAACAAATTAAGAGGTATTGCGATGATTGGAAGTTGAAAATCAATTTCTAAAAATCGGAAACAATCCTGTTCAGAACTCCATTTGCTGGGGCCTCTGGGGATACCAGAAAAAACTGGAGAAAATTAACAATTATTGGGCAACAGGGGCGGCCTTTGGCGGTGAAAACCGTGGTCAGGTATCTTGGCATATGGCTCGACCAGTATCTGTATTTTGACAAACATATAGATGCTTGTCTTGCTGGGGCCAAGGGGGCCTACGCTCGGACAAGGAGACTGTTTCGTAGCAGTCAACTTGATTCCAGGGTGAAGGTCATCTGCTACGTGGCCCTTATAAGGCCCATCATCGCTTACGGCTGTCCCATGTGGTTCAATATAGCGCCGTCCTATATGGAAAAGATTCGGGTGTTTGAGAGACAATGTCTCAGGGCCTGTCTTGGGTTGTTTAGAACTCCTGAATCAGAGTACATAAAATATT
This sequence comes from Cheilosia vernalis, assembly GCA_949126925.1. Classification (NCBI taxonomy): domain Eukaryota; kingdom Metazoa; phylum Arthropoda; class Insecta; order Diptera; family Syrphidae; genus Cheilosia; species Cheilosia vernalis. The sequence continues at coordinate 6,150,279 of OX421363.1, forward strand.
ATCCCAACAGGACCCTATACAATGGGGCTCGACTGAACAGGATTGACAATTTCCTTATTAAGGTGATTCGGATTCACGTTGCAAGGGCGATGGCCAGTGATAATAACCTGATCTCAGGGGCTTACTACCCCAATTTAATGTACCACGAGAGTACGCTTCGGTCTGGCTTTATCCCGCCTGAGGCATTTCTTCATGTGGACATGAAAGGGTTAGTCCAGACAAAAGATGGTATGCCGGTATTGTACCACAGCCACCGCGGCGCGAGTGATAAGCGGCTCATCCACGACGGGTACGCCGCCAATGCTCAGGAGCTCCTCCGTTTTAGTACCGCAATTGCGGAACGGGACAGGGTCGATACGGCAAAGCAGTTCACCGAATTTTGGTGGCTTGAGGAAGAGGTGAGGGTGGATACGCTCTCCCGGGCCGGTGCGCTACTTACGTAGCATCCTCCTTAGTTTTAAGCTAGATATTAAGTTGGTAGGTTTAGGTTAGAGTAGGGGGTCCTTGGGAGGGACTGGGCCAGCCAACATGTAAGTGCTACCGAGACTCGACCGTAGCTTATGGCCTCGATCGACTCTCGGCGGTACGGATGAGCCCTTGTTGGCGGCTGTCAGGCGCCTACGGACGCGATCAGGATAGTGACCAATCCATAAGATTGCTCACCACCCTGATTATAATTAATTTAGGTTAAGTAGCTTAGGTAGTTTTAAGTTTTTTTTTTTTTTTTTTTTGTCGGAGGTTGTTACTATCCGATGGAGCACTCAGACACAACTACTGGTCCATTGTACTGCCAAAACGGACACCTTACATTACTGTACTTAGTTTTCCCGTCTTTCGAAGAAAGATTAGAAGGAGCTTCAGTGATGAAGAGCTTAGTTTTAAATAAAAGAACATAAATAAAGAATTCAAGTTTTCTAAAGTTTCTTGAAGAATAAAAAACAAAACAAATTAAATATAGATAGATTTAAGGCCGAAAGGCAATAATTTTAAGGATATAGTTAAGTTTAGAGCGCTCGCTATGAGTCAGTAAGCTAGAATTAAGATAAATGTTAGCTTTAAATTATATTTAATCGTTTTTGTCTAGGATATAAGTTTAATGAATGATACCCATAAAAATTAATTTAAAAGTAAAAAAAAGTAGTTGTTTGTAGTGAAATTATTTTTTAACAGAAATGTTTTATTTCCGAGATATAAGGACATTTGTGTTTGCACCTGTAACTCCGAATTTACAAAAGAGAGAAATAATTTAAAACTACCGGTGCATAAAGCATATCCTAACTTAAATAACTGCATTTAAAATTTCTGAATTCACTTAAGCGTTACTTAATAAAAAGCAATCAAAGTCAAAAAACGCATCCCTTTAGAGTTGCATCCATATATGGGCTTCCCAACAACAACAAAACAATGGTAAACACTTTTTATTCGCAATTTAAGGGGAGCCTATAATGGTCTAAATTGACCCACTTTTAAGCGATCCGATATTTCCATTGCAGTTCAGTGGAAAACAATTTTGGATCACTTTCTTAGAAGAGGGTGGGTTGTTGCATTAGAAAAAAACATATTTCACCCTTCATAACTCGTTAGGAGTGGAAATATCGGATCGCTTAAAAATGGGTCAATTTAGACCATTATAGGCTCCCCTTAAATTGCGAATAAAAAGTGTCCAGTAATGCGGGCTGTCTTTTATTTGATATTATAGTTAGAAAAGGGTTCAGAGAATAGAAATGCAAAGTTTCATCGTTTGTAGTTTAACAGTTTTTGAGTTATGGGGACCTTAAGTTAGAAGCCCAAATTTTGCTTAAATTTCAAATAAATCGTAAACCGTTAGGCCGATTGGTATAATTTGAATTCTATTAGATTAGTAATGGCAAACACTTTCGACACAGAAAATTTCATCGCTCTACTTGCCACGGTTTCGGAGATAACAAGGTTTTAAGGGATTGAAATTTGTTTTTCTAATGCTTCTAACTTTCTAACGGTTGAACTACAGACGAAAAAAAAAATTACTACAAACGAATGCCTATCGAACTGCAAATTCAGTTTTTCATTCTAGAAAAAGTGCGGGCTAACTTCCAAAAAAAAATTAAGCTGCAATTTCGCTTAAATTGCATATAAATCCTAAACCGTTAGGCCGATTGATACAAATTTTATTTTATTAGATTGGTGAGGTGGAAAACTGTTGAAATAGGAAATTTCATCAATCGGCAATGTACGGTTTCGAAGATAACGCGGTCTTATATCGCCTGCTTAAATTGCTTATAAATTCTTTTTGGTTTGGTCAATTTCGACATTTAAGGTTTTATTAGATAGAGCACACATGCTTTCTAACAACCAACTAGTTTTTGTCGTTTGTAGTTGTCCAGCACTTTAAATATCCGTCCCCTTAAATCAGTCTGCGAAGACGATTTCAACCATTTTCTTAAATTTTCTATAAATCGGTATCTATTGATAAGAGGTAATTTTTGTTTGCTCCATTAGATACATCTAACAGAAAGCATTAGAAAAAAAATAGATTTCACTATCTTGAGTTGCTTAATAACTGAAATATGGATATGAGTTTATATGACGAAGTAGTGTTCGCTTAAGTTTCATCTAATTTTTTTTCTTTGTGATAAAATCACAAAATTTTAATTGGATTAGATAGTCAGGAATACAGGCTTTGCAGAAATTGCATTTTTGTTGTTATAAATTGTTTAAAAGGGGTTAGGTTTTAATGTTATTCGAAGGAATAGAAAAAATTGTGGGATAAAATCGGGGTTCATTGATTGGTTGTTGTTGCTAATTGACAGGTAGTGACTCATGTCGATGGGCACAGATGAGTGCTTCGCGAAAATGTGTTTACCGTTGTTTTGTTGTTGTTGGGAAGCCCATATATGGATGCAACTCTAAAGGGATGCGTTTTTTGACTTTGATTGCTTTTTATTAAGTACGGCTTAAGTGAATTCAGAAATTTTAAATGCAGTTATTTAAGTTAGGATATGCTTTATGCACCAGTAGTTTTAAATTATTTCTCTCTTTTGTAAATTCGGAGTCACAGGTGCAAACACAAATGTCCTTATATCTCGGAAATAAAACATTTCTGTTAAAAAATAATTTCACTACAAACAACTACAAACGAGTTCGAATGCAACTGGCTAGTTTTCATTTCAAAAAGCCAAAAGTGCGGGCTGAAATTTTTTTCTAATGCTTCTAACTTTCTAACGGTTGAACTACAAACAAAAAAAAAATTCACTACAAACAACTACAAACGAATGTCTATCGAACTCCATTTCACGTTTTTCATTCTAGAAAAAGTGCGGGCTAACTTCACGTAGGTCAAAAGTTAAGGTTTTTGTTTATATTAGGTTTGCAAATTTGTGTAGATAAATTTGGGTTCACATTTCGAATAATAATTAAATATAAAATATATCCTGGGAACATAAATATTTTTCAAATGACAAGACATCAATATTCGAATGACGCGTGACATCTGAACATTCAACAAGAGAGAATCTGAGAGAGAATCGGTGAATTTCTGAGCGCAACAACCGCTTGAAAAACGAAATAATAATAATAATAATAATAATAATTTATTTATTGGTATAGATTTATACAATAAGATACTATATCTTCTTAGATAGTATAAACTCAATTAAACAATTCACATGATGTGTTTATTAGTTGCGACAGTATAAACGCAAATTGAAAAGACAAAAATAAAATATAATTTTAATACTAACTTCAGTATTCAGTATTTGAGAAATAAGAAGAAAAAAAAAGGAAAAGAAAAAAGAATAATAATAATATAATACATCAGAAATAAGAGAGAAAATCATCACTACCTTAAAGTCTCCAAGTACTCCCTGAGCCTCCTTCCAAATAGCCTAGTGCAGCTTATCATCCTTAAAGATCGGGGTAGAGAGTTCCACAGACGTATCGCATTTATAAAAAATTGACGCTCAGATATTAAAAACGCGTAACGTAATGGCACAAGATTCAAAGATCTACGAGAATGCGACTGACATTGACATATCTTATTGTAAAGGTAAAGTGGTTGACGTGTTTGCATAACATTGTTCAGCAAAGTTAATGTTCTAAGCTTGAAGAGATTTTCAAGAGTAACGCCATATATTGATTTGGAAAACTGAGAAATGTGGTCGTATTTTCTTAATCCGAAGATATATCTAGCTATACTATTGTAAGCAACATTAAGTTTACGCTTATGCTCATAATCACAATTGTAAAACATTTCACATCCATAGAGCATGATAGGAATAAGTAAAGTTTTGGCCAAGATAATGCGCGTTTTCAAGGGTGTAATTTTATGGTTGCTCCACAGTAAACGGAGTCCACCATAAACCCTCCCAATCGTCAATCTGATATGGTAATTCCAAGAAAGCGTCTTTGTAAAAGTTATACCTAAGTTTTTAGCAGATTCAACAAAATTAATTTGCTTATTATTTAAGTATATTTTAGGGAAGTCAGATGTATCAATGGCCTTTCTCGAAATTACCAAACATTTAGATTTAAGTGGGTTCAGGCAAAGACCATTTTTTTGTGACCAACCATGAACATTGATTAAATCCTCATTAACTTCAACTGCCGCATTTTCAACCATACCTAGAGGAAAACTTTTCCGTATCTGAACATCATCAGCGTACATATCTACTTGAGAGTTTTGCAGGCAAAGAGGCAAATCATTTATGTACATGGAGAACAATAGCGGACCCAGTATTGAACCCTGTGGAACCCCTCTGCTCAACATGAGAAATTCGGACATTAAACAATTTGCAACAACTGCCTGAGATCTGCAATTCAGATATGACTGGATTAACATCGCCGAAGAGGAAGAAAAATTAAATTGCTTAATCAGCTTGGTACAAAGAACTTTGTGGTTTACCGTGTCAAACGCCTTAGAAAAGTCCAAGAGAACGAGAAAAGTAACATTGTCACAGTCAACAGCTTGCCTTATGTTTTCAACAACATTAATAAGAGCTGTAGTACAGCTGTGTTTCGGACGGAAACCAGACTGATTTATGCATAACAAGTTGTTGTCATTTAAATATTTTCTAATCTGGGCATTAATTATCATTTCCAGGATCTTGGAAAGAAATGGTAAAACGGCAATAGGTCTAAACTCATTTTGAGTTTTTGGAATTGGTATAATCTTTGCTCGTTTCCAAGCAAGAGGAAAGACATTCGACGGTAAAATTGAATTAAAAAGATGTGTTATGTACTTTAGAATGTACGGAAGTATAGCTTTAACGAAAACTGGGTGAATTTCATCAAGTCCAAACGAATTCGATTTTATACGAATGCAGCTCTCTAAGACGTCAGCTTCATCTACAGGTGAAAAATTAAAACATGGAAACGAAAACACTCTGTTCTCATATAATAAGGTCGTTGTATCTTCGGAGATTTCTGAAATTGGAAGAGATAAAAATTTCCTATTGAGTTCGTTGCAGTCAACGATATCACAGGTATTATTTTTTTGTTTGTCAACCCCAATGTCCCGTAGGTTTTTCCAGAGTGTGTGTCCGGCTAGAGAGGGGTTTAATCGGGGGGCAAAAAAGCGTCTTTAAGCTTCGCGTATCTCAACTGTAACCTTATTTCTCAACCTTTTAAACACATCGAACAACACATTTAGTCGAAAACGCTTCCAACATTTATAGGCCTGGTCACGTTCAAAAATAAGTTTTTTAATATGAGTATTAAACCATGGGATATTTTTTCTTGTGACATTCTTTGTAATCATTGGAACGTGTGATTCAAATAATGTTTTTATGTTTTCTTGAATAAAAAAGACTTGATCGTCAACTACAGGCATTTCGTATATCCGGAACCATTCTATTCTATGTAAATCGTATTCCAACTGATTATAATTTATATGCTTGAAATCGCGAAAACTTATAGTTCTGCTTAAAATCAAGGGCTCACATTGAAATGTCATATGTATTAAATCATGACGCGAAAAAACAGGAACTAAAATTTGATTAAAGTTTAGAACTTTGTACAAATGACTGACAAAAAATACATCAAGAAGAGTACTGCGATGACTAGTAAAATGAGTGGGTAATGATGTATTTACCGGAAAAAGGTTTAAAGGACTATTCACATGAGAGCGAATTGCGAACCACGAACTGGCGAATATTCGTAGATTCTGACACTTCATTCACATGAAAACTTTTTTTGGTCGCAGGTACCCGCGAATTATTTGTCTTGTTGAAGGTTAAGTTCGAGCGAATTATTCATTCGCAGGTGTGACAGTTCGCGGCAAGAACTTTCAATTCGCGGGAGAATTGCTGTAATTGTAAATTTCGTTATTTTAATCAATCAAGTCTCGTTTTTTTTAGATTAGGTGTTATATTAATTGAATATAATGCTTTTGTGGTAAAACAAATTGCAATTTTCTATTCATAAATGCAGATAAACTGATTTGTTCGCAGTTTGCCTATTCGCAGTTCGCGCTCATGTGAATGGTCCTTAAGGTACTCATATTGTGTACAAGGGTGGAATCATTAAGTAAGTTGCTGTTGAAATCACCAACAACGATAACGAAGGGTGATACAAAGGATAATTCGTCAATGACTCTTATAATCGTAGTTGAATCTATATTGTTGTTTGGCCTGTACACTGATCCAAGTAAGATTTTATTATCATTACATATTATTTCTACAAATACATAGTCAACCTCACTTCCAAGTGGCGCTTTCCTTACTAGCTTACAATTTATTTCTCTGCGGACGAAAATAGCAGCACCTCCCCCACATCTTCCAACCCTATCGGAACGAAAAGGTTTATGAAAGCCGTTTAAAGAACATACAACGTCACTAACTTTACTTGACAGCCAAGTCTCTGAGACACAAACAACGTCAACCTTTGAATCTTCGAATAAGTGTCTAAATTCATCGAATTTTGGTAAAATACTTTGCGCATTGATATGAGCAACATGTAAACCAGTGCGTTGACTACATAAAACATTAATCATTGCGCGCTTTGTATGATTACGGCTGAAAACATCTGTGGAGTTTCTGTATGGTATGTTGGAATCAACCATTTTCAATAGCTAAGAAAAAACGGTTCCAAATCAACCGCTTTACAAAAAGAATCCATAAACTGCAAGACCCATTGAAAAAGAAAAACCATAAACAAGAAGACAAAAAGTGTGATGATAAGAGGTATTTACAATATAAAAAATTGGAACAAAAATTAAATATGACAGATGTAGGTACTAGAATTTTTAGTACAATTCCGTGTAGTGCTGTCGTGCGTTAGGTGATAAAGAGCGAATAGCTAATATGTAGATGGAATATGTTTATTAATAAGAAAAGTTAACAAACGGATAGGGTCACTATCCGTCTGCCAGCTAAAACACGAGTTAGAGAGCGGATAGCGTTTTTTTTATTAATACGGGGGTAAATGTTTACAAACTCACAGGAAACATTTTTCTGACAGAATTTTCGCTATGAGCGCCTAAACGAAAAAAAATCATTTTCATACTGTTCCCACTTTTTCTGTTTCTGTTTCTGCCTAAGGCCCTAGTTAAAGCCATACGTAAATTCCACAACAAAAACCCAGATCATTCCACTGAAGTATTTCATTTCTTTACTGTTCCATCTATCAGTGCCTTGATTTTGTGCGGTTTTTGAGGCGATGTCGCTAGGGAACGGCCCGAATCGGATTTGAATGTGTGAGTGAGCAGCGCGCTGTGACCAACGTGACCGTTGTGCAATAATTTGGCACTTTTTTCGAGGATCCTGATACAATTTGTTGCTACTGTATCCCTTTTTTAGCTTTCTCCATTACGTAGTAAGAGAAAGATATTGGTTTCGTACAAAATTTCGAACTCGAGATTTTAATCAATTCTGATATTACGATGATAGAGGAACTCAAAAAAGTGGGTCGCAAAATTCTGTCCGGTCTGTCCGTCTGTCCGTCCTTCCACAGGCCTACAGCCTAAACGGCTTCCCGGATTACGTTCAAACCTCGGATTTGGAGTTTTTGGGCTTACAGTTCGGGAGGTTTTTTTTTTTTTTCAAGGTAACCTCAGTATTAATGGTACTTCCCATATGAAATTTTCGTACCAGTTTGATTTGATCGAAAACGGCTATAACGATTTCAACCAAAATTGATATTTTAGCTTAAGTAGGTGAGGTTACCAGGACTGCGTACCCAGTTTTTGGCTAAAAATTCGAACAACGGTACTTTTGAAATTTCGAAGTATCTCGAAAACGGTCTACCTATACGATTGTAACAAAAATGCATTTTTAAGGTAATGTGGTCCATTATAAATAACAACAGCAAACTCAGTTTTTCTCATTATTAACGTACAAAGGATTTTTGAAAATTGTATTTTTTTAAAAATTTTGTTCTGTTTAGTTTACCTGAAAACGGCAACAACGATTCTGACCAAATGCAGACTTAGAGTCAAATGGATGTTTTCAAAACTATTGTGTCCCTAATTTTCGAAAACCCCATCGTTGATTTCGATAAAACTACGAAGCAATGCTTACATACCGAACAATAACTTATAATCGGTTTGCACCTAAATATTTACGCAATAGTATTTTTCAAATTAAACATTGCAATATTTGGTACTGTTTTGTCTGGCAAATTTTACAAAAACCGCTCTAACGATTTTGACCAATATACATATAAAAGATAATATAAGTATTATTAATAAGATCCCGTACTTTTTTTTTTCTCAAAAAATTCGAAGATGTTAGTTTTTTAAATTATTTATCAAAAAATACTACAGAAATCACGATCTATGTATTTTCACATATATATCTACGGTATGTTTTTGTAATAGGCTTAATGCCCCATATCTTGTGAGTTGTAAGACCTTATAAAATATTACAGCAGCCGCTAATAGCCCTCTAGCCAGAACTTGCGACAATTGCCTGTTACTGAGAGCTTAAACTTTTAAAAACTTATATTGTTATTTTATATAAATTTTAGTAAAATATAACGATGCTGTTTATCAGAACACGATTATAGTGTTACGAGAGCCAACAATTGTTAAATATTGTGCGAAAATTCTTAAATTTCAGAGAATCTTTACAAATGAAACTTTTTTCTTACACCGCTCTTATTTTTTTTTTTGCAACTTTTCAGAATTTTGCAACAATCTCCCGGATTGTTAGAGAAAGGTTATAAATTTTAGTTTTAGTTTTACAATACAATATAAGACTGTAAATACTCGTAGATCATTCCCACGCAACTTTTCTTTTATAAATTGAACTTAAATCACTTTACAATTAGATGTCGTTTAGATTGTTCCGCTTGTGAGCTAGACACTAGACACTACTTCTATGAAACAGTAGATGCAATTCGTTTGAAAAGGAAAACCTTTTAGCTTTGATTTTTATTTATAAATATATAAAAAATATTTGAATATTGTTCATAAATTATATCAACTCATTTTTATATCTACTTTTAAGATCTCGTTCAATTTAGTTTTAAAAAGTCCCTAAAAAAGAAAAATGTGCCGTTTTGACGCCACTACGTAAATTTATTATTTTCTCCCAATATGTGACAAGTATTAGCCGGCTTTACACTATGATGGGGAACCGCGTTATATTTTAAACATATACATTTTGAAATCAAAGTTTTTCATGAGCGCGAATTGCGAACAAATGAATTTAATTGTATTTATGAATTGAAAATTGATTTTTTTACTACCACCAAAGCATTAAATTAAATTAATCGAAAGTCTGATCTAAAAAAATCGGACTCTCAATCGATTTAAATAGCTCAATTTACAATTATTACAGCAATTGCAAATTCTTGCAGCGAACTGTCCCACTTTATTCACAATCCACATAAAACGTTCGCGGATCCACAAACCCACGAATGAAAAAATTCTATCGAAGTTAACATTGAACAATGATTACTTCAATTGAAGTGTCAAAAATATTCGCTTGTTCGCTGTTCGTTCGCAATTGGCTGTCATGTGAATAGTCCTAAAATGTGAATTTTCCAACTAATAAAAAAAAACAAAGGAATAACAAATTGTATTATTGTCCTCGAAAAAGGTACCAAATTGTCGCACAACGGTCACGCTGTTCTCATCCGCCATCCTTCTCGCTACCTAAAAAGCAAAGATAATGGAATACAGAGATATATATCTTTCCAGTGGAAGGGCGGCTGCCTACAAGCTGTTTTCCAGAAAAATTCATGAAGTCACACACACCTGCTTATTTCTATTATAGTATATGTGAGTTCATGAATTGGACTTTAATGCAAGAATTCGGTGTTCTCTAATGTGCATTTCACTATTTTTTTTCAGTTTAATCAACACCTCCACTAAAACTAAACAAATTCAAAACGAAACACAAAACAATTAAACACCGCGATGCTCATAAAAGCAAGATGATTCGCGGTCGGCCATTAGCAACATGCTTTTTTGTTAGCCACACGTATTCACAGACGGGGGTTGAAATTACAAAAACAACAATGTAAACAAATGGGTTTTGGGGGGATAGACGTACGAAAGATAACCATCTCTTTTATTCATTAATCTCTGCTAAAAAGGTTGCGTCTGGGAAAGATCGCCTGGAATTTCCCGGAACAAAGCAATATAAGAACAGGAAATATGGGAAGTTGTCAGTTCGCGACATCACTCACACATTTATAGAATCCGCCTATACGTGAACCCTTTCCGACACCGCCATTGCGGCAAAAACCGCACAAAATCAAGGCACAGGATTTTTTTTTCTGATGAAATCCATTTGTTGTATTTGTTTCCATAGGGAAACATTTTTCTGACAGAATTTTCGCTATAACCGCCTAAACGAAAAAAAAATCATTTTCATACTGTACCCACTTCTGTTGCATATTACGTATGGCTATAACTAGGGCCTATAACCGCCTAAACGAAAAAGAAATCATTTTCATACTGTTCCCACTTTTTCTGTTGCATTTTACGTATTGCTATAACTAGGGCCTTAGGTGGTCACAGCGAAAATTCTGTCAGAAAAATGTTTCCCTATGAAAACAAATACAACAAATCAACCACCACTGATTGGATTCCATCAGAAAAAAAATCCTGTGACTTGTGCCGATTGTGTGAGTGAGCCGCGCGCTTTGACTGCGTTCAGGTAGTTATTACCAGCAATGGGCTTTACAAGAATCCATTCGACGCGGATTGGCTTTTAAATGTTTACGAAATAAATTTGTTCGGGCGTTGAACAAAAGAATTATTGAAAACTGTTGCGATTACTGTATGTTAAAAAGAACGCTTTAAAAATTCCGCAATATTAATTGAAACAACCGCTTTCCACAACGTTATAAATTTATGTTTTATTTTACTGTCGATTGTCGTTCTTTATATAATAAAAAGTTTGTTTACATTTTGACAAATTTGACAGAATTTCCCTGTAGGATGGGTGTGTTTAGTACACCAGTGTTGACATTATTATCGTCAACACTCTCCCCCAACGATGAACAAAGTTCTTAGGTTGCTACTGCGCGCTCCTTCTTCCTTCCTTGTCTTGATCTCGTTTCTCGTGCCGCTTACCAATATGCTTCTTTACCCGATACCATCTGTTAATCTTTCTCATAATATGTATGTACATGAAAAGAAAAACAGATTATGATATATGCAGAGAGAATGACAACAAAAAACATTAACGGACAAATTTACAAGAGAACATAAATCATCAACTACTCCAGTAGTCAATCTCACACATGATCCCGTTCATGTGAACTCGTATGTGACTGACAAGTTTCTCTTCATTATGACTCCGAGTCCGAGCATTAAGAGCGTACTGCACTTGTGCATTGTTGTTGTTGTTTGATAAACACGAAGACGAAATTCAGTGCAGCTGTTGTTGGCGTAGAACGAAAGCTATTTGTTGCATTTGTTGGTAGGTTTGATTTCGGTGGTGCGCGTATTAAATCGTGTGGTGTAATTATTGATTTAAAATTAAATTATAGTTCAGTGTGATGTAATTTTTCAAATGGTGTGTGATCCAATGTAATCCAGGTGAGTTGTATTAAAATTTCAGAAATTAATTGTAAATTCAGTGTTATTTCGATTTGTTATTTTGTTTTTAAATTTGTTCCAATTCTTCTTTGGTGGCGTCCCTCGATTATGTTCATGTGTGTGTTGATGCCGATGACGATGAATGGAATTTTTTTTTTTTTGCTTTGGTGATGGGTGCATTTGAAGACGTGTGTTTAAGTGCGTGTGCGATTGGAGGAAAATTGATTTATGATTGTGTGTATTCTTATTGTGTGGTTGTGTGGTGTTCGATAGTAAGGGAGAGTGAGTGCGTGAATGAGTGGACTGTATTCAAAGTGTGTGTGCGGATGTTTGTGAAATGGCGTTGAGTGCCTTTGGATTTAGATTTGAGTGGGTATGAATTGTGTTGTATGATGACAGTAGTGCGACAAAGTTTTGTTCCACTGCAATTTAAATTTATTTTTCGGGTTTTATAGTAGGTATATTTGTTTGTTTGGTTTTGTGTGTGTATGTTGGGTAGAAGTAATTGGGTATTAATTAATATTAATTGCTTTAAAATTGGATGAAATTTTGAAGAAATTTATAGAGTTTGTGTAGAATTAGTTTGTGTAGAATTAGAGTTTGTGTAGTAACTTTGATAGTGGTTTTGTATATTTAATTTTATTATAAGGTTTGTTCCTGTATACCATTTTCTTAAGTATGTGGTTCGTTGATTGGTAGCGGACATAGTTTCGAAATTGGTCGTTTGAAAGTTCCCTGCTGTGTTTTTATTTGGACCACTCGTGTAAGATTGTCTGATCCTGGGTAAGTTTCTGTGATGCGGCCTAGACTCCATTTTGCGGGGGGTAGTCGTTCGTCTTTCAACAGGACAAGGTCTCCTATTTTCAGTTGAGTTTTCAGCTTCAACCATTTAGGGCGTTGCTGCAGTCGAGCTAAATATTCTCCTTGCCACTGTTTCCAGAAGGTTTGTAGATGAGCTTGAACTGCCTTCCATCTGTCGATGTGTCCTTGTTTGCCTATGGACATGTCTGGCTCCGGTACAGTGAATAGCGTTTCACCTATTAGGAAGTGTGCAGGAGTTAGCGGTTGGAAGTCGTCAGGGTTCTCGGTTAAAGGACACAGAGGCCTCGAATTTAAACACGCTTCGATCTGCGTCAAAAGCGTGGCGAGTTCCTCAAAGGTGAGTGTACCGTTTCCGACGATCCTTTTTAAGTGGTGTTTTACGCTCTTCACTCCTGCTTCCCACAATCCTCCGAAGTGGGGAGAAGCCGGGGGAATGAAATTCCACTTTGTTCCTTCTGCTGCTGTGACATCTGCAATCTCCTTCCAGTCTTGGATCGCGCTTTTCAAAAGTCGGCGGAGTTCTGCATCAGCTCCCACGAAGTTAGTACCGCAGTCGCTGTAGATTTGACCGCAAACTCCCCGTCGAGCAGTAAATCTTTTGAAGGCGGCTAAAAATGCTTGGGTCGTAAGGTCACTTACCGCTTCTAGGTGAATGGCTTTGGTGGCCAAACAAACAAAGACAGCTATGTACCCTTTGTGACATTTAGATCCGCGACCCTTCCATGCTCGGATGTTGATTGGTCCTGCATAATCGATACCTGTGTAGGAAAAGGGTCTCGATACTGTCACTCGGGGTGCAGGTAATTCTCCCATTAGCTGTTGCGCTGTTTGACATCGAAACCTGTAGCATGTGGTACAACTGTTGATGTGTTTCTTAACAGCTCTTTTGATTTGGAATATCCAATATTTTTGCCGTATGTGTACTATCACAAGCTGGATTCCTCCGTGCAATGACCGTTCATGAGCGTCACGAATGATCAACTTTGTGAAGTGATGCCTGGGTTCCAAAATGATTGGGTGCTGTTGGTCATAGGAAATATTGGCATGCTTCAACCTTCCGCCAACACGAAGAATTCCTTTCCCGTCAGTGAATGGGTGTAATGATCCCATTCCTTTGTACTTTGCACCTGCGGTGAACATTTCTTGCTGAGCAGAGCGCGCAATTATATTTGTAGCGTTGCTTAGCTCTTTGGGTGAAAGTGATCCAAAGTCACGGTTGGTGAGGTGTGCCTTGGCGTTGTTAACAAAGCGTAAACACCAGGCTGACACTCGGATAAGTCGTGTTAGGGTTGATGTCCTATGAATTAATTGGGTAAGTACATTTTCTATCAGTCCTGTACAATGAACCTGAATCTTTCTTTTGCCTTCTTCTGTAGAAAGACTTGTTGGTTGGGGAGGCAAATTGAAGACCCAAGATGATCGTAGAAAATCTGGGCCGTTCCACCAAAGTGACTCGCGAACTAGTGCCGATGGTAGCATCCCTCTGGGTGCTAAATCTGCGGGATTAAGATGTGTTGGGACGTGCTTCCATATGTGAGTGTCCGTCAGTCGCTGAATTTATCCTATTCGATTCCTGATGAACGTCTCCCATCGTGATGCCGGTGAGAGAATCCATGCCAGTGTTATGGTAGAGTCCGTCCAGGCGTGAATCGTGATGTCGTTGAGCTCGAGTGTGGTTGCTACGTAATGTAGCAGCTTAGCCAGGATAACAGCATCGCAGAGCTCCAGACGTGGACCACTAACCGGTTGTACTGGTGCGACCTTAGACTTCGATATCAAGAGGTGCATATGTACATTCCCTTCGCTGTCTTCTGCCCGAAGATAAACTGCTGCTCCATACGCCTTCTCTGACGCATCACTGAAGCCATGGAGTTCGACACGGTTCTTCCTGCTGACTGTTTGAACCCACCTTGGACTTCTTATTTCATTAATCGCCGGTAAATCCTGGTACAACTTGTTCCATTCTTCAAGCACCTTCTGGTCGATGCGATCGTCCCAAGCGAATTTCTGGATCCAGAGAAGCTGCATGACGAGTTTTGCCTTAAGAATGCAAGGTGATATCCATCCCATGGGGTCAAACAGCCGAGCAATGGTCGACAGTACGAATCGTTTTGTTGGCTGTGGGTTGTCTGGAGTAGTGAACCGAAAGCAGAAGTGATCAGCGTTGGGAAGCCAGTGGATGCCCGATGGAACTGCCAAAGATGATTCCCGATCCTGGATTGGAATTTCCTGAAGAAGCTCTTCCGCGTTCGACATCCATTTCCGTAAGTTGAAACCTGACTTTTCTAAGATGGACTTTACCTCTTTCTTCTTGATTTCAGCTTCTTCAATGGTGTCTGCACCAGAAAAAAGATCGTCGACATACATTTCGGAACGAATCATTTTTGCAGCTCTTGGATGCTGGGTTTCTGCCGCCTTAGCCACTTCCATCAATGTCCGAATGGCTAGATAAGGAGCTGAAGCCGTACCAAACGTTACCGTTTTGAGGCGAAACACCTTCAATTGGTCTGCTGGATGATTGCGCCAAAAAATCAGTTGGTAGTTTGAGTCCAACTCGCTTACCCATATCTGCCGGTACATTTTTTCTATGTCCGCTGAAAAAGAGAAACGATAGAGTCTCCAACGTAGAGTCACATCAGTGACGTTGTGTTGCAGCGATGGGCCAGTCATCAGGTGATCATTTAAGGAAGATCCGTCAGATGTCCTGTATGATGCATCGAAGACAACTCTCAGTCGCGTAGTGGAGCTTGTTTCCTTAAGGACGGCATGATGTGGAAGAAAATAGTGACCTCTGTTGGATATGTCATCTTCGTCAACTTCACTCATGTGGCCCAGCTTCAAATACTCCTCAATGCAAGAAGCGTATTGGTCATGCAATTGTTGATCTGCTGCTAGACGTCTCTCCAGGGACCTGAAACGTTGAAGGGCTCCTTCGCGTGACCTACCTAGTACGGGATGAACATGTTCTTTGAATGGTAGTGCTACTTGATAGCGTCCATCTACCATACGCTTAATGTGTTGCATAAAATGTTCTTCACAAGCCGTGTCTTCAGTGGTTTCGTGGCGTGCGAATGGAGCTTCTTCAAGTTCCCAGAATCTTCGAAGTTGCGTGTCGACATCGGATGTTTGGAAGAAAGCCCTGATGGATCGAGGAGCAACTGGAGATCTGCCGAATAAAATCCATCCCAGTCTGGTGTTCTGAGCAACAGGAACGGTTTTATCTGGATGACGTGACATCTCCGGCAACATAATGTCAGCTAATATGTCACTGTCCAACAAAAGATCGATTTTAGCTGGTTTATAAAAAGATGGATCCGCTAATTGTAAGCCGGTGAGGTGCCTCCAATCCCCAACGGATAGGATTTGGGTTGGAAGATGCCCAGACAGTGACTGGAAGATTAACGCCTGCGTGGTTGTTTCGAAGGCCACTACTGACCAAACCCAACCCGGACACCTCGACATCAGTAGATTTTGTTTTCAAGCGGAGAAGTTGCACGGCGGACTCCGTGATAAAAGATGCTTCAGATCCAGAATCAAGCAATGCCCGGAGTGGTATGCTGTTTCCGGATGACGTCTTTCCCTTCACAATTGCTGTAGCGAGCAAAACCTGTGTGTTGGCATCATGCGTTGAGTGATGGTTTCTCACGCCGGAACTGGTTGAAGGCTGCTCTTCGATGGATGGATGGAAAGCTGGAGCTTCGCTATTAAAAATTGAGGTACTATATGTTTGTGTTGGATGTGGTGGTTGAATATTTTGATTATTGGGTGGAAATGAATGTGAAAATTGATTTGTGTTGTTTGTATTGTAAGAATTAGAACTATATGGGTTATTGCGAGTAGTGGAAGGATTGTTAGAAGGGTTTGATTGCGGAAATGAGTTTTGTGAATGAGAAGCATTATTTGTGTTATTGTGTAAGAGTGAATGATGTGGCTGTTGACAATAATAGCACCTACGTATACTTGGACATTGTTGGGACGAATGACTATACGCTAAACAGTTAGTACATAGACCTAATTTATTCACATTTTGATATTTATCAGAAATGCTCATTTTTAGAAATTTGTTACATTTCCTGATAGCATGCTGACCTTTGTTGCAAAGCTTGCAAGTGAACTTCGAGGTGGTTTGTTGAGCATGGAACTGTGGTGTGGAATGTATCGTGTAACCTAAAATGGTGAAGTGAAAACAACCCCTTAGTCACCAAACAAGTTCCACCCAAGTGTCACTTCCAATTGGAGACTGGAATCTGTCAAGTAAATGTATTTCACCACTGAGTTAGTTCTAGAACCACTTAGAATTAGCTAGAAAGTTCTCGTCAGATGGCGGAGCGGGTATAAAAGGACAGCTTTTAGAAGAGGGCGAGACAGTTGATTTATAACAGTGATTGGTTAAAGTTCGAGATAGTAATAGTTTGTGAAGATAAATAAGTGAAATGTAATAGAGTAAATTAAGTGATTGGTTTGAAACGTTGAAGAATTGTTTAAGTAATAGTGTTCTGGTACTTAATAAGTGAAATATTAGAATAGTCGATAAAAGTGTAATAAAAGTGAATTTTATTAGAGAAGTTAAACGGAATAGTGTTTTATCTTTACGAATCCCAGCCTGAATGTAACATTGGTGTCAGAAGTGGGATAAAACTTATTCTGTGCTAAAGCTAAGTATCCTGCTCGCGCTAAATTTTATCTCCCATACAAAAATGTCTACAAAGATAAAATTTAGCGAGGCAGTTTAGCAAAGCAGTATCCTGTTCGCACGTTAAATTCTTAACTTCATGTAGATGGGCCGATGAAAAATCTCCACTCATTTAGCTCGCGAAATAAATGTCCGGTACATTAAATCGAAGATAAATTTTGACAGCAGCAGTAGGAAAAAAAAATTGAGTTGTGTTTATCGTGTTTATCATGGATTTGTCGGGGGAAACTACAGAAAACGTTACCGTAAATAAAAGAAAACGCAAAATTAGAAGACCCTTCTCATACGACGAGAAAAAAAAACTTGCGAGGCTTGTGGAGGAAAAACCTTCAATATGGAATTTGAAGGACAAATCCCACAGCAACATAGAGGCAGTCAACTCCGACTGGCGAAAAGTTGCAAGGGAAATGGAGAAAACAGGTGAGCATAAGTATCCAATTGTGTAATGTTTAGTATTGGAAAGCGTTAGTATTTTCAATTATAAATTCGCGAGCTATTTTCTATTGTTTTGAGTTAAGAATATGTATGAAGATTGCAGTAAACCTATTCCATCTGATAGAGGGATGTAAGACAAACTCAGAGATACCAAATAGTACTGGTAGCTCATCTGGATTCCAAGGAGCAGACACGGAAGAATCTTCGTTTTCGTGATTTTACGATTTCTTGCAGTGTTCATAAACAAATTGATCTGCTTCTGCAAAACCAGATAAACTTTCACTGAGTAGTTAGTATCTCTTTGTTTTTGTAGTACCTACATGCTACATATATACCTACCTACCATACGCATTATGAGATATTTTTAACTCAAAACAATAGAATTCTAGGATATCATAATTGTTTGCAATTTTGTTGTATTTTACATTGTATATATATATCAATAATATATATGAGATATTTTTAACTCAAAACAATAGAATTCTAGGATATCATAATTGTTTGCAATTTTGTTGTATTTTACATTGTATATATATATCAATAATCTTTTTAATCTTTCCTTTCAGTAGATGAATGCAAATCAACATGGAAATCCCTAAAGGACAGCCGTAGGTATCACACTAGCAGCAGGAAAAAGGCGAAGTCAGGGAGTGCTGCGGATGATACACAAGGTATCGATGATGATGTCTTCGACGACGAAAGTCAAAGCAGTGTAAGCTGGGAGTTCTCGGATTGCTTAGCATTTTTGACACCAACATCTTCACAGCGAAGGTAAATAGCTAGTCATTAGCACTATTTATTCTACTTACCTATAAACTAATGTTTTTATAACTTGATAGGACATTTTCAAGCAATATTAAGGATACCTCACCAGAATTTACAGAAGATACTCCTTCCTCAAGCTATACATATGTAAATATTACTGTAATACAACATGTTTATCAGTCTAATGCTTATTTGATTTTAGGACAAAGGGAAGCAGCGTAAGGATCCTATGCTGGAAAATGTGGCTTTGCTTACTCAAAGTGTTTCGGAGTTGGTTCAGTTAAGAAAGGAGGAGAACGTTTCTACACAGCCTGTGTTGAAGAACTTTGCCCTTTTTGCAATCCTGGACAGAATTTTAGTTCAGCTTCCAGACGACATTGTTGGGGAATTGGGACTGTCATTCCACCAGCAGGCATTGCAAGAGCTGCGAAATGTTAAAAAATAGAAAATAAAAAACACAAAATTTAACACATTGTTTTTTATTCAAAAAAGGCAGCCTTTTGCTGCCATGGAATAGACCCAAGAGGCGAATTTACAAAGTCTTTTATTTGATTGCGAATATGTTTGCCGTCATTACACTGTCTTCCTGCATTTGATAGAAGTACGGAGTTACATAATGCAGTTTCCGCAACTTTTTTCCTCCATTCGACCAAGCATCCAGTGCTGTCGTAATAATCCACATAATGTGGCGGACAATATGAACTTTTATTCGTTCGAAGCAAAAAATTGTGGAGATAGCAGCAAGCCGTTACAATTTTTGTAGCCCTGTCTGGATTAACGAACATTGTTCTGCCCAGGCAGACCCATTTGGAACACAAGATTCCGAAGGAGTTTTCCACACAACGTCTGGCTCTGCTAATTCTATAATTAGCGATGCGTTCATCATCCTCCAATTTGTTCGGTTTCCTGGGGGCAAACGGTTTTATTATCCTCTTTTTAAGAGGAAATGCATCATCTGCAACAAAGAAATACGGAAGCTTATGTGGCCCAACTTCCATGTCCTCCGGAAATGGCAAATTGTCATCCAAAATATCCCTTCCGAGCATAGTTGCATTGAAAACATTTGCATCACCCTCACTTCCATATGCACCTACATCAATGTATATGAATTTGTAGTTTGCATCTGATATTGCCATCAATACGATGCTGTGGAATCCCTAAAAACCAAATAAGATTTTTGAAGACAAACCATTTAGAACTATGTATTTATGAATATACCTTATAGTTGTAAAATAAGCTTCCAGCATTTTTTGGACACTTTATGGCAACGTGCTTACCATCGATAGCACCTAAACAATTTGGCAAATTCCACGTTGCATTGAACTCGTTCGCAATTCTCACAAACTCAGTTTCGGTTAGCGTTGGAATTTCAGCATTCAATACTTGGGTTATGGCAGAGCAAACTTGATCAATTATTCTCCCAAAGTACTGCTTGCTTATTCTATAGACTGATGCCATATGTCTTTGAATTGTTCCACTTGCGAGATATCTGTAAGCAAAAAGTATCTTAAGTCTCGTCGCCAATTAGATATTTATTTATTTATACATACTCTATCACAATAGCAAATTTTTCAAGAGGACTTATGCTTTCATTTGGCCTCGAGTTTCTTTTAGATAATAGTAAGTGTTCCACCATGGTAAAAAGATTTTGGAATGTTTCAGAACACATGTGGAAGTTTTCCTTAAAATTTCGAGGGTTGGCTACCAAATCCGAGAACTACAAACTATTATTAATGGAAAATCGTTTTATAAACATTCAATAATCTTACGTCTTTTGCAAATCGGCCCTTGGTTTTTCTTTTTTGTAAATATGGATTTACGCGACACGAAGGAAAGCGTCGTCTTCTACTTGCTACTATGGAAATTATTTCAGCTGCTGCAGCAATGATAACATTTTCTTCAACTTTTCTTATATCCATTGTTTTGCAGATATATTTAAAAACAATTGCGATGTCTTTGAAATTTCAATTCCCAATTACGTGTATAATTAAAATTTCGTTTACGACATCTGTCATGAACATATGGTTTTTGTCCCATCTATATCATATTTAAAAATTTAGCGACCATTTATCTTTGCTTGTGGAGAAACGAAGTGGAGACTAGGGAAGATAAAATTTAGCGCGAGCAGGATACTTAGCTTAAGTGTCTACAAAAAAAAAAAAAAAATAAGTGAATTTGTGTGAATTTCTAAATTACAAGGGACAAACAAAATGGGTCGTATATTGCTGCAACTAAGCATACCCCAATTAAAAAGTGAACTAGAAAAACTGTTTCGATAGCAAGAAGAAAGAAAAGAAAACTTAATTTTGATTGTGATTTATTTATAACGAATGGACTGTATTATTTTTGTGTTTCCGCTCTGGAGGTCAGTAAAGGAATGGTAACCAAACGAGATATTATGCGCCTTGTCGATTTGGTTTTTCTGCTGCGTAATCGTCTGTGCTGATCGTCGGTCGCAACCACCGCTACCCAGCCAGTGTATTGTTGTCGGCTTTGCTCCTGTGTGCTGGTTGTCGGTCGCAACCACCGCTGCTCAGCCCGTGTTGTTGTTGTTGGCTTCGCTCCTGTGTGCTGGCTGTCGGTCGCAACCACCGCTACCCAGCCAGTGTATCGTTGTCGGCTTCGCTCCTGGGTGCTGGTTGTCGGTCGCAACCACCGCTACTCAGCATGTGTTGTTGTTCATTGCTGGTGCTGCAGCTGCTCTCGTTGATGGTAATTTGTCTTGCGTTTCGTCTGTGCGATGATTGCCGGTCGTAACCACCGCTAGTCGAACGATGGAATTTTCCATCGGTCAGCTGCTGTTGGCAGAAAAATGCTCGCTGGTATGTCATCATGGAATTCTGCGAATGCCTTATGTTGTTGTAGACATTCCCCCCCCCCCCCCCAATTGAAGAGTGTTCTTCAATTGGAAAGAGCCGCTTCGTCCTTGGGAAGGACGCATAGCTTCTGCACCGGACGCGCCAAGATAGAATGCTCAGTTCGCACATTTGCACTTCGTACGAGTCCATCTGGCCCCAGATTGACGGCTGTTATTCGCCCCAGTGGCCACACTGTAGGTGGTGTATTTTCCTGCTTGACTAAGACCAGGTCCCCAACCTTAACGTTATCACATCGTTGGCTCCATTTGAAACGTTGCTGCAGCGTGTTCAAATATTCGGCTTGGCATCTCTTCCAAAAGTGCTGCTGGATTTGGTTGATGACGTTCCACAGCTTGAGACGGCTTTGGGGTACTTGGGTGACATCTGTTGTGAGTGGCTGCAGGATCTGCTCTCCGATCAGAAAGTGACCCGGGGTGAGCGCGCACAAGTCGTCCGGGTCGTCGGATAGCGCGCTGAGTGGTCTTGAATTGAGACACGCCTCGATGAGTACTAGGGTGGTGGCCAAGGTTTCGAACGTAAATATCTGCTTGCCCATGATTCTTCGCAGATGGTGCTTGAGTGACTTCACTCCGGCTTCCCAAATTCCGCCCTGGTGGGGGGCTCCAGGCACTATGAACTTCCACTCAGTTCCCATGCTGTTGATTTGCTCAGTCGGAAGGCGGTGGCCCCAATCCCGCGCGCTTCTGCGGAGATTTCGGTCGGCTCCAACGAATGTGGTGGCGTTGTCGCTCCATAGCACGGAACAAATGCCACGTCGCCCAGTGAATCGTTGGAATGCTGCTAAGAACGCCTCGGACGTCTGGTTGCTCACAAGCTCGAGGTGAATTGCCCTCGTCACCATGCACACGAAAACGGCAATGTAGCCCTTTTCGACGATTTTGCACCGACCTGCTCTGGCCTTGATTTGCACTGGCCCGGCATAGTCGACGCCACTATGCCTGAATGCTCTTGCCGGTTGGACTCGATCGCGTGGAAGGCTGCCCATCTGTTGCTCTGCTACGATTTTCTTCTGGCGGAAACAGGCGATGCACCGACATATGTGGCATTTCAGAGCCCGTCGGAGCGTCGTTATCCAGAACTTCTGCCGCACGTATTGCATACACAGCTGGACTCCACCATGCTTCGTAATGATGTGCGCCTCCCGAAGGATCAGTTCGCTCAGCCTGCTCTTGGCCGGTAAGATGATGGGATGCATGCTGTCATATGGAAGCAATGCATCCTTGAGGCGGCCGCCCACTCTCAGTATCCCCTCTGCGTCTATGAAGGGACGAAGGGTCAGTATGTTGCTGGTTCTGTCTAGATGCTCCTTCCTTGTGATTTGATTGTGTTCTCGAACATAGTGCTCTTGTTGGGTCACCCTGACCCAGTAATGTAGTGCTTGCTCTCGCTCTGCGGTTGTTGCTAGTGGTACCAGCGTGACTGGTTGCAGCTGCTCCTGTTTTCTTCCTCTTCTGGTGCTTTGGACGAACCTTATCACCAAGGCCGTTATCCTCAAGATACTCTGTAGCGTTGCCTTCCGATCCAGTAGACTTATGCCGTTGATGCTCAGGCTCGTTGGTGTGGGTATGGTCAGCTTTCCTACAGTGAGTGATCTCGCCTCTCGATCAGCTCGCTCTTGCTGCTTAAGGCTCAGTTGAATCGGCACTAGTGGCCAGTTCTGCTCTGGCTCCTTGAGCCACGATGGGCCATGCCACCATAGCTCCGATTCGATCAGTTGCTCCGCCTTGACTCCTCTTGAGCCTAGGTCTGCTGGGTTGTCTCCAGATTTGACGTGTCTCCAAGGATGGTTTCCAGAGAGCTCTTGTATGGACCTTACCCGATTGGCCACAAACGGTTTCAGCTCAAATGGTAGTTTTGTGATCCAGTAAAGGACCACTGTTGAATCACTCCAATGGAATATCGGCGTTCCTTCAAATGAGCAGGCTTCGACCACAAGCCTCATCAGTTTGCACAAAAGATTTGCTGCGCATAGCTCCAGTCTTGGGATCGTGATTGTCTTCAATGGGGCGACTCTCGTCTTTGATGCCACCAAGGTGCACCTGGTGTCGCCGTTGCTCGATGTTGACCTCAAGTATACCACCGCCGCATATGCTCGTTCGGATGCGTCAGCGAATCCATGTAGTTCCAATTTGCTCGTGCTCTCGCTGCCTAACCATCTCGGGACTCGGAGCGATGACAGATGGTGGAGTTGCTGGCGGAAAACTTCCCATTTCGCTGCATGCTCTGTAGGTATTTGTTCGTCCCACTGTACTCCAGATCGCCACAGGTCTTGGATAGCGATCTTCGCGCTTATTATTACGGGTGCGAGGTAACCATTCGGGTCATACAGCCTCGCAACTGCACTTACGATTTTGCGCTTCGTGGTTCTGCTCTCCGCTTCGACCGTCTGCACCTTGAAACGTATTTCGTCCGTTGAAGAGTTCCACACCAGACCCAGTATCGAAGTCCCGATCTCTTCGGGAAAGATGTGCTCCGTGCTTTGATTCCCTGTGCCCGTAAAAACTGTTCGCACTTGCTCGCTCGTTGAGGTGAACTTGTCTAGCTCGAAGCCGCCCTTGCCCAGTGATTCTACTATGGACTGGGTCAGCTCGACCGCCGCTGGCTCTGAGTCCGCTCCAGTAAGGATATCGTCCATGTAGAAGTTCTTGGTTATGGCTTCGAATGCTTGGGGAAACTCCTCCTGATTGTCCGATGCGCATTGTATCATGGCCCTAACCGCGTTGAAGCTACTGGAAGCCATGCCGTAGGTGACGACGGTTAGCCAGTACTCTTTCAGCTCTTCATCGGGACCTTCTCTCCAAAGTATTCTTTGTAGGTCCCACTGCTCCGGGTCGACGCGCACCTGCCGAAACATTTTCCGCACATCCGCGCTGACTGCTACCTTATACCTGCGGAAGCGGGTGAGTATTGTTGCCAGGTCGTCTTGTAATTTTGGTCCATGGAACTGCACGTCGTTGAGCGATATGCCATTGTCGCTCTTACATGATGCGTCGAAGACAACGCGAAATTTCTTCGATACGCAGTGATGGGGTATGTGGTATGCGTATTGATTTGCTCGCGGTGCTCTGGTGGCTATCACCATGTGTCCCAGTTGGTTATACTCGCGCATGAAGTGGACGTATTTCTCCTTCAGCTCGCTGTCCGCACTTAATCTCTTCTCTAGCTGAAGGAATCGTTTCATGGCGACTGCTCTGGAACTGCTTAATGTTTGCGCATGTGGATTAATCGGGATGGTGACGACGTACCGTCCAGCTGGGTCGCGCCAATGCGTCTTCCTGAAGTTTTCTTCGACCCATTCATCGTCCGCCGATTTTGCTCTTGGTTCGCTCAGCTCTTCCATCTCCCAAAATTTTCGCAACAGCTCGTTGAGCTGCACATCTGGCGATTCTGTTGCTAGGAACGTGGCTCGAATCGCTTCCGCTGGATTCGGTTGCATCTGGCCAAACAATATCCAGCCGAAACTTGTATCTTGCGCCGTCAGTCCTGATTTGTATTTCTTGATGTTGCTCTTGATGACTTCTGCCCATACCTGTGCCCCGAGTAGAATCTCTATTCTGGCTAGCTTGTTGAAATCCTCATCGGCCAGTTTCAGCTCACTTACCGCCGCGTATTGGGTTTGCGATAAGTCTCGTGTGGGGAGGTACGAAGTTATCTTCGCGATGATGAACAGCTGGCAGTTCATTTCGAACGTTGGCTCGATGCGTGACGCTAAACTGACGTATACGGTTCCTGTAATACGCACGCCGGCGTTGGAACCGATTCCTTGCACTTGGAATTCGCACTTGCGCCTTCTAATACCCATTCTTTGGACGCATCTCTCAGTGATGAGGTTTATTTGACTCCCGCAATCTAGCAGCGCCCTTGCTTCCACCGGTTGTCCTGTGCTGCTCCTTACCTTGATGCGCGCCGTGGCTAATAGTGCGCAATCAGGCTTCGTATTGCTCGGCTCGATGACGTCGGAGACTGCTCGAACTCCAGAACTGTCCGCGCTCTGCGACGGGATGACGTGATCCTCTTTCCGGTTTGCGCGCGACAGATGCACTAATTGCTATGCATCGGCCTGGCTCTCGTTTGCTGCTCGGGAACTAGATGGTTGATTTTGGGCCACGACGGCTAGACCTCTTGCGGGGGTAGTCTGCTCTGGACAAAGCACACTGTTGTGCTTCCTGTCGCATCTTCGGCATGCTCCGGCTTGACATCCTTGTGCCAGATGGCCGCTCTTGAGACAATTTGTGCACAGCTTCCAGCTGCGTACCCTTTCGCCCCTGCCTTGGATTGATAGCGCCAAAAAATCACTGCAGCGATACAAGGGGTGCTGGGCTTTGCACAAAGGACACTTTAGTGGTGTCCCGCTTCTCTTTCCGCTTGGCGTGTTCATGATGTTCTTCTCCTTGAATTGCGGGTTGTTTGATCTTTCGACTGGTTTTTCGAACTGGTCATAGAATGCTGAATCGAGTGCACTTGCTCTTCTCTCCAAAAACTGCAGGAACTCCTTCAATGTCGCTATCTGGCATACGTCCTCTCTGACCATCTGCCAAGCGTGGTTTGTTTCTGTATCGAGTCTGGTTCTGAGCATGTTTACAATAATCGGATCCCATGATGATGTGTCCAGGCCGAGTACTTTCAACGAACTCAAGTGTACGTTCGCTTCATTAACCAGGTCGCGTTTCCCTCGTGACTTGCAAGAGTCCCTTCCGATGTTCGGAATTGCGTGGAGGGCATTTAAATGTGCGTCTACGATGTTTTGTTTGTTGTCGTAAACCTCGTTCAGTTTTACCCATGCCTCTACGTAGTTTGCTTCTGTGACCTGCCATCTGCTTATCAGCCTGGCTGGGGCGCCTTCTAAAGCCTGCTTGAGTTCTCGCATTTTTGTGACGTGGGCGATCCCGTTGTTGTTGTGCACCTCTGTAACGAATTGGTCATGGAACTCACGCCATTTAGTGTAATCACCCTTGAATACTGGAATCTTCGATGGCCGCTCTTGCCGCAACTGTATAACGCTGGGTTGGGGGGTTGCCGAAACACTAGCCTCTTCACTCGATGCACTCTTCGGTTCTAGCTGCGATATGCGTGCACGCAATATGGCGACAGCGACGTGGTGCGCTTCTTCCACAGACGCCACATATTTGTCGTGCGCTTCAAGCTCGGCTGTAGTAGTGGCCTTTTCCACCAACTTCATATGCTCTACGAGGAGTTTCTCAAAGGAGGCTTCCGTTGCCTCTAGCTTGGTTTTGAGGAAAGCTTGGTCTTCTTGGGCGAAGCTGCCCTCAGTAGCCGCTTTAGAAATCCGTATAATTGATGCCCGGAACACGTCCCGCCTTGCTAGATCGCCCATTGCACGTTTGTTATACTTGCGCTCGCAATGTCACAGCAGTCCAGGTCGACCCTTCGGAAACGCTGTGTCCACACACGGAATTGAGCTCTCGAATAACTGTTTTTAATTATTGGCTGTTCAACACAGCTACTGTTTTTTAGTTTTTATTGTTTTTTAACCTCCACTCGGTTACACTGCACAATTTTTTGTAATATCCTTTATGCACTGCACTGTATGTCTATCCTTGATGCACTGCACTGTATGTGATATATCCTTGATGCACTGCACTGTATATAATATATCCTTGATCGGATGTACTGCACTGTTTTTTATGTGATATATCCTTGTCGGATGCACTGCACTGTTTTGTATGTAGTATTATCCTTGATCGGATTCACTGCACTATTTTTTTTTTACACTGCACTATACTGTTTTTTTTTTTCTTTTTTCGATCTGCACCGCACTGGCTCTAATTTATCCGGCTCGAAGGACCAAATGTTTCGATAGCAAGAAGAAAGAAAAGAAAACTTAATTTTGATTGTGATTTATTTATAACGAATGGACTGTATTATTTTTGTGTTTCCGCTCTGGAGGTCAGTAAAGGAATGGTAACCAAACGAGATATTATGCGCCTTGTCGATTTGGTTTTTCTGCTGCGTAATCGTCTGTGCTGATCGTCGGTCGCAACCACCGCTACCCAGCCAGTGTATTGTTGTCGGCTTTGCTCCTGTGTGCTGGTTGTCGGTCGCAACCACCGCTGCTCAGCCCGTGTTGTTGTTGTTGGCTTCGCTCCTGTGTGCTGGCTGTCGGTCGCAACCACCGCTACCCAGCCAGTGTATCGTTGTCGGCTTCGCTCCTGGGTGCTGGTTGTCGGTCGCAACCACCGCTACTCAGCATGTGTTGTTGTTCATTGCTGGTGCTGCAGCTGCTCTCGTTGATGGTAATTTGTCTTGCGTTTCGTCTGTGCGATGATTGCCGGTCGTAACCACCGCTAGTCGAACGATGGAATTTTCCATCGGTCAGCTGCTGTTGGCAGAAAAATGCTCGCTGGTATGTCATCATGGAATTCTGCGAATGCCTTATGTTGTTGTAGACAAAACGGAATCTATCCACAGCTGGAGGAAAAAGTGACCTCATCCTTCGTCTTCAGGAAGCTGTCCAAAACGACGGAGAAGATCCAAAAACTATGCTATTCGACGTGGCAGAAGAACAAGTAAGTACAAACGTGGATATTAGCGCTATGATGGAATTACTTCTTGCCAAGATGGAAGAACAGAAGAATTCTCTAGAAGAACAGAAAAATTCTATGGAATTGAAGTTCGCAGAACAGAAAAATTCTATGGAATCTAAGTTCGCAGATCAGAAGAATTCTCTAGAAGAACAGACAAATTCTATGGAATTGAAGTTCGCAGAACAGAAGAATTCTCTAGAAGAACAGAAGAATTCTTTAGAAGAACAGAAAAATTCCATTGTCGCCGCACAAAAAGACGCCGTGGAAGAATTTAAGAATGTTCTAGAAGTAAAAATCGACGAAATCGATGAAAAATTAAACGAGCATGAAACAAAGTTTGAGAAAATTAATGAAATGTTTCATAAACAAGGAACAAACATCGAGAACATAGCTAAAGAACTCGAAAAAGTCAAGAAGCAGAAGGCTCGGGAATACTCCGCTGACTGCCCAAGAAGGAAGGAGATGCAACCACCCGTTTTTGATGGTCAAACATCATGGCCAATTTATAAGAGACAGTTCGAAGCAGCTGCAACGACCAATGGATGGGACGACGAGGAAAAGTCGATTGCACTAACGCTCGCATTACGAGGTACAGCTGCAGAATTGCTTCAAACTGTCTCAGCAGAAAAACAACGCGATTACGACGCTTTGGTGAAGGCTATTGAGATGCGATTTGGTGACGACCATATGCAGCAAGTATATAGAGTGCAGCTTCGCAGTCGAATCCAGAAGAGGGGGGAAACACTCCAACAGTTGCAAGCGGATATCGAAAGGCTAGCGCACTTGTCTTATCCCAATGCCGGCGAAGATGTCATCAATGAAATGGCTATTGAGGCATTTACACAAGCCATAGAGGACAGACAACTGCAGATGGCTCTACGAATGGCTGGAAAGAGAACTCTTCCTGAGGCACTGGCATTTGCCTTAACGATGAAAGCTGCTGACCAAGCATCTCAAGGATTTCACCGCGTGAGAGAAATGACATCCGTTGAATGCTCGTGCCAGAGAGCCGAAGTAGTAGACCGTAACAGTTCTCGAAGGGGACCGATCCGTTGCTGGAACTGCAACAAAATTGGACATCTACAACGACAGTGCAGAGCCGAACGTAGACAGGGCAGTTGTCCACATTGCAGAGCTTGGAACGAGGAGGCGTTTGAGCGTTCGGCGGATGGAACATCACAAAGCCATCAGTCGGGAAACGAGTAAGAACCAACTTCGCGGGGCAGAAGCTGGTTTCTGGAATCGACGCCCCCAGGACCACAATTCAGGTTTCCCAGACCAAACTATGTAATAGGAGCCTGACAGTGGAAACCCATATCGGCCAGAAAAAGTATGTGGCTACAATCGATACAGGTGCCACCGCTTCCATAATCAGAAGGGACATCTTTCGCCAATCATGGCTGCACAACACCAGCAGCTACTGTCTGAAAACAGCAACTGGAGCAACAGCAAAGGTGTATGGTGAGGTACTCTTGAAGATAAACCTTGCAGGAATAGTCTTCTCCCATGCTTTCTTAGTGGCTGATATATGTGACGAATGCATCATCGGAATCGACTTTATGAAGACGCATGATATAGTGCTCGACATCGGTTCGCAAGTTATAAAGTACAAGAACGTCGAGATTCCGATGGTTTACGGGAACGAGAACGTCGCAGCTCTGCGGACAGTTGTAAGTGAGGACGAAATATTACCACCTTCGTCAGAAAGAGTTATTTGGACAAAGCTGGAAGGCGACCCTGGGAGCCACCGATTCTACCTAGTCGAGCCAGATGCAGAAAATTATTATCAGAGGTATATTGTCGGAAAGATGCTGGTTGAACCTAAAAACAACTTGGTTCCCGTTCGTGTCCTCAATGTGGAAAACAAAAGCGTGAAACTAAAGCAAGGGGAAGTGATTGGAAAGTGCGTACCGATTACTGCGGTCACAAAGTTGTCCAATGCAAGTCCTGTGAAACCGGTTAGACCTGCGGAGATATCGGAGATGAAAAAGAATATACTCTGAGAGTGCGAGCTGGATCAGGAGCAGCGGTCCATGGCAGGTAGTTTAATCAACGAGTTCGCTGATATATTTGCTTCGCAGAACAGCGAGTATGGCCGAACACATCTCGTACAACACCGAATCGACACCGGAGATGCGAGACCGATTCGTCAGCCTCCCCGACGACTACCATTGGCTAAGCAGACGGAGGTTGCAGAAATGGTGTCGACGATGGAAAAGGAGGGACTGATTGAAAGCTCAAAAAGTCCGTGGGCATCGCCAAGAAGGATAGATACCCCCTGCCAAGAATTGACGACACCCTGGACACACTATCCGGAGCCAAATGGTTTTCTACTCTCGATCTGAAGAGTGGCTACTGGCAAGTTCAGATCCATCCAGAAGACCGCGAGAAAACAGCATTCACAGTAGGAAACGGGCTTTGGCAGTTAATGCCATTTGGACTGTGCAATGCTCCAGCTACCTTTGAACGTCTAATGGAGCGCGTTCTGCTGGGACTAACGTGGAAAACCTGCTTGGTCTACCTGGACGATGTCATCGTAGTAGGAAAAACATTTAACGAACATCGAGATAACCTTAAGGAGGTGTTCCAAAGGCTACGAAGTGCGCAACTAAAACTTAACCCAAAGAAGTGTTCCTTATTTAGACCAGAAGTGAAGTACCTCGGGCACATCATCTCTTCCAAAGGAGTCAAGACCGATCCCGAGAAGGTCGATGCAGTAAAAAACTGGCCGGTACCCAAAGACAAACATCAACTGAGAAGCTTCCTGGGACTTGCAAACAATTCAAATGGTCAGGTGAGTGCGAAAAGAGCTTCAAGGAACTTAAACAACAGTTGTGCAACGCCCCCATACTAGCGTACCCCACCCCTGGGAAAACATTTATTGTGGATGCAGACGCTAGTAATGTGGGAATTGGAGCCGTCCTTTCCCAGGTGCAGATGGCCAAGAGAAAGTAGTTTCCTACTTCAGCAAAGTTCTCTCAAAGCCAGAAAGGAACTACTGTGTTACCAGGCGCGAGCTCCTTGCTTTGGTACTGGCAACAAAACATTTCCATAAGTACCTTTATGGGCGAAAATTCATCCTCCGCACAGACCATGCGTCTTTAAAGTGGCTACTACACTTTAAGAATCCTGAAGGCCAAGTCGCAAGGTGGATCGAACGGCTGCAGATGTACGACTACGAAATACAACATCGAAAGGGAAGTCTTCACTCTAATGCAGACGCTCTCTCCCGTCGACCGTGCAAAGCAAATTGCAAACATTGCTTACGACACGAGGAAAAAGATGTCGCGTCCGTTCAAAGGGTGAGAGCTATGCCCATTGGTGGCTGGAGTGCGCGGGAAATACGGGAGGCTCAAAGGGAAGATCCGGATATCGAACCGATTATCGCCTGGAAGGAGCATGAGGGAAAACCAGACTATATCCTATATCCAATAGGAGCCCCGAGCTGAAGGCATACTGGGCGCAGTGGGACTCCCTTCACGTACAAGACGGCATTCTAAAAAGAAGATGGGAAAGCCCGGATGGAAAGTCGTTCGTAATGCAGCTTGTTGTACCCAAGTCAAAGGTTATGGAAGTGCTCAGGGAATTGCATGATGGAGTGTCTGGAGGCCACTTGGGAATCAATAAAACGCTCGAAAAAGTGCGGGAACGCTTTTACTGGATTCATTCAAGACAGGACGTTGAAACTTGGTGCAGGAAATGCGTTACATGTGCGGCCAGCAAAGGTCCGAGGTTGAAAGTCCGTGGCAAAATGCATCAATACAATGTTGGAGCCCCTTTCGAAAGGATAGCAGTTGATATTGCGGGACCGTTTCCTGAAACAAACAATTTAAATCGTTACATCCTCGTTGTTATGGACTATTTCAGTAAGTGGCCTGAAGCATTTGCTATTCCAAATCAAGAAGCTAAAACCGTGGTGGAGCAAATCGTCAATAACTGGGTAAGCAGATTCGGTGTACCAATGGAACTGCATTCAGACCAAGGACGGAACTTCGAGTCGAAGATTTTCCAAGGAGTGTGCCAGTTACTCGGGATTCACAAGACAAGGACAACCTCGCTCCATCCACAATCAGATGGGATGGTGGAGCGCTTCAACAGGACACTGAATGAACACCTCTCTAAGGTCGTTGGCGAAGACCAGAGAGACTGGGATAAGCAGATTCCCATGTTTTTATTGGCTTATCGAGGAGCAGTGCATAACACCACAGGACATACTCCATCTGAAATCTTATTTGGTCGAACAGTCCGCCTACCTAGCGAGTTGATGTTTGGATATCCATGCGAAGAGCCCAAGAATGAGGAGGAATACGTTACAGACATCAGGGATATCATCAGGGACGTGCATCGAGACACTAGGGATAAGATTAAGATAGCCAGTGACCGCATGAAAACGGGGTACGATACTAAAACGACAACTAGAGGATTGCAGGAAGGAGATCCGGTATGGCTATATAACCCTCATCGAAGGATAGGTTTATCGCCTAAGTTGCAACAAGACTGGGAAGGGCCCTATACAATCGTAAAGCGCATCAACGACGTTGTCTATCGCATCCAACGAGGAAGAGGCAAGCTGAAAGTCGTTCATGTGGATCGTCTTCATCGTTATAATGGTGAAAATGTTAACGAGTTTGTTCGGGACGAACAAGTTTAAGAGGGGGACATTGTGGTGTGGAATGTATCGTGTAACCTAAAATGGTGAAGTGAAAACAACCCCTTAGTCACCAAACAAGTTCCACCCAAGTGTCACTTCCAATTGGAGACTGGAATCTGTCAAGTAAATGTATTTCACCACTGAGCTAGTTCTAGAACCACTTAGAATTAGCTAGATAGTTCTCGTCAGATGGCGGAGCGGGTATAAAAGGACAGCTTTTAGAAGAGGGCGAGACAGTTGATTTATAACAGTGATTGGTTAAAGTTCGAGATAGTAATAGTTAGTGAAGATAAATAATGAAAAGTAATAGAGTAAATTAAGTGATTGGTTTGAAACGTTGAAGAATTGTTTAAGTAATAGTGTTCTGGTACTTAATAAGTGAAATATTAGAATAGTCGATAAAAGTGTAATAAAAGTGAATTTTATTAGAGAAGTTAAACAGAATAGTGTTTTATCTTTACGAATACCAGCCTGAATGTAACAGAACGAATTTCGCTGTGATGCCCTTTTGGACGGATCTACCGATGAACGAGCCTGTTGATAGCTCACCGCTTCCAGAGTACGGAATCTAGTTTCGAGGAATTGGGTAAATTCAGCGAAAGTGGGTAGCTCCTTGCTGTCTTCTTTGGAACCCAGCCTTTCTTCCCAGAGCTGTTGCGTTTTCGAAGGAAGTTTTTGCAACAGGATGTAAACTAGCACCACGTCCCAGTGTTGAACGGGCACATTTAAGTTTTCCAAACTGTGCACCACTTCCGTTGCCGTGTCTAACAGCTCTTTGAGGGACTCAGCACGCTCCTGGGTTATAGTCGCCAAATTAAACAAACACTTGAGTTGAGTGTTCACCAGAAATCGTTTGTGGTCATATCTGTCTTGAAGAATAGCTTTAGCGTAGTTGCCATTAGTAATACACAAATGTGCTAAAAGTTTGTCGGCTTCTCCAGATACACTTGTTTTAAGATAGTGCATCTTTTGAATTTCCGACAGCGATGAATTATTGTGAACAAGAGACACAAATAAATCGTGGAAACTTCGCCAAGACTCATACCTCCCTGAGAAAACTGGAACCGGAATGTTTTTCAGTCATTATTTGAAACTGATTTGGTGTTGCTTGAATCCATGTCGGTATCATCCTTCTTGACGTCGTCCTTCTCTTTCAAGTTGTCGATTGCGTCGAGTAAATCACCCCGGTAATCAAGGTACGTTTCCCGAATTTCCTCAAAGATATCCTCGATTTTTGTGTCATCGTCATTTTCCTCCAGTGCATTGACTAACTTCTCATAAATTTCAGACGCCGTCTCCATTGTTTGCTCTAAAAGAGTCAAGCGGCCTGACAAATAATTCGCCGTACGTTTAGAACCCTTTTTGGAGTAATTTACGACATCCTTTTTGAGTTGCGTAAGTACTCGACATAATTTTTTAGGTTTCATATTTATGTTTAGCACTTTTAAAGTATAAATTCAACAAAAAAGTAAAATAAAATTCACTTACTTGTGAAATGTTAATTTTACAGCTGACAGTCCGAAGTCCACCAGATCGCAGTTGCAGTACAAGTCCAAGTTGCAGTCCAAGTCCAAGTTGCACACACGATTTTTCCCAATGGCGATGATGAAATCTTCACAGTTGAAATCCAGCGATGGCGAACACACAGCACACAAATTTTAATTTAATTATATTTGCGAAGAAACACACAAATGGCATTCAAATGTTTTGAATTAAAATCAAATTGAATCGCAACAGAAGTAAAAATGAATCCGGCTCGATAGGAACAAATGTTCGGGCGTTGAACAAAAGAATTATTGAAAACTGTTGCGATTACTGTATGTTAAAAAGAACGCTTTAAAAATTCCGCAATATTAATTAAAACAACCGCTTTCCACAACGTTATAAATTTATGTTTTATTTTACTGTCGATTGTCGTTCTTTATATAATAATAAGTTTGTTTACATTTTGACAAATTTGACAGAATTTCCCTGTGGGAAATTTTGGTGAGGATGGGTGTGTTTAGTACACAAGTGTTGACATTATTATCGTCAACAAAATTAAACGAAATCTTAGAAACTATATCGAAAAATAAGTTGATATATTTATTACCAATTGTAATGGAAAGATTGTTTTTCTCGTTTTCTTTTATTTTTAAATATATATGATGGCGCAGTTATCGCCCTTTTCTACAAAATTTTATTTTTCCTTCCGCAATGGCCGCTCGGTGTCGATCGATTGTCGTTCTGTTTCCCAAAATGCCGGAAACAACCTTTTAGAATTTTAAAAATGGAGATTCTCACTTTACCTTAAGGGCGTGTGGTGCGATATGGAATGTAAGGCTGTGTGGATTGCATTAGTACCGACTCTACATCTCGGCCATTCTGACAATTGATCGACCACGATCACATAAAACGGTCAGTACAGATGAATGTTTAAAAACATATATAATGTGTTTGTAAGTACATGATTATAAAACCCAAGGTGTTATATAATTCAAATATTTCTGAAACTACATATTGTGTTGTTTTTCTATCTTTGATTGTTCAACAAATAGTCTCAGTTACTAGGCAATTTACCTTTCCAGAGTTTAATACGTCGCGACTCAATTACGCCATTATATGGAAGTTGCGTAACCTGGCAATTCTCAATATCTTTAATGACGTATCTGTCATTTGCCAATACTTTGTGAACAATGTAGGGACCCTTGAACTTTGGAATGAACTTTTTATTTGAACCGGCGGAGCTGTCAACGTTCTTTATTACAACGTAATCGCCACATGAGAATTGGTTGGCATGTGTGTTATGACTCTGAAAATACCTCTCGTTGCGGTGCTGAGATTCGAGTATGGCTGCGCCGGCATCATGTCTTAATTTCCCTAAGTCACGTCCTTGAGAACCGTTTTTGTCCTGCACGAACTCGGTCAGAGGATCGATTGAGGTGCCTCTCTGTTCCACACCGAAAAGTAAACAGGCAGGTGTCGTACGGGTCGAAGAATGGGTGGATTATTTACTGCAAACTCGGCGCTTATAAGTTTAGAAACCCAGTCGGAATGCTCTAATGTTTCACTCAATTTACTGAGCATGGGTGTTGTTGAGAATTAAAAAAAAAGAATGAACCGAACTGAACGCGTTGAAAGTAACTGCACAACTGAGCTTTATTGCAAGAACATTGAAGTTATTTTAGAGGTGAAAGATGACTACAAGCGTGAGAACATAGGTTTGATGGCGATTTTTTACTGAACCCGAGAAGCGAGAACTGCCA
The DNA here is from genome assembly GCA_949126925.1 of Cheilosia vernalis. NCBI lineage: Eukaryota > Metazoa > Arthropoda > Insecta > Diptera > Syrphidae > Cheilosia > Cheilosia vernalis. The sequence goes on from OX421363.1 coordinate 6,186,282, forward strand.
ATATCTCGTCTGGTCACACGCTTGGACTCTTACAGATAAATGCATAAAAAAAAAGTATTAATTGATATGGATCCGTGCGACCTGACAATTATATTGGTCACGCGGTTGAAATATAAACTAGTATGAAATGAAACTGAAACATACTCCCCCCTTTTGAGGGTTCTTAACTCTCTAAACTAAACTAAGCTTAATTCTAAACGTTGACCTCGAAACGTGGAACTGATCTTCTGGGCATTGGAATAGGCCTTCTTGTGCGGGAAACTAAGACGATGAGAATCCCAATCATGCCAGCTAGTCATGTGTGTTTATAACGGTGGGATCATGCAAGTCCTTGGATTGCGCAATAACATCAGCAATTTTTGTTTTTAGGTCTTCGAATTCAGATTGGTCAATGTGATTAGCTTCGAAGGGTACGTCTGGTCCCGTTGTGGATGTTTCTGGATTGATTTTCCAGCTGCTTACGTTTGCACTGGGAATAAATGATGACATTATATTATTTTCGAATTCTATCCTACCTTTAATGATACTATCGGGCAGTTGTAACACACAAGCTTTGTTAAATTGCAGCAGGCCATTTCCGTTTAGGGTAATCGCGTAACTTTTACCACCGCAAATCAGATACCCAGCCACTTCCGATGTGATAGAAAAAATCCATCTATTAGACGCCTTCAGTCCTTTCCATCGATTTTCTGATGTTGTTGCCATTAGGGTGCATTCATTCAGGCTATTTTCTTTATGCTTCAATAAAGCCATTCCGCAGCAACTTCAATTCCCTTTTTGGATAAGAGTTGGATGTACACGATTGCATATGTGTTTCGTTGACAACAATCGTTTGCACGATCCCAGCTCCAGTTCGTTCAACAAAAAGTACCTACCCCTTGCTAATGATACTGCCAGATATTGAGCAGTTTTTGTTACCGTATACGTCTCGTTTCTGTGGATTATAGGAACGGTTAGATTGAACAGTTGAAATTCTTCCGCATCTGTCAAAATCAAGTAAGATGTCAAGGATCCTAAATTTTGTTTCACATCGTTTGCCTTTTGTTTTTCTTTGATGATTCCTATTGTCTTTGAAAGATATTCATTAAGAGACTTGAATTGATCATGGATTTCAACCTGATTGCGCTTTAAAATGTTTAAGGTAGCATCTGCAATTGAACTTTGCTTTCTCAAAAGATTATTCAAATGTTCCTCATTTTTATAAGCAGCGTCAATTTGATTTTGTATTTGATCTGCATTTTCTTGATCAAGGATGCCAAACAAGCTATGCGCTAATGTCCCAACAATATCGAATGGAGATCTTGCAACTCTGGTTCTTTCGTATTTTGGTGCGTGATAACTGTGAAGCAACTCATTATTATGTTCGATCACTGCGATCCTATTGCGCAGCGTTTCAATGATTGGGACATAATAAACTTGTTGAGCTATATCCTTTGTGCACATTTCTTCCATCCGTTGAATGTATAACTTAAACTCGCCAAGCTCTTGCCAATATGTTGTAAGATTATAGTAAATGAATATCTTCCAATAAGTGTTTACTGTCTGAACAGTGCCAATGTCTTCAAAATAAATACCAACACCGTTGTCAAGCTTCGTAAGATTTACTTGCTCGCTGGTTTGGCATAAAGATGTTGGTATAAGTATAAGCACTAAGAGAACGGCTGAGACAAAATTTATCCCCTTTGAGTTCGTGGCATTTTTCTTTCTGATGCAATTTGAAACTTCTGCTTGTATGTCTGGTTCATCAATTGGAAGGGGACAAAGATTATGTATTGCTCGTTGGTATGTTCCAGTTTGTGATTTTACATTAGCCACGCGTACCTTATTGTCACTGCCCCTAAAGGTCCCCACGACACGCCCTAATTTCCAGCGCATGGGCGGAATATTGGCTTCCTTGATGAGGACCAATGTATCAGGTTTAAGGTTGTCTGACTCTCTTTTCCATTTTATTCTTTGCTGCAACAGATGCAAATATTCCGCCGACCACCTTTTCCAGAAATGCTGTTGAATGTGTTGTATTTGCCTGAACTTATTTAGGCTGCTCATTTTAAGTTCTGTGACATCTGGCTCGGATAAGGATGTAAGAGGGCTTCCAATTAGAAAATGTCCTGGGGTTAGTGCTTCTAAATCGTTGGGGTCGGATGATAAAGGTGTCAAAGGCCGGGAATTTAATATTGCTTCTACTTGTATGATTACTGTAAGCAATTGTTCGTACGTTAGTGATGCTTCTCCGAGTTGACGAACGAGGAGTGCCTTTGCTGACTTAACAGCCGCTTCCCACAGTCCTCCGAAGTGAGGGGAACGAGGCGGTATGTTTTTCCATGTTATCCCATCTTCAAGACAAGCTGATTGAATTGCTGACTGCACTCGTTCTGCAATTAAATGCGTTTAATAGTTCTGCCAATTCGTTTTTTGCACCGACAAAATTCGTCGCATTGTCACAGAATATTGTATGGCAAAGGCCTCGCCTGCCTATAAATCTTTTTAATGCATTAATAAAAGCTTCAGCAGACAAATCTCCTACCACCTCAATATGTATGGCTTTAGTAGAGAAGCAAACAAATACTGCTAGATATGACTCTTACCTCTGACTTTGTAATGAGTTTTTATTGGTCCACAAAAGTCCACTCCAGAGTTATAAAACGGCCGCGTTGGGATGACCCTTTCCGGTGGCATATTTCCCATGAGCTGATTGATTGATTTGGGCTGTGATCTAAAGCATTTGATACATTTGTTGACTATTTGTCGGGCTGCATGTCCAACACCCAAAATCCAATATTTTTGCCTGGAGAGCGCTATTAGTGCTCTGTGAGATACATGCATGTTCTTGCGATGTAGCTGAGTTAAAAGCATTTTAGTTATGATATTATTTTTTGGCATTAAAATTTGATGCTTTGCATCTGGTAAAATTCTTGCATTTTCTAACCTTCCACCAACCCGGATGAGTTTTGTGCTTTCATCAAAATATGGATTGAGTGATAATATAGTCGAGTTTATGTGTATGAACTTTCTTTCTTCCAAAGCCCGATAGTCCTTCGAAAATGATGTTCTTTGAGTGTACACAAGTATCCAGCGGGTTCCTTCCTCTAGTTCTCTAACGCTTAGCTGACCAGTAATTCTCAACGCCTTTGGTTTTCTGGAATTGTAAAAGAATCTAAAGCAAAAGGCAAATATTTTTCTCAATGTAAAAAATGAATTCCTGTAGTTGATTTTTTCGAATAAACCTAGGTCGTTTTGAATTGCTAACGATAACACAGATTTTTTTTTACGCAATTCTGGTACCAGATCGGGTATTGTGTATTCCTTGGTCCAAATATTTTCACCATCTTGTAGAAATTCAGGACCGTTATACCATATCCTTGATGTGAGAAGCGCTGCAAGGTTTGATCCTCTGGACACTAAGTCGGCTGGGTTTAGCTCGCCTTTGACGTATTGCCATTGATGGAATTCTGAAGCTGATTGAATTTTCGCAACTCTGTTTGCAACATAAGTTTCCCATGTGTAAGAGGGTGATTTAATCCATGCTAATACTGTTGTTGAGTCAGCGTAAAAACATACCTTGTCAATTTTCTTTGGTAGTATTTGGATGAGTCTTTCCACAAGTTCTACCATAAGAACTGCTGCTTGTAACTCCAAACAAGCAATGCTGACAGCTTTCGGTGGCCCAACTCTTGATTGGAAGCAAAGAAGCTGGCAAAAATATTGGTTGCTTTCATCAGTTGATCTCAAGTACACACAAGAAAAAAATGCATTTAAACTGCTGTCAGAAAACGCATGAAGTTCAATTAGCCTGGCAGATGGAAGGAGAACGTATCGCGGGATGCTTACTTCCTTTATGCATGAGAATTGATCAAGGTAGCTTAACCATTTCTGAGCTTGTTCAATCGGAAGATTTTCATCTCAACTCAATTCTGTTTTCCACAACTCTTGTAAGAACAGCTTGCCTAGAACTATTACGGGCCCGATTAGGCCTAACGGGTCAAAAAATCTTGCAAGATCTGCCAAAACCGTTCGCTTCGTAATTTGAGCATTACGTTTATTTATCTTTTCGCCACTGAAGCTGAATTTAAAGACATCTTGGGAAGGATCCCATATTAATCCTAGTGTTCTTATAACCTCAGATTGATGAAAGAAAACTAGTTTTTCTTTGTCTTCTCCTTCTAAAATCATTGAATTATTTGAACAACATTTTTTTAGTTCAAAGTTACCTGCTTTGAGTAGGCACACTATCTCGTTGAGCAGAGAGCGAGCATCTTCAATAGTTTCTGCACCTGCCAAGCAGTCGTCCACATACGCGTTATTTTTAATGGCTTGCGAGGCTATGTGAAATTTCTTGGTTTTATCTTCTGCTAGCTTTACAAGGCATCTAGTTGCTAGGAAAGATGCAGACGCCGTCCCATAGGTGATGGTATTTAACTGATACAGCTGAAGGGGTTTCTCAGGTTTTGACCTCCAAAAGATAAGTTGAAAAGCAAGGTCTTCCTCACTTAATAAAACCTGACGATACATCTTAGTTATGTGAACTGTAAAAACGTACTTAGGTGTCCTAAATTTAAGAACAATTGAAAATAAATCGGGCTGCACTGTTGGACCCACCATTAGTAAATCATTGAGTGAGTGGCCGGACGTCGTTTTCGCTGACGCATCAAAAACTACCCGTAGCTTCGTTGATGAGCTTTCGGGTTTAATAACGCAGTGATGGGGTATTACATAGTGTCCCTTAGGAATATCATTTTTGGAAATGGGTGTCATGTGACCCAATGCTTCATACTCTTCCATGAACTTAGTGTACGATTCCTTTAGTTTATCATCCTTGTTCAATTTATTTTCTAATGAAATTAACCTCCTTCTTGCCATTTGCAATGAATCCCCTAACAGCATCTTTGGATCCTCCCTAAATGGTAATTTCACAACGTGTTCTTTCTAAAATGCTCATCACACTGATGTCCTTCCTGGCTGACAGTATTCACAGGAGCTTCATGACCTTCGATTTCCCAAAATGAGCGCACCATCTTATCCAACGAGGATAATGTAGGCTTTGTTGCTATGTGGCAATGTGCGTTCGCGTTTGAGGTTGGAACACTTCCAGCTACAATCCATCCCAACATTGTATTACGCAGAATTGCCAGATCATTTGACACACGATATTCTCCTGGCAGAAGCAGGTCAAAGAAAAGCTCAGCTCCCAGGGACATGTCTGTTGCTTTGAGCAACAGAAGAAAATAAGAACGAATTAGGGACTTGCTGATTCGAAATCGTTGTCTCCCAGTTTTATTATTATTAGTGGATTACTACAAATTTCCTGAAATTTCATTGAAATTTGTTTAACATACAAAAATGAAATGTAATAATACGTACTTTAAGTGGAACAAGTCCGAAAAATAAATAAGTAAAGTGCCTCCAATGGCGTCTTCTTTTAGTTTCTTTTAGATGTTTTTTTCCAAATTTTTCAAACCAGACATCTGTCGGGCCAAACTCAACCCTCTAGTCGTATCTCTCTCTGCCGGCATTTACAAAGCGACGTTGCCAGTCGCTGACACTCCCCCCTGGTATGACGATCCTGTGTTTAGGGTCGACGTACCCATTTTGACGTCCAGAACCGCCAACTTCACAGCTGGTCGTTCATAGATTCCAGTGGAAGTCTGAACGGTTGCTCTGCGCACTTGGCCATCTTTACCGACAACAACGCTTAGTATCCGTCCCTTTGGCCAAAGGTTCCTCGGGTTGGTGTCGTCAACTACGACCACGATGTCTCCAACGGCGATCGGCTTTACGGGTTCAAACCATTTGGTTCGACGGGTTAACGTGGGAAGGTACTCCCGTATCCAGCGCTTCCAGAATGTGTTTGCGTATTGCTGGGATTTCAGCCAATTTCGTCGTAGAAGGGTGGTTTCATCAGTGAGAACACCATCTGTTTTTTCGCCATTTGAACCCGAGCAAGAAGTGATTTGGTGTCAGCACGTCGTCCTTTTCGTTGTCCAGAGGTATATACGTAAGAGGACGGTGGTCAATTATTCTTTTACTTCCACTAACATACTGTAGAGTAGCTCGTCCGAAGGATTGCGAGTTGGAAGGATACGGTAGAGTGTTTTCTTGATGGATTGGACGAGTCCCTCCCAGCTTCCACCCATATGCGGCGAGGCAGGCGGATTGAATACCCATTTGGTGACCAGACTTGAGAATTCGTTAGCCATGTGGGTCTGCTGCTGTGCCAATGCCTCACGCAGTTCTCGTTCTGCTCCATGGAAGTTTGTTCCGTTGTTGCATCGGATCTCGCGAGGAACTCCACGTCGTCCGATGAACCGCTTAATGGCGAGAATGCAGGAGCCTGATGTAAGATTGTTGGCAACTTCAATGTGCACGGCACGGGTGGTTAGGCACGTAATTAAGGCACCCCAACGTTTTTCGGTATGCCTACCAACAGTCACATACATTGGCCCAAAGAAATCCAATCCGACATAAGTGAACGCTCGACTGAAAGGTGAGATTCTTGGTGATGGAAGTTCGCCCATTTCAGGTGGTTTCGGTTTGGCTTCTTGAATTTTGCATACCTGACAATTTCTCCTTACAGTTTTGATTGCCGCCCGCAAGTTAGGAATGGAAAACCTTTGACGGATTTCATTGACGACAGTCTCGTTATTGTGATGGTGAAACCTTTTATGATATGATTTAATAATCAGGATTGTTATGCAATGTTGTTTTGGTAGCAGGATTGGTCTCTTCACGTCGTTGGATACATCAACTGCCGCGTCGATGCGTCCTCGCATCCGCAAGACTCCCTTATCGTCCAAATACGGTGACAGTTTGTAAATTGAACTGGATTTACTTATGGATTTACGGTCGTCTGCAGGCAGAGTCCTGTTGTTCTCCAGAGTATATTAGATTAGATTAGGAAGGCGGGAGAGCCTACGAGGGGCTCTGGCACTGCGGCTACTTAGAGGAGCCTGTAGAAATTAGCATCAAAATATACTCGTCGCTCTTAAATTCATTTTGCGCTATTAACTTTTAATACATAGTTCACTCTTAAATTTGCTATATATGAATTTTTTGCTCTAACATGAACTATAAAAGGCAACCAATTGTTAACGTAAAGTAAAGTAGTACATGAACTTGCAGTTAGTAAACGTGTCACTCAATCGCTTCCTTATTAATAAACAGTTTTGTTACTTGAATTCGGGTCTGTCTTTCATTTAAGATCATAATTTTCTTTATGGTGCCGAAACCCGGGAATGCGACAAAACATTTTTAATATGGAAAACCCTAATCGTGCGGCATATCGTGGTCAGGTGACACGCGTCGTCAATAGCGTAAACGATTTTCTTAAGACGGCGGAATCGCAGCCTAACTCCGCGAACGAAGAAAGTTGGGGTGCTATAGAGGAAGAATTAACGGTTTTTTGCAGAGGCTCAAGTCGGCGCACGAAGGCCTCCAAAGGGCAAATCCTCTGGTACCCCCCAGTGTAAAACCAGATGAACAGGTGAAAGATAGTGAGGCTGTAGTCGAGTATGAAGACAAGGCGGTTGCTGCTATCGCGCGGTTAGAGCAACGCCTCGCACGTTTGAATCGAATGCAGCAAGCCATATGTATACCCGCTCAATCGGCAGGCACAACGGCTCACTCCAGCCCAGCTCGTGAGCATCATAATGGAGTCAGCTTACCGAAGCTGCCACTAAAAATGTTTTCTGGAGATTGCAAGGAATGGCTTCCATATTGAGAGCAGTTTAAAGCCGCGGTCCACGATAACGATTCCTTGTCGGGAGCAGACAAATTCAACTACCTTTTTTCCACCTTGAAGTCTACTGCCAGTGAAAAGTGCTATGACGGAGCTATCGCCTTACTTCAGGAGGAGTTTGGAAACTCGGATAAACTCATCGATAAAAGTATGAACGAAATGATGTCTTTATCGGCTATTAGCTCAAAGACAGATGTGCGAGGTCTCAAAAGTTTGTATTATACCGTCACCTCTTCTATTCGTTCCCTGACCGCATTAGGTATTCCTTCCAGTCATTATTCGATAATGCTCAAATCAAAATTGATACGTTGTCTACTAAGTGAACTGCGTGCAAATTATTTTAGATTGGAGAGGAGTGACGAGGAAGAGTGCGGTGAATCATCTACGGCAACAGGGGGAGGTTCTTCGGAAAGTGAGTGCTCTTTTGTTTTAGACGGCGAAAAGAACATAACAAATCTCTTAAAGTTCATCAAGCGAGAGATTGTCGCTCTTGAAAACTCTCTTGAAGATATCGAACCAAAGCATCACAGACAGCCGAAATCATTCTCGACTGCAGCGGGATTATTAACAGCTGCCCATGAACATGAGTTGTGTTTTTTTTTGCAAGTCTTCCAATCACGCCACAAGAAACTGTGATAGCAGTCACACACTGGCACAACGAAAAAATATGCTAAAAGACGACAGCCGTCGTTTCCGTTGCACATCTCATGGTCATTCGGCAAAGAAGTGTATGCTAAGTCGTCTACGTTGCCCTCTGTGTAGTGGTTGGCATGCAAAGGCGATGCATGATACGAACTACCATCAACAACAGTCTGCGAATACAATTACTATCGAACCCACTCAAGCTACTAATTTGTGTGCGGTAGAAAAGGCAAAAAATAATAATGCGAATGTGTTTCTTCAGTCGGCATCTGTGTTTGCTTTTAATACGAACGGGAGCGACAGTGCGTACGTGCGCATTATATTTGACGGTTGTAGTCAATTGACATTTTTGAAGGAATTTCTTGCAGAAAAGCTGTCGTTACGAGTCGTCGGGTACCGCAACATTTGTGTAATACCTTTTCCAAATGAGCAATGTCTCACACGCGATAAAAAATGTAAAATTGTTCGGTTAGCGTTGCAAAGCCAATACGTGCACTCTAAAATGGAAATAGACGCGATAGTCGTCCCGGAAATTTGACCCGATATTTTAGAGGTTCCAACAGAAAATATTACTCGAAATTTGTTGGTAAATCTAGCTGACGCACGGCCCTTTAATTATCAACCGGAGGCCGGTATTTCTTTGTTAATCGGTGCTGACAATTATTGGAGGTTTGTCACTGGCAATCTCATTCGCTTGTGATCGTTTAGTGGCGACAGAGACTCTTTTTGGTTGGACACTTCAGGGTCCATCTTGCGCATACACTCAAAATGTTCAATCAACTAGTGCAAGTGTCTGTGAGTGCATTCGATGAAACTTCTTTCTGGAATCTGGAGACCATTGGGATTAAGCCAGCGATGGATGAGAGCTCATCTTTTACCGACGAATATTCGGCGAATTGCATAACAAGGGGAAAGGAGCGCTACAGGGTTAAGCTGCCGTGGAAGCGACAAAGTCTGAACTTAGACAGCAACCAGGTAGGTGCATTTTCTCGATTTCATTCGTTAACTAGAAAACTTAGCCGGAAGCCATCGGAGTTGTTGCGCTACGACGCGGCGATTTGGGAATTGGTGGGTGGAGGTACAGTTTAGAAAGTAGATGCAGAGTTAGAAGGGGAACGGATTTATTACATGTCACATAGGGGTGTATATAGAGAGGAAAAATCTACGTCGAAGCTACGCATTGTGTTCGATGCGTCCACCCACACGGAAAATCGAGCCTCCCTAAACGATGAACTGCATAGCGGTTCGAATCTTCTTGCGGATATCTTGAAATTATTGTTAAATTTTCGTCTTGGAAATATTGGAATGGTAGCCGATATCGAAAAGGCTTTCTTGCAGATAGAATTAGATGAAAGAGATCGTGATGCCCACCGGTTTTTTTGGTTTGCCAATCCCATCGCTTCTGTTGACCAGCTTCCATCTTACCAAATCTTCCGAATGACACGCGTAACTTTTGGCGTTACATCTAGTCCATTCATTCTAGGTGCTACGTTGAAAAAACATATTACCGCTTTGACTCATCGCTATCCAAAAGCATGCGCAATTTTGCTTAATAGCGCGTATATGGACGATTTTGTGTTTAGCCTTAATAATGTTGAGGAGGCCAAAGAGATACACAGTCAGTCTAATAGAATTCTCAAGAGCGCATCGATGAACCTTCGAAAGTGAAACAGCAGTCATCAGTCGGTAAGAATTTTCTTCTCAGAGGTACCACCAGATCAACAGAAAGTATTGGGCGTATCGTGGTTTGTACAGACCGATGAGCTAATGGTAGACCTTAAACCTGCTTTGAATATTGACGTTGTTTTGAAAGCGAGGCCAACTAAACGATGCGTGTTGCAGGTTATATCGCGCATATTCGATCCATTTGGGGTATTGGGCCCCTTCGTCATTAAATTCAAAATTCTCTTCCAGAATATATGGAAACTGGAAATTGGTTGGGATGAGGTGCTGCCTGCTGACTTGCTGATGATGTGGAATGTTTTGTACCCCGACCTAGAGGAGTTAAAGGAGTTTACGATTCCCAGATGTGCCCTAGTCGCTTACGTTAGAATGCTGGACAAAGAAGGTAAGCCCCATGTGAGATTTCTCTGCGCTAGAAACAGGGTTGCACCTCTGAAAACGGATTCCTCAGATAACTTGACCCTTCCTCGATTAGAGCTCACTGCTGCCTTGATTGCAGCCCGTCTGTGTTCATATCTTATTAATAATTTAAAGGTAAAATTTAGAAGTATACACCTTTGGACAGACTCTAAAATAACACTTTGCTGGATCCAGAATGACAAAAATTTAAACCGTACGTTGCAAACCGAGTTGAGGAGATTAGGAAACTAACAGCTGTAAAACATTGGCATCACTGCCCTGGTAAGGAGAATCCAGCAGACTTGTTAACGAGAGGGATAACGGCTTCAGCTCTACTGTCGTCGGACCTATGGAAGAGTGGTGCGTCCTGGTTACAATGCGATCCGGTGGAATGGCCCAAAGACTCCCAGGGAGAAATGGATGATACGCTGCTTGCGCTTCATGTTGCTGCAATCGATTCTGAGAACTTACCTGCACCGACCAGATACAGTCGCTGGAAAAGGATGTTGCGAGTAACCTCGTACGTAGTACGCTTCACCGAATTTATTCAGAGAAGAAAACTTCATCTTAAAGACCTTCCGATATCAGCTGAGGAAATTTTATCATCAGAAGAAATTTGGCTGCGCTATGCTCAGCTTTCTGACTTTGAAAATGAAATTCGAGCGCTTCGAAAATTGGTACCTATCGACAAATCGTCGTCTTTACTTACCCTTGACCCCTTTTTAGATGAGAGGGGCCTGTTACGAGTCAACAGCCGCCTTAGTAACTCCCAAGATGAAAACATTAATCCATTTCCAATTATTTTACCGAAACGTTCTCCTATTACTAAGCTTATCGTTACAGATTATCACTCCCAGATGATGCATAGTGGAACCAATACCACCTTAGCAGGACTGCGAAATAAATTTTGGATAATCGGAGGCCGTCAATTAATAAAAACCGTGATTGCAGAATGTCGTATTTGCAAATTGCTGACATCAACGCCTGGTTGGCAGCCGTTCGCTCCTTTACCTCGTGACAGAATATATTCTTCGAGACCGTTTGATATCACCGGCGTTGACTACGCGGGACCGCTTTACATCCAGGATTCTTTAGTTGAAGGCTCAACCAAGAAGGCTTATGTATTGCTGCTGACGTGCGGTACAATTAGAGCAGTTCATCTCGAGCTGGTTATGGATCTTACGACGGAAGGTTGTTTGATGGCTTTGCGAAGGTTTTTTGCTAGAAGGGGTAGGCCGAGGATTATTTATTCAGACAATGCTAAAACCTTCAAGTGCGCTTCGAAAGAATTAAATAACTTTTACAATGCCATACAAAGTCAAGTGGTTCAAGGATTTGTTGGCAATGAGGGGATAAGATGGAAATACATCATCGAGCGAGCTCCCTGGTGGGGGGCTTCTGGGAGCGTCTGGTCAGGAGCATTAAAACAGTTCTCAAGAAGGCAATTGGAAAGGCTGTGTTGGATTTTGAGCATTTGCGGACTTTGCTTACCGAAGTAGAGAGTGTCATCAATGCGAGGCCGCTGACTTATATTTCGGATGACCCCACGGATTTAAGTCCACTCACACCATCGCACTTTTTGACAGTTTGTTTCCATGGCAGCGGTAGTCTCGAACCAGATGCGACGACAACTCATCAGGATCTTCAACAGAAATGGCAGTTACGACTTAAGGCCTTGACGTGTTTCTGGAAACGTTGGCGGGTTGAGTACCTACAGCAGTTGCGTTCCCTACATCATTGGAAAAATGGTAATGGTTCTTGTTTTAAAGTAAATGATGTTGTTATATTGCAGGATCCGGCGCTTCCTAAAACCTTTTGGAAATTGGCCCTAATTGAGGACGTTTTCATCGGGCGAGATAACAAAGTAAGGGCGTGCCAGATCCGACTAGCGAACGGGACGAAGCTGCGAAGACCTGTACAGCTTTTGTGTCCTCTTGAAGTAAACTAGGACAGCATTTTTGGCGGCCGGAGGATGTAGAAATTAGCATCAAAATATACTCGTCGCTCTTAAATTCATTTTGCGCTATTAACTTTTAATACATAGTTCACTCTTAAATTTGCTATATATGAATTTTTTGCTCTAACATGAACTATAAAAGGCAACCAATTGTTAACGTAAAGTAAAGTAGTACATGAACTTGCAGTTAGTAAACGTGTCACTCAATCGCTTCCTTATTAATAAACAGTTTTGTTACTTGAATTCGGGTCTGTCTTTCATTTAAGATCATAATTTTCTTTAGAGCCTATTGTGCCTTCCCTTATAGTTCCTAGAGCCATCTTTTTACTCCAGAGGCAGTCAGGAAGGCTCCAGGAAATAACCCATCAAATAGAAAAATGAAATAGCCCCCCAAAATTTGTATGGAGGTGGGGATTTATTTCACATGAAATAAATCCCCAAAATTGGGAATTTATTTCATGGATTTTTGGGGACTTATTTCATACTTCAAATTGGGGAGTTATTTCACTGTGAAATAACTCCCCAAATTGAAGTATGAAATTTGAAAATTTAACAAAAAATATAAGAAAAAACCTCGCACCCACCCCGTAATCCAACAGTAAACCCAAGCAGGGGGGTTGCAGGGGGGCAGCATGCCCCCCCCATACACATTTCATAATTTGCGCAAATTACCATTGTCTCAAAAATTAATATTAATTCGAGAGAAGGGCCCCCGCGCCGATTTCTTACTTATTTGGGAACTTATTCCATACCGTCTTGGGGATTTATTTCATACCATTTTGGGGACTAATTTTATGTTCGATTTGGGGTATAATTTCACAGTGAAATTATTCCCCAATTTTGGGGGGTTATTTCATTTTCTATTTGAGGGGTTATTTCGTTGGGGGGTTATTTCCTGGAGCCAGTCAGGAAGACAAGTATCTTCTCTGGGTGAATGTCAGCAAGGGATGCTGGATTCACAAATACATCCCCTAGGATGTCTTTCCTAAGACGATGAAGAGCCGGACAGTCAGTGAGTATGTGGAGAGAGGATTCGTCACTCTCAAGACAGAGTCTGCAGATTGGATCCGGTGAGATACCAATGCGATGAAGGTGTTTTTTCACTAGACCGTGGCCACTTATTATTCCTGTTAGGATTCTCAGGTTGTTTTTGTCCGGATTAGTTAGAAACTGTGATTTACTGGGGAAATATTTAGGGAAAAATCTTTTGGTGCAATTCTGCCCAACTGTGTTTTGCCAGATCACGTTTGATTCGGTATGAGATAGGATCCTAGAATAGTTCCTGAAGAGGTTTTTGCTGACTCCGCAGAAGGGTTCAGGTCCGATAAGTGGAGAGGATGCTCCTATTTTTGCCAGTGAGTCGGCTGCTTCGTTTCCCTCAAATCCTCTATGGGCTGGGATCCAGTGGAGGATAACTAGGTTTTTCTTAGAAAGTTCATTAATGACAGTGAATGTTTCTAGGATTAGTTTGGATTTTATGACAGATGAGTCAAGAGCTTTGAGAGCTGCTTGGCTGTCAGGAAATATAAATATGGTTTTACCCCTAGTTCTAGAACTTAGATTTATTCTAGCGCAGTGGTAGATTGCAAGGACTTCAGCTTGAAATATGGATAAGTTTTTCCCAAGGCTAACTGAAAAGTTCACCTGGGGCGTCTCTCTGTATATTCCAGAGCCAGTCCCTGACTCCATCTTAGAGCCGTCTGTATACCAGATGATGTCAAGATGTGAAGGATTAGGTTTGTATTTTTCCCATTCTTCCCTAGGGGGAATGACAATGGAGAAGTTTTTATAGAAGCCATATTCAGGTAACATGTCGTCAAGGGGCATGCTGAATGGACTTGAAGGATCCATGTTGTCAATTAAAGACAGATGACCTCCCTGATATGAGGAGGGGTCAAAGTTGTTCGAATGGAACAGACGGTGTATGCTTAGTCTGGCCTCCATTTGAATGTGCTTATGAAGAGGTGTTAAGGACCATTCACATGAGAGCGGATTGCGAACCACGAACTGGCGAATATTCGTAGATTCTGACATTTCATTCACATGAAAACTTTTTTTAGTCGCAGGTACCCGCGAATCATATGTATTGCTGAAGGTTAAGTTCGAGCGAATTTTTCATTCGCAGGTTTGTGGATCGCGAATGTTTTATGTGGATTGTGAATAAAGTGTGGCAGTTCGCGGCAAGAATTTTCAATTCGCGGGAGAATTCCTGTAATTGTAAATTTCGTTATTTTAATCAATCAAGTCACGGTTTTTTTTAGATAAGGTGTTATATTAATTGAATATAAAGCTTTTGTGGTAAAACAAGTAGCAATATTCAATTCATAAATACAGATAAATTGATTTGTTCGCAGTTCGCCTATTCGCAGTTCGCGCTCATGTGAATGGTCCTTTAGACCTAGGATGACATTGAGTGCCATTGTCGGGGTGGAGCGTAGGCAGCCCGTCATGCAGTTCACAGCTATACGTTGAACTCGCTCTAGCTTTTTGACTGTGGTGACTTCGCTAGTCTTCGTCCACCAGACAACAGCAGCATAGGTCTTACAACAAGCGAATAAAGCCAGGAGATCATCCGAGGTCTCACACCCCAGTTATTACCGCAGACTCGACCACAGATCCATAGAGATCTGGTGGCTCTGTTTACGGTGCGTTCAATTTGTTGGTTCCATGATAGTTTACTGTCAAGGATAATTCCCAGGTATTTGGCTTCCTGAGAGAATTCAATGGTTTCGCCGAACATAGTAGGACGAATAAGGAGATCCAATTTTCTCCGTTTTGTAAAGGGGACAACGGTTGTCTTTTTTGGATTAACAGAAAGACCTTCTTTGATGCACCATCTCTGAACAACAGATAATGCGAATTGTAGTATTTCTGAAACGGTGCTTTCGAATTTGCCACTGACAACGATTGCTATGTCGTCGGCATATCCTATGGCATAGATTCCCTGATTTGTCAAGGATTGAAGTAGATCATCAATAACAAGGGACCATAGAAGGGGCGAGAGAACACCCCCCTGAGGGCAACCTCTAGTTGTGAGTGCTGAGATTTCCACATCATCGATGCGGGTCTGAATTACTCTACTATTCAGCATTGACATTATCCATCTTCCTATTATGGGGGATAGCTCCTTCAATATCTAGGAAAGCGACCAGACAGATTTCCTTGCTATTTATGGATGTTTCAATTTTAGTTACCAAGTCATTGAGTGCTGACTCAGTGGATTTACCTGGTTGATAGACATGCTGAGACTTACTTAGCGGAAAAGATTTCAAGGCTACATCTCTTATGTGTCTATCAATTAGTTTTTCCATGCTTTTTAAAATGAAAGGCATGAGACTGATGGGGCGATAGGATTTCGGACTAGAATCCAAATACTTCCCTGCCTTAGGTAAATATTTAACTGTTACTTTTCGCCAGGCTTCCGGTATGTGACCATAGGCCAGACTACAGCTAAAAAGTTTAGTGAAGATGGGTGCAAGAACATCAACTCCCTGCTGCAGAAGTGCCCGAAATATGCCGTCTTCTCCTGCTGCTTTATACGGCTTCAGGGAAGTTATGGCCCATTTGATGGCGTTCTGATTGCAGATTTGTTTTGCAGTTTTCCAGTCCTCCCTCGTCGGCAGGCAAATCCGCTCGGGTCGGGGGGATAGGTTTAAAGAGAGAGGATCAATTAAGTCTGATCCAGGAAAGTGAGTTCTAAGAACTAGCTGAAGTGTCTCTTCCTTATTTTGTGTTTGACGTCCATTCTCATCGACAAGTGTGCCTAATGAGATGGTTCTGATAGAGGCAAGAACTTTATGAAGTCGGCAGCTGGAAGGAATATCAGAGATTTCCTCACAGAACCGTCTGAATGATTCTTTTTTAGCCTTTTTAATTTCTTTGTTGTAGTTGGTGAGAGCACTAGAGTAGGTTTGCCAGTCGCCATTACGTTTAGCTTTGTTGAATAGTTTCCTTACTCTGGATCTCTGCTTTTCAAGATCTTCCCTTTTGGTTTCCCTTTTAAGCCTTTTGGACTTTAGGGGACAATTTTCCTCGAAGGCAGATATAATAGAAGACCTTACCAATTCGGCAGAGTGTTCTAGTTTGTCTTTAGTGTCAATTCGGGATATTTTGCCAATGAGTGACTGACTTACATGCTCTTTATAATAGGGCCAGTCAGTATTTCTCTTTGGACGGAATGACGCAATAGTTGTATTGGGTTCTTTGATTTCAAATCTGATATGTTGGTGGTCAGAACATGAAAGTTCGGAAGATTCATACCAGTTGGAAATTAGGTGGTGAAGTGAGGGAGAAGCTGGGCTTAAATCCAGAACTTCTCTTCTAACTACATTAATGAAGGTTGGTTCCCTCCCGATATTGCATATATTTAAATTATTGCATGTAATAAAATCAAATAAGGACTCACCTCGAATGTTGATGTCTGAGCTCCCCCAGATTGTATGATGCGCATTTGCATCGCAGCCGAGAACAATGTCTGTTCTGGTGCGCTGCGAATACCTGAGCAGGTTCTCTACTTCTGCTGGAGGGCAAACGGTTGAGTCACCACGGAAGTATGCAGAAGCAATGATGACTTCCTTGGTGTTGTTTAACTTCACAATGGCAGCCGTGAGGTCACTGGAAATGAACTCTGTCAATGGGAAGAAATTAATGTTATTAGCAAATATAGTACAAGTTCCAGGTCTGTTGGAAGAGGTGGAGTGAAGAATCTTACCTTTAGGTGTTGAGAGTCCTAGAATTTTGCCGTCTGTGCTAGTCCATGGTTCCTGCACGAGGGCAACGTTGAGAACATTGGAGTTTAAGTTTTTAGTTAAGACTGCCGAGGCGGCCTTAGCGTGGTGAAGGTTGATTTGAACAACCTTCATATTTTTTTGTTTGAAGGGGGGACCTTTTTATGTGAGTCCCCTCTTTTGGAGTCGTCACGGACTTGTGAAAGCCGACTCTTATCAGGAGGTCTTCTGGAGAAGCCAGACAGTGTCTGTCTGGAGCCTGATTGAGCCCGTTTACGAGGCGGATCGGGATCGCGAATTCTGGCAGAATTGGCGGAGGATGAAGGCCTGATTCCTTTAACTCTTTTCAGGGCGGGTGTAGGACCAGGCTTGACCGTTCCTTCAGCCGGCTGAGAAGAGGGTTGGATTACCGCCGACATCGAAGGATCAGTGGTAGAAGTAGCGGAACCGGAAGGAAGCGACTGAACAGCCTCCTTGGAAACCTGCTCGCTACTATTTGGCTCTTTAGGGTTGGATGCTGCTCGAGAGTAGGGATTCTTCTTGATCCTGAACTGAACCCGGTTCATGTTATAGAACGGCTGACAGTTCAGGTCCTCAAGGAGCTTTACCGAACACTCATCCATCGAGATGGTTAAGGCGAGACCCTGCGCGTTCTCCACTTTCCTGAGAACTTTCCAGTCCTTGGTAGGAAGAACTCTGTTTTGCAGCCTTAGTGACCGCAAAATGTCGTCCGCGGAACGTGATGATCCCGGGAAGTAAGCTGTAGCCACGCATCGTCTCCTTCAACTAAGTGGAGCTTCGCGTTCTCGCACGGTGAGATGGTGTTTAATATGGTGGCTAACCAATCCCTGGTACCAGCGTCTGCACAGTTGACCGTCATCCACCCTGGCTTGTACGAGCAGCCCAGAAAACGAATCTGTGGGCCATCATCTGGGAGCTTATTCACCTCCCTGACGATGGCATCTTCCAATGCTTTTTGGTGTACAGGCTCAAGATGTCCATCCGGAAAATTGTCCAGAAGGAGGCCCACTTTGATTGTGCCCGCTACTTCTGCGAACAATGGAGCATTTGGTTTAGCCCTCTTATTTGGTCCGGCAGGAAAGTTGTTGCTAGACCGAGGGCGCTTGTTGGCTGTAGAAGCTTCATTGCTCGGAGGTTCATTGAGGACTTTTCTAGCGCCTCATTATATGCGAGACCATCTGCAAGAAGGCGTCTAAGTTTCTTCTTGTTGGAGGTGGTCAGGCGTTTTCTTTGTAGTGATAATTTATCTATCCCTAGATTCTTAATAGATTCGGTTTTCAGTAGTATTCTCTCGATTCATGTTGAGATCTCGTTCGCTTTCTGTTCTTGATTCGCCGAGCGCTGCGACAACATTTGGTGAGTTTGATACCCAGTTACGTATCTCGAATCCGCCGGATGCATGAATGAATCTGACTTCCTTTGCAAGTCGTATGGCTTCCTCTTCAGTGTCAGTGCTCTCCAGCATGTCGTCCACGTAATGGTGATTGCAAATGGACGTGACAGCTCGTGGATATTGTACCGAAAATTCTCGTGCATTTTTGTTCTTCACGAATTGAGCACTACTTGGGGAGCACTTGGAACCGAAGGTTAAAACTCTCATAGCGTATATTTCTGTTACTTTTAAGATCAGGGTTCCACAAAAACCTTTTGGGAGTGCTGATCTTCAGGTTTCACGTTGATCTAGTGGAACATCTCCCGGATGTCCGCACAAATGCCAATTGCCTTTTCTTGAAAGTGGTATAAAACTGATGTCAATGATGTGAGCTGGTCAGGACCCTTTAGCAATGCCGAATTCAGAGAAGTTCCATTTACCTCAGCAGCGGCGTCCCAGACTATTCTTGTCTTGCCCGGTTTGTTTGGATTGGTGACGGCGAATACAGGAAGATACCATGTTCGTCGAAAGTTAGTTTGCAATTCTTAGGGGGATAGCTTCCAGATGTTGTTTTTTGTCAAGTAGTCTTCAAATTGGCATTTGAGATTGGCGGCCAAGTCGGGATCACGCAATAACCGTTTTCGCAGACATTCGTATCTACGAAGAGCCATGCGAAAACTATCAGGAAGCTGCACATTTTCGAACCTCCACAGTAGACCTGTCTCAAACCTGTTGCCTTTTCGGATCGTGGTGGTTTCTAAAATTCGGCATGCCCGTTCTTCATCCGCTGATTTGATGGTTTCCATTTTAGTTACACCAAGGCTATCCAGCGAGAAATATTCTTTCACTAAGTTATGAAGAACCTTGTCGTTTTCATCTTTGTATGCCTCCCCACATTCACATATGTGGAAACTGTGGAAGGCCGACTGGCTTGAACTGCTTGATCACAACGGCGACTGTCCGTAGGCAACCCATCCTAGACGCGTCTTAGTTGCTACGGGATCTCCTATTGCACCTTCGATTACTTTTAGCGGAATTGTTAGGTTCAAATTATCCAGTCCGATGAGCAGTCTGGGTACAGCTTGACTGTACGACTTGATCGGGTATCCCCGTAAATAGGGGTACTGCTCTCTTAGGAGCTGTACGTCTAAGGACTGTTCTGGTAAGCCCAGTGTTTTTACAGTTCGGACAGCTGGTAACAAGAAACTATTTATCGGGATTGTGCGTCCCAGATATTTGAACCGACACAATTTGGGAATCCTTTTCCCTCCGACAAGTATTTCCAATCCACCGAAGAGTGAGAGGCTCTGGCTTTCCTTTGAGCTTTAACTCCTTCGCCAGTGATTCTTCCATCATGGTGAGCGATGACCCATCGTCCAAGAAGGCGAATGTGTAAACCTTTGCTTCGTCGCTTTGCAGAATGACTGGCACAACTCTGTATTTGACTGTTTGAGCATGACCGTGCGCATTGCAACTATATTGATTAGACATCGTCGTGCTTCGTTCATTTAAAGCGGTGGTTCCCAAATTGTCTGATTGCACTGCCATCTCAGATTGCGTAGGTGTTGACCTTGCCGTGTTAAGTTCCCTGATGACTTTGTGTAGAAGTGGATGGTGCCTGTACGTACAACCATCTATTCCACAGACGGTATCAACACGACATCTGGATCTAAGATGCGACGATAGACACGTGCGACAGAGTCGATGTTCTTTGACTGCATTCCACCTTGCGTTTAGGTCCATATTTTGAAAGCGACTGCAAACTTCTACACGATTGCACCTTGCTTTACAAATTGGGCATCGTCGATCATTGGTCGGAATTTTATCTTTGGTTTCCTCACTGTGTGCATTGACGAGACCTTTCTCTTTCTTTTGTTTTATAGCTTCAGGCCTGAAAGGGTTAGAAAGGGTGACACTATTGATGGTGTCTGCAAACTGGAACAACCACGAACTAAAGGTGCCGAGATTGACATTAGGCAAACTATGTTGGTGGATGGCCCAATTCATCTTAAGTTGCGATGGCAATTTATCTACAAGTTCTTGCAGTAGCATCGGGTTTGCGAGATGATCGTGTAGCGCACATGCTTCCATGGTTGACGTCAAATTTTGCACTGCTAAAGAGAATGGAATCACTGTCTCCAATTTATCAGCTCTTGGTGTTGGTTCAGACCTAACTTTTTTCAAAAGTGCATGGATGATTACTTCGGGACGCCCATAGATCATCCTCAATGTAGATACAATGCCAGGAACGCTTGATGGTAACAGCAGTCTGCTTCGCACTGCTTCCAATGCGCGGCCCTTTAAACATTTTTGCAATCGCAGAAGGTTTTCATGATTTGAAAAGACACACATAAGAGTACTGCCCTAAAAGCAAATAATGAATAATGGCCATTCTTCCGGATCGCCGTTAAAGTACGGAAGTTCTCTTGGCACTGAATGACGAGCAGCTAACTGAGCATTTGTTGGTGGTGCTTCTATTTGCACGTTCGGATTATTTACAGCAGCATGAGGAACATGAGCATTCATCTCATTCTTTGCCACTGTTGGTATTTGGAGTACCTCTTCCTGCGGATAGACAACCGGTGCTTTCACATTGAATGTAAGTTGTGGAATCGCATGTTGGTATTGTTGTGAGCTTTGAGCTACGGCGCCCGTTCTAGTATGGTAGTTTTTCTGAGTTGCATTGTGAGTGATAAACACCTTTCGCTGTTCAGTTTCAACCATCTGCTGTAAACGTCCATTAATTAGCCACTCACCAACACGCTGCTGAGACATTTCCTCGTCAATTGATTCCAAATCGCTTTGGCTGTCGTCATCCATTAGGGCGTATTTTCTGTTTAGATACTCCTCATCCCTTTGTGCTTGCAATTTCGTGTGTTCGATATCTCGTTTTGTCTGCAGGGCCCTCTCCTCCTCTAATTTCCAAAGTTGGAGAGTGCGGCGTTTTGAGCTTGTTGTTGACTTTGTCTTCTTGGAGCAACTACGTTGTATAATTGCCAATGAGTGACTGACTTACATGCTCTTTATAATAGGGCCAGTCAGTATTTCTCTTTGGACGGAATGACGCAATAGTTGTATTGGGTTCTTTGATTTCAAATCTGATATGTTGGTGGTCAGAACATGAAAGTTCGGAAGATTCATACCAGTTGGAAATTAGGTGGTGAAGTGAGGGAGAAGCTGGGCTTAAATCCAGAACTTCTCTTCTAACTACATTAATGAAGGTTGGTTCCCTCCCGATATTGCATATATTTAAATTATTGCATGTAATAAAATCAAATAAGGACTCACCTCGAATGTTGATGTCTGAGCTCCCCCAGATTGTATGATGCGCATTTGCATCGCAGGATGACTTCCTTGGTGTTGTTTAACTTCACAATGGCAGCCGTGAGGTCACTGGAAATGAACTCTGTCAATGGGAAGAAATTAATGTTATTAGCAAATATAGTACAAGTTCCAGGTCTGTTGGAAGAGGTGGAGTGAAGAATCTTACCTTTAGGTGTTGAGAGTCCTAGAATTTTGCCGTCTGTGCTAGTCCATGGTTCCTGCACGAGGGCAACGTTGAGAACATTGGAGTTTAAGTTTTTAGTTAAGACTGCCGAGGCGGCCTTAGCGTGGTGAAGGTTGATTTGAACAACCTTCATATTTTTTTGTTTGAAGGGGGGACCTTTTTATGTGAGTCCCCTCTTTTGGAGTCGTCACGGACTTGTGAAAGCCGACTCTTATCAGGAGGTCTTCTGGAGAAGCCAGACAGTGTCTGTCTGGAGCCTGATTGAGCCCGTTTACGAGGCGGATCGGGATCGCGAATTCTGGCAGAATTGGCGGAGGATGAAGGCCTGATTCCTTTAACTCTTTTCAGGGCGGGTGTAGGACCAGGCTTGACCGTTCCTTCAGCCGGCTGAGAAGAGGGTTGGATTACCGCCGACATCGAAGGATCAGTGGTAGAAGTAGCGGAACCGGAAGGAAGCGACTGAACAGCCTCCTTGGAAACCTGCTCGCTACTATTTGGCTCTTTAGGGTTGGATGCTGCTCGAGAGTAGGGATTCTTCTTGATCCTGAACTGAACCCGGTTCATGTTATAGAACGGCTGACAGTTCAGGTCCTCAAGGAGCTTTACCGAACACTCATCCATCGAGATGGTTAAGGCGAGACCCTGCGCGTTCTCCACTTTCCTGAGAACTTTCCAGTCCTTGGTAGGAAGAACTCTGTTTTGCAGCCTTAGTGACCGCAAAATGTCGTCCGCGGAACGTGATGATCCCGGGAAGTAAGCTGTAGCCACGCATCGTCTCCTTCAACTAAGTGGAGCTTCGCGTTCTCGCACGGTGAGATGGTGTTTAATATGGTGGCTAACCAATCCCTGGTACCAGCGTCTGCACAGTTGACCGTCATCCACCCTGGCTTGTACGAGCAGCCCAGAAAACGAATCTGTGGGCCATCATCTGGGAGCTTATTCACCTCCCTGACGATGGCATCTTCCAATGCTTTTTGGTGTACAGGCTCAAGATGTCCATCCGGAAAATTGTCCAGAAGGAGGCCCACTTTGATTGTGCCCGCTACTTCTGCGAACAATGGAGCATTTGGTTTAGCCCTCTTATTTGGTCCGGCAGGAAAGTTGTTGCTAGACCGAGGGCGCTTGTTGGCTGTAGAAGCTTCATTGCTCGGAGGTTCATTGAGGACTTTTCTAGCGCCTCATTATATGCGAGACCATCTGCAAGAAGGCGTCTAAGTTTCTTCTTGTTGGAGGTGGTCAGGCGTTTTCTTTGTAGTGATAATTTATCTATCCCTAGATTCTTAATAGATTCGGTTTCAGGAGCGTCTGAGCAGCTCCTGTAAGCCACCTCCGTGAGCACAGAGCTCACCGTGTCGACGGACTCAAGGTCGCTGTCAACAGTTAGACGATCAGGACGGTCTGTCCGTCCATCACAGATTGGTTCAGCTGTAGGCTGACAGATAGAGATAGGATTAACCTTATCTCCATCAGAAGAAGTTGTTTTTATTAATTGGTCTATTTTGATCCCACGAGTAGCTAGGGAAATAACGTCCATCTGCACAGAGCCCCGCATGCGCAGATGGGGCAGGATGAAACCGGAGGTAGCCAGTTATCCGGAGTCCACCGTTAGCGACTGGGCTAGATTAATGGGGCCCCCAGCCTGGTCGGTCCTGGTACGGTGCGGTTGACGCTTCTAGCCCGGCCCCAGATTTAATGGTTTACTCCAACCTCAAACTAAATGGACCACGATGAACGATTGAAGCGTTAGCGTAGATCCTTGGCTGACACTAATCAGTATGACTGATTAGCCATTTTCGGGCGGGCGCCCACGTGAAGGACTATAGAATGAGTATTTGTGCCCTGGCCTAGCCAGAGCAAGTATTTCATCCCAGTATTTTTCACGTTGAACTTGCCGATACAGACAGTTTTCTGCTTCCACGTATTCCTCATTTGTTATGTGGTCGTCGGTTCGCTTCATCACATTCCTTAGCTTCGCTCTGGTGTTCCAAATAAAGCGCGAGGCAAATGCATGAATGCGAATAAGTTTTTTCCAGGTAGAGACGCGTTCGGGCTGGACCAGAGGTGAATTATTTTGGGCACGGTGATGCAAAACGGAAGGTCTCAACTCCTCGGATGTCGGTTGTAAATCATCAAGTTTGTTTGGCCATTCAGTTTCAGGCTGCATTAGTAACGGTGGTCCAGCAAACCAACGGCTGGTTGAGCTGAAATCGGGAACTTTATGCCATTTTGTGGCTTCATCGCAAACGTTCAATTTCGTCGGGATGTATCTCCATTGGCTCATCTCAGTTGTTTCGAGTATTTCGCTGACTCTGAAGCCAACGAACTGGCGATAGTTTCGATGGTCCGACTGAATCCAAGAAAGCACTGTTTTTGAGTCCGACCAGAAAAATGATTCTTCAAATTGCATTGTGTGTCCCTCTTTGATGTTGTTCGCCAGTCGTACCCCAAGCCTTGCTGCTTCAAGTTCGAGTCGTGGAATTGACGTCAGACTGAGCGGTGATACTCGAGTTTTCGCTGCGACAATCCTACACTCACCGAGATTCCCCTTTGTCAATCGGACATAGGCGACGGCTGCGAAGGCATTATTGCTGGCGTCCACAAAGACATGCAGTTGCGATGTATCATGCTCACCGATTCTAATTTTGTTGAAGTAACATCTTGGAATTTTAACAAGAGTAATGCTTCGAAGATGCTTTAGCCACAGACACCATTTGACGTACATCGCCTAGTTGATCGGTTCATCCCATCCAATCTTTGAACGCCATATTTCTTGCATAAGGATTTTGATGTAAACCAAGAAATGTGCAATCAACCCCAGAGGGTCAAAGATTGTCATTAAGACACGTAACACTTGTCGTTTAGTGGGATGAATCGTTCCGGATAAGAGTTCGCTCAGAGACGCCTTTGATGACAGCGTGTAAGTGAAACTGTCTGTCACGGTGCACCACCACATGCCCAATACCTTTTCAGTAGTATTCTCTCGATTCATGTTGAGATCTCGTTCGCTTTCTGTTCTTGATTCGCCGAGCGCTGCGACAACATTTGGTGAGTTTGATACCCAGTTACGTATCTCGAATCCGCCGGATGCATGAATGAATCTGACTTCCTTTGCAAGTCGTATGGCTTCCTCTTCAGTGTCAGTGCTCTCCAGCATGTCGTCCACGTAATGGTGATTGCAAATGGACGTGACAGCTCGTGGATATTGTACCGAAAATTCTCGTGCATTTTTGTTCTTCACGAATTGAGCACTACTTGGGGAGCACTTGGAACCGAAGGTTAAAACTCTCATAGCGTATATTTCTGTTACTTTTAAGATCAGGGTTCCACAAAAACCTTTTGGGAGTGCTGATCTTCAGGTTTCACGTTGATCTGGTGGAACATCTCCCGGATGTCCGCGCAAATGCCAATTGCCTTTTCTTGAAAGTGGTATAAAACTGATGTCAATGATGTGAGCTGGTCAGGACCCTTTAGCAATGCCGAATTCAGAGAAGTTCCATTTACCTCAGCAGCGGCGTCCCAGACTATTCTTGTCTTGCCCGGTTTGTTTGGATTGGTGACGGCGAATACAGGAAGATACCATGTTCGTCGAAAGTTAGTTTGCAATTCTTAGGGGGATAGCTTCCAGATGTTGTTTTTTGTCAAGTAGTCTTCAAATTGGCATTTGAGATTGGCGGCCAAGTCGGGATCACGCAATAACCGTTTTCGCAGACATTCGTATCTACGAAGAGCCATGCGAAAACTATCAGGAAGCTGCACATTTTCGAACCTCCACAGTAGACCTGTCTCAAACCTGTTGCCTTTTCGGATCGTGGTGGTTTCTAAAATTCGGCATGCCCGTTCTTCATCCGCTGATTTGATGGTTTCCATTTTAGTTACACCAAGGCTATCCAGCGAGAAATATTCTTTCACTAAGTTATGAAGAACCTTGTCGTTTTCATCTTTGTATGCCTCCCCACATTCACATATGTGGAAACTGTGGAAGGCCGACTGGCTTGAACTGCTTGATCACAACGGCGACTGTCCGTAGGCAACCCATCCTAGACGCGTCTTAGTTGCTACGGGATCTCCTATTGCACCTTCGATTACTTTTAGCGGAATTGTTAGGTTCAAATTATCCAGTCCGATGAGCAGTCTGGGTACAGCTTGACTGTACGACTTGATCGGGTATCCCCGTAAATAGGGGTACTGCTCTCTTAGGAGCTGTACGTCTAAGGACTGTTCTGGTAAGCCCAGTGTTTTTACAGTTCGGACAGCTGGTAACAAGAAACTATTTATCGGGATTGTGCGTCCCAGATATTTGAACCGACACAATTTGGGAATCCTTTTCCCTCCGACAAGTATTTCCAATCCACCGAAGAGTGAGAGGCTCTGGCTTTCCTTTGAGCTTTAACTCCTTCGCCAGTGATTCTTCCATCATGGTGAGCGATGACCCATCGTCCAAGAAGGCGAATGTGTAAACCTTTGCTTCGTCGCTTTGCAGAATGACTGGCACAACTCTGTATTTGACTGTTTGAGCATGACCGTGCGCATTGCAACTATATTGATTAGACATCGTCGTGCTTCGTTCATTTAAAGCGGTGGTTCCCAAATTGTCTGATTGCACTGCCATCTCAGATTGCGTAGGTGTTGACCTTGCCGTGTTAAGTTCCCTGATGACTTTGTGTAGAAGTGGATGGTGCCTGTACGTACAACCATCTATTCCACAGACGGTATCAACACGACATCTGGATCTAAGATGCGACGATAGACACGTGCGACAGAGTCGATGTTCTTTGACTGCATTCCACCTTGCGTTTAGGTCCATATTTTGAAAGCGACTGCAAACTTCTACACGATTGCACCTTGCTTTACAAATTGGGCATCGTCGATCATTGGTCGGAATTTTATCTTTGGTTTCCTCACTGTGTGCATTGACGAGACCTTTCTCTTTCTTTTGTTTTATAGCTTCAGGCCTGAAAGGGTTAGAAAGGGTGACACTATTGATGGTGTCTGCAAACTGGAACAACCACGAACTAAAGGTGCCGAGATTGACATTAGGCAAACTATGTTGGTGGATGGCCCAATTCATCTTAAGTTGCGATGGCAATTTATCTACAAGTTCTTGCAGTAGCATCGGGTTTGCGAGATGATCGTGTAGCGCACATGCTTCCATGGTTGACGTCAAATTTTGCACTGCTAAAGAGAATGGAATCACTGTCTCCAATTTATCAGCTCTTGGTGTTGGTTCAGACCTAACTTTTTTCAAAAGTGCATGGATGATTACTTCGGGACGCCCATAGATCATCCTCAATGTAGATACAATGCCAGGAACGCTTGATGGTAACAGCAGTCTGCTTCGCACTGCTTCCAATGCGCGGCCCTTTAAACATTTTTGCAATCGCAGAAGGTTTTCATGATTTGAAAAGACACACATAAGAGTACTGCCCTAAAAGCAAGAAATGAATAATGGCCATTCTTCCGGATCGCCGTTAAAGTACGGAAGTTCTCTTGGCACTGAATGACGAGCAGCTAACTGAGCATTTGTTGGTGGTGCTTCTATTTGCACGTTCGGATTATTTACAGCAGCATGAGGAACATGAGCATTCATCTCATTCTTTGCCACTGTTGGTATTTGGAGTACCTCTTCCTGCGGATAGACAACCGGTGCTTTCACATTGAATGTAAGTTGTGGAATCGCATGTTGGTATTGTTGTGAGCTTTGAGCTACGGCGCCCGTTCTAGTATGGTAGTTTTTCTGAGTTGCATTGTGAGTGATAAACACCTTTCGCTGTTCAGTTTCAACCATCTGCTGTAAACGTCCATTAATTAGCCACTCACCAACACGCTGCTGAGACATTTCCTCTTCAATTGATTCCAAATCGCTTTGGCTGTCGTCATCCATTAGGGCGTATTTTCTGTTTAGATACTCCTCATCCCTTTGTGCTTGCAATTTCGTGTGTTCGATATCTCGTTTTGTCTGCAGGGCCCTCTCCTCCTCTAATTTCCAAAGTTGGAGAGTGCGGCGTTTTGAGCTTGTTGTTGACTTTGTCTTCTTGGAGCAACTACGTTGTATAATCGTTTTGTCATTCTTAGAGTTGTCTTGATTACAGTAGTTGGCGCAAGTCCAGTCCTGGTTTTCTATATCGGCGGTGACATTAACGCACACAAAATGGAACCATGCTTCACAGACATCGCATTGAACCATATCCAGGGTGTCTGGCTTGTCACAAATTTTACAGCATTTGA
The DNA here is from genome assembly GCA_949126925.1 of Cheilosia vernalis. Classification (NCBI taxonomy): domain Eukaryota; kingdom Metazoa; phylum Arthropoda; class Insecta; order Diptera; family Syrphidae; genus Cheilosia; species Cheilosia vernalis. The sequence continues at coordinate 6,214,548 of OX421363.1, forward strand.
GCGAGTTGATTATGCGTTTTCGTTGCTCCACTCGCCGGCTCCTGCGAAGTTCTTTGGCCACATTTGGATCTGTGGTAGACATCACGGTTTCTTTTACTTTTTAGGTAAAAGAAATTTATAGAAATGTTGCTTTGAGCAACAGAAGAAAATAAGAACGAATTAGGGACTTGCTGATTCGAAATCGTTGTCTCCCAGTTTTATTATTATTAGTGGATTACTACAAATTTCCTGAAATTTTATTGAAATTTGATTAACATACAAAAATGAAATGTAATAATACGTACTTTTAGTGGAACAAGTCCGAAAATTTAAATAATATAATAAATAAGTAAAGTGCCTCCAATGGCGTCTTCTTTTAGTTTCTTTTAGTTGTTTTTTCCAAATTTTTCAAACCGCCAGACATCTGTCAGGCCAAACTCAACCCTCTAGTCATCTCTCTCTCTGCCGGCGTTTACAAAGCGACGTTGCCAGTCGCTGACAATGTCGATTTGGTTGGATTTAAAAAAACAAAGGATCTGCTAGTCTCATTTGAGTGGGAATCCCCCACAAAGAAAAGTCAGTTTGGTGGCTGCACTGGTAATCACCAGGGAACGGATTTTGTTGACATTGCCTTTTTTTTGCCTTTTGTTACCCATACTGCCCTTTTTTGCCTTTTTTACCAATATGTTTTTTTTCTGCCTTTTTTGGCAATATTGAAAGTTTATGTGAACTTTCTTCTTAACTACAAAATTTTAAAAAATTAAATCGCTGAAACACCACCGAAGTTTGCACGAATCACTAATCTCGCCAATAGAGTACTCTGAATGTCGCATTGTTGTTTACGAGTTACCATGGAAACAAACCTTTTTGGGCAAAATGCCTGTGTTTAGTTTGGCTTTTTGGATAAATTTCTTACCAGCTACAACTGCGTTTGTATGTGAACTTTCACTGTGTTTGTTTTCACGCGTGCAAAGATTTAATTAAATTAGAACAATTTGTGGTAAAGTTCGGAAAAAATGACTTTTCCAGTTGCTGGAGCTGTGGTGAAAAAGTTCAAAGCCGTCTTTTCTGCAAACGAAGGACTCAACAGCATCCGAAAAATGAATTGTGTTGTAAATGGCGCTGACTCCAAACTCGCTTTAAATGATGCAGTCGATGACGTGACATCTTTTAACTGCGCTCCACTCGTCTCTGCCCATGTGGACAGGTCCTTCAGCTCTTTCAAAGCTCTTTTGAGGGACAATCGCAGACGTTTGTTGCCAGAACTTTGTAAAATGTATAATGCTTACAAAATTTTTTTGCTTTTTAATAAAAGGCATTTATTATGCCTTTTTCACAGATTAGTATTGCCTTTTTTTGATTTTTTAGGTCAACAAAATCCGTTCCCTGGTAATCACTTATGCGAGGCATTAAATTTGCCTCAATCGTTGCTTCGAAAGCGGATGTATTGGACTCAAAAGATATCGAGGCCACAAACTCCGTCTTAGACTCCTGCACACCTATTCCGCTAATTGGAGTCTCCATTGGACGCTTCTTGATTCCCAATTGTTGTACAAATGATGTTGTCACAAAGTGCAGCTGCGATCCAAGTTCAAGAAGGGCCCTGCACGGGATTCGAGTTCCATATGAAGAAATCACATTGACCACAGCCGTAGCTAGAAACACTTGACGTTTCTTGATGTTAATTTCTGCTGACGCGTTGTTCACTGATGGATTTGGTTGCTGTTCAATATTTCGTATGTTACCTTTCTCACCCGGCTGATGTGTCGATGAGTTGCAGATGTCTTGCTGCTGTTGTGACGGAGCCTGCTGCCGTCTCTGCTGGTGAAGCAACGTGTTATGGTTCATGTTGCATTTTTGGCATCTTCGGGACTAGCATGATTGGGAAAAGTGGCCCCTCTTCAAACAGTTCCTGCATAACATTAGTCTTTGAACAGCCCTTCCACGGTCCACATCTGAAAGAGATAAAAATTTAGTGCAATTATAGATAGCATGCTTACTTGAATTGCAATAATTGCAAATGACTGGTAGGTCCTGTTCAGACTTTGAGGCAACGATTACCGCTGGAGTCTTTGCGTCTTCATTGCTGCAGATGGCCTCTAGACTCTGGAATTTCCTCCTGTCGTCTCGACTGCTGATTGCTTCTAGAACCTGGAACCTGGACTCAACAAACTTCAGAAATTCTGCAATGGTAATGCTACTCCTCGGGTCTTTCATCGAAAACTCAAACTGTTCCCTACTCTCTCTGTCCAGTTTTTGTAGGAGAAGATGGACAATAATTGGATCCCAATTTGCAATATCGATGTTGAGATTCACGATCACCTGCAGGCATTCCTTTGTACTGTCGTGGAGCCTTCGAGGGCTGGAACTTGTTGCACTTGTAACTGCCTGGTTTAATAGTTTATGTGAGCAGATAGGAGCAATCTTTTGTTGTTGAAACGTTCAACCAGCACGTTCCATGCTACTTCGTAGTGACTGTCCGTTGGCTTGAAGTTTTGAATCAATTCCTGTGCCTTTCCAGTTACATTTGTTCTTAAGAAATATAGTTTCTGTGCAGGCGGTATTGGTTGGTCGTGATACATTTGTTTGAATAAGTCATGGAATTGCAACCAGTTTAAATATTCCCCATCAAACTTAGGAAGCTCAATTTTCGGAAGTTTCATCATTATGTTTAAAGGCTTTGGTTCACCGTCCTTTTCTTGAAATGCTGATATGTCGGCAGACAAGTTGAGTAACGTCATCTCCACTGTTTCCTGTAAATCGAAATATTCCTGCACTTCGTCAGCAGTTGTTTCGTCCTCCAGCTTGCGATACAGGCACATAATTTCCTCCCAATTCTGTTCAATACTTTTTATCTTAATTGTGCAGAATCTTTCGCATTTTCGTCTTGATGATTCTTCGACAGTTTTGATGAGTGACCTTCTTAAGATATTAATTAAGAGGCCAAGTCGTTGCTTGTTGCTCGTTTGTGCTCTTGGCACAACAGATTATTGATGTCTGATTGTGGGCGTAGGCTCTGCACAGATCCCCATCTTGGGTTTGGGAACAGCGCCTAACTCACGTGATTTTCCTGTTGGGTTTGTAGGTACTTTTACTTGATCCATTGCAGCACCAACTTCAACAGGTGTATTATGCTCCTGGTGAGCTTCGTCCGATTCTGAGAATTCCTCGATGCTTCGAACTACATCGATGCGCATAAATTCAGCTGCCTTTCGAACTGATTCATAGTAGTCCCTTTTAAAATAAGGGTGTTGAATTTGATCTGGAAACCTGTCGCGGATTTCCGGATCCGTCCTGTCGAAATCTTCCCATTGGTACTCTAGTTTTTCCCTTATCTTGTTGAGATAATCTAAAGTCTTTTTTGAGGGACTGTCCTTTTTGTAGTTCCTGACAATCGTGCATATTGATTCCCACAATTGCTCCTGTTGGTTGGCGAAGAAATCAATAGTTTCATCATTCGCGCTCATTTTACTTTCAGCCATTAATATTCACTTTTTTTTTTATATATTTCACTTCAAACTTGCAGGCCACTAAAATTTATTTAGCGAGTGTCCTGTCACGGTCGCCAATGTTGAGAATTAAAAAAAAGAAGGAACCGAACTGAACGCGTTGAAAGTAACTGCACAACTGAGCTTTATTGCAAGAACATTGAAATTATTTTAGAGGTGAAAGATGACTCCAGGCGTGAGAACATAGGTTTGATGGCGATTTTTTACTGAACCCGAGAAGCGAGAACTGCCAATGTCTCGTCTGGTCACACGCTTGGACTCTTACAGATAAATGCATAAAAAAAAGTATTAATTGATATGGATCCGTGCGACCTGACAATTATATTGGTCACACGGTTGAAATATAAACTAGTGTGAAATGAAACTTAAACAGGTGTTAAAACGCGGTTGACCCTTTCTACCTGACGATTCGCCTGGGGAGAACCTACGGCTACTTTTATGTGGCTTATATTATTATCCAGCAGAAATTTGCTAAACTCGAAAGACGTAAAACAAGTTCCGCGGTCGGAAACTATTCTGCGAGGACGGCTGTAATATTGGAAATATTTTTTCAAACACTCAATAACTTCCTTTGTGCTAGTGGAGTTTACTGGATAAAGCTTTACATATTTTGTGAAGCTATTAACTATTACTAGCAAGTGCTTTCTTTTAGACCTTATGGTCTAAATGTGATAGATATGAATCGTGTCGAAAGGCACAGGCTCTTTGGGAATACTATATAGGTTCTTTTGGTTTACTCGTACAGGGGCTGACTACATTATACACTTTATACAGTTTTTTATAAATTGTTCTACCTTCAATCTCATTTCAGGAAACCAATAGTGCCTTCTTATTTGACTATACGTTTTATCTATTCCCAGGTGACCAATTCACATTATCTTCCATTTCTTTTGGCACACAAAAGCAAATACCGCCTTTGAAGTCCTTTCGGTAGACTATCCCATCGTTTAGATCATACCAATCCAACGATCCCTTTTCTAGCTGGTCGCGAAGTCGAATTATACCTGGGTCCCTACGCTGTGTTGCGCACAACTGGAACTCAATATCATCTTCACTGATGCTACAAATTACCTCACAGCGACTCAGCGCGTCTACGTGTCCAATATTGCTCCCACTCCTGTGCTGAACTACTCAAGAGAACTCAAGAGCCCATCGGGCTATTCTAGGGTTCAGCGTTCTTTTGTTAAGAGTGAGAGTCAATGAGTTGCAGTCAGTAATTATCTTGAACGGAATTCCCTCCAAATACACTCTGAATCGCCGAAGTGCATAAATTATCGCAAGGGTTTCCAATTCGAAGCTTTGATATCGACTCTCAGCGTTAGTAGCTCGCTTGGAGAAATAAAACACTGGATGGAACTTTCCATCGGACTGTCGCTGCATCAGGACTGCACCATACCCGGAAGCGCTGGCATCGCAATGCAGCTCGGTATCATTCTTGGGGTCATATATAGATAATACCGGAGACTCAACCAATTTCCTCTTTAATTCTTCTATGGCAGCTAAATATTTATCGTTCAATTTAACTTTACTATTCCCTTTTAACATATCATACAACGGCTTCGCGATGAGCGAGAATTGAGGAACAAATATGCGAAAATAGGCGCATAAACCTACAAAAGATTGTAACTGCTTTTGGGTCTGTGGTATCGGATACCTCGCTATGGCCTCCTTATGGCGTTCATGCGGCGCAATGCCTTTATTACTAACACTGTAACCCAGGTATTGGATTTCAGCGTAGCAAAATTTACTCTTTGAAAAGTTCAGTTTAAGTCCATGCTTCGCTTAAGCCTCTAAAACCGATTTCAGCAACTCCAAATGTTCCGAAAGATCTACCGAAGCTAGCAATATATCATCCATATAGACAATTATGAGACCTCTATCGACAAATTCTTTCAGGACAAATGTTATAAATCTTTGGAATACCGAGGGGGCATTTTTAAGACCAAAAGGCATTTTTACATACTCAAACTGTCCATTTGGGGTGACGAAAGAGGTGAATTTGATTGAGTCCTCCGCCATCTTAACTTGGTGAAACCCACTCTTCAAGTCTAATAAAGTAAAATATCTCTTCCCTCCCAAATACTCCAGGCAATCTTCAATCAACGGCAAAGGATAGTTGTCTCTGATAGTGATTTTATTCAAGTTTCTGTAATCAACGCACATCCGAATATCTCCGCTCTTTTTTTTCACTAATACTATAGGCGATGCGTAGGGAGAGTTACTTGGTCTTATTACACCTTCTTTTATTAATTCACTTTGTCTTTATAAGATAGCCTACGAGGAGAAGAATATACACATTGGTCAGAGGAGAGCTTGATACTCATTTCGAATAAGCTATCATTTTCTTCCTTAGGGAAATTTAGATAATTATCAATTATTACCCTCCGAACATTTGCTAAATCAGTTTTTGATAATGAATGACTTATATCCCAGCTATCAAGGTGATTGTTATAGTCTCCTATGTCAATTTGGAATACATCACAACTGTTGTGATTTAAAGTATCACCTTCCAATAGACACTCACTGGTCAATTCGGTGTTTTGACAATTATTTGCCTGGTTGACTAAACACATAGGGGGCACTTCGATAAGCAATGGGTCAACGGACAATTCACTACTTTGGCGATCTCCACTAACTAAACACTCGGAAGGCACTTCAATAGGCAATAGCTCACTAGACAATTCACTATTTTGGCGATCAGAAAACAATGAAACCGGCAATAGCCTCTCCCCAGCACCGGAACGAGAGTCAACATCTAATTCATTCTTATTATTATTGATATCCCTACAACAACACTGGATAAAGTTCATTCCAATTTCAGCGTCGGTATTGCTTTGGTTATTTATTATTTTATTTGCATTTGTTGAACAATCAATATCTATAACTTTGCTTGAGGCTTGAGAAACGTAAGGCAAACAAATATTTTTGTCCGATTCTTTTATTTCATTATTTAAGTAAATGTCATAATCGCTCATATACAATTTTATGTTAAATATACGAAGAAAATCCCGACCTAGAAGTAAGGTTCTCGGCAAAAGTTGATTTTCTACTACAATTAGAGAGATCTCGTTAGTCTTATTAAATATTGTGATCTGACAGTTAATTTTTCCAAATGTTTTGATTTGTTCACCGCTTAATCCATAGTAGTTTAGATGGACCGGCATATAAATGTAACAATCGGACGGGATACAATTCTTTGCGACAAAATTGACCGGACTACCACTATCAATTAAAGAAGTACACATTATTACTTTGTTTCTCAAGCCTCGACATAAAAAACAACACGTACATTTTCATGTGCTTCAATCTGCTGCATATGCCTATCGTCTTCTTCGCTCTTTACAACATTCACCCGGCTGGACGGCTGCTTACAGTCCTTAATCATGTGGTCTTTCCCGCCACATCGGAAACATGATCCAGCTGTTCGCTTAGCTTTTGGGCACTGATTCGAAATGTGCCCATACAGCGAACAGTTAAAGCAAAGAGAGGCGGAGGTAGATGCTGACACTTGGACTGGTTACCTTGTTTGATGAGAAGTTGTGGCTGGAATGCTGTCACTATTTCTTCTCTTATCGTATATAAGAAGAAGCTCCTGAAGTTCGTCTATGCTTCTGGCGGTGTACAAAATTGACGTGTACGCACTTCGGTCACCCAGGCCTTCAATTATTGCACTGATGACGTCCTTCTCATCTATAGTTGCTTGTGCTGCGATCTCTTGCATGGAGAGCATGTAGCTTACTATGTTTTCTCCTCTGGTACTATGCCTCTTCTGCAGCTGCTTGTAGACGTCGTTTGTTGTGACGTGACGATGAAATTGTTTGCGCAAGGCTGTTCTCAATTCTTCGTAATTGTTGGCCAATGAAGTACGGAGAAAAATGGCTGCCGTTCCAGTTAGCAGTCGCCGCATAGCCATGTACTTAAAATGGTCTGTACAACGGCTCAGTTTGACGGCACTTTCGAAATCGGAGATCCACTTTTCGATGGAGTATGCGTCGTCTCCGGAGTATTTGGGTACGATTGACTCCACGTCGGTGATAGTGAGCCGCTGGAGGTCCGGCACGGAGGAATCTTCCAAAACCTTGAGCTCCTGGCGTAGCTGTAAGACTTTCTTCTTCTTTTCGAGCTTTGCGATGATTTCGTCGAGATCTTCCTCATCTTCGTCATATGCCAAGCTAGCACATGTAGCGTCGTTCAATGCACTATTTGATGCCGCAGCGGCACCAGCCTCACCTGTTGCGCTGATAGGTCCATTAGCGGTGCCGGCGTCATCTTCCACTTCTTCAGTAGGGCCAGAATGTGGACGTCCGATGTCTTCCTCAGCGGCTAGCAGTTGACGCAATTGGATCACTGTTGCTGTAGATGAATATGGTAGGCCAGCGTTGTCTAACGCACGGGTCAAATCCCCACGTGTCACTCTTTTTTCCATGTTGGCCATCCCACTTCTGAAGCTGTAATGGAAAGATTGTTTTTCTCGTTTTCTTTTATTTAAAAATATACATGATGGCGCAGTTATCGCCCTTTTCTACAAAATTTTATTTTTCCTTCCACAATGGCCGCTCGGTGTCGATCGATTGTCTTTCTGTTTTCCAAAATGCCGGAAACAACCTTTCAGAATTTTAAAAGTGGAGATTCTCACTTTACCTTGAGGGCGTGTGGTGTGATATGGAATGTAAGGCTGTGTGGATTGCATTAGTACCGACTCTACACAATCGGCCTTACTAATAATCAATCACTAATGTCGACAACTAGTTAGATGTCAGCTTTAGTAAAAATGTACAGCTTTTGTGAATTGGTACCAATAAACAATTATACCTCCACATTTACTAGTCCTACAACTTTCTTAGAATCTATTACATTTGTTGTCATTGCAGAATTCAAATTTCATAATTTGTTTTCGTGAAAAACAAGGTCAATGGTCTCTTTCACAAGGAAGATTTTATTCTAAAAGAAGGAATACATAAATTGCAATTAAATTTGCCCAACACATATCTTTCCAATTGTGATGTAAACTACCCATTTAAGAAACACATCCGCCCATCCATATAATGTAGTTGGGATCGCTCTCGATCTTATCTGTCATTCAATTTTTTTTTGTTCCTTTTTCTTTCGCCAGCCATCATTGAAATCAGACGTATCTAATAGAAAATATTATAAGTAATAAAATCTAAGTAAATCCTGAAGAGTGTGTTTCTTTTCAATAAATTCAGACGGTCTCACAAAAGACACCACATTGGCGACGAGTTTGGGCAACATATTTTCTTTTTTTGGTGGCCGCAAAAGTAAAAAGAACTAAACATGGCGAACGAAGCTGAACGACAAGCACCACAAACGACAACCTGGTGGGGAAGCCTACCACAATTCCAATACGAGAAGGACAATTGGAAAATCTACAAAGGAAGGCTGCAGCAATTCTTTGGTGCGTGTGATATAACGGATATGAGTAAAAAACGTGCAGCTCTGCTAAATTTTTGTGATTCAAAAACCTACGACATTATTTACGACATCTGCAGTCCGAACGATCCGGGGAGCAAAACGTACGAGGAGCTGATAACAATTTTCGACAACAACTTTACGACTCCAAAAATTTTATACTGCGAGCGACAAGCATTCTACGAGGCAAAGAAAAGGAGCGACGAAAGTGCGCAGGAATTTTTAATACGCCTACGCACGCTCTCTAAATCGTGTGAATTTGAGTCGCGCTTAGACGATATGCTAGTCGATAAGTTCATCACAGGAATGACAGGACGCATTTTCGACAGGCTGTGCGAAGAGTCCAAGCTTACGTTAAACAAGGCTGTGGAAATCGCAAAGAAATATGAAATAAAGAACGAGAACCAGCAAACGGAATCTGTCAACCTGGTGAGGACGGAGTACAAAAAGCAGCAGCATCAACGAACGTATACGGCCAAAAACGATCATCGCTCTTCAGCATCACGGACTCCCAAGGCAAACGGTGAACGTAAATGCAAGCATTGCGGCTTCAAGAACCACAAGGACAACGATTGTCGCTACAAATACATGACGTGCTACAGCTGTAAGCAGATCGGGCACATGGCATCAGTATGCAGATCCAAAAGAAGCGGTACAAGAGCGCAAATCAGCACTATCAACGTGGGAGACGACAGTAGCAGCGTGAGTGAAAACAACGTGTATTCAATTAGGTCTATAAAAAGTAAGGCAAGTAAGCCAATAATAGAAAAGATAATAGTTTTTGGTTGTGAAATAGATTTCGAAATAGATACGGGGGCGGCAGTGACCGTTATTCCATTTAAAACATATACATCGCGTTTATCCAATCAAAAACTGTTACCTGATTCTACTCTAGTTTATGATTATGGAGGAAATTCTTTGACTGTAATGGGTGCTCTGTGTGCTGAAATAAGTTTTAATGGTATCTTTAAAACATTTAAGTTTTTAGTAATAAAGGAAGCGGAGGCACCGATTATAGGCAGAGATTTCATGTATAATTTTAATGTAAAAAACATCGAAATTAAGGCATTATATTCTGATAAAACAAATTTGAAAGATATTTTAGCAACGTACAGTAATTTATTTGCGAAAGAATTTGGTAAACTAAGAAATGTTAAAGTTAAACTAGATATATCAGCTGATGCAACTCCAAAGTTTGTAAAAGCTCGCCAGATCCCTTTTGCATTCCTTCCAAGTGTTGAAGAACAATTAAAAGACCTTGAAAGACAAGGTATTATTACGAAAACCGAAAGCACTGAATGGGGTACACCTTTGGTACCTATTTTAAAAGAAAATGGAAAAATACGTATCTGTGCAGATTACAAGATTACGGTTAACCCTTTTTTGAAGGACACGAATTACCCTTTACCTAGAATTCACGACATTTTGATTAAACTTAGAGACGGTAAATTTTTTTCGAAGATAGATCTTGCAAGTGCGTACAACCAGATTGAGCTTGACGACCAGTCAAAAGAGTTAGTAACGTGGAGTACACACTTAGGCAATTTTAAAATGAATCGGTTACCTTTCGGTATCAAACCGGCAACAGGTATTTTCCAAAGGGAAATTGAAAAGGTTCTAGGAAATGAAGAAGGGGTAGTTAGTTTTCTTGACGATGTTGTAATATCGGCACCCGACTTAGCTACACACAACAAACGACTAGACGACACGTTTAAAAAACTTGCTAACGCTGGCCTACGTTTAAATAGAGAAAAGTGCGTTTTTGCACAGAGCCAGATTGAATACCTCGGGCATAAAGTTACGGATAAAGGGATTTTCAAAATTAACAAAAACGAAACGATTAGGAATTTCCCAAAACCAACTAACATTTCGGACGTACGTTCTTTCTGCGGTTTTGTGAATTATTTCGGAAAATTCATTCCCAATATTTCCACAAAGCTTTTTCCCATTTACGAGCTTCTAAAAAGCAATCATCCATTTGTTTGGACGAAGGAAGCAGACAGGGCCTTTGAATCGGTTAAGCGGGAAATAATGTGCGAAACGGCTTTAGTGCATTTTAACCCAGATTTGCCTTTGATACTGACTTGCGACGCTTCCAACGTTGGCATCGGTGCTGTGTTAGCACACAGGTATCCGGATGGGGTGGAACGTCCAATCGAATTTGTATCACGTTTGCTATCTAAGGCTGAAAAAAATTACGGAGTAATTGAAAAGGAAGCTCTTGCGATTATTTACGCTACAAAAAAATTTCACCAATTTCTGATTGGAAGGCATTTTGAACTGGTTACAGACCACAAACCACTTTTGGCAATCTTTGGTGAAAATCGCGGGATTCCCCAAATGTCGGCCAGTCGATTACAGCGATGGGCATTTCAATTATCCGCTTTTAATTACTCGGTACGTCACGTGAAATCAGAAAATAATTGCGCCGACACTATTTCGCGTTATCCACTGCGGACAGAAAATGACAATTGCACGGAAAATGATGACAAGGGCAAGAATTATTTGTTTTTTGTTGGTAAAAACGAGAACTTGGTTGTGGATGCGTCCGCTATTAAAAATGAAACGGTTAATGACATGGAGATATGTGACGTTATGGAGTGCGTTCGTACCGGTAGATTTGAAAAATTAAAAAATCAGGCGTTGAACGCCTACTTTATAAAACGATTTCAGTTAACAATTGAAAACGACATTCTAATGTGGGGATATAGAGTGGTAATACCGAAAACGTTAAGAGGCACGATTTTAAGCGAAATTCATAAAACCCATTTGGGAATGGTGAAAACGAAATCACTATTACGGTCATATGTTTGGTGGCCAAAAATCGACGCCGACATAGAAAAATTAATCGGTGGTTGCGAGGCTTGTCTTACAACTTTGCCGAGCCCGCCTAAAGCGCAAACGATGATGTGGAAAATTCCGCCTAGTCCTTGGAAAAGGGTTCACCTGGATTTCTTTGGCCCTTTGAAAGGATTAAATTTTCTGGTTATTATCGATGCGTATACGAAATGGATAGAAGTTTTTTACACAAAGCATCCAACGACATCGTTTGTTATTCGATGTTTACGATACACGTTTTCCCGTTTCGGTTTACCCGAGCAGATCGTATCAGACAACGGTAGTCAATTTACCTCTGACGAATTTAAGAACTTTCTGAAATTAAATAATGTTAGACAATCACTAACAGCTCCGGGCTATCCAGCAACTAACGGTGCGGCTGAAAATGCTGTACGAACACTTAAAAATGCAATAAAAAGTCGCGAAGCTGAAAGCGACATTGATATGGTTGTATGTGAATTTTTGTTCGATTATCGCCTTTCAGCACACTGTGCTACCGGGATTGCTCCCGTAGCTTCAATGCTAACGTTTAAGCCTCGGTGTAAGTTAGATTTTTTGAATCCGCGTAATCTTACGCCGCTTGAGAGGGATGGGTATTTTGACAGAAAGGAGAAAGACCGGCTGTTTGAGGCGGGAGATAAGGTAATGATTCGTGATTATAACATAAACACTAATAAAGCTCAATGGTCGAAAGCCTTTATCGAAAAAGTATTGGGACCAAGAATGTTCTTATGCAAAATGGATTCTGGTAGGTTTATTAAAAGGCACACTGATCAAATAAGAAAGGTGGTAAATTTAAAAAAAAACGAGAACAAGAATGTTTGTCAAAACGAGAATAGAAAAATGGTATATTTCAAAAATGAAAGCTTTGTAAGAAATAATTGTAATTTAGCGTCAAGTACGGTTCGCGATGGAATGGAACTTAGAAACAGGGCTAATATTAAAAGGCCTGCAAGATATATGTGAATACTTTGCAAGGGGGGGCGTATGTGATGTAAACTACCCATTTAAGAAACACATCCGCCCATCCATATAATGTAGTTGGGATCGCTCTCGATCTTATCTGTCATTCAATTTTTTTTTGTTCCTTTTTCTTTCGCCAGCCATCATTGAAATCAGACGTATCTAATAGAAAATATTATAAGTAATAAAATCTAAGTAAATCCTGAAGAGTGTGTTTCTTTTCAATAAATTCAGACGGTCTCACAAAAGACACCACACCAATGCTCTTTGAGACTTATTATAAGCAAAAAACCAAACACAAAATAGGGAATGCACAAAATATCCGCTGATCTGTCAATTATCATATGCAAATCAGTAATGCCCTATCGTTCGATCGGACACAATTTTCAGTACTTTTATGGTACGCTTTTCATTGTTTTCAAATACTACCTCGCGATTTCTTTATGAGTGCATAAAATCCCTTTCAAATTATTCAATAAAGAAAGCACAGTTTATTTGAATGGTTTCATTTATTCGTAGGTTGACGATGCAAATCAAAATTTATTAGTGGTCTAAACATCACAATTGCATCGTTAGCAAGAGAATATTTTTGAAAATAGAAATAATATCTGGCTCATTCATTTCAGAATGAATAACAATCGCACGTAGGAAGCGTGTTAAGAACATATCGCTACCGGGTTTGAAAATAAATACAATTTAACCTATAAAAAATTGTATGGCTTATATATTGGGTCGTATGAATAAAACGTAGCAATTGCTTTTACTCAAGAGAAATGTCAAAATCGAAGCATTTGCTACGTTTCGTATGAATAAAAACCAATTTGAGTTAGCTCCAACTTTTGACATGTTCGAAAGGCGGCGGCACTGACCTTTTACTCAGATCGGTATGAATAAAACTTGTCAGACAAAGCAAATGCTATGCAAATTCTGAGTCTGCTATTTTGTTGACTCAGACCTTTTGCTAAATATTTTGTATGCTCATTTTTCAACATAAAACAATCTAAATATTATTAATAGTTAAGTTGAATTCTGTTTGTACAGGAAAACCAACGAAATACATACGGAAAAAGCAGCAGTTGTTTCGTCTCAAGCGAAGCTAATATTTCTTTCAGGTGAAAATATTTAGGCAGAATCATTTGTAAGGTAGGTATATTATAGCGGAGATCTAGGTCGACTATTTGTAACTATTTGTCTAGTTTGTTAACAAATAAATATTTCCAACAATATCGGATACGATTCCCGGCACCTAAAGTAGAACGGAAGCATCAACAAGCTATTCGGCAAACAAAAATCATATTTTCAGGTGAAATTGAAGATAAAAATTGCATTTATATTTCTGTATTTATTTTTTTTTAATTTCAATTTCCACAAAAGTCGTTAGAATCTTAAGAAAAATTCAAAAATTCAAATTTACTGGTCAGGTTTGACAGGAACTGCAAGGCAAGTACACGTACAGCGAAGTAAATGCTATGTTCGAATTTTCGACTTTACTTTAGCAAAGTATATTTTTATTCATACCGATTCAAAGCATTTGCTAACGGCTTTTACTTTGCTACAACCTTTTGCTCAAAGCAAATGCTAGTTTTTATTCATACGACCCATTACTTAATTCGGGAACCTTAGAAACCGACAAAAGTTAAAATTCCAACTGAAAAATATAAAACGCATATTCTCGTACTACCTGTTTGTTAGGCTGTACTTGCACCCCCAGAAGTTAATAAACTTGTTATTTTGCATGTATTTTGCTCAGTTCTGATAATTCTATTTTTATAACTATTGTCTCATTAGACATCCTCATTCTCGGTAAACAAACTCCTTTTGCAAAGAGTTTGAAAAGGGTTTGGTTGCAACAAAATATCTACCTGTGTCGCCTAAGGTACTGAGAATTGTTGCAAAAAGGTACCTACAAGCCGTCCAAACTTTGGTAAGAAGATATTTTATTCTGTTTGCGACGACTGTCAAGAAAGTCTTGGAATTATCCCAAACTTATATAAAATTTGTTTTTTATTAAGCAACTAACAAGGAAAACCAATCAAAAAGCAACAGAAAGAAAAACACAGAAATATATGCTTCACGTGTTTAGAAATAAAACAAAGACGCAATATTTTTCAACATTTTGCATACATTTGTACAAATTTGCGTGTGATAGACTTAAAAACCATTTGCATTGTTGTATTACAACGAATAAAATTAGAAAGCATTCACAATTTACTAAAATTAATTAATAATTGTAAACGCTCAGGCTGAACAACATCGTATTAAATTCTCTCCTATTTCGAAATTTAATACCGCGATTTTGGATGGTTGGGCAACACTTGTCTTCAAAATGACATAAGGGAGGATTTATTTAGCTAATGTCCGATATAAACATGGCTTTCTCAACACTAACATTTAACCCTACAGTTAGCGATAGTCTGGCAACTATATTTGTTTATTGGTAAAGGGATTTTGGAAAGTGTGGAGTCTTTTCGTAAAGTGCCAGACTAAAGTTGATTATTGGTAAGGCCGAATGTTAAGTAAATTTTTATATATTTATAGTTGAACTTAAAGCCTTAAAGTTTTCATTTTAACATTTTAAAATGTTCCTTTTGAAAAGTAATTGCATCTACTGCTTCATAGTAGTGCCTAGCTCATCCGCTGAACGACCGCAATTACATCTAATGACATTTGTTTTTTTTTTTTTGTGAGTTTTTTGTTTATTTAAGTGCCTATTGCTATTATGGAAGACAACTCAACTTAGTTAGTTGTCTCTATGACAACTCAACTTTGAGACAACCAAACAAATTTTTCGTATTATGCAGTGCATTCTTTTCAGTTGTCTTTAAAAAATAAATTGCCGTCTTTTAGGAGCATATTGAAAATCGAAATCAGCTGTTAAATGTCAATTTTGTGAATTTATTTGTGGAAAATGAAATCGAACGAAGAAGTATTTGCAATTAAAACGAAAACGTTAAGAAAAAAAAAAAAAAAACAATGGAAAGCAGTTTTGATTTATTTTTTGGTGACTTGGAGGAGGAAGATGAGAGTTCACTGAATCTATTACGATTCTGTATCCAAACCTGCAAAAATATTTTGTTGGTAGAAAAATTCTTATATCGCATCATTAACGAACCCTTTGCCATTCTTTTCCACTCCTTGAAGGTGGCCCGATACTGTTGAGCTCCAAATCCATTTTTTCCCAATCTTCGTCAATTTTTTTTTGATGAACCAAACTGTCCTTTACCCCTGACCAGATTAGGTTGATCTTGTAAAATTCCTATCAGCCGATCAAACTGCGCTGGTTTGGCGACTTTTAAACTTTTAAAAATACACATTCTATTATCCTTTTTTAATTCTTATTCCTACTTACGTTTTTTTGTCCATAATTCAATAAAAAGGTGATCCTTTTCGTTCCCAAAATGCTACACAACTGATAATAAGCAGTTGTCTGATTTTGATATTCAGGACAACTCCAACACAACTCAGTTGTCTTCTATAATAACGGGTGATTTTTTAAGAGGTTTAGAACTTTAAAAAAAAAAAAAAACACAAACAATTTGAAAAAATGAATGAAATATTTATTTGAATCGATAGTTTGAACCTTGCAATTTAATGTTTAAAGATAATTTCATGCAAATGTTGACCGCGGCTGCGTCTCAGGTAGCCCATCCGCTGAGTCCAATTATGGCATACTCTTTCACACATATCGGCCGGTATCTCACGAATGAATGCATGGATGTTGGCTTCCAGTGCGTCAATCGAAGCGGGCTTGTCCCTATACACATTAGCCTTGACATACCCCCACAAAAAATAATCTAATGGTGTCAAATCGCACGAGGCGGCCAATTGACCGGCCCGAAACGTGAAATTAACTGTTCACCAAACTCGCCTCGCAGTTGCGCCATTGTTTCGCGTGCTGTGTGGCATGTGGCACCGTCTTGTTGAAACCACATATCATGCAAGTCAAGAACTTCCATTTCGGGCAAAAAAAAGTTTGTTATCATCGCTCGGTAGCGTTCACCATTGACAGTAACGCTGCGATTCGCATCATCTTTGAAGAAATAAGGCCCAATAATGCCGCCGGCCCATAAACCGCACCAAACAGTGGCTTTTTCGGGATGCATTGGTAGCTGTTGCAATGCTTCTGGCTGATCTTCACTCCAAATGCGGCAATTTTGCTTATTTACGTACCCATTCAACCGAAAATGAGCCTCATCGCTGAACACAATTTTTCGATAAAAAAGCGAAAATGAACATTTCGAACCGAGCACGAAGTTTGATAGTAAAATTCAATAATTTGCAAGCGTTGTTCATTTGTAAGACAATCCATGGTTAAATTGCAAACCAAACTGAAGCTGTTTGACAGTGACACAAGGTACTAAACACACGTCAGCTGTCAAAACCAGTGTTGCCAAAACCAAACCAGCTAATACCATGTTCCCACCAAACTGAAATCGCGAGATTTCGATGAACTTTTACTGAAACCTTGTAAGTCGTTCCCACCGAGTTGAAGTGATTTCATAAGTCAAAAACTGTCAAATTTAAAGTGGCTGTCAAAACAGCTGTTTGTTGACGCAAAATAATAATACCACAACATCCTCTTTTTATATCGCTTTGCCATCTTTCTTTAATAAAAACAGATTAAATTTAAAAATATATATAGTTATTTCCCTTGAAAATATTACTTACCTACTTATCTTTTTTGATTTCGATTCAATTTCGATTCTTCTTTTATAATTTTTTTGATTGTTGTGGCGTTTAATATTTTGACATCTGCAAATGAACACAAAATAAACCAAAGTTCACTATAAAGGCTTGTTCGATTTGATAACCTCTCACAGATGGATGAACTCAGAGGGATTTGAAATAGATTTCGCTGAAATCGCGAGATTTCGGCATTTCAAAAATATATGGCGAAATCTCGGAGATTTGGAAAGATTTTACGAAACCTCGGGGTTTCGTTTGGTGGGAACATGGTATAAGAAATCACCCGTTACATACACACAACTGAAAAGGCAACCATTTTAGTAGTTGTCTACTCATAGGATGATGGTTGTCCTTTGACAGACAACTAGTTGTTATCGATAATCTCAATTGGAGAAAGACAACCTTGTTTTGGTTGTAGTTGTCTTCCGTAATAGGGGCAGTATGAATCCGTTCGAAGTATCGGATAGAGTGTAAGTTTAGTGAAATAAAAATTAAATGAAAAGAAATTTAGTCTTATCAAATTATTATCTATTTAAGTTTCAACAAAACTATGTGATGCCAAAAATTTTAGCTTTGGAACTCATTGATACCCTTGTATCTTTCATTAATATCTCGGAAAATGTAAATGCTGTAGGTAGTATTTCATCTAAAATTCTTGGCTGCGATGAATTTTTTCGCAAGTGGATCATTTCAACGTCGGGTAGGAATCATGATACAACAAGACAAGATAACGCAGAGAAGTTTTCGTTTTTGATTTGTTCTGCGCATCTACGTCACAAGAGCGCGATGAACATTTTGACATTTGGCATTTACATGTGTTTTACATGGAACGGTTTGTGTTGTTCCTTTAAATGCTTAAATAAATATTAAATTATAAATAATATAGTTTCGGAATTGTGTTAAATATGTTTGGACAAACATTTACGTCAGTATATGTGTTTTTTTTGCTGTTGCTATCGATTATAGTGCTGTAAATTTATTGTATTTAGCTTTGCTTGACGCGGCGAAGAAGAAATTTAAAATTAATGTTGTATTGTAGAGAAAAATGCTAAATATGAAGTGAAGAAAATAAAATGTTTTAAAAACAAGTGGTTTATTTAATAATTTTTTTATGTTTTCGTTTTCTGGAGTTTTCATCATCTATTTGTCGATTTAGAAGGCGAATGCGAAAGTGATTTGATTACATTCGCGAGCGGAAGAAGAGATGTTGCAATTAATTTTTGCTTTTTTTGATAAATCAATTAAGTGGGTCAAATAATTAGTCCGAATATTTAGCCCATCACCGTTGACAACATTGAAAACGTTTTCCAGAGCCTTAATATCGACCATCATAGCTTCCGATGGCTTCGAAAGACCACCTTCGCTGAGTTGGTTGACCCAAGATAAAGAATTATCTTCAGTTTGTCCAAGCTCAGGCAGGTTTTCTTTCAGCCGGTGACATATGTAACCTGCTAGGTTCTCCAGGCCATCGTATGCCATCGGAATTTAAAGTTCTGGATCCGAACATTTTGCTTCCTTCATTAGGGACAATATGATCAGCATAATTCAAATGTTCCATAATGCTCTCAACCACTTCTTTGTTCTGTCGGATAGCCATTCTATTTGAACGGCTACATTGAGGAGCATTTGGAACACAAACATCACCTTCAGATAAGTGTACTTTGGGAACAGCTCCAGGTTTCAATGTACGTCGACCAGTAAATCCTACGAGGGAAAGCATACCAATTAGCATTAAGATTACTATATTAATACAACAATTTACCCATTTCATATTCAATGTTGTGTAGAAAGTCGTCTTTGACAAAATGCAGACTACAAAGTCTTGCAGTCTTTACATTTATTGGATCTTTCCGTCTACAAAAAGATAACCATTGCTTTAAGATATTTTTTTCTTTAGGGAAGCTATGGAAGCTGGTGTCTAATGTTTTCTTCTTCTGGGTATTATTGTTGCACTCAAACACTGAACAAACACCCATTTTAAATAGTCCCTTTTTATTTATTTAATTGAAAAACAATCACAATGCCACTAAACTGAAACAAAATTTGAACTTTTGCGCTAATAATCTTGTTGTATCATGCGCACAACCTACGTCATAATTTGTTGACAGATGAATTCCGATGAACAGCAAGAATGAACGACATGCGTAATGCGCTGTCTTGTCTTTTTGTATCATGGATATTATGTGTTGCAACATAATACTAACTATTGGAGTCTAAAGGCAATCTTTGGGGGATGAAAGAGAGATGCTGTAATATCAATTTTGTATTAATTCGTATGAACCTGGAACGTAATATCGGACTATACCTAATATATGTTTATCCTTTTAGTAAAACACTACCAATATTGAATAAATTCAAATTTTATTAAAACCAACAAAAAATACAATTAGTTATCATATAACGATGGATAACAAATTTACTGACGACTACGGACTACACCGTACTTTTTCCTCACAAATGAGTTGGCATCTTGTGCAGGCAACGAAGTTGTCCCATTCATTTCAGGGACGATGAACATCGAACCATTTCGAGCTTGAAATTTGTAGAAAACAAAATTATCGATACTGTCTGAACTCGAGAAATTTATCTAAAGTATAAGAATAGAAACGAATTACATATATTAATAGCGGGAAATTAGTTCAACTTTAGGGACTTACGTATTTTGATTCAGTTTTCTGAATTCATCAACAATTTGTTTCAAAATATTTTTGTTTTCAAACTGGCCATTCACCATGACTCCGATTTGAAATAGTAAAATATCGTTCTGAGCAATCATTTGCCTTTGGAGATTTAGTGCTGTAGAGACTGATATAAGGCCAACGCTTTCCTGCAAGTAGAAAATTATTACTTAGAAAATTTCGTTGTAAATCTATTTTTTCTCTTCTCCTTTGTTTTAATATTGGGGCATATTCATAGTTATAATATAAACCTGGGTCTAACTAAACTCGAGTCTAAAGTTAACCCACATGTAAAACAAAACTGCTATTCATAAAGAATTTGGCAGCTCTGTTTAATTAGACCCGAGTCTAACGTGTATTCTACTACAAATCTATTACATAAATACTTTGTGACAAAGAAATTATAAAAAGAGCAAGAGAACAAAACTGGTAGAAAGCAGAAAAAAAACTATTTGAATGTATGATTTCATCAAAAAAAAAAAGCCGCAGGGTTAGATATTCAAATAAATATGAAAGCTGCTGGATATAACAGAATCCCGAAGCTAAAAGACCAGTGGCATCGGATGGAGAACTCAGCACGGAAAAATGTAAGCCAAATCAGAGTAACACAAAGAACAACCGGAAATGTATAGTTGTTATAATGGAACCAAATATCACATCATTATTTGTGAAATTCATAAATTTTCTTTTCGTTCAATTGGTTTTGACGTTTAATGGAGTTAAAAACAACTTAAACATACGTTCTGTCGTGTTTAATGTTAGACTCGAGTTTTTCGTTTAGACATGGGTTTAAATTGTCTATGAATTACATAAACTCCGGTTTAGCTTAGTTATAACATAGAAATAGCTTATCAAAGATCTATGAGTATGCCCCATTATGTTTAAGCTGTATTTTCTCAAATGTACAGCCTATCACAAGTTTATAAAATATTATATCTTAATGTGCAAAGGTATCTCATAATAATTGAATTTAAATGCTTTAATTAGCAAATCGCAAATTTGTAAATTTACCAAATGGTTTGTAGGCACATCATTCCTTTCCCTTCCTCTTGGCGGTGCGACTCCATTTATGAATGCCCTTCGACGAGAGAATCTACTTTGTAAAGGGCGAAGAGCAGGAAGTTCTCGAAGCGGCTGCCGGCTGTGGTTGCTGGTTGATGGCAGCTCGTTCAAATCAGGAACAGAAAGACCCTATGTAGGCCCAGAATTTTCATCAGTCTCAGGCGAAATGAAATCATCTGCATCTTCTTCATCCGTCAAGAGAACATCACTGACTTCTGGCAGCGGTAATGGAGTTTCCAGAGTTTCTATCTGAAGAATTAAAAAAAGAGTTATAGGAAATAGCAGTCTTTAATTTTCCGAATTCTTACCAAATGATAATGGGAACCGCTTGAATCTCCTAGTTCCTGAAGCCCGTCTATTGCATCGGTGCCACATATCCTTATAACCTGTAGGTCCTCGTCCATCATATCTAGCCCATCAGGCAGTTCTCGGCCTCCAGTCATATTAACCGCCACTCGGCGGTCTGCTGCCTTTTTCTTTTCAGCAGATTTGATGTCAGTCCATACCTATGATGATAAATAAATCTATCAGTTAACAAACCTTAGAGTATTATATGAACTTACTTTTCGCCATTGATCAACAGACTTTGCAGATCCCATTCAATTTAGCAGGGTCCTTATGTTCGTCCAAGTTTCCTTTTTCCTTAGGTTTCCTTGTGCAGACAAATGTCCGAGCAAAACACCCTTATGAGTACCATATCCAGCAAGAGGTCACACTGTTGGGGATTCAGTCTTCTCTTAGAACAAAAAAAAAAACACAGATTATTGATACGGTTTAAGTTATCTGTATGGATAAACAATGAAAGGATACACATACAGCTAAATAATATAAAGACACAAAACCAATTTATTTATATAAATGAAAATACGTACTGTTGAGCTCATGATATTGTTACATTCAGGCTGGGATTCGTAAAGATAAAACTCTATTCCGTTTAACTTCTCTAATAAAATTCACTTTTATTACACTTTTATCGACTATTCTAATATTTCACTTATTAAGTACCAGAACACTATTACTTAAACAATTCTTCAACGTTTCAAACCAATCACTTAATTTCCTCTATTACTTTTCACTTATTTATCTTCACAAACTATTACTATCTCGAACTTTAACCAATCACTGTTATAAATCAAATGTGTCGCCCTCTTCTAAAAGCTGTCCTTTTATACCCGCTCCGCCATCTGACGAGAACTTTCTAGCTAATTCTAAGTGGTTCTAGAATAAGGTTCAGTGGTTGACAGATTCCAGTCTCCAATTGGAAGTGACACTTGAGTGGAACTTGTTTTGTGACTATAAGGCCTGGATTCACCAAACTGTGACTAAGGGCTCGTTTCACCATTTAGGTTACACGATACCTTCCACGCCACAATATCCCCCTCTTAAACTTGTTCGTCCCGAACAAACTCGTTAACATTTTCACCATTATAACGATGAAGACGATCCACATGAACGACTTTCAGCTTGCCTCTTCCTCGTTGGATGCGATAGACAACGTCGTTGATGCGCTTTACGATTGTATAGGGCCCTTCCCAGTCTTGTTGCAAATTAGGCGATAAACCTTTCCTTCGATGAGGGTTATATAGCCATACCAGATCTCCTTCCTGGAATCCTGTAGTTGTCGTTTTAGTATCGTACCTCGTTTTCATGCGGTCACTGGCTATCTTAATCTTATCCCTAGTGTCTCGATGCACGTCCCTGATGATATCCCTGAGGTCCGTAACGTAGTCCTCCTCATTCTTGGGCTCTTCGCATGGATATCCAAACATCAACTCTCTAGGTAGGCGGACTGTTCGACCAAATAAGATTTCAGATGGAGTATGTCCTGTGGTGTTATGTACTGCTCCTCGATAAGCCAATAAAAACATGGGAATTTGCTTATCCCAGTCTCTCTGGTCTTCGCCAACGACCTTAGAGAGGTGTTCATTCAGTGTCCTGTTGAAGCGCTCCACCATCCCATCTGATTGTGGATGAAGCGGGATTGTCCTTGTCTTGGGAATCCCGAGTAACTGGCACACTCCTTGGAAAATCTACGACTCGAAGTTCCGTCCTTGGTCTGAATGCAATTCCATTGGTACACCGAATCTGCTTACCCAGTTATTGACGATTTGCTCCACCACGGTTTTAGCTTCTTGATTTGGGATAGCAAATGCTTCAGGCCACTTACTGAAATAGTCCATAACAACGAGGATGTAACGATTTCCATTATTTGTTTCAGGAAACGGTCCCGCAATATAAACTGCTATCGTTTCGAAAGGGGCTCCAACATTGTATTGATACATTTTGCCGCGGACTTTCAGTCTCGGACCTTTGCTGGCCGCACATGTAACGCATTTCCTGCACCAAGTTTCAACGTCCTCCCTTGAATAAACCCAGTAAAAGCGTTCCCGCACTTTTTCGAGCGTTTTATTGATTGCCAAGTGGCCTCCAGACACTCCATCATGCAATTCCCTGAGCACTTCCATAACCTTTGACCTGGGTACAACAAGCTGCATTACGAACGACTTTCCATCCGGGCTTTCCCATCTTCTTTTTAGAATGCCGTCTTGTACGTGAAGGGAGTCCCACTGCGCCCAGTATGCCTTCAGCTCGGGGCTCCTATTGGATATCTCCTGCCAGTCTGGTTTTCCCTCATGCTCCTTCCAGGCGATAATCGGTTCGATATCCGGATCTTCCCTTTGAGCCTCCCGTATTTCCCGCGCACTCCAGCCACCAATGGGCATAGCTCTCACCCTTTGAACGGACGCGACGCGACATCTTTTTCCTCGTGTCGTAAGCAATATCTGCAATTTGCTTTGCACGGTCGACGGGGGAAACGTCTGCATTAGAGTGAAGACTTCCCTTTCGATGTTGTATTTCGTAGTCGTACATCTGCAGCCGTTCGATCCACCTTGCGACTTGGCCTTCAGGATTCTTAAAGTGCAGCAGCCACTTTAAAGATGCATGATCTGTGCGGAGGATGAATTTCCGCCCATAAAGGTACTTATGGAAATGTTTTGTCGCCAATACCAAAGCAAGGAGTTCGCGCCTGGTAACACTGTAGTTCCTTTCTGGCTTTGAGAGAACTTTGCTGAAGTAGGAAACTACTTTCTCTTGGCCATCGTGCACCTGGGAAAGGACGGCTCCAATTCCCACATTACAAGCGTCTGCATCCACAATAAATGTTTTCCCAGGGGTGGGGTACGCTAGTATGGGGGCGTTGCACAACTGTTGTTTAAGTTCCGTGAAGCTCTTTTCGCACTCACCTGACCATTTGAATTGTTTGCCTTTTTCTGTCGGTTGATTCAAGCTCTTTGCGATCCTGGCAAAGTCCTTTACAAATCGTCTGTAATAGGTCGCAAGTCCCAGGAAGCTTCTCAGTTGATGTTTGTCTTTGGGTACCGGCCATTTTCTCACTGCATCGACCTTCTCCGGATCAGTCTTGACTCCTTTAGAAGAGATGATGTGCCCGAGGTACTTCACTTCTGGTCTAAATAAGGAACATTTCTTCGGGTTAAGTTTTAGTTGCGCACTTCGTAGTCTTTGGAACACCTCCTTAAGGTTATCTCGATGTTCGTTAAATGTTTTTCCTACTACGATGACATCGTCCAGGTAGACCAAGCCGGTTTTCCACGTTAGTCCCAGCAGAACGCGCTCCATTAGACGTTCAAAGGTAGCTGGAGCATTGCACAGTCCAAATGGCATTACTGTAAACTGCCAAATGCCGTTTCCTGCTGTGAATGCTATTTTCTCGCGGTCTTCTGGATGGATCTGCACTTGCCAGTAGCCACTCTTCAGATCGAGCGTCGAAAACCATTTGGCTCCAGATAGTATGTCCAGGGTGTCGTCAATTCTTGAAAGGGGGTAGCTATCCTTCTTGGTGACGTTGTTGAGTTGGCGATAGTCCACGCAGAATCTCGTACTTCCGTCTTTCTTCTTGACCAGGACGACCGGCGATGCCCACGGACTTTTTGAACTTTCAATCAGTCCTTCCTTTTCCATCGTCGACACCATTTCTGCAACCTCCGTCTGCTTAGCCAATGGTAGTCGTCGGGGAGGCTGACGAATCGGTCTCGCATCTCCGGTGTCGATTCGGTGTTGTACGAGATGTGTTCGGCCATACTCGCCGTTCTGTGAAGTAAATATATCAGCAAACTCATTGATTAGACTCCCTGCCATGGACCGCTGCTCCTGATCCAGCTCGCACTCTCCGAGTATATTCTTTTTCATTTCCGATATCTCCGTAGGTCTAACCGCTTTCACATCACTTGCATTGGACAACTTTGTGACCGCAGTAATCGGTACGCACTTTAAAATCACTTCTCCTTGCTTTAGTTTCACGCTTTTGTATTCCACATTGAGGACACGAACGGGAACCATGTTGTTTTTGGGTTCAACCAGCATCTTTCCGACAATATAGCTCTGATAATAACTTTCCGGATCTGACTCGACTAGGTAGAATCGGTGGCTCCCAGGATCACCTTCCAGCTTTGTCCAAATAACTGTCTCTGACGAAGGTGGTAATATTTCGACCTCACTTACAACTGTCCTTAGAGCTGCGACATTCTCGTTCCCGTAAACCATCGGAATCTCGACGTTCTTGTACTTTATAACTTGCGAACCGATGTCAAGCACTATATCATGCGTCTTCATAAAGTCGATTCCGATGATGCATTCGTCACATATATCAGCCACTAAGAATGCATGGGAGAAGACTATTCCTGCAAGGTTTATCGTCAAGAGTACCTCACCATACACCTTTGCTGTTGCTCCAGTTGCTGTTTTCAGACAGTAGCTGCTGGTGTTGTGCAGCCATGATTGGCGAACGATGTCCCTTCTGATTATGGAAGCGGTGACACCTGTATCGATTGTAGCCACATACTTTTTCTGGCCGATATGGGCTTCCACTGTCAGGCTCCTATTACATCGTTTGGTCTGGGAGACCTGAATTGTGGTCCTGGGGGCGTCGATTCCAGAAACCAGCTTCTGCCCCGCGAAGTTGGTTCTTACTCGTTTCCCGACTGATGGCTTTGTGATGTTCCATCCGCCGAACGCTCAAACGCCTCCTCGTTCCTAGCTCTGCAATGTGGACAACTGCCCTGTCTACGTTCGGCTCTGCACTGTCGTTGTAGATGTCCAATTTTGTTGCAGTTCCAGCAACGGATCGGTCCCCTTCGAGAACTGTTACGGTCGACTACTTCTGTTCTCTGGCACGAGCATTCAACGGATGTCATTTCTCTCACGCGGTGAAATCCTTGAGATGCTTGGTCAGCAGCTCTCATGGTTAAAGCAAATGCCAGTGCCTCAGGAAGAGTTCTCTTTCCAGCCATCCGTAGAGCCATCTGCAGTTGTCTGTCCTCTATGGCTTGTGTAAATGCCTCAATAGCCATTTCATTGATGACATCCTCGCCGGCATTGGGATAAGACAAGTGCGCTAGCCGTTCGATATCAGCTTGCAGTTGCTGGAGTGTTTCTCCCCTCTTCTGGATTCGACTGCGAAGTTGCACTCTATATACTTGCTGCATATGGTCGTCACCGAATCGCATCTCAATAGCCTTCACCAATGCATCGTAGTCTTTCTGCTGAGACAGTTTGTAGCAATTCTGCAGCTGTACCTCGTAATGCGAGTGTTAATGCAATCGACTTTTCCTCGTCGTCCATTGGTCGTTGCAGCTGCTTCGAACTGTCTCTTATAAATTGGCCATGATGTTTGACCATCAAAAACGGGTGGTTGCATCTCCTTCCTTCTTGGGCAGTCAGCAGAATATTCCCGAGCCTTTTGCTTCTTGGCTTTTTCGAGTTCTTTAGCTATGTTCTCGATGTTTGTTCCTTGTTTATGAAACATTTCATTAATTTTCTCAAACTTTGTTTCATGCTCGTTTAATTTTTCATCAATTTCGTCGATTTTTACTTCTAGAACATTCTTAAAGTCTTTTTGTGCGGCGACAATGGAATTTTTCTGTTCTTCTAAAGAATTCTTTTGTTCTTCTAGAGAATTTTTCTGTTCTTCTAGCGAATTCTTCTGTTCTGCGAACTTCAATTCCATAGAATTTTTCTGTTCTTCTAGAGAATTCTTCTGATCTGCGAACTTAGATTCCATAGAATTTTTCTGTTCTGCGAACTTCAATTCCATGCAATTTTTCTGTTCCTCCATCTTGACAAGAAGCAATTCCATCATGGCGCTAATATCAACGCTTGTACTTACTTGTTCTTCTGCCACGTCGAATAGCATAGTTTTTGGATCTTCTCCGTCGTTTTGGACAGCTTCCTGCAGACGAAGGATGAGGTCGCTTTTTCCTCCAGCTGTGGATAGATTCCGTTTTTCTAGTTCACTTTTTAATTGGGGTATGCTTAATTGCAGCAATATACGACCCATTTTGTTTGTCTCTTGTAATTTAGAAATTCACACAAATTAATTTTTTTTTTTTTTTTGTAAACTACACTTAGATACTTAGCACAGAATAAGTTTTATCCCACTTCTGACACCAATGTTACATTCAGGCTGGGATTCGTAAAGATAAAACTCTATTCCGTTTAACTTCTCTAATGAAATTCACTTTTATTACACTTTTATCGACTATTCTAATATTTCACTTATTAAGTACCAGAACACTATTACTTAAACAATTCTTCAACGTTTCAAACCAATCACTTAATTTCCTCTATTACTTTTCACTTATTTATCTTCACAAACTATTACTATCTCGAACTTTAACCAATCACTGTTATAAATCAACTGTGTCGCCCTCTTCTAAAAGCTGTCCTTTTATACCCGCTCCGCCATCTGACGAGAACTTTCTAGCTAATTCTAAGTGGTTCTAGAATAAGGTTCAGTGGTGACAGATTCCAGTCTCCAATTGGAAGTGACACTTGAGTGGAACTTGTTTTGTGACTATAAGGCCTGGATTCACCAAACTGTGACTAAGGGCTCGTTTCACCATTTACGTTACACGATACCTTCCGCGCCACAATATAAAAATTCTTTCCAAAATATAAAAATAAAATTTTCTCACTATTCATCTGCAAATCTTGTGATCACCATAAGATTTGTTTACCAATTGTCATCTGCTGCCATCCGACATCCTTCTCGCTAGGTATCTAAAAAGGTTGCGTGTGGGAAAGCTTGCTTGGAATTTCCAGGAACAAAGCGATATAAAAACAGGAAATATTGGAAGTTTTCAGTTCACGACATCACTCACACTTTTATTTAAATAAAGTAAGTTAGTCTAAGCTGGACGCTCTTGGTGTTTGATTTAACGCTTGCTTCTCCTAAAACAATACATTACAGTGGCGACGAGATAAACCGTGGTGTCGCGTGATTAAAACATGCATTGTCATTAGGAATAAAATCGGACATAATTTTTTTTATAATTCGTAAAAGAACTATAATAAAATAATAAGTGGCAGAATGACGGAAAGTGCAAAACTATTTATGGGTTCAATTGAATCGTTCACAGTGGGAGAAGACTTTAATTTATATGCACGACGATTGGATCATTTGCTTTCGTTAAATAAAGTGTTAACTGATTCAGAAAAAGTGTCATTTCTAGTGAGCCTAGGTGGTCCAGATTTATATAAAATCCTAATATCATTAATTGCGCCAAAATTTGAAACAGATTTTACTTATGATAAATTGATAGAAAAGCTCAAGTTACATTTCGCGCCTAAAAAGAACATATTCGTTGAAAGCTTTAAATTCTTCAAGAGGCAGCAGAAACAGTGTGAGAGCATTAGTGATTATATAGTTGAATTAAAACAACTAGCTAATGAGTGTGAGTTTGGGAATTTTTTGGAGAGGGCTCTCTTAATTCAGTTTGTTTGTGGTCTAATGGACACAAAAATTCAAAACAGACTCTTAAATGAACCTGATCTCAAAGCATTGGAGAAGGCAGCAGAAATTGCGTTATGCATGGAGATGAGTAACAACAACATCGATATGATGAGAAGCGGTATCGTTAATTATGTGGCAGTCCATCAGAGTGGAAACAATAGCAACAACAAGAACCGGCTAAGTAGATCGAGTTCTTCCCATCACACAGGTCGAAGAAATTCACCACACTTCCATAGTCCGAGGACAAGTAAACAGCACCATCAGAAAAAAGCAGCGCAGGGTTCACGGGATGCAAGCAACAGGAGGAAGGGCGTTAAGTGTTTTTGTTGTGGTCGTTTGGGGCATTATGCTAAAAATTGTTTTCAGAAGAGAACTAGGCAAACACATAATGTAAATAATATTGATGAGGGTGAAATAAATTCATTTGGTTTACGGTATTTAAATTCGATGGAATCTGGTGGAAAAGGGCCTTTAGCAATTGAGATGTGTATTGAGAATATTATGTTTGAAATGGAAATCGATACGGGGGCTTGTGTGACTGTGTGTCATGAATCGGATTATATTAAATATTTTAGCCATTGCAAAATGGTAAAAGAGAGTCTACCCTTGAAGCTTTTGTCAGGTGATAACGTTTTGGTATCGGGGAAAATTTCCGTGCAGGTTAGAAATAATCAAGTGTTGAATGAGCTTGATTTGGTCATTATTAAAAGTAAACATGTTTTTAGGGCACTTTTGGGAAGGAATTGGTTAGAAATTTTATACCCCGACTGGAGACAGTACTTTGTCGAAAAATGTAAAACAGCAGCTCAACTGAATACCTTAAATGGAATATCAGAAAGCATTATTAGCAAATTCTCGAGCATATTTTCCGAAAGCAATGATTCGGTCGTTAAACAGTTTGAAGTAGAAATCAATCTTGTGGATGATGCGTATCCAATTTTCTGCAAAGCATACACAGTTCCTTTCGGATTGAGGGAGAAGGTGAAGCTAGAGATTGAAAGGTTATGTGAAGCAGGTGTGTTAATTCCAGTAAAGAGGAGTAAATGGGCTAGTCCATTGGTGATTGTGAATAAAGGCGATGGGTCAATTAGGCTGTGTGTGAATTGTAAAAGAACTGTTAATAAATTCGTAGAGATGGAGCACACTGTGATTCCCAGAATTGACGATATTCTAGCAGGGTTAGCTGGGTGGAAATATTTTTGCAAGCTAGATCTTACAGGTGCGTATTTACAGGTACCTTTGTCCGAGCGATCACAGGAATTAATGACAGTTAACACACACATTGGCTTATTCAAATTTACCCGGTTAGTGTTCGGATTAAAAACGGCTCCCCAAATATTTTCGGGTATAATTACTGAAATCTTAAAGGGTCTTGACATGGTTCACATCTATTTTGACGACATACTAGTAGGTGGGAAGGATAAAGCTGACTGTACACGTAATCTATTGTTGGTGTTAGATAGACTTCTAGAGTTCAATGTCAAGGTAAACATGAATAAGTGCGAGTTTTTTAAGGAGGAAATTGAGTACTTAGGATACTGCATTAGTCCTTTAGGTATAAAACCAAGTGCTAAGAAATTGGATGCAGTTTTAAAAGCACCTGAGCCAGCCAATAAAACGCAGTTAAAGTCGTACATTGGTATAATTAATTATTATAACAAGTGCATCCCAAACCTATCTGGCGAACTTGCAGTGTTGCATGAATTGACATCTATTAACAAGCCATGGGAGTGGAATGAGAACCATAAAATTGCATTTGAGAGGAGTAAGGAGTTAGTGTTAGCAATTGATGTTCTAACGCATTACGACCCTAGGAAACCGATAATAATTTCGGCAGATGCTAGCCCGTATGGTGTTGGGGCGGTTTTATCGCATGTAGTAGAGGGGGTGGAACGGCCCGTGATGTTTGTGTCGAGTACACTAAGTGCTGCGGAAAAAAACTATTCGCAATTGCATCGGGAAGCGTTGGCAATCGTGTTTGCAGTTCAGAGATTCCATAAGTACATATATGGACTTAGTTTTACGATTTATAGTGACCATCAACCACTGCAAGCGATATTTGGGGAGAAGAAAGATATTCCCGCAGTAGCAGCGAATAGGCTTCAACGATGGGCCATTATGCTTTCGATGTATAATTATTCGATAAAATATAGGAAAGCGTCGCAGATGGCAAATGCGGATGCGTTATCGAGGTTGCCTCTGACAACCAGTACAGACGTGGAAGATGACAGCATTAATTCCTTAAATTTGTCTGAATTTCCCCTGAAGTCAGAAGATGTACGCCAGGAAACAAAAAAGGATACGATTTTGATGCAGGTATATAAACATGTTGTAGACGGGTGGCCACAAGAGGTGTGCATGGAAGTCAGGCCGTATTTTTTGAAAAGGGGTTCGCAACTGAATCGGGATGCGTATTTTACGGGGATCGAATAGTTATACCTAATAGCTTAAGAAATAAGGTAATGGAACTGGTGCATGAAGGGCATATTGGGGTAGTGCGGGCAAAGTCGCTAGCACGATCATATGTATGGTGGCCGAGCATGGATCACGACGTAGAAAGGTTTGTGCTGCATTGCGAGGTGTGTCAAGTGACACAGAATTCTAAAAGGAGTAATTTGAGTTCATGGCCTAGTTCTAGTTATCCTTTCGAAAGAATCCACATAGATTTTTGTACGATTGAGAGGATGTCTTTTCTAGTAGTTGTCGATACTTTCTCTAAGTGGATAGAGGCATTACCTATGAGCACTACTACTGCAAAAAGTGTCATTGAGCGACTAAGATCAATATTCAGTACTTTTGGATTGCCAAAATATATTGTTAGTGATAATGGGCCGCCTTTTAATTCCAAAGAATTTAATTCCTTTTGTACATCCAACGGTATTGAGGTGCTGAAGTCGCCATCGTATCACCCACAGTCGAACGGTATTGTAGAGCGTGCCGTTCAAACGTTTAAGAGCTCTATCAGGAAGATGTTAGTTGATCCAAGGACACGTCAGTTATCGTGGAATTTGAAATTGAATAATTTCCTTATAAAGTATAGGAATACCCCTTGCACTGTTACAAAGTTATCGCCTGCACAAATGCTTTTTAAGATTAAACCTAAAACTTTGCTTGATCTGATTGTTCCTCCGCATTGTGGAAATAGTTTAGCTAATGAGAAAATAATGTCGGTAAAGAAAAACGTTGACGCACAGCCGTACAAGCCAAGGATCGATAATATCAAGGTAGGAGACACCGTATTGTATCGAAATATGTTTTCAAATTATGTAAAATGGATACCAGCAAAAATTATCAGCAAACTGAGTAATTTTAGATATTTAATTTTTGTAAATGGAATCAGTAAACAAGCACATATCGATCAGATAAAAAAAAAGAAGAATATTAAACAAGTTAGATTTTTTACAGCCTCAATTATACGGAATATCGCTAACCAGAAAAGACGTCAGACTTTTGACGTTCAGGATGGTAATGAGTCATATATGATAACTCGAAGTAAGGCAAAAAGATTGAGGCAACAAACAGGAAGCAATTCATAACTAGTTATTAGAAATAGCATTAATTCGTAAAGATTGTTATGATAATTATTATTATTCGATACATATATATTTTCTTTATAATTTGGTTTAGGAAGTTGATTTTTTTAAAAGGGGGAGAGATGAGATGTATATAGTAGATATATAAGTTACATAACAGATTGTTCTCTCTTAGAATGTAAGTTCTTTTAGTTGTAAGAACTTTTATTTAAATAAAGTAAGTTAGTCTAAGCTGGACGCTCTTGGTGTTTGATTTAACGCTTGCTTCTCCTAAAACAATGAAATCGCATTAGAGAATACCGAATTCTTGCATTAAAGTCCAATTCATGAACTCACATATACTAAAATAGAAATGAGCAGGTGTGTGTGACTTCATGAATTTTTATGGAAAACAGCTTGTAGGCAGCCGCCCTTCCACTGGAAACTTATATATCTCTGTATTCTATTATCTTTGATCAAGGCACTGATAGATGGAACAGTAATGCCTGTATCACAATCACGCTTTGAAACCTGCGTTGCTTCACCTTACGTACTAAAGCTTTACGAGCGCTTTGACGTTCCACTAAACTCAGCTGTTGCAAATGTTTTTTTTGTCACAGCTGTTTGTAAATCGCTTGTTTGCCTATCAACAACTGTAATACAATTTGAATTAAATTAAATCAAACACGAATCCCGGCATATCTGTTTTATTACAAGGCATAAAAATTGAGTATACCGCATATCGCGGTTACTTAAAGTATACGGAGGTAGATGAGGAACTCCAAGCATGAATATTACTCCCATTTCTTTCTTGCTCCACTGCCGGATGGGAGATCCTTAGACCTTTTTCCCTGACAAACCTGTCCCTCAAACTTTTCCAATGCTGTTTGCAATCATCAGCTACAAATAACGGGTGATTTTTTAAGAGGTTTAAAACTTTTTTTTTCAAAAAAAACACAAAAAATTCGAAAAAATGAATGAAATATTTATTTGAATCGATAGTTTTAACCTTGCAATTTAATGTTTAAAGATAATTTCATGCAAATGTTGACCGCGGCTGCGTCTCAGGTAGCCCATCCGCTGAGTCCAATTTTGGCATACTCTTTCACACATATCGGCCGGTATCTCACGAATGAATGCATGGATGTTGGCTTCCAGTGCGTCAATCGAAGCGGGCTTGTCCCTATACACATTAGCCTTGACATACCCCCACAAAAAATAATCTAATGGTGTCAAATCGCACGATCTAGGCGGCCAATTGACCGGCCCGAAACGTGAAATTAACTGTTCACCAAACTCGCCTCGCAATTGCGCCATTGTTTCGCGTGCTGTGTGGCATGTGGCACCGTCTTGCTGAAACCACATATCATGCAAGTCAAGAACTTCCATTTCGGGCAAACAAAAGTTTGTTATCATCGCTCGGTAGCGTTCACCATTGACAGTAACGCTGCGATTCGCATCATCTTTGAAGAAATATGGCCCAATAATGCCGCCGGCCCATAAACCGCACCAAACCGTGGCTTTTTCGGGATGCATTGGTAGCTGTTGCAATGCTTCTGGCTGATCTTCACTCCAAATGCGGCAATTTTGCTTATTTACGTACCCATTCAACCGAAAATGAGCCTCATCGCTGAACACAATTTTTCGATAAAAAAGCGAAAATGAACATTTCGAACCGAGCACGAATTTTGATAGTAAAATTCAATAATTTGCAAGCGTTGTTCATTTGTAAGACGATCCATGGTTAAATTGCAAACCAAACTGAAGCTGTTTGACAGTGACACAAGGTACTAAACACACGTCAGCTGTCAAAACCAGTGTTGCCAAAACCGAATCAGCTAAAAAATCACCCGTTATATAGATAAGGATAATAATAGAACTTGAACTTTAGTATGTGTTAAATTACCTGATCTCTCCAGCAACCGGCTTATTTCCTCCCAGGCTTCAAATCGTTTGTTAACATTTTTGTTCTGCTTCTATTTAGTGTTGTAAATTAAGTCCCGCTCTCTTACCAGGTGATAAGGCATTCTTCGAAACACATCTGAACGAATGAATTCTGTAATTACTTATTTTATAGAAATCATTTCGATTTACTTACCTTAAAAACTCAATAAATAAAAACTCCCGACCAAACCACACAAAGCCACCAGCAATAACAATCGAGAAATAGTTTGACAATTCAAGCTTTTTTCAACATTCGCTTTGACTTTCGTCGCTTTACGGCAACGTTACAAAACATTACGTTAAGGTTATACGAATGTCGTTTTGAAGTTCAGACGCAACGCAGGTTTGTGGTAGGTTTCATTGTTTTCCTATGGCTGAACTGAATGCGTTTGTCAAAGCGAAGCTCCAAAGCATTATTGTGATACAGGCATAATGCCCAATTCACAATGTCGCGTTGACAGATTATGTAGAAACAAAGCGTTCATATGCTGCCACACAAAATACAGCTTCAGGCGTTGAGTCGAACTTAGATCGTAAATATCGTAAAGTTCAACGCGACGCCTGAGTAGAGCTACTTTCTACTATCACGCGCGTTTGACAGTTTTAAAATTCGTCTTCAGGCAAAAATGTTGAAAGACGTGAACGATGAAGTTTTGAATTTTTTTACACAAAAAGAATCTAGTTAAAGATATTATGTATTGTTACATTCAGGCTGGGATTCGTAAAGATAAAACACTATTCCGTTTAACTTCTCTAATAAAATTCACTTTTATTACACTTTTATCGACTATTCTAATATTTCACTTATTAAGTACCAGAACACTATTACTTAAACAATTCTTCAACGTTTCAAACCAATCACTTAATTTACTCTATTACTTTTCACTTATTTATCTTCACAAACTATTACTATCTCGAACTTTAACCAATCACTGTTATAAATCAACTGTCTCGCCCTCTTCTAAAAGCTGTCCTTTTATACCCGCTCCGCCATCTGACGAGAACTTTCTAGCTAATTCTAAGTGGTTCTAGAACAAGGTTCAGTGGGTTCCAGTCTCCAATTGGAAGTGACACTTGGGTGGAACTTGTTTGGTGACTAAGGGGTTGTTTTCACTTCACCATTTTAGGTTACACGATACATTCCACACCACAATGTCCCCCTCTTAAACTTGTTCGTCCCGAACAAACTCGTTAACATTTTCACCATTATAACGATGAAGACGATCCACATGAACGACTTTCAGCTTGCCTCTTCCTCGTTGGATGCGATAGACAACGTCGTTGATGCGCTTTACGATTGTATAGGGCCCTTCCCAGTCTTGTTGCAACTTAGGCGATAAACCTTTCCTTCGATGAGGGTTATATAGCCATACCAGATCTCCTTCCTGGAATCCTCTAGTTGTCGTTTTAGTATCGTACCTCGTTTTCATGCGGTCACTGGCTATCTTAATCTTATCCCTAGTGTCTCGATGCACGTCCCTGATGATATCCCTGAGGTCTGTAACGTATTCCTCCTCATTCTTGGGCTCTTCGCATGGATATCCAAACATCAACTCGCTAGGTAGGCGGATTGTTCGACCAAATAAGATTTCAGATGGAGTATGTCCTGTGGTGTTATGCACTGCTCCTCGATAAGCCAATAAAAACATGGGAATCTGCTTATCCCAGTCTCTCTGGTCTTCGCCAACGACCTTAGAGAGGTGTTCATTCAGTGTCCTGTTGAAGCGCTCCACCATCCCATCTGATTGTGGATGAAGCGGGGTTGTCCTTGTGTGGTGAATCCCGAGTAACTGGCACACTCCTTGGAAAATCTGCGACTCGAAGTTCCGTCCGTTGTCTGAATGCAGTTCCTTTGGTACACCGAATCTGCTTACCCAGTTATTGACGATTTGCTCCACCACCACGGTTTTAGCTTCTTGATTTGGGATAGCAGATGCTTCAGGCAACTTACTGAAATAGACCATAACAACGAGGATGTAACGATTTCCATTGTTTGTTTCAGGAAACGGTCCCGCAATATCAACTGTTATCCTTTCGAAAGGAGCTCCAACATTGTATTGATGCATTTTGCCACGGACTTTCAGTCTCGGACCTTTGCTGGCCGCACATGTAACGCATTTCCTGCACCAAGTTTCAACGTCCTCCCTTGAATGAATCCAGTAAAAGCGTTCCCGCACTTTTTCGAGCGTTTTATTGATTCCCAAGTGGCCTCCAGACACTCCATCATGCAATTCCCTGAGCACTTCCATAACCTTTGACCTGGGTACAACAAGCTGCATTACGAACGACTTTCCATCCGGGCTTTCCCATCTTCTTTTTAGAATGCCGTCTTGTACGCGAAGGGAGTCCTACTGCTCCCAGTATGCCTTCAGCTGGGGGCTAGTATTGGATATCTCTTGCGAGTCTGGTTTTCCCTCATGCTCCTTCCAGGCGATAATCGGTTCGATATCCGGATCTTCCCTTTGAGCCTCCCGTATTTCCCGCGCACTCCAGCCACCAATGGGCATAGCTCTCACCCTTTGGACGGAGATGACATCTTTTTCCTCGTGTCGTAAGCAATGTTTGCAATCTGCTTTGCACGGTCGACGGGAGAGAGCGTCTGCATTAGAGTGAAGACTTCCCTTTCGATGTTGCATTTCGTAGTCGTACATTTGCAGCCGTTCGATCCACCTTGCGACTTGGCCTTCAGGATTCTTAAAGTGCAGCAGCCACTTTAAAGATGCATGGTCTGTGCGGAGGATGAATTTCCGCCCATAAAGGTACTTATGGAAATGTTTTGTTGCCAATACCAAAGCAAGGAGTTCGCGCCTGGTAACACAGTAGTTCCTTTCTGGCTTTGAGAGAACTTTGCTGAAGTATGAAACTACTTTCTCTTGGCCATCGTGCACCTGGGAAAGGACGGCTCCAATTCCCACATTACTAGCGTCTGCATCCACAATAAATGTTTTCCCAGGGGTGGGGTACGCTAGTATGGGGGCGTTGCACAACTGTTGTTTAAGTTCCTTGAAGCTCTTTTCGCACTCACCCGACCATTTGAATTGTTTGCCTTTTTCTGTCAGTTGATGCAAGCTCTTTGCGATCCTGGCAAAGTCCTTTACAAATCGTCTGTAATAGGTCGCAAGTCCCAGGAAGCTTCTCAGTTGATGTTTTTCTTTGGGTACCGGCCAGTTTTTCACTGCATCGACCTTCTCCGGATCAGTCTTGACTCCTTTGGAAGAGATGATGTGCCCGAGGTACTTCACTTCTGGTCTAAATAAGGAACACTTCTTCGGGTTAAGTTTTAGTTGCGCACTTCGTAGCCTTTGGAACACCTCCTTAAGGTTATCTCGATGTTCGTTAAATGTTTTTCCTCCTACGATGACATCGTCCAGGTAGACCAAGCAGGTTTTCCACGTTAGTCCCAGCAGAACGCGCTCCATTAGACGTTCAAAGGTAGCTGGAGCATTGCACAGTCCAAATGGCATTACTGTAAACTGCCGAAGCCCGTTTCCTGCTGTGAATGCTGTTTTCTCGCGGTCTTCTGGATGGATCTGCACTTGCCAGTAGCCACTCTTCAGATCGAGAGTCGAAAACCATTTGGCTCCAGATAGTGTGTCCAGGGTATCGTCAATTCTTGGAAGGGGGTAGCTATCCTTCTTGGTGACGTTGTTGAGTTGGCGATAGTCCACGCAGAATCTCGTACTTCCGTCTTTTTTCTTGACCAGGACGACCGGCGATGCCCACGGACTTTTTGAGCTTTCAATCAGTCCTTCCTTTTCCATCGTCGACACCATTTCTGCAACCTCCGTCTGCTTAGCCAATGGTAGTCGTCGGGGAGGCTGACGAATCGGTCTCGCATCTCCGGTGTCGATTCGGTGTTGTACGAGATGTGTTCGGCCATACTCGCTGTTCTGCGAAGCAAATATATCAGCGAACTCGTTGATTAAACTACCTGCCATGGACCGCTGCTCCTGATCCAGCTCGCACTCTCCGAGTATATTCTTTTTGATCTCCGATATCTCCGCAGGTATAACCGCTTTCACATCACTTGCATTGGACAACTTTGTGACCGCAGTAATCGGTACGCACTTTCCAATTACTTCCCCTTGTTTTAGTTTCACGCTTTTGTTTTCCACATTGAGGACACGAACGGGAACCAAGTTGTTTTTAGGTTCAACCAGCATCTTTCCGACAATATAGCTCTGATAATAATTTTCTGCATCTGGCTCGACTAGGTAGAACCGGTGGCTCCCAGGGTCACCTTCCAGCTTTGTCCAAATAACTGTTTCTGACGAAGGTGGTAATATTTCGTCCTCACTTACAACTGTCCTTAAAGCTGCGACGTTTTCGTTCCCGTAAACCATCGGAATCTCGACGTTTCTATACTTTAGAACTTGCAAACCGATGTCGAGTACTATATCATGCGTCTTCATAAAGTCGATTCCGATGATGCATTCGTCACATATATCAGCCACTAAGAATGCATGGGAGAAGACTATTCCTGCAAGGTTTATCGTCAAGAGTACCTCACCATACACCTTTGCTGTTGCTCCAGTTGCTGTTTTCAGACAGTAGCTGCTGGTGTTGTGCAGCCATGATTGGCGAACGATGTCCCTTCTGATTATGGAAGCGGTGGCACCTGTATCGATTGTAGCCACATACTTTTTCTGGCCGATATGGGCTTCCACTGTCAGGCTCCTATTACATCGTTTGGTCTGGGAAACCTGAATTGTGGTCCTGGGGGCGTCGATTCCAGAAACCAGCTTCTGCCCCGCGAAGTTGGTTCTTACTCGTTTCCCGACTGATGGCTTTGTGATGTTCCATCCGCCGAACGCTCAAACGCCTCCTCGTTCCTAGCTCTGCAATGTGGACAACTGCCCTGTCTACGTTCGGCTCTGCACTGTCGTTGTAGATGTCCAATTTTGTTGCAGTTCCAGCAACGGATCGGTCCCCTTCGAGAAGTGTTACGGTCGACTATTTCTGTTCTCTGGCACGAGCATTCAACGGATGTCATTTCTCTCACGCGGTGAAATCCTTGAGATGCTTGGTCAGCAGCTCTCATGGTTAAAGCAAATGCCAGTGCCTCAGGAAGAGTTCTCTTTCCAGCCATTCGTAGAGCCATCTGCAGTTGTCTGTCCTCTATGGCTTGTGTAAATGCCTCAATAGCCATTTCATTGATGACATCCTCGCCGGCATTGGGATAAGACAAGTGCGCTAGCCGTTCGATATCAGCTTGCAGTTGCTGGAGTGTTTCTCCCCTCTTCTGGATTCGACTGCGAAGTTGCACTCTATATACTTGCTGCATATGGTCGTCACCGAATCGCATCTCAATAGCCTTCACCAATGCATCGTAGTCGCGTTGTTTTTCTGCTGAGACAGTTTGAAGCAATTCTGCAGCTGTACCTCGTAATGCGAGTGTTAATGCAATCGACTTTTCCTCGTCGTCCCATCCATTGGTCGTTGCAGCTGCTTCGAACTGTCTCTTATAAATTGGCCATGATGTTTGACCATCAAAAACGGGTGGTTGCATCTCCTTCCTTCGTGGGCAGTCAGCAGAATATTCCCGAGCCTTCTGTTTCTTGACTTTTTCGAGTTCTTTAGCTATGTTCTCGATGTTTGCTCCTTGTTTATGAAACATTTCATTAATTTTCTCAAACTTTGTTTCATGCTCGTTTAATTTTTCATCGATTTCGTCGATTTTTACTTCTAGAACATTCTTAAATTCTTCCACAGCGTCTTTTTGTGCGGCGACAATGGAATTTTTCTGTTCTTCTAAAGAATTCTTCTGTTCTTCTAGAGAATTCTTCTGATCTGCGAACTTAGATTCCATAGAATTTTTCTGTTCAGCGAACTTCAATTCCATAGAATTTTTCTGTTCTTCTAGAGAATTCTTCTGTTCTTCCATCTTGGCAAGAAGTAATTCCATCATAGCGCTAATATCCACGCTTGTACTTACTTGTTCTTCTGCCACGTCGAATAGCATAGTTTTTGGATCTTCTCCGTCGTTTTGCACAGCTTCCTGCAGACGAAGGATGAGGTCACTTTTTCCTCCAGCTGTGGATAGATTCCGTTTTTGTAGTTCACTTTTTAATTGGGGTATGCTTAGTTGCAGCAATATACGACCCATTTTGTTTGTCTCTTGTAATTTAGAAATTCACACAAATTCACTTTTTTTTTTTTTTTTTTTTTTTTTTAAACTACACTTAGACACTTAGCACAGAATAAGTTTTATCCCACTTCTGACACCAATGTTACATTCAGGCTGGGATTCGTAAAGATAAAACACTATTCCGTTTAACTTCTCTAATAAAATTCACTTTTATTACACTTTTATCGACTATTCTAATATTTCACTTATTAAGTACCAGAACACTATTACTTAAACAATTCTTCAACGTTTCAAACCAATCACTTAATTTACTCTATTACTTTTCACTTATTTATCTTCACAAACTATTACTATCTCGAACTTTAACCAATCACTGTTATAAATCAACTGTCTCGCCCTCTTCTAAAAGCTGTCCTTTTATACCCGCTCCGCCATCTGACGAGAACTTTCTAGCTAATTCTAAGTGGTTCTAGAACAAGGTTCAGTGGGTTCCAGTCTCCAATTGGAAGTGACACTTGGGTGGAACTTGTTTGGTGACTAAGGGGTTGTTTTCACTTCACCATTTTAGGTTACACGATACATTCTACACCACAGTATTATAAGTATATTTATGTGCTTTCCATCTATTGCAGAAACACAGTTGGGTAAATTCCACAAATCTTCAAAATCCTTGGCGATGTTTTTCCAATTTTCCTCTGAAGGTGGAGATAAATTAAGCGGCATTAAAATGTTGCACAAGACATATCTGCAGATTAGATACCAAATAACGTTTTTTTTTACATCTAAATACAAACATTTTAAATAATTACAAACCCACAACTATTCCAGACTCACTTTTGAAATCTTGTGCATAATTTTAGCTTGACAGTTTGCAGATGTGTTCATTCTAGGTTTCGCTTGCACTTGTTCGATTTGATATCAAGGGCGTGCCATTCTTAGATGGAGTGGCAGAGATCCAAAAATGTTTATTTTAAAGGACACCTATCTATTTTTCCAATGCCGATTAATAAATTTAGTGTGTGTAAATGACGTATTATATTTTTTTTTTCTTGAGCCATTACAGATTTTTTATGTTTTTCTTTGGTAAAAATATATTAATCATTGGTAGTGTATCCATATTAAGGCTGTTCTTTGCTTTGATATGATGTTATAGGCGAAATTAGGCCCATTGTGTTACCACAGGATCGATATCGACTCTTTATCTAACCGTTGAACCAGCCGGAGCTAAGAATGAAGCGATGGAGGCAGTTGATACCTATGTTTGCGAGTGCGCTGAGATTGTCGAAGAAATATTCTCCGAAGTATAGTTTTCTACGGAGTGACAGTGCTGGACACGTACAGAGAAGGTGCAGAATAGTCTCCTCCTCCTCCTCGTCCATACAGTTTCTGCAGAAATCATTTGAAGGGAGGCCTAATCTGAGAGCATGCCCTCCCTATGATGCAGTGTCCCGTGATGACACCTACTAGAGTGCTTATTATGGGTCTTTTCAGTGTACTGAGACTTTTTGAGAGCTTGGAATCCAGCTGATGCCAGATCTGTTTCGAGGTGTGGCACGTTAAGCAGCTAGACCACCTGCGATTAGTAGCACTTAATGCGTTTTGTTTAATTAGGAGCTTGCAAGTAGCAAGAGGCATATTGAGACTCTTCTTTTCTGGTAGAGTCGACATAGAAGTGCCTTGTCTGGCGAGCTCATCGGCGATGCAATTACCTGGAATGTCTCTATAGCCCGGCACCCATATAAGGTGAATTTTGAATTGTTTCGCCATCTTGTTTAGAGATAGTCGGCAATTGAGGGCAGTTGTTGAATTGAAGACGACAGAATCCAGGGATTTAATCGCGGCTTGACTGTCGGTGATATCCTTTACAGATATTACATTATACCGAAGCCAATACAAGTCCTCTTTGATCGCCATGACCTTCGTCTGAAATACACTACAGTGATTAGGAAGGCTGAATGAGATTTTACAATTTAGATCATAAGAGAAAACACACCCCCCTGGGGTTGGTTGGTTTAGGTGGCTGTATTTCCCGACGAGGGAAAAACACAAGTAGCGCATTGAGCGCCGTTTTGAAACCACAACTAACGGAACCTGATATATGAAAAGGAGGTGAAGAAAGTTAAAAGAGCTCAAAACCAGCCTGTGGAGTTGAGAAATTTGATAATCCTGTGGAAATGGATGCCTTGGATGGCCAAAAGGTCATCAAAAAATGGATGACCCAGTGCACTGCGTCTGGTTTTGGCTAGGGCCGGACACTCACAAAACAGATGGAAC
Organism: Cheilosia vernalis; assembly: GCA_949126925.1. Taxonomy (NCBI): domain Eukaryota; kingdom Metazoa; phylum Arthropoda; class Insecta; order Diptera; family Syrphidae; genus Cheilosia; species Cheilosia vernalis. Next base: position 6,257,321 of record OX421363.1, read on the forward strand.
ACTGTTTCACTCTTACTTGTGTCATCACAGCTACGGTAGTGGGTATTGTGGGAGATGCCAAGCTTGGCTGCGTGGGTTCCTAAAGGCCAATGACCCGTACTAATTGCCGTTAGTCTGGCGACATCTACACGCGATCTGGATAAGAGGTTGTTTGTTCTGGCATTATCGTAGGTTGGCCAGATCTTCCTGGAAATGGCACAGTTCGTCAGGTTCATCCAACTAGTCTCAGCACATGAGGTGAAGTGCAGGAGGATTTCTCTCTTTACATATCCCAGCGGAGGGAAGACTTCCTCCGCGTGAGACACGCACAGAGTTGAGCCAATTCTGGCAAGTTCATCGGCTTTCTCATTCCCTTCAATGTTCCTATGGCCGGGAACCCAGACGAGAGTGATATCAAACCGATGACAAGCCCTGGTCAGTGTCTCCCTGCATTCCACAACAAGCTTGGACGTTGACTTAGTTGAACCAACAGCCTTAATCGCGGCCTGACTATCGACGAAGATGAATATATTTTTTTGGGTGTTGCAATATTGTGGAGCAGTCTGCACGCCTCCTTAATTGCAAGTACTTCTGCTTGAAATACGCTGGCTACGTTGGGTAGGCGAAGACTTTTAGAGATGTTTAATTCTGTAGAGAAAATGCCTGCTCCTACTCCACAGTCCATCTTGGAACCATCTGTGAAGATAGGTATGTTGAATTCATTAACGACCGCATTCTCCTCCCATTCTAATCTAGAGGGGAATCTAACAGAGAAGTTTTTATGGAAGTCGTGTACATCCAGCGAACCATCTTTGGTTGAGGCCCCCACTTCTTGCCGAAAGTTTTACTACAAGTGTAGAATGCTATGCTTGCCTTCCGCACTCGGTGTTCGATATTATACTTCCAGTTGAGTTTGGGGTCAAGCATGACTCCAAGGTATTTAGCGCTGGTGGATAGAGGAAGATTTTGGTTGTTTAAGCGTGGAAGAGAGAAGGTTGGTATTTTGGTTTTGGTGGTGAAAAGCATCAGTTCAGTTTTGCTTGGGTTAACGCTAAGACCACAGCTTGTAGCCCAACTGCTAATCTTACCCAGTGCCCTTTCCATGATTTCACTAATCACGTTCGGGAACATTCCTGATACTAGAACGACCACGTCATCCGCATACGCAACGACTTTGATACCTTCCCTGTCGAGGATTGAAAGGATTTTGTTAAGTACCATAATCCATAGGAGAGGCGAGATCACCCCAACTTGAGGTGTTCCTCTGCTTACTGATTTGGTTAGAAGGGTGTTACCAAGTTTTGCTTGAATGATCCTTGTTTTGAGCATGGAAATGATCCATGAAGTGACGAAATCCTCTAAACCTAATTCTAAGAGAGATTCCTGGATCGATTCAGTGTGGACGTTGTTAAAGGCGCCCTCTACATCTAAGAAGGTAGCTAAGGTATATTGGTGATGGGAGAGTGACAACTCAACTGTACGCACTACTTCATGAAGAGCCGTCTCAGTCGACCTGCCCTTGAGGTATGCGTGTTGTGAGTTACATAAGGGAGACCTTTCAAGGCCTGTTCTTATGTGGAGGTCAAGTATACGTTCTAGAATTTTGAGTATGAAGGAGGTTAGGCTAATAGGTCGGAAGTCCTTTGCGGATTCGTGACCTCTTTTGCCGACTTTCGGTATGAAAACTACTTGAACATGTCTCCCAGACTGAGGTACATGATTTAGTGGGATACTGCTTCTGTATATTTTCACGAGAATGGGCAGCACTATCCCCTCATCCTTTTGCAGCATGATGGGGAGAATACCGTCCTGCCCCGGTGATTTATGAGGAGCAAAACTTTGAATGGCCCATGAGATTTTTTCCTTGGTTATAATGCGCTCTATTTCTTCCCGGTGTGAGGGAATATTACCCGGCGAATAGGACGAGATTTCGCAGAGGTCTTTACAGCCAGGAAAGTGGGTGTTGAGTAGAAGCTCTAAGGATTCATCGGTTGATTGTGTCCAGGTTCCGTCCGATTTCTTAATGAAAGATGGAATAGAGCGTTCTTCGGATAGAATTTTACTGAGTCTAGCAGATTCCTTTAGAGTATCGATAGATTGGCAGTATTCTGACGATGCTTGCGTCTTAGCTGATCTAATGGACTTTTTGTAGAACTTTAGGAAGTCTTTATAAGGTTGCCAGAACCTATGCCTGTAGCAGATATTGAAAATGTCCCTAATCATCCTTCTCAGAATGGATAGGTCTTCATTCCACCACGGCGGTAAGGTTTTTTTGCTGTGTTTAACGGGACACGATACCTTAAAGGCTGTATTCATCGCCCTTTCTAGAGCGAGCGAAATTGTGTCCAGTTCCTCACCTGAGTCAATTTCTAGGTGTGGGATACTGGGGAGTTTAGATTTTAAGACCTGACCAAATTTCTTCCAGTCATTTCTCTTTGGGTTTCTATATAGAACTGGAGTATCTAGCTTGATACAAAGATTGAAGAGTATCCACTCGTGGTCCGAGAAGGACTTTAAGTTCCAGACTCTCCAATTCTCAACCCTAAAGTTATCGCTGTTTGTTTTGAGAGGAATGTCCAACACTTCTTCCCACCCATTAAAGTTTTCCGTACTAGGAAAAACAAAGGTAGGAGTGTTACCAACATTACATACACATAGATCGACAGTTAAAAGGAAATCAAATAAAGACTCACCTCGTTCGTTGATTCCCTTGCTGCCCCAGAGATGATGCCTAGCGTTAGCATCACAGCCGATGAGCAGGTTACCTTGCCTCGCCTGTATCGCTGCAGTGAGCTGCTGCACCTCTTCTGGCGGGGATGGCCTGTCGTGTGCCATATAGGCGGATGATAGGAAGGTAGTGGGACCTTGGGTGTGTTCTACCTTAACAACGGTTAAGTCACCCGAACTAAAATTGGGACAGAGGAAAGCTTTAATGTATTTTTTTTTTGCTAAAATGCATGTTCTAGGCTTACCGACGTCTCTTTTGTAAAACAGGTTGTAGTTGTTATCTGAGAAGCCCAGTATGGTCGTCTTCTTGACCCAGGGCTCCTGTATTATGCCACACACCCCCCTACTCCTGTTTCAGTTTTGGACCCATCTGTATAGATACAGACATACTCCTTATTTATTCGTTCTCCCAGTCACTCCTGGAGGGTATGCAAGTTTCGAAGTTCTTTTCGAATTGAAACTGAGGGAGGGTGTAATCAGTATCTTTTGGAATGCATTCCAATGTATTTAGAATAGAAGAGTAACCAGTATGGCGACTGGTCCACAACTGAATTGCTTTCATCCGAGTGGCTGCATTTGCTGCCACTTGTTTGCAATTGATGTCTAGCGGTAGCAAGTGGAACATTACGTCCATGGCCGCTGTTGGAGTGGTTCTAAGGGCTCCACTTGTGCATATGCATGCCGTTCTTTGGACGCGGCTAAGGTGATTATGATGGATGGCCTTTTCGAGGGCAGTCCACCATACAATAACGCCATAAGTGAGTATAGGTCTGATAACGGATACATATAGCCAATATGTAATTCGAGGCTGGAGTCCCCATTTGCTTCCAATGTCTTTTTTACAGCAGTACAGAGCCGTGGTGGCTTTCTGAACTCTCCGTAGGATATTGGGTTTCCAGCTCAATTTGCTGTCTAAAACTAGGCCAAAAATGGCAACACTGTGCTTTTACTTTGAAGTCGTGTTGTTGTCTTATTGTCTTAATTCGTTATTTTTTTTTTTCGTGAATACTGTGCTATTAATTAAAAAGCAAGTGAAATTCATGCTTGTGAACAGTCGAAGTGTGTGACTATTAAGTTCATTGCGATTTTAATTGAATTGGCTATTAATAATCAAACGTTAACTTTTGTGCCTTTTGTTCTTTGTTTATCGTTTATTGTGTGCTGAGTGAGTTGCTTTGCTCTCTCTAAAGCTCAATACGCAGATGACCCGAAACGGAAAATCCCATACAAAAGTTACACAACGAAATCATGAACGAAAAATTTCGCTCTCCTTTTCGTTTTGCAGTACGCAGCTGGTACGCAGATGCTGCGAAATGATGGCGGAAGAGTGGTTAGTTGTAGTAGATTGCTTGGTACAATTCACCAAAATACCTAAACTCATTGGCAGAGTTATTAAATTGTTTAAGGACTACGATAAATGAAAAATAGGCGGTCATAGCACAAATTCAGACAGATGGAACAGTAAAGAAATTAAATATTTCCGTGGAATGATTGGTTTATTTTTTTTGTGGAATTAACTAAGAAGTTGATCGAACAAATTTGTTCATACGGACAAATTTCCAAAATCTTTTGTTTTTTAGAAAATTCAAAGGTAATTTGCCAATTTTTTTTTAATAAACTTACTTTATAATTCATAAGCCATTTGAAGACCAAGAATGAGTTCAGCCATCAAGTTTAAGTGGTCAAAAAAATCAAAAGAAAATGTTTACGGTTTCAATTCAATTCAATTTATTTAATTTAAAACATTGTACAAATAAGACTTGGTCTTTTATAGTAGGTACTTAAATTAGCAGATAATTTATAACAATAATGAAAAAAAGAAAAATTTGGACACAAAATTACTATAAACATTAGATACTTAAAAATAAGAAGCTATAATAAGGGAAAGAAAGGATTATGAAGAAAAGATTGTGAAATAGAGAGTAGTAAAGAAACAAGAACAGTAAAAAGATTTGAAGTGAGTATTTGTTGCTTTTTTATTTATAGTATTCCATTGCGGCATTTTTGAACGTAGTAGCCCCAATTATTTGTTTTATTGTTGCCGGTAGTGAGTTCCAAAGCCTGGTGACATACACAAAGAAGAGACGCAAAGAGTTCAGATAGCAAGAGGAGGGCATTATAAGATTATGTGTTCTTGAGGACTGACCAAATCGAAGTTTTTTAAAAAGATACATGGGGGATCTGCTGTTAATAAGTTTGTGCATGAATATAAGACACTTAATATCGAGGAACTGCTGAAACGTACAACCAAGAACCAGTTTGTGATAGTGTGAAATGTGTTCATACCGACGTAGCCCATACACGTACCTAATCAAATCATTAAACGCAACAAGCAACTTGTGCTGAGAATGGGAATCAAGCTTGCAGTAAACTATAGTAGCATAATCAACAATAGGCATAAATAACGTTTTTATTAAGCTAAGCTTAGTGTCAACTGGAGTAAAACTTGAGGATAACCTAAGCTTACGCAGCCCAGCATATAGTCGCCCAATAACATAGTTTGTATGGTCGACGGCGGAAAGAGAGCGATTTAACTTGAAACCAAGGTTGGTGACAGTATCTACAAAATTAAGGTGCTTATTATTTAAGAATACAGGTGGCAATTGGTCGGTATCGCAATGTTTCTTAGAGATAAGAATAAGTTGGGATTTGTTAGGATCTAGATCGAGACCATTACATAACGACCAGTTGAATATTGCCGACAGATCTTCGTTTATTCTAACAATAAGATCCTCAACGAGCCCTAATGGTCGCGACAAGTAAATCTGAGCATCATCAGCGTAGAGCATACTTTAGGTAGGTCGTTGATGAAGATGCAAAAGAGTATAGGTCCTAAAACGGATCAATGTGGTACTCCTGCAACCAATGATCTAAACCGTGAAGTTTTGCCATCATGACAAACCCTTTGAAAGCGATTTTCTAAATAGGTATTTATCAAATGCACAGATCTTTCACTAAATCCAAAATATAACCTCAGCTTGTGACATAGTACCTTATGATCCATGCTGTCAAAGGCCTTAGAGAAATCAAGCAAACAAAGCACCGTTATATTGTCTTTATCATATTTGACCCTTATATCATCAAGGATTTTAATCATAGCCGACGAACAGCTATGATTTGCTCGAAAACCAGATTGAACAGGGGATAGTAAACAGTGTTGATTTAAGTAGCTTGAAACTTGGTGTGCAAGAATTTTCTCCAAGACTTTTGACAAACAAGGTAAAATACTTATTGGTCGAAAGTCGGTTGCCGCAGATGGCTGAGGTTTTTTCGGAACCGGAATGACTTTAGCCACCTTCCAAATATCGGGAAAGGTAGAGCACGTAATACAGAAATTGATGATATGTGTGAGTCAGCTTAAGATATGGGGTAATATCATCTTCACAAAGCGAAGAGGTACTCCATCCTCAACTACAGCATTGGACTTTAGAGAACGAATGGTATTTATAACATCAATTTCTGAGACGACTTCAAAGTTAAAGTCAGAGCTAAAAGATAGTTGGCTATCCGGCGTAAAACACGTACTATTCACAGATCTGGTAAGAAATGCATCGTTAAGGTCGTTTACATTTGGCACGCTATCAATAACGGCCTTTTTCCCAACTCCAATGGAGCGTAAATTGCTCCACAGTTTCTTAGAGGTTTGGTCAGTACTCAGTTTTGATAGAAAATATCTTTTTTTTGCTCTTCTCGTCACGAACGTTGAGTAGTTACGTGCGCGACAAAAAATCTCCCAATTTAGACTTGAGGGCCTAAGCTTCCATCTGGCGTATAATTTGTTACGAGCTTTCATGGCACTGTGAACTTCACGTGTGAACCACGGGCATTTTGTATTCCGTATTGCAACAGTTTTTAATGGAACGTGCCTGTTAAAAAGGTCAACTAACAGGGTTTGCATATGATCTACTTTTTAATTAGCATTTGAAGAATAATAGCAGTCACGCCATGGGAGAAGGCTAGCATTCAGTTGCAAAATATTGTTATCTACAGAGGAAAAGTCTCTAAATTGGAAAGATGATGGTTTAGGGGAACGGGATAAGTCAACATTGTATGCGCAATATATTAAATCATGGTCAGTTATGCCGACTAAGGACAGCTGATCGTGAAGTAAGACATTAGATCGATTTGACACCATAAGAACATCAAGCAGACTAGGAGGAGCATCTGGAGCAAATCGTGTAGCAAAGGAGTTAACTATCGACAGCCCGGTCGCAGCCGCATAATCTAAGAGTCGACGTGCTTTGAAATCGAGGATTGCCGAAAACAGCGGCTCTGGAGAGTGACACTGGTTTGGGTTGTACGCAACACCTATCAGACACTTCGAGTTGCAGTCACTCACTTCAAGCAGCAGATATTCTACAACACTTCCCTCAGATTTCCTAAGTATTTTATACTTAAGAGAGGTACTGCAGTACACTGCAACTCCTCCACCAGTGGTGTCAGTCACCCTGTAACTTGATCCTTATCATTTGGATCTGTTGTCAGCCAAGTCTCCGTAACACATATAATATCAACCCCCGCATTATTGAAGATATATTCTAAATAATCCAGTTTGGCTAAGCTTAAGCTTCTAGCGTTAAGATAACATACTTTGATACCCTGACGAGCAGAAGATAAAATATTGACAACTGATCGCACCGCGGCTCCACCAGCAATATCACCAGACGAGGTAGAACGTTCCACCATCACCACAACACCAAATAAACAAACAAATGGGGCACAGTGTAATTAAATAAAAAACAAATCATTATAACTAAAGAAGCAACAACTACAGAAAAGTAAAAAGAAATAAGAGAGAAAGAAGAAGTAAAGTAAATAGAAAAATAAGAAGAGGGAATAAAAGAGAAAAAAATAGAGTACAGTATTTTAGTATGTTTGTAATGTCTGGTAAATAAATACGAATCCATTCCATATGATAATGCTCCAGATCAGTGTTGAAAATAGCGGGTTAAGTTGAGGTGTAGACTTGTAGAGGCAGGCAAAGTTCTCAAGAGAGTTTCGTTGTGGAAAGAATTTCCGTCTCAGTGTCATCCTTACTCTTTCTCACATAGACCAAACCATTGCGCGTTCTTGCAGAGAACAGTAAACCCTCTCTGCGCAACCGAAGTACATATCTTAATATGGAGCTATTCTCTTGCGTTAAGCTCTCGTTGATATATATGCGAGTGCGTGAAGCTGAAGACGCACCGACATCAGGCACCTGAGATATGTTCTCCAGTTGTTGCAGTGACAGCCCTTTGTTTTCTCGAAATGCAGCTAGTAATGCACTTTGTTCTGTATGCGATGATAGTCTGACGAGCAACGGGCTGTGACCATCAGCGGTTTTGGTGTTAAGACGAAATGCATCGAAGTGCGGGGAAATCTGGTGGCGTAGTTTCGCAGCGATGCCTCGTACCACTTCAATAGGGTTTTCGTTAGGTGTCCGTGGAATACCGCGGACAATCACATCACACAGCCGCTTTTTACGCCGTATGTCCGCTAGTTCCTCTCTAAGCTTTCGATTTTCATCTCGAAGGTCAGATAGACTGCTCTCAAATTTCTGCACTTTGATATCAAGCAATTGCATCGCTTAATTTTTTGTTAAAATTACATTCAAAGTCAGAAAGCAATGATTTGAATTTGTTCACTAAGCTGGTTTCAAGAACCCGAAGCTGGTCTGATATGGATGATTTTTTATCTGACGTGCTAGATTTAACTGCTGGCGATTTATCTGGGTTCGATGCGGAGGTAGTAGCGGATTTCTCTCTGAGTACTTGTTGACGTGTGGTGAACATGGTGATGATGAACAAAGAAATAAATAGCAGAGACAAAACGAGGATTTTCGTTTTAGTTTTATGTGTTTCTGGCTGAGATATTTAATCACTAGTGTTCAAAACTATTTGGCTTGAAATGTTGACTTAAAAACTTTGACTTTCAGTGTTATATTTAAAGAACTGGTTAAATAAAAATACTTCAACGACCAGGAGCGAACTATAAACACGTCTATTCACTGCACATTTCTCTTTCGTCATGCGAAACGAATAGACGTTTGTTATTGAAGTACCTATGTATTTTTTTTTTCGCCAAAAAATCACGAAACTTTATAGTAAATATTATAAATTAGGACAAGAACCAAATGAAAATTTGAAGGAGCCAGCGAAAAGTTCGAGTATCCAAATCGAAGATAAATTGACAGTGTCACAGAATGCCCTGCAATCACTCTGCCGAACAGAGCCCCTTTGTATTGCTGTCAGCGCCATCTACCAGGAGACTTTATGATTTATACTTTATGTAGTTATCTCACTCTTACCTCAGTTCGCACTCCTCACTCGCAATTTCTCGTTCGCGGTTCGCGCCTTTTTACAACCTTTCTCTACTTGTCATTGATTGACATTGGTAACTTTGAAGCGAATGGGAGTGCAAACTGCGGTAAGAATATTAATCACTGTAAAATAATTGTCTTACGTATTATTCCCTAGAAATAAAATCCATTGTTTCTTCATACATTTTTCTGGATTATTTTCGAGCTCCCTATTCAAAGCACAGACAGTGATGGTAACACTGCTACTTGTGTAGCAGCTGAAGGAACCCTCCACAAATTATTTTCCGCTGCCATTTCGCAGACGTTTCGTTGTCCTTTTGGAGACCACCGGAAAATTTCGTTTCGGATCATCTGCATACTACGCTTAAACATAAATACCTATATATATTATCACTTATTCGAATTAGTTGCTGTAAATACTAAACTTCAAGTTCTGCATACATTTCAACGTTTCAGCACAGATAAATAATATACAGATGTCTCATGCCAATGTAAAAAAAATGCTGTACTTTTTGCGTTCGTCCAACAAATGGATGGTAAAAACCAAAACCCACCACACCTCATTCGAAAAGTGGTTGATTTTTTGTTTCAATGAATGCTACTTTTAGTTGAATTATGACCGCACGCAGAAAGGCAAAAAGATTTACTTCCACAGATCAGGGGGTTAAAGGGTAAGGAAGGTAAAAGGAAAGCGGAAGGAATAATTTCGTCTTTCGTTCTTTCGTATTGTCAATGCCTTATGATAGTGCGCCGGCGGGGGCTGTGCAGTGAGGAAATATTCGGTGATGTAATGCATAATGGTTTTTGTTGGGAAGAACAGCCTATTTGGTTTTGGATTCGTTTTGGTGATAAAGTATCTCTTTGCGATATGAACATTTTGATTTGGGGATACAATTTTAATGTTCTTGTTGGGGTAGGTATGCATTTACATTATTTTTAGGGTTTTCGTTATGCAATGCTCGATAAAAGAAACAGTTTATAAAATATAAAAAAGGAATACCTAGTGTTAAATAAAATTCACTTTTGGACAGTACATACATATCAATAATAACAATGTGAGTTTTTATTAGTTGAAGCAAGTGAACTGTTGCAAGTTCTGGCTAGAGAGTTGTAAAAACTGTTACACTTTACAAGAATTTTGACTTCAAAACAAAGTGTAGCAGGAGTTCATATTAAACCGGTATCATTACATAGATATTTATATCAGATTTACATACCTTTGTTGTACGGTCTTAAAGATTTGTTTTTGAATTGGCATTAGAAGTTATAAGCCCGATATGCCGAGGGACGTGTGTGGGTGTGCAAATAAAGTGGGGGTTTTTGATTGTGTAACTCTCCAAGTGGTTGGAATTATCTAAAGGTCCATAATCAATTATGATTGAAAGAAAGAAGAAGTGGGAAATAGTATAGGTATGCTAAAAAATACGTTTTTTGGCAGTTGTATTTATGTACATTTTTATTGGCAGTACGGTGTTGAGTTTTATAGAAATATACGAATACAGATCGGGATTTGGGTAGTCATTTTGAGAAATAAATAAAAATCCGATTTATTCGAATTTTTTGGAGAAAAAAATAATTGTAGGAACTTATTTAATATACCTACTTATTTAATGTTTAATATCAATTTTGATCAAAAAGACCAAACCACATACCTACCAAATATTGCAATGTTTAGTTTGAGAAATATACTATTGTTTATTAATTTAGCGGAAAATCGAGTATAATTTATTGCTCAGGATGTGTAAGCGTTAGGTACTTGGTTATTAAAGTTTTCGTGAAATCGAAGATGCGGTTTTCGAGATATGAGTAGTTTTTAAAATTAGCGTTTTCGGTTCTTCGAATTTAAAATTAAAGACACAATAATTTTGAAAACATCAATTTGACTCTAAGTTTCCATTTTGGTCAAAACCGATATTGCCGTTTTCAGGTAAACTAAACAAAACTAAATGTTCAAAAAATTACTACTATTTTCAAAAATTCATTGAACGATAATACATAGATACACTGAGCTTGGTATTAAGTTATAAAGGAACGCTTTAGAATTAGGAATGAATTTTTGTTCGGATCGGATCGAACGTTTTCGAGATACCTATGTTGAAATCTCAAAAGTACCGTTGTTCGAATTTTTAGCCAAAAACTGTGTACGAAGTCATGGTAACCTCACCTACCTAAGCTTACCTAAATATCAATTTTGGTCACACTGGTACGAATATTTTTTACGGGAAGTACCATTAATATTGAGGTTACCTTGTAAAAAAAAAAAACCCTCTCGAACTTAAGCCCAAAAACTCCAAATCCGAGGTTTGAACGTAATCCGGGAAGCCGTTTAGGCTGTAGGCCTGTGGAATGACGGATAGACGGGCGGACAGAATTTCGGGACCCACTTTTTTGAGTTCCTCTATCATCGTAATATAAGAATTGATTAATATCTCGAGTTCGAAATTTTGTAGGTACGATGACATACGATTCTTTATTCTATCTTGAATAAATTATAATAAAAAAAAAATTGCGTTTTTTTTTTAATAAAAATTTTTTTTTTTTCTAAATTTTGTTTTTTTAAATTTAGCAAATACCAATAAAAACGATAGATCCACTTAAAAAAATCTCACAGCTTTAGTTGATTTGATGGCAGTTTTAAGGCTATTCTGCACCAGTGTGCGACGGTTAACGATCGAGTTACTGGTCTGTCACCAAAATAATCATGTTGAGGTGGTTTATTGGAACACGTAGGGTCTTGTATAGGCAAAACATTTTGTTGAGAATCAGAAGTAGTAGACTTAGTAGTTTTACCGCTTTTGTTCGACTTCTTCCGTTTTGGGAGACACCATTAATCTCATTATCGAATTCAAAATTATTCAATAACTTTTGAGACTTTATCAGATTCTCTTGCAGTTTGTTGAAGTCATTATTAAGGCTAGAAAACATTTTCTTGTTCTGCCTTATCATGAGGTATAGATCAGCAGTTTTTTTTGAGTTGCATGTCTTGCAAAACCAACGAAGGCCATTTGACTCTTCAAGAGCGTCAAATACTCGAGCATTTACTCCAGAGCATTTCATGTGGACTACTTCCTCACAAATCCAACAAGTGACGATTTTGTCAAATTCATTGGTTATAACGTGGCAATACAAGCAATTCATTTTTATTGTTTTTTTTTGTTATTTAACACGCACCTTAAAGTAAACAATGAATTTAAACAAAATATTCACAGCCCGAAAGTATGCAGCAAAACTTATAAGAATGTTTGCAAAACTGAAACCACAGATAAATAATATACAGATGTCTCATGCCAATGTAAAAAAATGCTGTACTTTTTGCGTTCGTCCAACAAAGATCGTCCAACAAATGGATGGTGAAAACGAAAACGCGATTTTTTGTTTCAATGAATGCTACTTTTAGTTGAATTATGACCGCACGCAGAAAGGCATGTGTGCAGCGTGAGGCTTTATGGGGCAGGTAGATTTACTTCCACACTGATCAGGAGGTTAGAGCTTAGAGGGTAAGGAAAGGATTAAGGAAGGATACAAGGTAACAAGGAAAGCGGAAAGAAAAATTTCGCTTTTATTTTTATATCTACTTTCTTTGTTATTGTCAAAGCCTTATGATTGTGCGTTGTCGAGGGAGGTGTGCAGTGAGGAAGTATTCGGTGATGTAATACTGTTTAGAAATCCTCCCGGTACGACGAACGCTTTAAGAAAAAACTTCAAAGAAAAAATGAAACGCCCGATCACAAATACTAGTTTTTATTTACTGACGCCGTTGGCGGTCATAGTTACCAAAGAACAAGTTAACGCATATAATGTTTAAGTATGTAAGGAAAAAAAAGGTTTAAGTATGTGTAATATAAGTAATGTAAGTATTCAAGTAATGTAGTAAAAAGGTTTAAGTATGTGTAATATAAGTAATGTAAGTATTCAAGTAATGTAGTAATGTATAATGTATAAGTATTTGCTATATGGTGCTGTTTAGCTTCATTTATTTTCAACATCCTCGGGACAGGGCGAATTATCCAACTCCAGTGGATACAGGAGCTGGACTGGTCTCCGCAATGTGCTGCCATCAGCGAAGCGTATCTCACAAGAGCGTGCCTTTCCGTCTCTACCAAGGAAAATCCGCTCGACGACTACCATCTTCCAGTGAACGCGTGGTTTTGCAGGATCAAATAAAAGAACGACGTCACCTGCTTTGATAGGAACTGATGTCTTAAGGGTACTGTGATGAAATGATCGCAGGAGCTGCAGATATTCTACTCGCCACCTCTTCGAAATTTGCGCGCTGTACTTCATGCGGTGTTTCCAGAGTTCTCTCATGCTCGACTCACTGACGGTCTCATCCTCGGTAGGTTGTAATGGCGCCGACCACCCGATCAGAAACTTGGATGGAATGAGGGGTACTAATTCCAACGGATCATTGGACGCATAGGTTAATGGCCGGTCATTGGTAACAGCCTCTGCTTCGCTAAGTACCGTACGCAGCTGCTCGAATGTAAGCGTAGCCTTTCCGATGACTACTTTTAGAGTGTTTTTAACGGTCCTGATTAGCCTCTCCCAAAATCCACCCCACCAGGGCGCTCGTTCCACGATGAAGATCCACTTTATCCGCTTCCGTGACAGAAAATCGAAAACATCATTACTGTCAAATGGATTTTGAGTGCTACTTAACTCGAGGGCTGCTCTTCTAAAGGTTTTCGCATTGTCAGACAAAATTGTTGACGGCACTCCTCGCCTCACTATAAAACGTCTCATAGCCATTAGGTTAGGTTAGGTTTATGGGTGGGTGCCTCAGAACGGGTTCTGCCGCACCCCACTTAGGTCCATGTGGACCCATTGTGATGCCCTTATTGGGGGGTTAGCCGGTGTTGTTGGCTATAGTGTTTCCTTCTTGGTTACTCGACCTTGTCCAGCCATCCTGATGTGTTTATGAACCTGTAAAGATTAGATAAAGATATATCTGAAAGTTCATGTAAATCATGGAAGTAGTATCTTCCAAGTGTCCTATTCCTCAAGTGACAGAGACTTGGGCATTGACAGAGGAAGTGAGGTGTGTCCTCGTGTACCTCCTCGTCGCCGCAACCCCTGCATATATCGTCATTCTTGAGTTTAAGTTTCATTGTGTGGTATCTTAGGAAGTTGTGACCCGTTAGGGCTCCTACCAGTTTATACATCGACGTTCTATCAAATCGCAAAAGCTTGATGGTCCGACTTGGATTGTATTCCGGCCATAACTTCCGTGGTATTTCGCAGGTAGTTAATTCTTTCCACCTGTTGTTGGCTTTCATTCGGGTCTTATTTTCTACCCTCTCTCTGAGGTTACAGAGTGGTGGTTTGATTGAATTAATCGCCCGATCTTGGTAAATAGCAGAACCATTTCTTGCCAATTCATCAGCCATCTCATTGCCGGTTTTGTCACTGTGTCCAGGGACCCAGCAGAGACGCGTGGTGTGCTGCGAGCAGAGAACCTTAAGCTCTTCACGGCAGCGGTGAATTAGCTTTGATTTTATTTCGATAGCAGATACTGCTTTTATAGCCGCCTGGCTGTCAATGAATATGGTAATATCATTGTTTGGTATTGATAACATTGACACCATATGGGCAGCTTCAGCGATTGCCAGAACCTCCGCCTGAAAGACACTACTGTAATCAGGTAGTCTGATTGACTGGTGTATATTTAACTCTTCAGAGAAGATTCCAGCACCTGTTCCACGGTCCATCTTAGAGCCATCTGTGTAGATGGATATCGATTTTCCTTTTGTGGGTTCATCTGTGTTCCATTCCTCCCTGCTAGGGAAATAGCAGGAGAATGGTATGTCAAAGTCAAGAAGGGGAGACAAGTAGTCAGAAGTGACCGCATCTCCCACATATTTATTCAGAATCTGTGTGTGTCCCGTTGTGTAGGGTCTCATAGCCATTAAACAACTGTCGGTTGACAGACTAGTGGTCAGCTCCAAATGGACTGCTCGAATGGCAGCACAAGTAAATATGAGAATGTACGCCTTACTCTGACCATCTACCTCAGAATTTGCATAATACAAAGGCCCAGCAAAATCGATGCCAACATTATCAAATGGTCTGGTAAGGGTAATTCGTTGAATCGGCAGAGGAACAAATGGTTGGGATGCTGGTTGACCAAAGAGCTTCTTACAGACAATACAACTGCGTAGTCTCTTCTTCACAAGCTGACGTCCTCTGATCACCCAGAAACGATCTCCCAAATTGGTAAGTACTCGACTCACTCCTCCATGACAAGTCAATAAGTGACGATCATCAACAATGAGCGCAGTGATATGATGATCGCCGGGTAGTATGATAGGATGTTTGAGGCCGAACGCCTCCTCTAGCATCTGGAGTCTACCACCTACTCTCAACAGCCGATGTTCGTCTAGGAAAGGAGATAGCTCTGCAACCTTTGACGTCGACGTAAATGCCATACCCTTCTGCAAAGATCGTAAATCGTTAGCAAAACTGGACAATTGTACATACCTGAGCCAGTATTGTTCGGCAGCTTCGAGCTCATCTTTGGACAACCATCTGTCTGGAGTCCTCTGCTTGGTTTTGGAATGGTTGATGAATCGGAATACCCAGCATGTTACTCGCAACAGTCTAATCCAGCTATTGAAATCTTCGCAGCGCAGCATCGGCTCTTCCACGTTTTGATGTGAGCTGGCAGCTTCTATTAACAACATTGTGCTCAGCTCGCCGCAATCGGCATTTCGTTGTTGAGCACCAGAGAGAAAATTGACGTCATTAAGCCAGTCTGGACCTCGTTGCCACAGTATAGATGACACCAGCTTTTCGCCAGAAATGCCTCGCGTAAGCAAGTCGGCAGGATTTGTTTTTCCAGAACAATGACTCCAGCTGGAGACCTCAGTACAACGAAGTATTTCCACGACACGGCTCTGGACATAGGGTTTCCAACGTTGTGTCTGACCATAGATCCACTGCAATGTTATTTTCGAATCCGTCCATAAAAAGAATTTCTGTAATGGGACTCGAAGCGTTTTTTTGATATAATTGCATAGACGCGCAGCAATTAAAGCAGCTGTGAGTTCCAATTTCGGTAGCGTGAATTCATCCATTTTGTCTTTTTTTTTAGCGGCGCGACTCTATTCTTTGCCCACAGAAACGACGACGCTACTACGCCTTTACTGTTCACCGTTTGAAGATAGACAACAGCTCCATAAGCGTTAATGCTAGCGTCAGCAAAGATTTGGCACTGTGTAACATTCGAAGACGTAGCTGGTCGAACTGCTCTGGGAATCGCCATATCTTTCAGTTGTAAGACGTTGCGAACACATTCGTTCCACTGCAGCATTAAATCCGAAGGTAAGGGTTCATCCCAGGCTAATTTATTCTTCCACGCTGATTGAAATAATATTTTGAACTCATTGTCGGACAGACCATTCCCAATGGGTCGTATACTCTGGCAATCGCTTGTAGAATATTCCGCTTTGTCCCAGTGAACTTATTTGACTCGAGAAAACTATTCACTGATTCCAATGGCACTGCTAGCTCATCACTAAATGGTGACCATCTTAATCCCAAAACCTTTTGACTGATTGAAAACTCCTGAGAACCTGCCGCCGTCCGAAGCGCTTGACTGTTGGAATGCCACTTCCGTAGGTTCATGGAAGCTCTTCCCATAATATCAACAGCCTGCGTATACAGCCGAACGCACTCATCTTCGGTGTCGACGCTTACAACGAGGTCATCCACATAAAAACATTCACTTAATATTTTGCAAGTTTCCGGAAAATTTGACTCTTCTTGCTTCAAATGAGATCGTATCGTAGCCGATAGAATAAATGGACTGCAACTAACTCCAAAGGTTACTCTGGTCATGCGAAAATCTTTATAAAAGAGCTGCTTGCCGGCTATTGGAAATGACGAGTACCAAATAAATCGATGTGCATCCCTATCGGCTTCATTTAAAACTATTTGAAGGAACGCCTTTTCAATATCTGCGACGGCACCAACACGACCAAGACGGAAATTTAATAGAATACCGAAGACATCAGGTAATAGATTGGTGCCAGTAAGGATTTGATCGTTCAGGGACGGAATGTCTTTTGTGTGGCAGGATGCGTCGAAGACTATACGTAGCTTAGTTGTAGTACTGGTGTCCTTATAAACGGGTCGATGCGGTAGATAAATAATACGTCCTGAGGCTGATTCTGATGTACGCTCAACCGGTTCTGCTATCCCATCTGCGATCATCTGATGTACTGCCAAGTCGTATTCCTTAAGCTTGATGGGGTCCCTAGATAAGCGTGTCATTAAACTGTTTAAACGACTTACCGCTACGCTTCGATTGCTTTGCACCACCAGTTGTTTATCCTTCCAAGGAATCGTGGCTTCGTAACGATTTCCGATTTTCTTCAAACACGCCCTTGTCAACTCCTCTGTCATATGAATCTTCTCTTCTTCTTCCCCTCGAATGCCAATTGTCTCCAGCGACCACATCGTGGATAATTCATCATCGCCGTAATTTGGTGAGCACAGAACGATGGTGACGACCGACGAAGGTTTATTTTCCTCTTGATCAGGTTCCTCGCCAGACAAGTGACAGCCCTGCAGAGCCCACCCAAAGATTGTTTCGACCGCCCTAAGACGACTGGACAGCTTGCGCTGCTGCCCACTGACCACTTGCCAATAAAAATCTGAGCCTATGAGCAAGCTCAATCCCTCCACCGTTTCCATAGTGGAACACAAATCATCAGCCAGTTGAAACCCTTTAAAGGTGCGACATGAACTATCTGGAGCTTTTAAAACGTCGACGCAGATATCCGGTACAACAATTGCTTCCAACAGAATACTTTTGTTATTATATTGGCTTTTTAGCAAAACCTCCACCCTTTTAAACACTTTAGAAACCGATTGCTTTTTGGAACCAAAGGGTAACACTGCTAATTCTATTGTTTTACCAGAACGCAATTGCAGCCTCTTCACTAAACTTTCCCGTATATAGGAGTGCTGACTTCCACCGTCGATTATGACTCGAATAAGCAAATTGTTGTTTGCGCTAGCAATAATGCATCGCGGTGTCTTCAAAAAGACATTTGAAAAATTTAAACTGTGCGTACATAGATTACACCCCGTTTCTTTATCAACAGGATATTTTTTATACGCAGGGTCGCACATCGCTGAAATGTGCTTCCCACCACAATTGTTGCACTTTAAGAATTTTCCACTTTTGCACTTCCTTGACGAATGACCCACTTTTGCACAACGGAAACATCGATTTGTTTTAACGAGTATGTCTCTTTTCTGTTTCACGGTCATCTCCTTTACGCAGTCTTTCGTGGAATGTTCCGATGCGTTACAAAATACACACAATTCGTTGTTGTTTAATCCAACGAGACTAGCAGCTGTTGTAGGCGACGTCGTAGTTGTTTTTGTGTTGGGTTGAAGAAGAACTTTACTCTTTTCGAGTGCCTCTACTTCTTTCTTAAGAAACCGCATGATGTTTCGTACATACGGGTCACTTACACCGCAAAGAGACGATTGTGTTTGTGTTTCCTCTTCACCATCACTATCCGTTGCATTATCGTCTTCTGCCTTTGGTTTCTCCTTGGATATTGTACGGTGATAGTCCACTCGCAGATCCGCCGGTAAACAACGTAATAGTATTGATTTCAACATGACGTGGTATTGAGTCGATGGTATTTGTAGTGCTGTCAACGATCGTATGCATGTAGTCACGGTGTTATATAGGCTTCTCAATGCAACAACGTCAGACTTAAACACAACGGGACGTATATTTATGAGCTTTTGTATATAGTTGTCTATGAGTTTGTCACTATTTCCATATTGCTCCAACAACAAGGAAATAGCGGCATCATAGCACGTCGCCGAAGCGGTAAATCCGGTTATGGTGCGCTTTGCAGCACCATATAGTGAACTTTCTAAGTACTGAAATTTATCAGCGGCGGTTAAATTACTATTCTGATGTATGGCATTGTCGAATTGATCCCAAAATGGTAGCCAATCTCTCAAATCACTTCTTTAATTCTAATTTCGGTAATTTGACTGCTGATTTGGGAGATGACGTCGAAGGTTCTTTTGGGCTTTCAGGGACTTGTAATTTATCACGCACTCTCTTTAAACGATTTTTTAAGCGCGTTATCATCGACACCGCTGTGTCTTCGTATTCACAGATCTTCTCGAAATCCCTTTCAATGTCTTCCTTTTTAATGAGTTCCTTTGCATGCACATGCTGATCTGCAGTCTTTACACTTTGATATACTGCAGTCAATCGCTCGATCAGGGTGTACAGTTCGTCTTCTGCCGCCTCCAACTGTTCTGCACTTTGTTCAGTAACGCGTGATTGTTCAGAATCGAGAAACTCCTGCGCAATCCTCGCGAGTTTTGTCAATTGTGCCCTAAACGCACCACGAGCCGACACTTCCATTTTCCCGGGTTTCGGCACCAAATGTTTAGAAATCCTCCCGGTACGACGAACGCTTTAAGAAAAAACTTCAAAGAAAAAATGAAACGCCCGATCACAAATACTAGTTTTTATTGACTGACGCCGTTGGCGGTCATAGTTACCAAAGAACAAGTTAACGCATATAATGTTTAAGTATGTAAGGAAAAAAAGGTTTAAGTATGTGTAATATAAGTAATGTAAGTATTCAAGTAATGTAGTAAAAAGGTTTAAGTATGTGTAATATAAGTAATGTAAGTATTAAAGTAATGTAGTAATGTATAATGTATAAGTATTTGCTATATGGTGCTGTTTAGCTTCATTTATTTTCAACAAATACGTGATGGTTTTTGTTGGGAAGAGCAGCCGATTCGGTTTTGGATTCGTTTTGCTGAAAAAGTATCTCTTTGCGATATGAATAGGTAATAAAAAACGCAATTTTTTTTTTTATTATATTTTATTCAAGATAGAATAAAGAATCGTCGTCGTCGTCATTATGACTGTCGTCATCAATATCTACATGAGCTGTTGCGTAATCTTTTTGAAGGGGTGGAGCTTTCAACATAAAAAGTGCTTCTTTAGGATTATTTTTGACTTTGTTTTTGACTGGCTTTTCCTTACTGGTGATAACAGGATCGGAACTCAATAAAAAAAAGTTAAAAATATCCCTATTAGATTTTTCTCAGCTAGAAAAATAAATTATTAGAAGACATTCCTAAAAAAAAAATATTAAATTTTGATAAACAATGACGTTTTAGTATAATTTGTATCTTTTCGCGAAGTACCTTAAAGTTGGTCTATTTCGTGAAGGGGCAAAAAGGAGCAGGAAATTTCAATTGTTTTTAAGACCTTAAACAATAACGTTTATTTTCGTGTAATTTTCATTGCTTAATATTGCTTAAAACCTAATTGAAATATCTATTGTTAATTAATTTTCTTAAGAAATTACTATAGATCAAATTTTGTCTTATGTACAAAAAACTATTTATGTAATTGTTACATTCACGCTGAGATTCGTAAAGATAAAACACTATTCCGTTTAACTTCTCTAATAAAATTCACTTTTATTACACTTTTATCGACTATTCTAATATTTCACTTATTAAGTACCAGAACACTATTTCTTAAACAATTCTTCAACGTTTCAAACCAATCACTTAATTTACTCTATTACTTTTCACTTATTTATCTTCACAAACTATTAATATCTCGAACTTTAACCAATCACTGTTAAAAATCAACTGTCCCGCCCTCTTCTAAAAGCTGTCCTTTTATACCCGCTCCTCCATCTGACGAGAACTTTCTAGCTAATTCTAAGTGGTTCTAGAATAAGGTTCAGTGGTGACAGATTCCAGTCTCCAATTGGAAGTGACACTTGAGTGGAACTTGTTTTGTGACTTTAAGGCCTGGTTTCACCAAACTGTGACTAAGGCCTGGTTTCACCAAACTGTAACTAAGGGCTTGTTTCACCACTTAGGTTACACGATACCTTCCACGCCACAATATCCCCCTCATAAACTTGTTCGTCCCGAACAAACTCGTTAACATTTTCACCATTATAACGATGAAGACGATCCACATGAACGACTTTCAGCTTGCCTCTTCCTCGTTGGATGCGATAGACAACGTCGTTGATGCGCTTTACGATTGTATAGGGCCCTTCCCAGTCTTGTTGCAACTTAGGCGATAAACCTTTCCTTCGATGAGGGTTATATAGCCATACCAGATCTTCTTCCTGGAATCCTGTAGTTGTCGTTTTAGTATCGTACCTCGTTTTCATGCGGTCACTGGCTATCTTCATTTTATCCCTAGTGTCTCGATGCACGTCCCTGATGATATCCCTGAGGTCTGTAACGTATTCCTCCTCATTCTTGGGCTCTTCGCATGGATATCCAAACATCAACTCGCTAGGTAGGCGGACTGTTCGACCAAATAAGATTTCAGATGGAGTATGTCCTGTGGTAGGCGTAGTGGCTTAGTGGTTAGTGTGTTGGACTACTAAGCGAGGGGTTCAGGTTCGAATCCCGCAAAAACCCAAATTCCAACTCAGGGTTTTTTCACTGCGCCGCCTCTCGCGAACGTCTGACAAACATCCGAGAGTATAACTGTCATGAAAGAGCTTCTCAATTAGCCGTTTGGAATCGGCATAAAATTGTAGATCCCTTCCATTCGTTCCAAAAATGAAAACTCACACAAAACGAATGGTTGCGAGAAGCTAGGCCTAGGGTCCCTACGGACCTGTTGCGCCAAAAATGATGATGATGATGATGTCCTGTGGTGTTATGCACTGCTCCTCGATAAGCCAATAAAAACATGGGAATCTGCTTATCCCAGTCTCTCTGGTCTTCGCCAACGACCTTAGAGAGGTGTTCATTCAGTGTCCTGTTGAAGCGTTCCACCATCCCATCTGATTGTGGATGAAGCGGGGTTGTCCTTGTCTTGTGAATCCCGAGTAACTGGCACACGCCTTGGAAAATCTTCGACTCGAAGTTCCGTCCTTGGTCTGAATGCAGTTCCATTGGTACACCGAATCTGCTTACCCAGTTATTGACGATTTGCTCCACCACGGTTTTAGCTTCTTGATTTGGGATAGCAAATGCTTCAGGCCACTTACTGAAATAGTCCATAACAACGAGGATGTAACGATTTCCATTGTTTGTTTCAGGAAACGGTCCCGCAATGTCAACTGCTATCCTTTCGAAAGGGGCTCCAACATTGTATTGGTGCATTTTGCCACGGACTTTCAATCTCGGACCTTTGCTGGCCGCACATATAACGCATTTCCTGCACCAAGTTTCAACGTCCTCCCTTGAATGAATCCAGTAAAAGCGTTCCCGCACTTTTTCGAGCGTTTTATTGATTCCCAAGTGGCCTCCAGACACTCCATCATGCAATTCCCTGAGCACTTCTATAACCTTTGACCTGGGTACAACAAGCTGCATTACGAACGACTTTCCATCCGGGCTTTCCCATCTTCTTTTTAGAATGCCGTCTTGTACGTGATGGGAGTCCCACTGCGCCCAGTATGCCTTCACCTCGGGGCTCCTATTGGATATCTCCTGCCAGTCTGGTTTTCCCTCATGCTCCTTCCAGGCGATAATCGGTTCGATATCCGGATCTTCCATTTGAGCCTCCCGTATTTCCCGCGCACTCCAGCCACCAATGGGCATAGCTCTCACCCTTTGAACGGACGCGACATCTTTTTCCTCGTGTCGTAAGCAATGTTTGCAATTTGCTTTGCACGGTCGACGGGAGAGAGCGTCTGCATTAGAGTGAAGACTTCCCTTTCGATGTTGTATTTCGTAGTCGTACATCTGCAGCCGTTCGATCCACCTTGCGCCTTGGCCTTCAGGATTCTTAAAGTGAAGCAGCCACTTTAAAGATGCATGATCTGTGCGGAGGATGAATTTCCGCCCATAAAGGTACTTATGGAAATGTTTTGTCGCCAATACCAAAGCAAGGAGTTCGCGTCTGGTAACACAGTAGTTCCTTTCTGGCTTTGAGAGAACTTTGCTGAAGTAGGAAACTACTTTCTCTTGGCCATCGTGCACCTGGGAAAGGACGGCTGAAATTCCCACATTACTAGCGTCTGCATCCACAATAAATGTTTTCCCAGGGGTGGGGTACGCTAGTATGGGGGCGTTGCACAACTGTTGTTTAAGTTCCTTGAAGCTCTTTTCGCACTCACCTGACCATTTGAATTGTTTGCCTTTTTCTGTCAGTTGATGCAAGCTCTTTGCGATCCTGGCAAAGTCCTTTACAAATCGTCTGTAATAGGTCGCAAGTCCCAGGAAGCTTCTCAGTTGATGTTTGTCTTTGGGTACCGGCCAGTTTTTCACTGCATCGACCTTCTCCGGATCAGTCTTGACTCCTTTGGAAGAGATGATGTGTCCGAGGTACTTCACTTCTGGTCTAAATAAGGAACACTTCTTCGGGTTAAGTTTTAGTTGCGCACTTCGTAGCCTTTGGAACACCTCCTTAAGGTTATCTCGATGTTCGTTAAATGTTTTTCCTACTACGATGACATCGTCCAGGTAGACCAAGCAGGTTTTCCACGTTAGTCCCAAGAGAACGCGCTCCATTAGACGTTCAAAGGTAGCTGGAGCAGTCCAAATGGCATTACTGTAAACTGCCAAAGCCCGTTTCCTGCTGTGAATGCTGTTTTCTCGCGGTCTTCTGGATGGATCTGCACTTGCCAGTAGCCACTCTTCAGATCGAGAGTTGAAAACCATTTGGCTCCGGATAGTGTGTCCAGGGTGTCGTCAATTTTTGGAAGGGGGTAGCTATCCTTCTTGGTGACGTTGTTGAGTTGGCGATAGTCCACGCAGAATCTCGTACTTCCGTCTTTCTTCTTGACCAGGACGACCGGCGATGCCCACGGACTTTTTGAGCTTTCAATCAGTCCCTCCTTTTCCATCGTCGAAACCATTTCTGCAACCTCCGTCTGCTTTGCCAATGGTAGTCGTCGGGGAGGCTGACGAATCGGTCTCGCATCTCCGGTGTCGATTCGGTGTTGTACGAGATGTGTTCGGCCATACTCGCCGTTCTGTGAAGCAAATATATCAGCAAACTCATTGATTAGACTCCCTGCCATGGACCGCTGCTCCTGATCCAGCTCGCACTCTCCGAGTATATTCTTTTTCATCTCCGATATCTCCGCAGGTCTAACCGCTTTCACATCGCTTGCATTGGACAACTTTGTGACCGCAGTAATCGGTACGCACTTTCCAATTACTTCCCCTTGCTTTAGTTTCACGCTTTTGTTTTCCACATTGAGGACACGAACGGGAACCAAGTTGTTTTTAGGTTCAACCAGCATCTTTCCGACGATATACCTCTGATAATAGTTTTCTGCATCTGGCTCGACTAGGTAGAATCGGTGGCTCCCAGGTTCGCCTTCCAGCTTTGTCCAAATAACTGTTTCTGACGAAGGTGGTAGTATTTCGTCCTCACTTACAACTGTCCTTAGAGCTGCGACGTTCTCGTTCCCGTAAACCATCGGAATCTCGACGTTCTTGTACTTTAAAACTTGCGAACCGATGTCGAGCACTATATCATGCGTCTTCATAAAGTCGATTCCGATGATGCATTCGTCACATATATCAGCCACTAAGAATGCATGGGAGAAGACTATTCCTGCAAGGTTTATCGTCAAGAGTACCTCACCACACACCTTTGCTGTTGCTCCAGTTGCTGTTTTCAGACAGTAGCTGCTGGTGTTGTGCAGCCATGATTGGCGAACGATGTCCCTCCTGACTATGGAAGCGGTAGCACCTGTATCGATTGTGGCGAAATACTTTTTCTGGTCGATATGGGCTTCCACTGTCAAGCTTCTATTACACCGTTTGGTCTGGGAAACCTGAATTGCGGTCCTGGGGGCGTCGATTCCAGAAACCAGCTTCTGCCCCGCGAAGTTGGTTCTTACTCGTTTCCCGACTGATGGCTTTGAGACGTTCCATCCGCCGAACGCTCAAACGCCTTCTCGTTCCTAGTTCTACAATGTGGACAATTGCCCCGTCGACGTTCGGCTCTGCACTGTCGTTGTAGATGTCCAATTTTGTTGCAGTTCCAGCAACGGATCGGTCCCCTTCGAGAACTATTAGGGTCTACTACTTCTGTTCTCTGGCACGAGCACTCGACGGATGTCATTTCTCTCACGCGGTGAAATCCTTGAGATGCTTGGTCAGCGGCTTTCATCGTTACGGCAAATGCCAGTGCCTCAGGAAGAGTTATCTTTCCAGCCATTCGAAGAGCCATTTGCAGTTGTCTGTCCTCTATGGCTTGTGTAAATGCCTCAATAGCCATTTCATTGATGACATCTTCGCCGGCATTGGGATAAGACAAGTGCGCAAGCCGTTCAATATCAGCTTGCAACTGCTGAAGTGTTTCTCCCCTCTTCTGGATTCTACTGCGCAGTTGTACTCTATACACTTGCTGCATGTGGTCGTCACCAAATCGCATCTCAATAGCCTTCACCAAAGCCACGTAGTCGCGTTGTTTTTCTTCGGAGATAGTTTGAAGCAATTCTGCAGCTGTACCTCGTAATGCGAGCGTTAATGCAATCGACTTTTTCTCGTCGTCCGATCCATTAGTCGTTGCAGCTGCTTCGAACTGTCTCTTATAAATTGGCCATGATGTTTGACCATCAAAAACGGGTGGTTGCATCTCCTTCCTCCTTGGGCAGTCAGCAGAACATTCCCGAGCCTTCTGCTTCTTGACTTTTTCGAGCTCTTTAGTTATGTTCTCGATGTTTGTGCCGAACTCTCTGGCTATGTTCTTGATGTTTGTTCCAAGTTCTTTGGCTACGTTCTCGATGTTTGTCTCGTGTCTATGAAACGTCGAACTTGGTTTAATGCTGGTGTAATTTCTCATCAATAGCGTCGATTTTTACATCTAGAACATTCTTAAATTCTTTCACGGCGTCTTTTTGTGCGGCGACAATGGAATTTTTCTGTTCTTCTAAAGAATTCTTTTGTTCTTCTAGAGAATTTTTCTGTTCTTCTAGAGAATTCTTCTGCTCTGCGAACTTAGATTCCATAGAATTCTTCTGTTCTGCAAACTTAGATTCCATAGAATTTTTCTGTTCTGCGAACTTACATTCCATGGAATCTTTCTGTTCTTCCATCTTGGCAAGAAGTAATTCCATCATAGCGCTAATATCAACGCTTGTACTTACATGTTCTTCTGCCACATCGAATAGCATGGTTTTTGGATCTTCTCCCTCGTTTTGCACAGCTTCCTGCAGACGAAGTATGAGGTCACTTTTCCCTCCAGCTGTGGAGATATTCCGCTTTTCTAGTTCACTTTTCAATTGGGGTATGCTCAGATGTAGCAATACACGACCCATTTTGTTTGTCTCTTGTAATTTAGAAAATCACAAATTCACTTTTTTTTTTTTTTTTTTTTTCTTTTTTTTTTAACCAATTTCACTTAGACACTTAGCACAGAATAAGTTTTATCCCACTTCTGACACCAATGTTACATTCAGGCTGGGATTCGTAAAGATAAAACACTATTCCGTTTAACTTCTCTAATAAAATTCACTTTTATTACACTTTTATCGACTATTCTAATATTTCACTTATTAAGTACCAGAACACTATTTCTTAAACAATTCTTCAACGTTTCAAACCAATCACTTAATTTACTCTATTACTTTTCACTTATTTATCTTCACAAACTATTAATATCTCGAACTTTAACCAATCACTGTTATAAATCAACTGTCCCGCCCTCTTCTAAAAGCTGTCCTTTTATATTCGCTCCTCCATCTGACGAGAACTTTCTAGCTAATTCTAAGTGGTTCTAGAACAAGGTTCAGTGGTGACAGATTCCAGTCTCCAATTGGAAGTGACACTTGAGTGGAACTTGTTTTGTGGCTTTAAGGCCTGGTTTCACCAAACCGTGACTAAGGCCTGGTTTCACCAAACTGTAACTAAGGGCTTGTTTCACCACTTAGGTTACACGATACCTTCCACGCCACATAATGAAGAAAAAAAATCACTTAAACACAGTTATATACCTGAAGAAGAAGGTTCCATACCTAAATAACACCAAAAAATAATTAACTTTACCGAAAAAACTAATCTGAAAATGAACGTAATTCACTTAGGGCCGATTTTTCAATAGTCAGATAGGCAACCAGATAGGGATTAACTGTCAGATAAGACATTAATCCATTTTTCAATAGTCGAATAGCAGCTATTCGAAGAATATAACAGCTAACTGTCTCATAAAGATATCTGCCCCTTTGTGAGACGGATAAAATATAAATCTCTAGTTAAAGTCGGCGAACTGTCAAATTGGAAAATTTAGCAAATATAATTTTAGCGTTTTCCATTGCAAATTTAAAATGTTTGCCACTGAAACTAAAACGGCTAATGATTATATAGAAGTAAACTCCTGCAGAACACTTTTCCAACTCTCTGGCGTTCACCACTGATCCTCCTTTTTGCATTTCGCATAAAGCATCTATTCGAAATGCTGACTAGCAGGTATGCTAGAAACCAATAAAAAAAGGACAAGGATCATAAACACTTGTAGATCCTTTTACAAGTGTCATAAAAGGAAGAAAAAATAACTAAAAAGATGAACCATTCTAGATCCTTTTACAAGCACCATAAACATAAAAACTACTGGAAGTATACAAAAAAGATAATAAACTATTATAGATCCTTTTTCGGACATGCAAATATATAAGACAAAGGGTGATTACCGAAAACATACAAATTTTTAAATCCTTTCAGAATGATCGTTACTTATTATATAGCATAGACAACTACTCTTACATCCATTATTCTTAACAGACGTCAAGCTTTGAACATGACTATCCTCTATGCTTTAACACAGCATATAGTCAATCCATCTGTCTCACTCACACAACTTTACCTTCGAATAGTTATCTAGCTTTTATTTTATGATTGAAAAACTCAAAGTTTATATCTAGCAGATAAAGAGTGAAGTAAATTTAATCGTTAGTTAACAATCAGGCGATTTATCTGACTATTGAAAAATCGGCCCTTATAAGAATTGCTTGACCTGCAAGACGTGAGTATAATCTACCGTTGTAACGAACCGGTTTTGTTGCGAATGTTTTAAATAGTGTCCAACTGTGCCCTAGTTAGTACTCTATGTAAGAAGTATATAAAGCTTTCCCGCAAAAAAATTGTTTTTTTGTAATTATCGGCACTTTTTGGTCGTTTTGCCCCAATGTGCGTCGGCTCAATGGCTTCCATAGCGGATGAGAGCGTTTCGGCTGATTAAGTTGCAGTTCCGTTACAAAAATGCATCTTTGTTTCTAGACTGTCATCTGAGACATCTGAGGAAATGTTATTGAGCTATGTCCGCAAAAAAATAAAAGATGCTGATGACATTAAATGTTTCAAGCTAAAATTTTCTTATGAGCGTCGTATTAGTTCTTTTAAAGTCTCTGTTCCTGATAATATGTTCAATGCAATGATTTCGCAGAATTTCTGACCTAATCATACTGTTGTTCATGAGTTAGAACATGTACGGAAATTGCCTACTACTGCGAGTTCAGTGAATGAACCTGCTGCTCTACTAAGTTCAAGAAACTAAATATATATTATAAGAATGTTGGCGGTATAAAATCGAAATTAATAAGCTTTTATAACAACTGTCTGCCGGCTATGCTTCAAAGGGCTCCAGGTATAGTTACGAACATGATCGGAAATCTTTTTACACACTGCCTGCGATTAGGCTATGTACCCAGGGCATGGAGAGAAGTACGAGTGGTTTTTATACCCAAAGCGGGTAAACCAAGTCATACTTCAGCGAAAGACTTCAGACCTATTAGTCTGTCGTCATTTCTCCTCAAGACACTTGAAAGGCTTATCGATATTTATATAAGAAGCAAGTGCTGAAACGGAACTCTATGTAATGCTCAGCATGCATACTTGAAAGGTAGAATCGGTAGAGACGGCTCTACACGATGTAATAGGAAAAATCGAAGGTAGCCTTTACCAGAAAGAATTTGCACTAGCTGCCTTTTTGGATATTGAGGGTGCCTTTAATAACGTCAGGAAAGATGCAATCAAAAGCGCATTGGAAAAGATAAATGTCGAGCAACGCATAACCAACTGGCTATGCGAGATGCTCTCGACGTGAATTATCAATTCCACTCTCGGAAACAGTTCGATAAGAAAATCTGTTACTAGAGGAACCCATCAAGGAGGGGTCATCTCTCCCCTCCTCTGGGTGCTGGTCATAGATGACATACTTAACTGGCAACTCTGGTTCGCAAATAAAAGTCAGTGTAATTTTGAGCTCCTTTAAAAATCGTTTTTACCTAAATTATTGGTGTAATAATTCAAATTATTGTAAGTCAAAAGTTCGCTTGACATAGCAAGATTCTCGCAAAAAAAAATCCAGGGTGAGTCTTTTCTCCTTTAAAAGTAAAAAAGGAAAAATATCAACAATGTTCGGTAATTCATTGAAACGGTCACCTGTCAAAAATGGATCCAACCCACCTAAACGTTCTTTTTCGGAATTATCGCCTAAACCTAATACCTCGAGAAACGCACAAGAAAATAATAACTTCGCTGTTGGTAATTTGCCGGTCACAGATCTGGAAATAATGTTTCAAACCTCTATGGCTAGTTTGCTGGATGACAAGCTTAAGGATGCGGCCACTAAGACGGACATTGAGCGGATCAGTGCGGAGATTGCGGTATTGAAACGAAACAATAAGACATTGCAGACCCAACTGACCAAAATGGAGTCTCGATGCGTTTCGCTTGAAAGGCAAGTGGAGCTGCTTGAAAAAAGGGCAAATGAGAAGAATTTGATTGTGCATTTACAATCGTCGGCGCACGGTGGTTCGCAGAATGCAGTGGAGGACGCAAAAGCAATCTGTCTGGATCTCCTTGAGTCAAACAATGCGACAAAGATAGCTGCAGCGCGTCAAATTAGCTCTGGACCTAGAACTACAAATGTCGTCGTGGAGATGTCTGATAGAGAGGATGTATTCCGGGTGCTTCGAGCGAAAACTAAACTACGAAACACTGGCACTACAATCCACAAGGATTATCCAGCGGCAACAAGAGAGCGCAGAAGCCGATTAAACAAACTAAAGGCCGTTATTACAGCTAAAAACAAGAACATACAAATAATTTTACGAGGAGAAACACTAATAATCGGTGATAAAAAGATTTATTTTGATAAATGTGGCAATTTGACGTCGCATTTTTTTTTTTTTTTTTTTTTTATCCGAGGGTAGGTGAAAATCTTCCAAAGACACTATGAGAATAGCAAGCGCGTTCTCATAGTAGTGTCAGATTTTTACTGACTAAAAACACCACCCTTCTAAAGATTGTTAGATACTGCAACTAAGATATAACTTATCAAGCAATTTTTCTATCATGAAATAACAACTTTTGACAGGTTACTTTCCAATGAAAGATCCTGCGTGTTCCGCAAATTAAACGCGGTTAATCTTATCTTGCCAAGTCGAACGGTTTCGTTCGTTGTAGTCGGCGCAATAAATTGGTCTCGTCCAAGATTTGTCGGACTGTATTGTTGATATGTCCGATTAGTCGGTTTCTATGCTTTCTCGCGAAGCTTCTAGTTTCAGCTTCGATTGATGGAATTCCGAGATCCCTATGGATATCGTCGTTTCTAATATACCATGGTGCCTGTACAATTTCTCTAAGAACTTTATTTTGAAAAGTTTGTAGAATATTGACATTTGTTTTCTTGGTACAACCCCAAAGTTGTATACCGTAGGTCCACACCGGCTTTAGCACTTGCTTGTATAAAAGCAGTTTGTTCTCAGTACTGAGCTGGGAATGTTTTCCGAGTAACCAGTACATTTCTCTATATTTGATATCGAGTTCTTTACGTTTCATTTTCACGTGCGAACTCCATTTCAACTTTGCGTCGAGTGTCATTCCCATTAATTTGGCCTCGTTTGCAAAGGGTATTCGGGCCATATTTAGGAAAATTGGCAAGTCATTGGTTTTCTTATACGTGAAATTCACATGTACAGATTTAGTTTCATTTAAGGCGATCCGCCAGTTCGTTGTCCATTCATTTATCTTATTCACTGCGGTTTGCAGTTTTGTAGTCGCTTCTCCGATTGTATTACCTACAGCTAGGATAGCTGTGTCGTCGGCGAACGTAGCAAGGGTAGTGCCATCTTCCCTTGGAATATCGCGAGTATATAACAAATAGAGAAGCGGACCAAGGACGCTTCCTTGCGGTACCCCGGCCGAAATTTCTTTTAGCTCCGAGTATTCGTTTCCATTTCTAACACGGAAGAGTCTACTCCCGAGATATGATTCTAGAATGTCATATAGGCTTGCGGGGAGAACTTGTCGTAATTTAAATTTCAAGCCGTCGTGCCACACCTTATCAAAGGCTTGTGAGACGTCGAGGAATACGCTTGAGCAAATCTTTTTTTCTTCAAATGCTTTCTCGATTACGTCAGTAGTTCTATGTACTTGGTCAATCGTCGAATGTTTGGTTCTGAACCCAAACTGGTGGTCAGGGATAAGATTATTGTCTTCAATAACCGGTTGTAGGCGCCTAAGCAATATTCTCTCGAAGACTTTGGAAATGACTGGAAGAAGTGAAATCGGTCTATACGATTTTACTTCATTTGGCGGTTTTCCTGGTTTTAAAACCATTATGACCTCCGCGACTTTCCATTGACTCGGCACGTGTTTTAGTCTGAGCGCGGCATTTATAATATGAAGAAGCTTCTCCGGTGAATAAATCATAACCAGGAGCTTTCTTAGGTTTTAGGGATTCGATTTCACGTTTAAGTTCACTTAGCGTTGCACTAGTGAGTGTTGAATCGTCAGATTGTAATTCCGCCCTATTAGTATTGTCGGGGATCGCTTGGCCATCGTACGGTTTAAAAGTTTCTTCTAGATGAGCGGCAAAAACGTCCGCTTTTTCCTTATCTTCCCTTGCCCATTCATTTTGATTAATTCTAATTGGCGGCGCGGGGATTTTGGGCCTTTTGGTGCCTTTTACAGCTTTCCAAAGTGAGTAATTGGAATCTTTTTTCGCTGTTAAACTTTCAAGGTAAGAACCTATCGCACGATTTTTAAAATCCTTAATAACTGTCTTCAAAAAATTGCACAAATAATTCAAATGTGCTTTATGTTGCGGAGCGCGACTCTGTTGCCATTTCTTACGCGCCTTCCTTTTTTCGTTGACCAATTCTTTTATTTCGGGAGGATATCGTAGCCCGTATTTGGCCGGCGTTTTCCTTGGATTAGGCGTATTATTCCAGGAGGCGATCTGTACGATCTCGACGAAGCGATCAACCTCAACCTCAAGTTCATAGGGTGTCGTAAGTGGAACACTCAGTTCAACATTCTCTTCTATTTCGTTCCTAAAGCCTTCCCAGTTAGTTTTTCTACCAGTTAATCTCGCTGGCTCTAGGTTATTGACTAGTTTTACACTCAATGTTAATATAACCGGTGAGTGGTCAGATGATAGCTCTCTTCAACTTTAATGTGGTTGGTAGGTATTCCTTTCACAACGAAAAAATCTATCAGGTCAGGTATTTTTGAGGTATCAGTTGGCCAGTAGGTCGGTTTGCCCGTCGAGAGGAAATCGCAACTGTATTCCATACCTGCCCCATAGAGCATTCTACCTTTTCGCGAGATGTATCTGGAGCCCCAGAACGTGTGCTTCGCATTAAAATCGCCGCCAATAATGAAATTTGGTTTGAGCGATTTAAGCAGGATTAGTATAATCACTTTTTTCAAGCGCAGAACGCGGTAGACAGTAGATAGATGAAATTCTAAGAGTACGCTGACTATTTTTTACTCGAATCGTGCACAGTTGCATAGCTTCAAGCTCTATCTTCAGGTCTTCGTATTGTACAATGCAGTCTTTAATAAGCAATGATGATCCACCTCTGGCGTTCCCCGATGGGTGACAAGCGTGGAAATCATTATATCCTTTTATTTTTAAATTCGATCCCTTTTTCACGTGAGTTTCAGAAATCAAGCAAATGTCAATATCTTTCTCGCGTATGAATATTTCCAATTCGCCGAGTTTTTGTGAAAGCCCGTTTGCATTCCAAGTGTATATTTTTAACATTGGTTTTTCATTCATGTTTTTTTTGAAGCACGCGTTTTCCGTGAATTATTTTCGAGCTTAACCAAGCGATCGAGAATAATTTTGTTTATTTTGCATTGTTCTTCAAGTTTCTCGAGAATAACTGAGAAAACATGAGAAACAGGGTCCGGCGAAGTTTCAACGTTTTTCGCTCCTTCGAATGCCGCGGCCTGGGCGTAGGTCTGGACTCTGGATGTCCGAGGGCCACTATTCGATGGCTTTCCCTATGGTAACTTTTCAGTAGCGTTTCTTATGACAACAGAGGTCGAGGGCCTTTCTGTTGTCTCTCTTTCTCTGACAATGCTACGCTTTTGAACCGGAGGTTTTATATTGCCTACTACCTCCTGGGCGGTCCTACGCTTTATCTTGGTAGGCGGCTTTGTTTTTTTATTTTGGGTTTTGAGTAGCGCATCTCTCCGTTTTTGCAACTCCTTAGCTACTTCACAGCCTCTATAATTTGCCGGGTGCTTTCCCTTACAATTAGCACAGGTAGCGGAGGATTGTTTATTTGCTCCACAGTCTTGGGAGAAATGACTTCCGGCGCATTTTACACATCGCGGCTCTTTTTTGCAATACATTTGCGTATGATTGAATTCTTGGCAACGTTTGCACTGTGGAATTGTTTTCAAATTTCTGCGCATGGGCTCGATTTTTACCACAATATTAAGTATGGTTTTAATTCGGTAGATATCTTCGATATTATCAGACCTATCGAAGGTAAGCATAAAGAGCGGAAGTCCACGCCTTACCAGGATGTCCTTATCTTCTTCCGTTTTTTGCTTCTCTTTCTTGATGATATTTACGACATCAAGAATTTTAAACCCTTTGGAACGGAGGTCGTTTATAACCTCTTCTTTGGTGCATGAGGGGTGGAGTCCCCTCGCTACAACACGATGTGGCCTTTCTGACTTTATTTCAAAAGTATACCACTGGATCTTCTCGGTGTTTAGCTTTTGGGACACTGCCCGGTAGTCTTCGTGGTTAACGACGTTAATTTTCCACGCATTATTCCTCAAAGATGTTACCTTAAATTCCGATGTTATCGTTCCTTTAAGGAGGCTGTGTAACTTATTATAATCCGTTACCCCAACAACGTTTATTGGAGGTGGTGGATGAATTTGCCCTCGGAGTTGTTTTTCTTGCGGTACTTTACGCGTTTGTTCTCTTAGAGGCTCGACTTCAGGCGAAGAACCGGCTCTCCTTTTCTTACAAGGTCGTTTCTTAGGGACCCGATTCGTTTCGCGTGCTAGCTCTTCTTCGTCAGTGTGGTATTCCTGACTAGGCAAGCGTGGTGGAGTACATTCGCGTTCTTTCTGAGAATTAGTGTTCCTTAGAACATTATTTTCTTCTTTTAACAGTTCTATCTCTTTCTTCAGAGTTTGATAGAGTAGATCCATTTCCTTAAGCTTGATTCGGAGTGTTTTAATTTCTTCCTCAGAGCTTATATCTTTCACTGAGTCCCGTTTTTCACGCGCTGGCGCTCCCGGCGGACTTCTTTTCCCGGGGTTGTTCGATCTTGATGGAGGCGATCGAGATACCCTTGAACTTTTAATAAAAGGGTTAATGGACTGCAATAAGCGGCTCTCCCCGGAATCCGTAGAGCCGACCTCCGAAGAGGGTGGATTTTCCAGTAAAGCTGGACTGCCACCTGGGGTAATTAATCTTTTCGTTTTGTTCATTGCATTTTTTGTATACACTACACGCTCGGTATACGGAGGTTGGATTTTAGTCGCCTCTTACGACAGGCATGCCTACCTCGGGTAAATTCTAACCCCTACCCGAAGGGGGTGACGTCGCATGACAGTGATGGTTTGTTATTGCTTCAACAATTGGCTGGCGACACTTATGATTTGACAGCACTCAATGGGTCGTATGAATAAAAACTAGCATTTGCTTTGAGCAAAAGGTTGTAGCAAAGTAAAAGCCCTTAGCAAATGCTTTAAATCGGTATGAATAAAAACCTAGTTTGCTAAAGTAAGTTCGAAAATTCGATCATAGCATTTACTTCGCTGTACGTGTACTTGCCTTGCAATTTCTGTCAAACTTGACAAGTGACAACTGTCTGGTGGTTTGTTTGTTTTAAATTTATTTTCAAATTTTTGTAGGAAAATTGTCAAAAGTGAACAAAACTTAGAAGAAAAACTGAAAAAGAAAAAAATATGCTGAGCGACGAAGAGTACTATTTGGAAGAGCTTTATGGTAAGTGTAAGTGCATCTGTTTTTGATTTTTGATTGACTTCTGAATTTTAGCAGACGATGAGGAACTTCCATCTACCTCGTCTACTCCCAAGAGTGACCAAAAAGATCTTCTCCAACACCAACCTAAATACATAAATTTTTCGGCGCAGGGTCATAAGTCCACAGGCCAAAAGTCCACAATGGACCCAGATGAGCCAAAAGCTCACAATAATTTGGGCCATAGGTTCACAATTTTAAAATGGAAGAAGGCCATAAGTCCACAATTATCCATATGACAAAAAGAGTTGTTTTAACAACTCAAAAAGTATGGGAATGTTTGATAGATGCCGTGAAATAAGACCAACTTCTAAAAATGTACCTTATTTCGCTCTTAAATAGTGTAATAAGGATAACTTCCAACAGTTGGTCTTATTTCACTCCCACAAAGTGCAATAACGCCAACAAAATTTGAGTAATAAGAAGAACCTTGCACCCACCCCGTAGTCCATCAGTAAACCCAAGCAGGGGGGTTGCAGGGGGGCAGCATGCCCCCCCATACAGAATTCATAGTTTGAAAGCGCAATTTTAAAATGATTGCAATGCTGGAGAAGTGTGTCTTGTGGGTTTTGGAGGCAAACACCGCAAATGAGGTCATTACTAGAATTTTTAGCTTCGCTTTCAAGCTCGTTGTAATCTTCTTCACCTTCTTCATCCGTGAGCTATAAGACCACAATCAGTGAGTCAAAAATTCACAAGAATTTTGTGTGAACTTTTGGCCTGTGGACTTATGACCCTGCGCCACATTTTTCACTTGTTATTAAGCCATGAATTTTGAAATGTTTACCTGAAACCCCGGATCTTCTAAATACCTTAGGAAAGATTTAATTTTCTGGATATTTGAAAGAGCACCACCACGCGTCTCAAATCTATCATTTAAGAAAGTGTTAGCCAAAATGTCCACATTTTCACGCGTGAAACGGAACAATTGCTTAAAGTTATTGTCATCACCAATTCTTCTTTGTTTATACTGTTTTTTATTAGCACGAACGTTAACAACAAGATGTAAAACAGGTATAATGTGAAAACTTATCGCATCCATGTTTGCTCTGGTTTTCCTGCACGGACAAAACTTAATTTATAAACAAAACATCAAAAATTCACAACGCTTAGATTTGTCTTATGTTAAAAAGTTGCGTACAAAATATTTAGCAAAAGGTCTGAGTCAACTAAATAGCAGACTCAGAATTTGCATAGCATTTACTTTGTCTGACAAGTTTTATTCATACCGATCTGAGTAAAAGGTCAGTGCCGCCGCTTTTCGAACATTTCAAAAGTGGGAACTAACTCAAATAGGTTTTTATTCAAACGAAACGTAGCAAATGCTTCGCTCTTGACATTTCTCTTGAGTAAAAGCAATTGCTACGTTTTATTCATACGACTAAATGAAGGAACTGCTTCGGGTGGAAACACAAGCGAAGACATCAACAGAGGTTCTCAAACTACACAAAGTGTTCACACGAAGCGTTTTTAATTGTAATGCCGTCTGCCACAATAAAAATAGTTTTGAAAATGTTTCTGAAGTAAATAATAATTTGAAGTCTATTGAGTATAAAATACTTTCATATAATATTTCAGGATTGAGTAATAAGCATATATTTATGGATTTTTATAAGTTTGTAAATCAGTTTGAATTTGTTTTTTGTATGAAACCTTCAACTGAAAATCACTTCAGCAATTATGAAAATAAATTTAGTAATTTTAAAGTTAAGTGGATACCAGCTATCAAAATACAGGCAAAGGGTAGAGCCAGTGGGGGATTTTTTTTTGGCTACAAACATATTGATTGCGAATTTGGAGTACTTGAAGGCGTTAAATTTATAAATATAAAAATAAATAATGAAAGTTATCGAATGATACCGACATACATCAACTGCAACCAATGGAACAATGATTTTGAAAAGTTAGAAGGCTTTGTGGCACAAGGCAAAACCTCAAATGTGCTGGTGGTGGAAGACTTGAATGCGAGGATTGGACACGAAGCGGGAAGTGAAAATATGGCAGCTGGTATTGAACGGAGGTCCAAAGATTCAGTCTGCAATGCAAGAGGCCGCAAATTAATAGATTTTTGTAACGCGTTTGGGCTAAGAATACATAATGGAACAAGCTTGTCAGATTTGGAGGGAGAACATACCTTTGTTGTTAATCAAGGTAGCTCTGTTATCGATTTTAGTCTCGGCGGTAGCGAATGGAACAAGCACATTGTCGATCTTAACGTTGAAAGTGTCCCATTTTCGGATCATCTCCCTATAGTTGTGACGTTTGTTCTCACGCCGATGGAGATCGAAGGCGCCAAGGTTATGAAACCTTTGCCGAAACTAAAATGGAGGAAATCAAAAGCGGTTATATACCAAGCCCGACTTAATAGCGCTTTACAAACGGTACATCACCTCAACCTCAGCCAGCTAGATGAAATCATCCAAGCATCCTACCCGGACAACTGTATCAACCGAAACGGTCGAGAAAACTATGTTGCCCCTTGGTTTGACGGAGAATGTAAAAGAGGAAGGGAGTTATCATTTGGTTGGTTGAGAGCATATAGGAAGTCAGGCGACGATTGTTTCAAGAACCTATATATTTGCAGGCAAATATGGATTATAAAACACTCTGTAAACGAAAATAAGCAGCGTTTTATGAAGCCGAGTCTAAGAAGATAGCCGGTTGTAAAAGCTCAAAAGAATTTTGGAAGCTAGTAAAATATTTAAACTGTAAAGACTTTACTATCCATTGTAAGCTAAGCGCGAATCTTCTAGCTACGCACTTTAAATATTTGTTAAATCCTGTTCAGGAGAGAGCTAATTTCCACTATGCACCTCCTGGGTTTACGAATGAAGTTCTGGATGCTGACATCACTCAACAAGAGGTTATTTCAGCGGTGGCAAGGTTAAAGGATGGCAAAGCAGCGGGTTCGAATGGAATATCAGCTGAGTTTTATAAATATGGCACAGCTGAGGTGATTAACAGGTTAAGATCAATATACGGTAACATATTGGAAACTGGTCTTATACCCCAAGAATTCAGAGAATCTGTAATTTTCCCAATCCATAAAAAAGGAAGCTTGTCGGAACTGTCTAATTACAGAAGTATTTCATTTTTAAATGCTTCATACAAAATCTTCACCTTAATCTTGCAAAGAAGACTAAATAAATGGATTGAGGACAATAAGCTATTAAAGGAGTACCAGGCAGGTTTTAGACCAGGCTATTCAACGATCGACCACATCTTCGTCTTAAAAAGTATTGCGGAGTCTTTTCTATTTAAAGGGAAGAAGTTGTACACGTTCTTTGTCGACTTTAAGGCAGCATTTGATACAGTGGATAGGCAAGCTCTTATCTATAAACTCTATGGTATCGGAATGTCGTGGAGGTATGGAAGGGTTATACCCGAAAGTCTTGGTACACTAGATTTTGACACACCGTATGATGTGTTGTACCCTGACCGAGAGGATTGGTATAGGAACTTGGTGTCGAGGGTAAATGAGACCTCGATATATACTGATGGCTCCAAAACCAGTGAGGGCACAGGGTCTGGTGTATTCTCCAATGAACTGGACTTACATCTGGCCCTGAGACTTCCGGACACATGCAGTGTGTTCCAGGCGGAGATTCTGGCAGTACTCAAAGCTGCGGAGGTACTTGAGATGAGATCGATATCCAATAAGAATATCGCCATCTACATTGATAGTCAGGATGCGCTTAAAGCGCTAGAGTCACATACCACTAAATCTGCACTAGTAAGGAACTGCCGCACAATGCTCAAGGCATTATGTTCGCAGAACCGTGTCAGATTATGTTGGGTACCTGGGCATTGTAATATTGAAGGTAATGAAAAGGCCGACGCTCTGGCCAAGGAAGGAGCGGAGCTCCCACCTAACACAATGATTGAGGGCATAAGACCACCAATGGCCGTGACTAGAAGGGTTGTTTTCGCAAAAACTTCCCATTTAGCAGCCACAAGATGGTCACAGCTAGATGGTCACAGGGTCTCAAAGGCACCTTGGCAGGTACTTCTTTAATCACTTAGAGGAGGTTGGTTCCTCAAACAATATTGGGACCATTATTAAATTCTGCAGGGAAATTGATTGTTTGGGCGATTTGGTTTAGGTTTTTAACCGTAACAGTTCCCTGGGGATGGCGATGGGCCCACTATGGTGCCTGGTCTTTTTGTGATGAACTCACAACCCCACTCAACCTAACCTAACCTAACCTATAACAACTGTCTTGAAGAAACTTATGACGTAATAATTCTAACAGAAACCTGGCTAAATTCAGATATAGAAAACTGTGAAGTAATACTGGAAGATATCTATGAACTTTATCGTACAGACCGTTGCTCTTCCAATAGTGCATTTGGAAATGGTGGTGGTGTTAGTATTGCGGTAAAAAACAACATTAAATCGGATCCTTTGTTTCCAAATGAATTCGTGGACTTGGAACTAGCATCTGTTAAGTGATTCATCGTGTGTTTGTATTGTTGCTGTTTATATTCCCTCTGGATCATCTGCGTTCGTGTATGAAAAGTATTCGTTTGCTCTTATCAAAATTGCTGATCTTGTTGGTTCTCACACACTTTACATATTTGGTGATTCTAATCTAACCAATACAAATTGGTATGTCGATCCAGAATGTCCTTCCTGTTACAATCCGTCAGAGCTAGGTCCCTTGCATGGCAAGCTATTTTTAGAAAATGTATTAAGTGCAGGCCTCTACCAAGTTAATGGATTATGTAATGAGCAGCAGCGCTTCCTTGATCTAATTTTTAGTAACTGTCCTGATACATGTAATGTTCTTACCGCTGAAGAATGGTTACTTCCGAAAGAACCTCACCATAGCGCAATATGTTGTACAATAATTCTTGACCTTAAAATGACTGTAACTAAATCCAACGTAACAACAAAATATGTACTTGATTTTAAGGGAATTGACATTACTAAACTGGACAACTTTTTTAATTCTCATACCTGGAATAATGCATTTAACGAATCTGATTTAGAAAAATGCATCTATGCATTCTATGAAATTTTGTATAAATGTATTCGTTATTGTGTGCCGTTGAAAAAAATACGTTGTTTGCCAAAAGTAAAACCTTTATGGATCAATAAAAATGTGCGCCGCCTTAAGAACTTGAAGAATAAACTTTTTAAAAAATGGAAAAGAACAAATTTTTCCTGTGATTACCTTTTATTTGCGGACTACAGACAACTCCTGAAAATTGCTTTAAAACGTTCGTACGATGCTTATATGCTTAGAACCAAACTACAAATTAAAAATAACCCAAACATGTTCTGGCATTATATTAATTCAAAGCGGAATTCCTCCAATATTTCAGTGAATATGCAATATAATAACTGCGTATCTAATAATGACGATGAAATATGTAATTTGTTTGCCGACTTCTTTCAGACTACTTACTCAAGACCTGATCTATCGACTCCATATTATAACGGTAATAATATAAAAGCAAACTGTGATATTCCGAGCTTAATACTGACTGAAGGTGAAATAGTGCAATATATAATGACTTTGGATGATAACTGTGTACCTGGTCCTGATGGTGTTCCAAGTTTTTTTGTCAAACATGCTGTAAAATTCATCTGTTATCCGTTAACTTATTTATTTAACTTATCGCTGTCCAGTGGAGTCTTTCCGACATTGTGGAATTCGTCGTATATCATGCCTCTGCACAAAAGTAGTAACAAAAATCACATTGAAAATTATAGAGGCATTACAAAGCTATCATGTATACTTAAACTGGATCTTGAAATGGATCTGTTCATATCTTAGTCATCGTACACAAAATGTAAAACTAAATTATTCTCTGTCAAAAAACATCGTTGTTTATTCTGGCGTCCCTCAAGGTAGCCATATTGGTCCACTTCTGTTCCTGATATTTATCAATGATTTATGTATTTCTGTT
Source organism: Cheilosia vernalis (assembly GCA_949126925.1). Lineage (NCBI taxonomy): Eukaryota > Metazoa > Arthropoda > Insecta > Diptera > Syrphidae > Cheilosia > Cheilosia vernalis. The sequence goes on from OX421363.1 coordinate 6,298,495, forward strand.
ATGTACTCAAAAATTTTACTATTTGCGGATGACTGCAAGCTGATCTATTCTTATAGTAGCCCACATGGTTATATATTTCTACAACATGACATGGACCGCATGCAGGAATGGTGCAAGGAAAACTATATGCAGCTTAATCCGAAAAAATGTAAATGCATGTCTTTCACAAGACGTCAAAATCCTACTGTGCCAATTTATTTCATTGATGATGTAATTATTGAAAGTGTGGATCACCTTAACGATCTTGGAGTCATCTTTGACAGGAAACTCAACTTTAACATCCATTTGGATTCCATTGTCAGCAAGGCAAGAAGCCAATTGGGTCTTATTAAACGTTTTTCAAAGAATTTAAGGACCCCTATGTCACCAAAATTCTATACTGTTCTCTCGTCCGACCTGTCTTGAAATACTGTAGTCCTGTTTGGTGTCCAATATACGAATCTGGAATTACTAGAATTGAAAGCATTCCAAAGTAGTTTCTTCTTTTCGCATTACGTGAATTACCTTGGGATCCTGAAAGTCGTCTTCCTCCCTACATATGTCGATTAAAGTTGTTGGATCTGCAGACTTTAGAAAAACGGAGGGAGATATCGAATGTTATGTTTTTGTTTTGTGTACTAACTGGTAACGTCAACTCCACCCATGTTCTCAGTTCTGTAAGCATCAATACTAGACCGAGGACAACAAGGAATCCAATTTTTTTTATATCAAAGGCCATCTCGATGTAATTATGAAAGTAACAGCCCCATCAACAATCTGACCAGGGACTTTAATAAGTACAATCATACGATTGATTTCAACCTAACTAAATACAATTTAAAAAACATTTTTAAAGAATTGTGAGAAATGATGTTGTTAAAATAATTTGTGTTGTTATATAATTGTTGAAACATGTGCAGATGCACCCTAAGAATTAGTTTCTCCTATTGCCTCAAAGATATCGCCCTGAGCGATAAGGCTATCTTAAAAGTCATTTGTAACTTTCACTTCTTTGGTTCTTTTTTCCACGAGGCGCTGATTGAGCGCGCTTTAACCTCGATAATAGGAAGTATTTAATTAAGCAATAGACTAAGAAGAGACTATGTAAGTAAATGATAAATGAATATTGTTAGTTTTAATACATTTAATGAATTTATCCTGTAATAAAGGTTTTGTAACTTGGCTTAAAGAAACCGCCCTATCGTTTCACTCTGCCAGTTGACGGAATAGTTTTTGTTGCAGCCGACTTGTTGCAACATCTTACAAAACATATAAATTCGCCAAAAGCCAACCAAATATGGCACCGAAGAAGGTAAAAACGCCGCAACCTTTCGGCGAATCCAGCAAAACAACAAGATCTCCAGTCAAAAAGCCACCCAATCCGCGGAATGAGGATTACAACTGCTGTAGCTGTGACGAACCGGACTCAGTTGGAAATATGGTCCAATACGATCAGTGCGATGCTTGGAATCACTTCTTGTGTGCAGGGGTAGACAGCTATATTCAACATGAGACATATTTATGCAAAATGTGCGCAGGTAAGAGTAAGTGTTCAGATAACTTTTCAGGAACGGATACCGCCACTGCTGTGAGATTCTCCGATTCCAAAGCCAATATACGCAGCCAATCATCGCGACCACCTCCAACTGCAAATACTACTGCGTGCACAACAAGCGCAGTCACTACTACCACGCAAGCCGTTCCAGAAGGTTCGGCCCCGTGTAAAAACTTGCCAGTTGTGGCCATTTCGATCGACCCGTCTAAACTTCAGCCACCATCTGCATCAACTGCGGCACTGCCTGCCCCGAGCGCGGTAACCTTTCCACGTTCTTCGCAGCAGGCGATCAGCGTTACCACTATGTGTAAAAATCTACAAATCGCTACAATCTCCGATAATAATACCAAATGGCAGCTACCACCAGCATCAAACAAGGCTGCCCATAATGCTGTAACAGTTTCTGCGCATAATGTGGCCCAAACCGCCTCTAGATGCCCTACGCCGGCCACCATAGCTCCGAACTCAAATGTGCCAACCTTGGCTCAGAATTTAATCGGCTCACCCTTTTTGCCACCGCTTGGGGACACGTTTTCGTCGACCGCGCAATGTACTTCTAACGTTCTCACTCCTTTCGTCCCCCTAGCCCCAGTCGTAAGCGCCGGACCTACCTCTGTAACACATAATGCTGGTGTATATAATCTTCCAGCCACTGCAACTCAGTCAGCAAGGTCTAAAGGGTCAATCAGTTCAAGGTCATCCAAAGGATCTTCAGCTAAGCGACTGCAGATTGAGCTGCAGAAAATAGAGGAGGAAAAGGCGCTGAGGGAAGTTCGAGAAAAAGAGGCACTTCAACAAAGGAAAGAAAGGGACGCCGAATATTTACACAAAAAGTATCGGCTCTTGAGTCAAGCTGTGGATTCTTCAGAGGATGATGACGACGAACCTCAAGAGGTAGAAACTGCAACAGCTTCTAAGGCCGACGTGGGCAATTGGATTGCCGGCATATCAGAGTGGAATTGTCTGCATTCCACAACCGATGTTGGTGCAAAGCCACCAGCTTCCGTGTTGTACTCTTCTCAGCCCCAAAACAGCTCTTTGGGGAATAGCTGTGCCGTGCCAGGATCATCGTTGACTACAGAACAACAGCCGTCATGCTCGCGTTTCGTACCACCTGCTACTCAATACGCTAAACCGCGGAGTAGCGTCGGAGTACAACAACTTGATCCTGAACGGGCACCGTTCGTGCCTTCGAAACCTGTTTTTCGACGACCGGATATACTCCCGCTGCCACATAAAACTAATCTACAAGTGTCACAGCACGTGTATCAGTATGAAAATCAACATACGGCTCCAAATAATCTTCTGACTAAGAACCATCTAGCCGCACGACATTTGATGTCGCGGGATCTGCCGACATTTGATGGAAATCCAGCGGAGTGGCCGCTCTTCATCGCAACTTTCTATAGGAGTACTGAGCTGTGTGGATTTATCGATGAGGAAAACCTTATACGGCTTCATAAAGCCCTTAAAGGCGATGCACTGGAAGCAGTAAGAAGTCTAATAATTCAACCAAACTGCGTTCGACGGGTGATTGATACTCTGAGGATGCTGTACGGACGGCCGGAGCTAGTTATTAATACATTGCTTCGCGCAATTAACACCATTCCACCCCCAAAGGCGGATAAATTCGAGACGATCGTGAGTTTCGCTATAGCAGTGCAAAACTTATGCGCTACTGTGGAGGCATCTGGACTAGTAGACCACCTCAATAATCCTACGTTAATGCAAGAACTTGTGGAGAAGCTCCCGCCTTCGTTGCGGATTAACTGGGCTATCCATAAGCAAACACTTCCCATATGTACGCTTGTGCATTTCAGTTCGTGGGTGTACAAAGTGGCCGAAGCCGCCAATGGAGTAATTCTCCCAGCTGCGGCTACACCAGCAGATGAACGAAAGCAGCGCAATAAAAAATGGAAAGATAGAGGGGTCGTTAACGCTCATTACAAAGTGAATGGACAGCCCAGCGACAAAACCGAATGCTGTATCTGTGGGGACAACTGTGTTTCAGCAGCGAACTGTGAGTGGTTCCAACAATTAACCCGCACCGCGAGATGGGATGAAGTGAGGAAGCATCAACTCTGTCGTATATGCTTAAAAGGGCATCGAAACTACAGGTGCAAGTCAGAATCCCTCTGTGGAAAGAATGGTTGTGTTCTGAGACATCACCAGCTCCTCCACAATGATGAAAGGGAATCGGTCCCTTCCCAAACGAATGGTGGAACTGTTGGGGTGCACTCGAAAATCGATATGTATAACAACGACACCGATACCATTTTGTTTCGGATAATACCCGTCTATCTTTACGGAAAAGGAATTAAAACAAAGGCCTTCGCATTCCTGGACGATGGCTCTTCCGTTACGTTATTGGACCAAGAACTTGCGAAACAGTTGAATGTGCGAGGAAACCCACGAACCCTGTGTCTCAAGTGGACTGGAAATACATCTCGATACGAGAGTCGGTCCGAATTGATCGACCTGCAAATATCCGGCACATACGAGAATGCAGAGAAGTTCCCACTCGTAGATGTTCACACGGTGGAAAACCTTTGCCTACCGGCTCAAACACTAAATCCGTATGAGTTGCGAAGGAAGTTCGAACACCTCAAAGGGCTCTCAATTGATGCGTATAATAAAGCCGTTCCACGGTTGCTTATAGGCGTGAACAACGCTCAACTAGGGCTTCCTCTACGCGCCAAAGAAGGGGGTCGGCACGAACCTGTCGCGACCAAAACCCGCCTAGGATGGGTGGTCCATGGAAACTGCCGCGAAGGAGGAAATCAGCACAGGAGCGATGATCAAGCCCACAGTTTTCACGTATGCGAATGTAACGACCTAGACTTGCGACGTTTAGTAAAGGAATTTATTTGCCATGATAATTTCGGTACATCTAATTCACAGCAAATCATAATATCTCAGGATGATACTCGAGCCTTAGACTTACTGAACACCCGAACGGTTCGCAAAAGTGGAAGATTCGAAACCACGCTACTTTGGAAGTTCGATGACATTCAACTGCCTGACAGCTACTCGATGGCCAGAAAACTACTTTTATGCCTCCATAAACGGATGAAAAGGGATCCAGGATTAGCTTACAAGCTAAATTGCAAAGTCGAAGAATACGTCAGGAAGGGCTACGCTCGAAGGCTAACAGAGAAGGAGATAATTGAGAACAGGAGTAAGTCATGGTATCTGCCGATTTTCCCAGTGATTCCTGTGGGGCTGCAATGAGGAGGGAAACCCCGACACATATATAATGACGGTTATGACATTCGGGGCTACGTGTTCCCCGTGTACCGCTCAATTCGTCAAAAATATCAACGCTGAACACTTTGCCAACGACTTTCCCAGATCCGCCCGATCGATCAAAGAGAATCACTACGTGGACGACTTAATGGACAGCGTGGCTACAGAAGAAGAAGCGATTAAACTTGCGCAAGAGATTCGCTACGTACATAAACAGGGCGGATTTCACATCAGAAATTGGGTTTCCAATTCACCCACAGTTTAAAGAGCGCTTGAGACGGAGCCAACAGAGCAAATGAATTTTAATGCAAACGTCGAATTAGGGACCGAAAAGGTGCTTGGAATGTGGTGGTGCACGTCCTCGGACTGCCTTACGTTCAAACTCACCACAAATCCAAAGCAAATAGAAATAATTTCCGGACTACGGCGCCCTACTAAGCGCGAAGTCCTAAGGGTGTTGATGACAATATTTGATCCGTTAGGGCTGATAGCCTGCTTTCTCATGTACATTAAGATTCTCCTGCAAGAAATTTGGCGATCCGGAACCGAATGGGATCAAGAAATAAGAGATGAAGAACACAACAAATGGCTAAAATGGGCGAAACACCTACCTAATGAGGAGACAGTAAAAATTGCTAGGTGTTACGTGACTTCAGGCTGGGGATCCGAAATACAGCTGCACATATTTGTCGACGCCAGCGAAAATGGTTTCGCAGCGGTAGCGTACATACGAAACTCATACAATGAACTTGTGGACGTGAGTCTAATGGGAGCAAAAACCCGAGTGGCACCCCTCAAATCGCAGTCGATCCCACGCTTAGAGTTACAGGCTGCTCTCCTTGAAGCGCGATTTGCAAAGTGTCTCGTAGATTCGCACGGGATCGCGATAAGTCGACGATACTTCTGGTCAGATTCCAAAACTGTAATTAGCTGACTTAGATCTGACCACCGAAGGTATAGACAGTATGTGGCCTTTCGAGTCAGCGAAATTCTGGAGATCACCGACATCATTGACTGGCGATGGATACCCACTAAGATGAACGTTGCCGATGAGGCTACCAAATGGCAAAGGCTTCCAGAATTTAGGTCCACTAGCAGGTGGTTCAATGGACCAGCATTTCTAAGAGCCCCCCAGGAAGGCTGGCCACAGGAAATGGTTGTAGGCTCTACGCTTGAAGAGCTGAAGACACAATTCGTGGGTGTTCATGCTTCCGGCCAAGATAATATTTTTCGCTTCAATGAAATTAACAGCTTGACGAAGTTACTTCGGAGCACTGCTTACGTTCTTCGCTTCGTGCACAATACGAGCACTAAAAGAACCAAAGGACTTCGGTTGGTTGGCCCCTTGTCATGCGAAGAACTCCGGGCGGCTGAAATTGCCCTAGTAAAAAACGCTCAAGGCCACGTGTATGCAGAAGAAGTCGCAGACTTAAGAGCGGAACGGTACGTAGAGAAAGACAGCCACCTATTTAACTTATGCCCAGTTCTGGACGAAAATGGAATTATTCGAGCCCACGGGAGGATCCGATTTGCTAGTGAAGCGAGCACGGATTTGAAGTCGCCCATTATTCTTCCCCGATCTCACCCAATTACATCACACATAATCGACGACTTTCATCGCCGATACAAACATCAAAATGACGAAACGGTCGTGAACGTTATACGCTGTAAGTTCTACATCACACAACTGCGATCTGCCCTAAAGGCTGTCAAGAGAGCATGTCAAAGATGCAAGAACAACCGAGCACAACCACGACCACCAATCATGGCCCAGCTGCCTCCCGCGCGACTTGCGTCATTCTGTCGATCATTTTCCTACGTCGGGGTCGATTATTTTGGTCCAATGACAGTCAGCGTAGGCCGAAGAACGGAAAAGCGCTGGGGGGTCCTGCATACATGTCTTACTACGAGGGCCGTTCACATAGAGGTAGCTCATACTCTTAATGCAGACTCCTGTATTCTGTGTCTTCGAAACTTCATGGCCAGGCGAGGAACCCCTATCGAATTCCACAGCGACAATGGAACAAATTTTCACGGGCAGAACGGGAGCTGCGCGAAGCATCAAAAATGATTCACAAAGAAAAATTAATGGAAGCCTTGACGACAACGAACACTAAATGGAGGTTCATACCACCAAGCTCCCCACATATGGGCGGCAGCTGGGAGTGAATGGTGCGATCAATAAAGACCGTCCTGTATGCTACAACACCAACACGAAATCCGAGCGATGAACTACTGCAAAGTATGCTTATAGAAGTGGAAAATATTTTGAATTCGCGGCCTTTGACTTATATACCTATAGATGTGGACAACCCGGAAGCTCTCACACCAAACCATTTTTTGTTGGGCTCGGCTGATGGATTGAAGCCGTCGGTGGAGTTCGACGATGATTTCAAAGTACACCGAAAAAATTGGCTTATCTCACAGCAGTTTGCGGACCGTTTCTGGAAGCGTTGGGTGGCAGAATATCTGCCTACGCTTACTCGACGCGCAAAATGGTTTACACCCGTGAAACCAGTGGAAGTTGGCGACATCGTCCTGGTTGTGGACCCAAATAGTCCCAGAAACTACTGGCCCAAAGGGCGAGTAGTTCAAGTGAAGCTATCGAAGGACGGTCAAGTGCGAAGTGCCTTCATACAAACACAGAACGGGGTCTATGAAAGACCTGTAGTCAAACTGGCAGTCCTTGATGTTGCAGCTCCAAAAGACAGTAGTCCACAGGAGGAACTACCGGGGGGAAGTATTGAAACATGTGCAGATGCACCCTAAGAACTAGTTTCTCCTATTGCCTCAAAGATATCGCCCTGAGCGATAAGGCTATCTTAAACGTCATTTGTAACTTTCACTTCTTTGGTTCTTTTTTCCACGAGGCGCTGATTGAGCGCGCTTTAACCTCGATAATAGGAAGTATTTAATTAAGTAAGTAAGTAAATGATAAATGAATATTGTTAGTTTTAATACATTTAATGAATTTATCCTGTAATAAAGGTTTTGTAACTTGGCTTAAAGAAACCGCTCTATCGTTTCACTCTGCCAGTTGACGGAATAGTTTCTGTTGCAGCCGACTTGTTGCAACAATAATTTATAAATTGATTAACTGTGGCTTAATGTTTAGTAGTTCGCTCCCTCAATATCCAGGAAAGCAACCAATGTGAATTCTTTGCAATCGAGAGATTTTTCGATGGTAGATACAAGTGAGTGAAGGGCCGTTTCAACCAGTTTCCCTTTACTATACGCGTGTTGAGACGTTGACAAAAGATTTGAATTGACACTGCAACGTATGTGGATGTGTATCAGTTTCTCTAAGGTTTTTAGCAGAAATGATGACAAAGTAATTGGTCTGAGATCTTTGGGGTTAACGTGTGAGCTTTTACCAGCCTTAGGTATAAACACAACGTTATCTTCTGTCCACAACTTGGGAATATCAAAATCCAGGCAACTTTTTAATATAACAGTTACCCAAGGGAGGATTAGGTCAGCGTTCCTCTGAAGTTCGGCCGGTATTATACCATCCGGTCCAGGAGATTTAAATGGCTTAAATCCTTTAATGGCCCAAAGAATTTTGGTCTTGGTAATAAGACTTGAAGAGCTGCTTTCTATTGGTCTTTCAGAGGACATAGCTGGTATCGAAGCAACATTACAGCTATTACGGAAGTGAAAATCCAGTAGTAGATCCAGAGATTCTGCACTTGAGGTGGTCCACGATCCATCAGCTCTCTTAAGGTAGCTCGCTACTTTAGGAGTGGATGCGAGAATCTTTCTGAGCCTGGATGCCTCAGAGATTTCTTCTATCTTTTCACAGAAGAGTCTCCAGGAATTCCGTTGGGCTTTCCTAACTACGGTTTTATAGGATTTGAGGGCTTTTTTATATAAGACCCAGTCAGCGGCTTCGCGGGATCTCGATGAGAAGCTGTTATTTTAAGTGCCTGTAAAATCTCGAAAGACCGAAAATTTATTTGATGTGAAAAAATGCTTATTGATTTTTTGTAATATGAAGAGTATTAAACTTTTTAGTCTGGCAACGTGGCTGTGTGGCATGGTTATCGTTTACAGGCACACCAAAATTCAAGAATGAAACAAAAAACGCCAAACAGCGCTGCGGGCAATAATAGAATTAATTTTCAGATCATGGTTCATGATCTCCATTAGAAGCAGGATCATATGCTGTTGTTGTAAGTGCATGTATATCGATGATCTATATAGTTCATGGTTGATAATAAAAAAGAACTAATAAAAAAGAGCTAACGTAACAATGTATTTTTTATTTCCCCGATGGTAATGGCCAGGTAGTTAAAATAAAGTAAAACATGAAGTTCATGTAAAACTTATATATTTGGTAGTATGATATAGAAATATAAGTTATAAGATCTGCAAGGAAATGGTAAATGGGCCAACTCGTAAGTGGTGTTGAGAAGTTGTAAACCTCTATCGTGGAATACGCCGAGGGGGACGTTTCACTCAAATTCAATACTTGGCATCGAAGAATACATTCGAAGTGAAAGAATCACCAGTCAGATATTGTAGTGTCTGGAACTACTGTACCTATAAAATATTAGAATGTGTTTCTTAGCAACACTATAATTAAATGTAAAGAAATGCATTTGAAATTAAAAATATAAAAGAACACTTTATACGTGACTACGACACAGAGCAGTTGTCTTACTTGTACGGATACTACATTTGGCGACGAGGAGCAGACGAATCTACAAAATAAAAATAAAAAGGAATACCTAGGTATGTAAATGGAATAAATATGTAGCTCAAAAGATGGAGCATTATTTTAATTTTGATTATTATTATGATTTAAAAAAAAAAACTGCTCGCTGTTTCAATAAATTTGGAACAGGAAAAAGATGTTGTAAAAAGATGTTGTAAGCTCAAAGGATGGAGCATCGAAATACTTGCTGTTTCAATCAACTTGAAACAGGAGACAGATGTTGTTGTTGTTGACTCAAAAGATGGAGCATTAAAAAAATATTCAATAATTGAATATTGGATTTTGTTACGGTTTACCAAGAGAGGATGTTTATTAACAAAAAAAAAAAAGAAAAAGATTTCAGAATTGTTGGTGATGGTTTTATGCTATATTTCAGAAATACGGAAAGGATTGACTGATGGACCACCACCGTTTGATTTCAAGGCTGATGGAAATTGTGGTGGTGAATGGAGGAAATGGTTACGTGGGTTTGAAATGTTTGCTCAAGCAAATTACATGGAAAGCAACACAGAGAAGTTGAATTGGATGTTACATTATGGTACGAAAGAGTTAAAACTATATACTACTCACTACCAGAAGAAGAACTCACAGACGATGTGCGTAGAGGCCCATTAACTTCTGGTTATGTCCTTCGACAAGACAGTACATTTTTCGAGCCAAAACAAAATTTGTCCTATGAAATTCATATTTTTCGCCAGATGAAGCAAACAAAGAGTGAGAGAAAGTCAGACGAACAAAAAGAAGAAAGTGTTTGCAAAATCGAACCTAAACAAAAGTTTACAGGCTCTCAAAAACTAAACTCAAACAAAAGCTGGAATTATTCAATTATTTGTGGGCGGTGTGTGGGTCGAAAGGCCATAAAGCATCAGATGAAAGTTGCCCAGCTAAAGGAAAAACGTGTCACGCTTGTGGTCTGAAAGATCATTTCTCTCGATGCTGTTTTCGTCGTGAATCTGCAAACCAGAATAGATTTATTGCTAAACGAAAGAACGATAAACCAAATACTGAACAAGCAAGCAACAGATTCAAGCGAGAAAATGTACAAATGGTTGATACAGGAGTAAAATCTAATCATATGAATGTGATGATATTTTCTCTATTGACACTAACAAAAAGAAAAATTAAGATATTTTCTGCATTGACTCAGATGGTGACGGTAACAAGATTTGGTGTACTGTCATGTCGGCGGCATTGAAATTGAATTAATAGTGGACTCTGGTGCCCGACATAATGTTATGGATTGATCTGAACGCTAAGAACATTATGATTACGCACAAGCAGAAGGAGGTTGATATCGATTTTCGTGCATATGGTGGATACCCACTTAAGTTTATTGGAATGTTTACAGCTGTCATCAAAGTAGGAAAAAGAGAAAAATTGGCAAATTTTTATGTGGCCAATGAAATAGGAAAAGTTTTGTGTGGATATGAAACAGGATATGCTCTCGGGGTTCTAAAAATTGGAATCGATCTCAAGTCACAAATAATTAGCGTCAATGTCAATAATATCAATTTAAAAGAAGTCGATTATAAATCGCTTGGTAAGATCAAAAGCGTGGTGATTGATATTCCGATCAAATCTGATGTGAAACCAGTAGCAAAGCCATACCAACGAGTACCGGTTGCGTTGGAAAAAGTGGTCGGCGACAGAATTGATTAAATGTTGCACGAAAGAATTATCGAGCAGGTGAATGGTGTTGCCAGGTGGGTGTCACCACTAGCGGTTGCACCGAAAGAAAAGATGATGTGCGCATTTGTATTATTAACAATAATAATTTAAACAAAATATGTATATATCTACCTCTGTCTATTTTATGGGTTGGAGATGATTCATTACATATTTTTTTTAGGTTGAAATTTCGCCAGAATCAAGGGAAATTACCACTTTTATGACGCGAAGGGGGCTATTCCGATACACTCGCCTGGTGTTTGGAATAACGAGTGCACCCGAGATCTTCCAAAAACTTATGGAGCAACCAGCAAATACATATTGGGTGCGAAGGCGCAATCAATTATACTGATGACATAATATGTTTATATATATTATAATATACAATATAACATTAAATAAGGAAAAATGCAAATTTGGTGTCGAGGAAATCGAATTTTATGGGCATATTTTATCGGCATCTGGTATAAAACCGAAGCATGACAAAGTTAAAGCTGTGAAAGACTTTCGTACGCCTGCCAACGCCGAGGAAGTCCGTAGTTTTTTGGGATTGGTGAACTATGTGGGTACATTTATCTAAAACCTGGCAACCGTCAGTGAACCACTCACAAAAAAAGAAGTAGGTTTTGAATGGGGCACAGAAAAACATTTGGCATTTGAAACGTTAAAAAAATCCGACCAAAAATTTACTACTTGGATACTTTAATGTAAAGTATCGAACACGAGTCATAGCCGATGCTAGTCCAGTAGGTGTGGGAGCAGTACTAACTCAATTTATAAATGGAGATGCAAGTATAATTGCGTATGCCAGTCGGAGTTTGACGGCGTCAGAACTGAACTACGCACAGACGGAAAAAGAAGCACTTGCTTTGGGATGGGCTGTTGAACGGTTCCATTATTATTTATTTGGATGGAATTTCGAATTGGTGACGGATCATAAGGCACTTGAAACTCTTTTTGGGCTAAAATCAAAGCCATGTGCTCGAATAGAACGTTGGGTGATTAGACTTATGTCTTACAAATTGACGGTAATATACAAGCCCGGAAAAACTAACATTGCTGATTGCCTTTCCCGTTTGCTGACGAATACTAATGAAATATCCGATACGAGCAATAAAACAGAGGAATATATCAGATCGATTATGTCGTATGCTGAACCGAAAGTCATAACACTACGTGAAATTGAAGAATTTTCATTAGCTGATGAGGAAATACTAGCGGTAAAGAAAGCACTCAACGAAAATATCTGGACTGGCAATGCATCAATATTCAAAACATTCCAAATTGAACTTTTTTTCACCGGCAATATTTTGCTTCGTGGTACACCAATCGTTATTCCGCAAACACTGCAGGAAGCACATTACAGTTGGGTCATAAAGGTCATCCGGGGATGACTGTGATGAAGCGAGCAAAAGTGTGGTGGCCAAAGATAGATACACTACACATGTTGAAGATTTTGTAAAAAAAAGTGTCGAGGTTGTATTTTAGTAAGCGCGCCATCTGCACCAGAACCTTTAAAAAGAACTGAGTTACCGTCGGCTCCGTGGGAGCACTTAGCAGTAGAATTTCGGGGCCCTTTGCCATCGGGCCACAATTTGCTGGTGGCGATTAATTATTATAGCCGGTACTGCGAGGTAGATGTAATGAAAAACAATAATGCGATGGAGACGATTAAGCGACTGGAATGCATTTTCGATAGGTTTGGATTACCAATTTTCGTAAAAGCCGATAATGGAAAATCACCTACAGCCAATAATCGGTCGACAAAACCACGCCACTGCTTGGTAATTTTCCACGCAGAAGGAATTTTTGTTTGGGCAGCGGTACTTTAGCGGTATTTTTTTCTTACAGCAGGCGTACTTGCTGGTGGTGGGTTTTATTTGTTGTGACTTGTGAGAGGTCGACATAGAATTGGTGGTGGGATGGTTGTTGGCGGTTGAACGAGGTGGAGGAGAAGTTTTCGGTGGTGGTAAGAGCCACTCTAGTTGGGGATCATGTCAACTGCGGACGTGTTGTTTTGGTGTCTGTCGAATTAAATATTCACCGAAGTAGTGTCGCGGGGAATATAGTTTTTTTCTTTTGTGTTGCCTTCGGACAAAAATGCCGGAGATTTAAATTTTATCCAAAAAGTGATTTTTTTTTCTATGAATCCCTCCAAGGACGTAAAAGACCCCATTGCTAATTTAAAGTTATTTTTTTTTTTATAAAACCGTCCAAGGACGTAAAAAACTTATATATTAAGTGATTTTTTTCTATGAATCCGTCCAAGGACGTAAAAGACCCCATCGCTAATTTAAAGTGATTTTTTTTTATAAATCCGTCCAAGGTGTTAGGAGTCCAGGCTGGCCACAGGGGCATCTTCGGAGAAGTGGAGGAGGACGGTGGCACGCTCGCGGTTGCACGGCTATCGCTCGTCGGACGGGGTAGTTCTTGTCACCCCTCACACTAAACCACCTGCTCAACAACAAAAAAAAATCGTGCCAAAAGCAAAAGAAGGATAAAGAAGGAGAACTAAAATCACTAGACCTCGGACGGACAATTCAAAGATAGGATAGAGAAGAAAAGAGATTGAGAGGAAAGATGAAAATGAAAAACTCGATAACCTCTGCCTCACCAAGGAAAGAGTCCGGAAAGTCAGATGCAATTGCCATCACTTAACCTAAACGACCTAACCTACGACTATGCTAATCTAACCATAAGTAAGCTAAACCCTATCAGCTAATCCTATTCTAACTTATATCTATCCTACTCTAACCCTTTGCATCCACTGCTACCCGAGGTCGCTCCAAGGTGGGGTTCGTCCAGTTCCAGCGACGGTGCCAGATGTTATGGGCACTGATTCGGCCTAGCCAACCCTAAGTCTCCATGGACATGTCCGATGCTGTATCTCCTTGGCCAATGCGAATGAGAAACAGCCCCTAAATAAGACCCCAGTCATTCGTCTGTCTTTTGTCTAGGTATGGAAGAGTTCGTATGTCGTCTCGTCCATGTGCAGTGTCCGTCTGTCGTCTAAGTCGTTTTTATGTCATAGCACCAGCGGAGTGACGGCCTTCCTATTTCACCACACATCGTCTCACTAGTTCGCTCTACTCCATGGCAAAAACACTTACTTTGTTCTTTGTTCTTACTTCTATCGTCTCGAATTCTCGGAAGCCACGTGATATCGGGGAGGAAATCGCAAGGCGGATGGACCTCCTGTCATTCACATGTTGTGGGTGACATTTCTGTGACAAGTGAATTACACAGGGTGTATCCGTTTACTTCACAACATCCCCCCTAATTCACTTACAAGCCTCATTCTTACATACTATTTTTACATTTTACTTTTGATCGAGTATTATACTTGTGACCGTGTATGTTTCTGTTTTCAATTTTTTCATTTGGTGTTCTAATTTCCTCTTGGGTTTGGTTTACGTTAACAAGATCGGATAATACTTGAGGCTCATTTTCGCTTAATTTTGGTGTCAAATCGGACAATGTTTGAGGTACATAATCGCTTACATCTGCCTCAGACTTAAAAATACTAGTTTTACATAATTTCATTTGATTTACGTGACGTTTCCATATAACATTTTTTTCAAAAATTTCAATATTGTAATTTCTCTTTCCTAATTTATTTATAACTTTACCTTTTATCCACGAAACCTTCCCCGGAACACAATAATTCTTAGTTAGTACCATATCTCCAATTTTAAACGTTCTATTACTAGTGCCTTTATAATATTTTTTTTGTTTTTCTTGCATTTCTTTAACTTTAATTTTGATTGGTTTATTGTTGCATGGATTTATTTCTAGAAAAGGATTCATTAAATCAAACCTATTTCTTAATTTACGTTTAAACATCAGATATGCTGGAGATACCCCGGTGGTACTGTGGATAGCGTTTCGATAATCCAGCAGATATGCTTCTAAAATTTGGTTTACATCTTTATTCGAACCGGTTGAATATAACGCCCGTTGTCCTTCGACAAGACAGTACATTTTTCGAGCCAAAACAAAATTTGTCCTATGAAATTCATATTTTTCGCCAGATGAAGCAAACAAAGAGTGAGAGAAAGTCAGACGAACAAAAAGAAGAAAGTGTTTGCAAAATCGAACCTAAACAAAAGTTTACAGGCTCTCAAAAACTAAACTTAAACAAAAGCTGGAATTATTCAATTATTTGTGGGCGGTGTGTGGGTCGAAAGGCCATAAAGCATCAGATGAAAGTTGCCCAGCTAAAGGAAAAACGTGTCACGCTTGTGGTCTGAAAGATCATTTCTCTCGATGCTGTTTTCGTCGTGAATCTGCTAACCAGAATAGATTTATTGCTAAACGAAAGAACGATAAACCAAATACTGAACAAGCAAGCAACAGATTCAAGCGAGAAAATGTACAAATGGTTGATACAGGAGTAAAATCTAATTGTACTAATATCGAATATGAATGTGATGATATTTTCTCTATTGACACTAACAAAAAGAAAAATTAAGATATTTTCTGCATTGACTCAGATGGTGACGGTAACAAGATTTGGTGTACTGTCATGTCGGCGGCATTGAAATTGAATTAATAGTGGACTCTGGTGCCCGACATAATGTTATGGATTGATCTGAACGCTAAGAACATTATGATTACGCACAAGCAGAAGGAGGTTGATATCGATTTTCGTGCATATGGTGGATACCCACTTAAGTTTATTGGAATGTTTACAGCTGTCATCAAAGTAGGAAAAAGAGAAAAATTGGCAAATTTTTATGTGGCCAATGAAATAGGAAAAGTTTTGTGTGGATATGAAACAGGATATGCTCTCGGGGTTCTAAAAATTGGAATCGATCTCAAGTCACAAATAATTAGCGTCAATGTCAATAATATCAATTTAAAAGAAGTCGATTATAAATCGCTTGGTAAGATCAAAAGCGTGGTGATTGATATTCCGATCAAATCTGATGTGAAACCAGTAGCAAAGCCATACCAACGAGTACCGGTTGCGTTGGAAAAAGTGGTCGGCGACAGAATTGATTAAATGTTGCACGAAAGAATTATCGAGCAGGTGAATGGTGTTGCCAGGTGGGTGTCACCACTAGCGGTTGCACCGAAAGAAAAGATGATGTGCGCATTTGTATTATTAACAATAATAATTTAAACAAATTATGTATATATCTACCTCTGTCTATTTTATGGGTTGGAGATGATTCATTACATATTTTTTTTAGGTTGAAATTTCGCCAGAATCAAGGGAAATTACCACTTTTATGACGCGAAGGGGGCTATTCCGATACACTCGCCTGGTGTTTGGAATAACGAGTGCACCCGAGATCTTCCAAAAACTTATGGAGCAACCAGCAAATACATATTGGGTGCGAAGGCGCAATCAATTATACTGATGACATAATATGTTTATATATATTATAATATACAATATAACATTAAATAAGGAAAAATGCAAATTTGGTGTCGAGGAAATCGAATTTTATGGGCATATTTTATCGGCATCTGGTATAAAACCGAAGCATGACAAAGGTAAAGCTGTGAAAGACTTTCGTACGCCTGCCAACGCCGAGGAAGTCCGTAGTTTTTTGGGATTGGTGAACTATGTGGGTACATTTATCTAAAACCTGGCAACCGTCAGTGAACCACTCACAAAAAAAGAAGTAGGTTTTGAATGGGGCACAGAAAAACATTTGGCATTTGAAACGTTAAAAAAATCCGACCAAAAATTTACTACTTGGATACTTTAATGTAAAGTATCGAACACGAGTCATAGCCGATGCTAGTCCAGTAGGTGTGGGAGCAGTACTAACTCAATTTATAAATGGAGATGCAAGTATAATTGCGTATGCCAGTCGGAGTTTGACGGCGTCAGAACTGAACTACGCACAGACGGAAAAAGAAGCACTTGCTTTGGGATGGGCTGTTGAACGGTTCCATTATTATTTATTTGGATGGAATTTCGAATTGGTGACGGATCATAAGGCACTTGAAACTCTTTTTGGGCTAAAATCAAAGCCATGTGCTCGAATAGAACGTTGGGTGATTAGACTTATGTCTTACAAATTGACGGTAATATACAAGCCCGGAAAAACTAACATTGCTGATTGCCTTTCCCGTTTGCTGACGAATACTAATGAAATATCCGATACGAGCAATAAAACAGAGGAATATATCAGATGGATTATGTCGTATGCTGAACCGAAAGTCATAACACTACGTGAAATTGAAGAATTTTCATTAGCTGATGAGGAAATACTAGCGGTAAAGAAAGCACTCAACGAAAATATCTGGACTGGCAATGCATCAATATTCAAAACATTTCAAATTGAACTTTTTTTCACCGGCAATATTTTGCTTCGTGGTACACCAATCGTTATTCCGCAAACACTGCAGGAAGCACATTACAGTTGGGTCATAAAGGTCATCCGGGGATGACTGTGATGAAGCGAGCAAAAGTGTGGTGGCCAAAGATAGATACACTACACATGTTGAAGATTTTGTAAAAAAAAAGTGTCGAGGTTGTATTTTAGTAAGCGCGCCATCTGCACCAGAACCTTTAAAAAGAACTGAGTTACCGTCGGCTCCGTGGGAGCACTTAGCAGTAGAATTTCGGGGCCCTTTGCCATCGGGCCACAATTTGCTGGTGGCGATTAATTATTATAGCCGGTACTGCGAGGTAGATGTAATGAAAAACAATAATGCGATGGAGACGATTAAGCGACTGGAATGCATTTTCGATAGGTTTGGATTACCAATTTTCGTAAAAGCCGATAATGGAAAATCACCTACAGCCAATAATCGGTCGACAAAACCACGCCACTGCTTGGTAATTTTCCACGCAGAAGGAATTTTTGTTTGGGCAGCGGTACTTTAGCGGTATTTTTTTCTTACAGCAGGCGTACTTGCTGGTGGTGGGTTTTATTTGTTGTGACTTGTGAGAGGTCGACATAGAATTGGTGGTGGGATGGTTGTTGGCGGTTGAACGAGGTGGAGGAGAAGTTTTCGGTGGTGGTAAGAGCCACTCTAGTTGGGGATCATGTCAACTGCGGACGTGTTGTTTTGGTGTCTGTCGAATTAAATATTCACCGAAGTAGTGTCGCGGGGAATATAGTTTTTTTCTTTTGTGTTGCCTTCGGACAAAAATGCCGGAGATTTAAATTTTATCCAAAAAGTGATTTTTTTTTCTATGAATCCCTCCAAGGACGTAAAAGACCCCATTGCTAATTTAAAGTTATTTTTTTTTTATAAAACCGTCCAAGGACGTAAAAAACTTATATATTAAGTGATTTTTTTCTATGAATCCGTCCAAGGACGTAAAAGACCCCATCGCTAATTTAAAGTGATTTTTTTTTATAAATCCGTCCAAGGTGTTAGGAGTCCAGGCTGGCCACAGGGGCATCTTCGGAGAAGTGGAGGAGGACGGTGGCACGCTCGCGGTTGCACGGCTATCGCTCGTCGGACGGGGTAGTTCTTGTCACCCCTCACACTAAACCACCTGCTCAACAACAAAAAAAAAATCGTGCCAAAAGCAAAAGAAGGATAAAGAAGGAGAACTAAAATCACTAGACCTCGGACGGACAATTCAAAGATAGGATAGAGAAGAAAAGAGATTGAGAGGAAAGATGAAAATGAAAAACTCGATAACCTCTGCCTCACCAAGGAAAGAGTCCGGAAAGTCAGATGCAATTGCCATCACTTAACCTAAACGACCTAACCTACGACTATGCTAATCTAACCATAAGTAAGCTAAACCCTATCAGCTAATCCTATTCTAACTTATATCTATCCTACTCTAACCCTTTGCATCCACTGCTACCCGAGGTCGCTCCAAGGTGGGGTTCGTCCAGTTCCAGCGACGGTGCCAGATGTTATGGGCACTGATTCGGCCTAGCCAACCCTAAGTCTCCATGGACATGTCCGATGCTGTATCTCCTTGGCCAATGCGAATGAGAAACAGCCCCTAAATAAGACCCCAGTCATTCGTCTGTCTTTTGTCTAGGTATGGAAGAGTTCGTATGTCGTCTCGTCCATGTGCAGTGTCCGTCTGTCGTCTAAGTCGTTTTTATGTCATAGCACCAGCGGAGTGACGGCCTTCCTATTTCACCACACATCGTCTCACTAGTTCGCTCTACTCCATGGCAAAAACACTTACTTTGTTCTTTGTTCTTACTTCTATCGTCTCGAATTCTCGGAAGCCACGTGATATCGGGGAGGAAATCGCAAGGCGGATGGACCTCCTGTCATTCACATGTTGTGGGTGACATTTCTGTGACAAGTGAATTACACAGGGTGTATCCGTTTACTTCACAACATCCCCCCTAATTCACTTACAAGCCTCATTCTTACATACTATTTTTACATTTTACTTTTGATCGAGTATTATACTTGTGACCGTGTATGTTTCTGTTTTCAATTTTTTCATTTGGTGTTCTAATTTCCTCTTGGGTTTGGTTTACGTTAACAAGATCGGATAATACTTGAGGCTCATTTTCGCTTAATTTTGGTGTCAAATCGGACAATGTTTGAGGTACATAATCGCTTACATCTGCCTCAGACTTAAAAATACTAGTTTTACGTAATTTCATTTGATTTACGTGACGTTTCCATATAACATTTTTTTCAAAAATTTCAATATTGTAATTTCTCTTTCCTAATTTATTTATAACTTTACCTTTTATCCACGAAACCTTCCCCGGAACACAATAATTCTTAGTTAGTACCATATCTCCAATTTTAAACGTTCTATTACTAGTGCCTTTATAATATTTTTTTTGTTTTTCTTGCATTTCTTTAACTTTAATTTTGATTGGTTTATTGTTGCATGGATTTATTTCTAGAAAAGGATTCATTAAATCAAACCTATTTCTTAATTTACGTTTAAACATCAGATATGCTGGAGATACCCCGGTGGTACTGTGGATAGCGTTTCGATAATCCAGCAGATATGCTTCTAAAATTTGGTTTACATCTTTATTCGAACCGGTTGAATATAACGCCCGTTTTAACGCTGATTTAACCGACTTTACCCCGTTTTCGGCTTGGCCATTTGTGGCGGGATGTCCCACAGGAATTGTGATATGTCGAATTCCATTTTGCTTTAAAAATTCTTTGAACTCGACAGACACAAATGATCTGCCATTATCACTGACGAGCGTTTTCGGTAGCCCGAATCGTGCAAACATTGATCGTAGCTTCTCGATTGTATGTACACTTGTTATATTTTTGCCCATGTCAACACACTCCAACCACTTTGTATGAGCATCCACTCATATTAAAAACATTTTTGTACATATTGGGCCGAAAAAATCCACATGAATCCGTTCCCACGGATGTTCAGGCCACTGCCAGTTAATCAGTGTGGATTTATTTGGACTACTTTGGTTTGCCTTGCAGCTTTCACAAGATCCTGCTATTTCTTCTACGTCATTATTTAATGATGGCCACCAGCAATAACTACGTATTAAACTTTTCATTTTTACTATTCCCACATGCGTTTTATGTACTTGACTCAGAATTTAATTCTTTAATGACTCTGGCACTACTATCTTATATCCCCAAAATAAGCAATCAGATTCAATAGATAATTCGAATCGTCGGTTGTAATATGGTCTCAACTTATGGTTTTTTACCTTCCCAGGCCAACCTACTTTTACAAATTTCATGACAGTTCTTAGCAGCTTATCCGTTTGTAACTCGCATTTGATTTGGTCGAATGTCACTGGCCAATTTCCTAACTCAACATGGTTTATACATACATCTCCTACTTCTTCCTTAATATGTACTGTATCGGCATCATCTATTGGCGTACGTGAGAAATAGTCTGCGATATTACTTTTTGTGTTAACGTATTGGATTTCAAATTGATACCCTGATAAAAACAAAGCATATCTTTGCAATCTATTTGCTGACATTGGCGGTATTCCTTTCTTAGACCCAAAAATGGATACTAAGGGTTTATTGTCCGAACACAAAATAAACTTGTTGCCAAAAAGGTACTGATGATACTTTTTAACCCCGAACATAATAGCCAGCGCTTCTTTCTCGATTTGAGAATAATTCATTTCACTCTTAGACAATCTTTGGGAAGCAAAAGATATTGGCTTTTCAACACCGTTTTCGAACACATGAAGTAAGGCCGCGCCTACCCCACATGGACTGGCATCTACTATTAATTTCAGAGGTCGATCTGGGTCAAAATGAGCTAAAACTCTATGAGAAGCTAATTCTTCTTTTATTTCTGCAAAAGCTGCCTCCTGTTCTTGGCCCCATGCGGTCCACTTATGTTCACTCGATAGCATTTTATACAATGGAGCCGCCATGGTAGCTAGTTTCGGCACGAAATCACGGTAGAAATTAACAACACCAAGGAATGATTGAAGCTCTACTAACGAACGCGGTCTAGGCAATTTCAAAATTGCTTCAATTTTATTTGGATCCGTTCTTAATCCATGTTTATCTATAATATGACCTAGAAAACAAATTGAGTTTGCAAAAAACTCGCATTTATCTTTTGCTACTCTTAACCCAGCTGTTTGTAATCTATTTAAGCCTAATTTCAGCCTTTTTATGTGTTCTTTTTTTGTTTCTGCCGTTATTAAAATGTCATCCAAGAACAAGACGGTGTGACCGTCGATACCTTAAAACATACATCTTTGAAATATTGCTGGTGCCGAGGCTATTCCATACACCATCCTTGTATATCGGTATAACCCTTTAGTGGTCGAAATAGTTGTTAGATTCCGAGATGACTCGTCTAACAACAACTGTTGATAGGCTGTTGACAAGTCAATTTTGGAAAATTGCAGGCCACCGTGAAGCCTTGCAAACAAGTCTTTTATCTTCGTCAAGCAGTACTTGTCTACCAAAAGCTGCGGATTTAGGGTGACCTTATAGTCTCCACAGATACGTACGGTGCCATTTTTCTTTAATATTGGAACGATGGGGGTACCCCATTCACTATACTTGACCGGTTCTAATACTCCTAATTTGACTAAATGCTCGATTTCTTTTTCTACTTTATCTTTTATGGCAAAAGGTAAACTACGCGGCCTGAAGTATTTCGGAATTGCGTTCTCTTTTAACGTAAGAGTTACCGTACCTTCCTTAAAAGTTCCCAATTTGCCATCAAACACAGCAGTGCACATACGGGCGTCAGTCTCTTTTATTATGTAGCTGTACCCACCCGGCTTTTACCGTACATTTCGTTTTAAGTCTTGTTCAGATTTCTTAAAGTGTTTTATTTCGACAATTATGATTTATGATTTTAATTATACAACTTTAGAAATAGAGTTTGATTCGATTTTTGAATGAAAGGTGCCACAACCCGTTTTCGGCTTATGTTTTGCAAAGTATCATCTTTAGGATGGTATCCTATCCTAATAACCTAAGCACAAAACGATCGAACGACATCGTCTCGACGATACTTCTACGAGTACCTACATCGTGTAACAACCAAGAAACGATAATCGTCGAAACGATTGGACGATCATCGTTTTTTGTTGCTTCACATTAGTAGGTAACTCAAAAGATTCGATTGAACGATAGCTATTTTGCCATCGTTTTATCGTTTTTGGTCCATTTGTTCAGTTTAAATTAAGTCGGAGACAAGTATAAAACATATTTTAAGGAAGACACGCACTCATGTTCTCTTTGGAAGCGACTCGATCTAATTCGAGTTGTAAAAGAATGCATTCCTTGCAAAAAATAAATGGTTGAGTTTCATTTACGTTCTTTTTAAGGTTTCGTACCCAAAGGGAAAAAACGTAACCTTATTAGTTTCGCTCGGATGTCTCTCCGTCTGTCTGTCTTTTTTTTTTTTTTTTTTTTTTATAATAAACACGCGCTAAAGAGGTTATGACTACTCTTATGGTGTAGTTTGAAGTACACAGCGCGGGCGTTAAGGAAATTGGGATAGAGAAGATAGGAGATTCCGATGCACATTGGTTTTAAATGTCTGCAAATTGCACCGAGGGGGAAAGACCGAGCTGGGCAAGGCATTCCACATTCGTGTTGTACGGCTTATGAAAGAATCTCTATATTTCATAGTACGACCGAAAGTAGGCTGGAGGGTAAACTGATGGGCATTCCTGGCTTGTCGAGTATTGCGGTTGAATTGTTGAAGGGGTGGAATGCAGTTGGCGATTTCGCTTGAGCACTGTTTATAGAAATAGCGATAAAACAATGAGAGACATGTTACATTTCTGCGATGTTCGAGCGAATTTAAAGAATTCGCTATATTTGTGTCTCCAATAAGTTTTAAAGCACGATTCTGTATCCTATCCAGTAGGTGCAATGAGGTTTTGGGCGCACCAGACCAGATATGAGAGTTATACTCAAGTTTGGGGCGAATGAACGCCTTGTATATGGCAGCCAGATCAGAAGGGGTAAAATATTTCTTGCACCGTTTGAGGAAACCTAGACATTTCGCAGCGTTCTCGGCGACTTCGTGTATGTGGTCATTCCAACGGAGTTTGTCATGGACACACATACCGAGAATGGAAAGTCTTTCGGTTTCGGCGATGCAAGTGCCATTCATGGATAATGGCTGAGGATTCTGGTTTCGCTTTAATGACAGCAGACAGCATTGTGTTTTGGAAGCATTAAATTCCACTCTATTGGCTAAACCCCATTTTATAATGCTGTCGAGATCGGAATTTAATGAGCTTAACATAAGTTGCCGTTCCAGTTCTACGGCCGAAGAGCAGGGACGTGAGTCTTGGAATGAATATGAGAAGCTGAGGGTGCTGTCATCGGCGAAGGAGTGGATTGGATTAGAAGTTACATACAGGAGATCATTTATGAAAATGAGAAAGAGAGTCGGAGACAAAACGGAGCCTTGGGGAACACCAGCATTTATATGGTGAATTTCAGACTTGAAGCCATCCAATACAACTTGAATTGAACGGCCAGAGAGGTAGTTTCTAATCCATTGAAGAAGAGACACATCGATCCCATATGCACGCATTTTCGACAAAAGAGCTTGGTGCCAAACTCTGTCAAATGCCTTTGAAATATCAAGCGCAACAATCTTCGTTTCACCAGAGTGATGTAGAGATTGGTTCCACTTTTCGGTGAGATAAGCCATCAAATCACCAGTGGATCTGTTGCCGCGAAAACCGTACTGCCGGTCATTAATGAGTTTTCGTGATTCAAGATATTTCATGAGCTGACGATTTATCAGCGTTTCCATGACCTTAGAAAGAATGGATGTAAGTGCTATGGGTCGGTAGTTGGTGGGAGAAGAAGATTCGCCTTTTTTGGGGACGGGCTGGACAAATGCTGTTTTCCACCTTCTCGGGAAGAGTCCAGAAGAATAGGACAGATGGAAAAGCTTACGCAGTGGTTTTGCCAGCGTGGAAGAACACCTCTCCAGAACAATTGGGGAAATACAATCTGGACCAGCGGATTTATTTATGTTGAGATCATTAAGTACTCATGCCACTGTACGAGTGCGAAAATGGATTTGTCCCATGGTGTATTCGACGCTCTCAAGTACAGGTAGAGGCAAAGTGCAATCTGGGAGCATTGAGCTGGCTGCAAAATGTGCAGCGAGCAGATTCGCTTTGTCTAAAGAGTTGACAGCTGGAATGTCATTGTAAATGAGCGTTGGGATCGAAGATGAGACAGAATTCTTTATATTTTTGTCTGTCTGTCTGTCTGTCCGAACCCACAATTTTGTTACCAGGTCTATCTCAAGAACCGATTGACATAGGAGGCTAAAATTTACACACAACATCCGGTATAACCTCTAGTTAAACGACAAATATCAATGGAAGCAATACATTGATTGGTTTTCGAGTAATTAGTAATCTGGTGAAAAATATATTTTCATTCGCCCATCCATCCGAACTGCAACCGTCGCGAACACACGTGTGTGCAGCCGTAGCCCTCTCCCCCTTTGTCGCGCAATCAACACGCAAATAGCGAAGAGCTTAAATTATTTAATTTTAAATTAAAATATAATAATAATCTTCTGCCGCGCAAACAAACTAATACTGAGTGCAGTGCCAGTGAAGTTTTGTGAAAAACAAGAAAGAGGAAAAAGAAAAAAAAAAGAGGAAAAAAAAAACCACTAGCGTGGGCGATTCCCTCCTCCCCCATTCCAACTCGTTTGCTGTTGCACTTTCTTGGTCTTTGCAATCGCCGGCCGCCAACGTACAAGCGATTGTGCTTGTACTGTTGTACATAAGGCAATTGCAATGAGTGGGTGAGAGCAACATCTGGCGGATAGCGGGTTGTGTGTGAAAGTTTTTGTTGGTGAACCAAAGCAAATTGTCATACGGGCATAACACCTATGACAGTTTGATTTGAGAATCTAACATTGAATTTTCACTTCACAGCCTTGCTTAGAAGCGTCGGAGTTGTGTTTTTTGGTGTCTGCTTTGTGTATTGATGGGGAATTTTAGGGTTGACATGTGCAACATTCGTGGGCTACGATCGAATCTCTTCTCGGTGTACGTCCACGTTGCTAAATATAAACCAGCTGTTTTGGCGCTGAGCGAGACTCAGGTGGGTGTAAATTCTGATAAATCGGAGTTTGATCTGCCTGGGTATCGTTTAGTGCCTTTATTCTTTCTCCACCGCGGTCTCGCCATCTACGTACGTGATGATATTGCCTACCAAACTCCAGGTTCTTATGGCCAATGTTCCAATTCGGAATTTAATTTCATATGGCTGAAATTCCACATCCGTAGGCAAATCATTCATTATTGTTTCATCTACAGAAGCCCTAATCTAGATAGCAATTCGACTTTTAACGAGTTTGATGCGCTGTCTGACTCCATTACAAGAATTGTCTCCCTGTATCCTAATACTGAAATTGTCATTGCGGGCGATTTCAATATTCACAATTCTAACTGGCTTCGACATACTGGACAGACAACACCCGAAGGAATTTATGTTCAGATCTTCGCTGAGGTAAACCAATTAACCCAGCTTGTAAATGAGCCAACACGCGTACCTGATATTGACGGTCAGAATGCCAACACTCTGGACTTGTTTCTTACCTCCCACCCTGATAAATACACTTTAGAAGTATTATCTTCTTTAAGAGTTTTAACTGGTCGTTATGCTTCCTCGATAACGACGTGGATGCCGCCGCTGATATGGTGTCTAGTATTATCACCTTAGGTATGAAATCCTTTATTCCTAACAGGATAAAAAGTATCATACCGAAAGAAAATGCGTGGTACGACTCGAGCTGTAAAGAGGCTATCAGACAAAAGGAGTTAAGTTTTCGGTCATATAAGGCCAACCCATCTGAGGAAAACCGAAAAAAGTTCAAGCGAGCCAGAAATGACTGCAATACAATTATCAAGCGTGTTAAATTCTCGTATGACCAAAAGTTGAGGCAAAAAATACTACAATGTCCCAAGGGTAGTAAAAACTTTTGGTCTTTTGTAAAAAATATAAAGAATTCGGTCTCATCTTCGATCCCAACGCTCATTTACAATGACATTCCAGCTGTCAACTCTTTAGACAAAGCGAATCTGCTTGCTGCACATTTTGCAGCCAGCTCAATGCTCCCAGATTGCGCTTTGCCTCTACCTGTACTTGAGAGCGTCGAATACACCATGGGACAAATCCATTTTCGCACTCGTACAGTGGCAAGAGTACTTAATGATCTCAACATAAATAAATCCGCTGGTCCAGATTGTATTTCCCCAATTGTTCTGAAGAGGTGTTCTTCCACGCTGGCAAAACCACTGCGTAAGCTTTTCCATCTGTCCTATTCTTCTGGACTCTTCCCGAGAAGGTGGAAAACAGCATTTGTCCAGCCCGTCCCCAAAAAAGGCGAATCTTCTTCTCCCACCAACTACCGACCCATAGCACTTACATCCATTCTTTCTAAGGTCATGGAAACGCTGATAAATCGTCAGCTCATGAAATATCTTGAATCACGAAAACTCATTAATGACCGGCAGTACGGTTTTCGTGGCAACAGATCCACTGGTGATTTGATGGCTTATCTCACCGAAAAGTGGAACCAATCTCTACATCACTCTGGTGAAACGAAGATTGTTGCGCTTGATATTTCAAAGGCATTTGACAGAGTTTGGCACCAAGCTCTTTTGTCGAAAATGCGTGCATATGGGATCGATGCGTCTCTTCTTCAATGGATTAGAAACTACCTCTCTGGCCGTTCAATTCAAGTTGTATTGGATGGCTTCAAGTCTGAAATTCACCATATAAATGCTGGTGTTCCCCAAGGCTCCGTTTTGTCTCCGACTCTCTTTCTCATTTTCATAAATGATCTCCTGTCTGTAACTTCTAATCCAATCCACTCCTTCGCCGATGACAGCACCCTCAGCTTCTCATATTCATTCCAAGACTCACGTCCCTGCTCTTCGGCCGTAGAACTGGAACGGCAACGTATGTTAAGCTCATTAAATTCCGATCTCGACAGCATTATAAAATGGGGTTTAGCCAATAGAGTGGAATTTAATGCTTCCAAAACACAATGCTGTCTGCTGTCATTAAAGCGAAACCAGAATCCTCAGCCATTATCCATGAATGGCACTTGCATCGCCGAAACCGAAAGACTTTCCATTCTCGGTATGTGTGTCCATGACAAACTTCGTTGGAATGACTACATACACGAAGTCGCCAAGAACGCTGCGAAATGTCTAGGTTTCCTCAAACGGTGCAAGAAATATTTTACCCCTTCTGATCTGGCGTTAATTCGCCCCAAACTTGAGTATAACTCTCATATCTGGTCTGGTGCGCCCAAAACCTCACTGCACCTGCTGGATAGGATACAGAATCGTGCTTTAAAACTAATTGGAGACACAAATATAGCGAATTCTATAAATTCGCTCGAACATCGCAGAAATGTAACATGTCTTTCATTGTTTTATCGCTATTTCTATAAACAGTGCTCAAGTGAAATCGCCAGCTGCATTCCACCCCTTCAACAATTCAACCGCAATACTCGCCAAGCCAGGAATGCCCATCAGTTTACCCTTCAGCCTATTTTCGGTCGTACTATGAAATATAGAGATTCCTTCATAAGCCGTACCACTCGAATGTGGAACGCCTTGCCCGGCTCTGTCTTTCCCCCTCTGTTCAATTTGCAGACATTTAAAACCAATGTGCATCGGAATCTCCTATCTTCTCTATCCCAACTTCCTTAACGCCCGCGCTGTGTACTTCAAACTACACCATAAGAGTAGTCATAACCTCTTTAGCGCGTGTTAATTATAAAAAAAAAAAAAAAAAAAAAACGGTTTATTTCTTGATTCACAAAAAAATACATAAATTCCTTTTTTGTAGATCATATTCTTAGCTATATATGTGCTGAGTACTGTTTTGCCGAAAAGTTAATAGTTTACATGTAGGATTTCCAGAGCAGAAATAAAAAACACAACTGGTAAATTCAAATTCACTTTCTTTATTTTGACTTTTTTCGCTTATGCACTGTTGAAGTGTTAACTCTCTGAGTACTTGGTGGTGACTGACTAAATTATTTGCTGGTTTACAAAAAGGAAAAGGGCAAAGAAAATAGCTCTTGTTCGTTCGTTCGTCTTTGTTCGTTACCGTTCTTCGTCGTATGTTCTATCTGTCCTGTTAGTTGTTGCTGGTAATTTTAGGCTAAGCGGTTCGTCTTGCGTTGTGTTGTGTGGCGTGGTTTCGTAGGGTGTCGCTTGAAGGTTTGGTTTCGAATCCCACATCCGGCTATCCTGATATTCCATTCGCCTCGAATGAAGGTGCCCATTTTTTCATATACTCCGCCACCGTAGTTGTCATCTTGGGTCCCTCAGTACCTCCCACCTTTTCTACCTCGTATCGTCCTTTTTTCATTTTCCTCACGACTTTGTATGGTCCGAGAAATTTGGGTCTGAGTTTCATTCCCGAACCGTATTGGGTACGCTTAATGGCGACCAACTCGTTCAGGTCGTACTCTCGCTCGGCTGCCCTCGCCTTATCGTAGCTCCTCTTGTTTTCCTGCTGAATTTCCAAAATATTGTCGCGGACCTCTCTCCGCACCTCCTCACGTTCGGTTTCTAATTCGTCGACAGCCGCATCTTCCAACAGTTCTCGAAGATCTGGATAGTCTGCTCTTCGCATCTCTAACCCCGTTAGTATCTGGAATGGACTATGCTTGGTGCTTCTCGGAGGAGTACTATTTAAAACCTGCTGTACTTTTCCGACATGCCTATACCAGTTCTCCGGGCTGTCTAGACAAGCTTTAGTAAACATCGGGATGATCGTCCGATTTATTCTCTCTACTTGGCCGTTTCCCCTGGGAACTCCCGTCGCTATCACTAGGTGCTGTATGGGGTGGTACTGCCAATCATCTTCGTCCTTTTGTAACAAGACTGCTCCATAGCCATGCATGCTGGCGTCAGTATGTACCTCGGTTGGTGCCTTGGGATCATAAAGACTCAGTACTGGTGCGCTGACTAAGGCTCTCTTTAGCTGTTCAAAAGCCAACAGCTCTTCGATGTCCATCTTAAACTTGGCGTCCTTCTTCAACAAATCTGACAATGGTTTGGCAACGAGTGCAAATCCTTCTATGAATCTCCTAAAGTAGGACGTCAGACCCAAAAAACGTTGGAGCGCTTTCTTGTCTGCCGGTACCGGAAACTCATTCACCGCTTTGGTCTTTTCCACGGACGGACTGATAGTGTTCTCTTCCACTACGTATCCGACGAACTCTATCTTTCTTTGCAGAAACTGGCATTTCTCCCACTTAATACGTAGACCGTACTCCGATGCAGTTTTCAATACGGCCTCCAATTTCCGAATGCCTTCCCTTTCGTCCTTCGAGGGAATGATAATGTCATCCATATAAGACACTATCGTCCCATCTTGTACCAGATCTCTCAACACTGCGTAGATATATCGACAAAACACAGCGGGCGAATAGCTAGCTACTTCCTAGAACTCGCTTCGAATGGCACGTGAAGGAAGCCGTTCTCCAAATCCAAAGTTGTAAAAATACTCGCACCCTGCAACTTCTCGATCACGTCATCGATCAGCGCCATCGGAAAGTTGTCGCGTACAATCTTCTCGTTCAGCTTTCTATAGTCACAGCAAAGTCGTTTGGTTCCGTTTCTTTTCTGTACAAGCACGATCGGCGACGCATATTCTGACGAGCTGGGTTGTATTATTCCATCCCGAAGCCACTCTGCTACCTGTTCTTCCACAACCCTTTGGTCCGCGTAGGATAGTCGTCTCGGCCTTTGAAATACGGGTACCTCATCCGTCAAAATTATCTTCATCTCGACTGGGGACTTCCTGTTTCTCCTCGGGACGTAATTGTTTATTACTTCTGTTAGCTCCTTTTTATCTTTAGGGTTCAGATGATCCAAGTTAATGCTCATTTCACTCTCGAACTCCTCTTCCGCTGCCATGCATAACGCATCGAATTCTCCTTGAAGCTCGCATACTTTCAGCTCACTGCCACCTCCCACACTACTGCAAGTGTCTGCCAGGCTTTCGCCAAATCCAACACCGGTTTGGTGTTCTTCCCCTGTGACTCCATCGCTTTCGCTGGTTTGCTGCTTCCGCTTCTCTTTAAACACGGCTCCCTCTGAGGATATCTCGACGTCAACGTCCTTCAACACATCGTTCCCTATTACTGGCGAATAGTAAATGTCCGGCTCGCCAACTATATGGAACGTTACCTCGAAGCTGACTCCATCCACTTCGACGTCTACTTTCAAATTGCCTAAAGTCAGAACCCGGTTCTGTCCCAACCCTAGCAATGATCTTCTCCCTGCACCTAGTCCGATAAATGGCAACGTCATTAAGACATCGTACCGCAAAAGACTTACATCGCTACCTGTATCGAATAATGCCGATACATTCTGGTTCTTAATCCCGATGTCCTTAAAAATCCGATTACAATTCACCGCTAGGTTAACTCGAGCTTCAGGGATCCAGTTCGCATCCTCCGTTGTTGCGGTATGGACACGTCTGGGATCTCCTCTTGCTCGCTGCTGACTCGGCCCAGGTTGGCCTCCACTCCCACACTCAAACGACCTATGGCCTTCCTGTCCACACCTGAAACAATTGTATGTTCTCACCTTGCAGTGACGGGAGTTACATATGCGACCACTCCAGTTACATGTGAGACCACACACGAAGAAGAGATGGACCGCTCAACACATGGCACGAAACCCATGTTCGTAAATAGATTGCCTGCATAAAACAGGACACATCCAGATGCAAACCAGACATGAATGAGACGGCATAAATACAGGAGACGAGGGCCATCAGAGGGCAGTATAGATTAGAATATCATAAGAAAATGTATCGAAAAGAAAAATAAAGTATTTTAAAATAAAGTATTTTGTTATTTATTAAATAAAACAACAAAAACTAAAATTGGCGCAGTCGGTAGGATGATCTAATAAGTTTTCAAAGTAAATGAAAAACCACTATAGACATCCAGTGAAACGAATCGTGATTTTAAACTTTTAGTGTAAATAAAAGACAAAATCGTGAAACGAGTTCAACAAGTGCTCAAAGAAAAATTAAGCAATTTCATTTTCCAATGCACACAATCTCGTAGAGAGAGTTGAACAATATTTTTCTTTTTAATACAAATTCGGTGATATTTCAAGTCTGGACCGAAAGCGTCGAACACACCAAAGACTAGGCGACTTCATGTTGAGAGCAGGCATTGTCCTAGAGGAAGAACCAGAGACTAGCCCAATGGAAGGTCAGCAAGCTCAAATGATAGCCGAACAAAATCGACTACAACACGAAATGGATCAACAAAGACGGGCACAGGAAGTCCAAAGGAATTTCTTCACTACACCTAAGGAGATCCTCAGACAGCTAGACAACATTCGAGATTTCACCGGGAGGGAACATGAGCAGGACTTATTAACTTTCGTCAACGATGTGGAATATCTGATAGCATTTATACCAGAAGACACCAAGGATTTTGTATACCGCAGAGTAGTCAGCAAAATACGAGGGTCGGCGTTGGAAAAAATACGAGGACTCATAAACCCAACATGGGCTGACATCAAGAAGAAATTAAAAATCGAATATGGAGTACGTGAAGGGTATGATTTTTTATTTAATAGGATCTTAGAAATTAAAAACTATAAAAATGTTCATATTCTCTATAACGAACTACAAACATTATTAAATTTATTAAATAAGAAATGTTGCTTTGAACCACATATTTTATATAATCCAGAGTTTAACGAAAAAGTAGTACTAGATAAATTTAAGAACTGTTTGGATCCACATATATCTAGTATTCTTTATGCTAGGAATGTACAAGATTTTAGTGAAGCATATCAGTTGATCATGCAATTAAATTTGGTATCATTCGGAAATAGATCATCAAATCCTACACCTCTTCCCCAAGTGAATCCACAAAACCATTTTAATCGTGGCAATCAAAACCATAATTTTAGGAGAAATTTTAGAGACCTTAGTTTCGAAAATAGTGCACAAATTAGACAGCATAACAACAATATATTAGAAAATCCAAGAAATAATAATTATAGGTTCGGGTTGAATCACAATAACAGAAATCAAAATAGATATAACAATTCAGGACAGTTTATGCAGAACCCAGAACCCATGGATGTAAACAATATGAATCACGAAGAAGTAAATTTTCTCATGCCAGGGAATCGGAAGTTTTACCCATAATAAACGTAAGAGTAAATGACGAAGATTTAAGACTACTAGTAGATACAGGATCAACCACCAGCATCTTAGACGACAGAAAACTGATAAATTATAAACGTAAAGACATACAAATCCCCATAACAATGAATACCCTTCATAGTGAAATAAAAATCATACAGGAGATAATTACTGAATTACCTCTTGAATTCAATGAACCAGGTTCCACAATGTGTTGGAAACTGACCCCCATAAGAAACAAAAAGTTTGACGGAATCTTGGGTCAAAATATTTTGAAACCCATGAAAGCCGTTATAGACAATGGAAAAGAAATAATTGAAATAAACAATACTAGAATCCCATTTGCGAAAATTTCTCCAAATTTGGACACAAACGCAAAAAGTCCGTATCATTATGAAGAGATACATCAAATGCATGCAAACCATTTGACTATTGAAAATCTCATTCCAGGCGATTTAAATTCAGAAGAAAAAAAAGAATTAGAAAAATTTATTAAATCCCATTCAGAAACCTTTTTCCAAGAAGGACAAACATTGTCCGCAACCACGCAAACTGTGCATCGTATTCGTACAGAAAACAATCACCCCACATTTTCAAAAATTTATCGCTACCCCAAAGTACATGAGGAAGAGATAAAGAAACAAGTGAGGGAGTTGCTTGAACAAGGCATTATTAGAAAATCAGTTTCACCTTACAACTCCCCTGTCTGGGTCGTTCCAAAGAAAATGGACAACTCAGGTAAACAGAAATGGAGAATGGTGATCGATTATAGGAAATTAAATGAAAAGACAATCGAAGACAAACATCCCATACCTAATATAGACGATATATTAGACAAACTTGGGAGGGCTCAATACTTCACCACTTTGGACTTAGCTAAAGGTTTTCACCAAATTCACATGCATCGTGATGACGTAGAGAAAACAGCTTTTTCTACACCTTTCGGACATTTCGAATATTTAAGAATGCCCTTTGGATTGAAAAATGCTCCAGCTAGTTTTCAAAGGATGATGAATGAGGTGTTAGAAGGACTCATCGGAGTTATTTGTGTTGTATACCTAGACGACATACTAATATTTTCTACTTCTTTACGCGAACATATGATCAATCTACGGAAAGTATTCGATCGTCTGAAAGAATTCAATTTGAAAGTTCAAATTGATAAATGTAATTTTCTGAGGAAAACTACAGACTTTTTAGGGCATACTATTACTAACAAAGGAGTTATGCCCAACAAAAATAAAATCGAGGCAATTGAGAAAATAGCCATACCTAGAACCCCAAAAGAAATAAAGTCATTTCTCGGTATAACCGGATACTATAGGAAATTCATCAAAGACTATGCAAAAATAGCACAGCCTATATCAAGAAGACTAAAAAAAGATTCTAAGATCAACGTAAATGATCAAGATTATATCAAAGCATATGAAGATCTAAAGAATTCTCTGCAAAACGAACCCATACTTCAATACCCCGACTACAACAAAACATTCACCCTGACAACAGACGCTAGTAATTATGCGATAGGTGCCGTACTCTCTCAAGACGGACATCCAGTTACATATATATCGAGAACCCTCAACGAACATGAGAAAAATTATACAACAACGGAGAAGGAATTACTCGCCATTGTATGGTCATGTAAATACCTCAGACCATCGCTTTATGGAAAGCAATTTATTATCAAAACTGATCATCAAGCACTTAAGTGGCTCCAAACAAAACATCTAGGTAAAGATATAAGCCCTAGGTTACAAAGATGGATTCTTCAGTTAGGCGAATACAATATGAAAATTGAGTATTTAAAAGGTACTTCAAACACCGTAGCAGACTTTCTTAGTCGCCCAATACAAGAAGCCAATATGTTGGAGTCTGAAGAAGAAACGATCCATTCTCAACATGAAGAAGCAAATGACCATTTTCCCATAAAGGAAAACTGTATAAACATATATAATCAACAAATAATCCTGACATTAGGCGATCAAGCGAAACTAAAGATGTTAAATAAAAAACGAAGAATATTCATTGGTATAGATTCTTTGAAACAATCAGATATAGAAGAAAAATTAATACCTCTAATAGAAACCAAAGTAACGGGAATATATGTAAACCCTGTAGTAAGTGAAAGTGATTTTAACATCCTACAACAAAAACTAATCCGATTATACGGAAATAAAATAAAATTTATTAAATGCATGTTCTACGCAAAAGACATGATATCAGAGGAAGAAGCTGTCCAGCAAATAAAGTTATATCATAAGAAAGAAACTTGTCACTCAGGTGTAGACGAAAATTACAGTGGACTTAGAAACAAAATATATTATACAAATCTTAGGGAATTAATTAACTCAGTAATTAATGCTTGTAACATATGCAATATGGCTAAATATGATAGACAACCTATCAAACCCAAGTACCAAGTGACAGAAACACCCAAAGATATTAATGATATAGTTCATATAGATGTATTCTTTATAGGGGGAGCAAAATTTATGACATCAGTGGATAAGTTTTCTAAACTAGCAACAGGTACATACCTACCTAATGTGTCCTACGATACTTTAGAAGAAACATTACTATCCGTAATATCCATTAAAGGCAAGGTCAAGAAAATGGTATCAGACAATGAATTTAACATACCTAGAATAATACATCTATGCGAAAAATTAGGAATGGAATACCACTTCACAAAAGTAGGCTCACATACAGGAAATGCAGATATAGAGGTTTTACATAGAACCTTAGGAGACAAAATCCGAACTATATTATTAGAAGATAATAATAAAAAACCTACAATACACGAGATAACCATGTGTATGTACAAAGCCATATTATTTTACAACACATGTGTTCATAGCACAACCAAGATGACCCCATACGACGCTCAATACACTACTTTTGACAAAACTATACTCCTGGAGCGGATGTCTAAAAATAAAAATAACATAATAGCTAAGATAAATGAACACAGAGAAGATTATGTGGAAACCCGACAAGAGGGAATGGTAAAAAACCCATTAGCCTTAAGACATAAAACTCAAATGCGATTCAAATACGATGCACTTGGAGACAAACACCCAGAACGAATACAAAGACCCAGGTATAGTAAATTCCAAAATAAAGAAAATATCCCGACGACAAAGAGACCTATGTCAAGAACAGAGAGAACTAGAAAACTAGTCAATAAGCAGAAGAACGTTCAACAGTAAGCAAGAAATTTTTAATGCTCTTGTCAGTTGTTTCAACTAGTGTGTGCGCTAGAATAAACATAGAAAATATTCTGACTATAGAAGAAATATTAGAGTTCGAGATAGATTTTGAGAAAAGTAAAAATATTAAAATTAACTCAGGCCATTATAATCACGACACAATTATATTTATAGTTCAAATTCCTAAAGAAATAATTTTTTTTCCTAAATCCTATATTTTACCTATCCCAAACCATTTAAATGAGCAACTACAGATAAAAGAAACCATGTTAATTAATAAAAACAATACATTTTATGAATACGTGGAAAACAAAGAACTGAAACATCTCAAACAATATAAAGGATGCACAATTCAAATCACAATTTTGTAAAAAGGTCACATTTACTGAAAGAAATATTGTAAAACAAATAGAAAAAGGCGTAATTGTAATTATAAAAAGTAATGAAAAAATAAATAATACATGTGACGAAAATTACAGGGAAATACCCTGATAAGCTTCGAAAATTGTAACATTTTAATAAATAACGAAGTCTTTGAAAATTATAAGCAGATAAGAAGGCAACCTTTAAGCATTGATACTAATGTATTTCAAATTCCTCTAACAAATGTACCATAAGAATTATCCGAAAAAGAAATCCAAAATATAGATAATCTAGAAGAAATTCACGAAATAGCATATAGTCACTCGAAAACAAATATTGTAATTAATACGAGTATTAGTACTATCATAATTATTGTAACTATTATATTATACAACTTATATAAAAAATATAGACCCTGTAGTTTGACCCAGGAGAAGCCAAACCTTAAGGAGGGGGGAGTTACATATGCGACCACTCCAGTTACATGTGAGACCACACACGAAGAAGAGATGGACCGCTCAACACATGGCACGAAACCCATGTTCGTAAATAGATTGCCTGCATAAAACAGGACACATCCAGATGCAAACCAGACATGAATGAGACGGCATAAATACAGGAGACGAGGGCCATCAGAGGGCAGTATAGATTAGAATATCATAAGAAAATGTATCGAAAAGAAAAATAAAGTATTTTAAAATAAAGTATTTTGTTATTTATTAAATAAAACAACAAAAACTAAAATTCGGGCGATATGTGTTTGGTCTCCGCACTTAAAACACTTCCGCTCGCTTTTCTCCTGCTTCACTATCGGCGCACTCGAAGATAGCTTTTGGCTTCCACCAGCGTATGATGACGACTGAGGTTGGCCGCGAACTCTTTCGTAAACCACCATATACTCCTTGAGCTCGCTTACCGTTCGAGCAGCGATTTGTTGGTCTTCGAATCTGGTATACCTTCCGCAAAGTACGAAATTAAACTCGCATCGTCCAGGTTGATGGACTTCCCTATTTCCGTAAGGCTATACAGGTACTCCCGGCAGGTTTCAGATGACTTCTTACGGCGATTCTTCAAAAGGTTGTGCACCTCCGCTGACGACAACTTCGCGCTAAACTCACTCAAGAGCGCTGTCTTCAACAGCTTCCAATCCGATATGTTCGTTTGGCTACGAATAAAGAGTTTGGCCGCTCCCTTCAACAGCTGTTTCCCGTAAATATATTTCTGCAGACTATTCCACCGCACCGTCGCTGCGCATTCTTCGAATGCTGATATCCATTCCATGACGTCAGATTGATTGGTACCATCAAATGTTGAGAGCGAATCTTCGATGTCGCGAAGTGTGAATGTGCTTCTTACACCCTCCTCACCCAGAGCCGAATCTGCATCCGAGTCACCTGCGCTGCTTGCCATCTCGCGGGTTAAGCCTAAATGCTCCAGAAGCCTATCTTGGAGGATCTCCTTACGTCCTGTCGTTATTAAGTTAAGTTCGGTCAGTTTTTGTCTAAGTCCGTCTACTGTCAGAGCTAAATTCATACTAACTTAATTTAAAAATTTACGATAAAATTATAATTAAGATATCTACGTTTTATAGGAAAATATACCAGCAATTATAAAAATAATTAAAAAAAATACCTCACCAAGCAATCAACAATACTATGTATTTTACGCTGTCTGGATTGATGACGTCTCTGGTTTCCACTTCGTCTTCTTCTCCTTCGTAGGGTTTCTGATCGTTGGAGGGAACAACAGCGATACGGTTGACTACGTTGACTGCTATACTTGTTCTTTGTCACACGTTGTCGCCTTCTTGAGTGTTCACACTTTTTTTGTTTTTTTTTTGTTTTCGTCTCTTTGCACACAGGCAACCAATTTCGTTCGCACACGGGATTGATGTCGCCGTTGCTTTTTCAATGCCGTAACACGCACCACTTTTTTTTTTGTCTCTTTGCACACGGCAAACAATTTTCCTTCGCACACGGGATTGATGTCGCCGTTGCTTTTTAAATGCCGTAAAACGCACAATTTTTTCTTGCGATAATTTCAACAACACTTTATCATCTTTTAATTAGGGTATTGATTTTGATCACTTTTCTTAGAATTTAATCTACTCCAAGTTAGCAACGAATCACTTTGAGGGTTTTTTTTTCTGCAACCAGCCAAAACTGTAACCACGATTTTGCTTATGCGCGCTGCATTCACACTCTTGATGGTTTTCGGGTTCGTGACAAGACGACGAAATTTTTCTCCGCACTTGCGCGACACTATGAAAATTATAATTAGGTATGGCTTTTGTGTTAATGCATAGAATACTGTCTTTTGCCAATCTAATTATCTATCCCACTTCTGACACCACTTTGTAGGATTTCCCGAGCAGAAATAAAAAACACAACTGGTAAATTCAAATTCACTTTCTTTATTTTGACTTTCTTCGCTTATACACTGTTGAAGTGTTAACTCTCTGAGTACTTGGTGGTGACTGACTAAATTATTTGCTGGTTTAGAAAAAGGAAAAGGGCAAAGAAAATAGCTCTTGTTCGTTCGTTCGTCTTTGTTCGTTACCGTTCTTCGTCGTATGTTCTGTCTGTCCTGTTAGTTGTTGCTGGTAATTTTAGGCTAAGCGGTTCGTCTTGCGTTGTGTTGTGTGGCGTGGTTTCGTAGGGTGTCGCTTGTAGGTTTGGTTTCGAATCCCAAATACATGATATTTTCAAAAAAGATAATTTTACCATGTAAAATACATTGCTTTCATAAATGTTCTAATCTCTACTACGCAGTTGTGCACAATTGACCCTCACTGGTGGTATACACCAGGGCTGCCGCTTCATAGTTTCGTTGGGGAGTTTAATGCATTTTTTGGGAGTACAGAACAAAATAAAACTAATATATTTTTAGTCAATAGTTTTTCAATTGGGACAGGTCGCTTTAGACAGCCTATGGCGGTTATGTTGTTTTGGTGGCGACTGTCTAATCTGATGCCGAAACACCACGCCATAAGACTTTATTATCGAAATGAGTGTTCGTCAGTGCAATCAACAATTAGTTTGTTTCACCGTTTGAACATCTACCTATCCTTAATGAATTTACAGGATCCGCAATTGTTTGTAACGACACGAATGTAACAAAATCAACAAAGGCAATAAAAAAATCTTAATAAAACATCCAGAAAGTAAAATTAGTCTTGCAATTTGCTGGATATGGAAATGTCAAGGCATGTGAAAATACATAGTTAAATCCGAAATTAATAATAGGAGTACAATTTGTCTTTGAGGAGTACGGGAGTACAGCAGACGAAAAAGGAGTACCTACAATACTCCTATTGTAGTACTTTCGGTAGCACTGGTATAGGGTACACTATATTAAAATATTATGTGCTATGATTTCGCCGAATTTTCGAGACTCACATTAAGAAGGTAAGGAAAGAGAAAATACAGCACATTACTGAGAGAGAGTTACCGAATTAAGGGACACAGATACTGAATGGGAAATTGGTGAGGATTGTGTAGGTGTAGGTAGCAATTAAAGAATCAAAATCTGCAATTGGGTGTTTTTCTGCGGTAATCACACAATGAGATTCATGTGTGAGTAATTTTTGAGAGTAAAAATATTAAGTAAGTAAATTAAACTAAATTGTGATGAATTCATGAAGAGGGGAAAGATTGAATGATATTATAGATTACAAATAATATCTGATTGTAGTATCTAGCAACATGGGAGTTTTATATTAGATTTTGAGTTTGAAAATAAATAAATGATTCGGCACTCGATCGACCGATACCTAGTAGTACAGACGTATTTTACTGACTATCACATTGGCGACGAGGATAAAACAAATATAAAAAAAAAGAAGAAATTAAGATAGAAGGGACGAAGTGAAAAGGTAAAACTGGTTGAAAAAGACTAGCAAACTAAAAAAAAATGGAAATACATAATACTCTGGGTAAGTAAGTAAAATAAAAATATATAGCTAACTAAAAAAAAAATAATATATAATATGATTATATAAAAAAAAAAATTCAAATAAAATGTTGTCCAATTCGGTCGCTTAAATGCGGTGTTGATTTGTAATGAACGAATTGTGTTGCTTAAATGCAGAGAAATGTTGTCCAATTCGGTCGCTTGAATGCGGATTTGTAATGAACGAATTGTGTTGGTTAAATGCAGAGAAATTTTGTGATGAACAAAATTATGAGCATCAAAGTTGAGATATATTTTTTTTTTTTCAATTTCGGGTGCTTGAATGCAAATTAATTATACAAAATAGAATAAAAATGATATGTGTTTGCATTTCAGGCTGGATTCGATCAAGTATGATAGTACCACCATTTGATTACACAGCGTATTTGGATAACTGTGGAATAGAATGGCAAAAATGGGTACGTTCATTTGAAGCAATGATTAAAGCAAGTCGCATCAACGATGACGAGTGGAAGAGGGACTTATTGTTGCATTATGCCGGACCAAAGGTCCAGCAACTGTATGATACACTCCCTGAGCTACCAAAACCAAAGTTGCGTGGTCCACGGTCGAATGTCGCACACTATACCCCGAACATGACTGCATATGAGGAAGCAAAAGAAAAATTAAATGTTTTCTTTTTACCGAGAGAGAATGCCACATACGAAAGACATTTACTACGGCAAATGAAGCAAAAATTTGAGGAAAACACTGACATGTTTTCTATCCGCTTACGTATGCAAGCTGAACGTTGTGCATTTGGTGACAAATGTGAAGAAAATGTTAAGGACCAGATAATTCAAAATTGCAAATCAACTACATTACGCCGAGAGCTATTGAAACAAGGTGATGCGAGCCTTTGTAAGATCTTACAAACCGCCAAGATATTCGAAACAATCGGTGAGCAAGAGAAATCGTTCTCTGGTGAATCCGCACCGAAGTCGCAACTGGAAGAAGTAAATCGAATTTATGTAAAGCCATCGAGGAAACCAAATCAGTACAGCGCCACTAAACAGGTTGAATGTAATCGGTGTGGTTATAATGGTCATTTCGCAAGTGATGTCAAATGTCCAGCTAAAGGCAAATCATGTGCCAAGTGTGGCGGACGAGATCATTTTGCAAAAAAGTGCAGATCAAGTAAACGGTTCCGTCAAAATGACCAGAAGAACGATAGAATGGTAGAACCAGTTGACAACAAAATTGCGAAGTATGAAGAAAAATGGAATGATTCGATTGGAAAATACTGTCAAGAATGTTTCCACTGAAGAATATATCTTTAATGTGACCACTGCAGATGATGACAGCGAGATATTGTGTGAAATTGGCGGAGTCCAAGTAAACGCAATTATTGATTCGGGTTCAAGATACAATTTATTGAGCCAAACAAATTGGGAGAACTTAAAATCGAAAGGTGTCGCAGTAATGAATCAACGAAAGGAAACCGGAAAAGGTTTCAAAGCGTATGGAGGTCATGAATTGCCATTGCTTGG
The DNA here is from genome assembly GCA_949126925.1 of Cheilosia vernalis. Classification (NCBI taxonomy): domain Eukaryota; kingdom Metazoa; phylum Arthropoda; class Insecta; order Diptera; family Syrphidae; genus Cheilosia; species Cheilosia vernalis. Next base: position 6,340,264 of record OX421363.1, read on the forward strand.
TGCATTTACAGCTGAAATTAGAGTTAATGACCTTCGAAATTTGTCTGATTTTTATGTCATTAAAGGAGATGGAAAATTATTAATTGGACTTGAGACAGCCACAGCGATGGGAATTCTTCGTATTGGTACTGATGTTCGAAAAGTCGATTCGGCAGATAGTATTTGCAAATTAGGAACTATAAAAGGTGTCATACTTGACATTCCGATCAAGAAGGACGTGCAACCAGTCGTCCAGCCGTACCGGCGCATTCCAGTCGCGTTGGAAAAGGCTGTTGACAACAAAATAAACGATTTACTAAAACAAGGCGTAATTGAAAAAGTAAATCAGCCATCAAAGTGGATTTCGCCAGTAGTTGTCGTTCCGAAAGGTAATGATATTCGAATCTGCATTGATATGCGTCGTGCGAACTGTGCAATTGAGAGAGAGAATCATCCGCTCCCAACAATGGAAGACTTCTTGCCACATTTGGGTAAAGCCAAATGGTTCAGCCGATTAGATGTAAAAAATGCATTCCATCAGGTCGCGATTTCGGAGAAGTCACGAGAAATTACAACATTTATGACACGCAAAGGTTTGTTTCGTTATACGAGATTGATGTTTGGTATAACGTGTGCCCCAGAACTTTTTCAAAAAACGATGGAGCAAATTCTTAGTGGCTGTGACGGATGCTTTAATTTCATCGATGATATTATTGTATTTGGTACAGATCAGAAGGAACATGATAGTCGTTTGGCAAATGTACAAAAAGTCCTGAAGGAAAGTGGAGTCACATTAAATAAGGAAAAGTGTCTGTATGGTGTCAATAAAATACGATTTCTTGGGCATATTTTATGTGCAGAGGGAATCACACCAGACGCAGATAAGTTAGAAGTAATTCGGAATTTCAGAGAACCAGCAACTGCAGAAGAAGTTCGAAGTTTTCTAGGTCTTGTTAATTACATTGGAAAATTCATTCCAGATTTGGCAACTGTAACTGGCCCCTTGCGAGCGTTGATAAAGAACAAACAACCATTTCTTTGGAACATAGAACATCGCAATGCATTTCTTAAGCTCAAGGAGTGCATGTCAAATAATTTGACTTTGGGCTATTTTGATGTGGGAGATCGCACGCAATTAATTGCCGATGCAAGTCCGATTGGTTTGGGAGCTGTATTAGTCCAGCTAAACCAAACCGGTCCGAGAGTCATTTCATATGCTAGCAAAAGTCTTTCTGACGTTGAGAAACGTTATGCACAAACCGAAAAAGAGGCTCTTGCATTAGTTTGGGCAACAGAGCGGTTTCATTACTATTTATATGGAAGAGAATTCGAGCTCATTACGGATCATAAGCCACTTAAAGTAATTTTTGGGAATAATTCACGTCCATGTGCGCGCATCGAGCGATGGGTTTTGCGATTGCAATCCTATAAATATAAAGTAATTTATCGACCTGGTAAATCAAATATTGCCGATCCAATATCAAGATTGGCCGTAACCGACAAGGGACCAATGCATACCATTTGACAAATATGTTGAATATTATGTAAATTGGGTCGTGTCTCAGGCGGTTCCAGTAGCTTTAAAATTGGAGGAAATCGAATGTCAATCAAAAGCGGACGCTGCAATAAAGGCTGTAAAAATTAGTTTGATTCAGAACCTGTGGATGGGGGAAGCAGCACCCTTTAAAATATTCGCTACAGAATTGTGCTTCGCTGGCAATATCCTTGTACGAGGTAATCGAATTGTGATGCCGGAAAACTTGCGAAAACGAACTTTAGATTTGGCACATGAAGGGCATCCAGGCATGACGTTAATGAAACAACGTTTGCGATCAAAGGTTTGGTGGCCAAAGATGGACGTGCAAGTCGACGCGTATGTTAAGAATTGTCGTGGATGCATGTTAGTGGCAGCTCCAGCGCCGCCAGAACCCATGAAGAGAAAAGAGTTGCCGAGCGAACCATGGCAGCACATTGCCCTTGACTTTTTGGGACCGCTGCCGTCTGGGCATAATTTGTTGGTTGTAGTCGATTATTACAGCCGATTTGTTGAAATTGATGTCATGAAAAAAATCGATGCCGCTGAGACCATTAATCGATTGCAAGTCATATTTGCCAGATTTGGTCTACCAATATCAATCACTGCTGATAATGGTCCACAATTTGACTGCGGGGAAATGAAAAATTTTTGCAAAGTACACAATATTAAACTGAACAATACAATTCCCTATTGGCCTCAACAGAACGGGGAAGTTGAAAGACAAAATCGATCGATATTAAAACGTCTAATTATCAGTCAAAATACAGGCAGGAATTGGATTAGTGATTTGAATGATTACCTACTCATGTATCGTTCTACTCCGCACTCAATTACAATGAGACCGCCAGCGCAAATGTTATTCGGTCGGAACATACGGGACAAACTACCGAATATCGAATCACCAATGGAAATTGATGAAGAGGTCGCTGACAGAGATAAAGAGATGAAGGAAAAAGGGAAGCAGTATTCGGATGAACGGCGTCACGCTATGAAAAGTGAAATCGAAGTGGGTGATAAAGTGTTGGCAAAACTTATGGTTAAAGCAAATAAACTCTCGCCAGTATTTGAGCCATCTAGCTACACAGTTATTGATAAAAAAGGTGGAGATGTTCTGTTCGAGTCTAATGACTCGGGCAAAAGATATCGACGTAACATTTCACATTTGCAGAAAATAAACGACAATAGCGCTGTCAAAATGGACTTCCAAACAGCTAGAACTAACGCAGCCGCAGCTACCAGTGTCGTTGTGGACCCCGAACGAACAAAACGAATCATTAAGAAGCCAATTCGGTACACTTGCTTCGTCGAGGACTTCACTGAATGAATACTTTACCATTACAAATAAGTTTCAGTTTTGTACTAAAATTAAATATTAAAAAAAAAAAAAAAAAAAATTGTAAAACAAACAAAAGAAGTGATGTAGTATCTAGCAACATGGGAGTTTTATATTAGATTTTGAGTTTGAAAATAAATAAATGATTCGGCACTCGATCGACCGATACCTAGTAGTACAGACGTATTTTACTGACTATCACACTGATGTGTTGGACTTTAGCCAAATACGGAACCTTCGGTGCGCGAGTGACACTCGCACTTGGCCGGTTTTTCTTTTTTTGCAACTCGAAATGCAACAAAAAATAACAGAAATTTATTTATTGGCGTTTTAATTGTTTTAATAAATACATATCTATATTTATTTTCTGCTCTACCACAGCTGCGCACACTTTAGCATATCCTACCCGTTCGTTGACATTTCGTCATCCAATATGGTTTGGAATATCACTCCAAAGTCCTCATATTCATCCTTCCTAATTTTTCTTTCAAAATTCCTTCATCGTTGAGAAACAAAGAGAAAAACAATAAACTCGCACGAAATCTGGCTGTGCACGTATTCATCAAATAAATTCATCCAACTCCGAACTATATACCAAAGATAATGGAATACAGAGATATATATCTTTCCAGTGGAACGGCGGCTGCCTACAAGCTGTTTTCCAGAAAAATTCATGAAGTCACACATACCTGCTCATTTCCATTATAGTATATGTGAGTTCATGAATTGGACTTTGATGCAAGAATTAGGTATTCTCTAATGTGTATTTCACTATTATTTTCATTTTAATCAACACCTCCACAAAAACCAAACAAATTCAAAACAAAACACAAAACAATTAAACACCGCGATACTCATAAACGCAAAATGATTCGCGGTCGTCCATTAGCAACATGCTTTTTTGTGGGTCACACGTATTCACAGACGGGGGTTGAAATTACAAAAACAACAATGTAAACAAATGGGTTTTGGGGGGATAGACGTACGAAAGATAACCATCTCTTTTATTCATTCATCTCTGCTATATACCTTCCTTCAGCTACAAGAATTCATCCCCATCGTCATTCGTCACCCGCACGCCGTACCTGCTATACCTGCTAATGTCGCTTTACTTTGATGAACTTGTAGTGAACTCGTGCACTCGTTTTCTGTGCACACGGAATATTCATTATTTTCTTTTGTTTTGTTCTGTTTCCGTAAGGCGTCATAAGTCAAATATACATGCAATACATCGACGCTCGTGCAAAAAAAAGGAGTGCACGACAGTCGATCGCGATGAATGAATGAACGAATTTTGCTTTTCGTTTAGGTAGTATAAGTGGCTGCAGTTTCGTGCGGTGCTTTTGCTTCTTTTTTTGTCCTAATTTGAACAATGGAGTTATTGTTTTTTTTTTTTATTTTAATTAAGAAAACAATAAAAAAATCCGTATTTCTATAAAATATATAATTTTAAAGAATTGCACACCCATCTAAGTAATTCACGCGACGCCGCTGAGAGATGGTTATCTTTCGTACGTCTATCCCCCCAAAGCCCATTTGTTTACATTGTTGTTTTTGTAATTTCAACCCCCGTCTGTGAATACGTGTGACCAACAAAAAAGCATGTTGCTAATGGCCGACCGCGAATCATCTTGTTTTTACGAGCATCGCGGTGTTTAATTGTTTTGTGTTTCGTATTGAATTTGTTTGGTTTTTGTGAAGGTTTTAATTAAACTAAGAAAAAAAGTGAAATGTACAGTAGAGAATACTGGATTCTTGTACTAAAGTCCAATTCATGAACTCACATATTCTATAATATAAATGAGCAGGAGTGTGTGACTTCATGAATTTTTATGGAAAACAGCTTGTAGGCAGCCGCCCTTCCACTGGAAAGTTATATATCTCTGTATTCCATTATCTTTGGTTCCTACACACTGTTGGGTATCTGCGTATATGCGAACACTTTCATTTAACACTTCACTTGAATATTTATACTAATAGATTCCTTATTCCTTACTAGCTACCTACCTATCCATTTCTGCATTAAATGCCCAAATCAATGTCAATCAATAAAAACAAACAAATTCAAGAAAAACAACTATTTCCATACATTTTTTGATTTTTTAGCTGTCAGAGTTTGTTTACAGTCATGTACGATGAACGATTCCATTGAACGACCCGACGATGATGTTATATGAAGCAAACTAAAAACGATATCGCTGCATTCAATCGTTTTGCCGACTATCGTTTCAAAGATTACTCTATGAGAGCCCAGTACACCAGCTATCGAAACACTTGCCAAACAAAAATGATGGATACAAACAAATCAAAGTAGCTTCTTCATTTCAAAATGTTACTTAATGTAACATAGTAAACGTAAACAAACTAAAAAAAAATTTCAAAATTGTTGACAACAACAATTTGTTTGCAAAATAATTGACAACAACAATTGCTTTTAAAATTTAAAATAATTTTTTTTTTGTTTTTGAAGTGTCACTACCTACTCGATTTCTATCCATTTTTTTTTTCAAAGTGCATTTATTTAGAAAACGTTTGCATGGGAAAAAGAAAAGGTTTTTTTTAGGATTTTCCCGGAAATTATTCGAATTTTTCTCGCCGTAAAAACCATCCTTGAACTTCAACGAAAATTTAAACATTAAAAAAAAAGAGTTGGAAATATTGGTCCAGCCATTGTTGAGTTATGCGCTTACCAACACATTTTGCGAATCATTTTTATATTATAGATTTAATGAGTAAAAGAATAACAAGCACGGAGATATTTTTGTTGTTGATTTACATAATCGGCCCTAGCTAGGTATCCGTCGGAACGGAAAACTCGCCGCAGCGTATTCTCTGTCGGAACAGCAAATCGCATTCGAGGTAGGTATCCGTTCTCGGAAAAAATAATTGAAATGCGATGACTCATAGATTTCACATCCTCGAATGTTTGCACTGGAAAGACAAATTTAGGCAATAAATACAAACAAATGCGTTACTATATTGTTTATTATTAATTTATTTAACACTTAACTGCAAATCGTGAATATATTCCCGCGGCTCATTGTGCTCGGAGGATATCGTAAACAAATTCCGCAACCAATTTCTCTCGGAGGATATCGGAGCTAGCTGTCAAAAATTTAACAAGAAAATGCACTTCAACGTAATTCGCCGATTGCGTTGAAAATGTCTGAACAATTCTCCGAACAGTTGTTCCGAAGAATACCTCGCTGCAGAAATCCTCCGAATCGTATAAAATCGGAGAATTTTCCATTCCGACGGATACCTACCTCGCTAGAGCCGAATATTGTTTTTTTTGTCATATTTGAAACAGTGCTTGTTCCTATAACACTGGGTAGAAAAATGCCCGCAATAACTTCAGAGCATATGCAATTAATACCCATGAGAATCACAGAAATTATATTGCCCAAACACTCCACCCATTTGCCATCTTCGATTTTTGTGCTTAACGAATAGCAGCAACGATCAGAAGAACATACGACCTACTTACACTACACCATGCAGCCACCATTTTTTAACCACGGGCCTATCGCTTTTTCTTAATGCTTCCTAAATGTTCCGTCTTATTCTCTCTCCTTTCAAAGGATTAAAAAAAAAGTCCGTCAATGAAGTTTTCTGTTAGAGAACAATGTCCGATTTACTTACGCACACCCCCAAATATCTACCCCGAGACGGTGCTTCAGTAGCTAATTCTATATAGGTGTCCTTAAGCTGTTTGCCTGGTACCTAGGATCGACAATACACATCCACATACATTTTCATTCTTCCTGCAAAAACAATAATCAAAACAAAAAACACGTTGGCTCGTGCTTAAATTCTTGGAGCCCATAAATAACTTTAATATTGATTTTGCTTAAGACACTTAACATGGCATTGGCATCTGTAAAGAATTAAGTGTTAAAAACTCAGTTGCCGCCAATCCAGCTACTTTTTTACACATACATTCCGATCTTTAATTTACGAACACAGGCGCACGTCCACCAGCAATTCGTTATGCTTTTTTTTTTTGGATTCCTTTCCTTTCCTACCCCTCCCTTCCTGTGGACGAACCACGTTTTGTGGAAAATATTTTTTAGGGCGCCACAAAGTCGATCCTCATTCAGATGGTGTCAATCTTATTACACCCAGCGCTGCCACTTCGCTACGATCGTAGCAAAACTGCTACGCGATTTCCAATTTGCTACGCTGCTACGCACTCTCCCTAAAAACGTCTATTTTGCTACTTTTTTTAAAGCACGAAATGTCAATATAAATTTATAATGAAAAAAATCTCGAAACCAAAATCTCGAAAAAAAAATCTCGAATAGCAAAAATCTAGAAAAAAAGAATCTCCACAGCAAAAATCTAGAATTAATATTAATTCAAGATTTACTCATATGGAAAACTATTTAAATTGCAACAACAATTTGATTCACTGTTCATGCAAACAAATGAGTCAGCTAAAAAACAACAGGTCTTCTTAAACCTTATTGAATTGTCAAAACACCGCATGGCTTAATTCAGACACTAGCTGCCTACATATTTTTTCCGTGTACGTATAGAGTCAAAGAGTGGGACAAATGAAAATTAATCAAATTAACACAAATAAGGGCTTAGTAAAAATAGAGATAAATGGTTGCATTTATCATCACTTTTTTTTGTATAGGTATTTGTACATTATTTGTTATTGAAAAATGAGTTTGGTTACGTTTAGATAATCAATCTAATAAGTAAATTTATTTTCTGTTGAATAGTTATAGTTATAATAGTTTCAAAATAATGTATATTTTGTTATGAGTATTTGTTAAAAATTCATTATTTTCAATAAAAAAGCTATAGAATGTTCATTCTAGACTTGTTTTCATTACTTTCGGACTAAATTTAAGAAATTATAAAAATCTCGAAAACAGTTTTATTTTCTAGATTTTTTTCGAGATTTTGACCCATTCGAGATTTATCAAATTCATTTTCGAGATTTTAACCATTCCAGATTTTAGTCGTTCTAGGTAACATCATGATCAAATTCAATCTTTACCCACTAACTTATATTCTTTTCTCTATACCTACCCAACAAGTACATATTTCTTTTCGGAATATTTAGTATTTGAATTTGGCTGAATATTTTTTTTTGTTTCCGAAAAAAAATATATTGTGGCGTGGAAGGTATCGTGTAACTTAAGTGGTGAAACAAGCCCTTAATCACAGTTTGGTGAAACCAGGCCTTAGACAGTTTGGTGAAACCAGACCTTAAAGTCACAAAACAAGTTCCACTCAAGTGTCACTTCCAATTGGAGACTGGAATCTGTCACCACTGAACCTTGTTCTAGAACCACTTAGAATTAGCTAGAAAGTTCTCGTCAGATGGCGGAGCGGGTATAAAAGGACAGCTTTTAGAAGAGGGCGAGACAGTTGATTTATAACAGTGATTGGTTAAAGTTCGAGATAGTAATAGTTTGTGAAGATAAATAAGTGAAAAGTAATAGAGTAAATTAAGTGATTGGTTTGAAACGTTGAAGAATTGTTTAAGTAATAGTGTTCTGGTACTTAATAAGTGAAATATTAGAATAGTCGATAAAAGTTTAATAAAAGTGAATTTTATTAGAGAAGTTAAACGGAATAGTGTTTTATCTTTACGAATCCCTGCCTGAATGTAACATTGGTGTCAGAAGTGGGATAAAACTTATTCTGTGCTAAGTGTCTAAGAGTAGTTTAAAAAAAAAAAAAAAAAAAAAAAAAAAAAAGTGAATTTGTGATTTTTTTGAAATTACAAGAGACGAACAAAATGGGTCGTGTATTGCTACATCTAAGCATACCCCAATTGAAAAGTGAACTAGAAAAGCGGAATCTCTCCACAGCTGGAGGGAAAAGTGACCTCATACTTCGTCTGCAGGAAGCTGTCCAAAACGAGGGAGAAGATCCAAAAACCATGCTATTCGACGTGTCAGAAGAACAAGTAAGTACAGGCGTTGACATTAGCTCTATGATGGAATTACTTCTTGCGAAGATGGAAGAACAGAAATATTCTATGGAATCTAAGTTCGCAGAACAGAAAAATTCTATGGAATCTAAGTTCGCAGAACAGAAAAATTCTATGGAATCTAAGTTCGCAGAACAAAAGAATTCTCTAGAACAACAGAAAAATTCTATGGAATTGAAGTTCGAAGAGCAGAAGAATTCCATGGAATTGAAGTTCGCAGAACAGAAGAATTCTCTAGAAGAACAGAAAAATTCTCTTGAAGAACAGACAAATTCCATTGTCGCAGCACAAAAAGATGCAGTGGAAGAATTTAAGAATGTTCTAGATGTAAAAATCGACGCGATTGATGAAAAATTAAACGAGCATGAAACAAAGTTTGAGGAAATTACCAAAACGTTTCAAAAGCACGAGACAAACATCGAGAACATAGCTAGAGAGTTCGGCACAAACATCGAGAACATAACTAAAGAACTCGAAAAAGTCAAGAAGCAGAGGGCTCGGGAATATTCTGCTGACTGTCCAAGAAGGAAGGAGATGCAACCACCCGTTTTTGATGGGCAAACATCATGGCCAATTTATAAGAGACAGTTCGAAGCAGCTGCAACGACCAATGGATGGGACGACGAGGAAAAGTCGATTGCGTTAACACTCGCATTACGAGGTACAGCTGCAGAATTGCTTCAAACTGTCTCAGCAGAAAAACAACGCGACTACCATGCATTGGTGAAGGCTATTGAGATGCGATTCGGTGACGACCATATGCAGCAAGTATATAGAGTGCAACTTCGCAGTCGAATCCAGAAGAGGGGAGAAACACTCCAGCAACTGCAAGCTGATATCGAACGGCTAGCGCACTTGTCTTATCCCAATGCCGGCGAGGATGTCATCAATGAAATGGCTATTGAGGCATTTACACAAGCCATAGAGGACAGACAACTGCAGATGGCTCTACGAATGGCTGGAAAGAGAACTCTTCCTGAGGCACTGGCATTTGCCTTAACCATGAGAGCTGCTGACCAAGCATCTCAAGGATTTCACCGCGTGAGAGAAATGACATCCGTTGAATGCTCGTGCCAGAGAACAGAAGTAGTCGACCGTAACAGTTCTCGAAGGGGACCGATCCGTTGCTGGAACTGCAACAAAATTGGACATCTACAACGACAGTGCAGAGCCGAACGTAGACAGGGCAGTTGTCCACATTGCAGAGCTAGGAACGAGGAGGCGTTTGAGCGTTCGGCGGATGGAACATCACAAAGCCATCAGTCGGGAAACGAGTAAGAACCAACTTCGCGGGGCAGAAGCTGGTTTCTGGAATCGACGCCCCCAGGACCGCAATTCAGGTTTCCCAGACCAAACGGTGTAATAGAAGCTTGACAGTGGAAGCCCATATCGACCAGAAAAAGTATGTCGCCACAATCGATACAGGTGCCACCGCTTCCATAGTCAGGAGGGACATCGTTCGCCAATCATGGCTGCACAACACCAGCAGCTACTGTCTGAAAACAGCAACTGGAGCAACAGCAAAGGTGTATGGTGAGGTACTCTTGACGATAAACCTTGCAGGAATAGTCTTCTCCCATGCATTCTTAGTGGCTGATATATGTGACGAATGCATCATCGGAATCGACTTTATGAAGACGCATGATATAGTGCTCGACATCGGTTCGCAAGTTTTAAAGTACAAGAACGTCGAGATTCCGATGGTTTACGGGAACGAGAACGTCGCAACTCTAAGGACAGTTGTAAGTGAGGACGAAATATTACCACCTTCTTCAGAGACAGTTATTTGGACGAAGCTGGAAGGTGATCCTGGGAGCCACCGATTCTACCTAGTCGAGTCACATCCAGAAAATTATTATCAGAGCTATATTGTCGGAAAGATGCTGGTTGAACCCAAAAACAACATGGTTCCCGTTCGTGTCCTCAATGTGGAACACAAAAGCGTGAAACTAAAGCAAGGAGAAGTGATTGGAAAGTGCGTACCAATTACTGCGGTCACAAAGTTGTCCAATGCAAGTGATGTGAAACCGGTTAGACCAACGGAGATATCGGAAATGAAAAAGAATATACTCGGAGAGTGCGAGCTGGATCAGGAGCAGCGGTCCATGGCAGGTAGTTTAATCAACGAGTTCGCCGATATATTTGCTTCGCAGAACAGCGAGTATGGCCGAACACATCTCGTACAACACCGAATCGACACCGGAGATGCGAGACCGATTCGTCAGCCTCCCCGACGACTACCATTGGCTAAGCAGACGGAGGTTGCAGAAATGGTTTCGACGATGGAAAAGGAAGGACTGATTGAAAGCTCAAAAAGTCCGTGGGCATCGCCGGTCATCCTGGTCAAGAAGAAAGACGGAAGTACGAGATTCTGCGTGGACTATCGCCAACTCAACAACGTCACCAAGAAGGATAGCTACCCCCTGCCAAGAATTGACGACACCCTAGACACACTATCCGGAGCCAAATGGTTTTCGACTCTCGATTTGAAGAGTGGCTACTGGCAAGTGCAGATCCATCCAGAAGACCGCGAGAAAACAGCATTCACAGCAGGAAACGGGCTTTGGCAGTTTACAGTAATGCCATTTGGACTGTGCAATGCTCCAGCTACCTTTGAACGTCTAATGGAGCGCGTTCTGCTGGGACTAACGTGGAAAACCTGCTTGGTCTACCTGGACGATGTCATCGTAGTAGGAAAAACATTTAACGAACATCGAGATAACCTTAAGGAGGTGTTCCAAAGGCTACGAAGTGCGCAACTAAAACTTAACCCGAAGAAGTGTTCCTTATTTAGACCAGAAGTGAAGTACCTCGGGCACATCATCTCTTCTAAAGGAGTCAAGACTGATCCGGAGAAGGTCGATGCAGTGAAAAACTGGCCGGTACCCAAAGACAAACATCAACTGAGAAGCTTCCTGGGACTTGCAACCTATTACAGACGATTTGTAAAGGACTTTGCCAGGATCGCAAAGAGCTTGCATCAACTGACAGAAAAAGGCAAACAATTCAAATGGTCAGGTGAGTGCGAAAAGAGCTTCAAGGAACTTAAACAACAGTTGTGCAACGCCCCCATACTAGCGTACCCCACCCCTGGGAAAACATTTATTGTGGATGCAGACGCTAGTAATGTGGGAATTGGAGCCGTCCTTTCCCAGGTGCACGATGGCCAAGAGAAAGTAGTTTCCTACTTCAGCAAAGTTCTCTCAAAGCCTGAAAGGAACTACTGTGTTACCAGGCGCGAACTCCTTGCTTTGGTATTGGCAACAAAACATTTCCATAAGTACCTTTATGGGCGGAAATTCATCCTCCGCACAGACCATGCATCTTTAAAGTGGCTGCTGCACTTTAAGAATCCTGAAGGCCAAGTCGCAAGGTGGATCGAACGGCTGCAGATGTACGACTACGAAATACAACATCGAAAGGGAAGTCTTCACTCTAATGCAGACGCTCTCTCCCGTCGACCGTGCAAAGCAAATTGCAAACATTGCTTACGACACGAGGAAAAAGATGTCGCGTCCGTTCAAAGGGTGAGAGCTATGCCCATTGGTGGCTGGAGTGCGCGGGAAATACGGGAGGCTCAAAGGGAAGATCCGGATATCGAACCGATTATCGCCTGGAAGGAGCATGAGGGAAAACCAGACTGGCAGGAGATATCCAATAGGAGCCCCGAGCTGAAGGCATACTGGGCGCAGTGGGACTCCCTTCACGTACAAGACGGCATTCTAAAAAGAAGATGGGAAAGCCCGGATGGAAAGTCGTTCGTAATGCAGCTTGTTGTACCCAGGTCAAAGGTAATGGAAGTGCTCAGGGAATTGCATGATGGAGTGTCTGGAGGCCACTTGGGAATCAATAAAACGCTCGAAAAAGTGCGGGAACGCTTTTACTGGATTCATTCAAGGGAGGACGTTGAAACTTGGTGTAGGAAATGCGTTACATGTGCGGCCAGCAAAGGTCCGAGACTGAAAGTCCGTGGCAAAATGCATCAATACAATGTTGGAGCCCCTTTCGAAAGGATAGCAGTTGATATTGCGGGACCGTTTCCTGAAACAAACAATGGAAATCGTTACATCCTCGTTGTTATGGACTATTTCAGTAAGTGGCCTGAAGCATTTGCTATCCCTAATCAAGAAGCTAAAACCGTGGTGGAGCAAATCGTCAATAACTGGGTAAGCAGATTCGGTGTACCATTGGAACTGCATTCAGACCAAGGACGGAACTTCGAGTCGAAGATTTTCCAAGGAGTGTGCCAGTTACTCGGGATTCACAAGACAAGGACAACCCCGCTTCATCCACAATCAGATGGGATGGTGGAGCGCTTCAACAGGACACTGAATGAACACCTCTCTAAGGTCGTTGGCGAAGACCAGAGAGACTGGGATAAGCAGATTCCCATGTTTTTATTGGCTTATCGAGGAGCAGTGCATAACACCACAGGACATACTCCATCTGAAATCTTATTTGGTCGAACAGTCCGCCTACCTAGCGAGTTGATGTTTGGATATCCATGCGAAGAGCCCAAGAATGAGGAGGAATACGTTACAGACCTCAGGGATATCATCAGAGACGTGCATCGAGACACTAGGGATAAGATTAAGATAGCCAGTGACCGCATGAAAACGAGGTACGATACTAAAACGACAACTACAGGATTCCAGGAAGGAGATCTGGTATGGCTATATAACCCTCATCGAAGGAAAGGTTTATCGCCTAAATTGCAACAAGACTGGGAAGGGCCCTATACAATCGTAAAGCGCATCAACGACGTTGTCTATCGCATCCAACGAGGAAGAGGCAAGCTGAAAGTCGTTCATGTGGATCGTCTTCATCGTTATAATGGTGAAAATGTTAACGAGTTTGTTCGGGACGAACAAGTTTAAGAGGGGGATATTGTGGCGTGGAAGGTATCGTGTAACTTAAGTGGTGAAACAAGCCCTTAATCACAGTTTGGTGAAACCAGGCCTTAGACAGTTTGGTGAAACCAGACCTTAAAGTCACAAAACAAGTTCCACTCAAGTATCACTTCCAATTGGAGACTGGAATCTGTCACCACTGAACCTTGTTCTAGAACCACTTAGAATTAGCTAGAAAGTTCTCGTCAGATGGCGGAGCGGGTATAAAAGGACAGCTTTTAGAAGAGGGCGAGACAGTTGATTTATAACAGTGATTGGTTAAAGTTCGAGATAGTAATAGTTTGTGAAGATAAATAAGTGAAAAGTAATAGAGTAAATTAAGTGATTGGTTTGAAACGTTGAAGAATTGTTTAAGTAATAGTGTTCTGGTACTTAATAAGTGAAATATTAGAATAGTCGATAAAAGTTTAATAAAAGTGAATTTTATTAGAGAAGTTAAACGGAATAGTGTTTTATCTTTACGAATCCCTGCCTGAATGTAACAATATTTTGGGTTGCTACGCAAATTTTTTCTCTTGTGGCAGCACTGATTACACCAGGCAAACATAATACTTACAGCCTACAGTAACTTAATTTTCAGGGAACATTCTCACCCTCGCAGATTCACACAACTTTTTTTCCTTTTCCTCCATGCCTGGCTACCCACCGAGTAGCCGTAATAAAATTTGGATGTGTTCGTGTATTGATTCACGCATACTAAAAAGCCCAAACACCAGTGCGCGATGGATTTATTTATTTTGGAAGGATTATTTTACCCATACCTACTATAATTGCTGTGGGCCTGGTTATATGAATTGAATTTAAAAGTTCAGTTGCCGCCAGCCCAGCTACTTTTCGTTTACACATGTATTCTGATTTTTATTTACGAACACAAGCGCACATCCATTATTATATGTGCACAGTATTTCATTAAAGCGCCACAAAGTCGATCCTCATTCAGATGGTATCAATCTTATAACACCAGGCAAACATAATACTTACAGCCTACAGTATCTTAATTTTCAAGGAACATTCTCACCAGAGACAATACTGAGACCACCAACTTCGGCCGTTTTTCCGTTACTTGCCTACAAGCTACATTACCATGGGGTGGCAAAGTTTAGGTGCGTTAGTATTGTTACATAGAAAATCGTATTGACAAATGTCACGAAACTTCAAAAATTTCAGCTCACCAACACACTGGCACCTAAACTTGACCACTTCCGCTGTGGGCAAAGTGGCTTGCCAGTCACTTCCGCTGTGGGCAAAGTTGCTGGCTGCGTTCATCAAATTTTGTCCGTTAAATTTGAAAATAATTATTACAACTAAATTTTGTGTGGATAGTGATCAATTTTAAAAAATAATTGTATATTTATTTGACATAAAAGAAAGATGAACAGTTCTGAAGAATAATAAACACATAAAAACATTTTTAGCGAACATTCGGGAGGCAGTTAATAAATCGAGTAGAATATTCTATCACATAATGTTGCTTAGTATACTTCTGAATTTTAGTTATAATTTATAAATACAAAGATTTATGTCGTTGCTGTTATTAAGTATAAATTATGAGTTTCTCCGTTAGTTTAAATTATTTAAAATAGAGCATACGTATTTGCATTGGTTTTATTTTTACATGTCTCGTATTAAAGAATACATTAATATATTTATAGGTCGTATCTTTTGATATTATAATGGAACAATAAACGTGAATGAGTACTTTGGTTGAACAGAAATACCTACAGAATGTTATGAATACTAATATTAAAATTGATGAAAATGTACTGAGATAAGAATATAAGGCTTGTTTTTTTGAGCTTCGAACTCAGCAAAGCAAAGTAAAGTAGGATTTTCAGCACGCTAATTACAACAATTACGATATACTTGACACTTCGAGACTAGCAATAGTTGTTGTAATTGCGTGCTGAAAATCGTACTTTACTTTGCTTTGCTGAGATCGAAGCTCAAAAAAACACGGCTATACTTATTCACCAAATTTAAAAAAAAGCTGTACTTCTGAACACAGTCACGATTGTCACAGCCCACCACGGTTGAAACTGACACTGACACAACAGATTCACCACTGTTGTCAAGCTCAATTGACTTGACACATGCGTTATTTGTTTTAGTTTTGTTTTAGTTTTCGATTTCGTGCATTTATTAAAAGTTTGTGTAATGGTTTTAAGTACTGAAGCTCAAGTTGACCGATCCTTATGCAGCAAAAGAACAAAAAATGCGATACATCTGAGATTTGGAAAAAATCTTCCAAGTTCTCGCACACCGTGCGAAAAAAAAATTATTTTATCGAAAATTGCAAGCATTTTACTATAACTTGGTTCTAGGAGTAGAAACGTCTACTGGGAAAAGCTAATAGAAATAGCATCTACAAGTCCGCCTGGCAGCAGTCAAATCCTGCTCTACGCCTCAACGTTGTTTATATAAAATCAATGAAACAATTTTTTTTTAAAAGAACCATCACCGAAAGACGATGGCGATGATGAAAGAGTGTCGGTCAGCTTTGCTTGCCAAAGATGCCAAAAGCCACTTATCCTGGATGGGAATTTGGGCAGTATTAATGAGCACGCAATGGCAGAATTATCGCGTAAGTACTTTAATGAGTTTTAGCCAAATGACATTTCACAGTAAAATGCTTTAATTTAGTGCCAATTTATCAACAAATATGGATGAAATCGATCCTAACGAAAGTGGTTTTGATTATCTTGTGTGCCACCTTGCCATCTGACGGACTCGATAAATGGAACTGACGTCACCCTTGTTTCCGATGGAAAAGAAATAAAAAAGCTGAGCACTGAGTTTCTAGCAAAGGCGCAGCTCTTTAATGCTTTGCCATCTAACTATGAGTTCGATTATCCATTGTGCAATGAGTGCACCGACTCAATGCTGGACCTATTCGAACGTGAGTTCAAGATCGCCGAAGATGAATGGCGCGATTATAAGAGCTAATTGGAAAAAAATCTGAGGAGAAATCTAAAGTTCCGGAACTAAGAAAGCAACCTAGAATCAAAGGAAAAGCACCTTTTGGAAGACCGGTGGGTTTAAGTTTTTTTTAGGATAGGAAGCAATGGTTGCCTTCCTACAGCGCCTCATACAGTTCCAGCAAGAGGTGGAAAAACGAGAGACAGAGTTTTGCTTGCCCTACAAAATGGAGAAAGGAAAGATCATTGACCCATCAATCAAGTAAGTGTTATTCACCTGTGGTTTTGAATATGCAGTCAAAACAATTGTCTATTTCCAGAATACAATTTAACTCGGAGGAGCAGTGGACCAAAGCTCTTAAGTTTATGCTCACTAACTTAAAATAGCGCCTGGCATGGGTCTCATCTCAATTTACGACACAGTGATTACCAGATTTGGACATAGGATCATTTTATTCTGTTTAACTAACCTAACTTGTGTATTATACGTTTATTTATAGTAAATAAAGATTTGTTAATTCTATATAGAAGAAATGGATGGTCTTTCCTTTTTGGATGTCGATGGTTCTTCATTGGGTTCATCCAGTTTGCCGTATGTGTAAGCCTTAAGTCATTTCTTTCCGTTAATATCGTTATCTCTTGCCACTGAGGTCACGACAAGCTTCATGGTTTGTAGTCTTTCGATTTGGTCACCGATTGCACGAAGCATGGATCCAAATCCTCCTTTGCCACCGAGCATTTGGAGATGTATATGAACGCCTTGTTGTCGATTACTGTTCGGGGGTGTTTTTCCATTTGGTAGCAGGTAGAACTCTTCTACTTCTAAGTTCTGCAACAAGGAACGCTTTATAAAAAATTACAAATCGAAGAAAGCACACATACAGTCGCTTCGCAAATTTGTTGCAGGATTTATTGATTGTTAGTAGCTACACAAGACAGTATTTGCCTGCCACCCAAATAAATAGGCACCATTTCTTTTACATATACATTTACAGATACATATGTTAATTTTGAAATAATTTAAAACAACTCTGGGGTGTCTTTGCTATGGCTGCTCACTCTTTTGTTCCAATTTGTTGGCTTGACCCAGCATCTTCTGCCACATCTCCTTTTCGTTGTGATAATATAATGTAAGACTGAAATAAACAACAAGAATTTCAATGCTCAAACTGCTTATAACTAACATTTAAAATCAACATACGCTTGTTGTGATTCATCAATCAAATTAAGACTCTTGTTATTGTCTCTTGCTGTTACTAGCAGCGAATAAGACAATAGAAAATTGTCTTACGACTGTTCGTCACGAAAGGATGTGGCGATTCTTCGAGAAAGACAAATTCACATCTGCCTCTACAATGAATAGAATTTCCACAGTAGGTACGTTGCTCAGCCGAGCCTGGCTGAAAGCATAAAATAAAACATTCGAATGAAAAGCCAATTTGAAATTCGATAAACAAACCTGAAGAAACTTCTTAACATCTTCGACAATATTATAATTTATACTCGTTCTTGTTCGTATCGAACCATCAGTATTTGGTTTCTTTTGCCAAGAGTGTGACAAGTGCTTGTACAACGAAGTTTTGTAAATTAGGGCGGGTTTCAACATAGTTACTACTGCAAATAACATATAATCAAGCTAAATTAAATATTAGTCCTTAGGGGGCTGCGTAAGATATCAAACCTTATATCGATTCTGCTCTAAATTTACTGAATCAATTTGGTGAGAGTTGTTGCGGCGAGAATAATCCCAGTTTTTGACTTCAATTGGAGTCAATGGTTTGCTATGCATTTCGAAGTTCGTAGCAAACAATTTCCCCTACTACGAAATACGTAGCAAAATTCCGAATACGACGGATTCTGTGATAGATGTGATTAATAATAACACGTTTATGAGAAGTCTACATCTGCGTCTGTATACTGCTCCATGGGCACAGCCCTGTGTGCGGTTTCACTTTCCATCACTTCCACATCACGACATGCACCTGATAACAGCTCTCGTCTCACTTGGTGTCATTTTGGGCTGCGAATGTTTTATAATGATATAAGAAAAGCAAACTATTAAGACAAACTCTTTATAAGATGCAGCATCCAACAACTTACTTTATAGGTCCCATCCCTTTGAAGAGATTTGGTTTTGGATTTCATTCGTTTGAGGTATTGCAGGGGATTCCAATACGAGCCTCAATGTACCGAGAAACAACACCAGTTGCTCCCTTAGCAGAGTACACACACCGAGAGACCACGAGCAGCACTAAAAGTAAAAACGCTGTCCCAATCAGTGAGCATTGCATTGAATCCAGTACCAATGACCGTGCCAGCAGTCTTGATGCTGATGATGAAAGTGATGCAATTTTCTTCTGTCTTTAGACGAATCTGTTTTGGGTTGATGTCATGATTCTCCCAGTCTACCTTGGCGTTGGTTCTCATCTCGTAGTCTAGTAGTTCGATGGTTTGCCGGCGCATTGGCTCCTGGCGTGCGAAACTTTCCTCTTGCCTAGTGTTAAAGGTTCCGGAATCAATTTACACAACTTTTACTATATATGTACATACTTACTTTTTGAGATTGTCCTCTTGGACACGTTGCTGCTGCGACAATTGATCTTCATAGCGGCCGGCGCCTTGCCAATTCGACACGATGCTGCTGTTGCTTGGTATCTTCCTAGAAGTGGATACAAAATGGTTATCAATTCGTTGTCAGGTTCATGTAAATTAAAATCAACTTACAGTCTTCCTACGCTTTTTGTTATCGATACGCTTTTGTTCAACGTTCGCCTGTTCACTTTGTGCTTCGTATTCCATGAATTTGGCCATAAACTCTTGTTGGCGTGTATTCTCCTGCAGCTTGGACAAATCTGTAAGACATATAATGTATTTATTTATTAATTTAAATACTAAAAATACCCGAAAACTTACATTTTTTTCAATTTGTTGCAGGAAAAATAAAATTGTGTAAACATATTTTGACATTTGTCAATCGACTTCTGTCAAAAGAAAACTCACCACATTTTTTTTGGTTCGCTTTTTTTTTGTTGCTCACACGGATTCTAAATTCAAATAACACCGATAGGAAAACAAAATGGCGAATTTGAAAAAAAATCAAGGGGGCCAGCGGCAAGAGGATTGCCAGTTGGGGGTCTCAGTATGGTTTGTCTATGATTCTCACCCTCACAGATTCACACAACTTGTTTGCCTTTTCCTCCATGCATGACTACCCACCGAGATATTTGGATGGGTTCATGTATTGATTCACGCATACTAATAAGCCTAAATACCAGTGCGCAATGGAGATTTATTTATTTTGCAAGGATTATTTTACCCATGCCTACTATAATTGCTGTGGGCCTGGTAATATGTAGAGATGAGCTAAGTCGTGATTTCGCAATCACAGGTCAAACTGTGACTGTGATTTTCAAATCACTGTGATTTTAAACTGTGATTGTGATTCGCGAATTCAGGGTTAGTACTGTAATGCCATATTTTAGGCAATTTTTGAAACGAATATAAGGATATACTTCCATTTTACTTATATTTTACTAGTCTAATCTACCAAATTAGATAGGGTCTTACCCACAATTTTAGTTGTTGTAAGGGTTTATTTATAGCTATTTTTATAAATAGTGTTGTAAAGCTTAAATAAAAACGATGCGGCCTCCTAAATCTTAATTTAATCAATTTAAACAAAAATTTTAAATAGATAATTAATAATTCTTTATTTCGAATATGAGTTATTAAATTATGCTATTACCGTATATTATTATGAATATATATATTTTTTCAATGATAAGGTAGAAACAATTTTTGACTTCAAGTGCACGATACGATTAAATAAATTAAAATCAAGATTAAAAATATAAGGAATTGAATTCAAATAAATAAATTATAAATTAAAATTAAATCAAATGAGTATCTACTTCATATGGTAATTATGTGATAAATTTAAATTAGGAACTCTAATGAATATGAATTTATTTTTTGACTATAAAACCAAGATTTAAAATATAAGGAATTGAATTCAAATATATAAATTATAAATTAAAATTAGGAACTGTAATGAATTAGAATTTATTTTTTGACTATAAATGTTGTTGAATAAGAAGTGAATTAAGAATTAAATATAAAATATATTATCTAAAGCTAAATTAAAGATTTATTTACATATTTTTTGGTAATAAGGAAACGTTTTTGATGGTACATATTAAGGGTATTCACTTAAACGCGTAAAACCCTCATAAACTGCGTAAACTGCAGAAATTTACCACCTCGTAAACGAACTGTCAGATTTTGTATGGAGAATAGTTTACGCAAGCCTCATAATTTTCCGCGACCAATTAGGCTCGGAAATCGATAGCAGAAGGTTACGCAAATTTACAAATGTCAAACTTTGACAAACGATTGTGTGAATTACTTTTCATGTTTTCAGAGTTGCAGCAATGACGGTAAAAATTGAATGAAATATATCGTTATTTGCAGTGAATTACGCAATGTCATTTCCGAGAGGGGCGTTCACTTAAAGCACCGCAGAAATTTATGAATTTACGAACTGCGTAAAATTATGAGATTAAGTGAATACCCTTATTATTATTTTCTTTATATTACCTTTTTTTATCACGGTACCTTTTATAAGATCAAAATTTAATTTCAGTTACGTTCTACGAACACATTTATTTTTGGTACGTTCAGGCCAGTTATGTAAGAAAAAGGTATGTAAATTTAGGTAAGTATGGTAGGCTTAGGTGAGTTATGTACATAGAGGTAAGTACGGTCGTCAGGTAGGTGAGTAGTTCTAGGTTAATATGTTTTGTTCAGTTTAGCTACTTAGAGTGGAATTGCTGTTTAAAAACAATAACATCCTTGCCTTTGTTGTACTAAGTCGGTTTCGTCTCTCGGATATAATTTGACCAGCCTTCGAAAACAGCCTTTCGCATGGTACCGATGTAGCTATTGTACTCAGCCGTTCTTGGGCAACTATTGCCAGCTGTGGAAACATGTATTTATTGTCCCTCCACCACTTTAGCGGATCGTCTTTCCTCGAAAGCCTGTCACTATCTACATAGCGCTGTACCTCCGCAATAGCCTTACTTTTTGAAGTTCCGACTGGCAAATATTCTGCAGCTTCTTTATCAAATTCTGCCCATACATCATCGTCACTATCGCAGTCGGTGTTTGCTGTGCTCCTCGACGCTGATAATGATGGAATATTGTCACTTTCGGCAATGTTAATTTCAGGCAAACTTGATTCGAACTTCTCTGCCACTAGCGAAATCAGGTTTTTCTTAGCCTTTTCAGCATTTTGCTTATCCCTGAAAGCAATTTGCTTGAATCTTGGGTCGAGATATGTTGCAAATGATAGGGTACTGCTGTTCTCCAATTTTCCTAATCTCGCAGCTAAGGATGTGTTAATCTTTCCAACCACACTTTTAACACACGGGTGATATGGCTTGTTTATCATTCCCTTATAAACAGCTTCGAGGCCATTAGCTAATGGGATTACTAAAGACGCCGTTAAATAATTTTCCCCCGATATTTTTTTTGTGCGTTTTTCAAGTGGTCTTAAAATTTGGCAAAGCTGTCGAATGATTGTCCACTCTTCGACCGATAAATAAATGCTTGCCTCCATATCGGACAAAGCCATGGTGGATTTTACTGCTTCCTCCAGTTGAACAAATCTCTCAAGCATATAAAAAGTGGAGTTCCAACGTGTGGACACGTCTTGAAGCAGTTTTAATGGAGTTGCTTTGCCTTGGCTTTGTTGATATGACAGCAGTTTGGCTGTTGCTAAGTGGCTTCTTTTGAAATGCCCAACGATTTGCTTTACTTTATTTATAGCTCGGACAACCACCTCCTCCTTCAATCCATCATTGACCACCAGATTGATTGTGTGAGCAAAACAGCCAAAGTGTTTCCATCCCAATTCGTTAAGAATTGCAGCTATTATATTGGCCGCATTGTCCGACACAACCAATAATATCTTTTGCTTCATGTTCCAATCTGACAGAACCCTTTCCAGTTCTGTTGCAAGGTTCCGCGAAGTGTGATGGACTGGCAGGTTTGCACATTCCAAAAGGAGTGATTTGAAATGGAAGCTTTCATCGAGATAGTGCACTGTGACAGCCATATAGCTTTCCATATTTATGGAAGTCTAGCAATCCGTTGTCACACACACTTTTCTAGCCGTTTTTAGAATATCTCGAGTCTCATGAATGCACTGCTCGTATAATGCAGGTATCATAGTTCTGGATATCGCATGTCTGTTTGGTAGCTCATATGCAGGATTGAGTGCAGCAACAAATTGGCGAAATACAGTTTCCTCCACAAGACGAAACGGCTGAAAACTGTGTGTAAAAAGTCGGAGTAACTTTGCTTGCTTTTTGGTGTCACTCGTTTTGGAATGAATGCAGACATAGAAGTTTGGCGAGGAGCTGCAGCAATATTCCGGGGCGGTGGAAGGACATTTTGATGTTGTTGAAGTGGCCATGAATGCGCTACAACTGCTTGAAGACGGCTATTAAAAGAAATGCTTTTAATTGAAAGTAAAATGAAAACTCCAAAATATAGCTGTAATGCATATTAGAACCTGATACAAAGACTGTTGGGAAGGGATGTTTTTTTTTGCTTAAAACGAAAGTAGGTATTTAATGGAAAACATTAGTTTAAGGAACCGTTATTTTAAAAATGATTTTCTTTACTGCAGTACTGTTCGTAATCCTCTATTAGTTACCCATCCTACATTAGCCACAAGATATCTTTCTCACGGAGCTGGATAGGTCTTTGTGAAATGAAAAGTTCGTCTTTCATTCCGAAAATGTCAGAAAATTATACGAAAAGAAGTATTTAGCCTAAGTGCACCCCTTAAGCTTTCATTATCTTTTCTTTACAGAGGGTGTTACGTCATGTAATTAATCGAAAGAATTTTAAGAATATACCCACTGTTAAAAAAAAATCCCTTGAAATAGTTTTGATGAGGTAGATAATATACGCCCGCACAATATAAATATTATGTCTAGCAAATATTTAAAAATAACTTACGCGTGCAGGTGCAGCCCGTTCAGGATGGAGAGACACTGTAGGATGTTTATTTTCCATATGTTTTTTTAAGTTGGAAGTGCTTGTTTTGTAAGATATTTGACTTTTGCATATGTTACACATCGCAAAAGTCTCATTCATTGGTTTAAAAAAGATCCATAAGAAACTGATTTTTTTCCTACTATTAGCAGTAGGTATCGGCGGCATTTTTAAAGCGTTGGAAAATGTGTACTCCCTTTTTGAAATAAACACAAATGTGCCAATTACGTTACATTAATTGTCCTTGTTTAATTTTCTGACAATAATGTGACTTGAAATGTTTAGACAGTTAACTTACAAAGATATTGTCGGAAAATGAGTTTTGAAAATTTGAATTATTGTAACGAAATTGGCACAGCTTAAAATAAAATAAAAACACACACCGCGATACCAATAATCATTTTTAGTGTCCAGGCTAAGTTTTTCGAACTCACAATGGCGAAAATTTCCATACAAAATTGCATATTGTGACCTAAGAAATATTTAGTGTGAAGGTTAAAAATGATTATTGGTAAGGCCCACAAAGTAAAAGCAAATTAATGATTTGCACGTATTTAATTTTATTTGTTACACTGCAACTGCAAGCAAATTCGAACTTAACCGCACTCGAAAGATCGCGAACAATACTCACTACTCGTCCCTTGCCTTTCACATTCAAATTCCAAAAAAAAAAAACATCCAGCTCTGCATACGTAAAAAAAAGTGTATCGTGGCCAGCCAAAACCACCCCAATAAGATCGTATAGGAATAGCAAGGCAATAAGCAATAATATACACTGCAATGTGTATGCCTACACAAAACCAAAACGCAATCGCTCCCACTCCCTCTACCTACCTACATACTTTTTCAAGTTACCCTTTGTAAAATGTTTCTACCACCTACTCTGCTACTGCTGCTTTCCTTACCTGCTACTGTGAGTGGCTACTTTCTTGTGATTCTCCTCATTTCACTGTTTCGCTCTTTGTCCTGTGATTGCGATTTGTGTCGCTACTGTTTCTGTTTGTCGTGAGTCGTGATTTTCAAAATGTTGATGAAAATAGAACAAATTTATGTCGTTTTCCATTGGGCAAAAAGAAGCGTCCGGGAGAGTCCGGAATCGAAAAAATCACTTCTGAAACCGTTCCATTGGCACAAAAAATACTCTTCTGGTGATTCTGAGGAGAGAATTTCGCTTCTGGATTTGAAGTCAGAATCCACTCAAGAAGCACTCATACCAATGTAGTTTGTGTATTTTGTACAAGTCAACTGACAGCTGCCGTAGATTATTTTTTGGCATTTCACCAATACTCTTGTGGATTCAATCAGAAGCAGTTTTCTTGTTCCATTGGACTACAGAATGAGTGGATCCCCGAGTGAAACCAATGGAAAACGACATTACTAACCTGGCAATGATACTAACTTGTCATTTTTGTCATACTGACATCTGTCACTAAATAATTTTTTTCTTCTTATTAAAACCTTTCAACAAGCACGTTGTCTTTCTTGTAATAAATTCTTTCTTTATTGTATTTTTACAACAGGTTATGGGCCCAGGCGCGCAGAAAGATTAAGGAAATTACAAAAGAAAATCGAAGCAACACAATTGAAGCTCTAACTAAGAAGGATTCCAAAGATTTCATAGGATTGCGTAGTAATGGCGTCTTCTTCGATTCCACCCATAGAGAAACTTCGAGGTCGCGACAATTACGACGAATGGAAGTTTGCGGTTGAAAACTATCTGGAGCATGAGGAGCTGTGGGGATGCGTCAGTGGAGCAGAAACGGATGTTAAAAAGATTTCCAAGGCAAAATCGAAAATCATTCTGCTTATAGAGCCGATTAATTACACTCATGTTCGGGAAGCGAAAACAGCAAAGCAAGTGTGGGACAAATTGGCTGCGGCATTCAACGACAGTGGACTCACTAGACGTGTTGGGTTGTTGAGAACACTTATCACGACTAATTCAAAGGAAAGTGGTTCCATTGAATGCTACGTGAATAGAGTAATTCTAACAGCGCATAAGCTCAATGCCATTGGAATGGTTGTCTCCGACGAGTGGGTGGGAACGTTGTTACTGGATGGACTGGGAGATCATTACAAACCAATGATCATGGGAATTGAAAGTTCTGGCATACAAATTACTGCTGATGCAATCAAAACAAAATTGCTGCAGGATGTCAAGGATGATGATTGTGGCTTCGGTGAGGATTCGCATGCAGTTGCGTTTTATAGCGGCGCTAAGAAGAGTGTTTTAAAGAAACCGAAAAATGCAGGTGGTGTCAAGTGCTTTGAGTGTAAGAAACATGGACATTTCGCAAGGAACTGTCCCAACAAGCGTAAAATCACAGAACATAAGAACTCTATTGAAAAGGTGTTTTATACAACGTTTGCTGTGAATATGAAAGAGGTAGATGCTGCGGGATGGTACGTTGACTCCGGTGCTTCAGCGCATATGACTATGCGCAGGGATTGGCTCCAGAATACCACTTCCATAAACTGCGAAGAAGTTACAGTGGCAGACCACAATAATCTAGTTGTTGAAGCAATGGGTGATGTCTGTATGCAGTTGTCTGTCGGTAAAATGAAAGTGGATGTCAAGGTGGCTAATGTACTATACATACCAAACATATGCGCAAATCTCTTGTCTGTCAGCCAAATGACAAAGTGTGGCAATAAAGTGAATTTTGAAGTTGACAAATGCTACATCTACGACAGCAGCGATTTGTTGATTGCTACTGCTAGCTTAGTGCAAGAGCGGTTGTACAAATTGGATACTACGCCTGTGGTTAGCACATTAGTCAATCTGGTTGAAAGACGACAATCATACGATCTGTGGCACAGGAGATTGGGTCATGCAAGTCATGACGTTCTGGTTAAGATGCAGAAAGGAGCTGTGTTCGCAATTGATTTTGCTGATGCACCAAAGAAGCAATGCATCAACTGTTTGAAAGGAAAACATCCGCAAAAACCATTTAAGGCATCTGAATCAAGTACGAGTAACGTTTTGGAATTGGTGCATTCAGATCTATGCGGACCTATGGAAGTGAACTCCTTAGGTGGTGCACGATATGTTCTTTTGTTCGTGGACGACTACTCACGTAAGGTTTTTGCTCAAGTTCTTAAAGCCAAATCAGAAGTTCGAGAGAAATTCATTGACTTCAAGCGTTTAGTCGAGAATGAGACTGGTAAACGAATAAAAACACTTCGGACAGATAACGGTGGTGAATATTGTAATGAAGGATTACTGAGTTATTTGAGAAGCTGTGGGATAAGACACCAAACGACAGTTCCATACACACCCCAACAAAACGGGAAAGCTGAGCGAATGAATCGCACAATCATGGATAAAGCTCGTTGCATGCTGAGTGATGCAGGTGCAGAAAAAGTTTTTTGGGCAGAAGCAGTATTGACTGCTGCATATTTAGTTAACCGTACGCCAAATAGAAATCTCGATTTTAAAACACCGGAAGAAGTGTGGTCTAACGAGAAGCCAGATGTTAGTCACTTGAGGGTCTTTGGATCAACTGTGATGGTACGTGTTCCGAATCAGAAAAGGAAGAAGCTCGATCCGAAATTTATCATGGGTATGCTGGTTGGATATAGCGAGAATTCAAAGGCATATAGAGTTTACGACTCATCGAAGAAAAGGTTGATAATTAGTAGAGATATTGTGTGCCTGGAAGACCAACCTTTTCAGCAGGTAATTGTTAATAACAATGCAATTAATATCTTTTCTCCATACTTAGAGAGTTCAGTGGGAGCAGATGGGAATACTGATGATGAGAAGGAGGTCGTTGTTGTTGGCGAAGGTGTAGCTACTGGTGAGAGTTCAGTGGCGGCAGACGAGAATACTGATAATGAGAAGGAGGTCGTTGTTGTTGGCGAAGGTGTGGCTACTGGTGTTAATGCAAATGAAACTGCAGAAAGTGAGATACTTGATGAAGAATGCTCGGGGTCAAGCGAAGAAGACTCGTTTTATTCAGACACGGAGTTTATCCCACACAAAGTAGAAACTTTAACGTCAGAGAATGTGCGAAGAACACAAAGAACGCCAAAACCAAAGACATACGACGGATTCGTTACATATATGGCAAAATGTACAAGCGATCCGATGACGTATGAGGAAGCTATATCAAGATCAGACGGTAAGCAGTGGAAAAAGGCCATCGAATCTGAATACGCTTCATTACTGCAAAATGGAACTTGGGAGGTATCAGAACTACCGCCAGGAAAGAAAACTCTAAACACAAAATGGGTGTTCAAGACTAAATTGGATGCAAATGGTGGAATTTCTAGGTACAAAGCAAGGCTTGTTGCTAAAGGCTGCAGTCAAAGAAGAGGACTTGACTATGAGGAAACATTTTCCCCAGTCGTGCGTTATGAATCAATTCGATTTTTACTGGCAATGGCTGCCAAGATGGATTTGGACATAGAGCAAATGGATGCAGTAACAGCATTTCTACAAGGTGATTTGGACGAGGAGATCTTTATTTCTCAGCCCGAAGGTTTTCAAGTTGGTGAGAATGAGAAAGTGCTTCGCTTGAGGAAATCAATATATGGGTTGAAGCAATCTTCGAGAATGTGGAATATCAAGCTGGATGGATTATTAAAGGATTTCGGAATGGTACAATCACAACTAGACCCGTGCATCTACTTCAAACACTCAGACGGAAAGGTGACTGTAACTGCTATCTATGTGGATGACATGTTGATTTTTGATAATCATAATTCGTTATCCACATAGATACCAATTACAATCACCTTTCCGTCTGAGTGTTTGAAGTAGATGCACGGGTCTAGTTGTGATTGTACCATTCCGAAATCCTTTAATACTCCATCCAGCTTGATATTCCTCATTCTCGAAGATTGCTTCAACCCATATATTGATTTCCTCAAGCGAAGCACTTTCTCATTCTCACCAACTTGAAAACCTTCGGGCTGAGAAATAAAGATGGTAGCAGGAACGGATGTTAAAAAGATTTCCAAGGCAAAATCGAAAATCATTTGGACGAGGAGATCTTTATTTCTCAGCCCGAAGGTTTTCAAGTTGGTGAGAATGAGAAAGTGCTTCGCTTGAGGAAATCAATATATGGGTTGAAGCAATCTTCGAGAATGTGGAATATCAAGCTGGATGGAGTATTAAAGGATTTCGGAATGGTACAATCACAACTAGACCCGTGCATCTACTTCAAACACTCAGACGGAAAGGTGATTGTAATTGCTATCTATGTGGATGACATGTTGATTTTTGATAATCATAATTCGTTAAAGCAACAATTAAAATCAACTTTAATGAATACATTTAAGATGAAGGATTTAGGTCCTGCGAGTTCCTTTCTTGGACTACGATTATTAAGAGACAGAGCTAATGGTCAGATCTGGATAGATCAAGAATGTTACATCACCGAGGTAGTTGATCGCTTTGGGTTAACTAACGCAAACATATGCTCAACGCCGATGGACTTGAACCAGAAATTAAGCAAGGAGATGTGCCCGAAATCCAAAGAGGAGCGTCAGGAAATGGCAACGATTCCATACCAGGAATTAATTGGGAGTTTGCTTTTCGCTGCGCAAGTTTCAAGACCCGACATCAGTTTCGCTGTGAACTATCTCAGCTGATTTAACAGAAATCCGGGGAAAGCACATTGGACAGCTGCGAAAAGGGTACTTCGGTATTTGAAAGGTTCTGCTACGAAAAAACTGTGCTATGGAAACAACGAAGGAGATAAACGAATAACTGGTTTTTGTGATGCGGACTATGCGAGTGACGTGGATGAGAGGAAATCGGTAACTGGTTATGCATTTATAATGCAGGGAGGAGCGGTATCCTGGTGTTCGAGAAAGCAGCCTACAGTGGCATTATCGACAACAGAAGCCGAATACATGGCTATGAGCTTGGCTGTACAGGAGGCGCTGTGGCTTCAAAGCCTTATCAAGGAACTGAAAATTCAACAGAGCGGGATCATATTATTCTGCGACAACCAAAGTGCTATTTGTCTGGCGTCGACTAATGCATATCATGCCAGAACAAAACATATTGATATATGACATCATTTCGTTCGTAATGTAATTAACAAAAGTGTTGAAAAGTTGAATTACGTACAAACAACAGATATGGTAGCAGACATCATGACAAAACCACTTTCAGCGGAAAAGACCAAACACTGTACTACGCTAATGGGACTTAAATAGATACGTCTAGGAAATAGAAACTTGTTTTAGTGGGGGTGATGAAAATAGAACAAATTTACTAACCTGGCAATGATACTAACTTGTCATTTTTGTCATACTGACATCTGTCACTAAATAAATTTTTTCTTCTTATTAAAACTTTTCAACAAGCACGTTGTCTTTCTTGTAATAAATTCTTTCTTTATTGTATTTTTACAACAAATGTGACTGCGATAGTTGTGATGGGAAAAAAATATAAAAAGGAAAGTATAAAAAGTCGCAGTCACGCTTTATTTGAAAGTCAATAACAGGTAGTGATTGCGATTTTGCAATCACTGTGATTAAATCACAGGTAGTGATTTTGTGCTCATCTCTAGTAATATGGATTGTATTTGCCTTAAAATGTCGTCATTTATTAGCTGTTTTTGTTATGGCGCCACAATGTCGACATTCTGCATTGTGATTTTGTTTTCTTGCAGCTGACATATTTTAGCAGAGCTGTAAAAGGCATTTTACTAACAGACAAAACTTAAAACTTGGATTAGAGGCTAAATTAGGACAGCACAAAAATCAATGACTAAGCAAATCGAAAGCACATAAATCAGGGATATGTGTGTGGTTTTTATTTTTTCGATTTTGATAAGTTTTTAGGATTTGCGTTAACAGAATTCTATGAAGTTATTAGAATTGAGATTTGTATTGCGATTTCTAGCTAAATGGCTTGAGCTACGAGGCTAGAGACTTAGCACAAAAAAAGCACATAAATCAAGCATCAGTATGGAGTATTAATTTTTTTAATTTTCGGCCGATTTGACTATGTGCTTTTCAAGGTCGATTTTCTCCTAAACCATTGGAACACAAAAATCAAAGACTTAACACAAAATTAGCACATAATTCAGGGCTATTCAAAATTTATTTTTGAGATATGTGCTCTGCCAAGTTTATGGAGGTCAAAACTGCGATAGTTTATCAACCACTCCTTTTTATAAGTCATATGATCGCTCTCTCCCGAGTCTAAATACCATCGATTATTTATTTCTCCATCATCATTAACCATCAGCGCGAGTTAAGTATCCATAGCAAGACATATTGAGAAAAAAGATAACATTATTTGTATTCAATGATATCTTTAGTCTCTAGTACAGTCTTGCACACAACGCTACAATGATAACATATGTAAAAGAGATAATATCGTTTGTATACAATGTTGGAATATTATCTCTTCTTCATTATCAAGCAAGACGATTGTACGCTTGGGTCTCCTTGTAGATAGATAAGAAAAGTATATAAATACGACTGTATGATGAATTTATCAACAGTCTTATTGTAACTACATAGTAGCCTTAAGCTCCTTTTAGAATTAGTAAAAAGTATTTCAATAATAAAGGACATAGTTCCAAATAAATATTGTTTAATTTTAAAAGTAAGAAACAAGTGTTTTAATTGGCGATCCTGCCAGGAGGTTAAATATACTTTTTAACTTCAATCGAGCGGACCTCGGGAACAAGTAGTGAAATCTAGTATAAACAGAACACTCGCGTTACCGGTTACAAGAATTACCTAGCATAGCAGGTACAAATATAGCTTCTTCGTACGAAGCAGCAAAGCAATTCAGTGAAAGTGTATATGTGGAGAAAAAAAACACACAAATTCGACGACAACAGACACGAGTTCAAAATGGAACAACTCGCAGTATTAATGGCAAGATTAGAAGCTTTAGAAACCAGGAGCAACACAGTAACACAAACCCTAGAGCACACACGCACAGAGAATGCAAGGTTAGCAGCAATAATAACTAACCAAAATCAAATAAACACTAATTTAGAAACAAAACTAAATGAAGTAAAATCTGGATTAGGCATAGTACCAAACATACCTGTGCTAGAGGAAATAAGAACCACATATACAGATGGTAGTGAAATACAGTTAGACGCATTTAAAAGCCTACCTATTTTCAACGGCGATCAATCAAATTATCGGTCGTGGCGCGAAGAAGCATCCAGATTAATGGACAGCATTAAAAACTTCAAAACACACAGTAAGTACGCAGCAGCATTGACTATAGTGAAAAGTAAAATACAGGGTGCAGCCGCGAATGTGTTAACCAATTATAACACAATTTTTAATTTTGAGGCGATACGTAACAGATTAGATTATACGTACTCTAATCAAGAACCTCTATACGTGCTACAAGACATGATGAAAGCCATCACGCAAAAAAGAAGCACACTGTCTGAATACCACGACGAGATAAATAAAAATCTCAATTTAATAATATCAAAAATCACTATGTCAGGTGATCCGCCGAATATAATCGACAGACTAATTAAAAATGCTAACGACGACGCAGTTCGTATATTCATTGATGGTATGAGTGACAACTTTACAAGAGGATCATTATATTCAGCTACAATAAATGATCTAGAACACGCATTCGCAATTGCTCGCAGAATAGAACATGATAATGTGCACAGGCATTTACATCTCACTCAAGATAAGCACCACAAAAATATGCCACATGAACGCAGAAACGAAAGAAGACCAAATTATTCGAGCCAAACAACGAATTATCAACCCCAGAAGCAATACGATAATATGCAGCAACACAATCAAGGACCACAGCCGATGGAGATAAACTCGAGACAAATTGTACATGCACAGCGACAAAATTGGAATCAATACAAACCCGATGTATATAATCCACCAGCGAAACGTGAACACAGCGGGAGTTTCAACACACACAACAGACCGCAACGATCTTATCAGCAGAACTTCAAGCAGCAGAGAGTAAATAACTCCCGACAACAACGCAGAGACGATGTCAGCAGTACATATGCAGAAGCAGATGAAACGGAATGTATGGTAAATAATAACATAAGAATAGATCATTTAAACTAGTAGACGGGTTGCCCTGCTTAAATTTAACTAGTACTATTTCTAAGGAAATTTATAAAATTCTTATTGATACTGGTGCAACCCATAATTACATTAATAGAAAATGCGATTCTAGCGAAAAAATTAAAATTAAACCTATAAAAATAAAAACAATGCATGGTTATTCTATGGTAGATACAAAGAAAGTAGTTAGGATATTAAAGAAAAATATAACATTTTTTGAATTAGAGGATATTCAGTCTTTTGATATGATATTAGGATATGAAGGACTTAAAGTTCTAAACGCGGAAATAAATTTCAGTAATATGACTCTAACTACCATAAGCAGTGTCGAATCTATTCAGAAAATTAATTACATAATTGGGGAAAATAATATTTATAAAGCAGACATAGATAGACTGATGAAGATTAATAACAGCATAGGACCGTTACCCTTTACAGATACTATAGAAGCAAGCATTAGGACGACCAATGATAATCCGGTTTATGTTAAACAATATCCATATCCCATAGCAGATAACGAATTCGTAAACAAAGAAATACAGAAACTCTTACATGACGATATAATAGAAAAAAGCCATAGTCCTTATAACAGTCCCATATGGACAGTACCTAAAAAAGGTTTGGACGAAAAAGGAAAACCAAAACGGCGCATGGTTGTTGATTTCCAAAAACTTAACGTTCACACTGTAACAGACAGATACCCCATTCCGGATGTCAACATGACAATTCAAAATTTAGGTAAAGCCAAGTACTTTACAACATTAGATTTGGAGTCAGGTTTCCACCAAATTAAAATCAAAACAGATGATAAAGAAAAAACAGCTTTTGCTATAAATGGCGCAAAATATCATTTTAAACGAATGCCTTTCGGGCTCAAAAATGCACCAAGCATATTTCAGAGATGCGTGGACGACATTTTGAGAGACTTTGTAGGTAAATTCGTACACGTTTACATTGATGACGTATTGATATATTCTTCATCTGAGGAAGAACATATACAGCACATAAGTCAAGTATTCGACGTACTCAATAAAGCCACATTAAAAATATCTGATGAGAAAAGTAAGTTTTTTCAAGAAGAAGTAGAATACTTAGGTCACATAATCAGACATGGTAGAATCACTACGAACCCTGAGAAAATAGCAGCTATAGAAAATTTTCCAGTCCCACAAACGGTAAAGGATTTGAGAGGATTTTTAGGTCTTACAGGTTACTATCGTAAGTTTATAAAAGGATACGCAAGCATAGCCAAGCCCCTGACATTATATTTACGAGGAGATAACGGTAAAGTAAACAAAAAACAAAGTAAAAATATTAAGTTAAATCTGAATGATTCAGCATTAGAAGCGATTAGAATTTTAAAAAATTATTTGAAAGAACAAGTCGAACTTTTTCAACCGGATTATAGTAAACCATTCGAGCTTACTACTGATGCATCCAACATAGCTATTGGAGCCGTACTAAGTCAGAATAAGCAACCTATACACTTCTTGTCAAGAACACTGAGTAAGACAGAAGAGAACTATAGCACAAACGAGAAAGAGCTATTAGCGATCATATGGTCCTTACAAAAACTCAGAAACTACATATATGGTATAGCAGACTTAACCATATATACCGATCACCAGAGCCTTATATATTCTGTATCAGAAAAAAATCCCAACACAAAGCTGAAACGTTGGAAGGGAATCATTGAAGACTTTGGAGCAAAATTAGTTTATAAACCAGGAAACCTAAATCTTGTAGCTGACGCATTATCACGTCAACGCATAAATACTTCTACCATAGAAACAGCACATTCAGCTGAAAGTTCTTCTAATGATATAATAAAAACTGTGAATCAGCCTTTTAATGCATACACTGCACAGTTCGAACTTATTGAAGATATAACAAATAATATCGAAACACAAATCTATTTTAGTAACAAAATAAGACTCATAATAAAGTTTAAGGACAAAGACTCTTTACTAAGGCAGATGAAAGAAGTTATACAACCCCAAAAGATTGTAGCTTTGCATACGAAATTTGAAAACATATACAAATATGGTGAAAACATAAAAAAAGAATTCCCACTAGTAAGATTTATATTCACACCAAGGAAACTTCAAGACGTGACAAATTTGGAGGAACAACTAAAACTTGTAAGGGTAACTCACGAAAGAGCACACCGAGGGTTACGTAACAATATACAAGAAATCTCAGAGAAATATTACTGGCCCGATCTAAATAAACAAGCAAAGAGTTTCAACAGAAAATGCATAGCATGTCTATTTGGAAAATATGAAAGAAAACCTATCAGAGAACCTCTGAATAATTCAGAAATACCAACACATGTGGGAACACACATTCATATGGACATATACTTCAACGACAAGTATACTTTCCTTGTAACAGTAGATAAGTATTCTAAATATACAATCCTTCGGGAAATCGAAACTCGAAACAGACTGTACGACGTTATGGAAGAGGTCTTATCTAATTATTTCCCAAAATGTGAACGACTCATGACAGATAACGAGAAGGGATTCAAAACAGAAATGGTGAACCAAATGTGTTTGAAATACAACATAACTAAAGTAGAAACTCCAGTATACAGATCGACAGCGAACGGTCAGGTAGAACGTGTAAACGGTACAATAACTGAACTGTCTAGAATATTCACAATTCAGAATAAAACAAGACTTATCGAAGAAATATTTAGAACAGTGCGTGAATTAAATAATTCTATACACTCAGTTACCGGTTTGAAACCTAGAGACATTTTCTTTAATCAAAATAAATATAGCAATAGTGAAATTATAATAAATAAACTAAACTCAGCATCCAAAAAAGTGATCGAACGTCTAAATAAAGGAACTCGACACAGAGAGTATAAAAAAGGAGATAAGATAATGGTAAGAATCACAGGTCTTAGAAAGAAATCTAACGCCAGATACATAACAAGAATAGTAGAAGAAGATAAAGGAGACACTGTAATCTCTAAAGAAGGAATAAAAATTCACAAGGATAACATAAAGAATTATCATTTTTCAGATGACGAAAATATTAATATTCCTAACATTACTAGGAATTGTACAGAGTCAAGAAGGGCAAGGAAACGTTCAAATAACTGAGTTACTAAACAAGAAGTTTATACTTACGCAAACAGATGACGTGTATTTATTCAAAGAACAAACTTATTTGTTACATGCCACCAACCTGACTTCGATATTTCAACCTTACGTAAATATCGTAACTAGTAAATATCAACCTACACAAGAAGAAAAAATTTGGTTAAGTAAAATTAAGAATTTAGCAGACCAATTACAAGAACATACTAGGCATACTAGATCAATTAACTTTTTAGGAACAGCTTTCAAATATGTGTTTGGTAATCCTGACCATTATGACTTAGTTAACATAGAAACGAGTATAAATAATCTCATAGAAAACAATAATAAACAAAAAACTATAAATTCTAGATTTGAACAAATTTTGCAACAATTCGAAGGTCAGAGCCTTAAAGAACATTTAGTAATAGAACAAGTGTACGAACAATTATTATTATTGACCAGAACAATTAATGCAGCAAAAAATAATGAATATTTATCAGAAAGCCTAGACTTAGATGACATTAAAAATATTATTCAACATGAAATAATTCAAGTACCCATAATAAATATACTTGAGTACTCTAAAATATTATTAGCTAGAACTGATGAATTCTTCATCACAATATATAAATATCCAGTTCTAATTAAATCATGTAAATTGTATAAAGTAACACCTTTAAATTCAAAACATGGAAAAATCATTACAGATAAAACAATTGCCTTATGTAACCAAACAAGAAATTGTCAAAATCATCTAAGTAAAAACATTTGTGAAATTAACTTTGAAGAAGAAAATTGTCTTATTCCACTTTTAAAGAATATAACTTCAAAATGCAACATTAAACAAGAATACGATTACGACTTAGAAATTGAATCCGGTGTTATGTTATTAAGCGGTAAGCATAAGTTAAATAATCAAACAATTAATGGTATAAACTTAGTTACTTATGAAAATACTATAAATCTAGACGATAAAATATACAAAAACATGCATAAGCAAATTAAAGAAGTTATATTAAGAAATCATAATTCAGAGTCTTACATCGACCAAATAATTAAAGAAGATACAATGTACAAATTCGATAACATAGATACTTTAAAAAAACTAATTATTCCTTTTGAAGAAAAACCGATATTATCAACTATATACACAATTGTAACACTGATTGTTATTCTAGCATTTACGTACGTAATGATAAAAACTATACAATGTATAACAGATCGTCAAAAACAAAAAAAGATTGACGCATATAACAAAACTTATGAAAGAGAAATGTTAAAAATAGCGTCGAAAAATCGGGACGATTTCGTTTAACAAGGGGGGGAGTTAAGTATCCATAGCAAGACATATTGAGAAAAAAGATAACATTATTTGTATTCAATGATATCTTTAGTCTCTAGTACAGTCTTGCACACAACGCTACAATGATAACATATGTAAAAGAGATAATATCGTTTGTATACAATGTTGGAATATTATCTCTTCTTCATTATCAAGCAAGACGATTGTACGCTTGGGTCTCCTTGTAGATAGATAAGAAAAGTATATAAATACGACTGTATGATGAATTTATCAACAGTCTTATTGTAACTACATAGTAGCCTTAAGCTCCTTTTAGAATTAGTAAAAAGTATTTCAATAATAAAGGACATAGTTCCAAATAAATATTGTTTAATTTTAAAAGTAAGAAACAAGTGTTTTAATTCGCGCTTGCTGTGAGTTTTACTGCCCCCTGTTCCTCACTTCTAGTTCCAGTCCTCATTCGATCATTAGCATCTCCCCTTTGCAGCCCGTCGACACTTCCAGCCTTCACTTGATCAGCGATCTCCAAACAATTGCTAATAAGTGCGTTTCCCTTTGGTACTTCACTTCTACTTCCAGTCCACAAGTGATTATTAAATCTTTCTCGCTCACTTACACATCTAGTTTGGACTCGATCATCGATCGGCACTGAATTGCGGTTGCATGTCAGTGCGTTCCCCTTTGGTAAAACACTTCTTCCACCAACCTTACTTCGCTCAGTAATCTTCTTCGGACATTCTTTTTTCCAATGCCCGAACTCATTGCATGCAAAACACTTACCAGGCTTAGAATTGTTTTCTTGCTTCTTTCGCCCTCTTTGCTTTGCCAGCAGTGCTGTTGTATTTAAATTTGTATCAGAAAAGTGAGATGACATACGTGACTCTCAAATCACTAGTCGTGACGTCAAATTCTCCAAAGTTTGCTCTTCTTTGACTGACGACTCCCACCCGCAAAAAAAAAAATGTTTGAAATCTTCTGGGAGAGTCATTAATATTTTTGTGATTACCATGCTCTCTGAGACTGTCTCTCCAACATCTCTTAGCTGCCGGACTATGTTCTGCAATTTAGAGATGTGTGTTGCAACATCATCATCTGGATCCTTGTCGAAACTATAGAAACGTTGTAGCAGCATATGAACATTTGCCTTTGATGTTTGTCATATACAGCCTGCAACTTCATCCACATTTCCTTTGCGGTTGTGCAATTGACGATATGTCTAAGTGGCATTGAACCAATGCTTGTTGCAATGATTCTTTGAGCCTTGCTGTCCGATCGCACTTCCACATCTAAACGTTCGTTAAACCTAGCTTGTTCCTCATTCTGTGCCTAAATTTGGGAATGGGTTTAACCCATTTGCTTGCCCAAAAAGTCCTGATGCATTTAACAAAATCGTTACTTGGAACTTCCACACCGAGTATTGCTCGGAATTCTGCAATTTTTCCACTTTAAAGAGTTCGATCTCCATTTTCTCTTTTCTTACGATACAATATACTTTAATATATTATAACAATAGGTTTCCCAGCAAAAAGGCGTACGAAAAAAAAACGATTTTTTCCAAGGTGACCTTTATATAACCTTATCGAATTTATTTACCAGCGCGACCTGGGCCCATAACCTGTTAACTTGAAGTATGAAGAGAAACTGACTTTATTAAAGACTTAATTCAATAGTTTATTACAATGTTTATGAGTGGGAGTCATTATTGACAGACTTCAATTTTTCAAATTCATATTTTTCAACACAATTTCAGAATTTAGCTGTGGATAGGAGGTTCCAGGAGGTGAAGAAATTAATTCTCTGCATAAACTATCTGGAAAAGGGACACTCTGTTCGTCGTTGCACAAAGGCTAAGTGTAGTAGTTGTTCGTTGCCGCACCACAGGTTACTGCACAGATTTTCCGCAAATGGTGCATCAACTAGTGCGGCAGTCGTTGAAAATTAACCTGTTAATCCGTCAGCTCTGATTGGCAGCTCCAATAATCAGGTGATATTGATAAATAAAGATAAATTTCCTAGATACCAACCACCTGGTGCGTTGCTTGATTCAGCATCCCAACTCAATTTTATCACAAAGGCGGTATCGGAAACGAGCGGTATCGAAAACGAGGTTGCGAAGATTCGCCATACTACAACGGCCATTTGTAAGTCAAGAATATCCGACTTTGAAACTATGACTGCATTGTGCAGTCCTATAATAATACTACGACACCTTTGAGCACGAGGGATTTCCCTGTTCAATGAAGCTGTACCTACTTTACAGGTTAACAAAACGGAGTTAGAGCTTCTTGTTATGAAAAGTATAACCAACCCTCAACCAAGTCAATCATTTGAGATAGATAGCTGGAATATTGCTAAAAATATTGTCTTAGCTGATCCCAAGTTCAATCGGCCATCAAAAATTGATTTGCTGATAGACGCAGACCAATTCTTTCAGCTTTTGGTAATAGGGCAGATTAAACTCGATGGAAAACCAACACTTCAAAAAACTCTGTTTGGATGGGTCGTATCTGGAAGGTATGAACCTAATAAGTTAACAGGATCACAAAATCAAAGACTTAACACAAAATTAGCACATAAATAGCACATAATTCAGGGCTATTCAATATTGATTTTTGAGATATGTGCTCTGCCAAGTTTATGGATGTCAAAACTGCGATAGTTTATCAACCACTCCTTTTTATAAGTCATATAATCGCTCTCTCCCGAGTCTAAATACCATCGATTATTTATTTCTTCATCATCATTAACCATCAGCGCGAATTAAAACACTTGTTTCTTACTTTTAAAATTAAACAATATTTATTTGGAACTATGTCCTTTATTATTGAAATACTTTTTACTAATTCTAAAAGGAGCTTAAGGCTACTATGTAGTTACAATAAGACTGTTGATAAATTCATCATACAGTCGTATTTATATACTTTTCTTATCTATCTACAAGGAGACCCAAGCGTACAATCGTCTTGCTTGATAATGAAGAAGAGATAATATTCCAACATTGTATACAAACGATATTATCTCTTTTACATATGTTATCATTGTAGCGTTGTGTGCAAGACTGTACTAGAGACTAAAGATATCATTGAATACAAATAATGTTATCTTTTTTCTCAATATGTCTTGCTATGGATACTTAACTCCCCCCCTTGTTAAACGAAATCGTCCCGATTTTTCGACGCTATTTTTAACATTTCTCTTTCATAAGTTTTGTTATATGCGTCAATCTTTTTTTGTTTTTGACGATCTGTTATACATTGTATAGTTTTTATCATTACGTACGTAAATGCTAGAATAACAATCAGTGTTACAATTGTGTATATAGTTGATAATATCGGTTTTTCTTCAAAAGGAATAATTAGTTTTTTTAAAGTATCTATGTTATCGAATTTGTACATTGTATCTTCTTTAATTATTTGGTCGATGTAAGACTCTGAATTATGATTTCTTAATATAACTTCTTTAATTTGCTTATGCATGTTTTTGTATATTTTATCGTCTAGATTTATAGTATTTTCATAAGTAACTAAGTTTATACCATTAATTGTTTGATTATTTAACTTATGCTTACCGCTTAATAACATAACACCGGATTCAATTTCTAAGTCGTAATCGTATTCTTGTTTAATGTTGCATTTTGAAGTTATATTCTTTAAAAGTGGAATAAGACAATTTTCTTCTTCAAAGTTAATTTCACAAATGTTTTTACTTAGATGATTTTGACAATTTCTTGTTCTTAAATAAGTTTGGTTACATAAGGCAATTGTTTTATCTGTAATGATTTTTCCATGTTTTGAATTTAAAGGTGTTACTTTATACAATTTACATGATTTAATTAGAACTGGATATTTATATATTGTGATGAAGAATTCATCAGTTCTAGCTAATAATATTTTAGAGTACTCAAGTATATTTATTATGGGTACTTGAATTATTTCATGTTGAATAATATTTTTAATGTCATCTAAGTCTAGGCTTTCTGATAAATATTCATTATTTTTTGCTGCATTAATTGTTCTGGTCAATAATAATAATTGTTCGTACACTTGTTCTATTACTAAATGTTCTTTAAGGCTCTGACCTTCGAATTGTTGCAAAATTTGTTCAAATCTAGAATTTATAGTTTTTTGTTTATTATTGTTTTCTATGAGATTATTTATACTCGTTTCTATGTTAACTAAGTCATAATGGTCAGGATTACCAAACACATATTTGAAAGCTGTTCCTAAAAAGTTAATTGATCTAGTATGCCTAGTATGTTCTTGTAATTGGTCTGCTAAATTCTTAATTTTACTTAACCAAATTTTTTCTTCTTGTGTAGGTTGATATTTACTAGTTACGATATTTACGTAAGGTTGAAATATCGAAGTCAGGTTGGTGGCATGTAACAAATAAGTTTGTTCTTTGAATAAATACACGTCATCTGTTTGCGTAAGTATAAACTTCTTGTTTAGTAACTCAGTTATTTGAACGTTTCCTTGCCCTTCTTGACTCTGTACAATTCCTAGTAATGTTAGGAATATTAATATTTTCGTCATCTGAAAAATGATAATTCTTTATGTTATCCTTGTGAATTTTTATTCCTTCTTTAGAGATTACAGTGTCTCCTTTATCTTCTTCTACTATTCTTGTTATGTATCTGGCGTTAGATTTCTTTCTAAGACCTGTGATTCTTACCATTATCTTATCTCCTTTTTTATACTCTCTGTGTCGAGTTCCTTTATTTAGACGTTCGATCACTTTTTTGGATGCTGAGTTTAGTTTATTTATTATAATTTCACTATTGCTATATTTATTTTGATTAAAGAAAATGTCTCTAGGTTTCAAACCGGTAACTGAGTGTATAGAATTATTTAATTCACGCACTGTTCTAAATATTTCTTCGATAAGTCTTGTTTTATTCTGAATTGTGAATATTCTAGACAGTTCAGTTATTGTACCGTTTACACGTTCTACCTGACCGTTCGCTGTCGATCTGTATACTGGAGTTTCTACTTTAGTTATGTTGTATTTCAAACACATTTGGTTCACCATTTCTGTTTTGAATCCCTTCTCGTTATCTGTCATGAGTCGTTCACATTTTGGGAAATAATTAGATAAGACCTCTTCCATAACGTCGTACAGTCTGTTTCGAGTTTCGATTTCCCGAAGGATTGTATATTTAGAATACTTATCTACTGTTACAAGGAAAGTATACTTGTCGTTGAAGTATATGTCCATATGAATGTGTGTTCCCACATGTGTTGGTATTTCTGAATTATTCAGAGGTTCTCTGATAGGTTTTCTTTCATATTTTCCAAATAGACATGCTATGCATTTTCTGTTGAAACTCTTTGCTTGTTTATTTAGATCGGGCCAGTAATATTTCTCTGAGATTTCTTGTATATTGTTACGTAACCCTCGGTGTGCTCTTTCGTGAGTTACCCTTACAAGTTTTAGTTGTTCCTCCAAATTTGTCACGTCTTGAAGTTTTCTTGGTGTGAATATAAATCTTACTAGTGGGAATTCTTTTTTTATGTTTTCACCATATTTGTATATGTTTTCAAATTTCGTATGCAAAGCTACAATCTTTTGGGGTTGTATAACTTCTTTCATCTGCCTTAGTAAAGAGTCTTTGTCCTTAAACTTTATTATGAGTCTTA
Source organism: Cheilosia vernalis (assembly GCA_949126925.1). Lineage (NCBI taxonomy): Eukaryota > Metazoa > Arthropoda > Insecta > Diptera > Syrphidae > Cheilosia > Cheilosia vernalis. The sequence continues at coordinate 6,383,035 of OX421363.1, forward strand.
TTTTGTTACTAAAATAGATTTGTGTTTCGATATTATTTGTTATATCTTCAATAAGTTCGAACTGTGCAGTGTATGCATTAAAAGGCTGATTCACAGTTTTTATTATATCATTAGAAGAACTTTCAGCTGAATGTGCTGTTTCTATGGTAGAAGTATTTATGCGTTGACGTGATAATGCGTCAGCTACAAGATTTAGGTTTCCTGGTTTATAAACTAATTTTGCTCCAAAGTCTTCAATGATTCCCTTCCAACGTTTCAGCTTTGTGTTGGGATTTTTTTCTGATACAGAATATATAAGGCTCTGGTGATCGGTATATATGGTTAAGTCTGCTATACCATATATGTAGTTTCTGAGTTTTTGTAAGGACCATATGATCGCTAATAGCTCTTTCTCGTTTGTGCTATAGTTCTCTTCTGTCTTACTCAGTGTTCTTGACAAGAAGTGTATAGGTTGCTTATTCTGACTTAGTACGGCTCCAATAGCTATGTTGGATGCATCAGTAGTAAGCTCGAATGGTTTACTATAATCCGGTTGAAAAAGTTCGACTTGTTCTTTCAAATAATTTTTTAAAATTCTAATCGCTTCTAATGCTGAATCATTCAGATTTAACTTAATATTTTTACTTTGTTTTTTGTTTACTTTACCGTTATCTCCTCGTAAATATAATGTCAGGGGCTTGGCTATGCTTGCGTATCCTTTTATAAACTTACGATAGTAACCTGTAAGACCTAAAAATCCTCTCAAATCCTTTACCGTTTGTGGGACTGGAAAATTTTCTATAGCTGCTATTTTCTCAGGGTTCGTAGTGATTCTACCATGTCTGATTATGTGACCTATGTATTCTACTTCTTCTTGAAAAAACTTACTTTTCTCATCAGATATTTTTAATGTGGCTTTATTGAGTACGTCGAATACTTGACTTATGTGCTGTATATGTTCTTCCTCAGATGAAGAATATATCAATACGTCATCAATGTAAACGTGTACGAATTTACCTACAAAGTCTCTCAAAATGTCGTCCACGCATCTCTGAAATATGCTTGGTGCATTTTTGAGCCCGAAAGGCATTCGTTTAAAATGATATTTTGCGCCATTTATAGCAAAAGCTGTTTTTTCTTTATCATCTGTTTTGATTTTAATTTGGTGGAAACCTGACTCCAAATCTAATGTTGTAAAGTACTTGGCTTTACCTAAATTTTGAATTGTCATGTTGACATCCGGAATGGGGTATCTGTCTGTTACAGTGTGAACGTTAAGTTTTTGGAAATCAACAACCATGCGCCGTTTTGGTTTTCCTTTTTCGTCCAAACCTTTTTTAGGTACTGTCCATATGGGACTGTTATAAGGACTATGGCTTTTTTCTATTATATCGTCATGTAAGAGTTTCTGTATTTCTTTGTTTACGAATTCGTTATCTGCTATGGGATATGGATATTGTTTAACATAAACCGGATTATCATTGGTCGTCCTAATGCTTGCTTCTATAGTATCTGTAAAGGGTAACGGTCCTATGCTGTTATTAATCTTCATCAGTCTATCTATGTCTGCTTTATAAATATTATTTTCCCCAATTATGTAATTAATTTTCTGAATAGATTCGACACTGCTTATGGTAGTTAGAGTCATATTACTGAAATTTATTTCCGCGTTTAGAACTTTAAGTCCTTCATATCCTAATATCATATCAAAAGACTGAATATCCTCTAATTCAAAAAATGTTATATTTTTCTTTAATATCCTAACTACTTTCTTTGTATCTACCATAGAATAACCATGCATTGTTTTTATTTTTATAGGTTTAATTTTAATTTTTTCGCTAGAATCGCATTTTCTATTAATGTAATTATGGGTTGCACCAGTATCAATAAGAATTTTATAAATTTCCTTAGAAATAGTACTAGTTAAATTTAAGCAGGGCAACCCGTCTACTAGTTTAAATGATCTATTCTTATGTTATTATTTACCATACATTCCGTTTCATCTGCTTCTGCATATGTACTGCTGACATCGTCTCTGCGTTGTTGTCGGGAGTTATTTACTCTCTGCTGCTTGAAGTTCTGCTGATAAGATCGTTGCGGTCTGTTGTGTGTGTTGAAACTCCCGCTGTGTTCACGTTTCGCTGGTGGATTATATACATCGGGTTTGTATTGATTCCAATTTTGTCGCTGTGCATGTACAATTTGTCTCGAGTTTATCTCCATCGGCTGTGGTCCTTGATTGTGTTGCTGCATATTATCGTATTGCTTCTGGGGTTGATAATTCGTTGTTTGGCTCGAATAATTTGGTCTTCTTTCGTTTCTGCGTTCATGTGGCATATTTTTGTGGTGCTTATCTTGAGTGAGATGTAAATGCCTGTGCACATTATCATGTTCTATTCTGCGAGCAATTGCGAATGCGTGTTCTAGATCATTTATTGTAGCTGAATATAATGATCCTCTTGTAAAGTTGTCACTCATACCATCAATGAATATACGAACTGCGTCGTCGTTAGCATTTTTAATTAGTCTGTCGATTATATTCGGCGGATCACCTGACATAGTGATTTTTGATATTATTAAATTGAGATTTTTATTTATCTCGTCGTGGTATTCAGACAGTGTGCTTCTTTTTTGCGTGATGGCTTTCATCATGTCTTGTAGCACGTATAGAGGTTCTTGATTAGAGTACGTATAATCTAATCTGTTACGTATCGCCTCAAAATTAAAAATTGTGTTATAATTGGTTAACACATTCGCGGCTGCACCCTGTATTTTACTTTTCACTATAGTCAATGCTGCTGCGTACTTACTGTGTGTTTTGAAGTTTTTAATGCTGTCCATTAATCTGGATGCTTCTTCGCGCCACGACCGATAATTTGATTGATCGCCGTTGAAAATAGGTAGGCTTTTAAATGCGTCTAACTGTATTTCACTACCATCTGTATATGTGGTTCTTATTTCCTCTAGCACAGGTATGTTTGGTACTATGCCTAATCCAGATTTTACTTCATTTAGTTTTGTTTCTAAATTAGTGTTTATTTGATTTTGGTTAGTTATTATTGCTGCTAACCTTGCATTCTCTGTGCGTGTGTGCTCTAGGGTTTGTGTTACTGTGTTGCTCCTGGTTTCTAAAGCTTCTAATCTTGCCATTAATACTGCGAGTTGTTCCATTTTGAACTCGTGTCTGTTGTCGTCGAATTTGTGTGTTTTTTTTCTCCACATATACACTTTCACTGAATTGCTTTGCTGCTTCGTACGAAGAAGCTATATTTGTACCTGCTATGCTAGGTAATTCTTGTAACCGGTAACGCGAGTGTTCTGTTTATACTAGATTTCACTACTTGTTCCCGAGGTCCGCTCGATTGAAGTTAAAAAGTATATTTAACCTCCTGGCAGGATCGCCAATTAAAACACTTGTTTCTTACTTTTAAAATTAAACAATATTTATTTGGAACTATGTCCTTTATTATTGAAATACTTTTTACTAATTCTAAAAGGAGCTTAAGGCTACTATGTAGTTACAATAAGACTGTTGATAAATTCATCATACAGTCGTATTTATATACTTTTCTTATCTATCTACAAGGAGACCCAAGCGTACAATCGTCTTGCTTGATAATGAAGAAGAGATAATATTCCAACATTGTATACAAACGATATTATCTCTTTTACATATGTTATCATTGTAGCGTTGTGTGCAAGACTGTACTAGAGACTAAAGATATCATTGAATACAAATAATGTTATCTTTTTTCTCAATATGTCTTGCTATGGATACTTAACTCGCGCTTGCTGTGAGTTTTACTGCCCCCTGTTCCTCACTTCTAGTTCCAGTCCTCATTCGATCATTAGCATCTCCCCTTTGCAGCCCGTCGACACTTCCAGCCTTCACTTGATCAGCGATCTCCAAACAATTGCTAATAAGTGCGTTTCCCTTTGGTACTTCACTTCTACTTCCAGTCCACAAGTGATTATTAAATCTTTCTCGCTCACTTACACATCTAGTTTGGACTCGATCATCGATCGGCACTGAATTGCGGTTGCATGCCAGTGCGTTCCCCTTTGGTAAAACACTTCTTCCACCAACCTTACTTCGCTCAGTAATCTTCTTCGGACATTCTTTTTTCCAATGCCCGAACTCATTGCATGCAAAACACTTACCAGGCTTCGAATTGTTTTCTTGCTTCTTTCGCCCTCTTTGCTTTGCCAGCAGTGCTGTTGTATTTAAATTTGTATCAGAAAAGTGAGATGACATACGTGACTCTTCCATCACTAGTCGTGACGTCAAATTCTCCAAAGTTTGCTCTTCTTTGACTGACGACTCCCACCCGCAAAAAAAATGTTTGAAATCTTCTGGGAGAGTCATTAATATTTTTGTGATTACCATGCTCTCTGAGACTGTCTCTCCAACATCTCTTAGCTGCCGGACTATGTTCTGCAATTTAGAGATGTGTGTTGCAACGCCATCATCTGGATCCTTGTCGAAACTATAGAAACGTTGTAGCAGCATATGAACATTTGACTTTGATGTTTGTCATATACAGCCTGCAACTGCATCCACATTTCCTTTGCGGTTGTGCAATTGACGATATGTCTAAGTGGCATTGAACCAATGCTTGTTGCAATGATTCTTTGAGCCTTGCTATCCGATCGCACTTCCACATCTAAACGTTCGTTAAACCTAGCTTGTTCCTCATTCTGTGCCTAAATTGGGAATGGGTTTAACCCATTTGCTTGCCCAAAAAGTCCTGATGCATTTAACAAAATCGTTACTTGGAACTTCCACACCGAGTATTGCTCGGAATTCTGCAATTTTTCCACTTTAAAGAGTTCGATCTCCATTTTCTCTTTTCTTACGATACAATATACTTTAATATATTATAACAATAGGTTTCCCAGCAAAAAGGCGTACAAAAAAAAAAAAAACGATTTTTTCCAAGGCGACCTTTATATAACCTTATCGAATTTATTTACCAGCGCGACCTGGGCCCATAACCTGTTAACTTGAAGGATAAAGAGAAACTGACTTTATTAAAGACTTAATTCAATAGTTTATTACAATGTTTATGAGTGGGAGTCATTATTGCCAGACTTCAATTTTTCAAATTCATATTTTTCAACACAATTTCAGAATTTAGCTGTGGATAGGAGGTTCCAGGAGGTGAAGAAATTAATTCTCTGCATAAACTATCTGGAAAAGGGACACTTTGTTCGTCGTTGCACAAAGGCTAAGTGTAGTATTTGTTCGTTGCCGCACCACAGGTTACTGCACAGATTTTCCGCAAATGGTGCATCAACTAGTGCGGCAGTCGTTGAAAATTAACCTGTTAATCCGTCAGCTCTGATTGGCAGCTCCAATAATCAGGTGATATTGGCGACTGCTGAAATTCTAATTAAAGATAAATTTCCTAGATACCAACCACCTGGTGCGTTGCTTGATTCAGCATCCCTACTCAATTTTATCACAAAGGCGGTATCGGAAACGAGCGGTATCGGAAACGAGGTTGCGAAGATTCGCCATACTACAACGGCCATTTGTAAGTCAAGAATATCCGACTTTGAAACTATGAACAACATTTATGTTGCACTGCGCGAACTCGTCAAGCGCCCTTGAAAGTCAGATACGAACTGCGATCTTAACTCAATACGTCTAACTCACTTGACGAGCTGCATTGTGCAGTCCTATAATAATACTACGACACCTTTGAGCAGGAGGGATTTCCCTGTTCAATGAAGCTGTACCTACTTTACAGGTTAACAAAACGGAGTAAGAGCTTCTTGTTATGAAAAGTATAACCAACCCTCAACCAAGTCAATCATTTGAGATAGATAGCTGGAATATTCCTAAAAATATTGTCTTAGCTGATCCCAAGTTCAATCGGCCATCAAAAATTGATTTGCTGATAGACGCAGACCAATTCTTTCAGCTTTTGGTAATAGGGCAGATTAAACTCGATGGAAAACCAACACTTCAAAAGACTCTGTTTGCATGGGTCGTATCTGGAAGGTATGAACCTAATAAGTTAACAGGATCTGCAGTATGCTTGTTAGGAAATCTGTCAAGACTTCGGTCGAAAACACGTAAACTGTTTAACACATCGAAACGGACTGGAGACTGGCAGGGCTACCGCATGGCACTGACCTCGTACAACAAAGAAATAAGGAAAGCGAAACGAGAAAGCTTTAGGAAATTCTGTGATACAATTGTGCATACTCCTGTTGCGGCCAGAGTGCATAAAACACTAGCAAAAACAGAAGGGATCTCAATGTCTTTTAGAAAACCGGATGGCAGCTTTACAGAAAATGAGGGCACGACTTCTATTAGAAACTCATTTCCCTGGTAGTCATCCGAGCCCAGACGAAAGGAGCACGACCAATATTCGAAGACCTCGGAAAGAGGATTGGAAAATAGCAACCGAAATCTTCTCCAGAGGGCGACTAGAATGGGCAATTGACTCCTTTCAGCCTTATAAATCACCGGGGGTGGACGGAATTACGCCAGTCCTACTACAAAAAGGGCAAGGTAAATTGCTTCCACATCTGGCAAGAATTTTAAAAAGCAGTCTGGCACTGGGCTACATACAAAACCAGTGGAGAGGAGCGAAGGTAGTGTTCATTTCGAAAGTGGGAAGAAAGGACCCAAGTCTACCGAAGTCATATAGACCAATCAGTCTTACTTCGTTTCTTCTTAAAACGATGGAAAAGGCTGTGGACAACTACTTAACAGAAGATTAACTAAGTACATCGCCTCTTCATCATCGTCAGCATGCCTACAGAGCGGGCAGATCTACGGAGACTGCTCTGTACCAGCTAACTGAGATTATTGAAAGCGCTCTTGAAGCGAAAGAGATAGTATTGTGTGTCTTCTTGGACATTGAGGGAGCATTCGATAACACATCACATGATGCAATTATTCGAGCTCTTCATAGAAAAGGAGTAAATAACACAGTATCAAGATGGATGTATGAACTCCTGAGCACAAGATCAGCAGAGAGTCACACATAAGAAGGTATTATTAAGGTTAACACAGCAAGAGGCTGTACCCAAGGAGGAGTTCTATCCCCCCTAATGTGGAGTCTTGTAGTGGACGAGTTACTTGAGAATTTGTCAATTGTCAAGCATATGCTGATGACATAGTAATTATTGCCAGGGGTAAATTTGAGGGAACCCTATGTGACATTATACAAAGGGGACTCGAAATAACTCGGGATTGGTGCGTAACGGCTGGGCTTAACCTTAATCCGGCAAAAACAACAATAGTACCATTCACGAGGAAAAGAAAACTTGGACGACTAAGGCCGATAAGGCTATCAGGTACAACACTGACAACAGTCAATGAAGTTAAATATCTGGGACTAAACCTAGACAGTAAACTCATCTGGAAAAAACACACAGAAGAGATAACCAGGAAAGTAACGCGTGCTTTAATGATTTGCCGGAGCTTAGCTGGCAAATCCTGGAGATGTAGCCCGACCATCCTCAGATGGATGTAAATTGCTATTGTGAGACCAATGATCACGTATGGAGCGATTGCATGGGCAAAAAGAACCAGTCTTTCAACCACAAGGAAGACACTCAATAAAGTGCTAAGACTGGCGTGCCTGTGTATTACAGGGGCTATGAGAACTTGCCAAACCGCAGCTATGGAAGTGCTATTGGAACTGACTCCATTGCACCATATGGTTGAGGAATGTGCAAGTAAAACGATCCTAAGAATGGCCAAGGAAGGAATAGGAAGAGGAAAGTGCATCACACTGAGACATGTGGCGTGTTAAAAAAAAAAAAAAAAATAATAAATCTTTTGAAAAATAACCACCACTTACGTAAACGAACATGTCAACCGGATTTATGTACGAACATAGTCCGGACAACGTGTCTCCATTTTCGAAGATAGGCATCCATTTTCGGTATTCCCCTTTGGCCTAATTCGAAATGGTATAAAAAGGCAGATAACATTTTTGCGCGCTCTTTTCTATTTCCCGATTTCTGGCGCAAAGCTCCTACCGGTGTGAAGCCACTTGCTGCATTAATCCAAGATAATTAATCTGCCCAATAACTAAGATTAATTTGGGGGAAACGGGAGGAAAGAACAAAAGGGAACAAAAATTTATATTTTTGGTAGAACCAGTGTTTAACCGGCAGAACTTTGCAAGCGGAATAATTTTGTTTACAAGAAGCGGATGAGTTCTGGTATTTGCTACAAGTTCCTCCGCACTACGATAGTAACTGCGTCCGAGTTGAAGGAACACAGCGATACCCTATACCAGACTCCCCGCATTATAAAAACCCAAAGGTGATTAGCAGAAGCCATTTTGAGCTACACTTCCATACCCGACTTAAACAGCGCTAAGTGTATAACTCACACGAGAATCGAATCTCAACAAGGAACAAACCTTCAAACCAAACCCCCCCAAACGCAACCCACAGCATCCCGTATCCTCACACACATGCAGATCAGACCTTTTCAATTGCATCCGTGCAGCAAAACCCCACCAAGCAATCTTTGATCTTGACCCTGCCATCATCATCACATCGCATTTTACTTGTGCAGAACAAACAGCAAACAGAAAATTGAAAAAAAAAAAAAAACTAAACTAAAAAGCAAACATAAAAACGAAAAATTGAATACATATAGTAGCACGTACAAAATATCCAAAATCTTTAGATTTCCTAAAAATTTCCTAAAAAAAAAAAAAAAAAATCTACTTAGTATCTAAATTCTTAACGTAAATTATAAAAAAAGCCTAAGAACAGATGTGATTTTTCTAATTAGTTAAAACCTTATATTAAATCTAAAAACGACCAACGAATTGCTGAAATTTGTGCACAAACTTCATCGCATCGACATCAACAACAATATAAAGCAAAGTGAGTACAGAACGTTTATCTTTTCTTTGGCTTAAATTACATTAATTTAACTATATTCATTAAAAAAAAAACTTGAATTACATGCAAAAACATATACATAATTTATCGACACATAAGTTTTTATAATTAATTATTGTGCTTACAACAAACATACTTACTATATATCTACTTCACATGAATTACCCGATAAGCTGCTTAGTAGTTATAATTTTTTTTACAATTTTTTTAATGAGAGCGTTTAGAAATAACTCAAAACTGCTGAAATTAATAGCCCCGAATTAATCATGATCGATCTACCAATAATAAGTGTACAAATCTGATCGTCAAATAAATAATCATGTGCTAAATTAACTTCTGTTCGTTGAGATGTGTTTTTGAATAAGTGCGTGTAAAGTGCTATAGGGGCTAGCTCAATATGAATTGAGGAGAGCTAGTCACGGAGCCATGACTTATGTCATCGGCAAGGGGAGGGTACCTCCAGGTGTAAGTTCCACCAAACTCCATAGCTGATAAGTGGTCCATTCCATCTCGAGATTTTCTTCCTTTTCTTACTCATTTTGCATCGTGAGTGCATATTTATTACCTCAGATATGCGAGGATCCCCGAGTATCATTTTCTCCCTCTTCTTTCTGCTTTTCCTTACTCCGTTTTCTTCTTCCTTCTTCTTTATTTTTATTTATAATCACCCCCAAGGCACGATAATTTTTGTAGGCTGAGGGTAGCTAGCAGCAAGATCCCACCCCACCGTCGAGCTGAGCCCGAGCATCCGCAAGCGTGCCGTTGCTGCTACGAAGTCTGGTCATTTCCACCAAACCGACCCGCCCACGCTACAATGGCGCCCAAAACGTGAGGACCGAAATGTACCTAAAGGTTCTTACCCTGTTGTTTACACTAGATTATATCAACCAAAATATTAGTGACACAACTAGCAAGCTTTCTTGCGGAAACTTGCATTAATTACTTGTATTTCAGAAATGATTGCCAGAAATAGCCAATCAATTGAAACGCAATTTTCATTAAATTGTTGAAGGTACTATTGTTAGTAGTTAGGATTGACGAATATAAGACCGAGTCGACTGATAACCAAGGAACTCGAGCTGCCATATACAGTCTCCTGCTAGACCTGATAGGTGTATATATTTTGAGTCGTTAATGAATTCGCTTAACAGTCCAAACTATGCCTATTAAATCAACAAAGCACCGTCCAACAAGTCAACTTCCCAATGCATATCATTTCACAATCTCTTTTTCAATTTCTTTCTCTCTCAAATACATGAACTCTTATCAGCTAACTCATTTCCCGCACACTTTTTATCAAACACATGTCTCAACGAAATCTTCCTATGATACAAACTCTCTTTCTTAACAACAACAAGCGCATATCGCTACAAATAATTATCTTTCGATAAACGAAAAACAGAATCAAAACAAAACCTGAACCAAAACAACAAGAATAACGGAGCTGTACCTAAACAGTCGAGAGGCATTACCACCCGCTCACAAACGTTGCGTAATGCTGATACACCCACAAATTTACACCACAATAGCTTCCAGCCGCTGAGACACTCACCTCCTGGGAAATCAATGACTCCTAACCGAACTCTAAGAGGTAATCTTGATTTCGATAACAGCTTCAACAATTCTCTTTCTCATATTGAAGAAGAATTGTGTGTTTACAACTAGTGCAGTTATTTATTTTTATTTGATATTTATTGATTATGAAACGCTGTACAGCAAGATGAACTTATAATAAGTACAGGATATGAAATAACAAAATATTACGTATAATGTGCAAAGTAAACTAATGTCGTTTTCCATTGGTTTCACTCGGGGATCCACTCATTCTGTGGCCCAATGGAACAAGAAAACTTCTTCTGATTGAATCCACAAGAGTATTGGTGAAATGCCAAAAATAATATACGGCAGCCGTCAGTTGACTTGTATAAAATACACAAACTACACTTGTGTGAGTGCTACTCGAGTGGATTCTGACTTCAAATCCAGAAGCGAAATTCTCTCCTCAGAATCACCAGAAGAGTATTTTTTGTGCCAATGGAACGGTTTCAGAAGTGATTTTTTCGATTCCGGACTCTCCCGGACGCTTCTTTTTGCCCAATGGAAAACGACATAAGATAATATTAAAGACATTAAAATGTTTGAATTTGAATAAAATAATTTAAGTAAAACATTAGACAAATGCGCAACCAAGGACGAGTAAAGAGTTAATAAAACAAAAGATAAGCAAAAAAGGTAAATCAGGTCAAGTTGGAAAGATGTTGAAAGCAGACAGTAAGAAATTTTCTGTATTCGATTCTAGACCTCACATGAATGGGTAAGTTGTTCCAGAGTTTGACAGCATAAATGAAAAATTGCCTGCGTGAAGTCAAGCAGGTGTACGTGGCGGGTCGCAATGATATATAGCGATTGGACGAGCTTAAATTAATATTATTAAATAAGTAGTTTGGTTCTCTCTTGTGGAGAAGCTTGAAAAGTAAAGAACAGCAACGATACTTGAAAAAAGCATCAAGGCTACATCCAAGAAGTTGACGAGCTTCAGATGAAATGTGATCAAACCGACGAACATTGAATACATATCGTGCAATAGAATTGAAAGCGACCTTTAGTCTATGAAATGAGACGGAATCAGGATCCGCAAACAGCTCACAGCCATATGAAATTATAGGGATTATTAATGCTTTAACCAGTTTTAGTTTAACTTGTGTGGGTAGAATAGTTCTTGTAATCGATAATCCTCTTAGCGATGCATAAACTTTATTTGTAATGGAATTAATGTGTGCATCCCATGTTAATTTGTTGTTGAAAATTATCCCCAGATTTTTTGGGGAGGCGACATATTCAACTTGGCAGGAGTTTAAGAAGATAGGAGGAAAATCGGAGAAATGTGGTTGATGTTTGGCGATTGGAATGGCTTTCGTTTTGTCAGGATTAAGTCTAAGCCCATTACGTATGGACCACTCAAAGATAGAGCAGAGATCGTCGTTAATTTTTGCAATAGCGTCCTCAACCATGCCAATAGGAAAACTAAGGTATAACTGAACATCATCGGCATATATATGAAATCGACAGTGAGATAAAACAGAAGGTAGGTCGTTGATGAACAGAGAGAACAGTAATGGACCAAGGATAGATCCTTGAGGGACACCACTCTTAACAGGAAGAAAAGAAGACAATTTACTATTACATGAAACAGCTTGCAGGCGATTAGTCATATATGAATAAATTAATTTGCTAGAAGTGTCAGAAAAGTTAAAATAAGTCAGAAGTTTATCACAGAGAATATTAGGATTAACACAGTCAAATGCTTTAGAAAAGTCAAGTAATGTTATCACAGAAGTATAATTGGCATCAATTGCTTGTCTTATATCGTCGGAAACCTTTAATAATGCAGAAGTGCAGCTGTGTCCAGAGCGGAAACCTGACTGCAGGGGGTTAAGAAGCTCTTTGTCTTTTAGGAATTCTTTTATTTGTTTGCTGATGATAGATTCAAAGACTTTAGATAAAAAGGGAAGTATGGCTATGGGTCTATATTCAGAGTTTACGCCTTTTTTAGGAATTGGGATGATCTTAGATTTTTTCCATGCAGCTGGGTACGTAGAAGTCATAATAACGGTGTTGAATAAATGGGTAATGTATGGAAGTAAAAACGGAAGGAGGGTTTTGACAAAGTCCGGATGAACATTATCTTGTCCGACAGATTTACATTTAATAGAAAAGACTGCGTTTCCTACGTTATATTCATCAACTGCAGCCAATGAAAATTGGTTTTCCCTATTGTACATCGAAGCCAATGAAAATAAATTTTCATAATCATGTTGAGGAATCATGCAGTCTGTGGCTTGTAACGTAATGGGTGTGGAGAACCTAAGGTTCAGCTCATCTAAATTAATATTGTCGTCTGAAACTGAGATATTATCCTTACCCAAACCAATATTACGAACTTCATTCCACAGAAACTTAGATGTGCGATCTGAGTTAAATCTATTACTATAATAATTAAGCTTGGCGGATCTTATGAGCTTAGTAACGAGATTACGTAATGCTTTAAAATTTGTTAGCATTTCCACACAGCCGAAGCGTTTCCAACGACGATATGACACATCTCTCCTTTTAATTGCATTAAGAATGTCGTTTGAGAGCCAGGGACAGCTACTTGACTTGATAAGACGTGTCTTTATAGGTACATGCTTGTTGAAAAGGTAACCAATAGCAGATGTGATGAATTTGTTTATTAACGTCAGAAGTTAAAAAAATTGTATTCCAGTCAATTGACGTAAAATCACTAAAGAGACATTCAACATTGACACTGCGGAAATCACGGTACAGAATAGGCTGCGTTAAGTTTTTATTTACATGTAAGTCAAATGTAGCACAAATAAGATCGTGATACGAAAATACAGGGACAGATAGTTGACTAAAACATTTAACAATACTTTGATCACTAGCTAGGAACACATCTAACAAAGACGGCACAAAGTTAGGTTTAAAGTGCGTTGGCTCATTATAGTTCACAAAAGAGAGTCCAAAAGAGTTCATCGAAATTTTGAAAGAGTTGGATGAGGAATGCAAAAGATTTATATTCAGATCTCCACAAAGGATAAATTTCGGTGCAAGATGAGATATTTCTTCCACAATTGGGGAAATGACAGCCGAATTTGCGATGTGTGGTGGCATATAGAAAACACCAACGATGCATTTACTCTCGCCATTAAGGATATCGACAAAGTAATAATCACAAGACTGGGAGCCGTCCGAATGCGTAACCCGAATAGACTTAATATAGTCCCTAACATATATGGCAACACCTCCCCCAGTTGTGTGAGTACGATCAGCTCGGTAAGGCTTTTTAAATCCTCTTAAACAAAATGAATTACTCTTTAAATTAGGGTGAAACCAAGTCTCGGAGACACAAACGATATCAACTAAACTGTTCTCAAATATCATTCTGAACTCATCAAACTTATTCACAAGACTCTGTGCATTAATGTGACAAATATGCAGACCATTACTACTTTTACAGATTGTATTTAAAAGAAATTTGGTTTTTTCATGTATGCTGTCAAAGCCAGCGTCATTGCTGCTGGTCATGGTAAAAATAAAAACCCACAGCAAAGTCAAAACCGAACACAGTTAAATAGGTAGCATTACTTTCACATGCTAAGGAGAAAAATGACAAAGAACATATAAAACCAATGTGAACTGAGATAACTTGAACATAAAGTAAAGAGAAAAACAAAAGTAAAGAAAAAGAAAAAACTTGGTGCGATAATGAAACAAAATTCAATAAATACGATGAAGAAAATAACAAGAAGTCATAATCAGCTTTGATTTTCATTAATGTGCAGATCATTGTTAACGTCAGGTCCGATTGCATTCCTCAGATCTCCAATGTTGTGGATGATGAACGAGGTCTGGCTATTTACGGTGCGAATATAAATTTGTCCATTGAATGTATGCACTGAAGACAAAAGAGATTTTCGTTTAAGTCTCAATGCATGCCGCTGCAGTTGGTAATTTGCTCTCGTCAGACTGTCATTGATAAAAAAGCTTTTCGGTGAATCGATGGCGACATCACAAAGCTTTAAGGGCGCTTTTTTGTTTTTGCAAAAGCTCACAACCGCCCGCATTAGATTTTGTTTGCAACGCTTCTCAGAAAACTTCAGAATGATGCTGGCATCGGCGGGGGAACGGTCGTTGCTAGAATTGATTTTCGCGCGAAAGATGCTGTGCAGGCGAGGTGGCTGAATATTAACTGTTGCGCACACTTTGTTGAAGAAAGTCTCCAGATTTTCCCCAGGAGACTCGGGTACACCAACAACAACAGCATCACAGCTGATTTTCTCTCGCTCAGATTTATCGACGGCGAGCTCAAGTCGTTTTATGTCTTGAGACACTTTCTGCAGTTGTTGTTCGAAAGCAATTATATTTTCTCTAACCTGTGCATTTAGACGATCCTCTAGTGCAGAGAGCTTATCATCCAGCGACTCCATCCATTTATCCAGTTTTTCTTGTATGCGGATCCACAGTTTGTCAGCAATGCCAGTTAGATTGAGTGCACCAGTATCTCTCGGAGAGCCCACACTGGTTTGTTGTTGTACACGGCAGCCTCGAGTATTAGCAAGCATTGTAAAATAATTTAATTTACAAAATGCCGACAAAGAAAATAAAAACAATCACACAAACTAAACACTGACGGTGGCTTGGTGGTAAAGTAGAGCTGATTGATGTGCTTGCTTTTGTGCACTTAAACCGTGATTTAATTTAAGAATAAAAAGAGTTTAATCGGACGACGAAGATAACACGTCTAGTTACTTTGCGACATGTGTCACTGATTCAAACTACAACTGGTACCGTAACGAGTGTATCAAATCCGCGTGTCTCTATATTAGCTGACGAATCAATTCTTGAGCAACAAGTCGCTTCAAAGTTCACTCCAACGAGTAATCAGCAAGTGAATAGTTTTTTAAATGTTGCACATGCAAACATAGCAAATGCTGCAAGCAACATTGTTCCTCAGTTCCATGTTCCACAGCCTAATGTTCCGCAACAACAGTTCATTTCTAGCAATGCGCCTAAGCTAAAACAGCTGGACGAACATATCAAGCAAGTGGTAAACGACACACTTGTAAGTCTTATTCCGTCTTTGATACAACAAAATGTTGAAAAGGCAATTAACCCATTTTTGAATGTTCTCTCAACCAATCGTGAGCCTATTATATCCGAGGATCTCCAAAATATTCAACAAGATCACAATTATCAGGTAGAAGACCTTCCAACCAATAACTTGCACAATAATAGCGATATAAATATACCTCTACCTGATAACACGCGAATGCATTCAAGGTCATCTAATGGTCCGTCCGACTGGGGTCTTAAATATGATGGGACTATGAAAAGCATGACTGTAGAAGACTTTGTATTCAGAGTGGAAATGCTCAAATCAAATTATGATTGCTCATGGAGCGAAGTACTGAGAAATTTTCACCATCTGTTAACAGGACTTGCCCAGGATTGGTACTGGCAATTTCTCAGAAGCAGTCCTCGAGGTGATTGGTCCAGTTTGCGTAATGCACTAATCAAACAGTTCCGAAACCATGAAAATGATTTCGAAATAATCAAACAGATAATGGACAGAAAGCAATTACCTCGGGAAAGCTTTGAAGACTTTTTCAGTACCATAGTACGGTTGAAAAGCCAGTTACGCCAACAAATCAGGGAACAGGATCTCATTCAAATTCTTCGGACAAATATAAGTCCCAAATTAATGAGCTTCATTTACCCTATGAAATTGTACTCCCTTGATCATTTTATAGACGAATGCAAGCGAACAGAAAGGATGATACAATCCCGATTCACCTACCCAAATAGAAGTGTTCCGTATCAGGCAGTGCACGAGCTTGAAGGAATAACTGAGCCGTACACTACTGAAAGCGAACTATTTGAAATATCTGCAATTTCAGGCCCAGGGAATGGGCATGCTAATATGTGCAGAAAAACTCCAGCAATCAAAGTACCTAAATGCTTTAACTGCAAGTGTCAAGGTCATTTATTCACAGATTGCCCATCGCCAGTAAATAGATTATTCTGTTTTAGATGTGGTGCGGATGGAGTGACCGTCTTAAATTGCATTCGATGTAGTCCTCCATTGGAAAACGCGTTACCGAACGAGATGAGAACCGGAGAGTCTCGTTCGACGCAAACATATCCGGAATAAAAATGGTCGACGCATGCACGAATACAATTGCAGATTATGATATAACACCTGTTTCTAATTCTGCATATAAAAAAACACCTGACTTAACTTCATCTAAATTCAAATTTCGTAACTTGCCATACGAGGAAAGATTGAACAAGTACAACCAGCTTAGGGCACACATTTTTAATCTTGAAGAATTGAAGGTCACGGAAGAGACAAACAAATTTGCTAAAACACGAATACGATACAATCATATCCTGCAGTAGTATCCTCACGAGTACAATAGATTCCCGGCCTTATGCACAAGTCGAAATAGCTGGAAAAAAAGTCATGGGCTTATTAGACAGCGGTGCAAGTATATCTTGTCTAGGGAAGGACTGCTTGGAGATGATACGTGTATTAAAAATACCGATTATGAAGTTTTCATCTTTCATACGAACAGCAGATGGAAAACCACAATCTATTGTAGGCAGAATTAAAGTTCCTGTAAAATTTAATAACAAACAAGAATATCTCGATCTTTACCTTATACCGTCTTTATCTCAAACTATGTATCTAGGCATAGACTTTTGGCTGAAGTTCGGAAAAGCACCTAATATTGTTTCTGAAATAGAAGAAAACCCGGTCGAAATACTAAATGAAGGCAAGGAAGATCCGCATAAACTTGAGTTAACTGACTCAGAAGCTCACAGCCTAAAGCAAGTACCAAGTAGTCGCTTTGTTTCCATCTTTCACGGAGCTTGGCTTAGGCAAAACTTCTCTCCAGGAACATGTCATTGATACTGGAAATGCCGAGCCCGTCAAACAGAGACATTATCCTGTCTCACCAGCCATTCAGGAGATGATCTATAGTGAATTAGATCGCATGCTTTCTTTGGGAGTGATTGAAGAGAGTAACAGTTCATGGAGTTCACTCATCGTTTTGATCAGGAAACCGGGCAAAAATAGACTTTGTCTAGACTCTCGGAAAGTGAACTCACTCACGAAGAAAGATGCGTATCCTCTTCCTCATATAGA
Source organism: Cheilosia vernalis (assembly GCA_949126925.1). Taxonomy (NCBI): domain Eukaryota; kingdom Metazoa; phylum Arthropoda; class Insecta; order Diptera; family Syrphidae; genus Cheilosia; species Cheilosia vernalis. The sequence continues at coordinate 6,400,613 of OX421363.1, forward strand.
GGGTTTGCTGAGCCGTCTGCAAGAGACACACTTCATAAGCAGTGTGGATCTTAAGGATGCGTTCTTGCAAATCCCTCTCGAGGAAGAGTCTAGGGAAAAAACGGCGTTCACTGTGCCAGGGCGACCACTTTATCAATTTACTGTCATGCCTTTTGGGTTGTGTAATGCAGCTCAAAGGATGTGCCGGTTGATGGATAAGGTGATCCCAAGCGCACTAAGGGAACAAGTGTTTGTGTACCTAGATGATTTGCTGGTTATCTCCAAGGATTTCGCTGGTCACATCAGGACTTTAGAGAGGGTTGCAGAATGTTTGCGTGAAGCAAATCTTACAATCAATGTTGAAAAATCGCGATTTTGTTTTAAGGAGTTAAGGTACCTGGGGTATATAGTTGGAGAGGGTCACATTAAGCCCGATCCAGAGAAAGTGTCAGCAGTTAAGGATTTTCCGGTACCAACATCACAAAAACAAGTCCGACGATTTCTTGGGTTATGTGGTTGGTACCGTTGCTTTATTCGAAACTTTGCTGCAATTGCGAGTCCTTTGACGGACACCATTAAGAAAAACCAACGTTTTACTATGACTCCAGATGCCTTAATGTCCTTTGATTCATTAAAATCAGCTCTCATTTCAGCTCCTTTACTCTCGAATCCTGATTTCTCGAGGCCATTCACTATACAGTGCGATTCTTCAAGTTATGGTATAGGTGGTGTTTTATTTCAGAATGATGAGGATAACAACGAAAAGCCTATTGCGTTCTTCTCTGAAAAACTTAATGCCTGTCAACGCAACTACAGCGTCACAGAGCAAGAATGCTATGCGGCGGTGCAAGCAGTTAAGAAGTTCCGTCCGTATGTTGAAGGGCAAGCGTTTACCATAGTGACTGACCACGCCAGCCTGAAGTGGCTGATGGGTCTCAAGGATTTGAGTGGCAGATTAGCACGGTGGTCGCTAAAACTCCAAGCTTTTTCCTTCGACATACAGCATCGAACGTTGTGCCGGATGCTCTTTCCCGCGCATTCAACGAAGAACTTTCTGTTCATACAACATCTTCTGCTTGCATCGACCTCAGTTCGTCAGAATTTAAATCACCAGAATACGTAGGCCTAATCTCAACTGTCATGAAAAATACCGAAGCTTTTCCGAACCTGAAGGTATTGAATGGTCGCATATATAAAAAACCTTCACTAAAAACAGATGATCAGCTAACAACGGAGTTTGACTGGAAGTTATGGGTACCAACCAATCTGACGCAATCTGTTATTAAACGTTTTCATGAACCTCCAGACTGTTCTCACGGGGGAATATTCAAGACGCTTTCCAAGATAAGGGAACTTTTCTATTGGCCAAATATGACTACCGAAGTACGAAACTTCATACGAGGTTGCTCTGTGTGCAAAGAGAATAAATCTCCTAATATCACATTGCGTTCGCCAATAGGATCACATCATGAGATAAATCGACCGTTTCAAAAGCTATACATCGATTTCATGGGACCTTATCCCAGAACAAAACGGGGCAATTCTTATCTATTCGTCTTATTAGATGGTTTCTCCAAGTACGTAGTACTGAAGGCAATGCGCAGAGCTACCACTGACGCAGTTATTGAGTTTATGGAAACTAATATTTTTCACCAATTCGGCGTTCCCGAATATATCCATAGCGACAATGGAAAACAATTTATTTCAAAGGACTTTCAATATTTTCTTGCTAAATATGGTTGTACTCAAATCCGAAATGCTTTTTACTCCCCGCAAGCAAATGCATCGGAGAGGGTAAACCAATCCATTTTGTCGGCAATAAGGAGCTATATAGGGAAAGACCAAAAGGACTGGGATAAGCATCTCTCCCAGATTCAGCAAGCCTTATGCACATCAGTGCATCAGTCCACTGGGATGACACCTTACTATTACCTCTATGGTCAGCATATGTGTACCCACGCGAGTGTGTACAAACTTCTTCGGGAATTGAAAGGACTCGATAGTGGGGAACTGCAATGTTTACCGCAAGATAGTAAACTTAACCTGATTCGCGATAAAATAAAAAATAACATTAAACTTGCTTACGATCGGAATGAAAAGTCCTATAATCTACGAAGCTCTAACAGATCATTTGGTCCAGAAGAATTGGTTTATAGACGCAATTTTGTACTGAGTGACGCATCGAAAAACCTAAATTCGCAACTGTGTGCTAAATTCGTCAAATGCAGAATCATCCGTCCAGTTGGCAAGCGTTTATATGAAATCGAAAGCATGGATGGTAAATCTATTGGGGTCTATCATTCAAAGGACCTTCGGCGCTAACATATGATTTCCTTGCCGTGCTCTCAGGGTTACGTGGGTCGACGTCTACTCTATAGTAGGTGTCTAACTTCTCGGCAGAAATTTTTTTTGTCAAAACGTTTTCGTATCTTTCCAACCCAGCATCTGGTTTTGAAATTTACGACTTTGTGGCGTGTTAAAAAAAAAAAAAATAATAAATCTTTTGAAAAATAACCACCACTTACGTAAACGAACATGTCAACCGGATTTATGTACGAACATAGTCCGGACAACGTGTCTCCATTTTCGAAGATAGGCATCCATTTTCGGTATTCCCCTTTGGCCTAATTCGAAGCAGATAACATTTTTGCGCGCTCTTTTCTATTTCCCGAATTCTGGCGCAAAGCTCCTACCGGTGTGAAGCCACTTGCTGCATTAATCCAAGATAATTAATCTGCCCAATAACTAAGATTAATTTGGGGGAAACGGGAGGAAAGAACAAAAGGGAACAAAAATTTATATTTTTGGTAGAACCAGTGTTTAACCGGCAGAACTTTGCAAGCGGAATAATTTTGTTTACAAGAAGCGGATGAGTTCTGGTATTTGCTACAAGTTCCTCCGCACTACGATAGTAACTGCGTCCGAGTTGAAGGAACACAGCGATACCCTATACCAGACTCCCCGCATTATAAAAACCCAAAGGTGATTAGCAGAAGCCATTTTGAGCTACACCTCCATACCCGACTTAAACAGCGCTAAGTGTATAACTCACACGAGAATCGAATCTCAACAAGGAACAAACCTTCAAACCAAACCCCCCCAAACGCAACCCACAGCATCCCGTATCCTCACACACATGCAGATCAGACCTTTTTAATTGCATCCGTGCAGCGAAACCCCACCAAGCCATCTTTGATCTTGACCCTGCCATCATCATCACTCATCAGCATCGCATTTTACTTGTGCAGAACAAACAGCAAACAGCAAATTGAAAAAAAAAAAAACTAAACTAAAAAGCAAACATAAAAACGAAAAATTGAATACATATAGTAGCACAAAATATCCAAAATCTTTAGATTTCCTAAAAATTTCCTAAAAAAAAAAAAAAAATCTACTTAGTATCTAAATTCTTAACGTAAATTATAAAAAAAGCCTAAGAACAGATGTGATTTTTGTAATTAGTTAAAACCTTATATTAAATCTAAAAACGACCAACGAATTGCTGAAATTTGTGCACAAACTTCATCGCATCGACATCAACAACAATATAAAGCAAAGTGAGTACAGAACGTTTATCTTTTCTTTGGCTTAAATTACATTAATTTAACTATATTCATTAAAAAAAAAACTTGAATTACATGCAAAAACATATACATAATTTATCGACACATAAGTTTTTATAATTAATTATTGTGCTTACAACAAACATACTTACTATATATCTACTTCACATGAATTACCCGATAAGCTGCTTAGTAGTTATAATTTTTTTTACAATTTTTTTAATGAGAGCGTTTAGAAATAACTCAAAACTGCTGAAATTAATAGCCCCGAATTAATCATGATCGATCTACCAATAATAAGTGTACAAATCTGATCGTCAAATAAATAATCATGTGCTAAATTAACTTCTGTTCGTTGAGATGTGTTTTTGAATAAGTGCGTGTAAAGTGCTATAGGGGCTAGCTCAATATGAATTGAGGAGAGCTAGTCACGGAGCCATGACTTATGTCATCGGCAAGGGGAGGGTACCTCCAGGTGTAAGTTCCACCAAACTCCATAGCTGATAAGTGGTCCATTCCATCTCGAGATTTTCTTCCTTTTCTTACTCATTTTGCATCGTGAGTGCATATTTATTACCTCAGATATGCGAGGATCCCCGAGTATCATTTTCTCCCTCTTCTTTCTGCTTTTCCTTACTCCGTTTTCTTCTTCCTTCTTCTTTATTTTTATTTATAATCACCCCCAAGGCACGATAATTTTTGTAGGCTGAGGGTAGCTAGCAGCAAGATCCCACCCCACCGTCGAGCTGAGCCCGAGCATCCGCAAGCGTGCCGTTGCTGCTACGAAGTCTGGTCATTTCCACCAAACCGACCCGCCCACGCTACAGACAGTTTGACGTACTACTCAAAAAACAACCACTATTAGCCTTTCCTATAGACGACATCATCAAAAGATTTGATTTTCAAAAGAACTTTGTTACTAAGCTCAGCAATAAGAAGAACTGGAGCAATTAATCTACAATTCACAGACTGAGCAATCACACAACAAAGTGGTACACAGATGGGTCGAGAACTGATGAGGGAACTGGGCCGGAAGTTTTTGGGCCTGGAACCAAATATTCTGAACCAATGGGCAAAAGTACCAGCATCTTTCAGGCTGAAATCTATGCCATAGACAGGTGTGTCCAAATTAACCTCGGAAGAAACAGAGTCAAATGTGATATAGCTATAATGTCAGTCAGCCAAGCTGCTATTGTGGCACTTAATTCCTACATCATTAAATCCAAACTTAATGAACTTGGTAGGAGAAACAGTATAACCCTCTGCTGGGTGCCTGACCACGTAGGAATAGAGGGGAATGAAATAGCCGACTCCCTAGCAAGGAAGGGAGCATCAGAAACTTTCATAGGTCCTGAACCATTCTGCGGAATATGGGATCACACCCTCAAAGAAGAATTTAGGAAACTAGAGAAAGAAAACAGGGCAAGAACCTGGCATAATACTCAGGGCATGGGGCAGGCCAAGAAACTTCTGGGACAATACAGCCGGAAAAGATTCCAAGCTTGCATCGACATGAGCAAAAATAACCTTCGTATCCTCTAAAATGATTTCGAAAGGAATTATACTATGTGGGGAAATCTTTTGAGGGAATTAATCACTCTGAGGCGTAAGCAGGGGGAACAATAGATCAAAAGGTAGCAGTACAATAACCCCTTTCAAATAATAAATAAATAATAGTTTGTCGACAAACTCCATAACTAACATTGGATTATTCAAGTGTGCTGACATCTGACATGCTTCCATCGTAGAGCAGATATGGCTAACACTCAATGCGAATTCGATTATATTCACTAGTTTTTCTTTAGGTGGTGGCATTTTCTCGCTTTGTCGATCATACACTCGATAATATGTTCCGGTCATCCGAAGCTTATCTTCAGCGTCTGCATTATCTCTGGAACTGACCTGGGCAGAAGAAGTTTGTTACGAATCAGATCACGCTCCTTACCTTTCAAGCTTGATTGCGGTCGTATTAAATTTTCGGCATCGGTGTATCCCGCTATTCAAAATTACCTGCCTTGTTGCCATTTTCGACGGTGACGGCATAGCTATAAATGCTGTACCGATCTCAGGAAGGTGCAAATTGTTTTGTGCTGTAACTTCGGGACCGGATAAAATTTGATTCTTTCTTTTTCAAATAGCGCTGGTGCAGCTTTTTCTCTTCCTCCAACATTTCCATTTGCAATTCATTTTGTCGGCGGAAAACGTCAAAATGTTGTTGAGATGTTGCTTGGTTGGAGATAGCTTGAGAATATGCATGCTCATCGTCATTGTAGGGTGATTTTTTAAGAGTTTTAGAAATTAAAAAAAAAAAAAAAACACAAAAAATTCGAAAAAATGAATGAAATATTTATTTGAATCGATAGTTTGAACGTTGCAATTTAATGTTTAAATATAATTTCATGCAAATGTTGACCGCGGCTGCGTCTCAGGTAGCCCATCCCCTGAGTCCAATTTTGGCATACTCTTTCACACATATCGGCCGGTATCTCACGAATGAATGCATGGATGTTGGCTTCCAGTGCGTCAATCGAAGCGGGCTTGTCCCTATACACATTAGCCTTGACATACCCCCACAAAAAATAATCTAATGGTGTCAAATCGCACGATCTAGGCGGCCAATTGACCGGCCCGAAACGTGAAATTAACTGTTCACCAAACTCGCCTCGCAATTGCGCCATTGTTTCGCGTGCTGTGTGGCATGTGGCACCGTCTTGTTGAAACCACATACAATGCAAGTCAAGAACTTCCATTTCGGGCAAAAAAAAGTTTGTTATCATCGCTCGGTAGCGTTCACCATTGACAGTAACGCTGCGATTCGCATCATCTTTGAAGAAATATGGCCCAATAATGCCGCCGGCCCATAAACCGCACCAAACAGTGGCTTTTTCGGGATGCATTGGTAGCTGTTGCAATGCTTCTGGCTGATCTTCACTCCAAATGCGGCAATTTTGCTTATTTACGTACCCATTCAACCAAAAATGAGCCTCATCGCTGAACACAATTTTTCGATAAAAAAGCGAAAATGAACATTTCGAACCGAGCACGAATTTTGATAGTAAAATTCAATAATTTACAAGCGTTGTTCATTTGTAAGACGATCCATCGTTAAATTGCAAACCAAACTGAAGCTGTTTGACAGTGACACAAGGTACTAAACACACGTCAGCTGTCAAAACCAAACCAGCTAAAAAATCACCCGTTATATAGAGACTATAGTTTCTACATATATACAACTAGCTGGATGTACCCGCTTTGCTGGGTCCTTTAATAAATGCATACATGTGAACATGAAGTAAGGATACTAAAAATCATCCTATGTAATACCGCTACTCACGACAAATCGGTTGCTATATATATTATTATTGAGGTATCGTTACGTACCTACTCCCTATGCGCACAAAGCAAACATTTTTTTTTATTTTTTTATAGCTTACAATGGACTAAAAAACATAAATATAATATTTTTTTTTTGAGGAAATGAAATATTTTTTTTAAATTTTTTTATTCATTTTTTACTTTTTTTTATATTAAATTTTAATATATTTTTTTTTAATGAAACCATGTTTATGTGATTTATGCACAAAGATTTGAAACCTTTTTTTCCGAAATCTCAATACACATGCACAACTGCTCCGCTAAGGGTATGCCAACAACTGTCAGGCAGGCGCCTGGAGCTAAAGTTTATATATATATATTTAGCAGTATAATAATATATTCAGTAAAAAAAAAAAATCAAAAAAGACAAAATTGTTTTAACTTTTTGACATATGGCAATACCTACCTATAATATTTTCCAAAATTCACCCCCCCCCCCTCCCACACATCCCCCTCCACTGCAACACAAACGTTATGCAAAGTGAACGTGTCCATTTGTGCAGTTTGTTTACATGCACTTTTCAGTGAAAATTTAAAACTTTAAAAATAAAAAAAAATAGGAAAAAAAGTTTCCGCAGAAAAATTCTTCTACAGTACATCTTAGAATAACTCAATTTAAATAAAAAAATAAAAAAAATTAATTTGCTCAGTGCGCATATTGGAAACCTCAGCCCAACCATGCATATAAACGAAGTTTCATTGCGATCGGTTGAGTTTCTAAGAAAACGGACAACAGCGCCGCCTATCGGGTCCAAAACTATCCTACCTTTCTAGCTGCATACAAACATGCACACATACAAAGTTTCATTGAGATCGGTTGAATTTCTCAACGCCACCTATCGGGTCCAAAAAAATCCTATCTTTCTAGCTGCATACAAACATGCACAGTGCACACATACAAAGTTTCATTGAGATCGGTTGAGTTTCTCAAAAAAATCGACAACAGCGCCACCTATCGGGTCCAAAACTATGATATCTTTCTTGCTGCATACAAACATGCACACATACAAAGTTTCATTGAGATCGGTTGAGTTTCTCAAAAAAATCGACAACAGCGCCACCTATCGGGTCCAAAACTATCCTATCTTTCTAGCTGCATACAACCAGGCACACTTACAAAGTTTCATTGAAATCGGTTGAGTTTCTCAAAAAAATTGACAACAGCGCCACCTATCGGGTCCAAAGCTATCCTATCTTTCTAGCTGCATACAAACATGCACACATTCAAAGTTTCATTGAGATCGGTTGAGTTTCTCAAAAAAATCGACAACAGCGCCACCTATCGGGTCCAAAGCTATCCTATCTTTCTAGCTGCATACAAACATGCACACATTCAAAGTTTCATTGAGATCGGTTGAGTTTCTCAAAAAAATCGACAACAGCGCCACCTATCGGGTCCAAAACTATCCTATCTTTCTAGCTGCATACAACCATGCACACATACAAAGTTTCATTGAAATCGGTTGAGTTTCTCAAAAAAATGGACAACAGCGCCACCTATCGGGTCCAAAACTATGATATCTTTCTAGCTGCATACAAACATGCACACATACAAAGTTTCATTGAGATCGGTTGAGTTTCTCAAAAAAATCGACAACAGCGCCACCTATCGGGTCCAAAACTATTCTATCTTTCTGGTTGCATACAAATATGCACACATACAAAGTTCCATTGAGATCGGTTGAGTTTCTCAAAAAAATCGACAACAGCGCAACCTATCGGGTCCAAAACTATCCTATCTTTCTAGCTGCATACAACCATGCACACATAAAAAGGTTTTATTGAAATCGGTTGAGTTTCTCAAAAAAATCGACAACAGCGCCACCTATCGGGTCCAAAACTATGATATCTTTCTAGCTGCATACAACCATGCACACATACAAAGTTTCATTGAAATCGGTTGAGTTTCTCAAAAAAATTGACAACAGCGCCACCTATCGGGTCCAAAACTATCCTATCTTTCTAGCTGCATACAAACATGCACAGTGCACACATACAAAGTTTCATTGGGATCGGTTGAGCGCCACCTATCGGGTCCAAATCTATCCTATCTTTCTAGCTGCATACAACCAGGCACACTTACAAAGTTTCATTGAAATCGGTTGAGTTTCTCAAAAAAATTGACAACAGCGCCACCTATCGGGTCCAAAACTATCCTATCTTTCTAGCTGCATACAAACATGCACAGTGCACACATACAAAGTTTCATTGGGATCGGTTGAGCGCCACCTATCGGGTCCAAATCTATCCTATCTTTCTAGCTGCATACAACCAGGCACACTTACAAAGTTTCATTGAAATCGGTTGAGTTTCTCAAAAAAATTGACAACAGCGCCACCTATCGGGTCCAAAACTATCCTATCTTTCTAGCTGCATACAAACATGTACACATACAAAGTTTCATTGAGATCGGTTGAGTTTCTCAAAAAAATCGACAACAACGCCACCTATCGGGTCCAAAACTATCCTATCTTTCTAGCTGCATACAACCATGCACACATACAAAGTTTCATTGAAATCGGTTGAGTTTCTCAAAAAAATTGACGACAGCGCCACCTATCGGGTCCAAAACGATCCTATCTTTCTAGCTGCATACAAACATGCACACATACAAAGTTTCATTGAGATCGGTTGAGTTTCTCAAAAAAATCGACAACAGCGCCACCTATCGGGTCCAAAACTATTCTATCTTTCTGGTTGCATACAAATATGCACACATACAAAGTTCCATTGAGATCGGTTGAGTTTCTCAAAAAAATCGACAACAGCGCCACCTATCGGGTCCAAAACTATTCTATCTTTCTGGTTGCATACAAATATGCACACATACAAAGTTCCATTAAGATCGACAACAGCGCAACCTATCGGGTCCAAAACTATCCTATCTTTCTAGCTGCATACAACCATGCACACATAAAAAGGTTTTATTGAAATCGGTTGAGTTTCTCAAAAAAATCGACAACAGCGCCACCTATCGGGTCCAAAACTATGATATCTTTCTAGCTGCATACAACCATGCACACATACAAAGTTTCATTGAAATCGGTTGAGTTTCTCAAAAAAATTGACAACAGCGCCACCTATCGGGTCCAAAACTATCCTATCTTTCTAGCTGCATACAAACATGCACAGTGCACACATACAAAGTTTCATTGGGATCGGTTGAGCGCCACCTATCGGGTCCAAATCTATCCTATCTTTCTAGCTGCATACAACCAGGCACACTTACAAAGTTTCATTGAAATCGGTTGAGTTTCTCAAAAAAATTGACAACAGCGCCACCTATCGGGTCCAAAACTATCCTATCTTTCTAGCTGCATACAAACATGCACAGTGCACACATACAAAGTTTCATTGGGATCGGTTGAGCGCCACCTATCGGGTCCAAATCTATCCTATCTTTCTAGCTGCATACAACCAGGCACACTTACAAAGTTTCATTGAAATCGGTTGAGTTTCTCAAAAAAATTGACAACAGCGCCACCTATCGGGTCCAAAACTATCCTATCTTTCTAGCTGCATACAAACATGTACACATACAAAGTTTCATTGAGATCGGTTGAGTTTCTCAAAAAAATCGACAACAACGCCACCTATCGGGTCCAAAACTATCCTATCTTTCTAGCTGCATACAACCATGCACACATACAAAGTTTCATTGAAATCGGTTGAGTTTCTCAAAAAAATTGACGACAGCGCCACCTATCGGGTCCAAAACGATCCTATCTTTCTAGCTGCATACAAACATGCACACATACAAAGTTTCATTGAGATCGGTTGAGTTTCTCAAAAAAATCGACAACAGCGCCACCTATCGGGTCCAAAACTATTCTATCTTTCTGGTTGCATACAAATATGCACACATACAAAGTTCCATTGAGATCGGTTGAGTTTCTCAAAAAAATCGACAACAGCGCCACCTATCGGGTCCAAAACTATTCTATCTTTCTGGTTGCATACAAATATGCACACATACAAAGTTCCATTAAGATCGGTTGAGTTTCTCAAAAAAATCGACAACAGCGCAACCTATCGGGTCCAAAACTATCCTATCTTTCTAGCTGCATATAACCATGCACACATACAAAGTTTCATTGAAATCGGTTGAGTTTCTCAAAAAAATTGACAACAGCGCCACCTATCGGGTCCAAAACTATCCTATCTTTCTGGTTGCATACAAACATGCACACATACAAAGTTTCATTGAGATCGGTTGAGTTTCTCAAAAAAAATCGACAACAGCGCCACCTATAGGGTCCAAAACTGTCCTATCTTTCTAGCTGCATACAACCATGCACACATAAAAAGGTTTTATTGAAATCGGTTGAGTTTCTCAAAAAAATTGACAACAGCGTCACCTATCGGGTCCAAAACTATCCTATCTTTCTGGTTGCATACAAACATGCACACATACAAAGTTTCATTGAGATCGGTTGAGTTTCTCAAAAAAATCGACAACAGCGCCACCTATCGGGTCCAAAACTATGATATCTTTCTAGCTGCATACAAACATGCACACATACAAAGTTTCATTGAGATCGGTTGAGTTTCTCAAAAAAATCGACAACAGCGCCACCTATCGGGTCCAAAACTATGATATCTTTCTAGCTGCATACAAACATGCACACATACAAAGTTTCATTGAGATCGGTTGAGTTTCTCAAAAAAATCGACAACAGCGCCACCTATCGGGTCCAAAACTATGATATCTTTCTAGCTGCATACAACCATGCACACATACAAAGTTTCATTGAAATCGGTTGAGTTTCTCAAAAAAATTGACAACAGCGCCACCTATCGGGTCCAAAACTATCCTATCTTTCTAGCTGCATACAAACATGTACACATACAAAGTTTCATTGAGATCGGTTGAGTTTCTCAAAAAAATTGACAACAGCGCCACCTATCGGGTCCAAAACTATCCTATCTTTCTAGCTGCATACAAACATGTACACATACAAAGTTTCATTGAAATCGGTTGAGTTTCTCAAAAAAATTGACAACAGCGCCACCTATCGGGTCCAAAACTATGATATCTTTCTAGCTGCATACAAACATGCACACATACAAAGTTTCATTGAGATCGGTTGAGTTTCTCAAAAAAATTGACAACAGCGCCACCTATCGGGTCCAAAACTATCCTATCTTTCTAGCTGCATACAAACATGTACACATACAAAGTTTCATTGAGATCGGTTGAGTTTCTCAAAAAAATCGACAACAGATCGGTTGAGTTTCTCAAAAAAATCGACAACAACGCCACCTATCGGGTCCAAAACTATCCTATCTTTCTAGCTGCATACAACCATGCACACATACAAAGTTTCATTGAAATCGGTTGAGTTTCTCAAAAAAATTGACGACAGCGCCACCTATCGGGTCCAAAACGATCCTATCTTTCTAGCTGCATACAAACATGCACACAAAAAAAGTTTCATTGAGATCGGTTTAGTTTCTGAAAAAAATCGACAACAGCGCCACCTATCGGGTCCAAAACTATTCTATCTTTCTGGTTGCATACAAATATGCACACATACAAAGTTCCATTGAGATCGGTTGAGTTTCTCAAAAAAATCGACAACAGCGCCACCTATCGGGTCCAAAACTATTCTATCTTTCTGGTTGCATACAAATATGCACACATACAAAGTTCCATTGAGATCGGTTGAGTTTCTCAAAAAAATCGACAACAGCGCAACCTATCGGGTCCAAATCTATCCTATCTTTCTAGCTGCATACAACCAGGCACACTTACAAAGTTTCATTGAAATCGGTTGAGTTTCTCAAAAAAATTGACAACAGCGCCACCTATCGGGTCCAAAACTATCCTATCTTTCTAGCAGCATACAAACATGTACACATACAAAGTTTCATTGAGATTGGTTGCATACAAATATGCACACATACAAAGTTCCATTGAGATCGGTTGAGTTTCTCAAAAAAATCGACAACAGCGCAACCTATCGGGTCCAAAACTATCCTATCTTTCTAGCTGCATACAACCATGCGCACATACAAAGTTTCATTGAAATCGGTTGAGTTTCTCAAAAAAATTGACAACAGCGACACCTATCGGGTCCAAAACTATCCTATCTTTCTGGTTGCATACAAACATGCACACATACAAAGTTTCATTGAGATCGGTTAAGTTTCTCAAAAAAAATCGACAACAGCGCCACCTATAGGGTCCAAAACTATCCTATCTTTCTAGCTTTTTTTTTTTTTTTTTTTATAATTAACACGCACTAAAGAGGTTATGACTACTCTTATGGTGTAGTTTGAAGTACACAGCGCGGGCGTTAGGGAAATTGGGATAGAGAAGATAGGAGATTCCGATGCACATTGGTTTTAAATGTCTGCAAATTGAACCGAGGGGGAAAGACAGAGCCGGGCAAGGCGTTCCACATTCGCGTGGTACGGCTTATGAAGGAATCTCTATATTTCATAGTACGACCGAAAATAGGCTGAAGGGTAAACTGATGGGCATTCCTGGCTTGGCGAGTATTGCGGTTGAATTGTTGAAGGGGTGGAATGCAGCTGGCGATTTCACTTGAGCACTGTTTATAGAAATAGCGATAAAACAATGAAAGACATGTTACATTTCTGCGATGTTCGAGCCAATTTATAGAATTCGCTATATTTGTGTCTCCAATTAGTTTTAAAGCACGATTCTGTATCCTATCCAGCAGGTGCAGTGAGGTTTTGGGCGCACCAGACCAGATATGAGAGTTATACTCAAGTTTGGGGCGAATTAACGCCAGATCAGAAGGGGTAAAATATTTCTTGCACCGTTTGAGGAAACCTAGACATTTCGCAGCGTTCTTGGCGACTTCGTGTATGTAGTCATTCCAACGAAGTTTGTCATGGACACACATACCGAGAATGGAAAGTCTTTCGGTTTCGGCGATGCAAGTGCCATTCATGGATAATGGCTGAGGATTCTGGTTTCGCTTTAATGACAGCAGACAGCATTGTGTTTTGGAAGCATTAAATTCCACTCTATTGGCTAAACCCCATTTTATAATGCTGTCGAGATCGGAATTTAATGAGCTTAACATACGTTGCCGTTCCAGTTCTACGGCCGAAGAGCAGGGACGTGAGTCTTGGAATGAATATGAGAAGCTGAGGGTGCTGTCATCGGCGAAGGAGTGGATTGGATTAGAAGTTACAGACAGGAGATCATTTATGAAAATGAGAAAGAGAGTCGGAGACAAAACGGAGCCTTGGGGAACACCAGCATTTATATGGTGAATTTCAGACTTGAAGCCATCCAATACAACTTGAATTGAACGGCCAGAGAGGTAGTTTCTAATCCATTGAAGAAGAGACGCATCGATCCCATATGCACGCATTTTCGACAAAAGAGCTTGGTGCCAAACTCTGTCAAATGCCTTTGAAATATCAAGCGCAACAATCTTCGTTTCACCAGAGTGATGTAGAGATTGGTTCCACTTTTCGGTGAGATAAGCCATCAAATCACCAGTGGATCTGTTGACACGAAAACCGTACTGCCGGTCATTAATGAGTTTTCGTGATTCAAGATATTTCATGAGCTGACGATTTATCAGCGTTTCCATGACCTTAGAAAGAATGGATGTAAGTGCTATGGGTCGGTAGTTGGTGGGAGAAGAAGATTCGCCTTTTTTGGGGACGGGCTGGACAAATGCTGTTTTCCACCTTCTCGGGAAGAGTCCAGAAGAATAGGACAGATGGAAAAGCTTACGCAGTGGTTTTGCCAGCGTGGAAGAACACCTCTTCAGAACAATTGGGGAAATACAATCTGGACCAGCGGATTTATTTATGTTGAGATCATTAAGTACTCTTGCCACTGTACGAGTGCGAAAATGGATTTGTCCCATGGTGTATTCGACGCTCTCAAGTACAGGTAGAGGCAAAGCGCAATCTGGGCGCATTGAGCTGGCTGCAAAATGTGCAGCAAGCAGATTCGCTTTGTCTAAAGAGTTGACAGCTGGAATGTCATTGTAAATGAGCGTTGGGATCGAAGATGAGACCGAGTTCTTTATATTTTTTACAAAAGTACAAAAGCTGCATACAACCATGCACACATAAAAAGGTTTTATTGAAATCGGTTGAGTTTCTCAAAAAAATTTACAACAGCGTCACCTATCGGGTCCAAAACTATCCTATCTTTCCGGTTGCATACAAACATGCACACATACAAAGTTTCATTGAGATCGGTTGAGTTTCTCAAAAAAATCGACAACAGCGCCACCTATCGGGTCCAAAACTATGATATCTTTCTAGCTGCATACAAACATGCACACATACAAAGTTTCATTGAGATCGGTTGAGTTTCTCAAAAAAATCGACAACAGCGCCACCTATCGGGTCCGAAACTATGATATCTTTCTAGCTGCATACAAACATGCACACATACAAAGTTTCATTGAGATCGGTTGAGTTTCTCAAAAAAATCGACAACAGCGCCACCTATCGGGTCCAAAACTATGATATCTTTCTAGCTGCATACAAACATGCACACATACAAAGTTTCATTGAGATCGGTTGAGTTTCTCAAAAAAATCGACAACAGCGCCACTTATCGGGTCCAAAACTATGATATCTTTCTAGCTGCATACAAACATGCACACATACAAAGTTTCATTGAGATGGGTTGAGTTTCTCAAAAAAATCGACAACAGCGCCACCTATCGGGTCCAAAGGTTAGGTTAGGTTAGGTTAGGTTGGGAGGGCAGTTTTGCAACTGATGCAAATTTCACCCAGAAGCCATGAAGGCCCATTGTGAGTACCCTGTTTGTACATGTAAGGACATGTGGCTAACAAAACCACTTCGATCTGTTGAGGAATAGTTTTATGTCTGATAGGGGTACCCCTGCCAAGTCGTCCAGACTTTCGAAGAACCTAGCTCCCATACAGGATGAGCGGCGTTCCTGTAAAGCTGGGCAGTGGCATAGAAGATGTTCCACGGACTCTATTTCCTCTTCGTCTCTACAGCTTCTGCAGAAGTCATTTGCAAAAAGCCCTAGCCTTTTAGCCATGTTTCCTATGATGCAGTGACCGGTTAAAACGCCGACGAGCATCCGGATTTGGCTTCTATTAAGGGAGATTAGGAACTTTGATCTTTTGGTGTCAACCACAGGCCACAGACTTCGGGTTATGACGCAACCGATGGTGTTGCTCCATTGTTCCTTAGCCAGTTGTGTGGTGACGCCTTCAATAAAAGTCTTAGCAGTGTTGAAAGGCGGTAACACCTCTCCGTCCGCTAGTTGAGTGTTCATATCAGAGCCGTATCTGGCCAGTTCGTCCGCCTTTTCATTCCCTTCCACTCCAACATGTCCCGGAACCCAGCAGAGTAGAATTGAGTGATGACTTATAGCCCTGAGCGCCACGAGGCAATCCGTAACACATTTCGCATTTATAAGATTGGAGCCGATAGCTTTAAGTGCTGCTTGACTGTCCACACAGATGGTTATTTCCATTGCTGGTAGTCCCATCGATAAGATAGTCTGTGCTGCTTTTTTAACCGCATATATCTCAGCTTGAAAGACACTACAGTGATCGGTCAGTCGGTACGACTGTCTAATAGCAAGCCTTTCTGAGAATATGCCGGCTCCTGTTCCATTTTCTGTTTTTGAACCGTCCGTATAGACGGCTATACCTTTAATGATGGTACTGGATGATTTCCAGTCCTGCCTTTTGGGTATAGTGATTCTGAAATTTTTCTCGAAGTCATATCTGGGTTTCTCGTAATCGGTGAGTGACGTGAGTCCCTTCCGATCGAAGATTTCAAGTATGCTTGAGTGTCCGCAGTAACCAGGCTTCCAAGTTTTGTTCTCTCTTAATCTGAGAGCGGCTTTGGCTGCAACGTTCTTAGTGAATAGCTCAATGGGTTGCAGGTTCAATAGCGTTTCCAGACCTAGTTGTGGTGTGGATTTAATTGCGCCTGTTATTCCCAGACAAGCAATTCTCTGCACCTTGTTCAGGTTCTTAAGATGGGATTTGGTTTTAACCGCCTCCCACCAAACAACTGAGCCGTAGGTAAGAATGGGTCTCACAATCGCGGTGTACATCCAGTGCACAATGTTCGGTTGCAAGCCCCAGTTTTTCCCAAAGGTCTTCCTACATGCATAAAAGGCATAAAGTCCTTTCTTCATTCTTTCTTCAGTATTCCGTTTCCAGTTAAGTTTGGAGGTGAATATCACGCCCAGGTACTTGGCCTCGGTTGAAAGATTAAGTCGGACACCTTTAAGCTTCGGTGGGTCCCATTTTGGTACCTTATATTTCCTGGTGAACAGAATGAGTTCGGTCTTTTCCGGATTAACCGAAAGACCGTTATGTTCCGTCCATTTGGATAGTTCTGATAACGTAGATTCCATAATATCTCTAATGGTGGAAAGGTATTTTCCTGTTATTAGTACTACTATATCATCCGCGTAGGCGACTATCTTGATACCTCTGTTGACAAGGGATGTAAGTATTTTGTTAATCGAGATGTTCCACAGTAGAGGAGATAGGACTCCCCCTTGTGGTGTTCCACGATTTGTGCTTTTCTTAATCGTACAGTCTCCTAGGCTGCTGTTAATAACTCTGCTGTTAAGCATAGTCTTAACCCAGTTTGTCAGAAACTGTGGTGAACCTGACTCCTCAAGTGAGGATGTAATGGTTCTTGTATTCAGGTTGTTGAATGCACCTTCTATGTCCAGAAAGGCCGCCAACGTAAATTCCTTGTTTCCTAGGGATTTCTCGATTGTCTTCGTTACTTCATGTAGCGCTGTTTCCACGGATCTGCCTTTGACATATGCGTGTTGTGCACTACACAGAGCACCGCTTGTTTCGAGAGTGTTCCTAAGGTGCAGGTCCAATAACCTTTCTAGTGTTTTCAAAAGAAAAGATGAGAGGCTAATTGGTCTGTAGTCCTTGGGTGTGGAGTGACTGGGTTTCCCTGCTTTGGGAATAAAGACCACCCTCACCTCTTTCCAGCAATCAGGAACAAGTCCGAGTGTCAGACAACCACGAAAGATTGCCTGCAGCCATGGGATGGTCCTTTTACTGCTTCTTTGTAGCATGGCAGGTATAATCCCGTCCGGTCCCGCCGACTTGTACGGTTGGAAGTTCCAGTTCTTCAATCGGAAGTGAGGAGGGGCTGCCATCAGAACTGTGTAGCGGCCTTACTGGGTCCAAAACTATGATATCTTTCTAGCTGCATACAAACATGCACACATACAAAGTTTCATTGAGATCGGTTGAGTTTCTCGAAAAAATCGACAACAGCGCCACCTATCGGGTCCAAACTATCCTATCTTTCTAGCTGCATACAACCATGCACACATACAAAGTTTCATTGAGATCGGTTGAGTTTCTCAAAAAAATCGACAACAGCGCCACCTATCGGGTCCAAAACTATGATATCTTTCTAGCTGCATACAAACATGCACACATACAAAGTTTCATTGAGATCGGTTGAGTTTCTCAAAAAAATCGACAACAGCGCCACCTATCGGGTCTAAAACTATCCTATCTTTCTAGCTGCATACAACCATGCACACATACAAAGTTTCATTGAAATCGGTTGAGTTTCTCAAAAAAATCGACAACAGCGCCACCTATCGGGTGTCGGTTTCTCGGTGACGATGACGCGGTGTCGTTTTAAAGGTAACGCGAATTCATTAATTTCTTCCCATCTTAAAGTCCCCAACGCTAAAGAAGTAATAACTTAAAAAAACTAAAAAAATATTAACCAGACACTCACACTATACCTACACAATAGCTAGTAGTTTAGTACAAAGAAAGAAGAGAGAAGAAAAAATAATTGATAAACGTGTCCGCACAGCGATGCCAACCTATGCTTTTTCATGCCTTTTAGGCATTATTTCATTAGCTACGGCTTTAGGCTTTTTTATTTCCAAAAAGGCATTTTTTTTTTATTTCAAATATATGTATATATTTTTTTGATTCAACGTATACTGCCTTTTTATTTTTTTAAATATTCTTAAAAAATCTTGGCAAAAAGAAGACCTCGGTGCTCGGTCTTAAAGAATGTGTTTCCAAACGAAAAAAAAAAAGTTTTTGTTATTTTTTTTATATTTGTGTTTAATTTTTGATTTATTGTTCCAATTTACAAAAAAAAATATTTTATGCACTATATTTCAGAATGGATTAAGAAATGGCAGATTAGATTAAATGACCTTAAGTCAGTCCATATTAATTTTACGTATAAAAACGTACCATACATTCCAGTCTACATTAACAACAATGTAGTAGAATTTTCTAACACAGCTAAATATCTAGGCATGACTCTAGTCGCTAAACTGCGTTGGAAAGCGCACGTTAAGAAAAAAAAAGATGAGTTGAACATGCGATACAGTAAATTGTATTGGCTTATTGGGAGATACTCATCCCTGTCCAACTACAATAAGTTATTGCTATACAAGCAAGTTCTAAAACCAGTATGGACCTACGGGCTCCAATTGTGGGCATGTACATACCAAACAAACTTACAAAAAATTCAGGTTTTTCAAAATAAAGTACTAAGGAACATAGTTAATGCACCTTGGTACATACGCAACGCCGATCTGCATAGGGATCTAAATGTTGAAATGGTTGAAGATGAGGTTAAGAAGGTTGCTCGGAGGCATAGAAATCGGCTTCTCAACCACGTAAACACAGAAATAACAGAACTTTTAAATAATGACAATGTAATCAGGAGACTGAGACGAATTAAACCTCTTGATCTGTAAGATTTAGCTAGGGCTAAGAAATTAGGTATTAATTTCAAACAAAACATGTTTAAAAATCCGACAAACGGCGGATTTATCTCTTTAAATTCATTAAATTATTCAAAATAAAATTTGCTGATTAGTCGTACGACTAGGTGCAATCTTTTTCGGGATGGCTTATGCCAGTCCCCCGGGAGTTTTTTTAGATGAGTTAAAGTCCATCACTATTGCAGAAGCATCCCTCGCGTATAGCTCTGCAATGTCTTTCGATGATTTTTTACTTCCAGCGAATTCCCAACAAAAAAAAAAAAAAAACTATTTTATTGAAAAAGGCATCTTTTTTTTCAAGTTAGGCTTTTTTTCGTCAAAATTGGTTGGCAACGCTGTCCGCTCTCCACTGGTAGGCTGGTGATTGCAATGACCTACGCATATTTGTGAAATATGTGAAATATGTAAGTCTCAAATAATTACATTACAACTTCTGTTATACGAATCAGAGAATAATGATTGATACATCAATCTCTTCATCGGGAAGTGTACTAATCGAAGAATAAAGTCATATTCAAATTTGTTTGGCCATTTCGTAGTAATATGTGTTTAAACCATAAAAAATGGTCTTTTTTTAGTTAAAAACTCATATAAAATGGGTTTGAAGGACCAATAACGGACTTTAGGATACTAAAAACCATCCTATGTAATACCGGTACTCACGACAAATCGATTAATATATATATTGTTGAGGTTTCGTTACGAACCTACTCCCTCTTCGCGGACAAACAGAAAAATGTGTTCTCTTTTATAGAGGTAGAGAAGATGACATGCTGCAAAGATAGCTGTTATTCCGGTAGTTTTCTCATTTGGAAACAATGTTGCTGACTGACTTGCATGAAATGTTGACCGGAAATTTTGTTAACGCTCTTGCGATGTTTTTGGAAATGCGCTTGGTAATATTTCGGGGTTGCGATTCATTGACCATGTGATCATAGTTGGTGATAGTATGTAATTATAGGTACATGGTACATGAAACATTGAATTTGGTGGTACGTTAGTATAAAACGAACGAACTAATACCACTTACCATGTACGGCTGCGTTGGAGCTGAGCGAACAGCCGCAAGTGAAATATTAGCATCTGTCACTAATGATGATTTTGATGCCTCCGTTAAATTTTGGTGGTTTATAGGCATTGCCCTGATCGAGGAGAGAGGTGTGTGGCTGTTGGTTTTCGGCACATTTATTGGTGTGTTTAATGGGGACGATGATATTCGTTGATGTGTGGCGAATCCTGACGTAAGTCAAATGTGATCCGTATCGTTCGGAGGAGCTATAGCGCTCATAGTTGTTGTAGCTGATCGTGGATTATTGCACATATTGCAGCTCCAGCTGACATCATCTATGCCATTGTTTACTCCGACACAGTCGTAGTGATACCACTTACAAGCGTCACATTGTACCATGCGATCACTTTCGGCCTCAGTACACAACGCCAACGCCTTTGTTCTTTTTTGGAGACATCTTGCTCTAGCGCGATTTAAGGTCGAATAAATAGACTAAACGGGTTTAAACAAAAACAAATATTTTAAAAATTTGTTGGAGTCGAAAACTTGACGAAAACTAAGACACAATTTTCAATAGCCACCGTATTTTATTTTACTTCATTTAATACTAATTAGTGCGCTTTAAAATAATTTGTGTCGTTAACACGCCACTGATTCTTTTTGACTGTCTAAGTAACAGCGAATTGCTTAAAGCGAAACCTTTTTATATAGGTTAGGTACATATTGTATACATTTAAAGTTACTTTTTTTACATAGATAATGTTATGAAGTGTCTTGCTAACAACACGTACTAGTACAGGCTGATTATACAATTTAGATTTTTATATTAATTTCAAAGTTAATTCACAAAATAATGAAAATTAAATCATCAAGGCAAATTTCAAAATATTACGGCGGTAACATTCTCCCCCTCGTAAGGAAGCTACGGTAGAGCGAGCTTAGTACTCTCAACTCTACCGACGTCTAGGACAGCGATCTTGGACGCTGGTCGCTCCAGCATTCCCGTCTGCGTTCTCACCGTCGCTCTTCGAACTTGACCATCATTCGCTATCACTGTGCTCTCGATGATACCTTTGGGCCAATTGTTTCGTGGTAAATTTCCGTCAACGAACCACTTTCTTTGATCCATCTGTGCCAGAATTGATCAGCAAATAACTGAGTTTGACGCCATCGTTGCCGAAGGTCTAAGTTACCATCGCGAAGAGGCTTATATCCACTCGACGAGCCTTATAGCAAGTGGTTTGGTGTGATGGCTTCGTCGCCACAGGACTCGAGCGAGACGAAGGTAAGTGGACGAGAATTAATGATGAATTCTACTTCCCATAGTGCGCATCCCAGGGTTTCGTCGTTGTAATCCATTGGATTCATGCTGTATAATATGTATTTTATTGACCGCACAAGGTTTCCCAGTCCTCTCCCATGTGCGGCGCTGCCGGTGGGTTGAATTTCCATTTTAGATTATCGAATTTTAAAGCGATAATTGAATAATTGATATTTGAACACTCTTCGCGCAATATCCTTTCCGTTGCCGGTGCCATTGTCGGTATATATCTCTCTGGGCATTCCTCGTCGCGATGTGAAATTTTGTATTACCATTATGCACGAACTGGAATCCAAGCTGTGTGCCACTTCGATGTGTACAGCGCGTAAAGTGAGGCAAGTGAATATTACACCCCATCTTTTCTCGCGCCTTCGTCCAACTATTGTGGAGATAGGCCCGAAGAAGTCGATGCCGACATACGTGAACGGACGCTCGAATACTGCTAATCTTGCTGCAGGTAAGGATGCCATTTGAGGTACATTGGGTGTGGCATAGTAGTTTTTGCATCGTTGACACATTTTACGTATTGACTTATACAAGAAGGTGGGCCCGGTGAACCATGACTTGAAGTCTAGTTGTGAAGAGACTTTCGTGGAGAGGTCAGCGGTGTTTAGTCTCGAGGGAACCCATTTCCATTCTGTTATGTTTGAGTGCTCCAATATTTCGCCGAAACATAACGAATTGTTGAAACTTCTTTGGGTCTGTCCACCAAACCCGGGAACTGATAGGTATGTCCAGCCCAGCCTGAAGTTCAAGCCTCGGAATTGAAACCGGCTTGAGAGGAGCAACTCTGGATTTTGAGGCTACAAGAGTTACGGAGACTTGATTTCCACATTGTATGCGCAAATAACATACGGCAGCATAGGCATCGCAGATTTAGATTGCAGCTATTTGGAGAAAAGATTATCAGAGAGTTCATCATCCCAATAGATGTCGCAGCGCCAGACTTCTTGGAGAAGTATTTTGAAACCGATTGTAAAGCAAGCAATGAAACCAAGAGGATCAATTGGCATAAGAACCTGAAGGGTTTCTCGTTTCGTTGGCCGGACTCGATCGTCTAACACATCACGCTTTAATTTTGCGAATATGAAAACATATTTGAAGAAGTCGTTATAAGGGTCCCAATACATACCCAGCACTTTTTACGGAGATCCCAATTTCTTGTGCGGTTGTAAAACCGAGCCATCATTTGTGAGTTGATCGAGAGCCCAAGAGGAATTGGAACCCCAGTTACGCAAGTTGAATCCAGCGGATGCGTGTATAAGTTTCACTTCGATTGCTAAGCGCAGGGCGTCTTCTTCGCTGTCCACGCTATCGATGAAGTCGTCTACATAGTGATATTTCGTTATAGCTTCCGTGGCTCGAGGATAACGTCCTTCAGCGCTTATGTTGCGTATGTAGTGAGCAATGCATGGAGCGCAATTGCCCAAGTAGAAATTGTTGGGTGTAGTGTGCACGCTGTTCTCACATTTCAGACATGTTACCGTAACAGTAATGTGTGTATAATGTTATCAAAGTGCGTAATGTTTGCACTGCAGGATGTAACGTTGACCAAAGTGGGGAATAAGTTTTACCTCATAAAATTACTAGTTCGGGAAACACACATAATGGGATTTTGGCTATGACTTGTAACCGAAATGTGTCCGAATTTTAGTGAGCTGTCAAATTTGTTTTCATGTGTTTGTAAGTTGGTTCGCACGAAACAGAAAATTTTAAATAGAAATATTGATACCAATATAAAACGTAAACACATAACCTTCCCTCTTTAATGGGGATGCTAAATTACCTAAACGAACAAAATGTCATGAAAATGGTAAAGCAGGTATAATATTATGCGAATTTAATAATTGCATATCTTCGTACCCGAATGCAAAATATTCAAACGAAAATCAGTTTTACCACAAATATCAATAAGTTGTAGTGGCAAAAACTCACGCGCTCAAGAAATATTGAGTATTTATAATAATCGATTTTATTTTGAAGCTTCTTTTCTTTTCCCCTATTTTTTTTTCTTTTTTTCTGATAATGGATCCCAATTAGAATCAGAAGAAGGCCATTTGCCTGCCATATCGATTTCTTTAAAAAGAATCACAGGATGCATGCACAATGTACATTCATTCAGGAAATGTTGCTTTGTGTGCGTTTATTGTTATTGTGTCGTAATATTTAAATAATTCATTTTTTTAAATTCTATCTTTTAATTATAATAAGAAAGGGATTTGCAAATGTTATGATAACTCTAACTTTTGGTAATGCGATTTTGGTTTGCTAAAATCTATATAATAAAGTGAACATTTTTACATGTAGGTATGCTACTGAGATATAACTTTAATAAATATAACGTTTGTAGTTCATTTGGGACATTTTTTTTTGCTAAAGAAAATTTGTGTAATAAATCTTTGTAGAAGGTTTATGATATTTCTAGCATTATTACAATTACATAATGTATGTAACATGCTATTTATTAATATATATATATAACATTTGATACAAGTTGAAATATTTTTTTTATGTAGGTACATATTTCAATTTTTTACAATTTAATCTGCTGCAGTTTTATGTAGCAAAATCAAAAAACATTCTCATTTTGTCCTACTAAAATACTGAAACGTCGAAAAGCAGCGCGGTGCACATAGTAAAAGTAAATTTAAAATTTTATTCGACGTCGTGCTACAACGGCAAACAATTTTCAGTACACTGTTTAAAATGAAAATTAATTCTTTAGATTCTTTTTAGATAAATTCATTGTTCGTCATTTGACTATTCATGATATTTTTTTTTATGCCACCCTATATTCCCTTTTACGATTAGTGCTCAATGTCATATAAAATTCTCCGTGCACACCGCTCGCCTACATTCAAAGGAGCATGTTACGTGTGTGAGTATAAATGTTCTACCTACTTCGTCTGTGTACCTACACCTACAGCAGACATTAGTTTGTTGTATGTGTGAAGATTGTTTGCAAATAAAAGCGCCAAAATACTATGGTAACTCTCGGTGGACACAAATTAGACTTTGCGCTGTCAGTTCGCCTAGTTGTTAAGTGGAAACATAAAACAGCAACCTCGCAGGTTTTGTGTGTGTTGAAATGTAGCTTTAAAGGACATTTGTAGCTTTGAGGCCATTAATGGTAACACAAATGTCAAATAGTTACCATCTTATTGGAATGGAGCTTATCGACACAAAACTGAGTCCAATATCCCGTTTGGCGACTATAATTCAAGATAATAGTCACAAATTTCTACTTGGGTGATCCCAAAGATTAAAGCACTCATAACATAAGTACTTGGGTGTTGATCTGGATTTTCCATAAGAACCGCTGCACGTGCATGTCTTTCTTTCTAACCATTATTTTTTGATGGAACATCTCTGTGATGTCACCGCAAATCGCCACCTGACCAACTATGAAGGCTAACAAGACTTCTACGAGCGACGTTAGGAGATCTGGTCCACACAGCATAAAATCGTTCAGCGAAAGCCCATTGGATTTTGCTGTAGCGTCCCAAACGAGGCGGATTTGATTGGGCTTGTTGGGGTTCACTGTGAAAAAGATTGGTAGATACCAGACCTTATTTCCGCTAAGTGCGATCTCTTCCTCCGTCATTTTTCTAGCATAAGCGTTAACTAATAGATTGTCGATTTCATCCCCGGTTAAACTTCTTCTGGAGACAATCTAATCGTTTGAGGGCGGTTCTGTAACTGTCGGGCATCTTCTGATAATCACTCCGCCATAGCAGACCAGTTTCGTAGCGTCCGATCAACGATTTGCATGTAGACTTCAGTATTTGCAAGGCCCTTTCATCTTCCTTTGAGCATATGCGTGTTGTTGACGATTCCAATGTGGAAAATGACTTAGCAACTTAATGGAGATCTTCGAAGCGTCGTTGGCAGTCGCACATGTGAACATTGAGGAGATCAGTTGGCGATTTGGTACGCAGCCCTGCAAAGCCCATCCCAGTCGTGTTTTAGTAGGGATTGGCTGTCGCCATGACCCTTCGCGGATTTTAAGTGGTACTGCCAGCTACCAGTTATCTGCTCCTATGAGAATTGTTGGCCGTGCGTTCTTATATGACTGAATTGGTAAGCCGGCCAAATAAGGATATCGTGTTGTGAGTTCGCTCATGTGCAACGACTGCCTTGGGAGTGAAAGATTTTGTACTGTGTGAACTCCATACAAAGTGTATCTAGCTTCGATTTCTCGGTTTGAGATTTCAAATGACGTTTTTTGCGAGGATTCTTCCACGCGGGTCGTATCGCCGGTCCAGCGTAGACATAGAGGCTCACTCACACTATGCACGCTGTTCTATCGGCTGAATTTCGGATTTGAGTGTGGGTATTGATGACTCCGCTCTTCTTTAATGGAAATGGTGACACTACTTCGGCGATTTGATGTAAACAATCAGCTTGTACTGACCTGGTTGTTTATCAAACTCCATTACTAACATTGGATTATTCAAGTGTGCTGACATCTGACATGCTTCCATCGTAGAGATATTGCTTACACTCAATGCGAATTCGATTATATTTTCTAGTTTATCTTTAGGTGGTGGCATTCTCCTCGCTTTGTCGATCATACACTCAATAGTATGTTCCGGTCGTCCGAAGCACATCTTCAGCGTCTGCATTATCTCTGGAACTAACCTGGGCAGAAGAAGTTTGTTACGAACCAGATCACGCGCCTTATCTTTCAAGCTTGATTGCAGTCGTATTAAATTTTCGGCATCGGTGTATCCTGTTAACGTTGTGCTGTTTTCTCATTTGGAAACAATGTGTTATTTGTAAAGACCAGTTCTTTATTCGGCAGAATCACTTAAAAGACTAACTTATATTGTAACGATGCATATCGTTACAAAATATGTTTTAAATATTCCTCCCCCCCCCCGCATCGATCCTCCTTCCATTGCCATACAACGTATGGCCAACAGTCAGTCGACTGTTCCGCCCCCCACACTGACGTACACGAGATTCCCCCGCATCGATCATCCATCCATTGCCATACAACGTATGGCCAATGATGTACTACAGTCAGTCGACTGTTCCGCCCCCCCACACTGACGTACACAAGATTCCCCCGCATCGACCCACCATCCGTTGTCATTAACATATGATTATGGCTTGTGTACAATAACAATAATAAAAATCAAGTATGACGTAACAGCCGAAAATTACATTCGTGAATATAATTCACACCGGCTTACTGATTGAAATCACATAAGACCTCCAGTAGAATCACCAAACAATCGAGCAACATCACACAGTAGAGAAGTACCAATCTGGTGTACAGCTGATATTGTTCCTCAAGTGGTTGTATAACTACTTGAAAGTTTTTGTGCTGACCTGCCCGTGGGTGGTTAGCAAATTGCCGAGTCCGCCGAAAGGAAGACTTGGAGTTCGCCGGGACTGTCGAAAGACGGACCTAGAGTTTTGCCGGGACTGTCGAAAGACGGACCTAGAGTTTGCCGGGACTGTCGAAAGACGGACCTAGAGTTTGCCGGGACTGTCGAAAGACGGACCTAGAGTTTTGCCGGGACTGTCGAAAGACGGACCTAGAGTTTGCCGGGACTGTCGAAAGACGGACCTAGAGCTTGCCGGGACTGCCACAAGGCGGACCTAGAGCTTTCCGGGACTGTCGCAAGACGGACCCTCCGTAGACCGAGCCGTTTAGAAGCAGCTTAAAGCCGTAACCGTTGCCGTTTAGAAGCAGCTTAAAAGCCGTCACCATTGCCGTAGAAGCAGTAGTTGTTGATTGTAATTATAATAAGAATTGAATTTGTAAAACTAATAATTTAAGTATACAATTGATGAAAGTGTAAAATAAAGTCGAAATTATCGAAGATTGTAAAATTAAACTTAATTAAGTTAAAACTTTAAATTATATAACTTATAAATAAAACCTGAAATTGTAATTTAGAGCCTAAGACATAAAAATAAGGTAATAAAAGGAACCTTCTCGAACTAAAGTTTGTGTTTCTTTAGTAAGAACCTTGGCGATCCGGCGAGCGAACCTCAGCCCAGACAAAAAGCACATCACATTGGCGCCCGAGCAGGGACTTCAAGAGAAGGAAGCCCAAAACTATTACACCAGGAAGGAAAGGAACTCCACCCGAGGAACCTCAAGAAGGAGGACCTACCACATCCACGAACCAGAACCGAGTTTCCTCAATGTCCGAGATGGACAAGGAAAACCAATTAGCTGTTCCAGAAGAACAGACCGGAGATACGACCATAGGCTGGATCTATCTACTGAAAAGGACCGAGTTGATCGACGTGATGGAGAAGAAGGGGCTAAAGACCGATGGAACCGTTGGACAACTTCGAGCCCGAATGAGTGCCTACTTAAAGGCCACTCGAATGCGATCCTCGACACAGAATCTCTGCGAGGAACTCGAAGCCAAGGCAGTGACACGAGGATATGGGGACATATCATCCGACGAGGATGACAAATCAACCACGACCGAAGGGACCACCAAATCCCCAGCGTACGTGGAAATCCCCATCGTTACCCCTCAGCCCACCGCAGTACAACCGCCTCCCACATCCGTCCCGCAGCCTAGACCATACGATGGCTACCAACTAAACCCAACCGCATCATCGTCCAGAAGGGCGACCGAACAACCAGCCCCGACCACATCCACAAGAGCCATAGCTAGGCCAACGCTGAGCTACGAGGCCGAAGTAATGGATACGGTCCGCAAGTGGGGGCTAAAATTCGACTCCTCAGGAAACGCTCTGGAGTTCATGGAGCGAATTGAAGAATTGACCCGCTGTTATGACATCCCGCCCGATTATATGGTGCGACCCCTACCAGAGATTTTCCGAGGGGCGGCCCTAGAATGGCTCCGAATCAATCGTGATGATTTCGGAACCTGGGATCAGTTTCGACGAGCATTCCTGCGTCATTTCCTCCCGGCACATCACACCCATAAGCTCGAAGAGGAAATCATGCGGAAAAGGCAAGGACCGAGAGAGAGAGCCAAGGATTTTATTCGGGCTACCCAATACTTGATACGGCAACACCCCCGGATGAGCATGCAGGACAATATCGACCGGATCTACGACAGTATGCGACCCGAGTACCGTCTATATATAAAACGTCGGGATTTCGCAACAATAGAAGAGCTCATGGAGTTGGCCGAGGAGTTCGAACATGTTAAAAATGAGGAACGAAGTATCCGTCCCGCCAACCCTACCGCCACTCCGACGCCCAGACCACAAGTAGCCCCAATACCCTACAACCGGGACACGCACTGCTGGCGCTGCAAGCAGAGAGGCCACCGACGACAGGAGTGTAGAAGACCATTCCGCCTGTTCTGCTCCTATTGTAGAACAGACAGAATTCACTCAAGAGATTGCGCGTGCCACCAAGACCAAGCGGCCTCCATGGCCCATGGCCGATGGGCTGACCCACGGTACTTTATTCCAACGAATCTCCAAGGGCAGACCTTCCATTGCCTGGTGGACACTGGGGCCTCAAAATCGTTTGTCGGCCCGAAAATGCGACGAACGCTGCGGAGGATACGCGTTCCCGTCCGGTATCACCGCCAGAAAATCCAGCTGGCCAACGGCGATACCACCACAACTCGAGAACACTATACGGTGACGCTACAGTTGGGTAACCAGACCCTTACCAACGAGCTCACGTACATGGAGGACTTGGCCGAGGACGCAATTTTCGGCATCGACCTACTCGATAAGGCCCAGTTCAACATAACCCTAGGAGGCCAAAAACTGGCCCATACCAAAGTACCACGCGCTAGTCCCGCGGTACACACGTGCGCCTTGCTTAAGAGGCGCTACTCCCCCGCGTACCTCAACTTTGGCAGAGAACCAAGAAGACCCAGGATGGAAGATGGACCCCCTGACACCGAACCCCGAGCCGATCCGACCGAGTCACCGTCCATTCGAGGAGAACGCATGAGAGCCCTCTATGAACTGGTCCGACAGAACCTCCAACATGCCACTCACGTCCAGAGCAAGCACTACAACTTACGCCGAAGAGCATGGCGCCCGTACATCGGAGAGCAAGTTTATCGGAGAAGCCGAGTACTCTCTTCCGCATCGAAACATTTTACCGAGAAACTAGCTCCCAAATACGATGGACCATACGAGGTAATTCGATTCGTCTCACCCGTCATCGTGCTGATCCGACTGGTTGGTGAGACAACGAAAAACAATGTTTACCGTTGCCACGTCAGAGATTTAAAGGGACACGATTACAATCATGCCGTGCAGGTTAACACCAGTCATCGTGCGAACATGAAGCGAGCAAGTTCAGCCACGCCACACCAAGGGCAACA
This sequence comes from Cheilosia vernalis, assembly GCA_949126925.1. NCBI lineage: Eukaryota > Metazoa > Arthropoda > Insecta > Diptera > Syrphidae > Cheilosia > Cheilosia vernalis. Next base: position 6,430,903 of record OX421363.1, read on the forward strand.
AAATAAAATTAAAACAATATCTCCCCGCCGTGCAATAATGCAGCCGACCACCAGTCATCACGTAACGATGGAGCAAGCCGGACCTTCCGGAACACAGAAGCCGAAAGATGCTGGTGAGCCATGTGCTCGACGCGCCACCGCCCCAGGGAAAATTCCCACTACTCGACGACCAGGTAAAAGTGGGACAGCCAGGATCGGAAGCCAGCCACCGACGGGAGCAATTATAAAGATCCCACCTCGCCCCGATCCAATGGATCAACTGGCCGTCGTGCGGAGCGTCCGTCAAAAAGCCGACGAAAAGTGGTTCACTCGGATCGCCGCCCCACCAAACACCACCACCAAAGCCAGCAATAGGACCCCCAACACCGACAGCACCACCCGTGTCACCGCCAGTCCTGCCGACAACACAACCGCCACCATCACCTCCGTCATCATCATCCCCGCAGCCAACACTCCACCCAACACCGACTCCAACCGCCCGACACACGCCGCCACCTATACCGCCAACAAGATTACCGCCACCATCACCGCCCCCACCACCACCGCCATCACTACCAACACCAAGCACGCCACCCAAATCGCCGGAACCAGCCATGCCACTCGGGTCGTCAGCCTAAAACCCCCGCCGATCGGCACAGACCGCCAAGGAACGAACCAGCCAACAAACGCCACGCAAACCGACGGCCAAATCACCCTCCAGAACAAGAAGGGACAGAAGAAGAAGAAGAAGGCGAAGAAGGGCAAAATAAACGCACCAAGTGACCCATTCGAGGGTATCGATGTCCAGGCACTGGCAAGACAAAAACGACGCACCCTATACCTTACCAAGCCATGGGGACGCATACGGGTAGTCTTCACGCGGAACAATACTGCCGTCATGCAGTACGAGGAACACCAAAAGGTGGTGCCACTACCCTAAGAAGTTTTTTTTTGAAAATAAGTGTTATTTTCCTTGTTAAGTCATTTTTTCTAAGTTTTTTTTGAAATAATTGTTATTTTCCTGGTTATATAAGTTTTCTTTTTCTTGCTTAAAAAAAAAAAAAAAAAAAAAAAAAATTATATGATGAATTGTTATAACTAGCCACCCAATGTACTAGTGTAAGGATAAAAAGTTTCTCGGAAAATTTTTTTTTAGAATTAAACTGTTATTTTTATAATCCAATAAAATGAATTAATTTTGGTTATAATATATATACCCCGTGTAGTAACCTAGAGACGAGAAGGTTCTCGTCTAAGAAAGGAAAGGGGGAATGTAACGATGCATATCGTTACAAAATATGTTTTAAATATTCCTCCCCCCCCCGCATCGATCCTCCTTCCATTGCCATACAACGTATGGCCAACAGTCAGTCGACTGTTCCGCCCCCCACACTGACGTACACGAGATTCCCCCGCATCGATCATCCATCCATTGCCATACAACGTATGGCCAATGATGTACTACAGTCAGTCGACTGTTCCGCCCCCCACACTGACGTACACAAGATTCCCCCGCATCGACCCACCATCCGTTGTCATTAACATATGATTATGGCTTGTGTACAATAACAATAATAAAAATCAAGTATGACGTAACAGCCGAAAATTACATTCGTGAATATAATTCACACCGGCTTACTGATTGAAATCACATAAGACCTCCAGTAGAATCACCAAACAATCGAGCAACATCACACAGTAGAGAAGTACCAATCTGGTGTACAGCTGATATTGTTCCTCAAGTGGTTGTATAACTACTTGAAAGTTTTTGTGCTGACCTGCCCGTGGGTGGTTAGCAAATTGCCGAGTCCGCCGAAAGGAAGACTTGGAGTTCGCCGGGACTGTCGAAAGACGGACCTAGAGTTTTGCCGGGACTGTCGAAAGACGGACCTAGAGTTTTGCCGGGACTGTCGAAAGACGGACCTAGAGTTTGCCGGGACTGTCGAAAGACGGACCTAGAGCTTGCCGGGACTGCCGTAAGGCGGACCTAGAGTTTGCCGGGACTGCCGTAAGGCGGACCTAGAGCTTGCCGGGACTGCCGCAAGGCGGACCTAGAGTTTGCCGGGACTGTCGAAAGACGGACCTAGAGTTTGCCGGGACTGTCGAAAGACGGACCTAGAGTTTGCCGGGACTGTCGAAGGACGGACCTAGAGTTTGCCGGGACTGCCGTAAGGCGGACCTAGAGCTTGCCGGGACTGCCACAAGGCGGACCTAGAGCTTTCCGGGACTGTCGCAAGACGGACCCTCCGTAGACCGAGCCGTTTAGAAGCAGCTTAAAGCCGTAACCGTTGCCGTTTAGAAGCAGCTTAAAAGCCGTCACCGTTGCCGTAGAAGCAGTAGTTGTTGATTGTAATTATAATAAGACGTTGAATTTGTAAAACTAATAATTTAAGTATACAATTGATGAAAGTGTAAAATAAAGTCGAAATTATCGAAGATTGTAAAATTAAACTTAATTAAGTTAAAACTTTAAATTATATAACTTATAAATAAAACCTGAAATTGTAATTTAGAGCCTAAGACATAAAAATAAGGTAATAAAAGGAACCTTCTCGAACTAAAGTTTGTGTTTCTTTAGTAAGAACCTTGGCGATCCGGCGAGCGAACCTCAGCCCAGACAAAAAGCACATCACAATATATAACATAAAATAGCTTAGAAAACTAATCTCAGTATAACAAAACAATAGACCTGTTTCCCATTTCTCTTGTGTGTGTACAGTGAGTCAAAAGACTATTCTTACACAACAGTTTTCCCCCTTTTAAAAAAAAAAAAAAATTATAGGTAATTCAAAATTTTAACAAAATTAAGATACATCTTGAAATTCATACACTATCATAACCTAATCTTACAGGTTTTTTTATAATTCTTTTCGGTCGATTAATCCAATAATTTTCACATAGCTCTATTCCATTTTCACTTCTTTTTCTCTTTCGTCTTTCTAACTTAACACTTTCAGTTCTGTCCCCAAATTCATTATAATTTCTTTTCAAAAAATATTTGTTTCTTTTAAATTGTTTTTTAATTTGATTTTTATGTGCCGTTTTGATAACACTATTATTGAGACAAATTTCATATATAAACGTGCTTAACTTTTTGATAATTTTACCTGGAAGCCATTTAACATTATTTCCAAATATGTTTTTATACATAATTAATTCATTTGGCTTAAAATCGAATGAACTATTGAAGCCTTCTTTTTGGCTTAATATGTTTTTGTTTGACAAATCGTTTATGTAACATGTACATACTTTACTTTTTGCTAATGTATTCTTATTATTTAAGGAATCTAAAATAGTCCTAGGCTTATAACTAAACACAATATCGACAGGTGTGCAAGATGTTGATGTTGCTATGGTGTTTCGTTGCATGAACAAAAATTTATTAATCAACTTTTTAATTGGTATGCTTCCTGTGGAGTTGTCAATTAAAAATCTTTTTAAATGCTTTTTGACAGTTTGTAGATAAAGATTATCAAGGAAACGAAGAAACGTGCGAAGAAGACAGACCTATTCGGCCGGTAACAGCTAAAGAACTTGCCAAAGAAATCAAAGAAGGCATAAACATAAAAAAAGCCCCAGGGTTCGATTTAATCACAGGGGAAATTTTAAAACAATTTCCTCGAAAAGGTTTAAAAAAACTAGCGCAGATTATAAATGCTGCATTTAAATTAAGATATGTGCCAAGCATGTGGAAGGTCGCGGAGGTAATAATGATACCAAAACCAGGTAAACCACCTAGCGAAGTAGCCTCATATCGCCCAATATCGATACTACCAATGTTGTCCAAGCTATTCGAAAAAATGCTGGCAAAACGTCTGCAAACAATTATTGATGAAAAATCGCTACTTCCAAGTCATCAATTTGGGTTTAGAAACAAGCACTCTACAATTGATCAGGTGCATAGAATCACAGATAAAATCGAAAAAGCATTTGAAGAGAAAAATGTGTGCTCTACAGTATTTCTTGATATAGCACAAGCTTTCGATAAAGTCTGGCACAAAGGACTGATACACAAATTACAAAAGCAACTGCCGAAGCAGTATTCGACCATTCTGGAGTCTTATATATCAGATCGATTCTTCAGAATTAAACAAGATACAGAGTGTTCAACATTAAGAGAGATTAAAGCTGGTGTACCGCAAGGCAGTGTGCTAGGTCCAGTTTTATACCTACTCTTCACTAGCGATTTGCCTGAAAGTGTAGAAACCACCATAGCTACTTTTGCAGATGACACAGCCGTCCTTGCTGTGGGAGCAACTGTCGAAATAGCAACAAAAAAGCTTCAGACGGCAATAAACAATATTTCAGAATGGACAAAGAAATGGCAGATTAGATTAAATGACCTTAAGTCAGTCCATATTAATTTTACGTATAAAAACGTACCACACATTCCAGTCTACATTAACAACAATGTAGTAGAATTTTCTAACACAGCTAAATATCTAGGCATGACTCTAGACGCTAAACTGCGTTGGAAAGCGCACGTTAAGAAAAAAAAAGATGAATTGAACATGCGATACAGTAAATTGTATTGGCTTATTGGGAGATACTCATCCCTGTCCAACTACAATAAGTTATTGCTATACAAGCAAGTTCTAAAACCAGTATGGACCTACGGGCTCCAATTGTGGGCATGTACATGCCAAACAAACTTACAAAAAAATTCAGGTTTTTCAAAATAAAGTACTAAGGAACATAGTTAATGCACCTTGGTACATACGCAACGCCGATCTGCATAGGGATCTAAATGTTGAAATGGTTGAAGATGAGGTTAAGAAGGTTGCTCGGAGGCATAGAAATCGGCTTCTCAACCACGTAAACACAGAAATAACAGAACTTTTAAATAATGACAATGTAATCAGGAGACTGAGACGGATTAAACCTCTTGATCTGTAAGATTTAGCTAGGGCTAAGAAATTAGGTATTAATTTCAAACAAAACAAGTTTAAAAATCCGACAAACGGCGGATTTATCTCTTTAAATTCATTAAACTATTCAAAATATAATTTGCTGATTAGTCGTACGACTAGGTGCAATCTCTTTTCGGGATGGCTTATGCCAGTCCCCCGGGAGTTTTTTTTAGATGAGTTAAAGTCCATCACTATTGCAGAAGCATCCCTCGCGTATAGCTCTGCAATGTCTTTCGATGATTTTTTACTTCCAGCGAATTCCCAACACAAAAAAAAAAAAAAAAAAAAAAAACAGTTTGTACATTTCTTTCGGCAATCCCGTTAGATTGGGGATGATAAGGTGGTGATTTAGTTATTTTAATTCCGTACCGCTTACCGAAGTTATAAAATATATTCGAGTTGAAGGGTGGACCGTTGTCCGTAACTATCTCCTCGCATAGACCAAAAACCGAAAAGAATTCTTCTAGTTTATCAATTACCGCGTAGACATTTGTTTTTTGCATGATATATATGTGTACGTACTTGCTGTGTGAATCCACTAGTAATAAAAAGGTATTCTTACCAAAAAAGAAAAAATCAAGGTGAACTCGCTCGAAGGGAAATTTGCTGACCGGCCAATGCGATGTTTCCTCCTTAGCATAGTTTTGTAATTGCTGACATGGCATGCAAGACTTGACAAATTGCTCAATATCAGCATCAATTTGTGGCCACCAAACATACAACCTAGATAATTGCTTCATCTTTACTATGCCCGCATGACTCTCATGAAGCATTTGTAAAATCCTAGGCCGCAGAACACTGGGGACGACTATCCTGTCCATATAAAAAACACATTCATTTTCCAAACTGAACTTAGTAGCATTTCCCAAACCTTTTTTATAACTTCCTAAAACAGTTCCTTCTAACGATTTTTTTTCCCTTCCTTGAGAAATTTTATTACTTCCCGCAATTCCCCGTCAGCTTTTGTTTCTACCTTGATCTGTTCTATGTCTATTGGCATCTCCGAAGAGAAAGAGAGAAAATTAACGCAATCCTCTTGAATATTATTTTCGATAATGGGTAAAGGTAAACGCGAGAGCGCGTCTACATGTCCCATTGCCATCGATCTTCTATGAACTATTCGGTACTGATACATATTCAGCTTAACTGCATATCTTTGCAAACGCGCTGCTGCTACTCCGCTTGTACTCTTCGATGGATTGAATATTTCTGTAATCGCTTGGTTATCAGTATATATTGTGAAATGGTGTCCAAATATATACTTATGAAAATGTTCCAATGCGAAAATGATCGCAAATGCTTCTCTGTGAAGCTGACTCCAATTCTTTTGAGAAGCAGTTAATGATCGAGAGACGAACCGAATTGGTTTTTCGGTTCCGTTTACCAAGTGACTCATTACTGCCCCAATGCCATACGGGCTGGCATCTGCAGCAATTACAATTGGTTTCTTTGGATCGTACAATTCCAGTACACAATTATTTTTCAGCAACTTCTTGCTTTCCTCAAACGATTTCTGCTCTATAGAAGTCCATTTAAATTGCTGATTCTTTCTCAACAAATCGTAAAGGCTCTTTAACTGTGACGAAACATTGGGTAAGAATTGGGAGTAATAATTTAGCAACCCTAAGTACGCCTGCAATTCCGTAATATTTTTGGGCTCGGGAGCATTTTCGATGGCTATCATCTTATCTGGCAATGGACGAATAGTACCATTGCTAATTATATGCCCTAAATATTTAACTTCCGTCACTAGAAACTTACATTTGGTTAAATTTATCCGTACATTGTGCTGATTAAGCTTTTCTAATACTTCAAATAGCCGACTTTGACACTCTTCGTAACTGTTCCCTCCTATAAGTATATCGTCCAGATATGCAAAACCTTGGGTACCTAGTAAAATTCTATCAATGATAGATTGCCAAATTGCTGGACTGCTACTTAGCCCAAAAACTAGACGCGTGTATTGAAACAACCCTTTTGGAGTATTAACTGTTAAGAACTCTCGAGACTTTTCTTCAACCAAAACTTGCAAGTACGCGCCAACACAATCAATCACACAAAAATACTTATATCCCGCTAAATTCGCGAATAAATCTTCTGGCAAGGGTAGGGGATATTGTTTTATATCAATAAATTTATTTATTGTTTTCTTGAGATCAACGCATAACCTAATTTGTCCGTTTGATTTCGGGACGGCAAACATAGGAGAAGCCCACCGGGACGTCTTTACCGGCACTAATATATTTTGACTCACCAACTTATCTATTTCATCACTAAATTGATCTCGAAATTTATACGGTATATTATACGACTTACAAAATATAGGCCGTGCATCGGCATGCATTTTCGATAAATTAATATCTGCCTCGAAACCCACTATAGGCGTATTGATTTCTTGATTAAAAACGTTCGGGAATCTGTCTTTTATCGCATTTAATAAGGTTGTACTAATTTCTTCTCCACTAATCGCACATGCCATAGACTCTAATTTACCTTTGTTCCATTTACTTGGACTTTTTACAAGCAAGGTCCTCCATTTTGGTTGCAAGACGTCTAACCAGTCTCTTCCCAATAAACATGCATCTTTAAGCCTTGTTTTAACCACAACCAATTTGAGCTCATAACATGCACCATCATATTGCACTCCTGCCGAAAAGCTTCCTACCACATCAACTACGTCGCCTGAAAATGAAAATACAGTTTTACTTAGAGATTCTAACGCCTTATGTGAAAAAAAACTCTTATATATAGCTTCACTAATAATCGTTATGAACGATCCAGTGTCTACCTCAAAAACGATTTCCTTGCCATCAATGTTTAAGATACAACCCGCTGGTAAAGATGCCCTTGCCGCCGTTATGTTGTTTATATTTGCGTAGCATGCTGCTCTGGTGTGACCCCTCCGTTGACAGCGATAACAGATCAAATTTGTTGCTGGACACTCGCCTGTGTGGTTTTTCTTACAGCGGCCACAATTTCTTTCCTTATTTGGTTTACCCTGGCGATTTTTATTTTTATGTTGAGCGGCATTCTGAGGCCTATGATTATGTGAACTTTGATCGTGGTGTTTTTTTACAACGAACGATTGATTTTGGGGCTTAATTGCATTAATTTGATTTGTAGCTACAACTCTGCAATTTTTTTTCGCCATTTCACAGTTAGAGGCCAATTGACAATAATCTGCGAATTTATTAGTGTCGGGCTCGATTAACATTTTTTGTTTTAATACCTCGTCTCGTACACCGGTTATAAACTTATCGCATAGAGCCTCATCCAGATATGCATCGAATTTGCAGTTAAGAGATAATTCTTTAAGTCTGACAATATAGTCCGCAATCGATTCACCAATTTGCTGATTAGCCATATAAAATTTTAATCTCTCCGAGCGTTTATGTGTCTTCGGGGCGTAATGATTACGAAGCGATGATAAAATTTGTTCTAATGGTTTACTATCTGGTTCATCCGGATAAGTCAAATTTTTAAGAGTTTTACAAACCTCTCCTCCAGCCAAGGTCATGAACAGAGGCACCTTATTATCCTCCGCGATCTTATTAATTTTTATTATTTGCGAAAAGCGTTTCTCATATACTGTGAAGTCATCACCTGGTATAAAAGCCTCCAAATTTCCAATTAACCCCATGCTCATATGAGTGTCCTGAGTCGGAACCGCGTGTACTTGGTCAACTATAATAATCTTCTTATCGTCTGCTTCCGACATATAGATTAACGCGGTGGGTTTAATTACACGTTATTTTTTATTAAATAACCAAGCGATTTATGTACGATGTTTTCGGATAATTGTTTCTTTATATCCCATCCTCGTCGCCAATTGTTATTTCTAAAGACCAGTTCTTTATTCGGCAGAATCACTTAAAAGACTAACTTATATATAACATAAAATAGCTTAGAAAACTAATCTCAGTATAACAAAACAATAGACCTGTTTCCCATTTCTCTTGTGTGTGTACAGTGAGTCAAAAGACTATTCTTACACAACACAATGTTGCTGATTGACTTGCATGAAATGTTGACGGGAAATTTTGTTGACCCTCTAGCGATGTTTTTGGAAGTGCACTTGATAATGTTTCGGGGTTGCGATTCATTGACCATGTAATCATAGTTGGTGATAGTGTGTAAGTATATGTACATGGTACATGAAACATAGAATTTGGTGGTACGTTAGTAAAAAACGAACTAAAACCACTTACCATGTACGGCACCGTTGAATGCTACGTTTGAGATGAGCGAACTGCCGCAAGTGAAATATTAGCATCTGTCACTAATGGTGATTTCGATGCCTCTGTTAAATTTTGGTGTGTGGCTGTTGGTTTCCGGCACATTTAATGGTGTGTTTGATGGGGACGATGATATTCGTTGATGTGAAGTCGAATGTTATCCGCACCGTTCCGAGGAGCTATAGCGCTCATAGTTGTTGTAGCTAATCGTGGATTAATTGCACATGTTGCAGCTCCAGCTGACATCAGCTATGCCATTGTTAACTCCGACACAGTCGAAGTTAAACTACTTATCACAAGCGTCACATTGTGACATGCGATCACTTTCGACCTCAGTACACAATTTGCAAATTGTAGCGCCAACGCCTATGTTCTTTTTTGGAGACATTTTGCTCTAGCGCGATTTGAGGTCGAATAACTAGACTAAACCCGTTTAAACAAAAAAAAATATTTTAAATATTTGTTGGAGTCGAAAACTTGACGAAAACTAAGACACAATTTTCAATAGGCACCGTATTTTATTTTACTTCATTTAATTCTAATTAGTGTGCTTTAAAATAATTGGTGTCGTTAACACGCCACTAATTCTTTTCGACTGTCTAAGTAACAGCGAATTGTTTAAAACGAAAGCTTTTTACATAGGTACATATTGTATACATTTAAAGTTACTTTTTTTATTTAGATAATGTTATGAATGTAACAAACATTATTTTACGGATTCGTTACTATGAATTCGCCCTCACAGCTGACATTCCAAAAATGTACAGACAGATACTTGTTGAAAAGAGAGATAGGAGATTTCAGTGCATACTCTGGAGAGAAACTGCAAATCATCCGTTGAAAGTCTACCAATTAAATACGGTGACGTATGGTACAACGTCGGCTCAATATCAAGCCACTCGTTGTTTGGCCGATGAGAATCCCTCAACTCATCCACTTGGCTCCAAAATTCTCAAAGAGGATTTCTATATGGATGACCTCATTAGCGGAGCGAATTCGGCTGAAGAGATCTAAGCCATTTACAACGAAGTGAGAGCGTTGCTGTATAGTGCAGGTTTTGACTTAAGGATGTGGTGGACTAACGACTAGTCTTTACTAAATACCAGAAGTCGATAGGGAAAAACCATTGAGAATTAACGATTCCGATATAATATAAACACTCGGAATAAAATGGAATCCTTCAACTTCAGTATGTTGTACCAGAGTGTCCGTTGACAACGAAGATAACAAAATGGATAATATTATCCGAATTGTCAATGCTGTTTGACTCATTAGGTCTTATTAACCCGACAATTGTGAAGGGTAAAATTGTGTTGCAAGACCTGTGGGTAAAAAAGACCGATTTGAATGAGTCCGTTCAAGCTAGGATTTATTGCGAGTGGAAGAACTTTCGATCTCAATTCAGAGAGATCGAATCAATTAAAATTCCGAGATATGTTCTAGCCGAAAAACCAAAGACCGTGCAAATTCATGGGTTCTGGGATGCATCCTTACAGGCGTATGGATGTTGCATTTATTTACGGACAATCGAAGAAAACAACCGTGGTGGTTGTCATTTAGTGACGGCTAGATGAAAAGTTGCCCCAATAAAAACGCAGAGTCTTCCTCGTCTAGAACTTTGCGCAGCTGAGATGCTATTGACGTTGGTAGCGAAAATTCTTCCAGATTTCAGACATTTAGTTGAGAGTGTATATCTCTGGACGGATTCGGAGATCATCCTCTGCTGACTATCTGCACACCCATCGACGTGGGAAGTATTTATTGCGAACAGAGTTTCAAAAATACAAACCACAATGCCAAAAACAATCTGGAAACATGTCAGTTCGAAACAAAATCCGGCAGATATTTAATCTAGGGGAGCATATGCGGGAGAGTTAGCAGAGAGCATTTGGTTTAGTGGCCCTAGGTTCCTTTCTCTACCTGAGGAGCGATGGCCAGAGAAAACAGACTGTTCGCTGATAGGTAAAGATACGCCTGGAAGAAGAAAGTTGAACGCACTATTATCATGCAAGGTGGATGCGGATTGGGCTAAGAATTATCTATATCATAGTGATTTCCAGAAAACCCATCGCATCTACGCTAGAGCACGCCATGCTGTAAGAGGAATGCGGAAAAATTAACAAAAAAGCGAAATAAGAGAACTGAACTTGTTCGAGCAAAAAGATACAGCTACAGGGATCTTGTTGACAGCAGGAGATTTAGAAGAAGAACTAATGAGGATTATCTGGCATATACAGCAGAATAATTTCAAAGATATTCATCAATTATCAAGGAATCAAATGATTAGCCCAACGAGTTGCGTCAAAAATCTAAATCCTTTCCTTGACGATGACTCTTTAAAACACCCCCGAGTTGGTAGGCGTCTGCAGAATGCGGACATACCCTATCCTGTAAAATATCCTATCCTTCTTCCTAAATCCCACAAATTCGTTTAATCTCTTTTTGTTTATTAGCAGTTTTTGTGTGCTTCGCAGTAAAGGCCGTGCATTTGGAGGTCATCTCGGACTTGTCCACGGAAGGTTTCCTAGCCGGTCTAAAGAGGTTCGTCGTAAGAAGAGGATTGTGTCAAGAGCTTTACTGTGACAATGGGACCAATTTCATAGGAGCCAAGAACGAGTTGAAGGTGTTAAGGGAACGCTTTCTGGAGCAACAAGGCCAAGCCAGTATTGCTGAATGGTGGCTGCAGAACAGATTCAATTCTATCACATTCCGCCTAGAACACCTCACTTCGGAGGTCTTTGGGAGGCGTCGGTGAAGTCAGCCAAAACTCACCTCTATAGAACGGTTAGTTAGGCGTGCCTAACCTTTGAAGTATTGGCAACGGTGATCGCAGAAATTGAAGCGGTGTTAAACTCCAGACCAATGCGCAGGTGACCACTCCGGGCCATTTCCTCATTGGGACGCCGATGATTGCAATAGCGGAACCACTGGGGACAGACTGCAAGATGACTTCGTTGAATAGCTGGCGACTGCTTTCGCAACTGAAGCAACATTTTTGGAACCGTTTGGTCGAAAGAATACCTTTTGGAGCTGAAAAGGCGGAAAAAATGGCAAACTTCTTCTGGAAATGTCAAAATCGATGGGGTAGTGCTAATATGGGACGATAAGACACCACCTCAACAATGGTTGCTAGGAAAAGTGGTCAAATTGATCGATTCTTCGGACGGCAAGGTAAGAGCTGTCGACGTGAAAACAACGAAAGGAATCCTGCGACGAGCGATTCATCGATTGGCCCCTTTACCGATTGAGGATTGAAGATATCTGGGTAGATAGATACTTCAAGGCGGGCAGAATGTTGTTGCATAAATGAATTGTAAATTGAATCAAAGCATTAGTATAAAGTTTATAGAAATAAATTTCTATTTTGAATTATCGGTGTTATTACAACCTTAAGAAAAGGTAATATAGATTCTAAGATAAATACTGTATGATGAGAGGAAAATGCCTCTAAAACGAAGAGTATTGTAAGAGTAGTTGAAAGAGGCAGATACACCAAAAAATTGTCCAGGAATTTTAATTAAATTTATAACGTTTTCAAAAGAAAAGTAGTTTTATTGAGTTAGTATTAATTGTCGCAAAGAAAAGCAACAAAAATAGTGACCAAGCTAACCCAGCAACGAGATAGCAAGAACATAAATTCCATTAACGAAATGTCAACTAGATAAAAAGATTTTGTTGCTTAGAACAATTATATAGTCTGAAGATTGTCGCTTGAAACAGAGTTAAATGGCGGTGGTACTACGTTATAAGTGACAATATCCGTTAAACTAAGCGTCATGTCGATTCTTTTTTTGTACTATATGTTGCATAGACATAATTGAGTTAGTATGCTGACTTCATCATCATACGACCCGTGCCGAATATCAACCTGGCTGGGGCCCAGTTTCAAAAATAGCTCAAGTCGAAGACGGAGTATCCGGATACCTGGCGACCTCCGGATTAGCTAGCCCCATCTGTGTAATGCGGATCTCTGCACAGACGGATCTCATTTCTGTGCTACTCGTGGGTACAACTATGAAACAAAACAAAATTAAAAAAAAAACAAAAAAATGATACCGGTTCTCCTTAAAAACCGGGCAGTAGTGCGGCGACTTTGAAGGCAACTTTGAAGGCTGATAGGACCTCCGAGCAAAACAGCAAAGTGAAATGTGCGGAAAAATTTCTACAGAACGAACCACTGACGACCACTACGTCTAAGCACCAGAGATCGTTGGAGGGGACCGCTCCGGCTCCCAAAAGACCTAAGGTGCATTTCTACAGAACGACTATTACCTATTACTTGCGATGGTGGATGGCATCAGGGCCATGTGAAGCTTATCGCCTGCGACGATCAGAGATCCTGCGATCTCTACAAATTTGCTGTAAGCAGACTGGGAGAAGTTTGGCCAGGTGCGAAACTCGATGTCGTTGCGAGGGAAGATATCCCAAGCAGACCTCGAACTCGTACCTGGATCCCAGCCGAACCCTCCTCAAGTGAAGATATTGTCGACGTAATCAAACTGAGTAATCCGTCACTTGCGACTCACAACTGGAAGGTTGTAAAGCTGGAAGAGCAAAGAGGTCTCTATAGGTGCGCTCTCATTGTCATCGGCAAAGAGTCGCTTGCTCCATTAACGCTCACTAAAGGTGTGATTAGATTCGGTTTCGAATCTATCACCCTTAAATTTTATAAAAAAGATGAGCTTGATTCAGGCAAATTGCCTCCCTATCCCGCGGGTTCAGAACCTGAGGCCTCAGACCCTGGAGCATCGATTTCATTCCCATCACTGGATGATGATGCCTCCAGCACGAACACCATGGATCATGCTCTTTCGGACATGGACATGGATGACTTCAATAAGATTCTTCTGAGTGAGGACGAACTTCTTGGTTCATCTTCAGAAGCGGAAGAACTGAACAACACCGTGGTGGAGGTTCATCCGCCTGATTCTAGCAAGAATGCTGCAGTTAGTGCAGATTAATTTTCACCACTCCATAGAGGCTTCGGCCGACCTCATCCTTCGCCTCTCAAAGGGCGGAGAAGACATCGTCATAAATGATAGAGGTGAGCTACTTTTTGATTACATTTTGAAAACAAACCTTATCATAAGCAATGTAGGAAACGAACCTACTTTTGTAACAAAAAAACGACAGGAAGTTTTAGACATCACTCTTGTTTCTGACACCGTTAGCCAGTTGATTACCAAGTGGAAGTATCAGCTGGGCACTCCATTTCAGATCATCGGTATATTTAATTTAATTTAACCGATAAACCTCCTTGCAAACTTCCTTTCAGAAATTCTAGGAAAGCAAATTGGCTAAAATATAGGGATACTCTGGAGGAACCTATTACCCCAGAGCTTTTAATTCCCCCCTGTAACGCCAATGAGCTTGATCTTAAGGTCAGGAATCTTACGTTGGCTCTAAACAATGCGATGTCCTCCTCATGTCCTCTTATTTTGCCAAGGGCAAATAAAAAGCCGCATTGGTGGACTTCAGATTTAGGTCTAAACAAGTCAAATTGTACAAAACTTTTCAATCGTGCTAAAAACACACGGAAAGTGCCTGACTGGGATTCCTACAAGAAAGCCATTAAGACATATAAGAAACAACTTAGAAAAGCCAAGCTAGTATCTTGGAGACTCTTCTGTGGTAAGATAGAGGAATCCTCCGAGGCATTAAGGCTAAGAAAGATACTCTCCACAAACAAAAAATGCCAAGTTGTCTGAAAAAGACAGATGGCTCTTGGACAACTTCTAGCGAGGAATCGCTTAATCTGCTGCTTGACACCCACTTCCCAGGCAGCTCAAATAGTAGTGCCCACACAGATCCAAACTGATCAAACCTGCAATCTACCAACCTACATGGTCTGATTACTAGAGACAGAGTGCTTTGGGCGCTACATAGCTTCAAACCATACAAATCCTCGGGACCAGACTGCATAATACCAGCCGAGCTACAAAACACCTCGGATGTCATCTTGCCAGTGTAATGATAACCCTAAGAGGCTGTTTGGAGCTGGTGTACATCCCATTGCTATGGAGAGAAGTGAAAGTGATTTTCATACCCAAAGCAGGCAAGTGCTCTCATGTAAGTCCAAAAGATCTCAGACCTATTAGTCTTTCATCACTGTAGCGTTTTTCAGGCGGAAATAATGGCGATAAAAGAAGTCCTATCTTGGCTGAAAGAAAATGTGATATCTGCTAAAGATATCTGTATCTTCTCGGATAGTCAAGCTGCTATCAAGTGCCTGGAATCAGTCTCTACAAATTCCATAAAAGCCCAAAAGAGATGGCAGAACAGTTCAATATTCACCTCTGCTGGGTGCCGGGGCACAGGGACATCCCGGGTAACTGTAAGGCTGATGAACTCGCCAAACACGGAACTACACTACCTATGCTTCCATTTACGGACTCCTTAGGTATTCCGATCGCTACTTGTAAACTCATAATAAAGCTGGATGCTATCAATAGAACAAATCTTAGGTGGACAACCGGCTCGATATGTCTAGCGACTAAACAGATCTGGCCAAAGCTGGATCAAAAACGTTCTAGACACTTGATTTCCTTTGATAGGAAGCACATCAGTGCTACAATAGGTGTCATCACAGGGCACTGTCTCATAGGCAATCATGCAACAAGGCTTGGCGCATTGTCTAACGATTTTTGCAGAAGCTGTCTTGACGAGGAGGAGGAGGAAGAAACAATACTCCATCTTCTCTGCACCTGTCCGGCTCTCTCACAAAGACGAAAACTCCATTTGGGAGCGTTCTACTATAACTATCTGAACGATCTAAAAAACCATAGACATTCGGTTACGTTCCCAGAACCCAACATACTATTTTAAAACATTACAATGTTAAACTTAAGCATACAACAATGTTAAATTTAAGAAGATCCAAACTGTAATGTTTACACAAGAACTCGAAGTCTTTTGATTACGCCATATCTTTTAAACGTCTTTTGCTTTCAATGCAACAATGATTATTTAATGCGATATATACCTTTTGCCTTCAGCACAACAATGTTATTTAATGCGACATAGCTTTTAATGTCTTTTGCCCTCAGCACAACAAACTATAAAGAATCACAAATATGCATATCGTCCACTTTGTATGATAGCTATTAGTCCAGACACAGAATCCTTGTGTAAACAAAACTCGCCTATATAAACCGCTCCACTGATCAGCGAGAGCTCAGTTCCAATTTGTTCCTTCGTATAGCTGAAGATTTCCCCCCAAAAGTAATAATAAAACATTATTATAAATTAATAAAAGTGTTGTTTTTTTTTCTTGAAAATCAAGAAACGAAATAAAATCGTTGAAGTCGGTAGGATCCTGAAAGATCTATAACATAGTATCGTACTTTTTTAAAAGTTTTATTCGGGAATCGTCCTTTAAAACTAAGTAAAATAGTTTGCCGGTAAATTTAAATTACACAAACGGCATAGGACAATTAATAGAAGTAGTGCAGTGAAAAACATAGTGAATCCAGATCCGCAAAGGACAATTTCACGAAGTCCCATAGAGGGAATGTTGAACTGTTAATTAAAAAAAAAAAACAACATCGATGCTACCTGAGGAAATACGTCCTCAAGAAGGAGCAGAAACACCCCAAGAAGAGGAACCAAACACAACAGAAAATGAGTCAAAAATCTGGATAGACGACGAGGCTACAGCTGACTTCCAGGAATACTTAAGAGCTCAACAACAAAGGTTAAGACGACAACTATAGACCCACATGAGGAAATACAAGCCTTACCATATCCTAAGAGCATCAACATCGGAAGCAAGAGAATTTGAAACACCAGAAGTACCAAAAGGACCAGCAATATCAACTGTTCCAGATACAAATACAACAACAGAAAATAAGGTAAAAATAAACATAGACCCCCTTAAGTTATTAAAAACGTTGCCATACTTTAATGGAACGAAATCAGGTTGTAGCCTACTAATTTTTGTGAAAAAGGCAGAATTCATAATAAACGCAACAAGCACATATAATGAAGGTGCAAAAGAATTTATATTAAATGAAATAAAATCAAAAATAACGGAAATAGCTTTAGACGTAGTTTTAAGGGGTGGCGACCCAAATAATTGGTGTTGGTTCCCAACAACAATATGCACCACGGATCCACAATTGGTGGCCATCGCCATCGAAGTTGTGCATTGGAATAGATATTGATATGCATCTTGGTGTAGCTGCAATCACAGCTTGCACATAATCAATATCTAGCCCAATGTGCACTTCAAAATTGGCACACCAAGTAGTAAAAAACAACGAGAAAAACAAGAATAAATGAAGAACTAACACGACACGAAAAAACCAACGACCACCGGACAAGAAGAAAACACGAGAAACTAAACGTCAGATGGGCAACGTGCAAGAACGAACAAGCATGCCATCTCCCTGTAACATATTGAAGATGCAAGCAACTGACTCAGGGTTCCGAAAATCGGTTATCAACCATGGCCGAATTACACAAGCGAGATCAAAACCAATGAAGACATAAGTGCATCACACTCCAACCAACTGTCGCAATGGGAAAACTGAAATTCTCGATATTTGCATGGTTCATTGACCCCAGGCGGCGCGATCAGCTGGGTGGAACAAGATGAGAACGGAGATGAGTTTACTTCAAAGGGTGCAAAACAAATCTGGAATGATTCGCTGCTCATCTATCAACCTATTCTAACCAGCCAAATAAGCAAAAATCTTTTGTAAGCTCACATTAGAGCAAATAATAAAGCAAATTTTATAACGTTTTAAACGGTCAACGTGTTTTTCTTGTTCTTTGCTTCAACAAAGCAACGGACATTATTCGCTTTAGGCAACATCTCAGCCTAAAACATTGGTCCTTCGAGTCCTTTTTTAATAAGGAAATAGTTAAGAAAGAGTACTGCCTTTCTAATAAAGTGTTAAAGTGCGCGCAAACATTTTAAACAACTTTTCTACAAAAGTGTGTTGTAGGCTAAGTATAGCTGGATAGTTCATCCAGTGCAAATTACGTTTCCGATATCTGACTATCGGCCACAACACCCAACGATTTTGTGTAACAAAGTGTACTGTGGATTAAGTATAGCTGGATAATTCATCCAGTGCAAATATACGTTTCCGATCTCCGACGGACAGTCTATCGGCCACAGTACCCAACGAATCCATCAACAACGGACCTAACTGCGAACAGTGGAAGAACCGGTGAATGCGGACAACAAACGGTCACCAGCAACCACAGCAGCAAACGGACACAACGGAATCCAAGCTACGGATAAGCAACTAAATTGCGAAACAGCAAGCAACTGTTCTGTGGAGAATATATTGTCACCATCAAACAAAGAATCTTAAGACATAAAAGCATATACCTACATTTCTAATCTGTAATAAAACTCAAAAGTGCTAGTGATACTTTTCAAATATGTCTAAATTATCGAAATACATCGAAAGACAAGAACTTGTTTTAAATGAACTCGAAACAGATTTTGAAGAATTTAAAAAAGAAATCGCGGCACGGAAGTCAAGGGGGTACGTGAACGCGTGTTTGATTGACAGTGAAGAGGCCTTTAAAAAGGCCAAACGAGATCACGAGTCAATAATTAATAGTCCTGCGGATGCACTAAAGGACGATTATTTTAAAAATGAAACGTTTGCGAAAATAAAACGGGTTTATTTTGTATTTCTCGGCATGTTAACCGACGAATTAGACAAATTTGCAGAAAAACGTAATGCAAATTTGGAAACTTCTCGGTTAGACACAACAAAGTCATCCGTGTGTGACATTCGTCTTCCGACCATTCAAATCAAACCTTTTTCTGGCAAATTTGATGAATGGTGCGAATTTCACAACCTATTCGAGAGCGTGATAGATCAAAACGTCGATTTATCAGACATACAAAAGCTCCAATATTTGAAAACTTCTGTATCTGGCGATGCTGCGCGACTAATACAGCATCTCCCAATTGACGGTAAAAATTACTCATCCGCTTGGTCAATATTAACCGAAAGGTTCCAAAATAAACGCAAGTTGGTGAATACACAACTGCGAATCTTAATGGAGCAACAAAAGCTCACACACAAATCAGCAGGGAGTCTAAAATCTCTGCATGATACGACAACGGAATGTATCCATGCACTCTCTAACTTGGGGATAGCAGTCGAAGCGTGGGACTGCATCCTCGTATACGTGATCTACCAAAAGCTTCCTTCTCAGACTCAAAGAGACTGGGAAGATAAGTTAGGGACTTCCAAAACGCTTCCGGAGTGGAAGACATTTTCGTCATTCATTGAAGGTCGATTTAGTTCTTTAGAGAACATGTTAGAAGGAAATGGACCTCCAAGGCAGCAAGCTTCGACATCATCTTTCCGAAAGGCGACGAATTCCTATCACGTCAAAACGCAACCATCGAACAAGCAATTCCTCTGCCGCTTGTGCAAGGCCTCTCATGGCATTCGGCATTGCAAACAACTTTTGAATATGGAGGTCAGAACGCGTACTGAATTTGTGAAGAAGAATGGGGTGTGTTCAAACTGCTTAGGATATGATCACCATGCATCAACTTGCAATAGCAGCAACCGTTGCTGCAAATGCGGTCTGAAGCACCACACCATGTTACACTTCGAAACACAAAATGTACAAAATGCGAATAACAAGCATCACAACCCGTCTCCCACTGCACCCTATCAATCCAACAACTCTCAATATAATGCTCACTTGATCCAAAATCCGAATTTTCAAACTCCGACGAATGCTTGGAGCAACGAGCAACATTGTGCCACAACCTCTCAACACTTCAATTCACATTTCAACCAAATGCAATCCAAGGCTCTGTTAGCCACAGCGCTGGTCAAGGTGTTTGCTGCTAATGGAACTCAACATGTTCTCAGAGCGCTAATCGATCCTGGATCAGAGGCAACATTTGTCACAGAAAATGCGGTTCAGCTTCTAAATCTGAGGAAGCAAAGAACATTAGCAAATGTTACTGGTTTGGGACAAACATCAACGGGTATCGCAAACCATCAGGTCGAACTTACGATTTTTTCTTTTACCAATCCCTTGTTCTGTCTTGATGTCAGGGCGTTTGTCTTTCCTCAATTAACCTCTCTCATACCAACCCATCAGTTCTCCTCTTCTACGTTGCAACACTTTGCAAAACTATCGTTGGCAGATCCTTCGTACAACGTTCCGGGGAAGATCGACCTTCTGATAGGTGCCGACGTATATGCATCCATTATTCTTGAGGGCCTGGTTCAAAACGGATCCCCAGTGGCTCAGCTGACTGAATTGGGGTGGATTCTGACCGGAATCACTAAATCGGATTCACAATCCACCACCATAACAGTTCAGAACCATCACAATTCGTTAGATTTGCAGCTTAAGGAATTCTGGGAGTTGGAAGAAAACCTGGATGAGAGGAAACTAACGGTAGAAGAGCAGAAGTGTCAACAACACTTTCAGAAGACATGTCAAAGAAGAAGCGACGGCAGATTTGAAGTTCAGCTGCCCTTCAAGGAGAACCTCAGACCAAACCTTGGGAATTCCAAAAGAGCAGCAATGGCACGATTCTTCCAGATTGAAAGACGCCTGGCATCAAGCAGAAAACTAAGGGACGCATACACTGCATGCCTCAACGAATATGCAAGCTTAGGGCACATGCAAGAGCGTCACTAAATGATCACTTGATGGTGGGCCCCCGTCTGCAAAGGGACATCATTGACATCATTGCTCAGTGGAGAGTTTTCAAGGTGGCTATCATCAGTATGATGTACCGCCAAATTTGGATGGCACCACAGGATACAGTGTACCAACTAATTTTGTGGAGATCATCGACGGAAGAGTCCATAAAAACGTACGCACTCAACACGGTCACGTTTGGTACGGCATCAGCACCATACTTAGCAGTGCGTGTTTTACAGCAGGTTGCTATAGATGTTGCGGATACTCATCCTGATGTTGCCAAGGCGCTGACCGAGGGATTCTACGTGGACGATTTTTTATATGGGTCCGATAACGAAAAGGACGCCATCATTTTACAAAGAGATGTTCTAGCGGCCTTGAAGTATGCTGGATTTCCTCTTAGAAAATGGGCTAGCAACTCATTAACAATTTTGGAGCAGATACCTGAAACTGAAAGGGAAGTGAATCTCCCGCTTAATTTTGATTCACCGGATGCCATTAAAACATTGGGGATTCAATGGCATCCAGCAAAAGATATATTCATTTTTAAAATACACTTACCCCTGGTGGAAAGATACACGAAGCGATCCATACTAGCAGACATCGCTCGCCTGTTTGATCCTCTTGGATGGATCTCCCCGTGTATCATCAAGGCAAAGCTAATCATGCAACAACTCTGGATGAAGGAACTGTCCTGGGATTCAGCAGTGACTCCGGAAATAGAAGAGACCTGGGGAGGACTACGCAACAGTTTGGCAAAACTTGAAGCCATCGAAGTTCCTCGTTGGATCCAGTACGAGAATTCTTCTCAAGTCCAACTACATGGTTTTAGCGACGCGTCCGAGAGAGCATATGCAGCAGTCGTCTATGCACGGGTAGTCAAAAATGGGCAGGAGCACATTTCGCTGATTGCTTCAAAAACAAGAGTTGCTCCGATCAAGTGCGTATCCCTCCCGCGCTTAGAGCTCTGCGCAGCACTCTTATTAGCGAAGCTTCTGCATAGGATGTCGCATGCTATGCACTTTAAGCAGCTGGAGATATTTGCGTGGTCCGACTCCATGATCACCTTAGCATGGATTAGAGGAAGCCCACTCATTCGAACCACCTTCGTAGCCAACAGGATAGCCGAAATCCAAGCTCTTACCAATGCAACTAGCTGGCGGCACGTCGGTAGCAAAGAAAACCCGGCAGACATTGGATCGCGAGGACTAGCACCGGAAGAGCTAATCGGAAACGAACTGTGGTGGCACGGACCGAGATATCTTCAAAACTTCTCTTTAACTGACTTTCCAAAACCAACTTTTTGTGAAACGGAGTGTGAAACTAAGGCGAACAAAACGATTACAGGGAAGTCATCGTTCTACGAGAAAAACCTATCAACCACTTTGGCAACATTTGCTCAAGTGGTATCGCACTGCGTTATCGCCAACAACTTTTTTCAAAAACACTCATCCTTAAAACGCCTCATTCGCTGCGTAGCCATTTGGCGGCGATACTTCAACAATATAAGGTGCGTGGAGAAAAAGAGGGTCTTAAATGTTTACCCACTGACGGCTGAGGAGTTGCTATCATCTCATAGTCAACTCATCAAGATCGTCCAAAACGAATTGTTTCCCGACGACATCAACGCTCTTTGGGATAAAAAAGCATTACCAAAAGGAAGCCTGATTCGCAACTTGAATCCTTTCTTAGACGGTGATGAAATATTACGTGTAGGAGGTCGCTTAACGAAAGCACCACTCCCCTTTAATCGACGACATCCCATAATATTAAAGGAATAACATCATTTTGCGAAATTGATTGTAAGCGATGTGCATCAACAAACTCTTCATGGCGGCCAGCAAATGATGATGGCTGAAATCAGGAGCATCTACTGGATAACCAACCTGAAGAAACTGGCAAAATCCACAATCCACAAATGCGTTCGATGCCATCGCTACAATGCAAGAATGCAGCAGCAGCTCATGGGAAGCCTACCAACGGAACGAGTCATGGTTTCCAGGCCATTCACCAATACTGGCGTGGACTACGCTGGGCCTGTCGAGATAAGACCATGGAAGGGTAGGTGTAACAAATCTACGAAAGGATACATCGCTGTATTTCTTTGTCTTGCGACTAAAGCAATACATATAGAGCTAGTGAGCGATCTGAGTGCAGCAGCCTTCATTGCAGCATTTAGGAGATTTGTGGCAAGACGAGGAAGCTGCGCGAACATGTTCAGCGATTGTGGCACCAACTTCAAGGGCGCACACAATGAACTAAACAAGGATAGCAGATTTATATCCTCCGAATGGTCAGCGGAAGTCGCCGACACCCTTGCCTCTCAAGGTACGATGTGGCACTTCAATCCTCCGTCATCACCACATTTTGGAGGTCTTTGGGAGGCAGGGGTCAAATCGATGAAGCACCACCTGAAAAGAACAATCGGCTCATCCAAGTTGACCTTTGAAGAATACGCGACGCTTCTCGCACAGGTTGAAGCATGCCTCAATTCAAGGCCATTGTGTCCCATGACGTCCGATCCCGACGATATGACGGTATTGACACCTGGCCACTTCCTCATTGGAGCACCACTTCGAACACTGCCCGACCGAAATCTGAGTGAACGAAATATCAACTGTTTGGACAGGTGGAAATACCTGCAGCGTTTAACTTACGACTTTTGGAAACAGTGGAGTACGACATACCTCCACCAGCTACAACAACGACCGAAGTGGCTCCAACAAGAGCCAAATATCAAGGTAGGAGACATTGTCCTTGTGAAAGAAGACAATCTACCACCATCATATTGGTTACTTGCTCGTGTGATGGAATTGCACCCCGGCTCGGATGGTCCTCGGTATGTACCCCCTCGAACGAACAGTAACCCCACACAAGACTATACAAAAAAAAACATAAAGCCCATGAACTCTTACGCATAATCCCACAAACAATTGAATTAATGAATAATGCCCCTGAATTATCCACCCATGTCTGAATATAAACAAAATCACATGTAATTTCTCATCATATCAACACACATCACATCATTATAATTGAAAATAAACCCTTAAAACAACAAACCCCAACCCTTAACCAACTCACCCACTAGGCACATCCAAGTCCTAATAGGAAATTATCATTTGCAGCTAAATATGACATGAATTTTTAATTTGTAACTTTGACAAAACCAAATCACTAATTCTTTATTTTGTATTTTTCCGGCACCCACGAACTATGATCATGGACGAGAAATCCACGCAAAGGCACAACATTGGAAACAAACCAAAAGCAACCCGCAACAACAACCATATATGCAAAATCACAAGAAGACAACAACACATCTCGATCTTTTTCTTAGCCGGAACCCGACGCCCTGAGGTGGGGAGCATGTTGGTTCCCAACAACAATATGCACCACGGATCCACAATTGGTGGCCATCGCCATCGAAGTTGTGCATTGGAATAGATATTGATATGCATCTTGGTGTAGCTGCAATCACAGCTTGCACATAATCAATATCTAGCCCAATGTGCACTTCAAAATTGGCACACCAAGTAGTAAAAAACAACGAGAAAAACAAAAAAAAATGAAGAACTAACACGACACGAAAAAAACAACGACCACCGGACAAGAAGAAAACACGAGAAACTAAACGTCAGATGGGCAACGTGCAAGAACGAACAAGCATGCCATCGCCCTCTAACATATTGAAGATGCAAGCAACTGACTCAGGGTTCCGAAAATCGGTTAGCAACCATGGCCGAATTACACAAGCGAGATCAAAACCAATGAAGACATAAGTGCATCACACTCCAACCAACTGTCGCAATGGGAAAACTGAAATTCTCGATATTTGCATGGTTCATTGACCCCAGGCGGCGCGATCAGCTGGGTGGAACAAGATGAGAACGGAGATGAGTTTACTTCGAAGGGTGCAAAACAAATCTGGAATGATTCGCTGCTCATCTATCAACCTATTCTAACCAGCCAAATAAGCAATAATCTTTTGTAAGCTCACATTAGAGCAAATAATAAAGCAAATTTTATAACGTTTTAAACGGTCAACGTGTTTTTCTTGTTCTTTGCTTCAACAAAGCAACGGACATCATTCGCTTTAGGCAACATCTCAGCCTAAAACAATTGGATAAATATAAAGAAAATATTAGTAAATAATTTTGGAGAGAGAGAAACCTTCTTAAAATTAAAAGAACAAGCAGATAAAGTATACTGGAAAGATATATCCCAACTTTATAATACATTCTCAGACATTCTTTGTAGATTAAATAATAAATATTATTTATGTGATGATAAACCAGAAGAATTAAATGCTATTAATAATGAATCATCTATTAGCTAAATTTTGTGAAAAGATTCCACCAAATGCAAGCTCAATTATAATAAATCATAATATAAGAACTCTAAGTAAATCATTTTATAAATTAGAATCCTGTCATTGGACAAGAGAAGATAATAACAGTAGGAATGAAAGGAATATTCGAAACTATAGAAATGAAAGTTACAATAACAATTTTAGATATGATAGGAATTACAAAAAAGATAATAACTATAACACAAACTATAGAAACAATAGAATTAATAAAAGTGAAATCAGAAACTCAAATAACGACAGAAATTTTAACAAAAACGGTTGAAACTTTTATAGAAATCCAAATGAACAATATAACAGGCAACAAAACAGAAGTGGAAATTTTTCTAATCAAAATCGTAACCCATTTGCTACACGAGATAATAGAAATATGACAGAACCAATGGAAGTAGACCATTTAGACCAAAAAATACATTTCAAACCGAAAATTTTCAAATAGATGCCTGAACAGACCATTAAACTGCATAAATGTACTGTAATAGGCCTATAGGTGGAATGTAGAGGGCGTTGGGAGCGAATAGAAGGTAGGAAGCAGGGATGTGGATGGGACTTAAGGATGGGAACAGAACGGAAAGGGAATGAAGGTCGTGAGCGAGGAGCGCGGCATGCTGGCGAAGCACGGCTAAGCTCGCCGAATGGGGTGGTTCTTGTCCCCGCTACACGACGAAGCCTACAACAAAACATAAAACATGCCGAATAAAACAACTTTTCAAACTACAACGGACGGACTGGTCTTACCACACTGAGGGCGCTGCGGTGTTGTTCAGCGATGGCCTTCTCCCTCCCCACCATGGAAATCCGGCGGCCATTTTTGGTTTCCCCAAAGTCGAAATATGTCATCCGTTATGCCATCGTCGCCAAGGTAGATCTAACGCCCCCTAGGCACCCCCTGAAAATTCAAAATTTACCACGACATCTAGTGCTATAGTGCTTCAAAAAGTACGCAAGCCGTTTTCATAAATAAAGCGTGATTTATTCATTAAGCCAAGAAAAAGGTTATTTCAAATTATAAAAAAAAGGAAACTATAAAAAAAATCAATAAACAAATACATATTTTTTTTATCAATAAACAAATCAAAAAAAAATTAATAAAACCTCGAAAATAATAAACTAATTACACTATAAGAACAATTAAAATATAACAACAAAAAGAGACAAAAAAAAATTTTATGAAACTAAGTTTCCTACGTCGATCCCGCTAGCATGTATAATTTTCATGCACCCAAATAAACTATCTGTTGCCCTACCTAAAATGAGCTCTTCTTAGGTGGTTTTACTGTCCTTTGTGAAAGCTTTTTATCAAAAAAAAGGATAATTCGGAACGACCTGGAGACGAAATTTCTTACAAGCGATTGCAATTAACAAAAAGAAAGAAAATAAAAAAAAAAAAAACAATAAGAACCATAAATCACGCTTACTAACACTAATTAATTAAGGTAACAGGAACATATATATATGAGTGATCAGCTCGCAGGCGATGTATCTTTGATGATTTGCCATAAAATCATACGTTCTGCCATAAAACACGACGGGTTTGATTGGTTTTTGGTGGCAGCAAATATTGTTGGCGATCATTCATTTTGGCCTGGGGTTAATGCTCAAGGGCATTAAATAATAAGGCCGTTAATATGGATGGCGACCGTCACTATGGACCTGAGGTCAGATGCTGAAGGACAAATGTACGCCTTTGTTCCACACACTTGTATTTTTAATGACCCCTGCTCTATTTGATCGCGTACGACTATTATTATCTCACGCAAAACACAATTTGTATTGCACTTTATAATTTTTATGGCATGTGCATGGATATCGAATCATATGGCATTCTTAAAACATGACTGCGTATTTTATAGCACTTAGAAAAGAATATGGCGATCACGGCTCTTTTCTTTAACTAGTCCGCGATCGCCTTGGTGAAATTCGTTATTATTTGCAATTCGCACTAACCTGTTTAAAAAAACACAGTGTTCTAATTTATGGCAAATAAAATAAAATCAAACTTCCTTACCGGAGTCCCTTGTATTAGGAATTTTTAAAATTATTTATTTAAAATTTACGGACTTCCAACGTCCACTATGAAAAACTATATAATTTCGCTAGTTAATTGCACTATCACTGCACTCTTGTACTGCACTGTGTGGCGGTTGGATATACAGCATGAACTAACTATTAAATAGACTGACAGCTTTCCTACGTCTCCCGGATTTACCCCGCAAATTTTGAATGAGAGCCATCTCTCGCGCTCTCTTATTTTTCCTGTCTGTGAATACGTGTTATTAATGGCCGCCGGGTGGCACTTTTTCAATAACAAACAATTTGTAAATAAATTTATAACAATAAATGTAAAAGGAATACATGTTGAGTATGTCTTTTTAGATAGCTTTACTTGTGCTCTATCCATTTTAGGTGCCAACAAATGTTCATCCATTCACATTTCAGGTTTTTTTAGTGTTCTTTACATGAAAAATATTTTTGACAGCAAAATTCATGCAGCTACCTTTGGGAGTTGTTCCAAAAATAGGTTTATTACCATGCAAGTTAAACCCAAGTTTTCACTAGGGCTAAAGAATTTATTTTTATGTGGTATTCGATTGGGCGCTCTCAGAGCACTTTTTTTGCTCTCAGAGCAATTTTTATGTTCGTTTGGTACAGGAAAAAGCAATCTTTTTCAGATTTCAGAGCACTTTTGCGAATCTAGATATTATCTCAGATTTCCCAATACAAAGTGCGTTTGAGTTTGACAACTGATGGAGTTTGTTTACATTTTCAGTTATTTTTTTATCTAGCAAAGAAAGGCATTGCATCGGGTGAATCTATTTTTGTAAATTGTTTATGTATAAATATTTAGAAATCAATCGGGACAGATATTTCTAATGTTTTAATACAAAATTTAACCAGTGAATGGAAATCGCTTAGAAAAGTGTCGAAGACTACACATATTCAAATCACACAAATATCAACACAAAAAAGAGCAAGTGACGTTTTTTTGTTCGATTAGGCACACGAAATCTGAAATCTGAGGTCAAATCTGACGAAGCCCAAACGAATACCACATTAAACATTCCTGAACTTTGCATAAATTTCTATTACTTGGTGGGTGTTTTCAACTTCTTTTTTTTAGCACCACATTTGTACAAAATCAAAATATGATTTGGAATTCTGTAGTTTAATAAGAGTGAACACTGTTATGTGTTGTTGTTACGTAGGAACAGTAAAAATGATAATTTTATTTATATATATCTTTAAAAAAATATATTATTCTCGGATATAATTATTATGATTAAAGATTAAACTCCTAACAAAAAGACAATTATAATGTGGTATTTAATTGGATTCTGCGATTCGATCCGATTTCAGATTTTGCGTATTCAATCGAACGTAAGAATCCAAATTGTTTTGTTAATTTTTTAGTTTTATAACGTTGTATTTTAAAATGTCCACTGATGTTTTTGTAAGCGTCTCTAATTTATTAATTAACAGAAAAAGTACACTCTATGTGTTTTTGAAATACAAAAAGTGATGTTGTTCTAAGTATATTCGTGTTTTTTGAGCTTCGAACTCAGCAAAGTAGGGTTTTCAGCTCGCAATTAAAACCTTATTACAACAACTACTGAGAGTCCTCGAAGTGTCAAGTAGAGCGTAGTTATTGTAATTGCGTGCTGAAAATCTTACTTTAGTTTTCTTTGCTAAGTTCGAAGCTAAAAAAACACTCCTTACTTCACATAAATAAAAGGCGATCTACATACATAGGATTTTTTTTATTATGGAATATACACGAAAAAAACTAAATTCGCATATAATTGTTCTTACATTTTTGTATTAGGCTCAGTTCTTTTGCTTGTTTTGAGGACTTAAACCTAACGGTTGAATTAAATCTTGGTCGTTAAATGTTGCTTATGAATTATAAAGCTAGATTATCAACAAAAAATAAATAAACAAATATTATCCTTTAAATTTTCTAGAATAATAATTTATTCATTCATTCATCTAATTCTCGCAGTCAATTCTACAACAAAAAGCCAAATCATTCCACTGAAATATTTCATTTCTTTACTGTTCCATCTGGCAGGAAATTTTTTCAGATGGAATTCAATCAGGGGTGGTTGATTTGTTGTAATTGTTTTCGTAGGAACAAATTTTGCTGACATTTTGCATTTTCCGTATGGCTATAACTAGAGCCTTACTTAGCTTGTCGGTTTTTGCTAGGAGGAGAGAAATAGGTTGCGAAACTGTTAAGATAGTAAACTCAAATTGTGTTTGAGCCATAAACTTTATATACCGGCAGATGTATAGTCATATCTTTTTATGTAGAAGACACATCTGTCACTTTTGCTTTTGCCTTGTGCGCTTTAATAAATATATCTTAATTGAGTCGGTCGAGTATTTATTTTCTCTGGTGATTAAATCATTTACAGCTTCCGTTTATTTTGGCTTCCCATCAGGTTATGGGCCCAGGGACTTTAAGCATATGATTTAATCCCAGACCGTGAAAGTCGCGATATTATAATTGAATACACAATACGTATATTTTAATTCATTTTAATCTGCCACAAAATGGCGGCGAATGCATTACCTTCTATTGAGAAGCTAACAGGACGCGATAATTATAATACTTGGAAATTTGCCATGCAAGCATATTTAGAACACGAGGAATTATGGTCTTGTATAAATGGCACCGAAACCGACGTGAAGAAGATCACAAAAGCCAAGTCAAAAATAATTCTCGCCGTCGATCCCATGAACTATATGCACATTCAGGATGCAAAAACTGCACAGGAGGTATGGGACAAATTGCAATCAGCATACGAGGATTCCGGTTTGACACGAAGGGTAGGTCTGCTTAGAGCATTAATTTCAACGCAGCTGGTAAATTGTACTTCAGTCGACGAATACATAAGCAAAATTATGACGACAGCACATAAACTCAATGCACTGAAATTTGAAGTGAAGGACGAATGGGTTGGTACGCTGTTACTTGCTGGACTGCCAGACGAATATCGACCGATGATAATGGGTCTAGAAAGCTCCGGTGTTCCAATAACAGGGGACTCAATAAAAACAAAGCTTCTGCAGGATATTCCTAATAAGAGTTCTTCGAATCGATGTGAAACTGATTCCGCGTTGATGGCGAAGCATTGGAACAAACGTCGTAATCAACAGACTCCAACGAACCGCGAAAAGACCCGCTGTTTCAATTGTAACGCCTATGGTCACATCAGCAAATTCTGTAAGAATAATAAAAGTAATAAAACATCTCAACAAGGATAACCACACCAAATGAATTTACTCGCTTGCTGTGCCGTCAATGCCTCCGACCCCCAGGCATGGTACTTGGATTCGTGTGCATCTACGCATATAACTTTGAATGCAGAATGGCTTCATGATGATGCACGTCCATGTACCACCGAAATTTTCGCAGCAAACAATGAGAAAATGAAAGCAGTTGCGATTGGTGAAGCGACGATTCCTGTGTTTGTTAATAATAAAGCAAATAATTTATTAGTAAAAGATGTGATTTATATACCGAATGTCTCAGCCAACTTGTTATCAATAAGTAAAATCGTAAAGCGAGGACACAAAGTGGAATTTACTTCCAAAGGCTGTGTAATCACAAATTCTGATGGAGATATTTTGGCAAAAGCCACCGACGAAAATGCTATTTTCAAATTGGACCATCCGCGACAGACAGCATTTATATCTCACAATGATGAACGAGCTGTGTTGTGGCATCGACGTTTAGGCCACATGAGTCGCAAGAATATGAATCTTCTCCGAAATGGGCTTGCAACAGGATGTGATTTCAAGGAATGCAGTAATGAGCCGTGTGAAAATTGTGTCAAGGGAAAACAACATAGAGAGCCTTTTAACCATAAGGGTAAACGAGCGGAAAAAGTACTGGACCTGGTTCATACCGACTTATGTGGACCTATGGAGACGACATCCATCGGAGGTGCCAAATACTTTCTCACCCTTATCGATGATTGTTCAAAGAAAGTTTTTGTTTATTTTCTTAAAGATAAAAGTTCTGTTTTCGAGACGATTAAAGAGTTTAAGGCCATTGTGGAAAATGAAAGAGACCGAAAAATTAAAATTATTCGTTCCGATAATGGCGGTGAGTACGTAAGTTTGCAATTAAAACATTTTTTGAGAAACTCAGGTACCAGACATCAACTTACGATTGCTTATTCACCACAACAAAATGGGGTTGCGGAACGTATGAACCGCACCATTGTAGAAAAAGCCCGTAGCATGTTATTTGACGCTGGTTTGTCTAAGGAGTACTGGGCCGAGGCAGTGTTAACAGCCGTTTATCTGATTAACCGGACACCGACAAATAATTCCCGAAATATTACTCCAGAAGAAATATGGACAGGCACCAAGCCAGACGTCAGCAACCTCCGTATTTTTGGTTGCAGGGCAATGGCACATGTACCGAAAGAGAAGAGACTCAAATGGGACCCGAAGTCTCGTGAATTAATATTCCTTGGTTATTGTGATGACTCGAAGGGATACAGACTTGTCGATCCAAAGACAAAACGACTGGTCAGAAGCAGAGATGTAATTTTTTTCGAAACCGAAGAAACCGAACTTCATCAATTGTCACCGAAGCGAAAGCAACAGCCATCGCAATCGAGATTCTTTCCAATTTTATCAAAGAAAGCTGAAAATTTAAAAGAAGAAAGGGAAGATTCGTCGATTGACAACAGCGATGATGAAGAAAGTACAACAGTTGCACATCAAAGTTCCTTCGATGGGAGCTCCGAGATGATAATACCTGACGACATCAGACAACCAGCCGGTTTTGTACAGATTCAAAAGCAAGAAAGGGATGACATGTCTAGTTCGTGCAGCGATGATCTAGATGAGACGATCATACAACATCCAAGTTCTTCAGATGAGGACTCCGAATACGAAGAAGACAGAGTTGAAACCAGCGATCCAGTTAATCCACAGCGACATTCAAAAAGGACACCGAAACCCAAGACATTTACGGATTATGTCACCTACTTTACCGTGACAAATAATCTTGCCGATCCTGTCTCCGTCGAAGACGCTTTAAGGCCCATTTTATTCACTATCGTTCAACTTGCCGATGACTCCGAGGTTGATCAACTTCGGAGTTGATTTGAAAGACAGAGTTGAGCGGCAAGTTGAAAATTGCTTTTATTCACTACTTTAATTCTCAACTCCGCTGTTGAAATTCAAAAGTTGGTCTACTTGCAGTTTCTAAAATATCCCTGGGATATTTGTGACAGATGACACACAATAGGTCTGTTCTTTTACTTTTAAATCTTAAGCTAGGTATGTTCAGTTAATAGTTTTTTTTTGTTTTCATTCGGTGGTGAAGTCTTGATTAAGAAGCACGTAATAATAAAACAATAAAAATGCAAAAATGCAACAAAAAGATGCAACTGCGATTATTTTGGCCGCGTATGTATTTGAAAGCAGAGAGGAAGATGAATAGACACACAAACTTCGGCGTGTTTGGACGAAGGGTTAAGTGGCGAGCATTTCAGCGTCGGAGCGGCTGAAATGCTTCCCCTATCTATCGGGGCAAATTTTCGGTAAATTCATTTCCATACCTGATTCAATGTACAAATTTAACGAACTGTGGCAATTTCGAAACTGCATTGAAGCAGTGGATGGAAAGCATGTTGTAATGATCGCACCACTCTATGGTGACAGCATATTTTATAATTTAGTTTATGTCTTCTACAGAATATTTATATTAAAAATAATTTCTGAACAAAAAGTTTTTATCTTAATATTAGCGAAAATAAACAAGAATAAAGATAAGACAAAAAGCAACTAAAAAGGATCATAAACATTTCTAGACACTTTTACAAGCATCATAAAACAGAAAATGCAAAGTATACCTAAAAGAAAAAGTTATTAGAAAGGATCATAAATATTTCTAGATCTTTTTGCAAAGGTCATAAAAGGAAGAATACAAATGACAAAACAAAAAGCCATATAAAGGATCATAAACATTTCCAGATGTTATTGCAAGCATTATAAAACGGAAAACAGAAATTGCGCTCGTCTTCTTCGGTGCGCGAATCAGACGATGGCCATTCTTCCCAAAAATAGTGTGAACGATACATCGTTTAAGTTTCAAATATTAATATTGTGGTGTGGAATGTATCGTGTAACCTAAAATGGTGAAGTGAAAACAACCCCTTAGTCACCAAACAAGTTCCACCCAAGTGTCACTTCCAATTGGAGACTGGAACCTGTCAAGTAAGGCCCATTTTATTCACTATCGTTCAACTTGCCGATGACTCCGAGGTTGATCAACTTCGGAGTTGATTTGAAAGAGAGAGTTGAGCGGCAAGTTGAAAATTGCTTTTATTCACTACTTTAATTCTTAACTCCGCTGTTGAAATTCAAAAGTTGGTCTACTTGCAGTTTCTAAAATATCCCTGGGATATTTGTGACAGATGACACGCAATAGGTCTGTTCTTTTACTTTTAAATCTTAAGCTAGGTATGTTCAGTTAATAGTTTTTTTTTTTTGGTTTCATTCGGTGGTGAAGTCTTGATTAAGAAGCACGTAATAATAAAACAATAAAAATGCAAAAATGCAACAAAAAGATGCAATTGCGATTATTTTGGCCGCGTACGTATTTGAAAGCAGAGAGGAAGATGAATAGACGCACAAACTTCGGCGTGTTTGGACGAAGGGTTGAGTGGCGAGCAATGCTTCCCCTATCTATCGGGGCAAATTTTCGGTAAATTCATTTCCATACCTGATTCAATGTACACAATGCACAGAAAACACCAGAGGCCTGGGATTCTGTTGCTACCAAATTTAACGAACTGTGGCAATTTCGAAACTGCATTGAAGCAGTGGATGGAAAGCATGTGGTAATGATCGCACCACTCTATGGTGACAGCATATTTTATAATTTAGTTTATGTCTTCTACAGAATATTTATATTAAAAATAATTTCTGAACAAAAAGTTTTTATCTTAATAACGAAATAAACAACAATAAAGATAAGACAAAAAGCAACTAAAAAGGATCATAAACATTTCCAGATACTTTTACAAGCATCATAAAACAGAAAATACAAAATATACCTAAAAGAAAAAGTTATTAGGAAGGATCATAAATATTTCTAGATCTTTTTGCAAATGTCATAAAAGGAAGAATACAAATGACAAAACAAAAAGCCATATAAAGGATCATAAACATTTCCAGATGTTATTGCAAGCATTATAAAACTGAAAACACAAATTGCGCTCGTCTTCTTCGCTGCCCGAATCAGACGATGGCCAATCTTCCCAAAAATAATGTGAACGATAATTCGTTTAAGTTTCAAAAATTAATATTTGTTTATTTTTTCCACTTGATTTGAAGTTGACACAGTCACAGAAATGTTTAACGCAATAAACACAAAGAACAACAATTATGAATGCTCTTCACGTCTGTACTATCCTAACTCTCCATTAACAATGCCGTGCACTCGTGCAGCCACACATCTCCTTGCGCATTGTGTATGTGTTATTGTAATGTCGATGTCGACTCTTATCTCCTGCTTCCCGCATGCGGTCTCTCTCTCCGATGTACAAATGAGAACCAAAAATCTGACATTTTTGGCGTAAAAATCCCAAGTTTGCTCTACAACGTCTACTATTTCGGGGAGTTGAGAAAATCCACAGTTGATTAACTTTCGGTTTTCTCAACTTCGGAATATCCAAAGTTGAGCGAGTCAACTTTGAGTGAATAAAAGTAATTCTCAAGTTGAAAATAAAAATCCCCAAGTTATGTTCAACTTCGAGTGAATAAAATGGGCCTAAATGTATTTCACCACTGAACCTTGTTCTAGAACCACTTAGAATTAGCTAGAAAGTTCTCGTCAGATGGCGGAGCGGGTATAAAAGGACAGCTTTTAGAAGAGGGCGAGACAGTTGATTTATAAAAGTGATTGGTTAAAGTTCGAGATAGTAATAGTTTGTGAAGATAAATAAGTGAAAAGTAATAGAGTAAATTAAGTGATTGGTTTGAAACGTTGAAGAATTGTTTAAGTAATAGTGTTCTGGTACTTAATAAGTGAAATATTAGAATAGTCGATAAAAGTGTAATAAAAGTGAATTTTATTAGAGAAGTTAAACGGAATAGTGTTTTATCTTTACGAATCCCAGCCTGAATGTAACAATATTTTGATTTGAAGTTCGCACAATCACAGAAATGTTTAACGCAATAAACACAAAGAACAATAATTATGAATGCTCTTCACGTCTGCACTATCCTACCTCTCCATTAACAATGCCGTTCAGCCACACATCTCCTTGTGCATTGTGTATGTGTTTTGTGTTATTGTAATGTCGACTCTTATCTCCCGCATGCGGTCTCTCTCTACGATGTACAAATGAGAACCAAAAATCTGACATTTTTGACGTAAAAATCCCAAGTTTGCTCTACAACGTCTACTATTTCGGGGAGTTGAGAAAACCCACAGTTGATTAACTTTCGGTTTTCTCAACTTCGGAATATCCAAAGTTGAGCGAGTCAACTTTGAGTGAATAAAAGTAATTCTCAAGTTGAAAATAAAAATCCCCAAGTTATGTTCAACTTCGAGTGAATAAAATGGGCCTAAGTGGACCGAATGCGTCATCCTGGAAGAAAGCTATGCAGGAAGAGTACGACGCGATGCTGGAAAACAAAACATGGACTTTGGTCAATCCTCCGCCGAACAGAAAAATATTAAATACAGGATGGGTATTTGAAACGAAACCCGGAGATGACAACAACAACAAGAAGTTTAAAGCCAGACTGGTAGCAAAGGGATGTGGACAGCTTGAAGGAATCGATTTTTAGGAAACATATGCACCAGTGGTAAGAACTAATACAATTAGATTGTTATTTGCACTTTCTGTCAGGTTCGATCTACATCTTCATCATATGGACGTCAAGAATGCGTTTTTACATGGAGATCTAGATGAAGATCTCTACATCAAGCAGCCAAAAGGATTTGTAATAAATGGCCAGCAGCATAAAGTATGTAAGCTGAACAAAGCCATGTATGGGCTGAAGCAGGGAAGCAGATCATGGAACAAAAAGTTGGACTCCGTTCTTAAGTCCATAGGTTTTACGCAAACGCGCACGGACCAGTGTGTTTATATAAAGAAATCTGATTCCAATATTCAGATAGTTGCAGTATACGTGGATGATTTGCTGATTCTATCCAATGATCTCATTCTCATGAAGGGCACCAAAAACAAGCTGAAGGCAGCTTTCAAGATGAAGGATCTTGGCGAAATTTCGAGGTGTTTGGGCATGCGGATAACGAGAGATCGAGTACGTGGAAAGCTTTGGGTAGATCAGTCGAATTACCTGAATGAAATTATCACGAAGTATAAGATGGCAGACTGCAATCCAGTGATGA
The DNA here is from genome assembly GCA_949126925.1 of Cheilosia vernalis. Taxonomy (NCBI): domain Eukaryota; kingdom Metazoa; phylum Arthropoda; class Insecta; order Diptera; family Syrphidae; genus Cheilosia; species Cheilosia vernalis. The sequence continues at coordinate 6,467,437 of OX421363.1, forward strand.
CACCAATGGATCCGAACCAAAAATTAACGCAGGAGATGTCACCGAAAAATGATGCGGATCGCAAGAAAATGCAGAACATTCCGTACCGAGAAGCAGTAGGTAGTCTTCTATACGCAGCGCAAGGGACACGACCAGATATAGCTCATGCCGTTGGGATTGTCAGCAAATACTTGTCTAATCCTGGTCAGGCGCATTGGACGGCCGTAAAGAGAATCTTCCGCTATCTAAAGGGTACTGTCAACGATAAGATTGAGTACAGCAAAAACGAGAGCTCCGACCTAGTAGCCTACAGCGATGCAGACTGGGCGAATGAAATTGATGATCGTCGTTCAGTGAGTGGCTTTATTTTGAAGATGCAAGGAGGTCCGATATCTTGGGCGAGTAAGCGACAGAAAACCGTGGCGTTATCAACTACAGAGGCCGAGTATATGGCACTTTCGTCAGCCTGCCAAGAAGTACTTTGGCTAAGGAGTTTGATCACCGAGATTGATCCATCAATTATTCAGAAGTCTACGATTATGTATTGTGACAACAAAGGAGCAGTTGATCTAGCCTCGACTGCAGGATTTCGTCAACGTACGAAGCACATCGAAATTCGACATCATTTCCTACGAGGACACATTGAAGATAAGAACATCGTTGTGCAATACATTTCTACTAATCAGATGGTTGCCGATTCATTAACCAAACCACTGTTTGGTACAAAATTCATTTTTTGCAAATGTAACTTTGGACTTAAAATGGTCAAGTCATAATTTGGGTTTAAGAAAGGGTGTTAAGATAGTAAACTCAAATTGTGTTTGAGCCATAAACTTTATATACCGGCAGATGTATAGTCATCTCTTTTTATGTAGAAGACACATCTGTCACTTTTGCTTTTGCCTTGTGCGCTTTAATAAATATATCTTAATTGAGTCGGTCGAGTATTTATTTTCTCTGGTGACTAAATCATTTACAGCTTCCGTTTATTTTGGCTTCCCATCAGAAACATAATTGAAATTCTATAGCGAATGTTGGGATGCAAAATGATCCCTCAGTGGGATGGCGTGGAAAAGAAGAGTTTAATAAAAACGCAGCAATTAGTCATTTATTAATGATAATGTGGTTTATTTCAACTTAAGGACAGATAGGTCTTACTTTATGATGGTTAGTTAAAGAAGAAATTAATAATGAAAAAGGGGTTAGGAAAATATGATAGGCATATTTTCGTCACCTATCGGGGCAAATTTTCGGTAAATTCATTTCCATACCTGATTCAATGTACACAATGCACAGAAAACACCAGAGGCCTGGGATTCTGTTGCTACCAAATTTAACGAACTGTGGCAATTTCGAAACTGCATTGAAGCAGTGGATGGAAAGCATGTGGTAATGATCGCACCACTCTATGGTGACAGCATATTTTATAATTTAGTTTATGTCTTCTACAGAATATTTATATTAAAAATAATTTCTGAACAAAAAGTTTTTATCTTAATAACGAAATAAACAACAATAAAGATAAGACAAAAAGCAACTAAAAAGGATCATAAACATTTCCAGATACTTTTACAAGCATCATAAAACAGAAAATACAAAATATACCTAAAAGAAAAAGTTATTAGGAAGGATCATAAATATTTCTAGATCTTTTTGCAAATGTCATAAAAGGAAGAATACAAATGACAAAACAAAAAGCCATATAAAGGATCATAAACATTTCCAGATGTTATTGCAAGCATTATAAAACTGAAAACACAAATTGCGCTCGTCTTCTTCGCTGCCCGAATCAGACGATGGCCAATCTTCCCAAAAATAATGTGAACGATAATTCGTTTAAGTTTCAAAAATTAATATTTGTTTATTTTTTCCACTTGATTTGAAGTTGACACAGTCACAGAAATGTTTAACGCAATAAACACAAAGAACAACAATTATGAATGCTCTTCACGTCTGTACTATCCTAACTCTCCATTAACAATGCCGTGCACTCGTGCAGCCACACATCTCCTTGCGCATTGTGTATGTGTTATTGTAATGTCGATGTCGACTCTTATCTCCTGCTTCCCGCATGCGGTCTCTCTCTCCGATGTACAAATGAGAACCAAAAATCTGACATTTTTGGCGTAAAAATCCCAAGTTTGCTCTACAACGTCTACTATTTCGGGGAGTTGAGAAAATCCACAGTTGATTAACTTTCGGTTTTCTCAACTTCGGAATATCCAAAGTTGAGCGAGTCAACTTTGAGTGAATAAAAGTAATTCTCAAGTTGAAAATAAAAATCCCCAAGTTATGTTCAACTTCGAGTGAATAAAATGGGCCTAAATGTATTTCACCACTGAACCTTGTTCTAGAACCACTTAGAATTAGCTAGAAAGTTCTCGTCAGATGGCGGAGCGGGTATAAAAGGACAGCTTTTAGAAGAGGGCGAGACAGTTGATTTATAAAAGTGATTGGTTAAAGTTCGAGATAGTAATAGTTTGTGAAGATAAATAAGTGAAAAGTAATAGAGTAAATTAAGTGATTGGTTTGAAACGTTGAAGAATTGTTTAAGTAATAGTGTTCTGGTACTTAATAAGTGAAATATTAGAATAGTCGATAAAAGTGTAATAAAAGTGAATTTTATTAGAGAAGTTAAACGGAATAGTGTTTTATCTTTACGAATCCCAGCCTGAATGTAACAATATTTTGATTTGAAGTTCGCACAATCACAGAAATGTTTAACGCAATAAACACAAAGAACAATAATTATGAATGCTCTTCACGTCTGCACTATCCTACCTCTCCATTAACAATGCCGTTCAGCCACACATCTCCTTGTGCATTGTGTATGTGTTTTGTGTTATTGTAATGTCGACTCTTATCTCCCGCATGCGGTCTCTCTCTACGATGTACAAATGAGAACCAAAAATCTGACATTTTTGACGTAAAAATCCCAAGTTTGCTCTACAACGTCTACTATTTCGGGGAGTTGAGAAAACCCACAGTTGATTAACTTTCGGTTTTCTCAACTTCGGAATATCCAAAGTTGAGCGAGTCAACTTTGAGTGAATAAAAGTAATTCTCAAGTTGAAAATAAAAATCCCCAAGTTATGTTCAACTTCGAGTGAATAAAATGGGCCTAAGTGGACCGAATGCGTCATCCTGGAAGAAAGCTATGCAGGAAGAGTACGACGCGATGCTGGAAAACAAAACATGGACTTTGGTCAATCCTCCGCCGAACAGAAAAATATTAAATACAGGATGGGTATTTGAAACGAAACCCGGAGATGACAACAACAACAAGAAGTTTAAAGCCAGACTGGTAGCAAAGGGATGTGGACAGCTTGAAGGAATCGATTTTTAGGAAACATATGCACCAGTGGTAAGAACTAATACAATTAGATTGTTATTTGCACTTTCTGTCAGGTTCGATCTACATCTTCATCATATGGACGTCAAGAATGCGTTTTTACATGGAGATCTAGATGAAGATCTCTACATCAAGCAGCCAAAAGGATTTGTAATAAATGGCCAGCAGCATAAAGTATGTAAGCTGAACAAAGCCATGTATGGGCTGAAGCAGGGAAGCAGATCATGGAACAAAAAGTTGGACTCCGTTCTTAAGTCCATATGTTTTACGCAAACGCGCACGGACCAGTGTGTTTATATAAAGAAATCTGATTCCAATATTCAGATAGTTGCAGTATACGTGGATGATTTGCTGATTCTATCCAATGATCTCATTCTCATGAAGGGCACCAAAAACAAGCTGAAGGCAGCTTTCAAGATGAAGGATCTTGGCGAAATTTCGAGGTGTTTGGGCATGCGGATAACGAGAGATCGAGTACGTGGAAAGCTTTGGGTAGATCAGTCGAATTACCTGAATGAAATTATCACGAAGTATAAGATGGCAGACTGCAATCCAGTGATGACACCAATGGATCCGAACCAAAAATTAACGCAGGAGATGTCACCGAAAAATGATGCGGATCGCAAGAAAATGCAGAACATTCCGTACCGAGAAGCAGTAGGTAGTCTTCTATACGCAGCGCAAGGGACACGACCAGATATAGCTCATGCCGTTGGGATTGTCAGCAAATACTTGTCTAATCCTGGTCAGGCGCATTGGACGGCCGTAAAGAGAATCTTCCGCTATCTAAAGGGTACTGTCAACGATAAGATTGAGTACAGCAAAAACGAGAGCTCCGACCTAGTAGCCTACAGCGATGCAGACTGGGCGAATGAAATTGATGATCGTCGTTCAGTGAGTGGCTTTATTTTGAAGATGCAAGGAGGTCCGATATCTTGGGCGAGTAAGCGACAGAAAACCGTGGCGTTATCAACTACAGAGGCCGAGTATATGGCACTTTCGTCAGCCTGCCAAGAAGTACTTTGGCTAAGGAGTTTGATCACCGAGATTGATCCATCAATTATTCAGAAGTCTACGATTATGTATTGTGACAACAAAGGAGCAGTTGATCTAGCCTCGACTGCAGGATTTCGTCAACGTACGAAGCACATCGAAATTCGACATCATTTCCTACGAGGACACATTGAAGATAAGAACATCGTTGTGCAATACATTTCTACTAATCAGATGGTTGCCGATTCATTAACCAAACCACTGTTTGGTACAAAATTCATTTTTTGCAAATGTAACTTTGGACTTAAAATGGTCAAGTCATAATTTGGGTTTAAGAAAGGGTGTTAAGATAGTAAACTCAAATTGTGTTTGAGCCATAAACTTTATATACCGGCAGATGTATAGTCATCTCTTTTTATGTAGAAGACACATCTGTCACTTTTGCTTTTGCCTTGTGCGCTTTAATAAATATATCTTAATTGAGTCGGTCGAGTATTTATTTTCTCTGGTGACTAAATCATTTACAGCTTCCGTTTATTTTGGCTTCCCATCAGAAACATAATTGAAATTCTATAGCGAATGTTGGGATGCAAAATGATCCCTCAGTGGGATGGCGTGGAAAAGAAGAGTTTAATAAAAACGCAGCAATTAGTCATTTATTAATGATAATGTGGTTTATTTCAACTTAAGGACAGATAGGTCTTACTTTATGATGGTTAGTTAAAGAAGAAATTAATAATGAAAAAGGGGTTAGGAAAATATGATAGGCATATTTTCGTCACCTTAACATTGGAAATGCCACCTATGCGGTGATGATAAAATTAAATTTGTTAAGGTGGATACACAATAATATGGTATTTGTTAATACTATTTTGGGGAGCGTTTTGACTTCAACATTACCGCCCGCCTTGCAGAACTCAGTTCTGCAAATAACTAAATAATATCCTAATCTAAGCCCTATATCTGAATCGATGATTCAGATGGGGAACCTTTTGTTTGTTTTCGAAGGGATTCCACTCACTCCGGAAAGGAAAGTTAATAGGGATAGCTAAACTATATAAACTTATATCTAGTAATTTAAAAAAGATTTTAACTTACATTACGTAATAAATTGCTACTAATACCAAGGGATATGTTATGCATAGATACTGGTGCAATTCATGTGAGTCGATCTCTATAAATATGAGCAACAATGTAAGTGATATACTATAAAGGAAATTGAATTGTCAGTTAATTAGCTATTCAGAAGGAATAACACAAAGTTTAACAATGGGTCTTGTTATTTCTCCCTGTTGTGTTCGAATAGTAGCCACACGCACATTACCATCATTGCCGGTAAAAACGTTAGTCACGCGTCCCAGTCGCCATTCGGTAGGCGGTAGCAGTTCTTTTCGTACGACGACAATATCCCCTATCTGTACATTTCTTTGAGGAAACTTCCATTTGTACCTTTTGTGCATTTCCTTGAGGTACTCCTCCTTCCATCTTTTGCAAAAAGTTTGATGAAGAAGCTTGAGTTTTTCCCACCTATTCACAAGGGATATTGGGGAATCTTCCAATATGGGTTCTGGCAAAGAGATAAGAGGACTTCCTACAAGGAAGTGTCCAGGTGTGAGGGCCAGATTTTCGTTCGGGTCTTCGGAAAGTGCAGAAATGGGACGAGAGTTAAGACACGCCTCAATCCGACAGAGTAATGTCGAAAACTCTTCAAGTGTGTGTTTAGTACCAGCAGCTACCTTTTTAAAATGAGTTTTGAAGCTTTTAACGCCAGCCTCCCACAGGCCGCCCATGTGCGGAGCACCTGGCGGAATAAAATGCCACGAAAGTCTGGGGCTATGCGAAGCATATAACGCAGATTGGGTTTCATTGAGACACTTTCTTAGATTTTCCTTAAGAATGCGGTCAGATCCAACAAAGTTAGTCCCGTTGTCGGAGTACAAATCCTGCGGAAGACCTCTTCTAGCAATAAATCGCTGGAAAGCTGCGAGAAAGGCTGCTGTAGACAAGTCAGTGGTGGCTTCCAAATGGATAGCTCTAGTTGAGAAGCACACGAATACGCATACGTAGCCCTTAGTAATGCGACAGCTTCTTCCAAGGTAAGACTTTATTTCGAAAGGGCCAGCAAAGTCAACCCCAGTCTTAGAAAATGGTTTTGAGAAGTCTGACCTTTCAGGGGGCAGAGCCGCCATAATTTGTGAGCGCAGATGTTTTTTGTGAATCACACAAACTTTACAGTGGTTGACACATGTTTTTATAAGTCTTTTAAGCTTAGGTATCCAATACTCTTGACGAATGAGGAGAAACATTAATTGATTTCCTCCATGGAGTGAAATCTCGTGTACAAATAGCAAAAGAAGTTTCGCGTATTTTGATGCGTATGGGAGTATAATTGGATATCTTTCAGCCCATGACATATTAGAATAAATTAGTCGACCGTTGACCCGCATTATACCCTTAAGGTCTAAAGTCGGGTTGAGTGTTAGCACCTTACTGGATCGTTTAATCGGTTCATTTCTTTCCAGAGCGTTGTATTCACTCTGGAAATAGATTCGCTGAGAAAGAATTACAAGTCTTTCTTTTGCGAACATGATTTCTTCTCGTTGAATATCACGACTTGTATACACATATTGCGATCTGAAACGAGGGTTTGTGCGGTGCAAAAACCGAAATATATACGATATAACGCGAAATGCTCGAGACAGAGAGGAAAATCTTTCGAGTATATCTTCAATGTGATGTGAATAAGTATAAAGGGATTTAATAGGCTTAAATTCAAGGTCGGCTTCATTGACAACATCGTGAGTGAAATGTGGCCACGTAAACTCAGGTTTGCATAGCCATTCTGGACCATGCCACCACAGCTCATTGTCAACAAGTTCACCAGGAGCCATCCCCCTCGTTGCGAGGTCCGCTGGGTTATCGCCTGAGGACACATGCCTCCATTTGACCTCTCCAACGTATCTCTTTATTTTGCTAGTGCGATTTGCAACAAAGGTTTGCCACGAGCAGGGTGGTTTTTCAAGCCACGCGAGGACAATAGAGGAATCTGTCCATAAAAATATCGAGGGATTTTGTGATTTAAAAATGGAAACAATAGATGCCATAAACTTAGCCAAAAGCACAGCGCCACACAGTTCCAATCTTGGCAATGATATTGGGTCAACAGGTGCAACTTTCGTCTTTGCACATAACAGATGACACGCGATTTCATTAGGATGTTTTAAAATACGAACGTATATAGCGGCAGAATATGCTTGCTCCGACGCGTCACAAAACCCATGAATTTGTATTGCAGTATTACAACCTGTTTCGACCCATCGAGGTATTCGCAATTTGCTAACATCTGGAAAGGATGCGGTAAACCGTTCCCAGGCAGATAAGGATAGCGGTGTGAGATTTTGATCCCATTGGGTTTTTTCCTTCCATATTCGCTGCATCAGAATCTTCGCTTTTACTACTATCGGTGCGAGCCAACCAGCTGGGTCGAAGATTTTAGCGATATGGGAGAAAACTTCACGTTTTGTGCAGTTGTTTCTAAATGGTATGGGTTTAGTTTTGAAGAGGAACGCATCAGAACTAGCATTCCAGTAGACACCAAGAGTTTTGATCGAGCTTTGGTCATTAAGATCTAGAAATTGTTCATTACAGCGATGATCCTTTGGTATATTTTGCAATAAGGTACTATGGTTAGACGTCCATTTTCGCAAGACAAAGCCAGCAGTTTTAAGAATTGATATTATTTCTGACTGAGCTCTGAACGCTTTCTCGAGGGAATGAGATCCTGACAACAGATCATCTACGTAGAAGTCTTTGCGAAGCATTGCCGAACCGAGGGGAAATTTAGATTCTTCGTCATCCGCTAGCTGTAGGAGTGTGCGTATCGCCAAGTAGGGTGCGCAGTTAACGCCGAATGTCACTGTTAATAACTCAAAGTCCTTGAGTCTATCATTCGAGGATGTTCTGAACAGAATCCTTTGAAAAGGTGTATGGCTAGAGTGGACGCGTATTTGCCTATACATTTTGGCTATGTCAGCATTAAAAACGTATTTGTATGTTCTCCATCTGAGAATAAGAGAAACTAGATCCTGTTGTAAAGTAGGACCCGTATAAAGGATATCGTTTAGGCTTTTCCCGTTTTCGGTTGGGTTTGACGCGTTAAAGACCACACGGAGTTTTGTGGTTTCGCTCTCAGGCTTAAGAACTGCATGGTGCGGCATATAATATGAGGCAACATTGCCATCAATGGACAACTCCTGCGAGGGCACTTCTTTCATATGGCCAACATCAGCGTATTCTGACACGACATTGTTATACTCAGATGCTAAAATCGGATTCGATTTTAGTCGACGCTCTGAATTTCTATAGCGGTTTTCACAGATCTGACGTGACAATCCAAGTTGCATGCTCTTAGGAAACTCTATTTTGAACGGTAGTCTAACCACATATCTTCCATCAGGTTCGCGGTATGTTGTTTTGGAGAATAAGTTCTCGCAATAGGTATCTTCGCTCGAAAGAGGTCTACACACCGTTACCTCTTCCACTTCCCAAAAGCGCTTGATTTCCTCATCAAGAGACACTTTATTAAAATACGTAACAAACGCCGTATATGACGATGTATTTACCGTCGATATAGGACCGGAAATGATCCAGCCAAAAATGGTGCTTTGGGCGACCAGATTCCCTAGAATATTGTGACGAAGATCATTTAGGATGACTTCTGGATACAGATCAGCCCCTATGAGCAAATCAATTCGCGAGGATTTGTAGAAATAAGGGTCAGCAAGGCTGAGCTCAGATATTTCTGACAAGTCAAGGGAGTCGATTGTTTGAGATGGAAGGTTTCCGGTTGGATTGTCAACAACAAGAGCTTGTACGACAATGTGGATGTCTGACGTTGAGACGGGTGCGAGAGTAAAGTGGCATTGCATTTTAGACGTTGTGGCTAATGATGCGTTAACGCCAGATATTTGGGCATACGTGGGTATGAATGGGATTCCCAAACGTACTTGAGCTGCTTTGGAAATTAAAGTAACTTCTGATCCAGGGTCAATTAATGCTCGGAGAGTGTATTTAGTACCCTGACTATAAACAGCCACTAAAGCTGTTGCCAAGAGTATCTGCTTTTTAGAAGTCGAGAAGTACGATTTAACATCAGCTGGAAATGATTGAGTAGTGGACTGTATATGAGGATCCATATTGGATCGGATACTACCTGAAGAAGATGGCTTATCACTTACCGATTCTTGCGTATGAAGTAGTGTGTGATGGCGCTTCTTACAGTAATTGCAGGTAAACTGGCTTTTGCATACTTGTAAGTTATGATAAGAAGAAAGACAATTGAAACACAAATTGTTGCTTCGAACGGCTTCAAGTCTATCTCGAACAGTCATTTGTACAAACTTAGGACAGCTTCGAACTGGATGGCTGTCCTTACATATCGAACATGAATGCTTAGGTGATTTGGTGTGATATGCATTGAATTTTCTGTTTGAATTAGACTGTTGAACCTTGGGAGTTGGCTTTGGATTGGTCGGAATCCGAAAATCACTTACTGTTTCCAGTACTTTACACCTTGCGGCAATAAACTTGCTCATGGCATTCCACGTTGGAATCTCAGATGGCTTTTCTAAATCTTGTTCCCATAATGAAAGCGTTTTTTCCGGCAGACGATTAGAAACCAAAAACGTAACGAATGAATCCCATGAATTTGTGTTAATTCCGTAGGATACTAAAGCGGAAAGATAGTCATTAACTTCACGATGAAGTTGTTTCAGCGATTTATGCGTTTCTACTGTTATGTTAGATATATTAAACAACACTTTTAACTGACTGTTAACTAAAATTCGGTTATTTTCGAATTGATCAACGAGAGCCTTCCACGCGAGTTCGAAATTATCATCCGTTAAGGAAAATTTGGACACAATGTTGAATGCTTCCCCTCGAGTCTTGGCACGAAGGTGAAATAATTTTTGAACGGGGCTTAAACGAGAATGTTTGATGTAAACAGCGGAAAACATATCGCGAAACGATGGCCATGATATATAGTCACCGTGAAATAATTCCGAATCGCATGGCGGAAGTGAGAATGAACTACTTTGGGGAATACTAGAAACATTCTCCTGCGTGGAAGGCAATATCATTGTCTGAGGTTCTTGCGGACTAGCAAGCGCTTCGTTTTCGTGACGATCCATAGATTTATTGTCGCTACTGGATGTACATAATTGGCGAGATACACTTAAAATGTGTTCTAAGCACCCTATATAAGTTTCTCTCGAGAGCTTGAATTTACTTTTCACGGCACTTAAATTCTCTTGTTCAAGCACTTCCGAAGTCCCACGAACACAGTCTGCGTATGCAGCTTTGACCTCTGCCCACACATCCCTGAGCTCAATCTTTCTTGCTTCAAGCGACATCGGTGTTAATGACTCTTTTTGGATTTCTTTTAAATCAGCAAAGTACTCTACTAAATTATCCGCGCAAAAGATAAAGGTTTCCATATTGTCGTTCATGTTTTTGATTCTAATTAATTTATTGAGCACGTGGGGCGTGTATTCGAACTAATATTTTTAGCACTGACTAATTCGACAAATAATGATAAACTTAATAGAAAAATAAAACTAAACCGAATTGCACCAACAAATATGCAGAACACATACTTTTTACAACGAAGTTTTCGTAAAATGATTTTCTTTGCAACTGGTTTCAATCAGCTTGTCTGATACAGCAACTTCGACACATGCGGGAGCGAACGACGGGTCTGTGATAGCGGATTTTTCGTTGAAAATGTTTAGCGGCCAAGATGTTCAGAGTTGTGGACTGATGATGACTCTCTGATAGTGACTGCCGTTGGATCTCTCGACCTTGGGAGAATTTTATTTTGATGAGCAGTTTGATATTGATGATGATAAGATCGGTGATCGATGATCGAATGTGATGGTTGAGAACCACTTGGATAAAATTGAGTGCGTAGAGAATCAAACGAAAATTTGTCCTCTCGTAGGTACTTGATTTTATTAAATTATCCGGCTCGTGTAGGACCAAATGTTGGGATGCAAAATGATCCCTCAGTGGGATGGCGTGGAAAAGAAGAGTTTAATAAAAACGCAGCAATTAGTCATTTATTAATGATAATGTGGTTTATTTCAACTTAAGGACAGATAGGTCTTACCTCTATGATGGTTAGTTAAAGAAGAAATTAATAATGAAAAAGGGGTTAGGAAAATATGATAGGCATATTTTCGTCATCTTAACATTGGAAATGCCACCTATGCGGTGATGATAAAATTAAATTTGTTAAGGTGGATACACAATAATATGGTATTTGTTAATACTATTTTGGGGAGCGTTTTGACTTCAACAGCGAACATGCCAAAAATTTGTTGATATCGATGTCATAAAAGTATTGCTGTTCTTTATATCGTACATTTTAAACATTCATTGCACTTCAATTACATAACAAATTTCACTTGATACCAAGAAATAAGAAAATCGAACAACTTTTCATATAAAAATGTAGCGAATAAATTACAACCTGGAACTAAGAAAACCCATTATTTACAAACACAGCCCCGCACTCGACATGAAAATGAGAATCCACCTTAGGCTACCTGACATCTGGTTGAAGCCAGACGTGTAGGCTGTTTTTTTTCAAGTATGTGTGTGCCCCCTTTGATTATCATGGCACAAACACATGAATTCAAACTGGGCTACACTCAAGGACAAATCCAGCTTGTAGGCAAATTCTCTTAAGTGGGCGGAGCTGACGGTCTATTTAATAGCATAAACTAACTATTAAATAGACCGTCAGCTCCGGTCTATTTAATAGCATAAACTAACTATTAAATAGACCGTCAGCTCCGCCCACTTAAGAGAATTTGCCTACAAGCTGGATTTGTCCTTGAGTGTAGCCCAGTTTGAATTCATGTGTTTGTGCCATGTTAATCAAAGGGGGCACACACATACTTGAAAAAAACCAGCCTACACGTCTGGCTTCAACCAGATGTCAGGTAGCCTAAGGTGGATTCTCATTTTCATGTCAAGTGCGGGGCTGTGTTTGTAAATAATGGGTTTTCTTAGTTCCAAGTTGTAATTTATTCGCTACATTTTTATATGAAAAGTTGTTCGATTTTCTTATTTCTTGGTATCAAGTGAAATTTGTTATGTAATTGAAGTGCAATGAATGTTTAAAATGTACGATATAAAGAACAGCAATACTTTTATGACATCGATATCAACAAATTTTTGGCATGTTCGCGATAGAATTTCAATTATGTTTCGCAACCTATTTCTCTCCTCCTAGCAAAAACCGACAAGCTAAGTAAGGCTCTAGTTATAGCCATACGTAAAATGCAAAATGTCAACAAAATTTGTTCCTACGAAAACAATTACAACAAATCAACCACCACTGATTGAATTCCATCTGAAAAAAATTCCTGCCAGATGGAACAGTAAAGAAATGAAATATTTCAGTTGAATGATTTGGCTTTTTGTTGTAGAATTGACTGAGAAGTAGATGAATGAATGAATAAATTATTATTCTAGAAAATTTAAAGGATATTTGTTTATATATTTTTTGTTGATAATCTAGCTTTATAATTCATAAGCAACATTAACGACCAAGATTTAATTCAACCGTTAGTTTTAAGTCCTCAAAACAAGCAAAAGAACTGAGCTTAATACAAAAATGTAAGAACAATTATATGCGAATTTAGTTTTTTTCGGGTATATTCCATAATAAAAAAAATCCTATGTATGTAGGTAGATCGCCTTTTATTTATGTGAAGTAAGGCGTGTTTTTTTAGCTTCGAACTTAGCAAAGAAAAGTAAAGTAAGATTTTCAGCACGCAACTACAATAACTACGCTCTACTTGACACTTCGAGGACTCTCAGTAGTTGTTGTAATAAGGTTTTAATTGCGAGCTGAAAACCCTACTTTGCTGAGTTCGAAGCTCAAAAAACCCGAATATACTTAGAACAACATCACTTTTTGTATTTCAAAAACACATAAAGTGTACTTTTTCTGTTAATTAATAAATTAGAGACGCTTACAAAAACATCAGTGGACATTTTAAAATACAACGTTATAAAACTAAAAAATTAACAAAACAATTTGGATTCTTACGTTCGATTGAATACGCAAAATCTGAAATCGGATCGAATCGCATAATCCAATTAAATACCACATTATATTGTCTTTTTGTTAGGAGTTTAATCTTTAATCATAATTATATCCGAGAATAATATATTTTTTTAAAGATATATATAAATAAAATTATCATTTTTACTGTTCCTACGTAACAACAACACATCACAGTGTTCACTCTTATTAAACTACAGAATTCCAAATCATATTTTCATTTTGTACAAATATGGTGCTAAAAAAAAGAAGTTGAAAACACCCACCAAGTAATAGAAATTTATGCAATGTTCAGGAATGTTTAAAAATAAATTCTTTAGCCCTAGTGAAAACTTGGGTTTAACTTGCATGGTAATAAACCTATTTTTGGAACCACTCCCAAAGGTAGCTGCATGAATTTTGCTGTCAAAAATATTTTTCATGTAAAGAACACTAAAAAAACCTGAAATGTGAATGGATGAACATTTGTTGGCACATAAAATGGATAGAGCACAAGTAAAGCTATCTAAAAAGACATACTCAACATGTATTCCTTTTACATTTATTGTTATAAATTCATTTACAAATTGTTTGTTATTGAAAAAGTGCCACCCGGCGGCCATTAATAACACGTATTCACAGACAGGAAAAATAAGAGAGCGCGAGAGAGGGCTCTCATTCAAAATTTGCGGGGTAAATCCGGGAGACGTAGGAAAGCTGTCGATTTTTCAATAGTCAGATAAATCGCCTGATTGCTAACTAACGATTAAATTTACTTCACTCTTTATCTGCTAGATATAATCTTTGGGTTTTTCAATCATAAAATAAGAGCTAGATAACTATTCGAAGGTAAAGTTGTGTGAGTGTGATAGATGGATTGACTATATGCTGTGTTAAAGCATAGAGGATAGTCATGTTCAAAGCTTGACGTCTGTTAAGAATAATGGGTTTGGGGACGAAATGAAAGAGTAGTTGTCTATGCTATATAATTAGAAACGATCACTCACACTAATCACCTTTTGTCTTATCTATTTGCATGTCTCAAAAAGGATCAATAATAGTTTATTATCCTTTTTGTATACTTTCAGTGCTTGTAAGAGGATCTACAATAGTTCATCTTTTTAGTTATTTTTTCTTCCTTTCATGACACTTGTAAAAGGAACTACAAATGGTTATGATCCTTCTCCTTTTTTTATTGTTTTCGAGCATACCTGCTAGTCAGCATTTCGAATAGATGCTTTATGCGAAATGCAAAAAGTATAAAAGGAGGATCTGTGGTGAACGCCAGAGAGTTCGCAAAGTGTTCTGGAGGAGTGTACTCCTATATATCATTAGCCGTTTCAGTTTGAGTGGCAAAAATTTTGGATTTGCAATGGAAAACGCTAAAATTATATTTGCTAAAAAGCGGTAGAGGTCTGTTAATTTTACGTCTTCAGAAACGCGGCTGTTAATGAATATGGTGTTCAAGTTTCAAAATACTATAGAAAAAGTGTTTCCCTCACAAACAAGGAAAAATATGCTGCATGGTGCATGGAACAAAATTGCTGAATTATTTAAAGTAATTGTTCGCTAATTCCTCTGTTTCAATAATAATATCGTCAATAACGTCGAACAAATCCATTTCTACAATAGGAACAAATCTCCCCAAACAAAACTTTGTAAAATAAGATTTTCCAATTTGACAGTTCTCCGACTTTAACTAGAGATTTATATTTTATCAGTCTCACAAAGGGGCAGATATCTTTATAAGACAGATAGCTGTTATATTCTTCGAATAGCTGCTATTCGACTATTGAAAAATGGATTTATGTTTTATCTGACAGTTAACCCCTATCTGGTTGCCTATCTGACTATTGAAAAATCGGCCCTTAATAGTTAGTTTATGTTTAATAGTTAGTTTATGATATACAGTGTCTTAAAGTGTCGTATAAGAATTGGTACCGCTTCTCTCATCACTTAGTTCTTCCAACTCTCTATGTCCATTAAAATAAGCCGCTAGAGAGTAATTCATCTTCCTCTAGTCTGTTCGCTAAGCCTCTCCTGCTCATATTCTCTTAGCTATAATACCTCGAATAACCATAGACTTGGCATTACTTTTATTTAATTTCCCTTGTGGGTCAAACAGGGAATTTTGGGATATTAGAATGACAGCTGCTATCATCCACTAAAATGACAACAGATCGGACTAAAAGAAAGACGACGAGAAGAAAACAAATTGGGTGTGTTTATTTAAATAATTCATAATATTGTATTAATTATAAATTTTACATCCGCAGGTGAATGCAACAAATCTCTGGGTTTGGCGGAGTAACATGCTCAACAGGAACAGAAAAAAAGATACCTGCATAAGTGAGCAAACGTGGTGAAGAATCCCACTTTATGAAAGCCGGGCAAAAACATTAAAAGAGGTATGTATATTATGTAAAAGTTAGCAAATAAAGCGTGCTTGCGCAATGCAATGTACTTAGCTTATCTCAAAAAAAGAAAGGTGGACATAATCTTAGAATGGGTTAATCTCACAAAACTATAAGCAAAATACCTAAGCTGTCCCAAAAGTGTAAACATTAAACAACCATCACGGTACCAGTGAATATATATGTATATGTATATCACAGTGGAAGTGTACTTGAAAGGGTCTTAGTGAATACTTAAAAATATTAATAAATTAACCCCAAAATACATAAATGGACAATAATCAAATAAATAAATAAAGGTGTAAACAACATACTAGCAACTTTGCACGAAGGAAACATTCATATCACAGTGCTGATGAACATGAATATCACAGTGCGGTTTTGGTTAGTTTGTTACACCAAAAGAAGATAACAACTTAAACTAATAATAAATTAACAGCAAATGAATGGACAAAGTACGTAGAATATTAAATAAAATAAATAAATAAATCTTAGAACTATTAAAATAAATAAATAAATAAATAAATAACATATATATCACAGTGCCGGGAGGACGTTTACATATGTGAATACTTAATCTAGGATAATAACATAAAGAAATACACAAAGATTGAATAAATAAAGTACAAAATCAGGTTGATTGTGGAAAATGTATAAATAAACTAGATAAAATAATTCATTGAAATAAAAGTAACAAAGCTGAATAATCAACATAGAGATACATAAAGTAATACGGCACAAGTCATTATAATAATACGTAGATACATAGACAAATAATAAATAAATAAAATAAACGATAGTGACGATTGTGGGCCGAAATACATAAATACGTTGCGCTTGCGATTCACTTTATTGCTTGATATCTTTCGCGTGAAAAATACCAATTTTCTTCCCAGAAAGATTCTCCAATTCGTACATGTTCTGTCCGACTAGCTTCACAACTCGACATTTAACATACTTCGGGCACAATTTGGCTGACAGGTATTTTGAGGAATCGCTAAGGATAAAATTCCTTCTGAACACCTCTTGCCCTGGTAGAAAACGAATGTTTCGAGTTCGCACATTGTATATTTTTGCACTTTTTTCATTCGCCTTTAGTATATTCTGTTTTATCTTATCACGCAGGCACTGCAAACGAGTTTGTCTGGAGAGGGTCAACAGTTCGCCGTCTTCGACTGCATTTAGTCTGTCTACTAGTTCATAGCAACCTCCATGTGTAACGTAATTAAAAATAAAAGACAGCGAAGGCAATCATTCCAAATATGGAATGCGCCCCCACCGTAGAAAGAAGTGATACCACCACCATCGACCGAACGATAAAATCGTAAACCACAACCAACCAGGGTTGCGTCGCAGACGTAATACGCAGTCATGGTATCACCCTTCCCTCCCGGAATGGGGGGGTTCTTGCTACCTAAAAATGCCGAACTGTGTTACAATTATTTCATGCCTGTCTCTAGCTGTAGGTGAGAAGAATATTAAGCCGACGAAGTGTGAAGGCCCGAAGTGTGCTGCCGGTACTACCTCAGTTAACTGATAGTCACTTAGGATAGAATTGAAACTCATCAGACATGGCTACTATTAACCGTGGGTGAGAGCGAGATGATTTGGCTCTCACGAAGTGTTGACCCACCCCTATGATGACATCGAACAATCGTTCTGGTGTACATCACCTATGGTAACTACGCCACTTCAAATAACTTTTATAGTTACCCCTAAACAAAAGATGAGAATCTGAACTCTCACTAGTACATCATTAATCCGTCTGGTCCATGACGGTCATCACATCCAGTCTCCAACCTAATTATTCCTCATCCATATTGAGGAGTAGACATAGCTCTTACCAAAAGGTACTGAAAAAGGGTCTTCAAAAAAAATCACACAAGAAATCGAGGTTTACTGTATCACTTCATCACGTTATCTTTATTCCAAGAGAAGTAATAAAATAATTGCTTAACATTAAATCAAGGGAAAGGGGGATCTTACAAAAACCGAATAACTCAGCACTCCGTAAAAATTCAATTAAACGTATATGAATACAAATACCATACCAAAGATTATTGGTGGATCAAAAAAAATTTCATTTAATTACCTCTAATCAAATGAATTCAATATAACGCCAGAGGGGCACTTAGCTTACAATGTTCGATCAAAAATATTCAATTTCATAAAGCCAATTCAAATGCTAGCTACTGTCAATGTAAATCAATACTTTTTTTTTCAAACGTTAATGGACTTACCCCAAACTAAAAAAAAATTCCCATATTTGCGGGACACGTAGGTTGACTGCAGGTGGAATGGTGTGCACAGCATCGCCTGAGTTGTAGAATCGCGAAACTAGATCGGGGAAAAAGAAAACAACCAAAGAAATATATGTGCCGCAGAATACGGCCGTAAAAGAAATACGTATTGATTAACTTTCACTACAGCTAACCTATCACTCAAAAAGAATACTTTTTAAAAGATCCAGAATTATTTTATTAATCGTAATCAAAATCAAAGTATTACAAAGTTAATTTCAAAAGTTCCAAAGCTTAAATTTCTTACTTTAAACATTTATTTTTCTTTCTTTTTTTTTTCTTTCACTTTTTTTTTTTTTTTTTTTTTTGTATTTTCTTTAATTATTTTATGTTATGTGGTATACAAGAGAATGTTGAATTTCTTACAATATAAAATTTATTTTATAAAAACAAAATGAAATACAAAGTATTTCCTACCTGCGGAGGCTGTATAGCTACCTGAAGGGTGGGAATTGGGAAGTGGGGAGGGGAAGGTGAAAATTCGGATGCGCTATATAGCGGTGGTCGGCTGCAGATGTCCGTGATGAAAAATTAAATACGGCTTCGGTGGCATCTCTGGTCACATGGTGGTATACTGATGGCTGCTGCTGAATGCCTGACAATGTCTGTACCGCTTTTAATGACCGTGATAGGGATGGTCAGCGGTGTACGGTGATTTTACCGTTACGAAGCGGTTGGGTGCTCAATTCGCACTAGCACTGGCGGAACGTTATTCTGACGCACTTGGGAGCATAGAAGCGTGATTTGGTTCAAGTTATTTTTTTTTTCTTTTCACCGGCAGACCGAACAAAATGTACGGGGACTAAATTGATCGCGGCACTTTTCACTTACGTCATACGGGGGGAATCAAGGCACTTTTTCTCATCGTATCGCCTTATGAGACGAACTAGGAATTCACGTTTGCAAATTATTTAACGAACTTAATTGTCTTGGTGCTGCGTTACTTTTTGTTTTTCGCGTTCACGCGCTACACGACGTTTAATTTAACTTGCCGTCGTATGAGCTCACATGGATTAAGCCATTTTAATTAATGCTCGTATTAATCCGGAAAACACATGGCCTTTCCCGCCCGCACGCGCGAAATCACCGACAAAACTTTTCTTTACCCCGACTATATATTTTATTTTACATCCGATGTCTTCGACTGCCACTTAACAACTGACTGTACTTGACCAACAAGAAAAAACATTCGTCACAACCAATTCGGAATTTTATTGCACGCGCCAGGAAAAATTCCATGGAAAAGTACTGGGTCCGCCTCCAAGCCACTTTTGTCGACATCGTATGACTCGCATATAACTGCAGTACGAACGAAGAAAACCAGTTCTGCTCTACCAACTGTGCCAAATATCATGCCACGCAACAGCCAATCACACACACATACCAGTTTCTTCGAAGCTACTGCGTACCTGCTATGGAACAGTGTTTTGTTACACAAAGAAACTACTGCGACATATCTCGTCGTTGCCCTAGTGTGTTTCGCAAATTATTTTTTTGTTTTTACTTCTCAATTGGTTTTCATTCTTTTCCTCTTGTATTTTGTATTTGTTGTATTTTGCTCATGTTTTGCCGCCGACACCATAGTCATGCACTACGCCACACATGCCATCTATGAGTAGTTAGTTTAGACAAATATCCCAGACACATGAGGAAAATCTTTATCCCATACATCAACCTACGGATGTTTTGGTGGGATATCATTCGGGGATAGGATAAGGATATCCGAATATGGTTCTGAGTTTGGGAATCGATATATAATTGCATCCGTGGTGAAAAACATTTCCTATGGCAGCGTTTCCTACACATGTGTCATCATATTTACTCCAAAAAGGGCGAAATATGGTGACACACCGATGGAGCTATGGACAGAAGTTCTCAAAGCGCACGCTATGTCGCTGAGATGAAGATCCCAGTCGCGTTGATCTTCTTTGAGGTAAGACCTTATGGCTGCTAAAAGAGTTCTATTGACTCTCTCCGACGCATTCGATTGAGGTGAATAATTTGCAGTTTTTAAGTGTCGCACTCCGAAAATTGACAGAAGGTTCTGGAAGTCTTTTGACAGAAACTGTTTCCCATTATCGGAGTGTATAATTTTAGGGACACCAAACATATTAAATACATCATCTTTCAGAAATCGGACAACACTTGAAGAATTGGCGTTTCTAAGAGGTTTCAGCAAAACATACTTGGACATATGGTCGAGCACTACAAAAACATAAGAGTTACCCGACTTGGACCTCGGGTACGGACCCAAGAAGTCAATGTACAATTTTTGGAATGGACGATCTGTACAAAACGAGGAAGACATTGGAGGACGCTGCACGAGGTTTGACGGCTTGCACTGTTTACAAATATCACAATCGGACACGTATCGACGAATTTGAACAGTCATGTCTGGCCAGTAGAAATATTGGCGAACCCTGTGCAAAGTTTTTGCGATACCACCATGGGAAGCTCTTGGAGGGTTGTGTGCCCGAGAAATCAGTTCCTCGGTGAGACCCGACGGAATCCATAACCTCCAGGTATGTTCAACCGCGGACTCGTCTCCCGTAGGTGGCAGCGATCTCTTGTATACGAAGTTTTCTTCTACTTTCAGATCTGGCAGTTCTTCTTGATGATCTTTGATGGTCGTGATCAAATCAAGATACTCATCTGACTCAAACTCCTTGGAATTGAGGTCAATGAGTGGAGCAATGTCCTCAATGTCCAAGCTATCGATGTAAGCCCGCGATAAGGTGTCCGGCACTACATTTAATGAGCCCTTCCTATGCTCAATCTCAAAGTTGAAGGCCTGAAGCTTAAGGCTCCACCTCGCCAATCTACCGCTCAAATCTTTGAGCGCCATCAGCCATTTAAGACTTGAATGGTCTGTAATTATGGTGAATGCCATGCCTTCAACGTAGGGACGGAATTTTGGGACAGCCATTACAGCGGCCAGGCATTCTTTTTCCGTAACGCTGTAGTTCTTCTGACAGCTATTTAGCTTTTGGGAGAAGTAAGCTATAGGGGATTCTTCTTTGGCGTCATTTATCTGAAATAGGACTGCACCTATTCCCAGATCTGACGCATCACATTGGATAAAAAATCTTCTGGTAAAATCTGTATGGGTGAGTACTGGAGCTGTTGTCAAAGCGCTCTTTAATCGTTCAAACGCTTCCAGAGCCTCTTCAGTCATTTTAAACTTTTCATTTATCTTTTTCAGAGTGTCGGTTAGTGGAGCAGTCAGGCTGGAAAAGTCCCGGATGAACCGTCGGTACCACCCAGCAAGGCCAAGTAACCTGCGTACCTGTTTTGGGTTCTTCGGAACCGGGAAGTCGACGATCGCTTCAACCTTAGCGGGATCGGTTTTGAGCATCCCACCACCAACTATAAAACCCAAGTATTTGAGCTCTTTGAAGCAGAACTTCGACTTGCTCAAGTTGATGGTGAGGTTAGCCTTCCGCAGGCACTGAGCGACCTCGTCAAGCAACGCGAGATGGGTCTCGAAATCGGGAGCAATGATGAGCAAGTCATCGAGGTACACGAAGACACGATTTTTCAACCTCGAGGGAATAACCTTATCCATAAGTCGGCACATCCTTTGGGCTGCATTGCACAACCCAAAAGGCATGACTTTGAATTGGTATAAGGGTCTTCCAGGAACCGTAAAAGCAGTCTTTTCCCTACTCCGTCTCTCCAGCGGTATTTGCCAAAAGGCATCTTTCAAATCAACACTGCTGATAAAATAAGTGTCTTGAAGTCGGCTGAGAAGTCCGTCGATATGAGGGAGCGGGTAAGCGTCCTTCTTAGTCAGCTCGTTCACCTTACGAGAATCCAGGCAAAGTCGATTTTTGCCTGGCTTCCGTATGAGGACAACTGGTGAACACCAAGGACTCTCACTCTCCTCAATAACGCCGAGACTTATCATCCTGTCGATTTCATTATACAAAAGCGACTGTATCGCTGGAGAAACGGGGTAGTGACGCTGCTTTACAGGTTCCGACTCTCCGGTATCGATGACGTGCTCCTCTAAAGATGTTTTTCCGAGCCCATGCTGGGTGTAACAGAGGAACTTCGACCTGACTGCTTCCAACTTAGACTGCTGTTCAAAAGACAATTGGTGAGTCGCTGTTTCATTTGAAATATTTGAAATTGATATTGAACTAATTATATTAGGTGCTATCTGGAACGACTTCCAAAAGTCCACACCTAAGTAAAGTTCTTGGTCCAAACTAGGGACCAAGTAAAAATTATGACCTGACTGTGACCTTTGTACACCACTGGAGCCAGAATTTTACCTTCAATGGATTGGTTTTTACCATCTGCAGTCTTCACCTCGGATCTAAAATAATAAATTGGTAAGTCGATTGTTTTAACAAATTCTATACAGCCCTTACCTAGTATGCTTATACTGGCACCACTATCTAGTAGGCCGAAAATTTCTTTCCCTGCAATATTAATCTTGGCATATGGTCTTGGGTCTGTTGAAGCGTCTATTACCGTTGACGATATACTCTTTCTTACTTCCTTTCTCAATCGGTATCTCTTTCTAGTATTTAAGATTCTTTGGGACACTCTCTTGACATTAACATTAAAAATTCTATCTCTAATCCTATTATATTCCTGAAGTCTAACGTGAAGTGGTCTAATAAGAAATCTTTTCTTGTTAGTCTCTTCTGATTCCGCTTTTCCGTCTCTTACCAATAATTTAATTTGACTTAGCGGTGTTTCATCATTTGGAATTGCTTCTTCTGTTTGGGTGCCTATTTCTCGGGGAACTAGGTCGAACGCGACTCCCCCGATGACATCACGTTCTTCACCCTGTTTTCCGGATTACATTTCCTACAGTTAGGGGTTATTATCCCCTACACCTATAGCAGAAAATGCTACGCGTTGGCGATGGACAATCCATGAACGTATGTCCCTCAGCCCTGCAGTTCCAACAAGTTAGCACTCTTGGTTCTGCGAATTTGGCGTAGACTTTGGGACGAGCACCAGCATACTGCATTGCCGCAACTTGCTCATCCCCATCATAAGCAGCTTCTTCGACATACTCTATTTCATGCATCACATACTTAGCTGGATGCCTATTATGTTTGGGTATATCCCTTACTGGAAAAGCGTTTTCAGCCTCCTTGCATGCATGTCTCAGTTGATCCATGGAGAATATCGACATGGGAAATATCAACTTGCCTATTTTATCCTTCAGGTTTCTTTTTGCTATTCTGATCAGCTCAGCCTCCGGTATTTGTACCCGTAATTGTGATCTGAGCTTCGATATTGCAGCGAAGAAATCGTCACACGACTCCCAGATACTTTGCCTACGATCCATTATATCACGGATGATCTCAAAATCCGATTTCGTATTATGGAACTGACGGATCAATGACTCCCGAAGTATTGGCCATTCAGCGCCGCAACTCGTTCTCTGAAATTGCCAATACCATTCGTAGGCGGTCCCTGAGAGTAGCAGATGAAAATCTCGCAAAATCTCAGACCACGAACACTCATATTGGCGTTGTAGAGTTTCCAGCCGAAAAATGAAATCTTCCACTGTTAGCACCTCTTGGTTCCCGTCGAAGCATATACCCCATTTATCAATTTTGATCGGACCTCTGGCGTTTAATTGTGGATTTGCATTAGGCGCGTACAGCGGAGGACTTGGGTACAAACCCTGAGTGAAATTTTGGGAGTTCATCTGATGCTGTTGGTAAACCTGTCGATGATATGTCCCATTGCTTCCTCTAGAATGGTTATTTCTCCTAGGGTTTTGAGAAATAGGAGGAACCTCGGCAGGAACGAATGGTCGGGATTCCGCATTAAGCTGCGATATTAAGTGTGCATGTTGTGGTTGCTGAACCTGGGTTTGAACATTGGCTGGCATTGTTACCGGCCCTTCTGCCTCTGCATGTGGTGGGGTTGTACAATTTAATTTACCTAAATCTTTTCTTAAATTTGATATACTGTTTTTCATTTCTTTTTTCAGATTAGCTGATATCTCATTTCTGAGAGAAGTATGGCATGCGGCGAACGCGTTAGCCACTGCTTGATTTATAGCGGATGTCAAAGCAGGTGACAAGTAATTTCCTTTATCACGATTTTGGTAGTCGTTTACATGATTAACACTCAAATTGTTTTCTGATTCTCTCAGATCGACTATAGTTTCGAGGCTGTGGTCCTGAGCTTCAATGCTAACTGCACCCATTTGGCTCAGGCTACTAAAAGACGGAGCAGGTAGAGATTCAGAAGAGGTACTCCGATCAGACGGTACGAGAGTTGGAGGAGGGAAAGCGAACTGCCGTACTGACGCTGGTTGTGCAGTGGAATCAGCAGGAGGACTGTGCTGAACTTTCGGCATTGTACCGGAATTAGTTTGATTTTTTTGTGCAGTAGTGGAACGAGTGAGTATTCTGTTTTCATCAAAACTAGTACTTCTTCTTTTCTTTTGATTATCCTTTTTCCTATCTCTTTCAGATGATCTCATTTCAAGACTAACAAAGACAACAAAAAGGACGAGCAAGACTATATAAAAAAAAAATGTTTACCAAGTAAGTGTTGTTAAGGTTTTATCTAGTTTTTAAGTTAAGATTATTAATTAAAATTTGGTTTAAATAAAATTAATTTAATAAAAAAAATAATAGAGTACTATAAAGCTATGAATAAAATGTTTAAGTATTGGTATAAAAGAAAATATAATATGGTTGTATGTGGATTGAATTGGTATGTGTATCTATATATCATATTAGGGGTGCTTCGGGTTGCGAACTTCGGCGGTATTGATTGGCTTTCTGGCATAAGCGATGACAATAGCTGAGATAAAAGACTGCGGACGGACGGTGTTTTTGTTGATCCCTTAGTGTGATAAAAATTCAAACATATATAGACTAGGACGCACAAACTGCATATCTTCACATCCCCGCAATTCCAAACATGCCAAAGGACATTTGTTGGAAGACATGGGATAATCCAATATGCAAACACAAAAATAGAGAGAGGTAAACTAATGAAAGACGAGACAGTGCTACATGTTATAACTAAAACGACATCAAACAAGGCCACTATACTCGTGAAAATACGACGAAGAAATTATGAAAGGAAAGTTGAAATTTTGGACAGGAAAGTAAAATTCACATTTAAAAGTAAAAGTAGAAAGGCAAGACAAAAACATAAAAAGAAACAGATGCCAATTGTTGTTGTTGTCATCATCAAGTCCACCCGTCGCAATTCAATATGGAATGTTGAAGAACTATCCAATTAAAGACTTACGGACCCCTTGATGATGGCAACAAGAACAACTGTGGACAAAAAAACACTAGGACGAACATTGGACAAACAAAAACGTTGGGCGCCATTTGTAATAGGCCTATAGGTGGAATGTAGAGGGCGTTGGGAGCGAATAGAATGTAGGAAGCAGGGATGTGGATGGGACTTTAGGATGGGAACAGAACGGAAAGGGAATGAAGGTCGTGAGCGAGGAGCGCTCGCCGAATGGGGTGGTTCTTGTCCCCGCTACACGACGAAGCCTACAACAAAACATAAAACATGAGACTTATTCCTCTGTAGTTGGCGCAGTTCAGAGTATCTCCTTTCTTGTGGATGGGGCACACGATGCTGAAGTGTTCTTTCCAAATCCTCAGCACCGACTGTGAATCTACTACTGTATTCCCATGCTCATCTCTGCAGGCTTCTGTTCGGGCCTTGTATCCTTGGGTGGATCGTTTTACCCTTTGGTAGAACTTTCGAACATTGCCTCTACAGTATCGTCCCTCAATTGATTCGACCGCTCGCTTCTCGTGCTCTTTCTTTTTCCTTCTGAGAAGACGGTGTTCCTCCCTTCTTTTTTGCCCGTAGAGCTCGCGGGCAGCTCTCTCAGCCGCTCTGGTTCTTGTCTGCAGCATTAGTTGGTAGGCCTCGTTCTTGGCTGCATGTGCCTGGCGGCATTCCTCATCGAACCAAGGGTTTCGTTGTCGTCGCCTAGTGAAACCCAGCACTTCGGTGGCGGCAGTCCTGATAGCACGCTGGCAGTGCTGCCACTGGTCCTCTGTGCTTGATTCTGGTGAAGCTGAGGGTGAACTTGCTGAGAGGTTTAGGGATACGCGGTCGGCAAAGGTTTTGGCGGTCTCTTGCGATAGTAGCCTTGCAACGTCAAATCTTCTCACAGTATCCTCTCGGTGTTGTGGAGTATTGGATATCCGCATCCGTACTTTGGCTACTACCAAGTAATGGTCCGAGTCTATGTTGGCCGCTCGGAACGTTCGGACATCCAAGATACTGGAGGCATGTCTGGCGTCGATCGCAACATGATCGATTTGGTTTACGGTTTGTTGATTTGGAGACCGCCAAGTCCCTTTGTGTATGTTGAGGTGTGGGAATCGTGTGCTGGCAATGATAATATTTCGCCCCGCCGCAAAGTCGATTAGCCTGAGTCCGTTTCCGGAGGTGTTGTCGTGCAGGCTGTGCTTTCCGACTGTAGATCCCGCTAGCATGTATAATTTTCATGCACCCAAGTAAACTATCTGTTGCCCTACCTAAAATGAGCTCTTCTTTTTGGTCCTTTGTGACAGCTTTTTATCAAAAAAAAGGATAATTCGGAACGACCTGGAGACGAAATTTCTTACAAGCGATTGCAATTAACAAAAAGAAAGAAAATAAAAAAAAAAAACAATAAGAACCATAAATCACGCTTACTTACACTAATTAATTAAGGTAACAGGAACATATATATATGAGTGATCAGCTCGCAGGCGATGTATCTTTGATGATTTGCCATAAAATCATACGTTCTGCCATAAAACACGACGGGTTTGATTGGTTTTTGGTGGAAGCAAATATTGTTGGCGGTCATTCATTTTGGCCTGGGGTTAATGCTCAAGGGCATTAAATAATAAGGCCGTTAATATGGATGGCGACCGTCACTATGGACCTGAGGTCAGATGCTGAAGGACAAATGTACGCCTTTGTTCCACACACTTGTATTTTTAATGACCCCTGCTCTATTTGATCGCGTACGACTATTATTATCTCACGCAAAACACAATTTGTATTGCACTTTATAATTTTTATGGCATGTGCATGGATATCGAATCATATGGCATTCTTAAAACATGACTGCGTATTTTATAGCACTTAGAAAAGAATATGGCGATCACGGCTCTTTTCTTTAACTAGTCCGCGATCGCCTTGGTGAAATTCGTTATTATTTGCAATTCGCACTAACCTGTTTAAAAAAACACAGTGTTCTAATTTATGGCAAATAAAATAAAATCAAACTTCCTTACCGGAGTCCCTTGTATTAGGAATTTTTAAAATTATTTATTTAAAATTTACGGACTTCCAACGTCCACTATGAAAAACTATATAATTTCGCTAGTTAATTGCACTATCACTGCACTCTTGTACTGCACTGTGTGGCGGTTGGATATACAGTGTCTTAAAGTGTCGTATAAGAATTGGTACCGCTTCTCTCATCACTAAGTTCTTCCAACTCTCTATGTCCATTAAAATAAGCCGCTAGAGAGTAATTCATCTTCCTCTAGTCTGTTCGCTAAGCCTCTCCTGCTCATATTCTCTTAGCTATAATACCTCGAATAACCATAGACTTGGCATTACTTTTATTTAATTTCCCTTGTGGGTCAAACAGGGAATTTTGGGATATTAGAATGACAGCTGCTATCATCCACTAAAATGACAACAGATCGGACTAAAAGAAAGACGACGAGAAGAAAACAAATTGGGTGTGTTTATTTAAATAATTCATAATATTGTATTAATTATAAATTTTACATCCGCAGGTGAATGCAACAGTACATATCTTTAATATAAAGCTTAGATTACTAATAGACACAGGAGCAGCAACCTCTGTATTAAAACCAAATATATTTCCCAAAAACTTCGAAAGAAACTTAAACAACCCTGTAACCCTTAAAACCTTATAACGGGTGATTTTTTAAGAGGTTTAGAACTTTAAAAAAAAAAAAAAAACACAAAAAATTTGAAAAAATGGATGAAATATTTATTTGAATCGATAGTTTGAACCTTGCAATTTAATGTTTAAAGATAATTTCATGCAAATGTTGACCGCGGCTGCGTCTCAGGTAGCCCATCTGCTGAGTCCAATTTTGGCATACTCTTTCACACATATCGGCCGGTATCTCACGAATGAATGCATGGATGTTGGCTTCCAGTGCGTCAATCGAAGCGGGCTTGTCCCTATGCACATTAGCCTTGACATACCCCCACAAAAAATAATCTAATGGTGTCAAATCGCACGATCTAGGCGGCCAATTGACCGGCCCGAAACGTGAAATTAACTGTTCACCAAACTCGCCTCGCAATTGCGCCATTGTTTCGCGTGCTGTGTGGCATGTGGCACCGTCTTGTTGAAACCACATATCATGCAAGTCAAGAACTTCCATTTCGGGCAAAAAAAAGTTTGTTATCATCGCTCGGTAGCGTTCACCATTGACAGTAACGCTGCGATTCGCATCATCTTTGAAGAAATAAGGCCCAATAATGCCGCCGGCCCATAAACCGCACCAAACAGTGGCTTTTTCGGGATGCATTGGTAGCTGTTGCAATGCTTCTGGCTGATCTTCACTCCAAATGCGGCAATTTTGCTTATTTACGTACCCATTCAACCAAAAATGAGCCTCATCGCTGAACACAATTTTTCGATAAAAAAGCGCGATGAACATTTCGAACCGAGCACGAATTTTGATAGTAAAATTCAATAATTTGCAAGCGTTGTTCATTTGTAAGACGATCCATGGTTAAATTGCAAACCAAACTGAAGCTGTTTGACAGTGACACAAGGTACTAAACACACGTTAGCTGTCAAAACCAGTGTTGCCAAAACCAAACCAGCTAAAAAATCACCCGTTATAAAGATAATATAATACACAGGAAAATTATTTTACCACTACCAAACGAATTCAAAAAACCCCAATCTGCGATGGAGTTTTTAATAACTGAAATAACTAACAGTTCCTTTGACGGAATTTTAGGAAACAATATCCTTATACCTTTACAAGCCGAAGTATCATATAAAACTCATACTTTGAATATTAATAATATTAAAATCCCATTACTTTCAAAACCCAAGTTTGACCCTTTAGATAGATATATACAAGATCTATCAAATACACAAGTAAACATATGTAATATAAATTTAAAACCCAAAGACTTAAGTAACAAGTTAATTCAACCGTATATGAATAGCGAAGAAAAGAAAGCTCTTGTTCAGATTTTAAAATATAACCAACAACTATTCTATAAAGAAGAAGACATCTTGACTAACGTAAAAGAAGTCACTCATAAAATTGAGACAAAAGATGATAAACCAATATATTCACGTCTGTATAGATATCCAGAAATACATAAGGAAGAAGTAGATAAACAAATAATCGACATGCTAAACCAAGGCATCATAAAAGAAAGTAAAAGTCCATATAATGCTCCTATCTGGGTCGTACCCAAAAAGATAGATAATTCAGGACTTAAGAAATGGCGTATTGTCATAGACTATAGAAAACTTAACGAAGTTAAGTCTTCCACGGTAGACAAGTTTCCTATACCGAATATTGACGATATATTTAGTAAATTGAGGAGATCCCAATATTTTACTACTTTAGACTTAGCAAAAGGTTTTCATCAGATATTGGTGAATCCCAAGGATACACATAAAACAGCATTCTCTACAGCCAACGGTCATTACGAATTTAATCGAATGCCATTTGGACTAAAAAATGCTCCCGCTACTTTTCAGCGTATGATAAATCATGTGTTAGAAGGTCTTGTAGGAAAAATATGTGTCGTATACTTATAGACGACATTCTCATATTCAGTACATCAATAGAAGAACATATTTGTTCAATTAATAAAGTGTTTAAAAAACTAAAATAACACAATTTAAAGATACAAATCGACAAATGCCAATTTTTTAGTAAAGAAACAGAATATTTGGGGCATGTAATTACTACAAATGGAATTAAACAGAATCCAGAAAAAATAAAAGCAATCGAAAAAATACCAATTCCCTGTACAACAAAACAAATAAAATCTTTTTTAGGACTAACAGGCTACTACAGAAAATTTATTCAGGACTATTCAAAGGTGGCAGTACCAATGACGAAATATCTTAAGAAGGGGGCAAAGATAAACATTAAAGACCCAGAATATGTGACAGCTTTTGAAGAACTTAAATTACTTATATCTAGTGACCCTGTTTTAAAATATCCTGATTATACAAAAGAATTTGTGTTAACAACAGATGCATCAAATTATGCAATCGGATCTGTTCTTTCACAATTAAACCACCCAATATGCTATGCATCTCGCACCCTCAATGAACATGAGCGCAAATATAGTACTATCATTGTATATAAATCTAATAGTATCTACTCTCATCAGAGGAAATCGACACTAGCGCCTCTATAGAGCACCGGCCCGATTACTTCATTGACGGCAACCATAGTTTTGCACTTACCACAGACACCAATTACTGTCACTGAGAATAGAAAAAGGCAAGAGAGAACCAAACGAAATAGTAAACACAATGAACCACCCCTATAAGCTACGAATGACAGGATTTGTTATTAGATCTAAAAAAAGAGAAGAACACAGAAGCACTTCTGTTCGCTTCGCATGAATGTACCTGCTGCGTATACTCGTATAGTTGTGTGTGTACGCATAAAGTGCAACACAATTTTCTGGATTGTGCGAACAAATAGATATGAGATAATATGTGTATCATCTCATCTCGTTTGCATGTACAAATTACTTATTTTCTTCTTTCGATCTTTGCTTATTGGTGATATTTTTTTGATGTATGTTTTTTATGGATGTTTGTGTGTCACAGAGCTCGTTGCCTAAAAAATTCCTAACTTTAAAAATGTTTGGGTTGTCTGATTATTAGGGTAATTGGACGAAAATATAAATTTTTTTGATGTTTTATGTAGGTATGCCAATATGTAAAAGGATTTCCACGCCCTTTCCGCTGGAAACTAAATTGTTCTTGCAATACTAAATATAAAGGGTGGACATAGGCAAAAATTGATTTAAAAGCATTACGGAACCAAAGTTACCACAAGTGTTTTGCCTTTTATTTTAAAGTAAAGCTATTAATTATTTACATTTAGAAGTTTCTTATAAGTTTCGCTTATTTGAAAAATTTAATGTGTTTTAAAGAGTTATGTAACGTATGCGCTACAATTAGAATAGACTAAGTGGTGTGCTTGTTTTAATTAAAATACAATTATTATTTTAAAGTGCATACGCCCTAAGTTTTAAATAAAAATGCCTGTTAGAGATGCCTACACTCATTGCCTCAGCGTATAAAAAACGTTTTCCTTATCATTTTTTCAAGTTCCAAATGACCACCGAAAGGAAATTTGGTTAAAACATTCTCGGAACACACATTTTGAAAAAAACTGCCTATTTTTGCGAGAAACATTTTTACCCAAAAGGTATAATAACAAAGGGGACACGAAAATGCCTTACTAAAAATGCAAATCCAATGTCAGCTATAGCTGTGTGTAAATGTACTGACACTGTAATTGGTGACCCGTGCTTTGGGGTTATAAATTTTAGGGAAAGTGCAGGTATTTTAAAAGTTGCTACTGTAATAGAAGAAATTAAAAATGATTCACCTCCATTATTAGTAAATAAAACATCTTCTCCAATTACATTTATAAGGGATTATAGTTTACCTCTAAATATTAATGATGGTAATGAGGCCTCTTCCTCGCAGTTTCCACCTCCCCATAGAAAAACAAATAACAAAACATTAGAAGCAAATAGCATTAAGACGACTATATCTCGTTTTTTATTTGATACCCCAAAAAGATTAAAAGAAAATGGAGAATACAATTTGCAAAAAAAGAATGTTGAGCTTTAATTAGAATCCAAAAACGCTGATGTAAGCACGTTTGTCAATATGAAACTATTTCACAAGCCTTAGGCACATTTTCACGACGAAGAAAAGGATATTTGCTTAAACTGTTTTTATAAATCTCCATCGCTTTGTACCCACATGCTAGATACGAAATTTTTTCAAATGCACTCCATGTTGTTCTTAACCGGAGGACAGTATGGTGCAATTTTATTAATCTTTTACTGAGAAACATAATTAGGTATACCCTTTACGTTTAAAGTTTTTCCTCAAAAATTATGAAAAACTGGAAGATTGCAGAAAAACTAGGTTTGTGCGCTTTATTTTTTCGGAATAGGTTAGGTAAACGTAGGCATATAGGTAGATCACAGATTAAAATCACGAAAAACTTCCGGATATCCTCGGATAATTATTAGCTTCCGATTGTGTTGAGCGTTGATAATGACCTATATGAGATTAAATGCAAAAATTATGTCCTGGTACTGGTACATTATGTAGCTACAAAACCAGAAGAATAATAATCTAAGTACATTACATATCCACCTTTCAACAAACGGGCCTATGCAGCAAAACCCAAAGCAAAGAAACGTCGCTTATTTCAAAGAAATAATGAAATGTAGCAACGTTTCGGAAATGTACCAATCACCATTTCGGCGAAAAATATAGAAAAATGAAAGATATATCATCTTGTCTTGCCAACCTACAGCTGCAGCCAACCATTAACCAACACAATCATGATCATTATCTCATAAACCTCACGGGTGGGACGAACGATTCTGCTCCCAGTCACATCACATATCACATACCCACAAAGGAATCCAAAACAAGTACGCACGCGTACGACACGACACACGGAGACGAGCACACGAGGTACCACGACAAGTGTGTATGTCTGTTTTTTTGTCGTTCTCCGTCCTCTCGCTCACTCAAAACAATTCTTCTCTGAGAAAAGGTTATTCTTTTGCTAACCATGCGACCATACGCCCTCTACAGAGCAGCGGCCCAAATAAAAAAATTCGTCTGATGAGAGTACTATTAGATTTATATACAATGGTACTATAGAGAAGGAATTATTAAGTATTGTATGGTGAACAAAATATTTCCGACCATATCTATACGGTCGCAGGTTCAAAGTTCGAACCGATCACAGACCTTTAATTTGGCTAAGTAACCTAAAAGAGCCTAATTCAAAACTCCAGAGATGGAAAATCAATTTAAATGAATACGACTTCGACATCGAATATCTTAAAGGAAAAGAAAACCATGTAGCAGACTATCTTAGTAGATTAGAAGTAAACGCTATTAATAAAGGTGAAAATTCATCATTAGGAACAAATCATAGTGGAATAGAAGAAATCTACGATCACATAGGTATTTCAGAACTACCTACAAATGCATTTAAGCACCAAATAGAAGTTATAGATTCAAAGGATGAAGGTAAAAACATCAAATATATATATCAAGGTGTAAGAAGACTTACTATTAAATCAAAAGATGTAGGCGACAATTTTACTGAAGCATTAAGGGCCTTTTTACCCGATCACGGCAAAGTGGCAATTTTTTGTCCAAGTGATAATTTATTTTGCAAAATTCAGAAAAAATATGTAGGGCTTTACAGCAATCAAAGTAAACTAAAATTACTAAGATGCATTACGCTTTTAAAAGATTTAAGTAATACAAATGATGCATTGAATCTCATTCAAAGGATTCATCAACAATTTAATCACAGAGGAATACATGAAACATATCTTGAAATAAAAAAAGAATACTATTTTCCGAAATTAAGGGAATTAATAAGAAGATACATAAACAATTGTACGGTATGTCAAACAGCGAAACATGATAGAAACCCAGAAAAAATAAAATTTGAAATAAGCAAAACTGCATTTAAACCAAACGAACTTTTACATATGGACATTTATATTCCAAGTAAAGATATTTACTTTTTGACTATATTAGATAAATTTACAAAGCATTTAACAGCTTTTCCCATTGCAAGTAGAAATACATATAAAATCATTGAACAACTAAAGCTTAGAAATTCGATTATGGGTATTGGGTATACCCCAAGAAATAGTATGCGATAATGAATTTAATAGTCTCGCATTTAAAGAATATTGCAACGAAGAAGGAATAAAAATGAAACTCATAACTCCAAATCATAAGACAGGAAACTCAGATGTAGAAAGAGTGCATGGTACACTCAACGAACACATTAGAATATACAATGCACAAGAGCAGAAAAAGAATATATTAAACTTAAAAGAAAAAGTTATAAAAGCAGTTGGTATTTATAATTGTACAATTCACTCAACAACTTTAAAGAAACCTTTAGATTTTATACAAAACTAGCTGGATGTACCCGCTTTGCTGGGTCCTTTAATAAATGCATACATGTGAACATGAAGTAAGGATACTAAAAACGATCCCATGTAATACCGCTACTCACGACAAATCGATTGCTATATATATTATTGAGGTATCGTTACGAACCTACTCCCTCTTCGCGGACAAACAGAAAAATGTGTTCTCTTTTATAGAGGTAGAGAAGAGAGGGGGCGGGTTTCCAATATGCGCACTAAGCAAACATTTTTTTTTTATTTTTTTATAGCTTAAAATGGGCTAAAAAACATAAATATAATATTATTTTTAAGGAAATGAATTTTTTTTTTTAAATTTTTTTATTCATTTTTTACTTTTTTTTATATTAAATTTTAATATTTTTTTTTTAATGAAACCATGTTTATGTGATTTATGCACAAAGATTTGAAACCTTTTTTTCCGAAATCTCAATACACATGCACAACTGCTCCGCTAAGGGTATGTCAACAACTATCAGGCAGGCGCCTTTAAGAAAGTCTGGCGTATTTAAAGTATGGGGTGCGTGGCTCGCTTCGCTCGCTAGCAGGATTTTAACCTTTTTTTTCGCAGGGTTTAGACGCTCACGCGACTTCGTCGCTCTGCTATAGGTATGCCAACAACTGTCAGGCAGGCGCCTGGAGCTAAAGTTTATATATATATATTTAGCAGTATAATATATTCAGTAAAAAGAAAATCAAAAAAGACAAAATTGTTTTAACTTTTTGACATATGGCAATACCTATAATATTTTCTAAACAGCGCCAACTATCGGGTCCAAAACTATCCAATCTTTCTAGCTGCATACAACCATGCACACATACAAAGTTTCATTGAAATCAGTTGAGTTTCTCAAAAAAATTGACAACAGCGCCACCTATCGGGTCCGAAACTATCCTATCTTTCTGGTTGCATACAAACATGCACACATACAAAGTTTCATTGAGATCGGTTGAGTTTCTCAAAAAAATCGACAACAGCGCCACCTATCGGGTCCAAAAATATCCTATCTTTCTAGCTGCGTACAACCATGCACACATACAAAGTTTCATTGAGATCGGTTGAGTTTCTCAAAAGAATCGACAACAGCGCCACCTATCGGATCCAAAACTATCCTATCTTTCTAGCTGCGGACAACCATGCACACATACAAAGTTTCATTGAGATCGGTTGAGTTTCTCAGAAAAATCGACAACAGCGCCACCTATCGGGTCCAAAACTATCCTGTCTTTCTAGCTGCATACAACCATGCACACATACAAAGTTTCATTGAGATCGGTTGAGTTTCTCAAAAGAATCGACAACAGCGCCACCTATCGGATCCAAAACTATCCTATCTTTCTAGCTGCATACAACCATGCACACATACAAAGTTTCATTGAAATCGGTTGAGTTTCTCAAAAAAATTGACAACAGCGCCACCTATCGGGTCCAAAACTATCCTATCTTTCTGGTTGCATACAAACATGCACACATACAAAGTTTCATTGAGATCGGTTGAGTTTCTCAAAAAAATCGACAACAGGGCCACCTATCGGGTCCAAAAATATCCTATCTTTCTAGCTGCGTACAACCATGCACACATACAAAGTTTCATTGAGATCGGTTGAGTTTCTCAGAAAAATCGACAGCAGCGCCACCTATCGGGTCCAAAACTATCCTATCTTTCTAGCTGCGTACAACCATGCACACATACAAAGTTTCATTGAGATCGGTTGAGTTTCTCAAAAGAATCGACAACAGCGCCACCTATCGGATCCAAAACTATCCTATCTTTCTAGCTGCATACAACCATGCACACATACAAAGTTTCATTGAAATCGGTTGAGTTTCTCAAAAAATTGACAACAGCGCCACCTATCGGGTCCAAAACTATCCTATCTTTCTGGTTGCATACAAACATGCACACATACAAAGTTTCATTGAGATCGGTTGAGTTTCTCAAAAAAATCGACAACAGCGCCACCTATCGGGTCCAAAACTATGATATCTTTCTAGCTGCATACAAACATGCACACATACAAAGTTTCATTGAGATCGGTTGAGTTTCTCAAAAGAATCGACAACAGCGCCACCTATCGGATCCAAAACTATCCCATCTTTCTAGCTGCATACAACCATGCACACATACAAAGTTTCATTGAGATCGGTTGAGTTTCCCAAAAGAATCGACAACAGCGCCACCTATCGGATCCAAAACTATCCTATCTTTCTAGCTGCATACAACCATGCACACATACAAAGTTTCATTGAAATCGGTTGAGTTTCTCAAAAAAATTGACAACAGCGCCACCTATCGGGTCCAAAACTATACTATCTTTCTGGTTGCATACAAACATGCACACATACAAAGTTTCATTGAGATCGGTTGAGTTTCTCAAAAAAATCGACAACAGCGCCACCTATCGGGTCCAAAAATATCCTATCTTTCTAGCTGCGTACAACCATGCACACATACAAAGTTTCATTGAGATCGGTTGAGTTTCTCAGAAAAATCGACAGCAGCGCCACCTATCGGGTCCAAAACTATCCTATCTTTCTAGCTGCGTACAACCATGCACACATACAAAGTTTCATTGAGATCGGATGAGTTTCTCAAAAGAATCGACAACAGCGCCACCTATCGGATCCAAAACTATCCTATCTTTCTAGCTGCATACAACCATGCACACATACAAAGTTTCATTGAAATCGGTTGAGTTTCTCAAAAAAATTGACAACAGCGCCACCTATCGGGTCCAAAACTATCCTATCTTTCTGGTTGTATACAAACATGCACACATACAAAGTTTCATTGAGATCGGTTGAGTTTCTCAAAAAAATCGACAACAGCGCCACCTATCGGGTCCAAAACTATGATATCTTTCTAGCTGCATACAAACATGCACACATACAAAGTTTCATTGAGATCGGTTGAGTTTCTCAAAAGAATCGACAACAGCGCCACCTATCGGATCCAAAACTATCCTATCTTTCTAGCTGCATACAACCATGCACACACACAAAGTTTCATTGAAATCGGTTGAGTTTCTCAAAAAAATTGACAACAGCGCCACCTATCGGGTCCAAAACTATCCTATATTTCTAGCTGCGTACAACCATGCACACATACAAAGTTTCATTGAGATCGGTTGAGTTTCTCAGAAAAATCGACAACAGCGCCCCCTATCGGGTCCAAAACTATCCTGTCTTTCTAGCTGCATACAACCATGCACACATACAAAGTTTCATTGAGATCGGTTGAGTTTCTCAAAAAAATCGACAACAGCCGCTACCTATCGGGTCCAAAAATATCCTATCTTTGTAGCTGCGTACAACCATGCACACATACAAAGTTTCATTGAGATCGGTTGAGTTTCTCAAAAGAATCGACAACAGCGCCACCTATCGGATCCAAAACTATCCTATCTTTCTAGCTGCATACAACCATGCACACATACAAATTTTCATTGAGATCGGTTGAGTTTCTCAAAAGAATCGACAACAGCGCCACCTATCGGATCCAAAACTATCCTATACATAATCTCATATAGGTCATTATCAACGCTCAACACAATCGGAAGCTAATAATTATCCGAGGATATCCGGAAGTTTTTCGTGATTTTAATCTGTGATCTACCTATATGCCTACGTTTACCTAACCTATTCCGAAAAAATAAAGCGCACAAACCTAGTTTTTCTGCAATCTTCCAGTTTTTCATAATTTTTGAGGAAAAACTTTAAACGTAAAGGGTATAATTATGTTTCTCAGTAAAAGATTAATAAAATTGCACCATACTGTCCTCCGGTTAAGAACAACATGGAGTGCATTTGAAAAAATTTCGTATCTAGCATATGGGTACAAAGCGATGGAGATTTATAAAAACATTTTAAGCAAATATCCTTTTCTTCGTCGTGAAAATGTGCCTAAGGCTTGTGAAATAGTTTCATATTGACAAACGTGCTTACATCAGCGTTTTTGGATTCTAATTAAAGCTCAACATTCTTTTTTTGCAAATTGTATTCTCCATTTTCTTTTAATCTTTTTGGGGTATCAAATAAAAAACGAGATATAGTCGTCTTAATGCTATTTGCTTCTAATGTTTTGTTATTTGTTTTTCTATGGGGAGATGGAAACTGCGAGGAAGAGGCCTCATTACCATCATTAATATTTAGAGGTAAACTATAATCCCTTATAAATGTAATTGGAGAAGATGTTTTATTTACTAATAATGGAGGTGAA
The DNA here is from genome assembly GCA_949126925.1 of Cheilosia vernalis. Lineage (NCBI taxonomy): Eukaryota > Metazoa > Arthropoda > Insecta > Diptera > Syrphidae > Cheilosia > Cheilosia vernalis. The sequence goes on from OX421363.1 coordinate 6,506,037, forward strand.
TCATTTTTAATTTCTTCTATCACAGTAGCAACTTTTAAAATACCTGCACTTTCCCTAAAATTTATAACCCCAAAGCACGGGTCACCAATTACAGTGTCAGTACATTTACACACAGCTATAGCTGACATTGGATTTGCATTTTTAGTAAGGCATTTTCGTGTCCCCTTTGTTATTATACCTTTTGGGTAAAAATGTTTCTCGCAAAAATAGGCAGTTTTTTTCCAAATGTGTGTTCCGAGAATGTTTTAACCAAATTTCCTTTCGGTGGTCATTTGGAACTTGAAAAAATGATAAGGAAAACGTTTTTTATACGCTGAGGCAATGAGTGTAGGCATCTCTAACAGGCATTTTTATTTAAAACTTAGGGCGTATGCACTTTAAAATAATAATTGTATTTTAATTAAAACAAGCACACCACTTAGTCTATTCTAATTGTAGCGCATACGTTACATAACTCTTTAAAACACATTAAATTTTTCAAATAAGCGAAACTTATAAGAAACTTCTAAATGTAAATAATTAATAGCTTTACTTTAAAATAAAAGGCGAAACACTTGTGGTAACTTTGGTTCCGTAATGCTTTTAAATCAATTTTTGCCTATGTCCACCCTTTATATTTAGTATTGCAAGAACAATTTAGTTTCCAGCGGAAAGGCCGTGGAAATCCTTTTACATATTGGCATACCTACATAAAACATCAAAAAAATTTATATTTTCGTCCAATTACCCTAATAATCAGACAACCCAAACATTTTTAAAGTTAGGAATTTTTTAGGCAACGAGCTCTGTGACACACAAACATCCATAAAAAACATACATCAAAAAAATATCACCAATAAGCAAAGATCGAAAGAAGAAAATAAGTAATTTGTACATGCAAACGAGATGAGATGATACACATATTATCTCATATCTATTTGTTCGCACAATCCAGAAAATTGTGTTGCACTTTATGCGTACACACACAACTATACGAGTATACGCAGCAGGTAGGGGAGTACCGACACTAATAATAGAGGTGAGTCATTATTGGAATTTATTTTAAGCTCATCTCTTGAAATATGCAATGTAGGTAATACCCCCACCTTTGTAACTCGAACTAGGCAAGAGGTATTAGACCTCACATTAGGCAGCCGTAGTATGAGTAGATTTGTTAGGGACTGGAGAGTATCTAGTGAGCCATCTATGTCTGATCATCGGATTATTACCTTTGATTTAGATAACACTCGCATCACATGTAACCCAGTTAGAAATCCAAGAAAGACAAACTGGGATCTCTTTGAATCGTATCTCGAAAATAATTTGGAGCAGGTACATACTAGGAGAGCTCCAGCTTATCATCTAGAATTGGAACACACAGTAGAGGGCATAACATCAGCCATCACAAGTGCGTTCGAAACTAGCTGCCCAATAAGCAGAAGTGCAGAGAAGAATAAGGTACCATGGTGGAGCAACAATCTGTCAAGACTTCGGTCGAAAACACGTAAACTGTTTAACACAGCGAAACGGACTGGAGACTGGCAGGGCTACCGCATGGCACTGACTTCGTACAACAAAGAAATAAGGAAAGCTAAACGAGAAAGCTTTAGGAAATTCTGCGATACAATTGTGCATACTCCTGTTGCGGCCAGAGTGCATAAAGCACTAGCAAAAACAGAAGGGATCTCAATGTCTCTCAGAAAACCGGATGGCAGCTTTACAGAAAATGAGCAACAGAGGGCACGACTTCTATTAGAAACTCATTTCCCTGGCAGTCATCCGAGCACAGACGAAAGGAGCACGACCAATATTCGAAGACCTCGGAAAGAGGATTGGAAAATAGCAACCGAAATCTTCTCCAGAGGGCGACTAGAATGGGCAATTGACTCCTTTCAGCCTTATAAATCACCGGGTGTGGACGGAATTCCGCCAGTCCTACTACAAAAAGGGCAAGGTAAATTGCTTCCACATTTGGCAAGAATTCTAAAAAGCAGTCTGGCACTGGGCTACATACCAAACCAGTGGAGACGAGCGAAAGTAGTGTTCATTCCGAAAGTGGGAAAAAAGGACCCAAGTCTACCGAAGTCCTATAGACCAATCAGTCTTACTTCGTTTCTTCTTAAAACGATGGAAAAGGCTGTGGACAACTACTTAAGAGAAGATGTACTAAGTACATCGCCTCTTCATCATCGTCAGCATGCCTACAGAGCGGGCAGATCTACGGAGACTGCTCTGTACCAGCTAACTGAGATTATTGAAAGCGCTTTTGAAGCGAAAGAGATAGTATTGTGTGCCTTCTTGGACATTGAGGGAGCATTCGATAACACATCGCATGATGCAATTATTCGAGCTCTTGATAGAAAAGGAGTAAATAACACAGTATCAAGATGGATGTATGAACTCCTGAGCACAAGATCAGCAGAGACTCACACATCAGAAGGTATTATCAAGGTTAACACAGCAAGAGGCTGTCCGCAAGGAGGAGTTCTGTCCCCCCTAATGTGGAGTCTTGTAGTGGACGAGTTACTTGAGAAATTGACGAACCAGGGCATCAATTGTCAAGCATATGCTGATGACATAGTAATTATTGCCAGGGGTAAATTTGAGGGAACCCTATGTGACATTATACAAAGGGGACTCAAAATAACTCGAGATTGGTGCGTAACGGCTGGGCTTAGCCTTAATCCGGCAAAAACAACAATAGTACCATTCACGAGGAAAAGAAAACTTGAACGACTAAGGCCGATAAGGCTATCAGGTACAACACTGACAACAGTCAATGAAGTTAAATATCTGGGACTAAACCTAGACAGTAAACTCATCTGGAAAAAACACACAGAAGAGATAACCAGGAAAGCAACGCGTGCTTTAATGATTTGCCGGAGCCTAGCTGGCAAATCCTGGGGATGTAGCCCGACCATCCTCAGATGGATGTATATTGCTATTGTGAGACCAATGATCACGTATGGAGCGATTGCATGGGCAAAAAGAACCAGTCTTTCCACCACAAGGAAGACACTCAATAAAGTGCAAAGACTGGCGTGCCTGTGTATTACAGGGGCTATGAGAACTTGCCCAACCGCAGCTATGGAAGTGCTATTGGAATTAACTCCATTGCACCTTATGGTTGAGGAATGTGCAAGTAAAACGATCCTAAGAATGGCCAAAGAAGGAATAGGAAGAGGAAAGTGCATCACACTGAGACAGTTTGACGTACTACTCAAAAAACAACCACTATTGGCCTTTCCTAGAGACGATATCATCAAAAGATTTGATTTTCAAAAGAACTTTGTTACTAAGCTCAGCAATAAGAAGAACTGGAGCAATGAATCCACAATTCACAGACTGAGCAATCACACAACAAAGTGGTACACAGATGGGTCGAGAACTGATGAGGGAACTGGAGCGGGAGTATTTGGGCCTGGAACCAAATATTCTGAACCAATGGGAAAAAGTACCAGCATCTTTCAGGCTGAAATCTATGCCATAGACAGGTGTGTCCAAATTAACCTCGACAGAAACAGAGTCAACTGTGATATAGCTATAATGTCAGACAGCCAAGCTGCTATTATGGCACTTAACTCCTACATCATTAAATCCAAACTTGTATGGGAATGCCTACAAAAACTTAATGAACTTGGTAGGAGGAACAAAATAACTCTCTGCTGGGTGCCTGGCCATCTAGGAATAGAGGGGAATGAAATGGCCGACTCCCTAGCAAGAAAGGGAGCATCAGAAACTTTCATAGGTCCTGAACCATTCTGCGGAATAGGGGATCACACCCTCAAAGAAGAATTTAGGAAACTAGAGAAAGAAAACAGGGCAAGAACCTGGCATAACACTCAGGGCATGAGGCAGGCCAAGAAACTTCTGGGGCAATACAACCGGAAGAGATTCCAAGCTTGCATCGGCATGAGCAAAAATAACCTTCGTATCCTAACGGGCTTCCTAACGGGGCACTGTAGACTCAAGGAACACCTCAGGAAACTGGGTATATCTGAAGAAGGTCTCTGCAGATTCTGCGATGAGTCCAGTGAAACCCCAGAACACTTGCTGGGATCATGTGGGGCACTGACCCACAAAAGACTGAAATACTTGGGCAAGTACCAACTATCTGATGAGGAAATACAGTCACTAGAGCCAGCTCTCATCCTTAGATTCTTAAAGGAAACTGGACTGGAGAGAGTGCTATAGGCCGAATTTCTTCCGCCAAGGAGAAAGAAGAGTACTAAAACCTCTAGAATGATTTCGAAAGGAATTATACTATGAGGGGAACTCTTTTGAGGGAATAAACCACTCTGAGGCGTAAGCAGGGGGTACAATAGACCAAAAGGTCGCAGTACAATAACCCCTCTCAAATAATAAATAAATAAATAATACGCAGCAGGTACATTCATGCGAAGCGAACAGAAGTGCTTCTGTGTTCTTCTCTTTTTTTAGATCTAATAACAAATCCTGTCATTCGTAGCTTATAGGGGTGGTTCATTGTGTTTACTATTTCGGTTGGTTCTCTCTTGCCTTTTTCTATTCTCAGTGACAGTAATTGGTGTCTGTGGTAAGTGCAAAACTATGGTTGCCGTCAATGAAGTAATCGGGCCGGTGCTCTATAGAGGCGCTAGTGTCGATTTCCTCTGATGAGAGTACTATTAGATTTATATACAATGATAGTACTATATTTGCGCTCATGTTCATTGAGGGTGCGAGATGCATAGCATATTGGGTGGTTTAATTGTGAAAGAACAGATCCGATTGCATAATTTGATGCATCTGTTGTTAACACAAATTCTTTTGTATAATCAGGATATTTTAAAACAGGGTCACTAGATATAAGTAATTTAAGTTCTTCAAAAGCTGTCACATATTCTGGGTCTTTAATGTTTATCTTTGCCCCCTTCTTAAGATATTTCGTCATTGGTACTGCCACCTTTGAATAGTCCTGAATAAATTTTCTGTAGTAGCCTGTTAGTCCTAAAAAAGATTTTATTTGTTTTGTTGTACAGGGAATTGGTATTTTTTCGATTGCTTTTATTTTTTCTGGATTCGGTTTAATTCCATTTGTAGTAATTACATGCCCCAAATATTCTGTTTCTTTACTAAAAAATTGGCATTTGTCGATTTGTATCTTTAAATTGTGTTGTTTTAGTTTTTTAAACACTTTATTAATTGAACAAATATGTTCTTCTATTGATGTACTGAATATGAGAATGTCGTCTATAAGTATACGACACATATTTTTCCTACAAGACCTTCTAACACATGATTTATCATACGCTGAAAAGTAGCGGGAGCATTTTTTAGTCCAAATGGCATTCGATTAAATTCGTAATGACCGTTGGCTGTAGAGAATGCTGTTTTATGTGTATCCTTGGGATTCACCAATATCTGATGAAAACCTTTTGCTAAGTCTAACGTAGTAAAATATTGGGATCTCCTCAATTTACTAAATATATCGTCAATATTCGGTATAGGAAACTTGTCTACCGTGGAAGACTTAACTTCGTTAAGTTTTCTATAGTCTATGACAATACGCCATTTCTTAAGTCCTGAATTATCTATCTTTTTGGGTACGACCCAGATAGGAGCATTATATGGACTTTTACTTTCTTTTATGATGCCTTGGTTTAGCATGTCGATTATTTGTTTATCTACTTCTTCCTTATGTATTTCTGGATATCTATACAGACGTGAATATATTGGTTTATCATCTTTTGTCTCAATTTTATGAGTGACTTCTTTTACGTTAGTCAAGATGTCTTCTTCTTTATAGAATAGTTGTTGGTTATATTTTAAAATCTGAACAAGAGCTTTCTTTTCTTCGCTATTCATATACGGTTGAATTAACTTGTTACTTAAGTCTTTGGGTTTTAAATTTATATTACATATGTTTACTTGTGTATTTGATAGATCTTGTATATATCTATCTAAAGGGTCAAACTTGGGTTTTGAAAGTAATGGGATTTTAATATTATTAATATTCAAAGTATGAGTTTTATATGATACTTCGGCTTGTAAAGGTATAAGGATATTGTTTCCTAAAATTCCGTCAAAGGAACTGTTAGTTATTTCAGTTATTAAAAACTCCATCGCAGATTGGGGTTTTTTGAATTCGTTTGGTAGTGGTAAAATAATTTTCCTGTGTATTATATTATCTTTATAACGGGTGATTTTTTAGCTGGTTTGGTTTTGGCAACACTGGTTTTGACAGCTAACGTGTGTTTAGTACCTTGTGTCACTGTCAAACAGCTTCAGTTTGGTTTGCAATTTAACCATGGATCGTCTTACAAATGAACAACGCTTGCAAATTATTGAATTTTACTATCAAAATTCGTGCTCGGTTCGAAATGTTCATCGCGCTTTTTTATCGAAAAATTGTGTTCAGCGATGAGGCTCATTTTTGGTTGAATGGGTACGTAAATAAGCAAAATTGCCGCATTTGGAGTGAAGATCAGCCAGAAGCATTGCAACAGCTACCAATGCATCCCGAAAAAGCCACTGTTTGGTGCGGTTTATGGGCCGGCGGCATTATTGGGCCTTATTTCTTCAAAGATGATGCGAATCGCAGCGTTACTGTCAATGGTGAACGCTACCGAGCGATGATAACAAACTTTTTTTTGCCCGAAATGGAAGTTCTTGACTTGCATGATATGTGGTTTCAACAAGACGGTGCCACATGCCACACAGCACGCGAAACAATGGCGCAATTGCGAGGCGAGTTTGGTGAACAGTTAATTTCACGTTTCGGGCCGGTCAATTGGCCGCCTAGATCGTGCGATTTGACACCATTAGATTATTTTTTGTGGGGGTATGTCAAGGCTAATGTGCATAGGGACAAGCCCGCTTCGATTGACGCACTGGAAGCCAACATCCATGCATTCATTCGTGAGATACCGGCCGATATGTGTGAAAGAGTATGCCAAAATTGGACTCAGCAGATGGGCTACCTGAGACGCAGCCGCGGTCAACATTTGCATGAAATTATCTTTAAACATTAAATTGCAAGGTTCAAACTATCGATTCAAATAAATATTTCATCCATTTTTTCAAATTTTTTGTGTTTTTTTTTTTTTTTTTTTAAGTTCTAAACCTCTTAAAAAATCACCCGTTATAAGGTTTTAAGGGTTACAGGGTTGTTTAAGTTTCTTTCGAAGGTTTTGGGAAATATATTTGGTTTTAATACAGAGGTTGCTGCTCCTGTGTCTATTAGTAATCTAAGCTTTATATTAAAGATATGTACTGTTGCATTCACCTGCGGATGTAAAATTTATAATTAATACAATATTATGAATTATTTAAATAAACACACCCAATTTGTTTTCTTCTCGTCGTCTTTCTTTTAGTCCGATCTGTTGTCATTTTAGTGGATGATAGCAGCTGTCATTCTAATATCCCAAAATTCCCTGTTTGACCCACAAGGGAAATTAAATAAAAGTAATGCCAAGTCTATGGTTATTCGAGGTATTATAGCTAAGAGAATATGAGCAGGAGAGGCTTAGCGAACAGACTAGAGGAAGATGAATTACTCTCTAGCGGCTTATTTTAATGGACATAGAGAGTTGGAAGAACTTAGTGATGAGAGAAGCGGTACCAATTCTTATACGACACTTTAAGACACTGTATATCCAACCGCCACACAGTGCAGTACAAGAGTGCAGTGATAGTGCAATTAACTACCGAAATTATATAGTTTTTCATAGTGGACGTTGGAAGTCCGTAAATTTTAAATAAATAATTTTAAAAATTCCTAATACAAGGGACTCCGGTAAGGAAGTTTGATTTTATTTTATTTGCCATAAATTAGAACACTGTGTTTTTTTAAACAGGTTAGTGCGAATTGCAAATAATAACGAATTTCACCAAGGCGATCGCGGACTAGTTAAAGAAAAGAGCCGTGATCGCCATATTCTTTTCTAAGTGCTATAAAATACGCAGTCATGTTTTAAGAATGCCATATGATTCGATATCCATGCACATGCCATAAAAATTATAAAGTGCAATACAAATTGTGTTTTGCGTGAGATAATAATAGTCGTACGAGTTACATATGCGACCACTCCAGTTACATGTGAGACCACCAACGAAGAAGAGATGGACCGCTCAACACGTGGCACGAAACCCATGTTCGTAAATAGATTGCCTGCATAAAACAGGACACATCCAGATGCAAACCAGACATGAATGAGACGGCATAAATACAGGAGACGAGGGCCATCAGAGGGCAGTATAGATTAGAATATCATAAGAAAATGTATCGAAAAGAAAAATAAAGTATTTTAAAATAAAGTATTTTGTTATTTATTAAATAAAACAACAAAAACTAAAATTGGCGCAGTCGGTAGGATGATCTAATAAGTTTTCAAAGTAAATGAAAAACCACTATAGACATCCAGTGAAACGAATCGTGATTTTAAACTTTTAGTGTAAATAAAAGACAAAATCGTGAAACGAGTTCAACAAGTGCTCAAACAAAAATTAAGCAATTTCATTTTCCAATGCACACAATCTCGTAGAGAGAGTTGAACAATAATTTTCTTTTTAATACAAATTCGGTGATATTTCAAATCTGGACCGAAAGCGTCGAACACACCAAAGACTAGGCGACTTCATGTTGAGAGCAGGCATTGTCCTAGAGGAAGAACCAGAGACTAGCCCAATGGAAGGTCAGCAAGCTCAAATGATAGCCGAACAAAATCGACTACAACACGAAATGGATCAACAAAGACGGGCACAGGAAGTCCAAAGGAATTTCTTCACTACACCTAAGGAGATCCTCAGACAGCTAGACAACATTCGAGATTTCACCGGGAGGGAACATGAGCAGGACTTATTAACTTTCGTCAACGATGTGGAATATCTGATAGCATTTATACCAGAAGACACCAAGGATTTTGTATACCGCAGAGTAGTCAGCAAAATACGAGGGTCGGCGTTGGAAAAAATACGAGGACTCATAAACCCAACATGGGATGACATCAATAAGAAATTAAAAATCGAATATGGAGTACGTGAAGGGTATGATTTTTTATTTAATAGGATCTTAGAAATTAAAAACTATAAAAATGTTCATATTCTCTATAACGAACTACAAACATTATTAAATTTATTAAATAAGAAATGTTGCTTTGAACCACATATTTTATATAATCCAGAGTTTAACGAAAAAGTAGTACTAGATAAATTTAAGAACTGTTTGGATCCACATATATCTAGTATTCTTTATGCTAGGAATGTACAAGATTTTAGTGAAGCATATCAGTTGATCATGCAATTAAATTTGGTATCATTCGAGAATAGATCATCATATCCTACACCTCTTCCCCAAGTGAATCCACAAAACCATTTTAATCGTGGCAATCAAAACCATAATTTTAGGAGAAATTTTAGAGACCTTAGTTTCGAAAATAGTGCACAAATTAGACAGCATAACAACAATATATTAGGAAATCCAAGAAATAATAATTATAGGTTCGGGTTGAATCACAATAACAGAAATCAAAATAGATATAACAATTCAGGACAGTTTATGCAGAACCCAGAACCCATGGATGTAAACAATATGAATCACGAAGAAGTAAATTTTCTCATGCCAGGGAATCGGAAGTTTTACCCATAATAAACGTAAGAGTAAATGACGAAGATTTAAGACTACTAGTAGATACAGGATCAACCACCAGCATCTTAGACGACAGAAAACTGATAAATTATAAACGTAAAGACATACAAATCCCCATAACAATGAATACCCTTCATAGTGAAATAAAAATCATACAGGAGATAATTACTGAATTACCTCTTGAATTCAATGAACCAGGTTCCACAATGTGTTGGAAACTGACCCCCATAAGAAACAAAAAGTTTGACGGAATCTTGGGTCAAAATATTTTGAAACCCATGAAAGCCGTTATAGACAATGGAAAAGAAATAATTGAAATAAACAATACTAGAATCCCATTTGCGAAAATTTCTCCAAATTTGGACACAAACGCAAAAAGTCCGTATCATTATGAAGAGATACATCAAATGCATGCAAACCATTTGACTATTGAAAATCTCATTCCAGGCGATTTAAATTCAGAAGAAAAAAAAGAATTAGAAAAATTTATTAAATCCCATTCAGAAACCTTTTTCCAAGAAGGACAAATATTGTCCGCAACCACGCAAACTGTGCATCGTATTCGTACAGAAAACAATCACCCCACATTTTCAAAAATTTATCGCTACCCCAAAGTACATGAGGAAGAGATAAAGAAACAAGTGAGGGAGTTGCTTGAACAAGGCATTATTAGAAAATCAGTTTCACCTTACAACTCCCCTGTCTGGGTCGTTCCAAAGAAAATGGACAACTGAGGTAAACAGAAATGGAGAATGGTGATCGATTATAGGAAATTAAATGAAAAGACAATCGAAGACAAACATCCCATACCTAATATAGACGATATATTAGACAAACTTGGGAGGGCTCAATACTTCACCACTTTGGACTTAGCTAAAGGTTTTCACCAAATTCACATGCATCGTGATGACGTAGAGAAAACAGCTTTTTCTACACCTTTCGGACATTTCGAATATTTAAGAATGCCCTTTGGATTGAAAAATGCTCCAGCTAGTTTTCAAAGGATGATGAATGAGGTGTTAGAAGGACTCATCGGAGTTATTTGTGTTGTATACCTAGACGACATACCATAAGAGTAGTCATAACCTCTTTAGTGCGTGTTAATTATAAAAAAAAAAAAAAAAAAAAACATATGATCAATCTACGGAAAGTATTCGATCGTCTGAAAGAATTCAATTTGAAAGTTCAAATTGATAAATGTAATTTTCTGAGGAAAACTACAGACTTTTTAGGGCATACTATTACTAACAAAGGAGTTATGCCCAACAAAAATAAAATCGAGGCAATTGAGAAAATAGCCATACCTAGAACCCCAAAAGAAATAAAGTCATTTCTCGGTATAACCGGATACTATAGGAAATTCATCAAAGGCTATGCAAAAATAGCACAGCCTATATCAAGAAGACTAAAAAAAGATTCTAAGATCAACGTAAATGATCAAGATTATATCAAAGCATATGAAGATCTAAAGAATTCTCTGCAAAACGAACCCATACTTCAATACCCCGACTACAACAAAACATTCACCCTGACAACAGACGCTAGTAATTATGCGATAGGTGCCGTACTCTCTCAAGACGGACATCCAGTTACATATATATCGAGAACCCTCAACGAACATGAGAAAAATTATACAACAACGGAGAAGGAATTACTCGCCATTGTATGGTCATGTAAATACCTCAGACCATCGCTTTATGGAAAGCAATTTATTATCAAAACTGATCATCAAGCACTTAAGTGGCTCCAAACAAAACATCTAGGTAAAGATATAAGCCCTAGGTTACAAAGATGGATTCTTCAGTTAGGCGAATACAATATGAAAATTGAGTATTTAAAAGGTACTTCAAACACCGTAGCAGACTTTCTTAGTCGCCCAATACAAGAAGCCAATATGTTGGAGTCTGAAGAAGAAACGATCCATTCTCAACATGAAGAAGCAAATGATCATTTTCCCATAAAGGAAAACTGTATAAACATATATAATCAACAAATAATCCTGACATTAGGCGATCAAGCGAAACTAAAGATGTTAAATAAAAAACGAAGAATATTCATTGGTATAGATTCTTTGAAACAAGAAGATATAGAAGAAAAATTAATACCTCTAATAGAAACCAAAGTAACGGGAATATATGTAAACCCTGTAGTAAGTGAAAGTGATTTTAACATCCTACAACAAAAACTAATCCGATTATACGGAAATAAAATAAAATTTATTAAATGCATGTTCTACGCAAAAGACATGATATCAGAGGAAGAAGCTGTCCAGCAAATAAAGTTATATCATAAGAAAGAAACTGGTCACTCAGGTGTAGACGAAAATTACAGTGGACTTAGAAACAAAATATATTATACAAATCTTAGGGAATTAATTAACTCAGTAATTAATGCTTGTAACATATGCAAGATGGCTAAATATGATAGACAACCTATCAAACCCAAGTACCAAGTGACAGAAACACCCAAAGATATTAATGAGATAGTTCATATAGATGTATTCTTTATAGGGGGAGCAAAATTTATGACATCAGTGGATAAGTTTTCTAAACTAGCAACAGGTAAATACCTACCTAATGTGTCCTACGATACTTTAGAAGAAACATTACTATCCGTAATATCCATTAAAGGCAAGGTCAAGAAAATGGTATCAGACAATGAATTTAACATACCTAGAATAATACATCTATGCGAAAAATTAGGAATGGAATACCACTTCACAAAAGTAGGCTCACATACAGGAAATGCAGATATAGAGGTTTTACATAGAACCTTAGGAGACAAAATACGAACTATATTATTAGAAGATAATAATAAAAAACCTACAATACACGAGATAACCATGTGTATGTACAAAGCCATATTATTTTACAACACATGTGTTCATAGCACAACCAAAATGACCCCACACGACGCTCAATACACTACTTTTGACAAAACTATACTCCTGGAGCGGATGTCTAAAAATAAAAATAACATAATAGCTAAGATAAATGAACACAGAGAAGATTATGTGGAAACCCGACAAGAGGGAATGGTAAAAAACCCATTAGCCTTAAGACATAAAACTCAAATGCGATTCAAATACGATGCACTTGGAGACAAACACCCAGAACGAATACAAAGACCCAGGTATAGTAAATTCCAAAATAAAGAAAATATCCCGACGACAAAGAGACCTATGTCAAGAGCAGAGAGAACTAGAAAACTAGTCAATAAGCAGAAGAACGTTCAACAGTAAGCATGAAATTTTTAATGCTCTTGTCAGTTGTTTCAACTAGTGTGTACGCTAGAATAAACATAGAAAATATTCTGACTATAGAAGAAATATTAGAGTTCGAGATAGATTTTGAGAAAAGTAAAAATATTAAAAGTAACTCAGCCCATTATAATCACTACACAATTATATTTATAGTTCAAATTCCTAAAGAAATAATTTTTTTCCTAAATCCTATATTTTACCCATCCCAAACCATTTAAATGAGCAACTACAGATAAAAGAAACCATGATTAATAAAAACAATACATTTTATGAATACGTGGAAAACAAAGAACTGAAACATCTCAAACAATATAAAGGATGCATATCACAATTTTGTAATAAGGTCACATTTACTGAAAGAAATATTGTAAAACAAATAGAAAAAGGCGTAATTGTAATTATAAAAAGTAATGAAAAAATAAATAATACATGTGACGAAAATTACAGGGAAATACCCTGATAAGCTTCGAAAATTGTAACATTTTAATAAATAACGAAGTCTTTGAAAATTATAAGCAGATAATAAGGCAACCCTTCAGCATTGATACAAATGTATTTCAAATTCCTCTAACAAATGTACCATAAGAATTATCCGAAAAAGAAATCCAAAATATAGATAATCTAGAAGAAATTCACGAAATAGCATATAGTCACTCGAAAACAAATATTGTAATTAATACGAGTATTAGTACTATCATAATTATTGTAACTATTATATTATACAACTTATATAAAAAATATAGACCCTGTAGTTTGACCCAGGAGAAGCCAAACCTTAAGGAGGGGGGAGTTACATATGCGACCACTCCAGTTACATGTGAGACCACCAACGAAGAAGAGATGGACCGCTCAACACATGGCACGAAACCCATGTTCGTAAATAGATTGCCTGCATAAAACAGGACACATCCAGATGCAAACCAGACATGAATGAGACGGCATAAATACAGGAGACGAGGGCCATCAGAGGGCAGTATAGATTAGAATATCATAAGAAAATGTATCGAAAAGAAAAATAAAGTATTTTAAAATAAAGTATTTTGTTATTTATTAAATAAAACAACAAAAACTAAAATTTACGCTATCAAATAGAGCAGGGGTCATTAAAAATACAAGTGTGTGGAACAAAGGCGTACATTTGTCCTTCAGCATCTGACCTCAGGTCCATAGTGACGGTCGCCATCCATATTAACGGCCTTATTATTTAATGCCCTTGAGCATTAACCCCAGGCCAAAATGAATGATCGCCAACAATATTTGCTTCCACCAAAAACCAATCAAACCCGTCGTGTTTTATGGCAGAACGTATGATTTTATGGCAAATCATCAAAGATACATCGCCTGCGAGCTGATCACTCATATATATATGTTCCTGTTACCTTAATTAATTAGTGTAAGTAAGCGTGATTTATGGTTCTTATTGTTTTTTTTTTTTATTTTCTTTCTTTTTGTTAATTGCAATCGCTTGTAAGAAATTTCGTCTCCAGGTCGTTCCGAATTATCCTTTTTTTTGATAAAAAGCTGTCACAAAGGACCAAAAAGAAGAGCTCATTTTAGGTAGGGCAACAGATAGTTTACTTGGGTGCATGAAAATTATACATGCTAGCGGGATCTACAGTCGGAAAGCACAGCCTGCACGACAACACCTCCGGAAACGGACTCAGGCTAATCGACTTTGCGGCGGGGCGAAATATCATCATTGCCAGCACACGATTCCCACACCTCAACATACACAAAGGGACTTGGCGGTCTCCAGATCAACAAACCGTAAACCAAATCGATCATGTTGCGATCGACGCCAGACATGCCTCCAGTATCTTGGATGTCCGAACGTTCCGAGCGGCCAACATAGACTCGGACCATTACTTGGTAGTAGCCAAAGTACGGATGCGGATATCCAATACTCCACAACACCGAGAGGATACTGTGAGAAGATTTGACGTTGCAAGGCTACTATCGCAAGAGACCGCCAAAACCTTTGCCGACCGCGTATCCCTAAACCTCTCAGCAAGTTCACCCTCAGCTTCACCAGAATCAAGCACAGAGGACCAGTGGCAGCACTGCCAGCGTGCTATCAGGACTGCCGCCACCGAAGTGCTGGGTTTCACTAGGCGACGACAACGAAACCCTTGGTTCGATGAGGAATGCCGCCAGGCACATGCAGCCAAGAACGAGGCCTACCAACTAATGCTGCAGACAAGAACCAGAGCGGCTGAGAGAGCTGCCCGCGAGCTCTACGGGCAAAAAAGAAGGGAGGAACACCGTCTTCTCAGAAGGAAAAAGAAAGAGCACGAGAAGCGAGCGGTCGAATCAATTGAGGGACGATACTGTAGAGGCAATGTTCGAAAGTTCTACCAAAGGGTAAAACGATCCACCCAAGGATACAAGGCCCGAACAGAAGCCTGCAGAGATGAGCATGGGAATACAGTAGTAGATTCACAGTCGGTGCTGAGGATTTGGAAAGAACACTTCAGCATCGTGTGCCCCATCCACAAGAAAGGAGATACTCTGAACTGCGCCAACTACAGAGGAATAAGTCTCATGTTTTATGTTTTGTTGTAGGCTTCGTCGTGTAGCGGGGACAAGAACCACCCCATTCGGCGAGCGCTCCTCGCTCACGACCTTCATTCCCTTTCCGTTCTGTTCCCATCCTAAAGTCCCATCCACATCCCTGCTTCCTACATTCTATTCGCTCCCAACGCCCTCTACATTCCACCTATAGGCCTATTACAAATGGCGCCCAACGTTTTTGTTTGTCCAATGTTCGTCCTAGTGTTTTTTTGTCCACAGTTGTTCTTGTTGCCATCATCAAGGGGTCCGTAAGTCTTTAATTGGATAGTTCTTCAACATTCCATATTGAATTGCGACGGGTGGACTTGATGATGACAACAACAACAATTGGCATCTGTTTCTTTTTATGTTTTTGTCTTGCCTTTCTACTTTTACTTTTAAATGTGAATTTTACTTTCCTGTCCAAAATTTCAACTTTCCTTTCATAATTTCTTCGTCGTATTTTCACGAGTATAGTGGCCTTGTTTGATGTCGTTTTAGTTATAACATGTAGCACTGTCTCGTCTTTCATTAGTTTACCTCTCTCTATTTTTGTGTTTGCATATTGGATTATCCCATGTCTTCCAACAAATGTCCTTTGGCATGTTTGGAATTGCGGGGATGTGAAGATATGCAGTTTGTGCGTCCTAGTCTATATATGTTTGAATTTTTATCACACTAAGGGATCAACAAAAACACCGTCCGTCCGCAGTCTTTTATCTCAGCTATTGTCATCGCTTATGCCAGAAAGCCAATCAATACCGCCGAAGTTCGCAACCCGAAGCACCCCTAATATGATATATAGATACACATACCAATTCAATCCACATACAACCATATTATATTTTCTTTTATACCAATACTTAAACATTTTATTCATAGCTTTATAGTACTCTATTATTTTTTTTATTAAATTAATTTTATTTAAACCAAATTTTAATTAATAATCTTAACTTAAAAACTAGATAAAACCTTAACAACACTTACTTGGTAAACATTTTTTTTATATAGTCTTGCTCGTCCTTTTTGTTGTCTTTGTTAGTCTTGAAATGAGATCATCTGAAAGAGATAGGAAAAAGGATAATCAAAAGAAAAGAAGAAGTACTAGTTTTGATGAAAACAGAATACTCACTCGTTCCACTACTGCACAACAAAATCAAACTAATTCCGGTACAATGCCGAAAGTTCAGCACAGTCCTCCTGCTGATTCCACTGCACAACCAGCGTCAGTACGGCAGTTCGCTTTCCCTCCTCCAACTCTCGTACCGTCTGATCGGAGTACCTCTTCTGAATCTCTACCTGCTCCGTCTTTTAGTAGCCTGAGCCAAATGGGTGCAGCTAGCATTGAAGCTCAGGACCACAGCCTCGAAACTATAGTCGATCTGAGAGAATCAGAAAACAATTTGAGTGTTAATCATGTAAACGACTACCAAAATCGTGATAAAGGAAATTACTTGTCACCTGCTTTGACATCCGCTATAAATCAAGCAGTGGCTAACGCGTTCGCCGCATGCCATACTTCTCTCAGAAATGAGATATCAGCTAATCTGAAAAAAGAAATGAAAAACAGTATATCAAATTTAAGAAAAGATTTAGGTAAATTAAATTGTACAACCCCACCACATGCAGAGGCAGAAGGGCCGGTAACAATGCCAGCCAATGTTCAAACCCAGGTTCAGCAACCACAACATGCACACTTAATATCGCAGCTTAATGCGGAATCCCGACCATTCGTTCCTGCCGAGGTTCCTCCTATTTCTCAAAACCCTAGGAGAAATAACCATTCTAGAGGAAGCAATGGGACATATCATCGACAGGTTAACCAACAGCATCAGATGAACTCCCAAAATTTCACTCAGGGTTTGTACCCAAGTCCTCCGCTGTACGCGCCTAATGCAAATCCACAATTAAACGCCAGAGGTCCGATCAAAATTGATAAATGGGGTATATGCTTCGACGGGAACCAAGAGGTGCTAACAGTGGAAGATTTCATTTTTCGGCTGGAAACTCTACAACGCCAATATGAGTGTTCGTGGTCTGAGATTTTGCGAGATTTTCATCTGCTACTCTCAGGGACCGCCTACGAATGGTATTGGCAATTTCAGAGAACGAGTTGCGGCGCTGAATGGCCAATACTTCGGGAGTCATTGATCCGTCAGTTCCATAATACGAAATCGGATTTTGAGATCATCCGTGATATAATGGATCGTAGGCAAAGTATCTGGGAGTCGTGTGACGATTTCTTCGCTGCAATATCGAAGCTCAGATCACAATTACGGGTACAAATACCGGAGGCTGAGCTGATCAGAATAGCAAAAAGAAACCTGAATGATAAAATAGGCAAGTTGATATTTCCCATGTCGATATTCTCCATGGATCAACTGAGACATGCATGCAAGGAGGCTGAAAACGCTTTTCCAGTAATGGATATACCCAAACATAATAGGCATCCAGCTAAGTATGTGATGCATGAAATAGAGTATGTCGAAGAAGCTGCTTATGATGGGGATGAGCAAGTTGCGGCAATGCAGTATGCTGGTGCTCGTCCCAAAGTCTACGCCAAATTCGCAGAACCAAGAGTGCTAACTTGTTGGAACTGCAGGGCTGAGGGACATACGTTCATGGATTGTCCATCGCCAACGCGTAGCATTTTCTGCTATAGGTGTGGAAAAGAGGGGATAATAACCCCTAACTGTAGGAAATGTAATCCGGAAAACAGGGTGAAGAACGTGATGTCATCGGGGGAGTCGCGTTCGACCCAGTTCCCCGAGAAATAGGCACCCAAACAGAAGAAGCAATTCCAAATGATGAAACACCGCTAAGTCAAATTAAATTATTGGTAAGAGACGGAAAAGCGGAATCAGAAGAGACTAACAAGAAAAGATTTCTTATTAGACCACTTCACGTTAGACTTCAGGAATATAATAGGATTAGAGATAGAATTTTTAATGTTAATATCAAGAGAGTGTCTCAAAGAATCTTAAATACTAGAAAGAGATACCGATTGAGAAAGGAAGTAAGAAAGAGTATATCGTCAACGGTAATAGACGCTTCAACAGACCCAAGACCATATGCCAAGATTAATATTGCAGGGAAAGAAATTTTCGGCCTACTAGATAGTGGTGCCAGTATAAGCATACTAGGTAAGGGCTGTATAGAATTTGTTAAAACAATCGACTTACCAATTTATTATTTTAGATCCGAGGTGAAGACTGCAGATGGTAAAAACCAATCCATTGAAGGTAAAATTCTGGCTCCAGTGGTGTACAAAGGTCACAGTCAGGTCATAATTTTTACTTGGTCCCTAGTTTGGACCAAGAACTTTACTTAGGTGTGGACTTTTGGAAGTCGTTCCAGATAGCACCTAATATAATTAGTTCAATATCAATTTCAAATATTTCAAATGAAACAGCGACTCACCAATTGTCTTTTGAACAGCAGTCTAAGTTGGAAGCAGTCAGGTCGAAGTTCCTCTGTTACACCCAGCATGGGCTCGGAAAAACATCTTTAGAGGAGCACGTCATCGATACCGGAGAGTCGGAACCTGTAAAGCAGCGTCACTACCCCGTTTCTCCAGCGATACAGTCGCTTTTGTATAATGAAATCGACAGGATGATAAGTCTCGGCGTTATTGAGGAGAGTGAGAGTCCTTGGTGTTCACCAGTTGTCCTCATACGGAAGCCAGGCAAAAATCGACTTTGCCTGGATTCTCGTAAGGTGAACGAGCTGACTAAGAAGGACGCTTACCCGCTCCCTCATATCGACGGACTTCTCAGCCGACTTCAAGACACTTATTTTATCAGCAGTGTTGATTTAAAAGATGCCTTTTGGCAAATACCGCTGGAGAGACGGAGTAGGGAAAAGACTGCTTTTACGGTTCCTGGAAGACCCTTATACCAATTCAAAGTCATGCCTTTTGGGTTGTGCAATGCAGCCCAAAGGATGTGCCGACTTATGGATAAGGTTATTCCCTCGAGGTTGAAAGATCGTGTCTTCGAGTACCTCGATGACTTGCTCATCATTGCTCCCGATTTCGAGACCCATCTCGCGTTGCTTGACGAGGTCGCTCAGTGCCTGCGGAAGGCTAACCTCACCATCAACTTGAGCAAGTCGAAGTTCTGCTTCAAAGAGCTCAAATACTTGGGTTTTATAGTTGGTGGTGGGATGCTCAAAACCGATCCCGCTAAGGTTGAAGCGATCGTCGACTTCCCGGTTCCGAAGAACCCAAAACAGGTACGCAGGTTACTTGGCCTTGCTGGGTGGTACCGACGGTTCATCCGGGACTTTTCCAGCCTGACTGCTCCACTAACCGACACTCTGAAAAAGATAAATGAAAAGTTTAAAATGACTGAAGAGGCTCTGGAAGCGTTTGAAAGATTAAAGAGCGCTTTGACAACAGCTCTAGTACTCACCCATACAGATTTTACCAGAAGATTTTTTATCCAATGTGATGCGTCAGATCTGGGAATAGGTGCAGTCCTATTTCAGATAAATGACGCCAAAGAAGAATCCCCTATAGCTTACTTCTCCCAAAAGCTAAATAGCTGTCAGAAGAACTACAGCGTTACGGAAAAAGAATGCCTGGCCGCTGTAATGGCTGTCCAAAAATTCCGTCCCTACGTTGAAGGCATGGCATTCACCATAATTACAGACCATTCAAGTCTTAAATGGCTGATGGCGCTCAAAGATTTGAGCGGTAGATTGGCGAGGTGGAGCCTTAAGCTTCAGGCCTTCAACTTTGAGATTGAGCATAGGAAGGGCTCATTAAATGTAGTGCCGGACACCTTATCGCGGGCTTACATCGATAGCTTGGACATTGAGGACATTGCTCCACTCATTGACCTCAATTCCAAGGAGTTTGAGTCAGATGAGTATCTTGATTTGATCACGACCATCAAAGATCATCAAGAAGAACTGCCAGATCTGAAAGTAGAAGAAAACTTCGTATACAAGAGATCGCTGCCACCTACGGGAGACGAGTCCGCGGTTGAACATACCTGGAGGTTATGGATTCCGTCGGGTCTCACCGAGGAACTGATTTCTCGGGCACACAACCCTCCAAGAGCTTCCCATGGTGGTATCGCAAAAACTTTGCACAGGGTTCGCCACTATTTCTACTGGCCAGACATGACTGTTCAAATTTGATTTTTGATTTTTGTGTTTTTATTATATCTCAAGACTTAACAATTTTTATAAATTTCCCGCGAAGCCTTAATGGCTTTTCTGCAGAAGGTTGTTTTCAAAAGGATGTTATTTTTAGATTGAGCGAATTTGTTGATAATTTAGCTTAGTGATTAAATTATGTAATCAATTCATATTATTTTTATGTTTAACTTGTTAGATTTCAGACATTGAATTCAAAAAATGAAGTTTAATATATTTTTTTCTATATTTAAAGTTTCTAATATTCCTTAGTTCATGGGGTAAATTATTCAAGACTGTGGGTACGCTGTATTTTAGCTGTCTTTTACCATAGTTGTTGTTGTTTCTCGGAACTTGGAACAAACCTGGAGCACGTCTTCTGGTGTTGAGCGCATGGTCAATTGGTATCTGAAACCGCTTGTCGTCGTAATAATCCAGTGTAAGTGTCATTTTGTATATGTGCTGGACCGTCATCACCTTAAACCGTCTTTCATCAGAAACTTCTCTCCGATTTATAAGTTTGATCGCCGCGTTTTGAAGTTTTTGAAGCTTCATAATATGAGTTTTGGACGCAGAGCCCCAAGCTAGGATTCCGTATCTTAACTTGGACTCAAATAATGCGTAATAGACCTGTTTCAGAATTTGCGGCGATGCATGATGTTGTAGATGGGCCAGAGCAAAAATGGCCTTTTTTAAGTCAGAACGCATGTTTTCGATGTGGGTATCCCATATAAAGTGACTGTCAATAGTTACTCCTAGATATTTATACGTTTTAACTACATCGATTGGTACAATGGGTGTAGTAGTACATGCGTCATTTTTGAAATATATCTGCTGCTGGGTAACTCGGTGATGTGGACTTCGGATGTGCATCATCTTAGTTTTTTTGGCGTTGATTATTAGGCCATTGTCATGGCACCATTTCACGGCGATGTTGCACTCCTCTTGCATAATTTCTGTCGCCGCCTCCAAAGATCTATGCCGAACTACGATCGCTGTATCGTCAGCATACGCAAATGGTATGCCTTTTTTAAAAAGACGTAGGAGCTCATTTGTGTAAAGGATAAAGAGAATTGGGCCTAATTTTGATCCTTGTGGCACCCCGTAATGAACCAGTTTTTTGGTGCTATACTCATCCTTAACTTTTATACAGAATAGTCGGTTGTGTAGATATTCTCTGAGCCAATCCGCCATTAACCCACGAATACCAATACGTTCAAGGGCTTCTAGCAGTTTTTTGTGGTTTAACGTATCAAAGGCCTTACTAAAATCCATAAACAACACGAGTGTATGGTGGCTTTTATTTAGGCTCTCATTAACGCAATTTGCAAACTCTCCTAGCAAAATACCAGTGCTTTTTCTCTTCTGGAAGCCATACTGACTTTCATGAATGAGGGAGTATTTATCGATGAACTTATACATTCTATCAACGATCACATCTTCCAGGCATTTTTCTATAACTGGCAATATAGATATTGGACGATAATTATTTAAATCGCTTTTTACACCTCCTTTATAAATTGGTCTCACAACGGCAGTTTTTAGGGTTTCAGGAATTTTTCCCTGTACAAGACTTAAATTTATGAATTTGCACAATATGGGGGCAAAAATAGCAGCGTGTCGTTTTATGTCAATCACCCTAATACCATCCACTCCAGGAGATTTATTTTCACCCATACACATGATGATGTTATAAACCTCAGCAATATCGGTTTCTTCCGGGTATATTGTATTGACAATGGTGAAGTTGTCGTGAATCGATGTAGTAGACCCACATCGATGTATTATTTTCTGAGTTTGCTGAGAGAAATTTTGTGCACATTCATTAGTTATATTAAACAAAGATTTGTTCGAAAAATTCTTTACTATTGCTTCATCTACGCTGAGTTTATTTCTTCCCATTATTTCATTTATTAACTTCCATGTTTTCCGAGGATCTGCTCTAATTTCATTGAACTTACTTTTGTAGTAACTTGATTTCTGCACCATTATTTCTTTATTTAATTTGTTTCGATAGCATTTGTATTCAGTCTCATAGGATGTATTGAGTATGTTATTTCTCCATTTTCTGTAAAGATCATCTCTTATTTTACATTTTGATATGAGTGAACTGGACATCCACTGTTTTTCCTTATATTTGATTTTTATTGATTTCAGGCACGTCGATTTTGAATATATGTCTTCAAATTTGAGAACTAATTTCTCATAGAGACTATTTGCATCACATTCCTTCAATACATCATCCCAGTTTGCTTCAGATATGAGCGCGTTAGCTTTGCTAGAACAGATGTAAGACATAGATACCGATTGTCCTACATTTGATTCACATTCTCCACTGCAATACATGATAGGGTAGTGATCAGTTAAGCCACTTTCAATTACGAAGGAATTAATTCGATTATTTATTTGTCTTACTAAAATGTGGTCAACTACAGACTTAGTTCCTCTTTTCACATCTATTCTTGTGTATTTTGTAATGACATTTATTAGGCCCAGTGATGATATCATTTCAAGATAATTTTTTGCAGAACTTGATTTGGGTTCACATAGGTTAATGTTAGTATCCCCCATAACGATAATTTCTTCATTACTTCTTATTTCGGAAAGATTAGACTCAGTTTCGGCAATAAATGCATTTTGGCTTAATCCGGGTGGTCTATATACACCAAATATATACTTCTTCTCATCGTTAAGATAAATTTTTTTGCTTTCATATGATACACTTTCCAATGGTAAACGTTCATATTGAATATCATTGCGAATAAAAATTAAGATCCCTCCACCTCTTCGCTTATTTCTGTTATTGAATTCTGGTATATGGAATCCATCCAGCTTATAAAATTTAACTTCATCGTCCTCTATATTAGTTTCAACGAGAACTATTATTTTCAAGGCATTTTTAAAGTGGCTTATATTTAAACAAAAAATATTCCAATTCAGACGTAATGATCTTATATTAAAACATAAGTAGCAAGATTTATAATTTTTTAATCCATTCACATTGACGCTGGCAAAACCCTCCATTACCCTACAGTCAATGTCAACAAGTAAATTATCGATATTATTTGTATTTTCCATTTTTATTAGTATAATGCTGTGTTTCTAAGTATTCACATGCAATGAGACATCTATATTATGCGTGTGATTTTCTCAATATCGTTAACTGTGCTTATAGTTATTGCCTGTGTGCTTTCGTTTCGTCTTGCTAATATTTTTCCCATATTCTCCCAGACAAATCTCCAATTTTCCTTTTTTGCCTTTTCTTTAGCCATCCAGAGCAAGTGTTTGTTTTGTTTTGTCAGCTGATTATTGATATATACAGTATTATCAGGCAGAGTAGAAGTTGATTTGACATTGGTGTTGATATTCTGAAGTATTGCTTTTTGTTTAATAGATCGTGTTGCGCGCGCTTGTCTAAGGAAATGCATTTTAGAAATGCTCGAAGTAAATGTTGCAATAATCGAGGATTTTTCCACACTTTTTGTTTTTGTTCTGTATATATCAATGATGTCGTTATCGCTTATCTCGTGTTGAATAGTTTTCCCAATTCCTTTTACGATTTCAACAAGATTTTCGTGTATTGTGGGTGTGACATTTTTTATTTCTACATTGTTTTTTAACATTTGCTGTTCGATGAGGTTGATTTGCGATTGCATGTTTTGTATTATTTCGTCTTTCTTTTTGCAGTTTTCTCTGAGTTCATCTATTTCTTTAGTGAAGTTCTCGATTAAAAGATTATTCTTTGTTATGTTGGCGATCAGTTCATCATATTTTGAGCCTAAAAATTCGCAGCTTTTTCCAATTTCTTTCATTTCAGCTCTCATAAGTTTTATCTCTGTTAGAACAGCTGAGTTATTTGCGTTCGAATCATTGATATCGAACGTGTCCGATTGTGATATTTGTAAACAGTGCAAGCCGTCAAACCTCGTGCAGCGTCCTCCAATGTCTTCCTCGTTTTGTACAGATCGTCCATTCCAAAAATTGTACATTGACTTCTTGGGTCCGTACCCGAGGTCCAAGTCGGGTAACTCTTATGTTTTTGTAGTGCTCGACCATATGTCCAAGTATGTTTTGCTGAAACCTCTTAGAAACGCCAATTCTTCAAGTGTTGTCCGATTTCTGAAAGATGATGTATTTAATATGTTTGGTGTCCCTAAAATTATACACTCCGATAATGGGAAACAGTTTCTGTCAAAAGACTTCCAGAACCTTCTGTCAATTTTCGGAGTGCGACACTTAAAAACTGCAAATTATTCACCTCAATCGAATGCGTCGGAGAGAGTCAATAGAACTCTTTTAGCAGCCATAAGGTCTTACCTCAAAGAAGATCAACGCGACTGGGATCTTCATCTCAGCGACATAGCGTGCGCTTTGAGAACTTCTGTCCATAGCTCCATCGGTGTGTCACCATATTTCGCCCTTTTTGGAGTAAATATGATGACACATGTGTAGGAAACGCTGCCATAGGAAATGTTTTTCACCACGGATGCAATTAAATAGTACATACATAAATGGACAATAATCAAATAAATAAATAAAGGTGTAAACAACATACTAGCAACTTTGCACGAAGGAAACATTCATATCACAGTGCTGATGAACATGAATATCACAGTGCGGTTTTGGTTAGTTTGTTACACCAAAAGATGATAACAACTTAAACTAATAATAAATTAACAGCAAATGAATGGACAAAGTACGTAGAATATTAAATAAAATAAATAAATAAATCTTAGAACTATTAAAATAAATAAATAAATAAATAAATAACATATATATCACAGTGCCGGGAGGACGTTTACATATGTGAATACTTAATCCTAGGTGTAATAACATAAAGAAATACACAAAGATTGAATAAATAAAGTACAAAATCAGGTTGATTGTGGAACATGTATAAATAAACTAGATAAAATAATTCATTGAAATAAAAGTAACAAAGCTGAATAATCAACATAGAGATACATAAAGTAATACGGCACAAGTAATTATAATAATACGTAGATACATAGACAAATAATAAATAAATAAAATAAACGATAGTGACGATTGTGGGCCGAAATACATAAATACGTTGCGCTTGCGATTCACTTTATTGCTTGATATCTTTCGCGTGAAAAATACCAATTTTCTTCCCAGAAAGATTCTCCAATTCGTACATGTTCTGTCCGACTAGCTTCACAACTCGACATTTAACATACTTCGGGCACAATTTGGCTGACAGGTATTTTGAGGAATCGCTAAGGATAAAATTCCTTCTGAACACCTCTTGCCCTGGTAGAAAACGAATGTTTCGAGTTCGCACATTGTATATTTTTGCACTTTTTTCATTCGCCTTTAGTATATTCTGTTTTATCTTATCACGCAGGCACTGCAAACGAGTTTGTCTGGAGAGGGTCAACAGTTCGCCGTCTTCGACTGCATTTAGTCTGTCTACTAGTTCATAGCAACCTCCATGTGTAACGTAATTAAAAATAAAAGACAGCGAAGGCAATCATTCCAAATATGGAATGCGCTCCCACCGTAGAAAGAAGTGATACCACCACCATCGACCGAACGATAAAATCGTAAACCACAACCAACCAGGGTTGCGTCGCAGACGTAATACGCAGTCATGGTATCACCCTTCCCTCCCGGAATGGGGGGGTTCTTGCTACCTAAAAATGCCGAACTGTGTTACAATTATTTCATGCCTGTCTCTAGCTGTAGGTGAGAAGAATATTAAGCCGACGAAGTGTGAAGGCCCGAAGTGTGCTGCCGGTACTACCTCAGTTAACTGATAGTCACTTAGGATAGAATTGAAACTCATCAGACATGGCTACTATTAACCGTGGGTGAGAGCGAGATGATTTGGCTCTCACGAAGTGTTGACCCACCCCTATGATGACATCGAACAATCGTTCTGGTGTACATCACCTATGGTAACTACGCCACTTCAAATAACTTTTATAGTTACCCCTAAACAAAAGATGAGAATCTGAACTCTCACTAGTACATCATTAATCCGTCTGGTCCATGACGGTCATCACATCCAGTCTCCAACCTAATTATTCCTCATCCATATTGAGGAGTAGACATAGCTCTTACCAAAAGGTACTGAAAAAGGGTCTTCAAAAAAAATCACACAAGAAATCGAGGTTTACTGTATCACTTCATCACGTTATCTTTATTCCAAGAGAAGTAATAAAATAATTGCTTAACATTAAATCAAGGGAAAGGGGGATCTTACAAAAACCGAATAACTCAGCACTCCGTAAAAATTCAATTAAACGTATATGAATACAAATACCATACCAAAGATTATTGGTGGATCAAAAAAAATTTCATTTAATTACCTCTAATCAAATGAATTCAATATAACGCCAGAGGGGCACTTAGCTTACAATGTTCGATCAAAAATATTCAATTTCATAAAGCCAATTCAAATGCTAGCTACTGTCAATGTAAATCAATACTTTTTTTTTTCAAACGTTAATGGACTTACCCCAAACTAAAAAAAAATTCCCATATTTGCGGGACACGTAGGTTGACTGCAGGTGGAATGGTGTGCACAGCATCGCCTGAGTTGTAGAATCGCGAAACTAGATCGGGGAAAAAGAAAACAACCAAAGAAATATATGTGCCGCAGAATACGGCCGTAAAAGAAATACGTATTGATTAACTTTCACTACAGCTAACCTATCACTCAAAAAGAATACTTTTTAAAAGATCTAGAATTATTTTATTAATCGTAATCAAAATCAAAGTATTACAAAGTTAATTTCAAAAGTTCCAAAGCTTAAATTTCTTACTTTAAACATTTATTTTTCTTTCTTTTTTTTTTCTTTCACTTTTTTTTTTTTTTTTTTTTTTTTGTATTTTCTTTAATTATTTTATGTTATGTGGTATACAAGAGAATGTTGAATTTCTTACAATATAAAATTTATTTTATAAAAACAAAATGAAATACAAAGTATTTCCTACCTGCGGAGGCTGTATAGCTACCTGAAGGGTGGGAATTGGGAAGTGGGGAGGGGAAGGTGAAAATTCGGATGCGCTATATAGCGGTGGTCGGCTGCAGATGTCCGTGATGAAAAATTAAATACGGCTTCGGTGGCATCTCTGGTCACATGGTGGTATACTGATGGCTGCTGCTGAATGCCTGACAATGTCTGTACCGCTTTTAATGACCGTGATAGGGATGGTCAGCGGTGTACGGTGATTTTACCGTTACGAAGCGGTTGGGTGCTCAATTCGCACTAGCACTGGCGGAACGTTATTCTGACGCACTTGGGAGCATAGAAGCGTGATTTGGTTCAAGTTATTTTTTTTTTTTTTTTTCACCGGCAGACCGAACAAAATGTACGGGGACTAAATTGATCGCGGCACTTTTCGCTTACGTCATACGGGGGGAATCAAGGCACTTTTTCTCATCGTATCGCCTTATGAGACGAACTAGGAATTCACGTTTGCAAATTATTTAACGAACTTAATTGTCTTGGTGCTGCGTTACTTTTTGTTTTTCGCGTTCACGCGCTACACGACGTTTAATTTAACTTGCCGTCGTATGAGCTCACATGGATTAAGCCATTTTAATTAATGCTCGTATTAATCCGGAAAACACATGGCCTTTCCCGCCCGCACGCGCGAAATCACCGACAAAACTTTTCTTTACCCCGACTATATATTTTATTTTACATCCGATGTCTTCGACTGCCACTTAACAACTGACTGTACTTGACCAACAAGAAAAAACATTCGTCACAACCAATTCGGAATTTTATTGCACGCGCCAGGAAAAATTCCATGGAAAAGTACTGGGTCCGCCTCCAAGCCACTTTTGTCGACATCGTATGACTCGCATATAACTGCAGTACGAACGAAGAAAACCAGTTCTGCTCTACCAACTGTGCCAAATATCATGCCACGCAACAGCCAATCACACACACATACCAGTTTCTTCGAAGCTACTGCGTACCTGCTATGGAACAGTGTTTTGTTACACAAAGAAACTACTGCGACATTCACATATCTCGTCGTTGCCCTAGTGTGTTTCGCAAATTATTTTTTTGTTTTTACTTCTCAATTGGTTTTCATTCTTTTCCTCTTGTATTTTGTATTTGTTGTATTTTGCTCATGTTTTGCCGCCGACACCATAGTCATGCACTACGCCACACATGCCATCTATGAGTAGTTAGTTTAGACAAATATCCCAGACACATGAGGAAAATCTTTATCCCATACATCAACCTACGGATGTTTTGGTGGGATATCATTCGGGGATAGGATAAGGATATCCGAATATGGTTCTGAGTTTGGGAATCGATATATAATTGCATCCGTGGTGAAAAACATTTCCTATGGCAGCGTTTCCTACACATGTGTCATCATATTTACTCCAAAAAGGGCGAAATATGGTGACACACCGATGGAGCTATGGACAGAAGTTCTCAAAGCGCACGCTATGTCGCTGAGATGAAGATCCCAGTCGCGTTGATCTTCTTTGAGGTAAGACCTTATGGCTGCTAAAAGAGTTCTATTGACTCTCTCCGACGCATTCGATTGAGGTGAATAATTTGCAGTTTTTAAGTGTCGCACTCCGAAAATTGACAGAAGGTTCTGGAAGTCTTTTGACAGAAACTGTTTCCCATTATCGGAGTGTATAATTTTAGGGACACCAAACATATTAAATACATCATCTTTCAGAAATCGGACAACACTTGAAGAATTGGCGTTTCTAAGAGGTTTCAGCAAAACATACTTGGACATATGGTCGAGCACTACAAAAACATAAGAGTTACCCGACTTGGACCTCGGGTACGGACCCAAGAAGTCAATGTACAATTTTTGGAATGGACGATCTGTACAAAACGAGGAAGACATTGGAGGACGCTGCACGAGGTTTGACGGCTTGCACTGTTTACAAATATCACAATCGGACACGTATCGACGAATTTGAACAGTCATGTCTGGCCAGTAGAAATATTGGCGAACCCCGTGCAAAGTTTTTGCGATACCACCATGGGAAGCTCTTGGAGGGTTGTGTGCCCGAGAAATCAGTTCCTCGGTGAGACCCGACGGAATCCATAACCTCCAGGTATGTTCAACCGCGGACTCGTCTCCCGTAGGTGGCAGCGATCTCTTGTATACGAAGTTTTCTTCTACTTTCAGATCTGGCAGTTCTTCTTGATGATCTTTGATGGTCGTGATCAAATCAAGATACTCATCTGACTCAAACTCCTTGGAATTGAGGTCAATGAGTGGAGCAATGTCCTCAATGTCCAAGCTATCGATGTAAGCCCGCGATAAGGTGTCCGGCACTACATTTAATGAGCCCTTCCTGTGCTCAATCTCAAAGTTGAAGGCCTGAAGCTTAAGGCTCCACCTCGCCAATCTACCGCTCAAATCTTTGAGCGCCATCAGCCATTTAAGACTTGAATGGTCTGTAATTATGGTGAATGCCATGCCTTCAACGTAGGGACGGAATTTTTGGACAGCCATTACAGCGGCCAGGCATTCTTTTTCCGTAACGCTGTAGTTCTTCTGACAGCTATTTAGCTTTTGGGAGAAGTAAGCTATAGGGGATTCTTCTTTGGCGTCATTTATCTGAAATAGGACTGCACCTATTCCCAGATCTGACGCATCACATTGGATAAAAAATCTTCTGGTAAAATCTGTATGGGTGAGTACTGGAGCTGTTGTCAAAGCGCTCTTTAATCGTTCAAACGCTTCCAGAGCCTCTTCAGTCATTTTAAACTTTTCATTTATCTTTTTCAGAGTGTCGGTTAGTGGAGCAGTCAGGCTGGAAAAGTCCCGGATGAACCGTCGGTACCACCCAGCAAGGCCAAATAACCTGCGTACCTGTTTTGGGTTCTTCGGAACCGGGAAGTCGACGATCGCTTCAACCTTAGCGGGATCGGTTTTGAGCATCCCACCACCAACTATAAAACCCAAGTATTTGAGCTCTTTGAAGCAGAACTTCGACTTGCTCAAGTTGATGGTGAGGTTAGCCTTCCGCAGGCACTGAGCGACCTCGTCAAGCAACGCGAGATGGGTCTCGAAATCGGGAGCAATGATGAGCAAGTCATCGAGGTACACGAAGACACGATCTTTCAACCTCGAGGGAATAACCTTATCCATAAGTCGGCACATCCTTTGGGCTGCATTGCACAACCCAAAAGGCATGACTTTGAATTGGTATAAGGGTCTTCCAGGAACCGTAAAAGCAGTCTTTTCCCTACTCCGTCTCTCCAGCGGTATTTGCCAAAAGGCATCTTTTAAATCAACACTGCTGATAAAATAAGTGTCTTGAAGTCGGCTGAGAAGTCCGTCGATATGAGGGAGCGGGTAAGCGTCCTTCTTAGTCAGCTCGTTCACCTTACGAGAATCCAGGCAAAGTCGATTTTTGCCTGGCTTCCGTATGAGGACAACTGGTGAACACCAAGGACTCTCACTCTCCTCAATAACGCCGAGACTTATCATCCTGTCGATTTCATTATACAAAAGCGACTGTATCGCTGGAGAAACGGGGTAGTGACGCTGCTTTACAGTTTCCGACTCTCCGGTATCGATGACGTGCTCCTCTAAAGATGTTTTTCCGAGCCCATGCTGGGTGTAACAGAGGAACTTCGACCTGACTGCTTCCAACTTAGACTGCTGTTCAAAAGACAATTGGTGAGTCGCTGTTTCATTTGAAATATTTGAAATTGATATTGAACTAATTATATTAGGTGCTATCTGGAACGACTTCCAAAAGTCCACACCTAAGTAAAGTTCTTGGTCCAAACTAGGGACCAAGTAAAAATTATGACCTGACTGTGACCTTTGTACACCACTGGAGCCAGAATTTTACCTTCAATGGATTGGTTTTTACCATCTGCAGTCTTCACCTCGGATCTAAAATAATAAATTGGTAAGTCGATTGTTTTAACAAATTCTATACAGCCCTTACCTAGTATGCTTATACTGGCACCACTATCTAGTAGGCCGAAAATTTCTTTCCCTGCAATATTAATCTTGGCATATGGTCTTGGGTCTGTTGAAGCGTCTATTACCGTTGACGATATACTCTTTCTTACTTCCTTTCTCAATCGGTATCTCTTTCTAGTATTTAAGATTCTTTGGGACACTCTCTTGACATTAACATTAAAAATTCTATCTCTAATCCTATTATATTCCTGAAGTCTAACGTGAAGTGGTCTAATAAGAAATCTTTTCTTGTTAGTCTCTTCTGATTCCGCTTTTCCGTCTCTTACCAATAATTTAATTTGACTTAGCGGTGTTTCATCATTTGGAATTGCTTCTTCTGTTTGGGTGCCTATTTCTCGGGGAACTGGGTCGAACGCGACTCCCCCGATGACATCACGTTCTTCACCCTGTTTTCCGGATTACATTTCCTACAGTTAGGGGTTATTATCCCCTCTTTTCCACACCTATAGCAGAAAATGCTACGCGTTGGCGATGGACAATCCATGAACGTATGTCCCTCAGCCCTGCAGTTCCAACAAGTTAGCACTCTTGGTTCTGCGAATTTGGCGTAGACTTTGGGACGAGCACCAGCATACTGCATTGCCGCAACTTGCTCATCCCCATCATAAGCAGCTTCTTCGACATACTCTATTTCATGCATCACATACTTAGCTGGATGCCTATTATGTTTGGGTATATCCCTTACTGGAAAAACGTTTTCAGCCTCCTTGCATGCATGTCTCAGTTGATCCATGGAGAATATCGACATGGGAAATATCAACTTGCCTATTTTATCATTCAGGTTTCTTTTTGCTATTCTGATCAGCTCAGCCTCCGGTATTTGTACCCGTAATTGTGATCTGAGCTTCGATATTGCAGCGAAGAAATCGTCACACGACTCCCAGATACTTTGCCTACGATCCATTATATCACGGATGATCTCAAGATCCGATTTCGTATTATGGAACTGACGGATCAATGACTCCCGAAGTATTGGCCATTCAGCGCCGCAACTCGTTCTCTGAAATTGCCAATACCATTCGTAGGCGGTCCCTGAGAGTAGCAGATGAAAATCTCGCAAAATCTCAGACCACGAACACTCATATTGGCGTTGTAGAGTTTCCAGCCGAAAAATGAAATCTTCCACTGTTAGCACCTCTTGGTTCCCGTCGAAGCATATACCCCATTTATCAATTTTGATCGGACCTCTGGCGTTTAATTGTGGATTTGCATTAGGCGCGTACAGCGGAGGACTTGGGTACAAACCCTGAGTGAAATTTTGGGAGTTCATCTGATGCTGTTGGTTAACCTGTCGATGATATGTCCCATTGCTTCCTCTAGAATGGTTATTTCTCCTAGGGTTTTGAGAAATAGGAGGAACCTCGGCAGGAACGAATGGTCGGGATTCCGCATTAAGCTGCGATATTAAGTGTGCATGTTGTGGTTGCTGAACCTGGGTTTGAACATTGGCTGGCATTGTTACCGGCCCTTCTGCCTCTGCATGTGGTGGGGTTGTACAATTTAATTTACCTAAATCTTTTCTTAAATTTGATATACTGTTTTTCATTTCTTTTTTCAGATTAGCTGATATCTCATTTCTGAGAGAAGTATGGCATGCGGCGAACGCGTTAGCCACTGCTTGATTTATAGCGGATGTCAAAGCAGGTGACAAGTAATTTCCTTTATCACGATTTTGGTAGTCGTTTACATGATTAACACTCAAATTGTTTTCTGATTCTCTCAGATCGACTATAGTTTCGAGGCTGTGGTCCTGAGCTTCAATGCTAGCTGCACCCATTTGGCTCAGGCTACTAAAAGACGGAGCAGGTAGAGATTCAGAAGAGGTACTCCGATCAGACGGTACGAGAGTTGGAGGAGGGAAAGCGAACTGCCGTACTGACGCTGGTTGTGCAGTGGAATCAGCAGGAGGACTGTGCTGAACTTTCGGCATTGTACCGGAATTAGTTTGATTTTGTTGTGCAGTAGTGGAACGAGTGAGTATTCTGTTTTCATCAAAACTAGTACTTCTTCTTTTCTTTTGATTATCCTTTTTCCTATCTCTTTCAGATGATCTCATTTCAAGACTAACAAAGACAACAAAAAGGACGAGCAAGACTATATAAAAAAAATGTTTACCAAGTAAGTGTTGTTAAGGTTTTATCTAGTTTTTAAGTTAAGATTATTAATTAAAATTTGGTTTAAATAAAATTAATTTAATAAAAAAAATAATAGAGTACTATAAAGCTATGAATAAAATGTTTAAGTATTGGTATAAAAGAAAATATAATATGGTTGTATGTGGATTGAATTGGTATGTGTATCTATATATCATATTAGGGGTGCTTCGGGTTGCGAACTTCGGCGGTATTGATTGGCTTTCTGGCATAAGCGATGACAATAGCTGAGATAAAAGACTGCGGACGGACGGTGTTTTTGTTGATCCCTTAGTGTGATAAAAATTCAAACATATATAGACTAGGACGCACAAACTGCATATCTTCACATCCCCGCAATTCCAAACATGCCAAAGGACATTTGTTGGAAGACATGGGATAATCCAATATGCAAACACAAAAATAGAGAGAGGTAAACTAATGAAAGACGAGACAGTGCTACATGTTATAACTAAAACGACATCAAACAAGGCCACTATACTCGTGAAAATACGACGAAGAAATTATGAAAGGAAAGTTGAAATTTTGGACAGGAAAGTAAAATTCACATTTAAAAGTAAAAGTAGAAAGACAAGACAAAAACATAAAAAGAAACAGATGCCAATTGTTGTTGTTGTCATCATCAAGTCCACCCGTCGCAATTCAATATGGAATGTTGAAGAACTATCCAATTAAAGACTTACGGACCCCTTGATGATGGCAACAAGAACAACTGTGGACAAAAAAACACTAGGACGAACATTGGACAAACGAAAACGTTGGGCGCCATTTGTAATAGGCCTATAGGTGGAATGTAGAGGGCGTTGGGAACGAATAGAATGTAGGAAGCAGGGATGTGGATGGGACTTTAGGATGGGAACAGAACGGAAAGGGAATGAAGGTCGTGAGCGAGGAGCGCTCGCCGAATGGGGTGGTTCTTGTCCCCGCTACACGACGAAGCCTACAACAAAACATAAAACATGAGACTTATTCCTCTGTAGTTGGCGCAGTTCAGAGTATCTCCTTTCTTGTGGATGGGGCACACGATGCTGAAGTGTTCTTTCCAAATCCTCAGCACCGACTGTGAATCTACTACTGTATTCCCATGCTCATCTCTGCAGGCTTCTGTTCGGGCCTTGTATCCTTGGGTGGATCGTTTTACCCTTTGGTAGAACTTTCGAACATTGCCTCTACAGTATCGTCCCTCAATTGATTCGACCGCTCGCTTCTCGTGCTCTTTCTTTTTCCTTCTGAGAAGACGGTGTTCCTCCCTTCTTTTTTGCCCGTAGAGCTCGCGGGCAGCTCTCTCAGCCGCTCTGGTTCTTGTCTGCAGCATTAGTTGGTAGGCCTCGTTCTTGGCTGCATGTGCCTGGCGGCATTCCTCATCGAACCAAGGGTTTCGTTGTCGTCGCCTAGTGAAACCCAGCACTTCGGTGGCGGCAGTCCTGATAGCACGCTGGCAGTGCTGCCACTGGACCTCTGTGCTTGATTCTGGTGAAGCTGAGGGTGAACTTGCTGAGAGGTTTAGGGATACGCGGTCGGCAAAGGTTTTGGCGGTCTCTTGCGATAGTAGCCTTGCAACGTCAAATCTTCTCACAGTATCCTCTCGGTGTTGTGGAGTATTGGATATCCGCATCCGTACTTTGGCTACTACCAAGTAATGGTCTGAGTCTATGTTGGCCGCTCGGAACGTTCGGACATCCAAGATACTGGAGGCATGTCTGGCGTCGATCGCAACATGATCGATTTGGTTTACGGTTTGTTGATCTGGAGACCGCCAAGTCCCTTTGTGTATGTTGAGGTGTGGGAATCGTGTGCTGGCAATGATGATATTTCGCCCCGCCGCAAAGTCGATTAGCCTGAGTCCGTTTCCGGAGGTGTTGTCGTGCAGGCTGTGCTTTCCGACTGTAGATCCCGCTAGCATGTATAATTTTCATGCACCCAAGTAAACTATCTGTTGCCCTACCTAAAATGAGCTCTTCTTTTTGGTCGTTTGTGACAGCTTTTTATCAAAAAAAAGGATAATTCGGAACGACCTGGAGACGAAATTTCTTACAAGCGATTGCAATTAACAAAAAGAAAGAAAATAAAAAAAAAAAACAATAAGAACCATAAATCACGCTTACTTACACTAATTAATTTAGGTAACAGGAACATATATATATGAGTGATCAGCTCGCAGGCGATGTATCTTTGATGATTTGCCATAAAATCATACGTTCTGCCATAAAACACGACGGGTTTGATTGGTTTTTGGTGGAAGCAAATATTGTTGGCGATCATTCATTTTGGCCTGGGGTTAATGCTCAAGGGCATTAAATAATAAGGCCGTTAATATGGATGGCGACCGTCACTATGGACCTGAGGTCAGATGCTGAAGGACAAATGTACGCCTTTGTTCCACACACTTGTATTTTTAATGACCCCTGCTCTATTTGATCGCGTACGACTATTATTATCTCACGCAAAACACAATTTGTATTGCACTTTATAATTTTTATGGCATGTGCATGGATATCGAATCATATGGCATTCTTAAAACATGACTGCGTATTTTATAGCACTTAGAAAAGAATATGGCGATCACGGCTCTTTTCTTTAACTAGTCCGCGATCGCCTTGGTGAAATTCGTTATTATTTGCAATTCGCACTAACCTGTTTAAAAAAACACAGTGTTCTAATTTATGGCAAATAAAATAAAATCAAACTTCCTTACCGGAGTCCCTTGTATTAGGAATTTTTAAAATTATTTATTTAAAATTTACGGACTTCCAACGTCCACTATGAAAAACTATATAATTTCGGTAGTTAATTGCACTATCACTGCACTCTTGTACTGCACTGTGTGGCGGTTGGATATACAGTGTCTTAAAGTGTCGTATAAGAATTGGTACCGCTTCTCTCATCACTAAGTTCTTCCAACTCTCTATGTCCATTAAAATAAGCCGCTAGAGAGTAATTCATCTTCCTCTAGTCTGTTCGCTAAGCCTCTCCTGCTCATATTCTCTTAGCTATAATACCTCGAATAACCATAGACTTGGCATTACTTTTATTTAATTTCCCTTGTGGGTCAAACAGGGAATTTTGGGATATTAGAATAACAGCTGCTATCATCCACTAAAATGACAACAGATCGGACTAAAAGAAAGAAGACGAGAAGAAAACAAATTGGGTGTGTTTATTTAAATAATTCATAATATTGTATTAATTATAAATTTTACATCCGCAGGTGAATGCAACAGTACATATCTTTAATATAAAGCTTAGATTACTAATAGACACAGGAGCAGCAACCTCTGTATTAAAACCAAATATATTTCCCAAAAACTTCGAAAGAAACTTAAACAACCCTGTAACCCTTAAAACCTTATACCGGGTGATTTTTTAAGAGGTTTAGAACTTTAAAAAAAAAAAAAAAACACAAAAAATTTGAAAAAATGGATGAAATATTTATTTGAATCGATAGTTTGAACCTTGCAATTTAATGTTTAAAGATAATTTCATGCAAATGTTGACCGCGGCTGCGTCTCAGGTAGCCCATCTGCTGAGTCCAATTTTGGCATACTCTTTCACACATATCGGCCGGTATCTCACGAATGAATGCATGGATGTTGGCTTCCAGTGCGTCAATCGAAGCGGGCTTGTCCCTATGCACATTAGCCTTGACATACCCCCACAACAAATAATCTAATGGTGTCAAATCGCACGATCTAGGCGGCCAATTGACCGGCCCGAAACGTGAAATTAACTGTTCACCAAACTCGCCTCGCAATTGCGCCATTGTTTCGCGTGCTGTGTGGCATGTGGCACCGTCTTGTTGAAACCACATATCATGCAAGTCAAGAACTTCCATTTCGGGCAAAAAAAAGTTTGTTATCATCGCTCGGTAGCGTTCACCATTGACAGTAACGCTGCGATTCGCATCATCTTTGAAGAAATAAGGCCCAATAATACCGCCGGCCCATAAACCGCACCAAACAGTGGCTTTTTCGGGATGCATTGGTAGCTGTTGCAATGCTTCTGGCTGATCTTCACTCCAAATGCGGCAATTTTGCTTATTTACGTACCCATTCAACCAAAAATGAGCCTCATCGCTGAACACAATTTTTCGATAAAAAAGCGCGATGAACATTTCGAACCGAGCACGAATTTTGATAGTAAAATTCAATAATTTGCAAGCGTTGTTCATTTGTAAGACGATCCATGGTTAAATTGCAAACCAAACTGAAGCTGTTTGACAGTGACACAAGGTACTAAACACACGTTAGCTGTCAAAACCAGTGTTGCCAAAACCAAACCAGCTAAAAAATCACCCGTTATAAAGATAATATAATACACAGGAAAATTATTTTACCACTACCAAACGAATTCAAAAAACCCCAATCTGCGATGGAGTTTTTAATAACTGAAATAACTAACAGTTCCTTTGACGGAATTTTAGGAAACAATATCCTTATACCTTTACAAGCCGAAGTATCATATAAAACTCATACTTTGAATATTAATAATATTAAAATCCCATTACTTTCAAAACCCAAGTTTGACCCTTTAGATAGATATATACAAGATCTATCAAATACACAAGTAAACATAATTTAAAACCCAAAGACTTAAGTAACAAGTTAATTCAACCGTATATGAATAGCGAAGAAAAGAAAGCTCTTGTTCAGATTTTAAAATATAACCAACAACTATTCCATAAAGAAGAAGACATCTTGACTAACGTAAAAGAAGTCACTCATAAAATTGAGACAAAAGATGATAAACCAATATATTCACGTCTGTATAGATATCCAGAAATACATAAGGAAGAAGTAGATAAACAAATAATCGACATGCTAAACCAAGGCATCATAAAAGAAAGTAAAAGTCCATATAATGCTCCTATCTGGGTCGTACCCAAAAAGATAGATAATTCAGGACTTAAGAAATGGCGTATTGTCATAGACTATAGAAAACTTAACGAAGTTAAGTCTTCCACGGTAGACAAGTTTCCTATACCGAATATTGACGATATATTTAGTAAATTGAGGAGATCCCAATATTTTACTACGTTAGACTTAGCAAAAGGTTTTCATCAGATATTGGTGAATCCCAAGGATACACATAAAACAGCATTCTCTACAGCCAACGGTCATTACGAATTTAATCGAATGCCATTTGGACTAAAAAATGCTCCCGCTACTTTTCAGCGTATGATAAATCATGTGTTAGAAGGTCTTGTAGGAAAAATATGTGTCGTATACTTATAGACGACATTCTCATATTCAGTACATCAATAGAAGAACATATTTGTTCAATTAATAAAGTGTTTAAAAAACTAAAACAACACAATTTAAAGATACAAATCGACAAATGCCAATTTTTTAGTAAAGAAACAGAATATTTGGGGCATGTAATTACTACAAATGGAATTAAACCGAATCCAGAAAAAATAAAAGCAATCGAAAAAATACCAATTCCCTGTACAACAAAACAAATAAAATCTTTTTTAGGACTAACAGGCTACTACAGAAAATTTATTCACGACTATTCAAAGGTGGCAGTACCAATGACGAAATATCTTAAGAAGGGGGCAAAGATAAACATTAAAGACCCAGAATATGTGACAGCTTTTGAAGAACTTAAATTACTTATATCTAGTGACCCTGTTTTAAAATATCCTGATTATACAAAAGAATTTGTGTTAACAACAGATGCATCAAATTATGCAATCGGATCTGTTCTTTCACAATTAAACCACCCAATATGCTATGCATCTCGCACCCTCAATGAACATGAGCGCAAATATAGTACTATCATTGTATATAAATCTAATAGTACTCTCATCAGAGGAAATCGACACTAGCGCCTCTATAGAGCACCGGCCCGATTACTTCATTGACGGCAACCATAGTTTTGCACTTACCACAGACACCAATTACTGTCACTGAGAATAGAAAAAGGCAAGAGAGAACCAAACGAAATAGTAAACACAATGAACCACCCCTATAAGCTACGAATGACAGGATTTGTTATTAGATCTAAAAAAAGAGAAGAACACAGAAGCACTTCTGTTCGCTTCGCATGAATGTAAGTCATATTAAACGACAATGTTGCACTCTGCAACATTGTAACAGATAAAGAAATATTCTTATCTGAAGAAAAAACAAAAGAAACTGCAACAGACGATGCAGTATCTTTTGCATATTAAATTTCATCTCTTTTGAATACAAAATCAGTTTTGCGGTGGGACCACCCATCTCTTTAGAATGAAAAGCAAAGCAGTTTTGCGATGGGACCACCCATCTTTAAAAGTAAAGAATGCTTCACGAAGATTCTGATTGAACGGAAGAATCACTTCACTTCATCATCAGAGTCCGAACAAGATAGTTCGTTAATAAAATATCACTCAGTTGTTCTTTAAAATATACATAGTTCGTTAATAAAATATCACTCAGTTGTTCTTTAAAATAAAAATAGTTCGTCTATAAAATATCATTCGTTGTTTTCTTTACTTCTTATATTTTGACAAACTATTACCAATTAAAAATATAACTGGCGACGAGGATGGGATCCTTAGTGAAAAAAAGGATTCAATAAAGAACTTAAAACGTGTTTGAAGAAGTTTAAAGTCTTCAGAAGTGCAAAATAAAAGATAGTGAAGTTAAAATAAAATAAAATAAAAAACATGGCTCTACCATTATCCGACTGCTTAAGAGAGGCAAGAAGTGTACCGATATTTAACGGAGAAAACAGTTACGGGTTGCAAAATTACTTACGCGATGTGGGATTAGTGTTATCATTAACTGCGGAGGAAAATCAACCAGCCGTTAAAATAATTCTGGCCAATAAAATTCAAGGGAAGGCTTTGAGAACTGTGGACACTCTTACAGATCCATCATGGGACAATATAGTACAAAAACTCCGACAGGAATTTGGGATAAAAAGGTCATATCTCAACCTAAGAGAGGACGCAATGAACGTGAGGGCAAGTAATATTGAAGAATTACATTTTAAATTAGATAAGATATTAAGTGACATGAATACAAAATATAATACAGAAATTATCAAAGATGATAATTTCTCACCAAATAAGAATTCAAAGTTAATCTTTGATGTTTATGTAAATTTTTTACCTATTCACTTAAAAGTGCTTTTATTACAAAATGAAACAATGAGCATATCAGATGCCCGTAATTATTATATTGAAAATAACATTATGAAAGATATTTATTTAAAGAATCAGAGTAGTAAAAGCTATAACAATATCAATAAAGTAATTAATAAACCAGAATACCAAAATCAAAACTCCGGTCGATTTCAAAACCGTTTACCAAATAACCAAGCAAATAATAACAACTATAGGCAAAACAATAATTCTGGAAATTACAGAAATTTCCAAAGAAATGGGAACTATAGTCAGAACAACAATTTTTATAGGAGACAAAATCCCAATCAAATTTCAAATAGAAATCTAATTCAAGAACCAATGGAAATAGATGCAGTCCAGGTCGAAAATTTTCATCAACGGCCTCGGACTGCAAACTACCAATAGTAACTCTTACAGTGAATGCAACTCCAATTAGATGTTTAATCGACACTGGAGCTGCTACCACTTTAGGAGATTATAGAGTTTTCGGCGGTTTAAAAACCCGCCAAAAGTTAGATAAACCTATAATACTAAACACTTTAACTGGATCAACTAAAATCACTGAAGACGTAATTGTTATGATTCCTAAAGAATTTAACTGTCCAAATAAAACAATGTCTGTGAAAATAACAGACTTTAGAAATAAGCCATTTGACTGTATTATAGGAAACAATATTTTGACTCCTTTAGGTGCAAAAATAGATTTACTAAATAATACACTGATAATAAATGATTCAGAAATTATTATCGAAGAAGAAAGAATTTTACCAATTAAATATAATGAGGTATATTATTTGAAAAACTCTAAAAATCACATTATTGATTTATTACACAAGGCGTTAAATATTGAAGAAAAAGAAATTCTCAATAAATTTCTTAATAAAAATAAGAAGACATTTTATTTTGAAGGCCAAAATTTAACTGCTACAAATAGCGTTAGGCATAAAATTATTACTAATTCTTCTAACCCAATATTTTCAAAAATGTATCGCTACCCTCAGGTACATGAAAAGGAGATAGAACGACAAATGAAGGATATGCTGTCCCAAGGTATTATAAGACCGAGTAAATCACCTTATAATTCACCTTTATG
The DNA here is from genome assembly GCA_949126925.1 of Cheilosia vernalis. Taxonomy (NCBI): domain Eukaryota; kingdom Metazoa; phylum Arthropoda; class Insecta; order Diptera; family Syrphidae; genus Cheilosia; species Cheilosia vernalis. Next base: position 6,547,905 of record OX421363.1, read on the forward strand.
GATAGTTCCTAAAAAATTAGATAATTCAAAAGAAAAGAAATGGCGAATAGTTATTGACTTCAGAAAGTTAAATGAAATAACGATTGAAGATAAATTCCCAATTCCAAATATGGACTCTTTATTTGACAAATTAGGACGTTCACAATATTTCTCAACCTTGGATTTAGCCAAGGGTTTTCACCAAATATTAATGGATACAAACGACATCGAAAAAACTGCATTTTCCAGTCCAATGGGTCATTTCGAGTACACTCGAATGCCATTTGGTCTGAAAAATGCTCCCGCTACATTTCAGCGGATGATGAATCACGTTTTAGGTGATTTTATCAATAAAATATGCGTAATATATATGGACGATATTTTAGTTTTCTCAACGTCATTGAAGGAACACTTCGAAAGTCTAAATAAGATATTTAATAGACTTAACGAACACAATTTGAAAATTCAACTAGATAAATGTAAATTTTTATCTAAACAAACAGAATTTTTAGGGCACGTAATTACCCCTGAAGGTATCAAACCTAATCCTACAAAAATAGACACAATAAACAACTTAAAACTGCCTAGAACCGTTAAAGAGATCAAGTCCTTCCTTGGCTTGACTGGGTTCTATAGGAAATTTATAAAAAACTATTCTCTGATTGCAAATCCAATAGTTAAATATCTCAGAAAAGGTAATAAGATTAATCTAAATGATCAAGACTACCAAAGTGCTTTTGACAAATTAAAAAAATTAATGACAACTTATCCAGTTTTGGCATATCCTAATCTTAATAAAAAATTTGTTTTGACAACGGATGCAAGCAATGTTGCAGTAGGAGCAGTATTAAGTCAAGAAGGAAAACCGGTTTGCTATGCAAGCCGCACACTGAATAGTCATGAAGTGAATTATCATACCTTGGAAAAAGAATTATTGGCTATCGTGTGGGCGATAAGATATTTCAGGCCTTACTTATATGGAAGGACATTTTTGGTACAAACAGATCACCAACCTCTTAAATGGCTTTACTCATTAAAAGAACCAAATTCGAGAATAATTCGCTGGAAAATAATGTTAGGTGAATACGAGTTTGATGTAGAGTATTTGAAAGGAAAGGATAATAGAATAGCGGATTTTCTAAGTAGAATAGAAAGAGATAATAATATTACAAGTAACGAAAAGGATGAAGAAAACCTTGATATAAAAAGCCTATTCGAAATAATAAATGAGGATATGGAAACCGTTCATAGTGAGCAGGAAAATTTAAATGATCATTTTCATATCAGCGATGGAATCATCAATAAATACCGAAAGCAAATAAGAATTGTTTCAAATAAAAGTAAAGAACAGGACAATTTATTTAATAAATATAAAATAATTTATATTGAAGAGAATGATTTAACTAACAATCATTATTTAAATGATATTTTTAGAAGATTACTAGAAAAGGGAACCATTGGTATTTACTCTGAACTTGATGATAGCAAGTATAATATAGTTCAACAAAAACTCATAGAGTTATTTAGTAATAATAGGAACTTGAAATTTATTAAATGCTCTAAAATAGCAATAGACTTACCAGGAGAAGAAGAAATATATGAAATAATTGAAAATATTCACAATGAAACTAACCATAGGGGAGTTTTGGAAAATTTTGAAGAAATAAAAGATAAATACTTTTATCCAAATTTAATAAAATATATTAATAAATATATCAATAATTGTCAGATCTGGAACGAAAACAAGTATGACAGGAAGCCGTTTAAAAAATATTTCAATCACACAGAAACACCTGATAGTCCAAACAGAATAGTTCATCTAGACATTTTTCAAATACATAAAACATATTTCTTAACAACGGTAGATAGATTCACTAAACTAGGTAGCGTACATAAAATTAATGACAAGAATATGTGCACCGTAAAAGTCAAACTAGAAGAAAGAATTTCACTATTAGGAAAACCAAACACCTTAATAATGGATAACGAATTCAATAATTCTCTAATAAACTTTCACTACACCTAACTCCCATACTGGGAATTCAGACATAGAAAGGTTCCACCTATCTCTTTTGGAACATATAAGAGTTTTAAAAAGAAAAGATGAAAACATAGATACGGAAGAACTAGTAATTAGGGCCGTAGGATTTTACAATCACTCAATCCATTCAACGACTAGAATAAAACCAATAGATTTTATTAATCGCCTCGACATAGACTTGAAAAAAATAAAAGATAATATGGAAGATAAAAAAATTAAAGCTATAAATAGAATTAACTCAAAAAGAGAAATCATACCCGATTATAAGTGTAACAGAATATATATAAAAAACCCTAAGGCAAATAGGCAGAAAACAGCAAAAAGATATCTTAAATATAATCCCAAAAATAAAAATAAAATTGATATAATACAAATTAAAAGACCGTTAAAACCCTTTACAGATAACAACAATAACGCTAATAATACTGTTGTCAACAGTTAAAGGTTCAGTAGAAATAAACAAGATTGAAACCGAAGCAGGATATTCAGTTTTAGAAAGTGAACCAATCGAACTCATACAAAATTATTCAAAATTAATACACGTTATTGACTTAAAAGAAATTGAAGATACAGTTCAAAAAATTAAAATAAGTGTTTCTACTAGTTTTAAGAAAGAAGACAGTTTGTTGATTTTTGATCTTAATAATAAGTTAAACGAATTAGAACACGCTCTATTAACAATTACAATCCACACTAGAAAAAAAAGAGCATTAATAAACATAGGAGGAAGATTTATAAATTGGTTATTTGGAAATATGGATGATGAAGACAAAGAAAACATTGAGACACATTTAAAAACCATAGATATCAATCAACATAATGTTATAATACATATGAATAAACAGATAAAAATAAATAATGACCTTCAAAATTATTTAACAAATATAAGATTGGTCATTGAATCTCATAATGAATGGTTTAATAGAACTTATAAAGATACAATTCAAGAAAATGTCAAAATTACTAAATATAACAATTTTCTGCTGCTTATAAATCAAATGAAAGATAAAATTGAGAAAGTTCAAGAAAATATTATAATGTCAAAGCACGGAATAATGAATAGATTTTTCCTTACAGACAAAGAAATTGATTATTATAACATTGACAGTTCAAAGTTGAAATATATAAAATGTAGTCTAGGATCATATAAACATGATATAATGTTGTTTATAATATTGATTCCAAATTTTGTCAAAGAGGAGTTTAAAACTCATATTTTAATACCTATACCGAATAAAAATGGCATGCAATTAAGCATAGAAATAACTAAAGTAGTAACAGTTAACAACATAACATATATTGTTGAAGAAGAGAATATTTTATCAAAAATGAAAATAGCTAACACCTGTATATCGAATGTTTTACGAAATAACTACTCTTATTGTAATAAGAAAAACTTTAAAAATAAAGTAATAGAAGAAATTGATATTGGCAATTTATTGTTAATAAACGTTAATACAATTCTATTTAATAAATGTAATAACTTCTCATATGTGTTAAAAGGTAACTACATAATAAGATTCGAAAAATGCGAAATCGTAATCGATAATTATAACATAAAACGTTTTGAAAGTAAAACAAATATCATAATCCCAAGTTTGAATGTTTTATCAGAAAACCTAACCGAAATACCACAAGCTCTGAACTTTAGTAACATAAATGAAATAAAAGAAGAAATTTTTAAAGAGCATTCAAATTATAATTACCTTATACTATATATTCTTGTTATTTTATTAATACTATATATTATTGTAAACAAATTACGAAAATGTATAAGAAATCGAAGGGACTCGACTCCTAAGGGGGGGAGAGTCATATTAAACGACAATGTTGCACTCTGCAACATTGTAACAGATAAAGAAATATTCTTATCTGAAGAAAAAACAAAAGAAACTGCAACAGACGATGCAGTATCTTTTGCATATTAAATTTCATCTCTTTTGAATACAAAATCAGTTTTGCGGTGGGACCACCCATCTTTAAAAGTAAAGAATGCTTCACGAAGATTCTGATTGAACGGAAGAATCACTTCACTTCATCATCAGAGTCCGAACAAGATAGTTCGTTAATAAAATATCACTCAGTTGTTCTTTAAAATATACATAGTTCGTTAATAAAATATCACTCAGTTGTTCTTTAAAATAAAAATAGTTCGTCTATAAAATATCATTCGTTGTTTTCTTTACTTCTTATATTTTGACAAACTATTACCAATTAAAAATATAACTTGTACCTGCTGCGTATACTCGTATTGTGTGTGTACGCATAAAGTGCAACACAATTTTCTGGATTGTGCGAACAAATAGATATGAGATAATATGTGTATCATCTCATCTCGCTTGCATGTACAAATTATTTATTTTCTTCTTTCGATCTTTGCTTATTGGTGATATTTTTTTGATGTATGTTTTTTATGGATGTTTGTGTGTCACAGAGCTCGTTGCCTAAAAAATTCCTAACTTTAAAAATGTTTGGGTTGTCTGATTATTAGGGTAATTGGACGAAAATATAAATTTTTTTGATGTTTTATGTAGGTATGCCAATATGTAAAAGGATTTCCACGCCCTTTCCGCTGGAAACTAAATTGTTCTTGCAATACTAAATATAAAGGGTGGACATAGGCAAAAATTGATTTAAAAGCATTACGGAACCAAAGTTACCACAAGTGTTTTGCCTTTTATTTTAAAGTAAAGCTATTAATTATTTACATTTAGAAGTTTCTTATAAGTTTCGCTTATTTGAAAAATTTAATGTGTTTTAAAGAGTTACAATTAGAATAGACTAAGTGGTGTGCTTGTTTTAATTAAAATACAATTATTATTTTAAAGTGCATACGCCCTAAGTTTTAAATAAAAATGCCTGTTAGAGATGCCTACACTCATTGCCTCAGCGTATAAAAAACGTTTTCCTTATCATTTTTTCAAGTTCCAAATGACCACCGAAAGGAAATTTGGTTAAAACATTCTCGGAACACACATTTGGAAAAAAACTGCCTATTTTTGCGAGAAACATTTTTACCCAAAAGGTATAATAACAAAGGGGACACGAAAATGCCTTACTAAAAATGCAAATCCAATGTCAGCTATAGCTGTGTGTAAATGTACTGACACTGTAATTGGTGACCCGTGCTTTGGGGTTATAAATTTTAGGGAAAGTGCAGGTATTTTAAAAGTTGCTACTGTGATAGAAGAAATTAAAAATGATTCACCTCCATTATTAGTAAATAAAACATCTTCTCCAATTACATTTATAAGGGATTATAGTTTACCTCTAAATATTAATGATGGTAATGAGGCCTCTTCCTCGCAGTTTCCATCTCCCCATAGAAAAACAAATAACAAAACATTAGAAGCAAATAGCATTAAGACGACTATATCTCGTTTTTTATTTGATACCCCAAAAAGATTAAAAGAAAATGGAGAATACAATTTGCAAAAAAAGAATGTTGAGCTTTAATTAGAATCCAAAAACGCTGATGTAAGCACGTTTGTCAATATGAAACTATTTCACAAGCCTTAGGCACATTTTCACGACGAAGAAAAGGATATTTGCTTAAAATGTTTTTATAAATCTCCATCGCTTTGTACCCATATGCTAGATACGAAATTTTTTCAAATGCACTCCATGTTGTTCTTAACCGGAGGACAGTATGGTGCAATTTTATTAATCTTTTACTGAGAAACATAATTATACCCTTTACGTTTAAAGTTTTTCCTCAAAAATTATGAAAAACTGGAAGATTGCAGAAAAACTAGGTTTGTGCGCTTTATTTTTTCGGAATAGGTTAGGTAAACGTAGGCATATAGGTAGATCACAGATTAAAATCACGAAAAACTTCCGGATATCCTCGGATAATTATTAGCTTCCGATTGTGTTGAGCGTTGATAATGACCTATATGAGATTAAATGCAAAAATTATGTCCTGGTACTGGTACATTATGTAGCTACAAAACCAGAAGAATAATAATCTAAGTACATTACATATCCACCTTTCAACAAACGGGCCTATGCAGCAAAACCCAAAGCAAAGAAACGTCGCTTATTTCAAAGAAATAATGAAATGTAGCAACGTTTCGGAAATGTACCAATCACCATTTCGGCGAAAAATATAGAAAAATGAAAGATATATCATCTTGTCTTGCCAACCTACAGCTGCAGCCAACCATTAACCAACACAATCATGATCATTATCTCATAAACCTCACGGGTGGGACGAAAAATTCTGCTCCCAGTCACATCACATATCACATACCCACAAAGGAATCCAAAACAAGTACGCACGCGTACGACACGACACACGGAGACGAGCACACGAGGTACCACGACAAGTGTGTATGTCTGTTTTTTTGTCGTTCTCCGTCCTCTCGCTCACTCAAAACAATTCTTCTCTGAGAAAAGGTTATTCTTTTGCTAACCATGCGACCATACGCCCTCTACAGAGCAGCGGCCCAAATAAAAAAATTCGTCTGATGAGAGTACTATTAGATTTATATACAATGGTACTATAGAGAAGGAATTATTAAGTATTGTATGGTGAACAAAATATTTCCGACCATATCTATACGGTCGCAGGTTCAAAGTTCGAACCGATCACAGACCTTTAATTTGGCTAAGTAACCTAAAAGAGCCTAATTCAAAACTCCAGAGATGGAAAATCAATTTAAATGAATACAACTTCGACATCGAATATCTTAAAGGAAAAGAAAACCATGTAGCAGACTATCTTAGTAGATTAGAAGTAAACGCTATTAATAAAGGTGAAAATTCATCATTAGGAACAAATCATAGTGGAATAGAAGAAATCTACGATCACATAGGTATTTCAGAACTACCTACAAATGAATTTAAGCACCAAATAGAAGTTATAGATTCAAAGGATGAAGGTAAAAACATCAAATATATATATCAAGGTGTAAGAAGACTTACTATTAAATCAAAAGATGTAGGCGACAATTTTACTGAAGCATTAAGGGCCTTTTTACCCGATCACGGCAAAGTGGCAATTTTTTGTCCAAGTGATAATTTATTTTGCAAAATTCAGAAAAAATATGTAGGGCTTTACAGCAATCAAAGTAAACTAAAATTACTAAGATGCATTACGCTTTTAAAAGATTTAAGTAATACAAATGATGCATTGAATCTCATTCAAAGGATTCATCAACAATTTAATCACAGAGGAATACATGAAACATATCTTGAAATAAAAAAAGAATACTATTTTCCGAAATTAAGGGAATTAATAAGAAGATACATAAACAATTGTACGGTATGTCAAACAGCGAAACATGATAGAAACCCAGAAAAAATAAAATTTGAAATAAGCAAAACTGCATTTAAACCAAACGAACTTTTACATATGGACATTTATATTCCAAGTAAAGATATTTACTTTTTGACTATATTAGATAAATTTACAAAGCATTTAACAGCTTTTCCCATTGCAAGTAGAAATACATATAAAATCATTGAACAACTAAAGCTTAGAAATTCGATTATGGGTATTGGGTATACGGTATACCCCAAGAAATAGTATGCGATAATGAATTTAATAGTCTCGCATTTAAAGAATATTGCAACGAAGAAGGAATAAAAATGAAACTCATAACTCCAAATCATAAGACAGGAAACTCAGATGTAGAAAGAGTGCATGGTACACTCAACGAACACATTAGAATATGCATGAGCAGAAAAAGAATATATTAAACTTAAAAGAAAAAGTTATAAAAGCAGTTGGTATTTATAATTGTACAATTCACTCAACAACTTTAAAGAAACCTTTAGATTTTATACAAAACTAGCTGGATGTACCCGCTTTGCAGGGTCCTTTAATAAATGCATACATGTGAACATGAAGTAAGGATACTAAAAACCATCCCATGTAATACCGCTACTCACGACAAATCGATTGCTATATATATTATTGAGGTATCGTTACGAACCTACTCCCTCTTCGCGGACAAACAGAAAAATGTGTTCTCTTTTATAGAGGTAGAGAAGAGAGGGGGCGGGTTTCCAATATGCGCACTAAGCAAACATTTTTTTTTTTTATTTTTTTATAGCTTAAAATGGGCTAAAAAACATAAATATAATATTATTTTTAAGGAAATGAATTTTTTTTTTTTAATTTTTTTATTCATTTTTCACTTTTTTTTATATTAAATTTTAATATTTTTTTTTTTAATGAAACCATGTTTATGTGATTTATGCACAAAGATTTGAAACCTTTTTTTCCGAAATCTCAATACACATGCACAACTGCTCCGCTAAGTGTATGTCAACAACTATCAGGCAGGCGCCTTTAAGAAAGTCTGGCGTATTTAAAGTATGGGGTGCGTGGCTCGCTTCGCTCGCTAGCAGGATTTTAACCTTTTTTTTCGCAGGGTTTAGACGCTCACGCGACTTCGTCGCTCCGCTATAGGTATGCCAACAACTGTCAGGCAGGCGCCTGGAGCTAAAGTTTATATATATATATTTAGCAGTATAATATATTCAGTAAAAAGAAAATCAAAAAAGACAAAATTGTTTTAACTTTTTGACATATGGCAATACCTATAATATTTTCTAAACAGCGCCAACTATCGGGTCCAAAACTATCCTATCTTTCTAGCTGCATACAACCATGCACATATACAAAGTTTCATTGAAATCAGTTGAGTTTCTCAAAAAAATTGACAACAGCGCCACCTATCGGGTCCGAAACTATCCTATCTTTCTGGTTGCATACAAACATGCACACATACAAAGTTTCATTGAGATCGGTTGAGTTTCTCAAAAAAATCGACAACAGCGCCACCTATCGGGTCCAAAAATATCCTATCTTTCTAGCTGCGTACAACCATGCACACATACAAAGTTTCATTGAGATCGGTTGAGTTTCTCAAAAGAATCGACAACAGCGCCACCTATCGGATCCAAAACTATCCTATCTTTCTAGCTGCGGACAACCATGCACACATACAAAGTTTCATTGAGATCGGTTGAGTTTCTCAGAAAAATCGACAACAGCGCCACCTATCGGGTCCAAAACTATCCTGTCTTTCTAGCTGCATACAACCATGCACACATACAAAGTTTCATTGAGATCGGTTGAGTTTCTCAAAAGAATCGACAACAGCGCCACCTATCGGATCCAAAACTATCCTATCTTTCTAGCTGCATACAACCATGCACACATACAAAGTTTCATTGAAATCGGTTGAGTTTCTCAAAAAAATTGACAACAGCGCCACCTATCGGGTCCAAAACTATCCTATCTTTCTGGTTGCATACAAACATGCACACATACAAAGTTTCATTGAGATCGGTTGAGTTTCTCAAAAAAATCGACAACAGCGCCACCTATCGGGTCCAAAACTATGATATCTTTCTAGCTGCATACAAACATGCACACATACAAAGTTTCATTGAGATCGGTTGAGTTTCTCAAAAGAATCGACAACAGCGCCACCTATCGGATCCAAAACTATCCTATCTTTCTAGCTGCATACAACCATGCACACATACAAAGTTTCATTGAGATCGGTTGAGTTTCTCAAAAGAATCGACAACAGCGCCACCTATCGGATCCAAAACTATCCTATCTTTCTAGCTGCATACAACCATGCATACATACAAAGTTTCATTGAAATCGGTTGAGTTTCTCAAAAAAATTGACAACAGCGCCACCTATCGGGTCCAAAACTATACTATCTTTCTGGTTGCATACAAACATGCACACATACAAAGTTTCATTGAGATCGGTTGAGTTTCTCAAAAAAATCGACAACAGCGCCACCTATCGGATCCAAAAATATCCTATCTTTCTAGCTGCGTACAACCATGCACACATACAAAGTTTCATTGAGATCGGTTGAGTTTCTCAGAAAAATCGACAGCAGCGCCACCTATCGGGTCCAAAACTATCCTATCTTTCTAGCTGCGTACAACCATGCACACATACAAAGTTTCATTGAGATCGGTTGAGTTTCTCAAAAGAATCAACAACAGCGCCACCTATCGGATCCAAAACTATCCTATCTTTCTAGCTGCATACAACCATGCACACATACAAAGTTTAAGTAATACAAATGATGCATTGAATCTCATTCAAAGGATTCATCAACAATTTAATCACAGAGGAATACATGAAACATATCTTGAAATAGAAAAAGAATACTATTTTCCGAAATTAAGGGAATTAATAAGAAGATACATAAACAATTGTACGGTATGTCAAACAGCGAAACATGATAGAAACCCAGAAAAAATAAAATTTGAAATAAGCAAAACTGCATTTAAACCAAACGAACTTTTACATATGGACATTTATATTCCAAGTAAAGATATTTACTTTTTGACTATATTAGATAAATTTACAAAGCATTTAACAGCTTTTCCCATTGCAAGTAGAAATACATATAAAATCATTGAACAACTAAAGCTTAGAAATTCGATTATGGGTATTGGGTATACCCCAAGAAATAGTATGCGATAATGAATTTAATAGTCTCGCATTTAAAGAATATTGCAACGAAGAAGGAATAAAAATGAAACTCATAACTCCAAATCATAAGACAGGAAACTCAGATGTAGAAAGAGTGCATGGTACACTCAACGAACACATTAGAATATACAATGCACAAGAGCAGAAAAAGAATATATTAAACTTAAAAGAAAAAGTTATAAAAGCAGTTGGTATTTATAATTGTACAATTCACTCAACAACTTTAAAGAAACCTTTAGATTTTATACAAAACTAGCTGGATGTACCCGCTTTGCAGGGTCCTTTAATAAATGCATACATGTGAACATGAAGTAAGGATACTAAAAACCATCCCATGTAATACCGCTACTCACGACAAATCGATTGCTATATATATTATTGAGGTATCGTTACGAACCTACTCCCTCTTCGCGGACAAACAGAAAAATGTGTTCTCTTTTATAGAGGTAGAGAAGAGAGGGGGCGGGTTTCCAATATGCGCACTAAGCAAACATTTTTTTTTTTATTTTTTTATAGCTTAAAATGGGCTAAAAAACATAAATATAATATTATTTTTAAGGAAATGAATTTTTTTTGTTTAATTTTTTTATTCATTTTTTACTTTTTTTTATATTAAATTTTAATATTTTTTTTTTAATGAAACCATGTTTATGTGATTTATGCACAAAGATTTGAAACCATTTTTTCCGAAATCTCAATACACATGCACAACTGCTCCGCTAAGTGTATGTCAACAACTATCAGGCAGGCGCCTTTAAGAAAGTCTGGCGTATTTAAAGTATGGGGTGCGTGGCTCGCTTCGCTCGCTAGCAGGATTTTAACCTTTTTTTTCGCAGGGTTTAGACGCTCACGCGACTTCGTCGCTCCGCTATAGGTATGCCAACAACTGTCAGGCAGGCGCCTGGAGCTAAAGTTTATATATATATATTTAGCAGTATAATATATTCAGTAAAAAGAAAATCAAAAAAGACAAAATTGTTTTAACTTTTTGACATATGGCAATACCTATAATATTTTCTAAACAGCGCCAACTATCGGGTCCAAAACTATCCTATCTTTCTAGCTGCATACAACCATGCACACATACAAAGTTTCATTGAAATCAGTTGAGTTTCTCAAAAAAATTGACAACAGCGCCACCTATCGGGTCCGAAACTATCCTATCTTTCTGGTTGCATACAAACATGCACACATACAAAGTTTCATTGAGATCGGTTGAGTTTCTCAAAAAAATCGACAACAGCGCCACCTATCGGGTCCAAAAATATCCTATCTTTCTAGCTGCGTACAACCATGCACACATACAAAGTTTCATTGAGATCGGTTGAGTTTCTCAAAAGAATCGACAACAGCGCCACCTATCGGATCCAAAACTATCCTATCTTTCTAGCTGCGGACAACCATGCACACATACAAAGTTTCATTGAGATCGGTTGAGTTTCTCAGAAAAATCGACAACAGCGCCACCTATCGGGTCCAAAACTATCCTGTCTTTCTAGCTGCATACAACCATGCACACATACAAAGTTTCATTGAGATCGGTTGAGTTTCTCAAAAGAATCGACAACAGCGCCACCTATCGGATCCAAAACTATCCTATCTTTCTAGCTGCATACAACCATGCACACATACAAAGTTTCATTGAAATCGGTTGAGTTTCTCAAAAAAATTGACAACAGCGCCACCTATCGGGTCCAAAACTATCCTATCTTTCTGGTTGCATACAAACATGCACACATACAAAGTTTCATTGAGATCGGTTGAGTTTCTCAAAAAAATCGACAACAGCGCCACCTATCGGGTCCAAAACTATGATATCTTTCTAGCTGCATACAAACATGCACACATACAAAGTTTCATTGAGATCGATTGAGTTTCTCAAAAGAATCGACAACAGCGCCACCTATCGGATCCAAAACTATCCTATCTTTCTAGCTGCATACAACCATGCACACATACAAAGTTTCATTGAGATCGGTTGAGTTTCTCAAAAGAATCGACAACAGCGCCACCTATCGGATCCAAAACTATCCTATCTTTCTAGCTGCATACAACCATGCACACATACAAAGTTTCATTGAAATCGGTTGAGTTTCTCAAAAAAATTGACAACAGCGCCACCTATCGGGTCCAAAACTATACTATCTTTCTGGTTGCATACAAACATGCACACATACAAAGTTTCATTGAGATCGGTTGAGTTTCTCAAAAAAATCGACAACAGCGCCACCTATCGGGTCCAAAAATATCCTATCTTTCTAGCTGCGTACAACCATGCACACATACAAAGTTTCATTGAGATCGGTTGAGTTTCTCAGAAAAATCGACAGCAGCGCCACCTATCGGGTCCAAAACTATCCTATCTTTCTAGCTGCGTACAACCATGCACACATACAAAGTTTCATTGAGATCGGTTGAGTTTCTCAAAAGAATCGACAACAGCGCCACCTATCGGATCCAAAACTATCCTATATTTCTAGCTGCATACAACCATGCACACACACAAAGTTTCATTGAAATCGGTTGAGTTTCTCAAAAAAATTGACAACAGCGCCACCTATCGGGTCCAAAACTATCCTATCTTTCTAGCTGCGTACAACCATGCACACATACAAAGTTTCATTGAGATCGGTTGAGTTTCTCAGAAAAATCGACAACAGCGCCACCTATCGGGTCCAAAACTATCCTGTCTTTCTAGCTGCATACAACCATGCACACATACAAAGTTTCATTGAGATCGGTTGAGTTTCTCAAAAAAATCGACAACAGCCGCTACCTATCGGGTCCAAAAATATCCTATCTTTGTAGCTGCGTACAACCATGCACACATACAAAGTTTCATTGAGATCGGTTGAGTTTCTCAAAAGAATCGACAACAGCGCCACCTATCGGATCCAAAACTATCCTATCTTTCTAGCTGCATACAACCATGCACACATACAAAGTTTCATTGAGATCGGTTGAGTTTCTCAAAAGAATCGACAACAGCGCCACCTATCGGATCCAAAACTATCCTATCTTTCTAGCTGCGTACAACCATGCACACATACAAAGTTTCATTGAGATCGGTTGAGTTTCTCAGAAAAATCGACAGCAGCGCCACCTATCGGGTCCAAAACTATCCTATCTTTCTAGCTGCGTACAACCATGCACACATACAAAGTTTCATTGAGATCGGTTGAGTTTCTCAAAAGAATCGACAACAGCGCCACCTATCGGATCCAAAACTATCCTATCTTTCTAGCTGCATACAACCATGCACACATACAAAGTTTCATTGAAATCGGTTGAGTTTCTCAAAAAAATTGACAACAGCGCCACCTATCGGGTCCAAAACTATCCTATCTTACTGGTTGCATACAAACATGCACACATACAAAGTTTCATTGAGATCGGTTGAGTTTCTCAAAAAAATCGACAACAGCGCCACCTATCGGGTCCAAAACTATGATATCTTTCTAGCTGCATACAAACATGCACACATACAAAGTTTCATTGAGATCGGTTGAGTTTCTCAAAAGAATCGACAACAGCGCCACCTATCGGATCCAAAACTATCCTATATTTCTAGCTGCATACAACCATGCACACATACAAAGTTTCATTGAAATCGGTTGTGTTTCTCAAAAAAATTGACAACAGCGCCACCTATCGGGTCCAAAACTATCCTATCTTTCTGGTTGCATACAAACATGCACACATACAAAGATTCATTGAGATCGGTTGAGTTTCTCAGAAAACGGACAACAGCGCCACCTATCGGGTCCAAAACTATCCTGTCCTTCTAGCTGCATACAACCATGCACACATACAAAGTTTCATTGAGATCGGTTGAGTTTCTCAGAAAAATCGACAGCAGCACCACCTATCGGGTCCAAAACGTACAACCATGCACACATACAAAGTTTCATTGAGATCGGTTGAGTTTCTCAAAAGAATCGACAACAGCGCCACCTCTCGGATCCAAAACTATCCTATCTTTCTAGCTGCATACAACCATGCACACATACAAAGTTTCATTGAGATCGGTTGTGTTTCTCAAAAAAATCGACAACAGCGCCACCTATCGGGTCCAAAACTATGATATCTTTCTAGCTGCATACAAACATGCACACATACAAAGTTTCATTGAGATCGGTTGTGTTTCTCAAAAAAATTGACAACAGCGCCACCTATCGGGTCCAAAACTATCCTATCTTTCTGGTTGCATACAAAAATGCACACATACAAAGTTTCATTGAGATCGGTTGTGTTTCTCAAAAAAATCGACAACAGCGCCACCTATCGGGTCCAAAACTATCCTATCTTTCTAGCTGCATACAAACATGCACACATACAAAGTTTCATTGAGATCGGTTGAGTTTCTCAAAAAAATCGACAACAGCGCCACCTATCGGGTCCAAAACTATCCTATCTTTCTAGCTGCATACAACCATGCACACATACAAAGTTTCATTGAAATCGGTTGAGTTTCTCAAAAAAATTGACAACAGCGCCACCTATCGGGTCCAAAACTATCCGATCTTTCTGGTTGCATACAAACATGCACACATACAAAGTTTCATTGAGATCGGTTGTGTTTCTCAAAAAAAATCGACAACAGCGCCACCTATCGGGTCCAAAACTATGATATCTTTCTAGCTGCATACAAACATGCACACATACAAAGTTTCATTGAGATCGGTTGAGTTTCTCAAAAAAATCGACAACAGCGCCACCTATCGGGTCCAAAACTATCCTATCTTTCTAGCTGCATACAACCATGCACACATACAAAGTTTCATTGAAATCGGTTGAGTTTCTCAAAAAAATTGACAACAGCGCCACCTATCGGGTCCAAAACTATCCTATCTTTCTGGTTGCATACAAACATGCACACATACAAAGTTTCATTGAGATCGGTTGAGTTTCTCAAAAAAATCGACAACAGCGCCACCTATCGGGTCCAAAACTATGATATCTTTCTAGCTGCATACAAACATGCACACATACAAAGTTTCATTGATATCGGTTGAGTTTCTCAAAAGAATCGACAACAGCGCCACTTATCGGATCCAAAACTATCCTATCTTTCTAGCTGCATACAACCATGCACACACACAAAGTTTCATTGAAATCGGTTGAGTTTCTCAAAAAAATTGACAACAGCGCCACCTATCGGGTCCAAAACTATCCTATCTTTCTAGCTGCGTACAACCATGCACACATACAAAGTTTCATTGAGATCGGTTGAGTTTCTCAGAAAAATCGACAACAGCGCCACCTATCGGGTCCAAAACTATCCTGTCTTTCTAGCTGCATACAACCATGCACACATACAAAGTTTCATTGAGATCGGTTGAGTTTCTCAAAAAAATCGACAACAGCGCCACCTATCGGGTCCAAAAATATCCTATCTTTGTAGCTGCGTACAACCATGCACACATACAAAGTTTCATTGAGATCGGTTGAGTTTCTCAAAAGAATCGACAACAGCGCCACCTATCGGATCCAAAACTAGCCTATCTTTCTAGCTGCATACAACCATGCACACATACAAAGTTTCATTGAGATCGGTTGAGTTTCTCAAAAGAATCGACAACAGCGCCACCTATCGGATCCAAAACTATCCTATCTTTCTAGCTGCGTACAACCATGCACACATACAAAGTTTCATTGAGATCGGTTGAGTTTCTCAGAAAAATCGACAGCAGCGCCACCTATCGGGTCCAAAACTATCCTATCTTTCTAGCTGCGTACAACCATGCACACATACAAAGTTTCATTGAGATCGGTTGAGTTTCTCAAAAGAATCGACAACAGCGCCACCTATCGGATCCAAAACTATCCTATCTTTCTAGCTGCATACAACCATGCACACATACAAAGTTTCATTGAAATCGGTTGAGTTTCTCAAAAAAATTGACAACAGCGCCACCTATCGGGTCCAAAACTATCCTATCTTTCTGGTTGCATACAAAGTTTCATTGAGATCGGTTGAGTTTCTCAAAAAAATCGACAACAGCGCCACCTATCGGATCCAAAACTATGATATCTTTCTAGCTGCATACAAACATGCACACATACAAAGTTTCATTGAGATCGGTTGAGTTTCTCAAAAGAATCGACAACAGCGCCACCTATCGGATCCAAAACTATCCTATATTTCTAGCTGCATACAACCATGCACACATACAAAGTTTCATTGAAATCGGTTGAGTTTCTCAAAAAAATTGACAACAGCGCCACCTATCGGGTCCAAAACTATCCTATCTTTCTGGTTGCATACAAACATGCACACATACAAAGTTTCATTGAGATCGGTTGAGTTTCTCAGAAAACGGACAACAGCGCCACCTATCGGGTCCAAAACTATCCTGTCTTTCTAGCTGCATACAACCATGCACACATACAAAGTTTCATTGAGATCGGTTGAGTTTCTCATAAAAATCGACAGCAGCGCCACCTATCGGGTCCAAAACGTACAACCATGCATACATACAAAGTTTCATTGAGATCGGTTGAGTTTCTCAAAAGAATCGACAACAGCGCCACCTATCGGATCCAAAACTATCCTATCTTTCTAGCTGCGTACAACCATGCACACATACAAAGTTTCATTGAGATCGGTTGTGTTTCTCAAAAAAATCGACAACAGCCCCAAGTAGAAATTGTTGGTTGAAGTGTGCACGCTGTTTCCACATTTCAGACATGTGTCCATAACAGTAACAGTGTGTATAATGGATCAAAGTGCGTACTGTTTGCAATGCAGGATGTAACGTTGACCAAAGTGGGGAATAAGTTTTACCTCATAAAATTACTATTTCGGGAAACACACATAATGGGATTTTGGCTATGACTTGTAACCGAAATGTGTCCGAATTTTAGTGAGCTGTCAAATTTGTTTTCATGTGTTTGTAAGTTGGTTCGCACGAAACAGAAAATGTGAAATAGAAATACTGATACCAAGATAAAACGTAAACACATAACCTTCCCTCTTTAATGGGGATGCTAAAGTACCTAAACGAACAAAATGTCATGAAAATGGTAAAGCAGGTATAATATTATGCGAATTTAATAATTGCGTATCTTCGTACCCGAATGCAAAATATTCAAACGAAAATCAGTTTTACCACAAATATCAATAAGTTGTAGTGGTAAAAACTCACGCGCTCAAGAAATATTGAGTATTTATAATACTCGATTTGATTTTCAAGCTTCTTTTCTTTTCCCAGGGACATTTTTTTTCTTTTTTCTGATAATGGATCCCAATTAGAATCAGAAGACGGCCATTTGCCTGCCATATGGATTTCTTTAGGAAGAATCACAGGGTGCATGCACAATGTACATTCATTCAGGAAATGTTGTTTTGTGTGCGTTTATTATTATTGTGTCGTAATATTTAAATAATTCATTCTTTTAAATTCTATCTTTTAATGAATGAGAACATGTAAAAAAAAGGTTGGTGAAAATAATAAGAAAGGGATTTGCAAATGTTATGATGTTTCCGCCTCTAACTTTTGGTAATGCGATTTTGGTTTGCTATAATAAAGTGAACATTTTTACATGTAGGTATGTTACTGTGATATAACTTTAATAAATATAACGTTTGTAGTTCATTTAGAACATTTTTTTTTGCCAAAGAAAATTTGTGTAATAAATCTTTGTAGAAGGTTTATGATATTTCTAGCATTATTACAATTACATAATGTATGTAACATACTATTTATTAAAATATATTGATAACATTTGATACAAGTTGGAATATTTTTTTATGTACATATTTCCATTTTTTTAACAATTTAATCTGCTGCAGTTTTATGTAGCAAAATCAAAAAACATTCTCATTTTTGTCCTACTAAAATACTGAAACGTCGAAAAGCAGCGCGGTGCACATAGTAAAAGTAAATTTAAAATTTTATTTGACGTCGTGCTACAACGGCAAACAATTTCAGTACACTGTTTAAAATGAAAATTAATACTTTAGGAGGAAAACTCATAAAAATATATTAGTATTCTTAAATAATGAAGTCTCTGTATTACAATATTTCGATTCTTTTTAGATAAATTCATTGTTCATCATTTGACTATTCACGATATTTTTTTTTGCCACCCTATATTCCGTTTTACGATTGGTGCTCAATGTCATATAATATTCTCCGTGCACACCGCTCGCCTACATTCAAAGGAGCATGTTACGTGTGTGAGTATAAATGCTCTACCTACTTCGTCTGTGTACACCTACAGTGAAGATTATTTGCAAATAAAAGCGCCAAAATACTATGGTAACTCTCGGTGGACACAAATTAGACTTTGCGCTGTCAGTTCGCCTAGTTGTTAAGTGTAAACATAAAACAGCAACCTCGCAGGTTTTGTGTGTGTTGAAATGTAACTTTAAAGGACATTTGTAGCTTTGAGGCCATTAATGGTAACACAAATGTCAAATAGTTACCATGTTATTCTAATGGAGCTTATCGACACAAAACTGAGTCCAATATCCCGTTTGGCGACTATAATTCAAGATAATAGTCACAAATTTCTACTTGGGGCGCCACCTATGGGGTCCAAAACTATGATATCTTTCTAGCTGCATACAAACATGCACACATACAAAGTTTCATTGAGATCGGTTGAGTTTCTCAAAAAAATCGACAACAGCGCCACCTATCGGGTCCAAAACTATCCTATCTTTCTAGCTGCATACAAACATGCACACATACAAAGTTTCATTGAGATCGGTTGTGTTTCTCAAAAAAATCGACCACAGCGCCACCTATCGGGTCCAAAACTATCCTATCTTTCTAGCTGCATACAAACATGCACACATACAAAGTTTCATTGAGATCGGTTGAGTTTCTCAAAAAAATTGACAACAGCGCCACCTATCGGGTCCAAAACTATCCTATCTTTCTGGTTGCATACAAACATGCACACATACAAAGTTTCATTGAGATCGGTTGTGTTTCTCAAAAAAATCGACAACAGCGCCACCTATCGGGTCCAAAACTATCCTATCTTTCTAGCTGCATACAAACATGCACACATACAAAGTTTCATTGAGATCGGTTGAGTTTCTCAAAAAAATCGACAACAGCGCCACCTATCGGGTCCAAAACTATCCTATCTTTCTAGCTGCATACAACCATGCACACATTCAGAGTTTCATTGAAATCGGTTGAGTTTCTCAAAAAAATTGACAACAGCGCCACCTATCGGGTCCAAAACTATCCGATCTTTCTGGTTGCATACAAACATGCACCCATACAAAGTTTCATTGAGATCGGTTGTGTTTCTCAAAAAAATCGACAACAGCGCCACCTATCGGGTCCAAAACTATGATATCTTTCTAGCTGCATACAAACATGCACACATACAAAGTTTCATTGAGATCGGTTGAGTTTCTCAAAAAAATTGACAACAGCGCCACCTATCGGGTCCAAAACTATCCTATCTTTCTAGCTGCATACAAACATGCACACATACAAAGTTTCATTGAGATCGGTTGTGTTTCTCAAAAAAATCGACAACAGCGCCACCTATCGGGTCCAAAACTATGTTATCTTTCTAGCTGCATACAAACATGCACACATACAAAGTTTCATTGAGATCGGTTGAGTTTCTCAAAAAAATCGACAACAGCGCCACCTATCGGGTCCAAAACTATCCTATCTTTCTAGCTGCATACAAACATGCACACATACAAAGTTTCATTGAGATCGGTTGTGTTTCTCAAAAAAATCGACAACAGCGCCACCTATCGGGTCCAAAACTATCCTATCTTTCTAGCTGCATACAAACATGCACACATACAAAGTTTCATTGAGATCGGTTGAGTTTCTCAAAAAAATTGACAACAGCGCCACCTATCGGGTCCAAAACTATCCTATCTTTCTGGTTGCATACAAACATGCACACATACAAAGTTTCATTGAGATCGGTTGTGTTTCTCAAAAAAATCGACAACAGCGCCACCTATCGGGTCCAAAACTATCCTATCTTTCTAGCTGCATACAAACATGCACACATACAAAGTTTCATTGAGATCGGTTGAGTTTCTCAAAAAAATCGACAACAGCGCCACCTATCGGGTGTCGGTTTCTCGGTGACGATGACGCGGTGTCGTTTTAAAGGTAACGCGAATTCATTAATTTCTTCCCATCTTAAAGTGCCCAACGCTAAAGAAGTAATAACTTCAAAAAACTAAAAAAATATTAACCAGACACTCACACTATTCCTACACAATAGCTAGTAGTCTAGTACAAAGAAAGAAGAGAGAAGAAAAAATAATTGATAAACGTGTCCGCACAGCGATGCCAACCTATGCTTTTTCATGCCTTTTAGGCATTATTTCATTGGCTAAGGCTTTAAGGCTTTTTTATTTCCAAAAAGGCATCTTTTTTTTATTTCAAATTTATTTATATATATTTTTTTGATTCAACGTATACTGACTTTTTATTTTTTTTAAATTCTTAAAAAATCTTGGCAAAAAGAAGACCTCGGTGCTCGGTCTTAAAGAATGTGTTTCCAAACGAAAAAAAAGTTTTTGTTAATTTTTTTATATTTGTGTTTAATTTTTGATTTATTGTTCCAATTTACATAAAAAAATATTTTATGCACTATTTTATTGAAAAAGTCATCTTTTTTTTCAAGTTAGGCTTTTTTTCGTCAAAATTGGTTGGCAACGCTGTCCGCACTCCACTGGTAGTCTGTTGATTGCAATGACCTACCCATATCTGTGAAATATGTAAGTCTCAAATAATTACATTTTTGCTTTTAACTTCTGTTACACAATTCAGAAAATAATGATTGATACATCAATCTCTTCACCGGGAAGTGTACTAATCGAAGAATAAATTCATATTCAAATTTGTTTGGCCATTTCGTAGTAATATATGTTTAAACCATAAAAAATGGTCTTTTTTTAGTTAAAAACTTATATAAAATGGGTTTGAAGGACCAATAACGGACTTTAGGATACTAAAAACCATCCTATGTAATACCGCTACTCACGACTAATCGATTAATATATATATTGTTGAGGTTTCGTTACGAACCTACTCCCTCTTCGCGGACAAACAGAAAAATGTGTTCTCTTTTATAGAGGTAGAGATAACATAAAGATAGAAGAAGTAGAAGAAGTAGGAAAAAGAATTAAAAAAATAAAAGAAAACAATATTAACAAGCTTAATCGAAATAAAACAGAATTTATCGAACCAGATTTAAATAAAGACATATATGATAAGGCCGACGTAGTCAGAACAGCAAAGAAAATAGCAGCAAAATATAAGAAAACTAAAGTAGAAAAGAAAGATAACCAATATTATGCAAATCCGAAAAAAATACATAAAATTCATTTCAAAAGGAAATACAAATATCAAAATAGTGATAATGATAACATACAGTTTATCTCGTTACAGCTAAAATGAAAATCGTAAATATAGTTTTATTTTGCCAGTTAGTAATAACTACGGTCAAATCGGAATTTTTATTACAAGAAATTCATAACCAAGCAGGTTGTATTATAATCAGACAAGAACCAGTTGAACTAATTGAAAAATATGACAAAATACTCCACGTAGTTAACCTAGAAACTTATGATGAAATTATAAAACAAATCGAATTTTCAATACAAACCGGACATAATACTTTCAATGACCAAAGATTAAAGAGACTAATGACTAATGCTTTAGAAGATTCAAAATCTAAATTGAAAACTATACTTCCACATTCAAGACAAAGGAGAGGATTAATTAATATAGGAGGCAGAGGACTTAACTTTCTCTTCGGAGTAATGGACAATAATGACAGAGTAGAAATTGAAAACCATTTAAAAATAATAGAGGAAAACAATGAGAGTGCTATTACACAGGTAAATAAACAGGTAGGGATTAACACACACTTTCAAATAGAATTAGAAATTTTAGCAGACCGTATAAACAAACACCAATATGTGTTAAGGAATTTCATTAATTCCACAGATATAAGACATGAAAGCTTAGCAAAAAATATATTTCTACTACAAATAAATACAGATATAATATTACTTAACAACGAAATCGAAAAATTACAAGACAACATTGCCTTTTCACAAATAGGCATTTTAGGAAGAAATATCCTAACAGAAATTCAAATAAACGATTTAATATATCTATTAATAAATTAGAACACATAAAGAGTAGCTTATTAACCAGAGGTAATCAATTAGTTTTTGTACTAACGGGTGATTTTTTAAGAGGTTTAGAACTTTTTTTAAAAAAAAAAAAAAATTCGAAAAAATTAATGAAATATTTATTTGAATCGATAGTTTGAACCTTGCAATTTAATGTTTAAAGATAATTTCATGTAATTGTTGACCGCGGCTGCGTCTCAGGTAGCCCATCCGCTGAGTCCAATTTTGGCATACTCTTTCACACATATCGGCCGGTATCTCACGAATGAATGCATGGATGTTGGCTTCCAGTGCGTCAATCGAAGCGGGCTTGTCCCTATACACATTAGCCTTGACATACCCCCACAAAAAATAATCTGATGGTGTCAAATCGCACGATCTAGGCGGCCAATTGACCGGCCCGAAACGTGAAATTAACTGTTCACCAAACTCGCCTCGCAATTGCATGTGGCATGTGGCACCGTCTTGTTGAAACCACATATCATGCAAGTCAAGAACTTCCATTTCGGGCAAAAAAAAAGTTTGCTATTATCGCTCGGTAGCGTTCACCATTGACAGTAACGCTGCGATTCGCATCATCTTTGAAGAAATATGGCCCAATAATGCCGCCGGCCCATAAACCGCACCAAACAGTGGCTTTTTCGGGATGCATTGGTAGCTGTTGCAATGCTTCTGGCTGATCTTCACTCCAAATGCGGCAATTTTGCTTATTTACGTACCCATTCAACCAAAAATGAGCCTCATCGCTGAACACAATTTTTCGATAAAAAAGCAGATCCTCGACATTTCGAACCGAGCACGAATTTTGATAGTAAAATTCAATAATTTGCAAGCGTTGTTCATTTGTAAGACGATCCATGGTTAAATGGCAAACCAAACTGAAGCTGTTTGACAGTGACACAAGGTACTAAACACACTTCAGCTGTCAAAACCAGTGTTGCCAAAACCAAACCAGCTAAAAAATCACCCGTTACAAATACCAGTATTCTCACACAATCATGAAAACATCTTAATTTTGCCTGTACCAAATGACCAAGGTTTTGAGGTCGAAATTACAAAATATAATTATATTATACATAACAAAACATTATATGAAAATAATGAAATTAAATATATAAAAAAACTTAAGAAGAGCTCAGCATGTATCCAAAGTTTATATGAAACAAGATACGAGAATTGTAAAACAAAGTCTAACAAATATCAAGAATTAATCGAATTAGAAGACGGACTTATTCTCACAAAAAATTTATTTAAAACAAGTTTAAATAACTACTGTAATAATATTGATTACAAAATTACTAAAACTAACCTTATATATTTTAAAGATTGCAACATAAAAATAAACGCAACTATATATTTACAATAATGAAAAGAAAACATTCAAACAAAATATTCTTATTCCTTTATATAATACATTATACTACTTATGTTAATCTGACGTTAGAAGACATACATTTAAGTCATATAGAGAACCTAAAAACCTTACAACAAATAAAATATAGAAATAATGTAAAACATATAATATCCTTTAGTAGTATCACATTTATAATTGTTACAATTGTAATTTTATTATCATACTTAAAATATAAGAATATGCAACAAATAAATATAGAAAATAAAATTAGAGATACTCAGGAGAGCATCAAACTTAAGGAGGGAGGGGTTACGTTCCCAGAACCCAACATACTATTTTAAAACATTACAATGTTAAACTTAAGCATACAACAATGTTAAATTTAAGAAGATCCAAACTGTAATGTTTACACAAGAACTCGAAGTCTCTTGATTACGCCATATCTTTTAAACGTCTTTTGCTTTCAATGCCACAATGATTATTTAATGCGATATATACCTTTTGCCTTCAGCACAACAATGTTATTTAATGCGACATAGCTTTTAATGTCTTTTGCCCTCAGCACAACAAACTATAAAGAATCACAAATATGCATATCGTCCACTTTGTATGATAGCTATTAGTCCAGATACAGAATCCTTGTGTAAACAAAACTCGCCTATATAAACCGCTCCACTGATCAGCAAGAGCTCAGTTCTAATTGTTCCTTCGTATAGCTGAAGATTTCCCCCCACCAGTGGTAAGGGATCTGATGCTTTTCAAATATTAAAAAGTAATAATAAAACATTATTATAAATTAATAAAAGTGTTCCTTCGCTTCATCAGAAGCTCCAATTGGTACAACGAGTAGGAAGAATTGAATTTTAGATTCATGTGGTATCACAAGGGACCTTATAATGGTCTAAGTGTGTCGGCTTGCTGGCAGCCTCTTCAACCTAACCTAACCTAACCTATGCTGTCTTTATAATTTTGGGACGCTCTTTCGTTTGTCGCAAACCATTTTGTTCTCTCTTGTTACGTATGTCTATATACCTAGGTTAGGTTAGGTTGGGAGTGTAGGAGATGTTGACCATACATGCTAATAATACCCTATGCTAGGGCAACGTCATCTGCATCTCTCTTTAAATAAGTTAGTATATAGGAGAATCATTACCACATATGTATATTAGGATAACTTAGCATTTAAGTCAGTCAATAAAGAACACTCAAAGAAGATAGACAACATTTTTCATTATCACACGTTATCTTACATGGCGCTGCGGACAAAGAAAATAGATTTCAATCTATAAAAAAGAAAAATAAAAAATTACGCGTGTGAACATTAACCATATTACAAATACAGTTTCTATAATATTTGTGAAACATTGTCAAAAAAAAAAACTGCAATTAAAGACTATACATACAAACTAGAGAAAAAAGAAAAATAAAAAAAAAAAAGTGAATGGAAGACGAGGAGACACGAACAATTGATGTCCGAAAGGCTGAAGTAATCAAAACAACAAAAATTATGCCCTCAAATCTGCCTACACCATGCCCGTTAAGCATTGAGGGGAATCTAGCGGACAATTGGAAAAAGTTTAAGCAAAATTCCCAAATATATAACATCGCAACTAGAATTGCCCAGTCCAATGCAGAGTCACAATTAGCAATTTTCAAGTTACTGGTAGGAGAAGGTGGCGTGGAAATTTTCAACGTCCTTAATCTTACTGCAACAGAGGAGAAATCATTGGAAACGGTATTGTCAAAATTCGATGATTACTGCATTCCGAAAAAATGTGGTCTTTGAACGATATGTATTCAACTCCAGAATACAAAGGCAGGGAGAATCATTCGAGCTGTTCCTGAAGGATTTACGGCAATTGGTTAAGTCGTGTGATTACGGTGTTGCTGGGGACTCAATCCTAAGAGATCGTATAGTGATGGGGATCTATGACAAGAAGCTGCAGGAGAAATTGCTGGCGGATCGTGATCTAACTTTGAGCAAGGGAATCGAGATGTGCAAGCTGTTCGAGGTGAATAAAGAACAAACAAAGGTTATACAAGATGGACCACTACCAGGTGAATTGAGAAGCTCCATTAATTATGTGGAAAAAAATAAAAATTTTAAAACAAAACATGCAAATTCAACTAACTTTAAAACTAATAATAAGGCATGTAATTCATATAATTCAAATAAGACAAATACTAAACTTAATCTAATTAATTGCAATAAGTGCTTAACTCGTCATTCGATGCATAGGTGTCCAGCGTATAATAAAATCTGTTACATATGTAAAAAGCCCAATCAAAGAAAGTAAATGAAGTAAATGTAGCGGATTCTTATGCGTCGGGTGACGACGGTATATATTATTCTGATGTAATTGCTGCTGTTGGTGAGGGATTGAGTAATGCGTGGTACGGAAACATAAGGATAGCGGGACAAAATATACAATTTAAAATAGACACGGGAGCGGACGAAAATATAATACCTATCAGTAGCATTGAGAAATTAAACATGATAAAAAGAATAAAGCAGTGCAATATTAGACTAAAAGCGTTTGGTGGTTCCGAGATAAAAGTAGACGGAGAAATTAAATTACTGTGTGAGGCAAATGGTATTAAACGGATGTATAAATTTGTAGTGGCTCACACAGGAGAGGGTATTATTCCACTGCTAGGAAGAGTAGCTTGCGAGGAGCTTAGTTTTTTGAAAAGAGTGGGTAAAATGGATAACGTGGTGTTGAAGGAAGAGTATACTAAAGGTAAAATTGTTGAAAAATATGAAAGTGTTTTCAGTGGTGTAGGAAAATTTTCCGAGGAATATTCACTCAAAATAAAAGAAGGTTTTAGTCCCGTTGCGAGACCAGCTCGCAGAGTTGCACAAAATTTAATAGAGCCTCTAAAGAAAGAATTGAAGTCGAGTAACCTATGTACATTTAGTACTTTGCACGGATTGTGGCGTTATGTAAGACTCACTTTAGGATTAAAACCTTCGCCAATGGTTTTTCAAAGATATACGTCGAAAACGTTTGGCCATATAAAAGGAGTCTTTATATACCTCGATGATTAACGCATCTTTGCAAAGTCGTATAAAGAGCATGACGAAATATTAAAAGAAGTTCTCGAAACAGCTCTTACAAACAATGTAAAGTTTAATAAAGAAAAGTTTCAATATAGAGCTAATGAAGTAAAATATATGGGATTTACTTTGTCGGGCAAAGGGTTGTCAATTGATGAATCTAGAGTTGAGTCTATTTTAAAACTAAAGAATCCAGATGCAAAGGTAGGACTACAAAAAATTTTGGGAATGATAAACTATCTAAGAGATTTTCTACCGAATTTGGCAAAGGAAACTGAACCTCTTCGAGAACTATTGAGGAAAAATGTAGCTTTTAATTGGCTCGAAAAACACTCTATTTACATGCAGAGAATTATTGCAAAGTTTTGACCCGTGTGAAAATATTATAATTCAGATGCAAGCTCATTTGGTCTCGGTGCATATCTTCTACAGAACAAAAGGCCAGTTGCATGGGCGTCCCGGGGTCTTAGCGAGACGGAGAAGAATTACGGGCAAATCGAAAAAGAACTTCTAGTAATTTTATACGTATGCAAAAAGTTTCATTTTTGTATTTATGGACGAGAGATCATGGTTGAGACCGATCATAAACCTCCTGTGCCACTTTTTCAGAAAGAGATAAGTAAAATTCCATCTATGCGACTTCAACGGATGCGACTTAAAAGAAATATATCAATTAAAACTGGTTTATGTACCAGGTAAATATTTACATCTAGCAGATGTCATGTCGCGTTTTGGTGAAGATAAATATAATGGGGAAGACGCAATTCGCTTAGAGGGATGTGTTCATTAAATTAATATGTCGCATGAAAAACGGAATAGCTTTAAAAAGGCTACAGTTGAAGATACGGAATTGAAACTAATTTTAAAATTTCATAGAGAAGGGTGGCCCAAAGCAAAAAGTAATTTATCTCCTGTTCTTAAGTATATCTCAGCAAATTATAAAAATGATATTTTTTGTGAAAACAACTTAGTTTTGTTAGGTGTCAGAATAATAGTGCCGAGTGCATTGCAAAATGAAGTTCTAAAGTGGTTGCATGTATCTCACCCAGGAAGTGAGAAAATGAAGAATAGGGCTCGGATGCTTTTTTATTGGGTTTGCATAAACCAGGATGTAGACAACTTTGTGGCGAGTTGTAATACTTGTCAAAAGTATTCGCAAGCCGCACAAAAAGAGCCCCTACTTCATCATAAAACTCCTGACTATCCTTTTGAGACAGTGTTTGCTGATATAGCAACCTACTCGGGAAAGGACTATTTAATAGTAGTAGATTCATACTCAAAGTGGATTGAGATACTTAAATTAAGAAATAAATTTGCTGCGGAAGTCAAGTCGGTGTTAAAACCAGTGTTTGCCACCTTTGGTATACCTTAAAATTTCGTGTCGGATAATATTCAATTTAATAGTTTTGAGTTTAGGCAGTTTAGCAAGGAGTATGAATTTAAGTTGACGTTTTGCTCTCCAAACTATCCGCAGAGTAGAACTTTTGCTGAAAAAGGAGTGCAGATTGCAAAAATTCTTCTTAAAAAGTGTGCTGAATGTGGCACTGATTTTTATTTAGCTCTCTTGGAGTATAGAAATAGCCCAGTATAAGGTATGAATGCATCTCCTTCGCAGCTATTGCTATCGAGGGTAACTCGTACTCCGATACCTGTTTTCGATAAGTTACTCAAGCCTAAAATTGTTGAGATGGTTCCACATAAAATAGAAACGCAAAATTTGAGAAATAAACATTACTACGACAAACACGCGAAGCCAAAAGAAACTTTTAAGGAGGGTGAGAAGATACTGGTTAGACAGAAAGATCATTGTGTTGAAGGGATTACACTAGAAAAATTAAAAGCTCCTAGATCGTTTTTGGTGAAGCTAGGTACAGGCGAAATATTTCGTAGAACGACCAAACATTTAAAATGCTCCAGACAGTCTTATGAAACGCTGCCTGTTTTGCCCAGCGTTACTCATAGTAAGTTTATTGAGAAGAAGTCAAATGTAACCACTCGGTCACCTTACAATTTGAGATCAAGATCGCGCCTTCAGTCTAACACCGTCAAGCAGCAAAATTTATAAATTAATATACAGTTTGTATTGTTTTCTATCAAGCACATATATGAATTGTTTAATTAAATAAATCAAAATATGTTTATAAAATAACACTTAATATAATACCTATAAGATATTGGAAAATAATAAGTGAATTTGTATAGGAAACTACATAAACTATAGAAAGTAACTGAAATTGATTCATATTTAAATTTGCAAGTATAATTTAATCTATAGATAAATACACAATTTGTAGTGTCTACTATCAAATAAATATTTTAAGAATTGTTCTACTGAAATAAAAATATGTTTATAAAATAACTCTTAAGATTAGATAAGATATTGAAGAATAAAATATGAAATACAGATTTAAAAACTAATAGGGGAGGTGTATGGTTGACCATACATGCTAATAATACCCTATGCTAGGGCAACGTCATCTGCATCTCTCTTTAAATAAGTTAGTATATAGGAGAATCATTACCACATATGTATATTAGGATAACTTAGCATTTAAGTCAGTCAGAGACGGTCCTTTTACTGCTTCCTTGTAGCATGGCAGGTATAATTCCGTCCGGTCCCGCCGACTTGTACGGTTGGAAGGATTGAAGAGCCCATGTTATTCTATTCATACTAGTGCAGTCACTGATGATAGCCAGTTCTTCAACCGGAAGTGAGGAGAGGCTGCCATCAGAACTGTGTAGCAGCCTTCCTGGGATTGTGCATCCCGGAAAGTGTGGTCTGAGGAGCAGGTCAAGAGTTTCCTGGCCACCAGATGTCCAACAATTATCCTCCTTACAGAGGTGCCCTATATGAGAGGGAGTTTTGGCAAGAACTCTCCGGAGTCTTGCCGCATCTGTGGTGGATTCTATGTCGGAGCAGTAGTTTGCCCAGGACACTCGTTTGGCTGCTCTAGTTTTCTTTTTAAACTCGTTGATGCTGTTGCGATATATACTCCAGTCTTCATCGGTTTTTGTCAGTTTGGCTCTATTAAAAAGTTTCCTGGTTTTGGACCTGAGAAGTCGTAGTTCCCTAGTTAACCAAGCCGCGTGTGTTCTTTTGGGAGAGCGACTAATAGGACAGGATTTTTTAAAGGAGTCAGTTAGGGTCTTGGTGAGAAAATTGACTGCTTCGTTAACGAGTGTCGCCTTCGACAATGTACCTATGGGGTTAGGTGGAAGTCGACGTTCGACAAATTCAGAAAATTTACTCCAGTCAGTCTTGACAGGGTTCCTAAAGGGGAGTTCTTTTAGTTGTTCAAAGTCAATTGTGAATGTTATCCTGAAGTGGTCAGAGAAGGAGCACTTCGAGGAAACCTTCCAGTCATCGACCCTGAATCTGTCCACTAGGAGCGCTAAAGTTAGACCAATTACCTCTTCCCTAATTTTGTTGTGGAAAGTACAAATATGTAGGTTGGAAAGTAATATAAAATCAAGTATAGACTCACTTCTTTTATTTATTTCCCTGCTGCCCCACTGCGTGTGGTGAGCATTTGTGTCCATACTTACTACTAAGTTGGCTCTAGTGTTGCTGGCGAGCTGTACCAGGTCCCTCTTCCCTCTTCTTCCTCGTAGGGCAGATATGCGGATGCAAGAATGAGTTGGGGCTCGTTCTTGCGGTCGCATATCGCCACTGTCAGATCGCTGTTAATTGATTTATTTATCAGAATACAGCTCCTAAGTTTACCTTCACCACTGGAATGCAGGAGTGTGTAGTTTTTTGACCTCAGTCCTTGGATTTTGGCTTTGTATAGCCATGGTTCCTGGATTAGGGCCACGTCCACACTCTCATCGGTCATGGAGAGCAGCAGGTCGTCGGTGGCAGCTTGAGAGTGGTGCAAATTAATGTGCACCACCCTTAGCTTTCCGGCGCTGGTCATCGTTACTGGGGAAGGAGAACTTGATGTTCCCCAACCCAAATTTGACGACCCCTGCAGCGGATCTGATTTGGTTGGCGGATTTTGGATCCACCACAATGCGTAGGTCCCTACCGCCACCTTTCTCCCGCGGTTTGGAACTCACGATTCTCCATTCACCTACGTTCAGCTCTTTGTTCCGCAGACCTACCAGTTTAAGTATGGATTGTTCCTCCGGAACCGGAAAAGGTATCCATACGTGCACTAGGGTCCGCAGGGGTAGGGCTGAAGCAGGAATGGCTTCTGGTTTGGCACCAGGCCATAGTTCTTCTAGGCTTCGAATGCAGCGCGTTTAAAAGTCAAATGACTCTTTGTTGCCGCACCCGACGACCTTTACTCCCTTCCGCCAACCTGCCCTATCGAAGTTGCAGGTGTTATTGATGTCAGCAGATTCTCCCTCTGATATCATGGCCTCCAGGATCTTTGCCTGAACCTTGAGCCATTTATCGATCGCAAGTTTCCCATCAGGGTTGCTGCGGTCAATAATGGCTAGGGTGAGGTCTTCGCTGCTTTTTAGCTTAGCTTTCTTAGCTAAATTCCCTGTTACCTCGTCGGCTGAGCGGATTCTTTTGGGGGCCTGCTTAGCTATTTCCTTACCTGCGGCCGTCGAGTCCTTGGACTTTTCCGACCGTTGGAGGGATTGCTTGGCATTGACTTCCTTTCGAATAGTGCCCGGCTTTCGTGGTGGTAGGACGGCGGGAACCTTCGCCTATGAGGTCGATGGGGTGGGGATTGCCTCCGAAGCGGGCTGTTCCTCTCTCTTCTCGGCTCCTGTAGCTTCTGCTATCTGGCATTTGGGTGAGACCGAATCCTCAATTGTCGCGGGTACGAGATGTGTCTTGTTGGCAAGACCATTCTCGTACTGTTTGACTAGCTTGGTGTGCTTCCTCACCAGCGCTCTATCTCTTTCAGAGAGCTCAGCCATGTTACGGTCCTTCATCTTTCTCAGAAATCTCAGGGAGCATCTATAGCCCTCTCTTTTCTTTTGCTGAGATGTTTTAGGAGCTCTTATTCTCTTACTAGGAACGAGAGTGTTCTCCAGAAGTCTATCCTCCGTCTCAGAGTCAATGGACGAACTGTTACTGGTTGTAATAAGGGGCATAATAACTAAATTGTATATTTGGCATAACTGCCACATGCCCACAACTGTCAATTCATTACCACATTCTTACGCACTTCAATAAAGACATTACATGGTGTCAGAAGTGGCGCGAAAAAAAAATGTTTTTCTAATTTTTTATTGAAATTTATAAATCCTTAAATTCTGAAGTTTTGAGTTACATAAAAAAATGGCAAATAATGAAAACGCAGAACGCGGCAACGCATCTGGAAACCCAGGGCCATCAGAAACGGCAAATATTAACATCTTTGGAAATCCTGGAGCTAGCTTCATCCGATCACCCAGGGAATTAATCACCACTGGCGACGCAGCAACGAACTGGAAGAATTGGATTCAACAATACGAGTGGTTCGAAATAGCAACGCAACTACAGACCAGGCCCCAGCAAGTACAGATAGCCACATTAATGTCAACAATCGGTTCAGAAGCGATAGCGATATACAACACATTTCAACTCACGGAAGACGAAAAAATACAGGTAAAATTGATAAAAAACATATTTAGTAACTATTTTACACCAAAAGCCAACGTCACATACGAAAGATACGTTTTCAATAAGATGTATCAAGTTGAGGGCGAACCATTCGACGAATTCCTCACAAAAATAAAATCCCAAATAAAAAAGTGCGCATTCGAAAGTCTACAGGATAGTTTGCTCAAAGACAAAATAATAATAGGAATCTGCAATGAATTCCTCAGAGAAAGACTGCTCTCAGAAGACGACATCGACCTTGAGAAAACGATAAACATATGCAGGGCAAGCGAGATCACATCGAAGCAATTAAAAGAAATTAATAAGGAAGAAAACATAGCCGCAGTATACAAAAGTAAAACTAATGCAAAGTCATACCACAAGTATCAAAAAAAATCAGCTACCGAAAACACATTTTACTGCAAGAGATGTGGAACTCATCATGGCAAAAAATCATGCCCCGCATTCGGCAACAAATGCACAAAGTGTCAGAATAGAAATCACTTTCCATCAATGTGCAAAAGCAACAACAAGGTACACGCAGATGCAATAGAAACAGAAGAAGAAAGTGACGAGAATTACGAACTGAATGGTACGAAGTTGTGGAAATAAAACATAAAAAGATAAAATTTAAACTTGATTCCGGTGCCCAATGTAACGTCCTACCAATGAGTCTCGTTCAAGATGCCAAACTAAAAGCAATTCCTTCTACAAGTAAAATAAAGCTCGTAACTTTCAGTAAACATGAAATGACAGTAATAGCCAAAGTGGTAACTGATGTCATTATAAGAAAAAAAATATTTCATATAAAGTTCTACGTTGTTGATGCCAAGGTTTCTCCAATTCTTGGCAAAACAGCATGCGAAGAAGCGAAATTAATAATACGAATAAACGCCATAAACGAAAAAGTGGATAAGGTTGACTGCGAAGATAGCGTTGGTTGCCTAAAAGACTTTCAATATGAAATCGATTTAAAAGAACCAACTAAATTAAAAATACATCCAGCGCGAAGAATACCATATACTATGATAGAGGCGGTAAAAGCTGAACTAGATGACATGGTAAAAAAAGGGGTAACAAAACCAACTACAGAAGCAACGCCATGCGTCTCCCCAATTGTAGTTGTTAAGCAAAAAGGAAAATTACGAATATGCATCGACCCAACAGATTTAAATAAAAATATTTGGCGTCGACATTTCCCACTAAATACGCTGGAAGAGATCTCAACACGTATAAAGAACTCCAAATACTTCACTTTGCTTGATTGTAAACGAGGCTTTTGGCAAATAAGAGTGACCAAGCGAACAACGAAGTATCTAACATTCGCCACACCGTGGGGTAGATACAGCTTCCTAGTCTTACCATTTGGCCTAGCACCAGCAACGGAGATCTTTCAGCAGATAATGACTGATATCCTCAAAAGTATTAAAAATGTAGACGACATACTTATTCATGCACAAACACTAAATGAACTACAGGAAACGCAAAAACAAGTCATTAGGGCTTTACATGAAAGAGGACTAAAACTGAACAAAGAAAAATGTATTTTTGAAAAAGAAAAAAATTAAATTTTTATGTCACTACGTAAGTGCCAAGGGTATAGATATTGATCCTGAAAAAGTACGAGCAATAGAACAGCTAAAAGCACCTGAAAATAAAAAACAGCTTCAACGATTGCTCGGAATGGTCAACTATTTATCAAAATTTATAAGAAACGCATCAGAAGTAACACAGCCACTACGAAGGTTATTAGAAAAAAAACGTACAGTTCCAGTGGGACACAGACCAACAAAATACATTGAACAAAATCAAGAAGTTATTAACAGCTGCACCCGTACTAAAGCCTTACGACGTAAATCGCGAAGTAACGATCCAGACTGACGCGAGTTCATACGCAATCGGAGCTACTTTATTGCAAGATGACCAGCCAGTGGGGTATAGTAGTAGAGCTCTGACAAAAACTGAAATTAATTATCCCCAAATAGAAAAGGAAGCCTTAGCGATACGATTCGCCTGCAGAAAGTTTCATCCGTACATATACGGAACAAATTTAATAATAGAGAGCGACCACAAACCGCTTGAGTCTATATACAAAAAGACAGTTTATTCAGCACCAGCAAGAATAAAACGAATTTTGATGGAAACACACCAATACGCTCCCACCGTAGTATACAAAAAAGGGACCAATATGAACCTGGCTGATACACTGAGTAGAGACTGCATTAACGACGAAAAAACGGAAGACGACAACGAAGAGTTTGAGGTTCTCCAAATCCACTCTATATCGAAGAAAGCACTATCAGACTTACAAACAGACACAAAAACCGACGAACACTTGTTAAGATTACTGAAAATAGGGCACAAGGGTTGGCCCAATGAAGAAAGCAAAGACCCGGATGATATCAAGCCGTACTTCAAATT
Source organism: Cheilosia vernalis (assembly GCA_949126925.1). Classification (NCBI taxonomy): domain Eukaryota; kingdom Metazoa; phylum Arthropoda; class Insecta; order Diptera; family Syrphidae; genus Cheilosia; species Cheilosia vernalis. The sequence goes on from OX421363.1 coordinate 6,582,933, forward strand.
TCGCGATGAAATCACACACGACGACAGCATTCTGTACAAAGGCAGTAAGATCATAGTTCCGGCAAAGCAAAAACAACGAATTCTCGATCAGGTGCACAAAGGCCATTCAGGAATACAGCGCAAATTGGCTAGGGCTCGAGTAAACGTTTTCTGGATAGGCATGACAAATGACATAATCAATTTTGTCGAACGATGCCACGTATGCCAAAGCACCCAGCGTAAACCACAGAAGCCCTCTAATTCAAAAGCCAATTCCGCATTTTCCATATGATATAGTTGGATCGGACATATTTTCATTTCAAAAGAAAAATTACTTATTAATAGTAGTCACAGAGGAGGTCATCACGCATTTAAAAAGAAACTTTTCGATTCACGGCATCCCGTACATATTGGAAAGCGACAATGGACCACAATTTCCATCAAACGACTTTCGAGACTTCGCAATCGACTGGAACTTTAACCACATCACTTCAACATTAGAATATGCCCAATTAAACGGATTGAGCGAAAGGTACGTCCAAACGGCGGAAAACATGCTTCGTAAGTGCATGCTTGATGGCACAGATTACTACTTGGCTTTATTAAACCACAGCAACACACCACGAAGCAACGTTATGGGATTTCCAAACCAAAAGCATTGCAAGTGGATAGGAACCAGAATAGTACGCGAGACTCAGCACCCAAGATCAATGATAGTAGCAACCAAGAAAGGACAAAAATACCGACGAAATACCACACAAATCCAAAACACGAAAGCAGAAATCCCAATTAACATCACAGCATTTCCAAAAATTAAAAATTCATCGGAAAACACAGAAGCACATGGAAATCGTACCGAAGAAGGAAGCAATAGGTTTGTTTGACGTGGCTAGCACTAGTGCCCACTAGTGCGCACTGAGAAGTGTCAGCTGATTTTCCCGCCTACCCAAAAACCTGCACAACCCTGAAAATTTGGCTATCATATCGAACGCAAAATATGCTGCCCTGAAGTCTGGCAGTTTTTGAATTTGAAAAATACTTATGTTTTGGTGCACGAAGTACGAAGATGATAACATTTTGTTCTGTTTATTGTTAAAAATGAGTGAACTCAATTCTGATCTTGTGCTTGCCATAATGCAAACAAGTTGATAAAACTGTTTGCAATATATGCGATGCACTAAAAAATGTAATCAGCTTTCATTCCAGCTTTTTTTCATTCCATTTATCTTTAAAATAATGTTTTAGTCCATAAACGTTGTTGTTTTCAAACAATTCCCCTTTGAATATCAAATTTATTGTATTTATCTTTATTACGATATTCAAATAAACGAATAACAGCAAGCGAAATGACAGCGCAACTCAGCACTGAGTTCTTGCCCCGACAAAATAACTGGGGTCAGTTCAGTGCACAACTAGGGCGCCCTAGAAGTCATGTCAAACACAGGTTTTCAGTACCAGGGCGAGTTCAGTGCTATATCGAACACATTAGGGTTAACCCAGTGCGCACTAGTGCGCACTAGGGCCCACGTCAAACAAACCTAATCAAACAGCGATCAACACGTCAAAACGTCAATTGACACATGAAGCAGACCGCACATCAGCTAACTTGCCAGGGATGATACGCACTCGAAGCGGTAGAGTAGTAAAACCGGTTAATGGATTGAACTACGCAAATTAAATAAAAAATCAAATTGAATGAATTATATTATTATGAATTGTATTATTTTATTATTATTATTATTGATTTGAATTATTATTTGTAAAAAAAAAGGAAGATGTAATAAGGGGCATAATAACTAAATTGTATATTTGGCATAACTGCCACATGCCCACAACTGTCAATTCATTACCACATTCTTACGCACTTCAATAAAGACATTACACTGGCTTGAGTAACTTCTTCGTTGATCGCTCATCAACAGCTGTCTGCCATAAAACAAAATAAACCAAAACAACACCTAACGAACTATCCCCTTCTGCAAAATAAAAATTGTACTAGAACTTAGGTAAACGAAAGGAAGTAAGAGAAGAAAGAAGCAAGGTAAAGGACCATTCACATGAGAGCGAATTGCGAAACACGAATTGACGAATATTCGTAGATTCTGACATTTCATTCACATGAAAACTTTTTTTAGTCGCAGGTACCCGCGAATCATAATGTATTGTTGAAGGTTAAGTTCGAGCGAATTTTTCATTCGCAGGTTTGTGGATCGCGACTGTTTTATGTGGTTTGTGAATAAAGTGTGACAGTTCGCGGCAAGAATTTTCAATTCGCGGGATAATTGCTGTAATTGTAAATTTCGTTATTTTAATCAATCAAGTCTCGGTTTTTTTTAGATTAGGTGTTATATTAAATGAATATAAAGCTTTTGTGGTAAAACAAATAGCAATTTTCGATTCATAAATACAGATAAATTGATTTGTTCGCAGTTCGCCTATTCGCAGTTCGCGTTCATGTGAATAGTCCTTAAGATCTAAAGAAAGGCAAGCTTGCCGCTAGTTAGATAAAGCGATTTCTTTCTTTTCTTCGTGAAAACGAGTGTTCTTTCCTAACTGCAACTCGAAAACTAAGAAAACAAAAAAATAAAAATAAAAAAATTAATTGCAAATTGGTCTAATCTAAATAAAAAAAACTGATACCATTTTAAACATTATATAAAAAAAAAACTGCAATTCTACAACTGGCAAGGTACGCATTAAGAAATAAAATAAGAGAAATAATGATTATGTGCTTATTATACATTAAATTATTACATTTAGGCCAACCATACTAATCTTCACTTCAGTGTGGGGGGAGATATAACCTAGGTAAGGAAATCTCCACGAAATTACTATTCGATTACTTCTTCAGACCTCATACCAGCCCACCTGCAATCGACAGACGAGAGCGAGCGAGAATAAGTACTTGATCCGCTCCTCTACTTGCCGCCCTACCGTAATCAACCATCCTGCCAATTGCATCACAGCAGCCACATTTGGAGAAAATCTTTTCCGCTTACCACGCCAGACACTATCGTCTATCATCTTACATTATAACTGTTCGGGCACCAGTACATTACCCAACAGTGCACCCACCACAATGAACTTCCAAGGAAAAATATTGTTTTCTCTTCCACATGCATGCTCGTACATTATGTACCATAACGCCACAACGATCACTAGCAGCGATGACAAACACAATTTCTTTCGCGAAACTAGTGGGATTAGTCAGCGATAAGCGAATTTAGGAATTCCGCTCGATCGTTGATAATCGATAACACGTTGCACCGTGCGTTAAGCCTTGCAAGGGAACTCGTCAGTATTAAGAAAGTCATTCACGCATACATCACCTACGCGACGACGAACTGTGGAGAAAATTTGTTTAACCCTTCAATTAGTATACGAGTACTTAGATGAATATATATTTCTTATTCCCCTATGTAAAATTAAAGCAAAAAACAAATTTTTATATTAATAATTACTAATGTGGTGAGGAAAATTAACGTAATATTGCACTTTTGAGTATTATCCTACTTAAACTAAAGACTAGAACATGTGTAAATGATATCACAGATTTTATGCAATCAAACTAAAGTCAATCTTTTCTTTTCATACGTGAAAGTGAGTTCGAGGAAATTGTGCACAACCTCCAGCGACGCATGGGAGGAGGGGACCTATTCAGGATATAACCAAGTAAGTGATATCGTTTACCGTATTTTATTTGTGTTTGCCTGAAAACATTAAGTGAATATAATATAATAAGTAAGAATTTTGAATTTTTTGAATTTTTAAAACCCAAAATGTTCGTCAGATTTAGTTTGGTTCATAACAGTACTTGAATTTATTATCGAATATGAGTTGGTAAATTTTCCGTTGAGGGGTTGAGTTTGGTCCAATATCGAGCTTAATTTTTCCATGGTAATAGGATCAGGTACAGCACTATACTATAGGTAATTGTGTTGTCACGGCGTTTAAGAAGTTAGAGTGGGGGAATTGTACCTCACAAACTTAACACTTTCGTTGCTACTAAAGTGATTTCGGTTTGATCAATAAGGGTAGATTCGTTTGTTAGTATTTTATTTCTTGGCATGAAGTGAGTTATTTTTATTTGTGTTGTTGTTATACCTGCTATTGTGAAGGTAAAAACCTAACCCAATCCGTCGAGTGAAACCGAGCCTTGCCGCCAGCATGTTCAATAGGATATTTTTTTTTTAAACGATTTGCCATGTCATTTTTGTTCAATAACATATCAACTTTATGTTTCCTCTCTTTTTGTGTTTTTTTGTAGGTTGTTCATTATTGAGTTTTTGTGTTCAGTATCCAAAAATTTTACGAACTTGTTGTCACTCCATAAAACTTTATACAATATCCAAAATGACTTCCTCATTGATTTAAATTAAAGCTGCAATTCTACAACTGGCAAGGTACGCATTAAGAAATAAAATAAGAGAAATAATAATTATGTGCTTATTATAAATTAAATTATTACATTTAGGCCAACCATACTAATCTTCACTTCAGTGTGGGGGGAGATAACGGGTGATTTTTTAGCTGGTTTGGTTTTGGCAACACTGGTTTTGACAGCTGACGTGTGTTTAGTACCTTGTGTCACTGTCAAACAGCTTCAGTTTGGTTTGCAATTTAACCATGGATCGTCTTACAAATGAACAACGCTTGCAAATTATTGAATTTTACTATCAAAATTCGTGCTCGGTTCGAAATGTTCATCGCGAGCTTCTTCCATTTTATGATCGGCATTCTCGACCTTCTGAGCAGTCTATTCGGAAGATTGTGACCAAATTTCGCACCAAATTTACTTTGTTTGACATTAAACCACCAACATGTTTACGTACTGTGCGTAGTGAAGAAAATATTGCGGCCGTATCAGCTAGTGTGACAGAAGACCGCGAAATGTCGATTCGGCGACGTTCCCAGCAGTTAGGCCTTTGTTACAGCACTACGTGGAAAATTTTGCGGAAGGATTTGGGCGTAAAGCCTTTTAAGATACAGCTGGTGCAAGAACTAAAGCCAGCCGACCTACCACAACGCCGAATTTTTGGTGAATGGGCTCTTGGAAAGCTGGCCGAGGATCCGCTTTTTTATCGAAAAATTGTGTTCAGCGATGAGGCTCATTTTTGGTTGAATGGGTACGTAAATAAGCAAAATTGCCGCATTTGGAGTGAAGATCAGCCAGAAGCATTGCAACAGCTACCAATGCATCCCGAAAAAGCCACTGTTTGGTGCGGTTTATGGGCCGGCGGCATTATTGGGCCATATTTCTTCAAAGATGATGCGAATCGCAGCGTTACTGTCAATGGTGAACGCTACCGAGCGATGATAACAAACTTTTTTTTGCCCGAAATGGAAGTTCTTGACTTGCATGATATGTGGTTTCAACAAGACGGTGCCACATGCCACACAGCACGCGAAACAATGGCGCAATTGCGAGGCGAGTTTGGTGAACAGTTAATTTCACGTTTCGGGCCGGTCAATTGGCCGCCTAGATCGTGCGATTTGGCACCATTAGATTATTTTTTGTGGGGGTATGTCAAGGCTAATGTGTATAGGGACAAGCCCGCTTCGATTGACGCACTGGAAGCCAACATCCATGCATTCATTCGTGAGATACCGGCCGATATGTGTGAAAGAGTATGCCAAAATTGGACTCAGCGGATGGGCTACCTGAGACGCAGCCGCGGTCAACATTTGCATGAAATTATCTTTAAACATTAAATTGCAAGGTTCAAACTATCGATTCAAATAAATACTTCATTCATTTTTTCGAATTTTTTGTGTTTTTTTTTTTTTTTTTAAGTTCTAAACCTCTTAAAAAATCACCCGTTATAACCTAGGTAAGGAAATCCGAAATCTCCACGAAATTACTATTCGATTACTTCTTAAGACCTCATACCATCCCACCTGCAATCGACAGACAAGAGCGAGCGAGAATAAGTACTTGATCCGCTCCTCTACTTGCCGCCCTACCGTAATCAACCATCCCACTGCCAATTGCATCACAGTTCACAGCAGCCACATTCGGAGAAAATCTTTTCCGCTAACCACGCCAGACACTATCATCTTACGCCGTGTGTCAATTGCGCTAAATAATTATCCTCGGATAATTTTTTGACATTTCTGTGTGTGTTGAATAAAAATTTAGCTTTTGTGAAATTTGGCTGTGTCGATTGGGCAAAATTTTTGAGATTTCTCAGAAAACTTTTGACGATAGCACAACGCAATACGACGCACAACACAAAGAACAGACATACAACTAATTCAATAACAACAACTGATAATATGGATCATAAATTCGATGTATTAATTCCCCTTGATGTCAATGATATTGCTGCGGTATCAAAGCCTTATAAGCCACGATGACTTGCCCCCACGCAGAAGACGAACAAGAGAAGTGTAATTTTATATTCAATCGGTATGAATTCAAACTCCGTAACCGAATCACTTTTTTTTTGTCATCATGCGTCCCTATAAATTAAGATTATTTAGATACATGTTCTAGGTAGTAGGTACAGTTTGTTATTATTTTTTTTTTCTTTCGTTGATTGCTGCCATTTGAAATAAAAAACTCTAACGTAAAAAATTTATCCTATGAAGATAAATTATTATCCTGCTTCCGGAGCAGGATAATTTTTTGACAGCTGAAGAATTCGTTTTCCACCACGATAGTGTCAGAATATTAGCCGAGGATAATTATTTAGCGCAATTGACACACGGCCTTACATTATCACTGTTCGGGCACCAGTACATTACCCAGCAGTGCACCCACCACAATGAACTTCCAAGGAAAAATATTGTTTTCTCTTCCACATGCATGCTCGTACATTATGTACCATAACGCCACAACGATCACTAGCAGTGATGACAAACACAATTTCTTTCGCGAAACTAGTGGGATTAGTCAGTGTTTTGACATACGCCAATAATAAAAACGCGATTGTTTTTCATAAACGTTATAAAAATTAAATTTTTTATTAATGACGGCAAATCGAAAGTTACCCAATGGTTCTTTGGGAGATGTTGCTTTCTTGGTGGTTGCTAAACGAAAGAGCCCGAGTCAAGTTGGGATAACCGCACGAAGCCAATTTGCCAAACCAAACCGTTTCGACCTATTCCCTCTTCTTCTTTGTGGTCCTCTTCTTCTCTTCGACGATTTCAGCATATTGACTTTAACAAAACACAAAAAATGTAACGTTGGTTATGTACCAACAAATGCAACCAAGTTCTTTGAAAACCAAGAAAAAACCGAAAGCTCAATGAACCATAGGGTACGTGTACAAATATTCTATCAGTTAATTTTATGTTAGGTAAATTAAGTAGGGTGAATATTTAGGTATAATGTTAATAAGAAAAAATTTGATTTGGTATTCTTAAACATGCCGCCTCCCTCTGAAGGTATTTCAGGAACGAGGTAAGAGGGCTAATCTTGTAATTGGTCTTTTGTATATACCGTTGTGGTTACGAACAGACACAACGCGTACATGCTCATCGGACCCAGGATGAGTGGCTTCGATACGTCCTAGAGACCACTTAGATGGAGGTGAATTAGGCTCCTTGACCACGACGAGATCACCAACCATTAGATCTCTGGTCTGCTGCTTTCATTTGGGACGTTGCTGTAAGGAGGTGATGTAGTCGGTATGCCACCTTTGCCAGAATCCTTGAGTGATATTCTGAAGTAACTGCCATCGTCCTAAGCGGTTAATTGGAACATCCAGATAACTTGGCTCCGGGATCGCTGTGTACGGTCTTCCTATAAGAAAATGGGAAGGAGTTAGAGGATTCAAATCTGTGTCAGAAATTGCGCAAAGAGGCCTAGAATTAAGAAGAGCTTCGATTTGGGCAAGTAAAGTGGTCATCTCCTCAAAGGTGAGAACGTGGCTTCCTACGACACGATGAAGATGTTGTTTGACGCACTTGACCCCCGCTTCCCAAAGCCCACCAAAATGAGGGCTATGTGGTGGGACGAACTCCCATTTAATATTATCCGTGGCCAAGGCGGTAGATATTCTCTCGTTATGCTCCTTAGATCTTACCAACTTGAACCAATCGGAGAGTATCCTCGATGCACCTTGGAAGTTGGTGTCATTGTCCGAATGAAGAACACTGCATTTGCCTCGCCGAGCAATGAACCTGCGTAAAGCAGCTAAAAAGGCATCCGTTGACAGGTCACTTACCACCTCCAAGTGTAGCGCCTTTGTGGCCATGCATATGAATAAAGCAATGTATCCTTTCATCAATTTCGGGTTTCTTCCCTTTGATAATCGAAGAGTTATAGGACCAGCGTAGTCACATCCCGTGTGTTCGAACGCGTAAGATGAATTAAGTCGAAACGCAGGCAGGTTTCCCATGATTTGAGCGGACGAATCCTGGCGCAAGCGAAAACATTCCCGGCATTCGAAAACGATTTTCCGTATCAAATTTCTGCAACTAAGAACCCAATATTCTTGCCTTACTAACGCGAACAAATGCGTGACCCCAGCATGTAGAAACTTCAGGTGAGCTGCACGGAGAATTAAAAGAGTTATTAAAGAGTTTTTGGGAAGGATAATTGGATGTTTTATAGTGAACGGAACATTTGCAGCATTAATTATTCGTCCGCCAACTCGTAGCAAGCCTAAGTTATCGAGGAAAGGAGATAGAGATGACAATTTCGAACGATTGGTAACCGAGCCTTTTGATTTCAGAGCGGTGATTTCTTCTTTAAACTCCTCTTGAACGAATCGAATACAGGTTTGTTTGGCCGAAAGAAGTTCAGACGACGAGACGAATGTTTTCCGTCGATCTTTAGCCGAAAGTCGGCAGTTTTTCTGATAATATCGAAGATATCTACCGAATTAAAACCATACTTAATATTGTGGTAAAAATCGAGCCCATGCGCAGAAATTTGAAAACAATTCCACAGTGCAAACGTTGCCAAGAATTCAATCATACGCAAATGTATTGCAAAAAAGAGCCGCGATGTGTCAAATGCGCCGGAAGTCACTTCTCCCAAGACTGTGGAGCAAATAAACAATCCTCCGCTACCTGTGCTAATTGTAAGGGAAAGCACCCGGCGAATTATAGAGGTGAAGTAGCTAAGGAGTTGCAAAAACGGAGAGATGCGCTACTCAAAAGCCAAAATAAAAAAACAAAGCCGCTTACCAAGGTAAAGCGTAGGACCGCCCAGGAGGTAGTAGGCAATATAAAACCTCCGGTTCAAAAGCGTATCATTGTCAGAGAAAGAGAGACAATAGAAAGGCCCTCGACCTCTGTTGTAAAAAGAAACGCTACTGACAAGTTACCATCAGGAAAGCCATCGAATAGTGGCCCTCGAACAGCCAGAGTGCAGACCTACGCTCAGGCCGCGGCATTCGAAGTAGCGAAAAACGTTGAAACTTCGCCGGACCCTGTTTCTCATGTTTTCTCCATTATTCTCGAGAAACTTGAAGAACAAAGCAAAATAAATAAAATTATTCTCGATCGCTTGGTTAAGCTCGAAAATAATTCACGGAAAACGCGTGCTTCAAAAATAACATGAATGAAAAACCAATGTTAAAAATATGCACTTGGAATGCAAACGGGCTTTTACAAAAACTCGGCGAATTGGAAATATTCATACGCGAGAAAGATATTGACATTTGCTTAATTTCTGAAACTCACGTGAAAAAGGGATCGAATTTAAAAATAAAAGGATATAATGATTTCCACGCTTGTCACCCATCGGGGAACGCCAGAGGTGGATCATCATTGCTTATTAAAGACTGCATTGAACAATACGAAGACCTGAAGATAGAGCTCGAAACTATGCAACTGTGCACGATTCGAGTTAAAAATAGTCAGCGTACTCTTAGAATTTCATCTATCTACTGTCCACCGCGTTCCGCGCTTGAAAAAAGTGATTTTACTAACCTGCTTAAATCGCTCAAACCAAATTTCATTATTGGCGGCGATTTTAATGCGAAGCACACGTTCTGGGGCTCCAGATACATCTCGCGAAAAGGTAGAATGCTCTATGGGGCAGGTATGGAATACAGTTGCGATTTCCTCTCGACGGGCAAACCGACCTACTGGCCAACTGATACTTCAAAACTACCTGATCTGATAGATTTCTTCGTCGTGAAAGGAATACCTACCAACCACATTAAAGTTGAAGAGAGCTTTGATCTATCATCTGACCACTCACCGGTTATTCTAACATTGAGTGTAAAATTAGCCAATAACCTAGAGCCAGCGAGATTAACTGGTAGAAACACTAACTGGGAAGGCTTTAGGATCGAAATAGAAGAGAATGTTGAACTGAGTGTTCCACTTACGACACCCTATGAACTTGAAGTTGAAGTTGATCGCTTCGTCGAGACAGCTCGCCTCCTGGAATAATACGCCTAATCCAAGGAAAACGCCGGCCAAATACGGGCTACGATATCCTCCCGAAATAAAAGAATTAAAAAAAAAAAAAATAAATAGTTGGCGCTACAGGTCGTAGGGACCCTGGGCCTAGCTTCTCACAACCATTCGTTTTGTGTGAGTTTTCATTTTTGGAACGAATGGAAGGGATCTACAATTTTATGCCGGTTCCAAACGGGCCGATTGAGAAGCTTTTTCAAGACAGTTATACTCTCGGATGTTTGTCAGACGTTCGCGAGAGGTGGCGCAGCGGAAAAAAACCCTAAGTTGGAATTTGGGTTTTCGCGGGATTCGAACCTGAGCCCCTCGCTTAGTAGTCCAACACACTAACCACTAAGCCACTGCGCCGAAATAAAAGAATTGGTCAACGAAAAAAGGAAGGCGCGTAAGAAATGGCAACAGAGTCGCGCTCCGCAACATAAAGCACATTTGAATTATTTGTGCAATTTGTTGAAGACAGCCATTAAGGATTTTAAAAATCGTGCGATAGGTTCTTACCTTGAAAGTTTAACAGCGAAAAAAGATTCCAATTATTCACTTTGGAAAGCTGTAAAAGGCACCAAGAGGCCCAAAATCCCCGCGCCGCCAATTAGAATAAATCAAAATGAATGGGCAAGGGAAGATAAGCAAAAAGCGGACGTTTTTGACGCTCATCTAGAAGAAACCTTTAAACCGTACGATGGCCAAGCGATCCCCGACAATACTAATAGGGCGGAATTACAATCTGACGATTCAACACTCACTAGTGCAACGCTAAGTGAACTAAAACGTGAAATCGAATCCCTAAAACCTAAGAAAGCTCCTGGTTATGATTTGATCACCGGAGAAGTTCTGAAAGTTCTACCAAGGAAAGCATTAATTAAGCTTCTTCATATTATAAATGCCGCGCTCAGACTAAAACATGTGCCGAGTCAATGGAAAGTCGCGGAGGTCATAATGGTGTCAAAACCAGGAAAACCGCCAAATGAAGTAAAATCGTATAGACCGATTTCCCTTCTTCCGGTCATTTCCAAAGTCTTCGAGAGAATATTGCTTAGGCGCCTACAGCCGGTTATTGAAGACAATAATCTTATCCCTGACCACCAGTTTGGGTTCAGAACCAAGCATTCGACGATTGACCAAGTACATAGAACTACTGACGTAATCGAGAAAGCATTTGAAGAAAAAAAGATTTGCTCAAGCGTATTCCTTGACGTCTCACAAGCCTTTGATAAGGTGTGGCACGACGGCTTGAAATTTAAATTACGACAAGTTCTCCCCGCAAGCCTATATGATATTCTAGAATCATATCTCGGGAATAGACTCTTCCGGGTTAGAAATGGAAACGAATACTCGGAGCTAAAAGAAATTTCGGCCGGGGTACCGCAAGGAAGCGTCCTTGGTCCGCTTCTCTATGTGTTATATACTCGCGATATACCAAGGGAAGATGGCACTACCCTTGCTACGTTCGCCGACGACACAGCTATCCTAGCTGTAGGTAATACAATCGAAGAAGCGACTACAAAACTGCAAGCCGCAGTGAATAAGGTAAATGAATGGACAAGGAACTGGCGGATCGCCCTCAACGAAACTAAATCTGTTCACGTGAATTTCACTTATAAGAAAACTAATGACTTGCCAATTTTTCTAAACTTGGCCCGAATACCCTTTGCAAACGAGGCCAAATACCTGGGAATGACACTCGACGCAAAGCTGAAATGGAGTTCGCACGTGAAAATGAAACGTAAAGAACTCGATATCAAATATAGAGAAATGTACTGGTTACTCGGAAAACATTCCCAGCTCAGTACTGAGAACAAACTGCTTTTATACAAGCAAGTGCTAAAGCCGGTGTGGACCTACGGTATACAACTTTGGGGTTGTACCAAGAAAACAAATGTCAATATTCTACAAACTTTTCAAAATAAAGTTCTTAGAGAAATTGTACAAGCACCATGGTATATTAGAAACGACGATATCCATAGGGATCTCGGAATTCCAACAATCGAAGCTGAAACTAGAAGCTTCGCGAGAAAGCATAGAAACCGACTAATCGGACATATCAACAATACAGTCCGACAAATCTTGGACGAGAGCAATTTATTGCGCCGACTACAAATAACGAAATCGTTCGACTTGGCAAGATAAGATTAACCGCGTTTATTTTGCGGAACACGAAGGATCTTTCATTGGAAAGTAACCTGTCATAAGTTTTTATTTAATGATAGAAAAATTGCTTGATAAGTTATATCTTAGTTGCAGTATCTAACAATCTTTAGAAGGGTGGTGTTTTTAGTCAGTAAAAATCTAACACTACTATGAGAACGCGCTTGCTATTCTCATAGTGTCTCTGAAAGATTTTCACCTACCCTCGGAAAAAAAAAAAAAAAAAAAAAATTGTCCCGCGATTGGACAGTTAAATTAAATCGTTTGTTGTCCCAAGATTGGATTTTATAATTGTAATAAAAGAAGTAATTGTCCCGTGATTGGACCGCGAACGAACTATCGTTTTATTTAACTTATTGTGGTAGTGCGTAGACCACAAATTGGTGACCCCGACGTGATAGTGGCGGAACAATTTTTCCACGTGCTACGACATCCTCCATTTCATCATAATTTTCTGCGGTGCATCAAAGAAAGCCGAGTAAATTACGCAGCAGCAAAGGAAAACGACAAAGCAACGTCGTAGCATCATGCGATTCGCCACCAGAACCTAAAATATGCATGCACTATGTATATGCACGAAGAACATTATATATATATGCACTAAGAACATTATATATATGCACTACGCACCACCAATAATTTCGTCGTCATCAAAACTCAACGAACACCCGAGACAACATCCAGCTACTATCGCAGCAGAGACAACACCCAGCTATTACCGCAGTATATTACCGCAGCCGAGACAACACCCAGACAGTTTATCGAAGCAGATACAAAGACCAGCCGACACCCTCAGTGCAACTACTATAATATAAATTATGTGCAATAAGTACAGTGAGAACATTTTTTTAAATTTAAAGTAAATCCATTTTGTAAAGCAATAGAACATTTATTTCTTTTAAAAAAAAAAATTTCAATTTAAACCGATACAGAGTTATACTCGTGTACTTGGGAACAGGTCGTGCTATTTTGGTAAAAACGCTGCCTCTTTTTTTTTTTTTACTTCGCGTGATCGGCCACGGTTACACGGTTGCTTAAGATTCCGTTTCACCTTCTCCCACCATAAATACTAATATACATGTGTATTACCGCGATTCTAACGTAATTGATTTTTGATAGGATTTAATTTTTCGCTCGGGAACACTAGAGTTTTACGAAATTTTTACCTGAGTTTCTCGGACTCTCACAAACAATCACTGTTGTATCTCCAAGGCTCTACAAAATTTTTCCCAGATTTTCCCGGACTCTTGCGAACATTCACTGTTCTATCTGAAAGGTATAGAAATACTTTTTGCTGGTTTCTTAACCAATCATAGAGTACCGGACGTACACCGGATTTATTTTTTTTGATACATTTTCAAAGGAGAGTGAAACTCTTATCCCCTCCAACCACAATGGCTACAAACCACGAGGAGGCTGGCCCTAGTAAAGTTTCCGACGATTCAAATGTTTCACTTCCAGCCCCCACGGCCGTAGATATTCATCAAGCATCGCTCATTTCTATTAAAATTCCGCCTTTTTGGAACAATAGACCCGATTTGTGGTTTCTACAAATCGAAACCCAATTTAGACTTAAAAACATCACAGCGTCAAATACTAAGTACGACTATTTAGTGGCATCGCTGAACAATCAGACGATGTTTTAATGTCACCCCCGGTGCAAGGCAAATACGAAAACTTAAAAAAAGTTTTACTCGAGCGGAATAGGGATAGCGAGGAACGGCGTTTGGACGCACTGCTTAACAAGATCGAGCTAGGGGATCTGATACCGTCTGAGTTATTTAGGAACATGGAAAGTCTAGCGAGTGGTAACAATTTGATCAACTCGCCTCTAGTCATGAAACTATGGCTAAACCGACTACCGTCAACAATACGTGTTTGTCTCATGGCGGTTGAGAGTTCACAAACACAAAGTGAACTTTTCGCTCTCGCGGATAGACTCCATGACGCGTCATCGAGACCGCAGGTATCCCAAGTTAGTGTACCTCACAACTCAAATATCAACAACGATCTCTTGCAAAACCTGGTATATCGGATCGAGCAACTCGAGGTGAATCATCCACATAACAATTTTAACAGGGCGTCTAGAAACCGGTCTAGGGATAGGTCAAAAAGTAGATACAGTTCAAAGAGTAGGACAAAGAACGAAAAGTCGATTTGCTGGTTTCATCGGAAATTCGGAAGCAACGCGAGGAATTGCGTGAAACAGTCATGCACGTTCCAATCGCCAAAAAACTAGTGCGACAAATCTCGAACGCGGCTCCGAGTGAGGCAACATTTTCGCGCCGCCTATTCATCCATGACAAAACTTCTAAATTGCAATTTCTTATCGACACTGGGGCGGAGATTTCGATAATCCCTCGTAAACTCTGCTCACATATCAACCAACCCCCCGACGATTTTGTTCTTATCACCGCGAACGGTGGAAAAATCCGCACTTACGGGTGCAAACGGATAACAGTTGATTTGAGTCTCCGGCGGGCTTTCGATTTTACTTTCGTCATTGCAGATATCGATCACCCTATTATAGGAGCTGATTTTCTGCACAAGTTCAATTTAGTCGTCGATCTAAGCAACCGTAAGGTCGTAGACAAGCTAACCAACCTTCAAGTCAGCTGTCTTTTCAAAACTACACATGCCTACTCACCGAAACTCCTATCGATTCCAAACGAATTCGGCAGTATCCTTGACGAGTTTCCGGAGCTCAAGGCTCCACCAGACTTCACGTTACCGGTCACGCATGACGTGGTCCACCGGATAACAACCACTGGCCAGCTCCCTTCAGGTAGTGCGCGAAGACTCAACCCGGATCGGTTGGCAATCGCCAAGCAACATTTCCAACAAATGGTAAAATTGGGTATTTGCCGTGTGTCGAAATCGCACGTAGCTTCACCACTTCACATGGTCCCTAAAAAAGACTCACTCGACTTTAGGCCATGCGGTGATTACAGGTGGTTAAACCAAGCAACGGTACCAGACAAGCATCCAATTTCAAACGCTCAAGATCTTTCCGCTAACCTCGACGGTTGCTCAATTTATTCAAAAATTGATTTGGTACGCGCATACCACCATTCGGACTTTTCGAATTTCTCCGAATGCCCTTCGGTGTGCGCAATGGCGCGCAAACATTCCAACGTTTTATGAACAGCATCCTGGGAGATTTGACATATGTTTTCATTTACATAGATGACATACTAGTGTCAAGCAAATCTGTCGAGGAACACAAGGACCATTTACGAACAGTTTTTCGTAGGTTGCAGGAGCACGGACTTAATGTGAACGTAGCGAAATGCGTACTGGGAGTCGCGGAACTCGATTTTTTGGGCTATAACATATCCCGGAATGGAATCACCCCATCGCAAGATCGAGTACAAGCCATTAACGAGTTCCCTAGTCCCTGTTCTATCAAAAAACTTCAGCGTTTCCTCGGCATGATCAATTTTTACAATCGGTTCTTACCAAACATGGCGTTTAAGGCTAAAATTC
The DNA here is from genome assembly GCA_949126925.1 of Cheilosia vernalis. NCBI lineage: Eukaryota > Metazoa > Arthropoda > Insecta > Diptera > Syrphidae > Cheilosia > Cheilosia vernalis. The sequence continues at coordinate 6,598,923 of OX421363.1, forward strand.
TCTACGAGTTATTAAAAACAAGTAAGAAAGACAGCAAACCAAAACCTATTTTCCAATGGTCAGACGCGTGCGAAGAAGCGTTCCAGGCCCTGAAACGCGCACTATCGCAGCGTACCATGCTCTTTCACCCCAAGCCTTCAGCACACATCAGTATTATGGTAGATGCGTCTAATGACGCAATCGGAGGAGTCCTCCAGCAGAACCATAATAACATGTGGGAGCCATTGGGATTCTTTTCCACACGCCTGAGCCCGGCAGAAACAAAATATTCAACGTTCGATCGCGAGCTTCTCGCCATTTTCAAGAACGTCAAGCATTTCCGATATTATGTCGAAGGTAGACAATTTACTGTTTTTACCGACCACAAACCGCTCACAAACGCGATCTGTTCAAAAACAGAAAAGTCACCTCGTCAAACTCGTCATCTGGAATTTATTGCTGAGTTCACCACGGACATTCGATATGTCAAAGGCATCCAGAATATCGTTGCCGATACTCTGTCGCGATCATACGTTGAACTGATAGATTTTAAAAATGTCAGCATTCCGAGTCTCTCCAAGGAACAAGAGAAGGACGAAGAATTAAAAGTGCTATTAGCAAACCCAAAACCATCGTTCAAGTTGGAAAAGACCAACATTCCGATACAGGACAGGGAGATATGGTGCGAAATATCCACCGGAAAAACCCGTCCATACGTGCCCGAAATTTTTCGTCGGACGATTTTCGACAATCACCACACACTGTCTCACCCTGGTTCAAAGGCCATGCGTAAAATTATCACTGCCAAATACTTTTGGCCTAAGATGAACAGCGATGTCAACCGATGGACGAGGTGTTGCACTGCTTGCCAAAAAGCAAAAATCACAAGACATACCACGCCTGAACATGGACATTTTCCTGTTCCCGTAGGCAGATTTTCGCACGTCCACATGGATCTAGTAGGACCTTTACCCCCATCGAAAGGTTACAGCTATTTACTAACAATCAAAGACCGTTTTTCTTCTTGGCCAGAGGCCATTCCAATTAAAGACATTAATGCTTCCACGGTTGTAACCGCCTTTGTACAGCATTGGGTTTCCAGGTTTGGAGTGCCTCAAACGATCACTACCGATCAAGGTACTCAATTTGAGTCATGCCTTTTCAAGCAGATATCCGAAATCCTAGGTACAAAGCGGATACGAAAAACGACATACCACCCACAAGCAAATGGCTCGGTGGAACGTTTCCACCGACAGCTAAATGAGGCATTACGCTCGCACGATGACAAGCAAAATTTTTTTTTTTTTTTTTATAATTAGCTCGCACTAAAGAGGTTATGACTACTCTTATGGTGTAGTTTGAAGTACACAGCGCGGGCGTTAGGGAAATTGGTTTTCGAATTTGCCCTGGACTCTCCTCGGTATTCGCTCCACCATCATTGATGATATAAACGTCACACCTGCTCAAATGTTGTACGGACAAAACTTACGCTTACCAGCAGAGCTGATTGAGCCCAAACCTGTGAATACCTTTTTAAACTCGTCGACAGCCCGAAAAATCACTCAAGCTATTTCTCAAACCCGCCCATGTCCTAAGCGAAATCGCGAACAGAAATACATTTTCGTCCCAAAAGACTTAAATTCTTGCAAATTCGTTTTCGTTAGGGAGGAAGTGAACCGCGGAAGTCTTAACCCACCGTACAAAGGCCCATTCGAAGTAACCAAACGCGGCGAAAGAACGTTTTCGGTATTAATCGACGACAAAGAGAAGGTCATAACAATGGATCGACTAAAACCAGCGTTTTTGACCAAACACACTGACTTGAGCCCAAGTTCTAAACACGTCACGCTTAATTTGCTTTAATATAAAAAATCGTTGCCTTAATATAAAAACAAAATGAATGTTCATTGCTATTTTTTCCTTTTTATCATACGGTCTTCAACCAAAATTTCGATGTAACAAAACAAAAAAAAACACAAGAAACCTCACTGTACGAACTAAAATTTTTTTTGTAAGCACATGTAATACAATATTAATAATGATTTATTTCTATTTACAATGTAAATACTTTTATTCGGCGGGGAGTGATGTAGCACCACATTATCAGCCTCAATAACACCCCTGGCCTAAAAGTTGTTAAGTCGCGCCACGGTCGCTAGTTGTGCCATAAGCACATTGTGCCTTAAGCACTTCGTCACTTTTGGCGGAGATTAAAGCGAACCAGAGACCAAGAAGGTCGTCATTGTCCCGCGATTGGACTGTTAAATTAAATCGTTTGTTGTCCCAAGTTTGGATTTTATAATTGTAATAAAAGAAGTAATTGTCCCGTGATTGGACCGTGATTGTGGTAGTGCGTAGACCACACCGATGCGTCAGAAAATCCCACAAGATCATAGCTTTGTGAATCAAAAGTACACCTTCTTAAAATCTTGACCTTTTCAAAAAGTTGCAGGTCATTCCGGTAGTGAATCCATTTATGAGCTACCTCCGTCGGCAAAGGATCGTCCCATCCTATTTTCGACTTATGCAACCACAACTCTTGGAAAAGCATTTTGAGTAAGATAGTGGAGGTGGAAAGAAAACCCAAAGGATCGAATATTTTGGCAACCTCTGACAACAGCTTCCGCTTAGTATATAGCGACGAATTTTCATTTAACGAGATTTTAAAGGTGAATATATCCAGATATGGGTTCCATACTAACCCCAGTACTTTTGTGCAACTTTTCTGGCTATGCAAATCAAGAGAAACGATGTCATTATGGTCGATGCCGCTTAAAATTGGCCAACAATTCGAACTCCATTTGCTAAGCTGGAACCCTCCACAAGCTAATAGCTCAACTAATTCCTTTCTCAAGTTTACCACCTCGGCCATAGTGTCTGCACCGGTCAGGAGGTCATCGACGTAAAAATCACTTAGGATTGACCGAGACGCCGACGGAAACTGATACCGATAGTCGACCGCAAGTTGCTTAAGAGTCTTCATGGACAGAAATGGAGCAGGCGAGGTACCATAAGTCACGGTACATAACCAAAAGTGTGCAATCGGCTGCTCAGGACTCTCCCTCCAAACAATGCGTTGAAAATCGCGGTGGTTCTCAGCGACCCAAATTTGCCGAAACATTTTGACGATGTCCGCACAAAAAACGTATTTGGGAAAACGAAATCGTATACACACATTTAGCAAATTACGTTGAAGCAACATTTCATTTAAACTAATTCCATTAGAGTCCCTATGCGACCCATCAAAGACGACCCGTATTTTATTGGTAACGACGGCATGATGCGGCAAATAGAAAACCCTTCCCGATGTAGGTTCGATAAGATTATCCGGAATTCGTTGCATGTGCCCCAATTCCAGGTAAGTCTTCATAAACTGAGTGTACTCTATGCGAAGGCTTTCATTGCGAGCAAAACGGCGTTCCATTGAAGACAATCGCGACAAGGCCCCTGAGAGTGTGTTACCGAAACGAACTTCAATCTGTCGAAATGTCCACTCAACAATATATTTACAATCTGGAGCACGCGAATAGGTTCGAGAAAAATGCGATTCAGCGAAATCTTCATTTCTTTCCAAAGATAGGTGGACAGGAACCTCCTAAACTTCCCAGAAAGAATTAAGAAGCACGTCCAGTTCCTCGATCCCAACATGTAGTGAAACTATGGATTGGTTAGGCATATTGCCAGTTATCACCCAGCCAAAAACGGTATTGTGGGCTACCAACCGTTCGGTTATAAGCGAAACTTGAGACCCAGTATCCAACAGCACACGACAAAGCTGAGCTTTACCCGCGACATCCATTATTTTAACGAGAACCGTAGGTAATATACCGGACGAGTACATGGTGTTTTTAATATGATGGCTCACCACCGACGACGGATTCATAGGAAACGAATTTTCGCTATTGGCAGTATCAAGGTTATCTGCAATAGCCGACTGGTTTGGTTTTTCCATATGAACCAATGTGTGATGTCGAGTTTGGCAGATCGAGCAACGAGCCTTTACTCGGCATCGGGCGGAAGAGTGGTTACTGCCTAAGCAATTGTAGCACAACCGCTCATCCCTCACGAAATTACGACGCGACTGTATCGACATGGATTGAAATTGAGAGCATTTAGAAAGTAAATGGTTCCCTTTACATCGGGGGCAGGACGAATTTGAAACGGCCAAACTTTTTACATGTGAAGCACCGGAACGCGGTGGTGTTTTGTTATTACGCCCTTTCGGTTCACAAGATTCTAAAGCCGAACATCTTTCATCCAAAAAGTCAATTAATTCCTGAATCGTTGCCTCGTCCAACTTTTTGTTTTCAAGAGACCAGGCTTTACGCGTTTCGGAATCAGTTTTATTGAGTAAGAGATAAATCAACCACGGATCTCTACTCTCCGAAGAAAGCGCTTTAAGTCCGCGGATCACATCATCCGCATTGTCCGTTAAACAACGTAGACGTGCACTATCCGCGACTATTACCGTTGGCATTTTGAGGAAGCTCTCGATGTACGCGTTAATAATATAAAGCGGCTTATTGTACCGATTTTCGAGCTTCTCCCACGCCTACTTAATTTACCTAAAATAAAATTAAGTAGGGTGAATATTTAGGTATAATGTTAATAAGACAAAATTTGATTTGGTATTCTTAAACAGTCAGCGATAAGCGAATTTAGGAATTCCGCTCGATCGTTGATAATCGATAACACGTTGCACCTGCGTTAAGCCTTTCAAGGGAGCTCGTCAGTATTCCGAAAGCCACTCACGCATACATCACCTACGCGACGACGAACTGTGGAGAAAATTTGTTTAACCCTTCAATTAGTATACGAGTACTTAGATAAATATATATTTCTTATTCCCCTATGTAAAATTAAAGCAAAAAACTATTTTTATATTAATAATTACTAATGTGGTGAGGAAAATTAACGTAATATTGCACTTTCGAGTATTATCCTACTTAAACTAAAGACTAGAACATGTGTAAATGATATCACAGATTTTATGCAATCAAACTAAAGTCAATCTTTTCTTTTCATACGTGAAAGTGAGTTCGAGGAAATTGTGCACAACCTCCAGCGACGCATGGGAGGAGGGGACCTATTCAGGATATAACCAAGTAAGTGATATCGTTTACCGTATTTTATTTGTGTTTGCCTGAAAACATTAAGTGAATATAATATAATAAGTAAGAATTTTGAATTTTTTGAATTTTTAAAACCCAAAATGTTCGTCAGATTTAGTTTGGTTCATAACAGTACTTGAATTTATTATCGAATATGAGTTGGTAAATTTTCCGTTGAGGGGTTGAGTTTGGTCCAATATCGAGCTTAATTTTTCCATGGTAATAGGATCAGGTACAGCACTATACTATAGGTAATTGTGTTGTCACGGCGTTTAAGAAGTTAGGGTGGGGGAATTGTACCTTACCAACTTAACACTTTCGTTGCTACTTAAGTGATTTCGGTTTGATCGATAAGGGTAGATTCGTTTGTTAGTACTTTATTTCTTGGCATGAAGTGAGTTATTTTTATTTGTGTTGTTGTTATACCTGCTATTGTTAAGGTAAACACCTAACCCAATCCGTCGAGTGAAACCGAGCCTTGCCGCCAGCATGTTGAATAGGATTTTTTTTTTTAACGATTTGCCATGTCATTTTTGTTCAATATAACATATCAACTTTATGTTTCCTCTCTTTTTGTGTTTTTTTTTCTATGTTGTTCAATATTGAGTTTTTGTGTTCAGTATCCAAAAATTTTACGAACTTGTTGTCACTCCATACAACTTTATACAATATCCAAAATGACTTCCTCATTGATTTAAATTTATAACTAATTCTAAATAACAGGTGATTTTTTAAGAGGTTTAGAACTTTTTTTAAAAAAAAAAACACCAAAAATTCGAAAAAATGAATGAAATATTTATTTGAATCGATAGTTTGAACCTTGCAATTTAATGTTTAAATATAATTTCATGCAAATGTTGACCGCGGCTGCGTCTCAGGTAGCCCATCCGCTGAGTCCAATTTTGGCATACTCTTTCACACATATCGGCCGGTATCTCACGAATGAATGCATGGATGTTGGCTTCCAGTGCGTCAATCGAAGCGGGCTTGTCCCTATACACATTAGCCTTGACATACGCCCACAAAAAATAATCTAATGGTGTCAAATCGCACGATCTAGGCGGCCAATTGACCGGCCCGAAACGTGAAATTAACTGTTCACCAAACTCGCCTCGCAATTGCGCCATTGTTTCGCGTGCTGTGTGGCATGTGGCACCGTCTTGTTGAAACCACATACAATGCAAGTCAAGAACTTCCATTTCGGGCAAAAAAAAGTTTGTTATCATCGCTCGGTAGCGTTCACCATTGACAGTAACGCTGCGATTCGCATCATCTTTGAAGAAATATGGCCCAATAATGCCGCCGGCCCATAAACCGCACCAAACAGTGGCTTTTTCGGGATGCATTGGTAGCTGTTGCAATGCTTCTGGCTGATCTTCACTCCAAATGCGGCAATTTTTCTTATTTACGTACCCATTCAACCAAAAATGAGCCTCATCGCTGAACACAATTTTTCGATAAAAAAGCGAAAATGAACATTTCGAACCGAGCACGAATTTTGATAGTAAAATTCAATAATTTGCAAGCGTTTTTCATTTGTAAGACGATCCATGGTTAAATTGCAAACCAAACTGAAGCTGTTTGACAGTGACACAAGGTACTAAACACACGTCAGCTGTCAAAACCAGTGTTGCCAAAACCGAACCAGCTAAAAAATCACCCTTAAAAGAAATACAATTTCTGTGACTTATTATATAAACAAAATTTGTCAATTCTTTCAGAAATAAATCAATACCAATCAAACATTTTCTGATATAAACAAATATTTTCAATCTGAACTTTAAAAATCGATTTCCCAATATTTTGAAAAATTGACATTCATCAAGATAGCATCCAGCCGACGAAATGAACAAGCATTATGACATTTTTTACTGCGGTCGTTTCAGTTGAGAAATCACATGGAATGCTTCACATATCTTCTTCTTTCTGGAAAAGTTGTTTCTCCTTCAAATATTCTCAAACAGTAAGCCGTAGCGGTGCGAATATTGAAAATATAAAACAATTGATTCCATAAAGCATGATATATAAATCGATATAAGAAGTCGTCTATTATTATCTACAAATTTGTCCCAAAGGCATTGTTGTTGTCACTTGGCAGCGCTGTAAATGATTCAACGCGCTTGTAGAAATACATTTGAGTAGGTAGTTGGTAAAGAAATGTTATAATGAATTAAATGCAAAGCTAATCTTAGTTCATAAAATTATAAGCATGTTGGAATGAAAAAAAAAACAGAAAAGTATCTTGCTAGTTTTGCTGGTGATACTTATCATAATGGCAGAATAAACTAGTTATTAATACAACATATATTTGCTTAGCACTTTTAGATCGGTACACGTTTTTTTTTTTTAATACTATTTTACAGTTTTAACTTTATTGTTGTATTTTGTATGATAAAAAAATATTCGTACTATTTGTTTACACATTTTTGTTATTAATCTCAAATTTTATTAATCTGAATCACTTCTTATTTAGCTAAAAAAAAGTTTAGAAATGTAAATTCAAACGCTTTCTCTACGGACATCCGCACTCATCGACAACCATCTTTGGGAGATCCCTTTTTATAATTCCATCATCGCCATAATAGATAAGTGACATGCTGGAGAATTTTACGGGCGCGCAACATGGCTGCATGCCGTTAAGTAGACCCATTTTCCGATATTCCTCAATAAAATGAGCATGGAATGTTTGAAATGTGTCAGGTGTCCTAAAAGGTCCTGTGCAATCGCCACGGCAGTAATTAGCGAAATATCCTCGTGGGGCAATGATCCAATCGTCCCAGCCAAGCGCTTTAAAACTCACATAGAAAGATTCTTTGCAACACTGTCCGTGCATTGCTCCGGAACAGTCGACAGCACGTCGTCGAACTCTTCTTGAGCGATCAGGTTGTGTATGTAGAACTAAAAAAGGACGGTTTGGATTCAATCGATCTTCGATTTCATAGTCGCCACCAACTTCATAAGAAATGCCCTCCATTTCTTCTTGAGTTGTTTTGTTGCTTTTCACATTTTTTACTTCTCGATACGTTCTTTTCGATATCCACAAAAATGGCAAGTTGGCACCCCTGCTTAGTTGTGTTATATGAGTTTGTTTTTGAATATCCGAAACATTTAAAGCACTTGATGTGTGTACATGCTGCATTGCACTTGATAAATTTTTCCGTCTGTACCTATGATGATTATAATGAGTGTAATGGTAGTAATATCGGCGCCTTGGACGTTTAACCATATCCTTCTGTTTAAGGGCGTTCATATTTTGATTATTGAAGCTTTTAGTTTGCTCCATTTCAGACGGATATGCACGACGATGTCCAGTAACTGATGGCAATAGTATAGAATGATGAAAATGTCTGTCAAATAAGTGAAGAATATATCGATTTCCACATCCGGTACAATCTATCAGTAGACGTAGTTTGTCTTTTTGATGTTTGCTATACCATAACTGAACAGTTTCTGTTATATCGAGCTTTTGCCATCCCAAAACATTGTGGTCGACTGATAAAGATGTGCATAGTGTAGCCACTTGGTCAAAGCCCTGTTTTTATGTTTTAAATATATATAATGGCTTTTAGAAAATGCATGTCTTTCAAAGTAGAATAGAATAAGTTATGTTGAAGAATTAAAAGCGCCTTACCTTACTGGAGAAATCGTTTCCAATTAATTGAAAAATCCAAATCTTCAATTTGGGCCCTTTTGGAAGTGTTAGCTTGTGCCGGTGAAGACGCAGATTCTCTAACTGGCCCAATGCAATACTTGAGCGTTTCGTAACCTTTTCTATCCTTATGTGTATCTCCGCATTGCGAATCTGCAGCTTTTGTTTCGGAATTTTATTCGATGGTGGACTGAACTCAACTAATCGATGTTTCTTGTAAATTTTACCTGGAATAAAAAAGAAGTCAGTTTGTTAATACTAATCATAATCAAAAACGATAGAAGCGTGTAGAATGAGAAGGTGTTAAGTGACATTTTTGAAAATTTTGATGTTTTTTATCCGATAAAGGTGTTATGTGACAACTTAAATTTTAGTCTATTCGCCGATACTCTACTGTACTTAATATAGGAGTTGGATATGGTTAAAGGTGGTAAATACACAAATTTTTCAGGTTTCGTAGCGGAAAAAAGTGCTGTATAAAAGCGTTTAAGACATTAATTTGTACAAAAACACCACTTATAACGTATAATAAATGAAGTCACGTTGTCTAAAATAGTATTTTCTTTATTTACTTTTATTTCGTGTTACCGAACTCCAACTTCGGTTATAGGCAGATTTATGGGCAAACAACTTTAAACCTCTTTTACTCGAAACTAGAAATTTGTCACTTAACACCTTCTCATCTCCCTTCCCTCTTCTTCTCCCATCCCCACCCAGATACTTCTACCCACCCCCTCTCTTATCCCATCCATTTCCCTGGGCCGGACTAAGGAGTCATACGACCCGTGCCGAGAGTCAGCCTGGCTGAGGGCCCAGTTTTTAAAAATAGCTCAGTCGCATACGGAGTATCCGGATACCTGGTGACCTCCGGATTAACCAGCCCTGTCTGCATACAGGGGGTGAGTGCAGACCGACCTCCTCTTCCCCCATACTCGTGGGATCAAAATATGCACAACAACAACAACAATACAACAAAAACAATCAAAACAAACAAATCGAAACACAACCAAGTGCAAGGATCGAGCACTACAGACGTCTCTCTTAACGATCCTCAGACGACACAACTAACTGAGGAAGAAGAAAACCTGCTTCTCAACCCATTCGCCAATCTTGGAGTATGGGATGGGCAAAGCGTAGCAGCGGACACTGACGCTGAGAATATGATTCTGGACGTCAGTGACAACTGCTCTATCGCTAGCTCAAACCTGTCCAGATTGTCTAACTCGTCCAGACGGAGTAAAATCTCCAACAGCAGGAAGACAATTAAACGACTAGGTACCAAAAGATGGGACGAACTCAACGACGCAGAACGAAGACGTCTACATAACGCACGTGCCTATCTGCAGGAGCAGCAACTAATGGAGAATAAGCCACTTGCTTGTACACCGACAGGAACTGCTCCTGCGGGTAACTCATACGCCTCCATATTGATGGGGCCACCTAATCCTCAGATAGGCAAGGACCATCCAAGGAACAGGCAGACCCTATCAACGACTACGACAAAGGATGACACCATGGCGCCGTCTCCTTCCCATGTCGAACACTGCATCGGGCCATTAGCCTGTACGGGTCCGGCGGGGAGGGGGACGACGTCGGGTCATGAGAGGACGCCGTTGAAGGGGGATACGAATGTCCAAGGACATACGGGTAAACCAGAAACGTCGACTTCGCATCCGATGACAATTAGTTCACCAACCAGGGAGCTATCACACTCCCCAACCAGGTGCTGCATCGGGCCAATTGCCTGTACGGACCTGGGGCAAGAGGGGATGGCCCTGGGAAGTAAAGTGGAGGGAGGCAGGTCTTCGGAAAACATTCAGGGCCACAGCCCCAAATGCGATCGGGAGGCCTGCACCCCTCTTCTACCGGATGACTCTGACCAGAACGTTACGAACTCTACAGACAAAAGTGACGTAACAGCTATAAAGGCCCTACGAGTCACATGTACCCGCAAATGCAAGGTACCTTTAGGGCAAGCAGAAATCTTACGGCGACAAAGACGCAATGCAGTAAGGTTTATCCGACGTCTTGGTAAGCGCAATTCGGAGACCTTAACGGACAAAGAAAAGAAAGCGCTCGACAAAGCTAAGAACAGACTGGAGACGCTACCAACAACAGACTCGGACAAGAGAACAAACCCTGACTCTGAAACGACTCCGAAAAATCTGACCGAGAAGGGGAAGAAGGGCCATTTGCCTTTCATCCCAATCGCGGACAGAATCAGGAGAACCGCAACTGGCTCGGGTGAGAACCCACAACCCAACCCCGAACCAATTGCGAGCACGTCGAAGAGAATCAGACACAACGACACCCTCTCACCACCAACAACAAACGCGTCCAAAAAACGAAAAGTCTCTATGGTAACTATAGCAGGCAAACAATGCGCTATAGTTGACTACGGCAATCCTGAACGGAAACTGACGGGGGACCAATGGCGACTGTTAGAACTTAGGATCCTTGATGGTGTAAATGAGGCCATCACGAAAAAAGAAGAACGTCTCCCACTCTTCGGAAACATCAGCACAGTACAAGGGTTCAAACTCATGACATGTGAAGACGGCTACACTCTCACATGGCTCAAAGACTTCGTTGGTAGGACTAAAGCTCCCTGGCCGAACGCCGATCTTCGTCTGATCGACAGGAAAGAAATCGTCCGTTTAACGAGACCTAAGGCCAGACTCTTCCTACGCGGACCCCACATTCCCAGAGATCGCATCGAAAGTTATCTCAAATCCCTCAATAGAGAGCAACTTAGCGATACCTGGGAAGTGATTGAAATGGGAGATTACGATGAATCTGGTACGGAAGTGGTTGTCTTGCTCAACCACAAATCAATTCCGCTACTAAGGAAGATAAACTTCAAAGTTCGCGTCGGCATCAACCGATGCAAACTTAGACTAATTGCTAACTCGGCACCAAAATCAACCAAGGAAGGGGTGGCTGCTAAATACCGCGATGAAGATAATACAAATAAACCTTCATCACAGTAAAGCGGCTAGCGCCAACCTAGTCTACCTAATGGAGGATAGACAAATAGACATGGCTCTAATTCAAGAACCCTGGTTAGCAGGAGGCAAAATTAGAGGATTAGGCTCTAAAGGACTTGTACTGTACCAAACAGCACACGTAGACACAAACAGTAAGAAAAGAACTTGTATAGTAGCTAGGGAACATATAAAACTCTTTCTTCTATCTAGTTTCAGTGATCTAGACCATACTACAATCAAGTATGAGCGAAGAGGGATGCCACCTCTCATTATAACATCGTGCTACATGCCATACGATGCAACAGAAGGTCCACCGTCAGCGCTAACAGAACTTCTCGTCAAACGGGCTAAAAAGGAAAAATGGGACCTACTAATAGGGTGTGACGCTAACTCCCATCATATACAATGGGGTAGCACAAACATCAACTCAAGAGGTGAGTCGCTTTTTACATTCCTTATAGAAAACAATATTTTAGTTGCAAATAGAGGCTCAGAGCCGACTTTTGTCATTAAAAATAGAGAAGAGGTTATCGACGTTACTCTGTTAAGTAACTCTAGTACGATAGCAGTAGACCAATGGAAGGTATTAAAAGATGAATCATTCTCTGATCATAAAATCATTGAATTTCTAATACCTAATACAGATACTAAAAAAGACCCCAAACCATTCAGAAATCACAGGAAAACTAACTGGGATTTATATAATCAGGAGGTAGAAGCCAGAATAAAAACACTGCATTCAGGTGTAATACATGGTACTGACAGTTTGGACAAAGCAACTGAGGATCTGGCTACACTTCTCAGCAAATGTTTTGAAAAGGCTTGTCCATTGAAAACAAGGAAACCATATAAAAAACGTCCTCCATGGTGGACAAAGGAACTGGCAACCTTAAGAAAAGAAACAAGAAAACTTTTTAACGTTGCAAAGCGCACAATATCAGACAGCGACTGGGAAATATACAAATCCAGTCAAAGAGCATTCAAGGCGGAGACACAACGGTCAAAACGATGTGCTTGGAGAACCTTCTGTAACGAAGTGGAAACCACCACAGAATCAGCTAGGCTCCGAAAAATCCTTGCTAAAGAACCAACCGCTATGGGGTCCATTAAAGACTCTAATGGTCTCTGGACAGAATCGTGCAATGAGACACTCGAACTTCTACTCCATACGCACTTTCCGGGCTGTACGCCTAATATAAACAGCGATTTAGTAGTAGATAACGTCGTGGACCATACTATTCCAGCAGAAATGATAACGGGAGAGAGGATAATCTGGGCAATTAACTCTTTCTCACCGTACAAATCCCCTGGTATCGATGGCATCTTTCCAAAAATGCTACAAAAATGCGAAAAACTAATAGCTTCACATCTAGTAAACCTATTTGTTAGCAGCTTAAGACTAGGGTATGTTCCAAAATCATGGCGTGAGGTGAAGGTAGTATTCATACCCAAGGCAGGTAAACCCAGTCATACATCCGCCAAAGACTTTAGACCCATCAGCCTTACCTCATTTGTTCTAAAAACATTTGAAAGACTAATTGATATCCACATCCGAAACCATTTAAGACCGGATGCTTTATCTCAAGCTCAACACGCCTATATAAAAGGCAAAAGCGTTGAGACAGCACTCCATAATGTGGTCAGCATAGTGGAGAGATCAATAAAAATTAAAGAATATACTCTCGCAGCTTTTCTGGACATTGAAGGAGCTTTTAATAATGTCAGATCAGAAGCTATTCAAAGAGTACTAACGAATCTTAAAGTGAATAACACTATTATCAATTGGATAATGTGCATGCTGAAAAATAGAATAATCAGGTCGGAACTAGGAGATGCAAAAATTCAAGTCTCAGCATCTAGAGGCACTCCTCAAGGTGGAGTTCTTTCCCCTCTTCTATGGGTCCTCGTGGTAAACGAGATCCTGATTAAGCTAGAATTTAGTGGAGTCAAAGCAGTTGCCTACGCAGACGACGTAGCCCTGCTTGCAACAGGCAAATTCCTCCCCACTATCAGTGACCAGTTAACAGGATCTTTATCCTCACTAAACAGATGGACAAAGAAGTGCGGACTAGCAGTAAACCCGCAAAAGACAGAATTAGTTCTTTTTACTAACAAGAGGACAATTCCTGAATTTCGCCTTCCCACAATCGAAGGGATTTCACTAACAATTTCTGAACACGCCAAGTATCTTGGTGTAATCCTAGACCGTAAATTGAATTGGAACCTTAACACAAAGGAACGGGCAAAAAAGGCTACGATAGCTTTTTATGCCTGCAACAGAATATTCGGTCGCACCTGGGGCCCTAGTCCTAAAATTATAATGTGGCTCTACACGGCGATAGTAAGACCGGTACTAACTTATGGCAACCTTGTTTGGTGGCAGGCGCTATCTAAAGCCACCAACCTGAAAACTATGACGAAGATCCAAAGATTGGCTTGTATTGGCACTACGGGGGTAATAAGAACCAACCCCACAGCGGGACTTGAGGCCATATTAAATCTAAAACCCCTCGACCTTCTCGTACAGCAATCGGCTGCAAACAGCGCCATTCGACTAAGCCAGACTAAGAGCTGGAAACCCAGCCAAACGGGTCATGCACAGATCCTCAACAAGTATGCGGATAACAATATATGCACAGACTATACAACTACCCGCCTAGACTTCGAAAGACCATTTGCCACTTACTTCCCCAGTAGAGAAGAATGGCATAACTTACAACCGCTCTCAAACGAACCAACTATACACATCTACACAGATGGTTCCAAGATGGATGTCGGAGTCGGAGCAGGTTTCTACTCTGAAAAACTTGGTCTATCCAGTTCAATCAGACTTCCAAAACTATCCTATCTTTCTGGTTGCATACAAACACGCACACATACAAAGTTTCATTGAGATCGGTTGTGTTTCTCAAAAAAATCGACAACAGCGCCACCTATCGGGTCCAAAACTATGATATCTTTCTAGCTGCATACAAACATGCACACATACAAAGTTTCATTGAGATCGGTTGAGTTTCTCAAAAAAATCGACAACAGCGCCACCTATCGGGTCCAAAACTATCCTGTCTTTCTAGCTGCATACAAACATGCACACATACAAAGTTTCATTGAGATCGGTTTTGTTTCTCAAAAAAATCGACAACAGCGCCACCTATCGGGTCCAAAACTATCCTATCTTTCTAGCTGCATACAAACATGCACACATACAAAGTTTCATTGAGATCGGTTGAGTTTCTCAAAAAAATTGACAACAGCGCCACCTATCGGGTCCAAAACTATCCTATCTTTCTGGTTGCATACAAACATGCACACATACAAAGTTTCATTGAGATCGGTTGTGTTTCTCAAAAAAATCGACAGCAGCGCCACCTATCGGGTCCAAAACTATCCTATCTTTCTGGTTGCATACAAACATGCACACATACAAAGTTTCATTGAGATCGGTTGAGTTTCTCAAAAAAAAATCGACAACAGCGCCACCTATCGGGTCCAAAACTATCCTATCTTTCTAGCTGCATACAAACATGCACACATACAAAGTTTCATTGAGATCGGTTGAGTTTCTCAGAAAATCGACAACAGCGCCACCTATCGGGTGTCGGTTTCTCGGTGACGATGACGCGGGTGTCATCGCAACTCATACCCCGACTACTCATACCCCGCACCTAGCGACATCTACATCCCAACATTACAACTGGACACTTACCTTCTTACTACTCACCCTTATCGTTCGAGCTGTAGTTTATGGCATTTAGTGTCAAAAATAAGTGTTACCATATTGCAAATCAATATTTTTTCGAAGTTTGGTGGTGGCTTGTGAATCATTTTGTGAAATAGAGTAGGCAGGTTATATTCACTTATGAATACGGACACACTTGTATGGATGAATATTTTTGCGAATATTTGTCGTTTATTTTCTCATATTTTCTAAAGTTAAAATAATAAGTTTTTGAGAAAAGAAATTGACTTTTAGCTTCAGAGAATTTGAGAAAATAAAAGTAAAAAATTCGCGCGAAAAAAAATTTTTTTTAGGTTGATAGAAATGAATTTATAATATTAACCGTCTTGGAATCGTATAACTCCATTTCATTTACAACACACATAAAACATTTCCCACCCTTATACCTTCTACTAAACATTACATACATTTTTTACCTACCTTTTTCCCACATATATTTCCAAATTCCACAAATATAATTATTAAATAAACTTTAACCAAGCACTCAACATAATTCTCGATTGATATGGTAACACCATATTCTAAAGGTGAGTGATGAGATTATTGGTTGTTAGTTATAAAGTTGCGATGTAGATGGCGCTAGGTGGCAAATTTGGCAGGGGATGAATCGTCTGGGTATGAGTTGCACCCGACCCGATGACGCGGTGTCGTTTTAAAGGTAACGCGAATTCATTAATTTCTTCCCATCTTAAAGTGCCCAACGCTAAAGAAGTAATAACTTCAAAAAACTAAAAAAATATTAACCAGACACTCACACTATACCTACATAATAGCTAGTAGTCTAGTACAAAGAAAGAAGAGAGAAGAAAAAAAATTGATAAACGTGTCCGCACAGCGATGCCAACCTATGCTTTTTCATGCCTTTTAGGCATTATTTCATTGGCTAAGGCTTTAAGGCTTTTTTATTTCCAAAAAGGCATCTTTTTTTTATTTCAAATTTATTTATATATATTTTTTTGATTCAACGTATACTGACTTTTTATTTTTTTAAATTCTTAAAAAATCTTGGCAAAAAGAAGACCTCGGTGCTCGGTCTTAAAGAATGTGTTTCCAAACGAAAAAAAAAGTTTTTGTTAATTTTTTGATATTTGTGTTTAATTTTTGATTTATTGTTCCAATTTACATAAAAAAATATTTTATGCACTATTTTATTGAAAAAGTCATCTTTTTTTTCAAGTTAGGCTTTTTTTCGTCAAAATTGGTTGGCAACGCTGTCCGCACTCCACTGGTAGTCTGTTGATTGCAATGACCTACCCATATCTGTGAAATATGTAAGTCTCAAATAATTACATTTTTGCTTATAACTTCTGTTACACAATTCAGAAAATAATGATTGATACATCAATCTCTTCACCGGGAAGTGTACTAATCGAAGAATAAATTCATATTCAAATTCGTTTGGCCATTTCGTAGTAATATTATGTTTAAACCATAAAAAAAGGTCTTTTTTTTAGTTAAAAACTCATATAAAATGGGTTTGAAGGACCAATAACGGACTTTAGGATACTAAAAACCATCCTATGTAATACCGCTACTCACGACTAATCGATTAATATTATATTGTTGAGGTTTCGTTACGAACCTACTCCCTCTTCGCGGACAAACAGAAAAATGTGTTCTCTTTTATAGAGGTAGAGATTATTAACTTAAACACTTAAAGTACGCGAAAACTTACGTTTATTCAATTTGTTTTAGGAAAAATAAAATTTGTTTTCCTTATTTTGACATTCAATAGGCAATTTTACACCAGTGGTAAATCTGTCAGTGTCAGTTACAGTCGTAGTGAGCTGTGACAGTGTTCATAATTACAGCTTTTTTAAAAGAAATTCAACTCAAATTTGGTGAATAAGTATATTATTATCGCAGTACATTTTCATATCAATTTTTCATAACATTCTGTAGGTATTTCTATTCAACCAAAGTACTCATTCAGCATTATTGTTCCATTATAATACCGAAACAAACGACTTCTAAATAATATAAATAGGCTTTGAAATAAGAGACACGTAAAAATAAAACAAATACATGTATACATTATTTTAAATTATATTTAAACTAACAGAGAAACTCCTAATTTATACTTAACAGGAATGATATTAATCTTAGTAATAATAAATTATAACTAAACTCCAGAAGTATACTAAGCGACATATGTGATAAGCATATTCTACTCGATTTATGTTAACTGACTTACGGTAATTTTTTTTTATTTGTTTATTATTCTTCAGAATTGTTCATATTTCTTTTATGTCAAATAAGTATTATTTTTTTTTTAACTAATAGCTGTCCACACAAAATTTAGTTGTAATAGTTATTTTCAAAATTAACGGATAAAATTCTATGAACGCTGACAGCAACATTTCCCACAGATGAAGTGGTTTATGCACGGTGCCAGTGTGTTGGTGAGTCGGACTTTTTGAAGTTTCGTGACATTAATCAATACGAATACTAGCGCAAGAATACTTAACAACCCCATGGTAATAAAGCCGGAGTTAAGGGTCTCAATATTGTCTCTGATTTTAACATTACTCATTACTATTGGTTAGTGTTGCTCTTTATTTATTTATTTATTTATTTATTTATCTACCAGGTAAAAACCTTTACAGATTAATTTAATATTTTAATTATACTTATTATATAATATTACATACATGCATTAATATGATAAATAAAATCAACAAAATTCAATATTAATTTAAGAATATTTGGCTTTTAAAATTTCAAGTGCAATTTGTTTTAAGCAATCGCGATTTAAAGTTAAATCTAGGTCGATTGTTACTACCGAATTGTATAAATTAACGCAACGCGTAATGGTTTCAGCTGATCCATAGTTTGTTCTATGTAAAGGTGAAATAAATAAACTTGGTTCTCTTAGATACCTCAAAGGAGCATTAAAAGGTAACGAAGAAAGCAACTCTTCACAATTTACGTGGTTATTAACCACATCACTAAGGAATACTAATGATAGCATTTTTCTTCGAACAAAAAGAGTTTGGAGATTAATTAGTAAGCAACGAGATCTATATGGTGGTAACTCATCATTTCTGTTAAACCTTCGTAATGCAAAACGTGTGAAAGATTTTTGTATTCTCTCGATTCTGTTAGAGTGAACATCGTAAGCAGGATCCCAAATTACGCAACAATATTCCACTAAAGAACGAACTAAAGAACAATAAAGTGCTTTTAGAGTATAAGGATCTTGAAAATCTGTGGTATTTCGTTTGATGAACGCCAACATTGAGTAAGACTTGCAAATAATGTAATCAATGTGCAGTTTAAAACTCAGTTGATTATCGAGCAGTATTCCTAAATCTTTAACTTCTGTTACACGTGTAAAAATAACATGATTCGCAGTGTATTGGTATTGTAAAGGGGTTCGCGATCTATATACTGATAATACATTACATTTGGGCAGGTTAAGTTGTAAATGATTTGCCTTACACCAACGCTCGAGAATAAATATTTCATTTTGAAAAAGAATACAATCCCTATTATTAGATATCTTCATAAATATCTTAATATCATCTGCGTATAAAAGACATTTACTGATTGATAGTAGTGACGGGATTTCGTTAACAAACAGAGTAAACAATAACGGTCCTAGGTGGCTACCCTGTGGTACTCCAGAAGTCGCAGTAAATACTTCTGAGTAGAAGTTGTCAACTTTAACTAATAATTTCCTATCTGCTAGATATGAGTTTAACCACTGAAGTATTTTAGAATGAAAACCAAGTTTTGCCAATTTTCGTTTTAAGATATCATGGTTAATTCTGTCAAAAGCCTTTGAAAAATCAGTGTACAAAACATCAACTTGTGCACCACTTTCGATTGTATCCAGGCAAAATTTCGTAAAAATTGTTAAATTTGTGGTTGTTGATCTACCTTTAACAAAACCATGCTGCATTGGTGATATATGCTGCTTAATATCATTATAAATTATTTCTTTTACTATTTTTTCAAAAAGTTTAGGAATACATGAAAGTTTTGTAATGGGTCTGTAATTTTCAATCAGATGCCTTGCGCCTTTTTTATGATTGGGTGAGATATATGCGATTTTCCATTGATCCAAGAATATTCCAGTTGATAAGGAAGTGTTGAATATTTTTGTTATAGGAACAACTAACGATTTAGCACATTCTTTGAGTACGATCGGATGTAAGGTGTCTAAACCTGGGCTTTTACTAGCATCAACATTTAACAATGCCTCCAAAATATCGTTTTCCGAAATTTCTAAATGTCCAATATCAGTGATTTGGTTAACATTACAAAAATTCGGTGGGTTTGAAGTACTAGACGTCAGAAAGTTTTCTGAAAAATATTTGGCAAAAAGTTCACAAGTGGACTTACCACCCTGAGATGCTTCTGTCAGATATTCCATCGCACTTGGATACCCAGATACCTTACGTTTTGAATTGTAAAAGGACCAGAATGATTTACTGTTACTTTTAATTGTTGATTCAATAGATATTATATAACTGCGGTATAGAAATCTGTTTAAAAAATCATACTCCTTCCTTAAACGAAGAAAATTCTGTCTGTCACTAGTAGAATTTGATTTTTTCATTTTTTTAAATGATTTAGATTTAATATTTTTTTAATTTTTGAGACGCGCGTTAAACCATGGCAGTTTGGGAGTTGCTTTCTTTTTTACTATAGGTACAAATATCTTTAGTGTATCAAAGAGAATTTTGAGAAAATGATTGTACATTTCGCCTAGATTTAAGTTTAAAAAGCGATTATGCCAGTTGATTGAATTTAAAGCATTATTTAAGCCTTCAAAATTAGCTCTTTTAAAATTTAATACAGGTATATTGCAATTATTATTTACATTTATATATTCATAGGACTTCAGGTAAATAATTATAGCTTTATGATGAACTGAATTGCGTAATAATGAGAAATCGTCTCTATCTACATAAAATTTATAATCGTTTGTTATAAATACGAGATCAAGTATTCGATTTAAATCATTTTTTATATTATTTATTTGAAAGAGAGATAAAGAGCAAATTGAATCAACTACTAACGACTCGATTTCAGTTTTTACATTAAATGATGTTAATAATTTATCATTTCCTGTCTCTCTCCAATCAATACTTCCTACGTTAAAATCACCTACTACAATTGGATACTGATTAAAGTTTAAATTTTTACATATATGATCAATATTAATGATATATGGTTCATATGTAGAAAAAGAACTGCCAGATGGAATATATGATAAGATAATAAATACATTTTTATGTGCAATAGCATCAGTAACGTAAACACAAATTTGTTCTATCTCATCAGAATTATTTGGAAGAATGATTTCCTTACTCGACAGTGATGAATGAATCGCCAGCAGTACTCCTCCACCTTTTGTGTAGCCAGTTGATAAAGGCCGATCGTGTCTGTATACAACATAATGTGAGTCCAATAATTCCGATGATAAGAAATTAGAATTGAGCCAAGTTTCGGTGATAGCTATGACATCATATTCATGTGTAGAAGCAGCAATGTAAAGTTGGTTTGTTTTTGTACGCATACCGCTGGCATTGTGATAGTAAACGGAGAAATAGTGGGATGGAGAATGCAAAACAGATGATGGTGATGATGATAACGATGATAAGCAGCTATACATTCTCTGTGGGCTCAGTGAACCAGCTGACTGTGTTGTTATTCCGCTGGTAGTGAAGCCGCTAACTTTTCGTTTTTGGAAGCGATTTAAATTCTCTAACATGCACATTGAGAGGCCAGTTGTTTGCATTTAGAGCTTCATGCATGGTAGTCGAGGGTACCGCTAGCTTAAAATTGACAAAATTAAGAGAGCATAGGTCCGCACCTCTTTTGATGAGTGGTATACATGTTAATTGCTCTGATGGAGTGTTAAGCTTCTGTGATGTGTAGTTGATTATTGCTGCTGCGGTTGTTGTCGGTGAGAATCGAGAGAGATGAAGCCAAGTGTATGATGGCATTACATCAATACCTTCAAACGCATTAATATTATTGCCGGTGATGCGCTTTTGAAGCGGTTTATCGCTCTTGGTTTCAATAAATGAGCGAGTTTTTGTGTTTTTGTTAGAAGTCGATGACAGTGGGTGTAAGGAATTATCCGGGGCACTGGTGGTAATCTTTATAGCGGTCGGCTTGGGTGGTGGTTGCGGAGGGGAACAAACAACAGCGGAGAAAGAGGGCTTGTTGGAAGAGCAAAGCATAGACTCAACGGAATCAAGTGATTTAGTTAAATTTAAACCATTTGCAATAATTTCACCGGGTAGGAAAACAGTATCACTCTCATCGATGGCATTGTTTTTGTTTAACCCAGTTGTTTTTTGTTTATCATTAGCGGGTATAGCAACAGCGGCTAGTAATTTTCTAATATCTAAGTGAAGAGTGTCGATATCACTTATTTTTGATGTTAAAACGTCAATAGCCGACACAAGGTTATTAACCCGAAAAAAGAGATTTTTTATTGGGTATTTCTCACACTCGTTACAGCGATATACAAACTCCGAACCTTTTTTTAGCAATTGTTTGCATATTTCTTCGGTAGCATTCGCACACAATTTATGAACGGAGTTATTGCAAAAGAACGAGCATTTAATACCGTCATTAAGGATGGGGTTTAAGCATTTTATGCACTTTTTTTCGTCTTTAGACATTTTGATTATGATATATAATACTCTTAGAGAACTCAAGGAAAAACTCAACCGTACACTATGAAAGCTCGATCACTGCTCTTCGATCGCATCCTCCTTCAGCGATGCAACATGCCTATCAGCGTTTAAAATGAACCTCGTTGGTAGGATCGAGAGTGCTCTTGATCGGAAGGAGTACACGTTGGGTATCTTCGTTGATATAGAGGGTGCTTTTGACAATGCGACTTTTGATAGTATGTGCAATGCAGCCAGACATCATGGTGTAGATGAAACATTAGTTTTGTTGATTAAAGCAATGCTTATGAACAGGACGCTGATTGCCGAGTCAGACTGTGGCAAATGCGTCATGACAAGGGTTAACAGGGGCTGCCCTCAAGGTGGTGTTCTGTCTCCCCTTTTAAGGTGTATGATAGTTAACTCTCTGCTAACGGCTCTCAATCTTCCTGGCACCTACATACAGACCTACGATGTCGCCGTTCTGTCTGTCGGTTCAGACCTAAGGACTGTCTGCTCTCAGGCGCAGAGATCCTTGGGCTTAATCGATGATTGGTGCGCAAGTAACGGGCTTTTAGTGAATCCTCTAAAAACTACGGTTGTTCTCTTCACGAGAAGGAGGAATGTCACTGCTCTGACCCAGCTTGTGCTAAAAGGCGTCACTATCTACCGATCTCCGATGAAGTCAAATATCTGGGAGTAATCCTCGATAGAAAGCTTCTTTGGTCCAAGCATGTTGAATCAAAAACCGATAAAGCACTGTCAACTTTCTGGCAGTATGCAAAGGCGCTTTTGGCAAGACATGGGGCTTATCTCCTAAAGGGGTCCTTTGGATCTATACGGCAATGGTAAGACCACTTCTCTCATATGCATCGGTTGTATGGTGGAACAGGCTTTCGCGGAAACGTGTTACTGCCTCTTTTGCCAAACTTCAAAGAACGGTCTGTCTTGGATGCACAGGGGCCTTCCCTAGCACCAAACAACCAAGTCAACTTTCCTCAGACGACCTAATGGCTTCGGCCAGACTCTGAGCCAGGAAAAGAATGGCATCGTATATTCACGGAAGGCTCCAGGACCGAAAAAGGATCTGGTTGGGTCTTTGTGGAAAGCTAGATCATTAGACTACACTACAACCTCCCGTAGTGGTTAATATTGAAAAAAGCATATTGCTTAAAAAAAAAGGTATCAATGCGTCTGTCTTCCAAGCGGAGATTTTCGCTATCCTTATGGCTATGCGCTATATTGTGACAAACAGGTGGACGGCTAGAAGCATATGTGTTTGCAGCGATAGCCAAGCTGCATTAAAAGCACTGCTTAACCCTCTTACCTCGTCTAAATTAGTGCTTGAACTCAAGCTATCTCTGAACTTAGTCGGTAGGCTAAACACAGTGAATCTTGTTTGGGTCCCAGATCACACTGGCATCCAGGGAAATGAGATCGCTAATGAGCTTGTCCGCATCTGCGGTTAGGTCATCCATTGATACTTGTGTTTCTCGTGAACTCGAGCGTCGGTGGCGTGACTGTACTGGGTGTAGACAGACCAAACAACTGCGTCCCGACATCTGTAAAAGGGCCGCATCTTTCCTTCTGTCTCTCAGGAGAATTGACTGCAGGCTGCTTGTGGGTGTCCTTTCGGGCCACCAAGCTTTTGCCAAACATTTGAATGTGTTGGGCTTGAGCGACACCACCATCTGTCCTGCTTGTGGAGAGGACGACGATGCAGCGGAACACTTCCTCTGTAATTGTCCTGCCTTTGCTCGCATTAGGTGGCGGATCTTTGGGGCTGATGTAGTGAGTGCCGAACATCTAAGCTCTTCATCACTGAAGCACCTTCTAATCTTTCTTCGAAAGACGGGAAAACTAAGTACTGTTAAGGTGTCCGTTTTGGCAGTACAATGGACCAGTAGTTGTGTCTGAGTGCACCATCGGATAGTAACAACCTCCGGCAAAAAAAAAAAAATAAAAAAAAGAGGTCGCGTTAAAAAAAGGGTGTTCCTTTTTCCTCCAACCGCGTGACCTATTCGATCACCCTTTAAAAAGTTTCCAACCTTCCATTCTATAAACCATATCTGGAATAATTAAGTAAAATCAGGTTTCGGTTACACGAATAACGTCAACGTCAGCAAAAGTTCATCAAGTTTTGGTTTCAAGCTCTGGACTTTACTACGGCAAATATGAAGGGCCTTTCTCTGCGAGTGCGAAATCCGAATCATTTGATACAAGTTAACATTTCTGACAATCCCTCCTGAACTGAACCCACTGAGGTTACGTTATTCCATAGACATGGAAATTAAATTTTTTAGTTGACACAGGAGAAATAAAAACACAAGCATAGTAAACTGTTTAAAAAAAAAAAAATTTAAAATAAAAATTAATAAAGCATGGATATTGCAAAGTGCTAGTTTTTAATAAAATTTCTGTTGCAACATCTTATAATGGGTGTCTCATGAGCTACTTGACAACTTAAAATTTTCAGTTGAACCGATTACCGAACTGTTAATGTCAAAATATTCAGTAAAATCTTCCACAAATAATTAAAATTTACTACCGAAGCTAACGATAATTTTCAATTTGCAGCGTTAAAGCGCGCTTTTGGTTGAACGGCTTCGTCAATGAGCAAAACATTGCGTTACTGGACAGGTGAGCAGTGCCCGCTCCAGCCAAACTATCGCAAGATTTAGAAAAAGCGCCCTTTTTTCATATTTGCACACATGCATGAGTATTTTCCAAATCACATAGGAGGTAGATTTTAAATGCGCTTTTTTATTGAGTTATCACCGGTTGGCCTAATCCTCAGTAACAAACAAATACGTATAAGTACATTTATATGGTTGCATTGTGTTATATATTAAATGATTGTAATAAATGTATTTACATTTAAATAAAATGAAAATATCTATCAAAAATAAATAAAATATAAAAGAATTCATTTAAGGATATTTAGTTAATTTGTTTAAGGGAAAAAAAAACATAAACTAAAGCGCAGCGAAGAATTATGCAGACGTTAAGCCTTTAAACTTGGAAACTTATTTTCCTGGCCTTAAGCTTTGGCAATTCAGCAAAAAGATCATCAGCATCACAGTCTAAAGTTTTTAATAATACCTTTTCTATAGGCATTATAGATAAGCCTACAAATCTCTCCTGAGTCATAGTTGTCCTGAGAATTTTTTTTAATATTTGAAGTGCAGGTAATCTACACCAAAGTATATCCAATAATGACAGTGAGTATAGGGTATAGGTAGAGAAATTATTTTCCACTAGTAGTGGTCAGTTTTTAATTACAAAAAAAAAAAAAATATATATCCGTCATAGCCAAAGAAATTCGTTATGCAGAACCGCCTGCGCAAGAACGATTTACTAATTACCATAAACTAAGTATTAAATAGACGGTCAACTCCCGCGCACCTACCCGATTCCCCCCGCAAATTTTGAAATATACGCGTGAGACAACAAAACAAAAAAAAAGTGAATTGAGGGGGTATAATGAAATACTGACACTCAGCAGTCATCCTACATCGTGGAATTTCTACCTTTTGTGGACATTTTGTTGATCGAAAAACGATTCGTGTTTAAGTATCACGTATCTGACGAAAAAACATTCGAAATACATTGCAACACACTAAATGTCCATAAAAAATAGATTTGTCTTTTAGCAAAAGATTTCTAGTACCAAGAAATAATCATTAATGTTAACAAACTCCGATTTTTCTACTCAAGGTTAATTTAACACGTTCGCGGACAAGACGGCATATGCCGTCCAATTTTGCCATTTTTGCTGGGACAAAGCGGGATATGCCGTCCAACTTTGTTGTACTCTATAACGCAAAGCGGCAACTGCCGTCAAGTTTTTCATTGAATTATATACGCAATGAAACCTGCTGTCCCAGTAGAAAACAAAACTTTTTGTGAAATGTCCCAACACACCGCTGGACGATAATCTCAGCGAAAAAAACAAAACAAAAGTTATGATTGGTGCATTTTGCAACACCGCTTGCGATTTCAACTGTCCGCGAACGTGTTAATGTGAATTTCTTTCCGAATAATACCAGCTTTACTTTTAGAAGAAATATTTTTTCATAAGCAAATCGAGGTTATTTGAGTACGGCGAAAAGGGAAAAATTCCCTCGCTTCGCGGCAAAAATAAAGAGAGAATGCTAAGAACACTGACTGAGTTTAGTGTATTTGGTGATTTCGATCAGCTGATGGATGCGTTCCCACAGTTAAGATTGTTTGTTTTATTTCACCACGAAAACGTGTTTTGCAGAATGGTAGAAATATTCATTCGTGGAAATAAAATAAAACATTTTTGTTTTTACAATTATTATTGTGTTTGTTTTCGTTTGTTGTTTTTGGCGAAATGTTATTATTTTGCCCGCGAATGTCGACAGAAAAAAGGTAACGGATTCAAAGCGAAGAACTAAGGAATATTAAGACTTAAAATGTGTTGGGGTTCTGAGGAGAGATATTAACATTTCTGAGTGGGTATAATTTATGAGTTATAATAATTTCATGAAGTAACCGTGTAATAACAGAAAACAAAAACTATATTTTTAACAAAGTTTGCAACAATTTAATAAACAAACGAATTTCAAATTAACGTTATTAATGAAAACAATCAAAATAATAAGGTTGCAACGTTCATAGCCCTCAACAAATAATAATAGGACATCAAATAAATTTTTAGAAATTCTTATGACCAACCAATTGTAGTTGAAAATCATTTATGAATTTATTTTCTTTAAACTGTAAGTCAAAGAATCGAAACTGAAATATATATGTAGTAAAATTCCAAATAATTACTGGTAGATACTGATTTTATTTATATTTTGCAAATGATCAATATTTCCATTGTTTACAACTACAATGTAAACATCCCGTACTTTAACTAGGTAAAATAAGAAAATCCTAATAATATCCGTGTTTTACAACAACTTACAATAGTTGTTGTAAATGCGTGCTGAAAATCCTACTTTACGTTTGCTGAGATCGAAGCTCAAAAAAACAGGCCTGATATATTCGTTTTAATGAAATATATGTAGGTACTAAATTCACCACACCAGACCCACCGTTTTCTTAACACGTCCCGATAACTGCCAATTATTTGAATTATTTGAATTTTTCCCAATGCCACCACAGAATGAATTGTCAGTCATCTGTCAGGTTGCTATGTGCAAGCGTATGCATGCGGCTTATGGACTTTAACATGGCACACATACTTTCGCACATAGAAACACGGCAAACAGCTTGTAGGCAAACTCTCTTAAGTTGGCGGAGCTGACGGTCTATTTAATACTTAGTTTATGCTAATTGTAATTACTATGCGTTCATCCCTAGGAGCTTTCCTTTTTCAAAATAAGCTTTCGATTCCAAAAGCACGCAGTGGAAGAGAATACTATATTTTCATGTACGACTGTACGTACAACAAGCAGTGCTGCCACAAGTAAAAAAAAATTTTTTTCGGAAACAAACAAAAAACACTTAATTTTTTTTTAAGGACTAGTACAATTATAGTTGGTAAACTATATATTTTACAAAACTACAAGTAACAAATTCTAGTCAAATTCGAACACTAACACATTCGAAGAAATGGGTACTTGTTGGGTATGGTAGAAAAGAATATAAGTTGGTGTCGAGGTTGGTGTGGGAAAGTGAGTAGGTAAAGATTGAATATACTTTCGTTTATATTTTTTTTCAAGAAAAATTCCAAGTTTTGTGTTGACGTTTCGCGCTTTAAAAAAGTAGCAAAATATAAGTTTTATAGGGAGACTGCGTAGCGGCGTAGCAAATTGGCAATCGCGTAGCAGTTTTGCTACGATCGCTGGCAGCGCTGACAACAAGGTACAACGTACAACGTCATTTTTTTAATAATCCGAAACATAGATACAATTGTGGATGCAATGAATCTTTTTCTAAATGTATAAAACTTTTCAATTCTATATGTAATGAACTGGATCTCTCAATAAACAGAATAGAATTTAAAATTAAATTACAAAATATTGTACATTTATCTATATAATATACATATTATGAATTGTTAGTAATCTGTAAGATTTTATATCCGTAGATGAATAAATTACATTAAACTAAACTAAACTAAACTAAACAACTACAACGTACAAAGCTAATTGTTCTCTTTGCTACTGTAAGAGAAATTTGTTACTCTTTTTTGTAGATGAGAAAAGAAATCCCATTCCCAATTTCCCATTCCCTTTCCCATACGTTATGTGCAGAATCAAAAACCTGCACGTTAACACAAGCGATTTCAAAACAACGAAATTTTTTGTTTGACATATTCCTATGCAAATTTTGCGAGGGGATGTGCAAGGAATAAAACCTGCACATACTACATTCGAGGTGAAACTTTTTTGTTTTTTGAACTAAGTTCTCTTTTAAAATGTAAGTAGATGTGCAAGAAATATACCTGCACGAACAGCGTGGAATAATTTGAGATTAGGTAGGTGAGAAATGAACTTGTATATGTCTAGTGGGATTTTTTATTTTGCGATGTTTTGAGTAAGATTCTCTTTGAAGTTGCAACATTGAAGTGATGCGAGTTAATGTAGAACGTGCTAGAAATAATTCAGCACAGGTGTGATGGATGTTGTTTTTTGGGGCTTATTTGAGCAAGCTTTTTTGTTTAAAATGTAAACGGTAGTATTTGTTTGCGCAAGATCAAATTAATTTTTTTTCCCTAGCAATGCGCCCCCAGAACTTGGCGATCTGTGCATTTGCACATATGGTTGGGCCGGCCCTGCAGGTGAGATTCTGCGTTGTTCCGAATATGATTTGGAGTTGAGCCATTTTCCATTCAACTTTGAGCCAGATTAGTTAAATGAATTTCTGTAATTTCTCAAAAAAAAAAAAATTCTAAATTTCTGGGTGCGTTCACTTGGTGAATCTTTCAACCGGGTATTGTTTCTGTGAAGGTGTTCAGTCGAGTAAATTCACATTTTCTGACTACAATTTTTTTATTTTTAAACATCTTTTTAAGAGAGTGATGCTTTTGGAATGTGAGACATTTCTCTTTGGCTCAATGCTCAGACCAAATTACCCAAGTGAAGTGGGTACTTCAGCACAACACGAATCCTCATGAACCAGCACTTCATCGGCA
Source organism: Cheilosia vernalis (assembly GCA_949126925.1). NCBI lineage: Eukaryota > Metazoa > Arthropoda > Insecta > Diptera > Syrphidae > Cheilosia > Cheilosia vernalis. The sequence continues at coordinate 6,628,134 of OX421363.1, forward strand.
AAAAATCACTGTGCGGTTGGAGCGGTTTTTACGCAGGTGGAGTCATTTAGCCATTTTTTATGCTATTGCTACAGAGACATGTTGAAACGTTATTTCTTTGAGCAATTGAACATCAGTGGTATGCGGCTAAAACAAGACGGTGCCGCAAGCCTCACAGTGGGTCAAACAATCGAGTTATTGAAGTCTCAGCTCGGTGAACGTGCTATCTCCAGAAACGGACCCGTCTATCGTGTGATTTAACGCCACTAGATTTTTTTTATCAGCTTAAATTAAATTGACCTATACCAAAGAGGCGGCGATGTTAGAGGAGCTCAGAGCCTATATTGTACGAGAAATAGCGGCTGCATCGGTCGAAATGTGGGGCCGAGTCATCGAAAACTGGTTTCAACTTATCGACCGCTGCATACTTTCCAGTGGTAGACATATGAACGAATTCGAATTCCATTCATAGATGTTTTGATTTTAATTATTCAAACCAATACAATTTTCCCAAATATCTCAATGTTATTGAAACAATGCACCATTTTCAATATTCAGCAAAGTCAGTAGAATAGCTGACCGAACAAATATCACAACTCAAAACCATTTTCCACGCTTAATTGATGAGCTAATATTTGTTTTAAACGCTGTTAATTCATTTTATTTGTTAATTAATGCGATCGACAATATATCTTACACAGAAGTCGCAAAACTGATTGAAACGTAAAACTAGATCTAGTTGGTGTTCGGTGTAAATGAATCAACTAGTTTTCGACGAAAACACGGTTTTCATTTCATGAATGGCTGAATATAACAATTTGAAGGTTAAGAATCATTATCCCAAGTAGAAATTTGTGACTATTATCCACATTGATTTTAAATTATAGTCACCACACGGTATATTTGACTCAGTTTTGTGTCGATAAGATAAGATTCCAATAAGATGGTTACTTTTTACATTTTTGTTACCATTATGTATCTCAAAGATACCAATGTCTATTACTGTAACATTTGAAAGCACACAAAAACTGTGAGATTGCTATTTAGTGTTTCGACTTAACAACTAGGTACGCGAATCGACTGCGCACAGTCTAAATTGTGACCACCAAAAGTTACCATTGTATTTTGGTGCTTTTATTTGCAAACAATTTTCACACATGCTACAAACCAACCCTTCAGGTCGGGGTAAGAATAGACCTGAGGTAAGGTATGCCTGTCGTAAGAGGCGACTAAAATCCATTCGTGTTCCGTGTTCAACCCTGAATGATGCTGAGGTAATACATCCGATAAAGCATTGTTAACGGAACACACTAGAAGGAGGTTAACTGCGAAACCCAATAAGCAGCTTCCCAACCAGATGGGCGGAGAAAGAGGGCTTGGCTGAAAAGGTCAAAGGAACCCCTATGAACTCTCTGCGACAAGACGAGCAAGCACCGTCTTCCAAGTAAGTGCTCCCCACCCACAAGGTGGCAACGAGGGATACAGCAAATGGCGAGATCCGGCGGTACCCGCCACAAGGTGAAAGTTGCAGTTTCTCCACCATAAAGGGACTGCACGCACATATTTTTATATCACAGTGTAATGTTATCAAACTAGTATTGTATTAAAATAAATGGTAAGAATAACCCTAAAACATTAAGACTGAGCCCAGTAAGGTCTTAATTATGGCATACTGGAAAAAGAATTGGAATGACAACTATGAGGGCTGACGTTTGTAGTATTCTGTTACCTGAGTAAGCAAGAGTGAAATTTTGCGGAAATGGCTTTTAGGCTAATGCTGCAAGCGCCCCCGCCCCGTTAAAACCCTGGCAGGCCTCAAAGAACGCTCAATATTTCGTCGCCATTAAGTTGGTGGTGTATTTACAGATGTAACATTCCTGTTTAGCACTGATCTGGCTCTGGCACACGACCCCATAAGGGCTTGTGTCAACCCTCGCATGGCCTCACTGCTCGCATAGATAACCATAGGATCATAAGGTGACTGCACATCCGAATATTGATAACGGCTTTGAGTGGGGACCCAACAGACATGATGACAACAAAACAAAAAAAACACCAACGAAGTAAATGGGGAGAACTATGTGAAACCCTTCCAGAGAAGTTCTGCCTTGCAGAGATCGCCCATTGTTAAGGCGTCCACACCTCAAATGTATATAGAAGAAGCTGTGGCTCCCCCAATGCGTCCAGCTTCGGAACCGCAATTAACCACCCAGACAGTCTTCCATAAACTGGGAGAACAGATAAAAAAGCTGGTGGAAATGCTAGAAGATGGCAAGAGGCGCTCCATCCACCAACCAATGAGAGACGCCATCGAAAGCATTAAGGCACTCTACGAGCTCTCGGCAATTGAGATGCACGATGACATGGCCAAGGAAGTCATAAGAAAAAATAATAGCTCACAGACTTCACCATGGCTTAAAGCGGCAGTTGTGGATTCAAAAAGGAGAACGGAACCCAACGGCGAAACACCGAGCTCAAAACGTCGACAGAAGCCGCCACTAGCCACTGGGAGCAAGGTAACCCGGAGCAAAGCCGAAAACAAGAATACCGGCAAAGTCGAAAAAGGGGCTAATGTCAAGTCTCTAAAGGCTGACAAGGCCGTGAATAACGGACAGACGGTAACCGAAGATAAAAAGGAGTGGTTAAAAGTCGTTACCAAAAAGAAGGCGGAACCCAAGAAGACAATAGTTACCAAGGAGAATATGCGACCCGATGCAATTGTGGTAGCAGCTAAAGGAGAGCTATCGTATGCGGAGATATTACGCAAGGTTAAGGCTGATCCCAAGCTTGGCAACTTGGGGGAGTCGGTAACAAGAATAAGACGTACCCAAAAAGGTGACCTCCTGTTCGAACTAAAGAAGCAAGAGGAGAAAACCGAGCAGTTCAAGGGGATACTCGGGGTAACTCTCGGCGCCAACGCGGAGGTCCGGACACTGACCCACCGATCCACGATAGAAATCAAGGATATCGACGAGGTTTACCACTAAGGGAGATATCTGCGAGGCCATAAAGTCGCAGTTCCAGCTGAAAGAGGTATGTGAAGCAGACGTCTTGAACTTAAGGAAGGCCTACGGAGGCACGCAAGTCGCGACGATCGGGTTGCCAGTAGACAGCGCAAATAAGATGCTTAAGTCGGGCAGGATTAAGATTGGGTGGGTAAACTGCCGCATACGAGTGCGTTTAGTGCTAACTAAATGCTTTAGGTGCCTAGAATTCGGGCACACGGCGCGTCACTGCAAGAGCGAGTATGACCGATCCAAGCAGTGTAGAAGATGTGGGAAAGAAGGTCACATTGCCAAGGCTTGTGCAAAGAAACCTCTATATTTCTGGTGCAAGGCGGACAAGCCTGATAACGCTGGACACGTGGCTGGTAGTGGCCAGTGTCCAGTATTCAAGAAGGCCCTGACGAACAAAGTATGATGAAGGTCGTCCAGATAAACCTTAATCACTGTGCGGCCGGCGCAGGACTTGCTGGTGCAGATGACAAGGGAACAAAAAGTAGATATTGCCCTAGTTAGTGAGCCCTACAAATCTTTGGATGGTTGTAGCTGGATAGACGATATCTCAAAGAAGACAGCGATATGGACCTGTGGAAGCCACGCCATGCAAAAAGTCGGTGGGCCAGCGGAATACTTCGTTACCGCTAGGATAAACGGCATCCACTTCTATAGTTGCTACGCACCCCCTAGCCTAACACCAAGGGCTTATCTGAAGCTGCTGGATGACATTGTAGCTGACGCGCGAGGAAAACACCCAATTATAATTGCTGGCGATTTCAATGCATGGGCTACAGAATGGGGCAGCAGGATATCGGACGCAAGGGGTCGAGCTCTACTAGAAGCAGTCGCAACACTAGATGTGAGTTTGGCCAACAATGTCGCAAAAAACACATTTCGGAAAGCAGGCAAGGGGTCTATCATAGATATCACCTTTTTATTATTTATTATTTATTTTTTTATTTTCCTTCAAACTTAGAGCTAGGTACAATTTATTTTAGAGAAAAGCGGAAAATAATAGTAATCAATCCGTAATTTAAAATTAGTGTGGAGTGATACAACTAGTTATTTAATTAACATAAAAAAAAAATATTTAAATTTGATGTGGGGAGACATCGGTTACAACATAATGTTCCATGAACTTATAAATAAAACGAAAAGAAAACAAAGTTAAAAAGAAAAAAAGAAAAACGGAAACTCAAAGAAAAAAAACAGAAGGAGCAAATACAAATGGAAATTAATTTAACATTTCGAGAAAAAAACAAAAAGAGAAAAGATTTACAAACTTAATTAATTAATAAAACTACATTTATATTGAACATTTACTTGTGCTGCTGATTATAATAGTAGCTAATTTTTTATTAATGATTCAAGGACATCATAACTTATAGTGAATAACCAGTCTTTAACTTTTTTTAAGAATATATTATAATTTAAGGCTGTCCTAACAGAAAATGGTAGCTTATTGAACATTAAAGGGCCTATAACAGAATAGAAATGAGAAAAATGGTTTTTGTACGCGATTGGAACATTAACAAGTAACATGGTATTTATACGAAGACTATAACTGCGAAGTTCTGCTAGGAATATTACCGCTTTGCTTAAAAAATTCCTTTAGCACTTTGAAGACGTAAAGGTGTCTCATTGGTAGAATATGCAGGTCTCTAAATAAAGGCCAGCTCTGAGTAAGGCGATTTTTGTTACAAATGATTCTAATTAAATGCTTCTGAGCAATTAACAATGGACTGAAGGAGTTACTATAAGAACCACCCCAACTTGTAATACCATACTGCAACTTAGAGTGCCCCAGGCCATAATAAATTGACGTAAGCACTTTTTTGGAGCAATATGGTTTAATAAGATACATTTTGCGCGTTACAAGGAGCATATGTGATTTAATAGTTTGAATATGATCCTTCCAATTCAAATTATGATCAATTAATACTCCAAGGTATTTATAACGATTCACTGATTCAATATTAAAACAATTATTAGAACAAGACGCACTACTAACAAAATTAGATTTTCCACAACTATGAACAGGCAAACAGAATTTTTTACAATCATGTGCATGAAAACATAGATTGAAATCACTTAAAATATTATTTGATATTTTAAAAGACATAACTTTTGTCTTCTCGCTAATAATCAATTTATGTTCTGTAAACCAAAGTCTTAATGTTTCTAGATCTTCCGATATCTTCGCAATACTTTCATATCTTGTATCAAATTGGTAAGTAAAGGCTACATCGTCTGCAAATGCAGTTGATACTCCATTTAGATTTAGTGCAAAGAGGGAGTTTATATATATCAAAAACAGCACAGGACCAAGAACTGAGCCCTGTGGTACACCATTTTTTAAAATACGAGACTCACTAAGGCTCCCATTAACATTTACTTTTTGACTTCTACCTTTTAGATAAGAAGTAAACCACTTGTGAACCATCCCTCTAAACCCAGCATTGTATAATTTTTTTAGAAGCAGGTCATGGTCAACCATATCAAACGCCTTCGTCATATCCACAAAGAGAGCCATCGTGGATTTGTTACGGTTAATACCTTCATATAATTGGCTACACACTCTGAGGATAGCATCCTCGGTTGACATTCCTCGTCTAAAACCAAATTGATTACTACTAAAAAAATTGTTATTGTCTAAAAAAGACAATATTCGTGATTTCATAAGCTTTTCGAAAATCTTAGAAAAAGTTGGAAGTAGGGAAATGGGTCTGTAGTTTGACATATTACTTTTAACACCTTTTTTAAAAAGTGGTACAACTTCAGCTCCTTTAAGGTGCTGAGGGAAACAACTATTTTGAACACTAAGATTAAATAAATAACATATAACGTCTACTACATAAAAGCTAACTTTTTTCAACAATACACTTGATATACCATCACTAGTACAAGACCTTTTGTTTTTTAACGACAATATTGCTTTATAAATTTCGTTTGAAGTAAATGATTGGAAAACAAAACTGTTTGGTTGTGTGTTCTCTATTTGTCTTGTAGTGCAGTTGCAGTCTTTCGAAATGTCTACATATGGTTTCAGTTTTTCTGAAATTTCGGTGAAGTACTCATTTAGCTTATTGGAAATCATGACTGAATCAGTTAAACTTTTACCATCTATCTCCAAGCTAGTTATGCCTGTTTGCTGCCTACTTTTTCCCAAGATACTATCAACTACCTTCCATTCATCTCTAACATTACCTTTGGCTTGTTCAAATGAGTTCAAATAAAACTTGTTCCGGGTTTCTTCAATATTTTTGTGCACGGATTTGCATAGAGAATCGTAGTAATTTTTAAGTTTTATATTATGTGGATGACTTCTACATTTTTTTGCAAACTTATTTTTTCTTTTTACCTGCTGTAAGAGATTGTGTGTCATCCATGGCTTTAGAAAGTTGTTTTTGTTTGAGGTGAGAGGGGAATAGGTAGTACAATTTTTGATATAATTTTTTAAAATTAATAAAAAGAGATTGAAAGCAATTGATGGGTTAGGTTCATCATAAACTGGTTCCCAGAATTCATATAGTAAGCATTCCTTTAATATGGCGTAATCTGTGCGATATTTCTTCCTTACAGATGATTTGCCACAATTTAATGCGTTGGCACTCAAACAAACATTAAGTGCAATCATACAATGATCTGTTAATTTTAGATCATACACAACACCATTAAACGCATTCTTATTGTTTTTTTGAGTACGCATAAATATATGATCAATGCAAGATTTAGTCGAGTCGGTAACACGGGTAGGTTCATTAATAAAACTCCTCAGACCATTTGACGCCATAAGAAACAGATAATTCCCAGTATCTCTATCAGATTCATTTAAAATATCGATATTAATATCACCAATTACTATTAAGTTTTTTTCTTTACAAGTACCCAGAGCATCACTTAATTCACCAATAAAAACACCTTTTGAAACCGCTTGTAATCTGTATACACATAACATTGCATAATTCTCATTCGAGAAATTAAAAGACAATTTCATAACATCAGCACTAAGAAAATTAAGCTTCAAATAATCGAGTACACAACCATTCTTCACATAAACTGCTACACCTCCCGCTGGGTATGATTCATTGCAATTTCCGAAAGGTGTATAGCCCGGTATGTTATACAAAATCTAATTCTTCCTCATACAGCCAAATTTCACTCAAAACAATGACAACAGGTAACTTCACTAATGACTCAAGATGTGCTACCAGAGCTGAAAAGTTTTTTCTAGTACTACGAATATTTTGATGTAAACAAAAAATATCAACAGCATTAAGAGAATCGACTAGGTATTCACATGTATTGGGGACTAAGCACGAAACAGAATTAAGAGAATTATTCATAACTTATTTAAATCTTCAGCACAAGTAATTCTTACTAAAATATCCCCTTCCTTCTTCCGCATATAAACTGTCCCATTTTTAGTCCATACATATTGATACCTTTTTTCTCCCTTCATCGACAGTGCAGCATTTAAGAGTTGACGTGTCCGGTAAGTTAAACATTCGTTTAATGTGGTATTCGTTTGGGCTTCTTCAGATTTGCTCTCAGATTCCAGATTTCGTGTGGCTAATCGAACATAAAACTTGCTCTTGCTCTTTTTTGTGTTGATATTCGTGCGATTTGAATATGTGTAGTCTTCGACACTTTTCTAAGCGATTTCCATTCACTAGTTAAATTTTGTATTAAAACATTGGAAATAGCTGTTCCGATTGATTTCTAAATATATATACATAAATAATTTACACAAATAGATTCACCCGATGCAATGCCTTTCTTTGCTGGAGAAAAAATTCACTAAAAATGTAAACAAACTCCATCAGTTGTCAAACTCAAACGCACTTGTATTGGTAAATCTGAGAAAATATCTAGATTCGCAAAAGTGCTCTGAAATCTGAAAAAGATTGCTTTTTCCTGTACCAAACGAACATAAAAATTGCCCTGAGAGCAAAAAAAGTGCTCTGAGAGCGCCCAATCGAATACCACATAAGTACATCTTCTCAGGTCTCTCATGTGTGTTAATGTTTCCGTTGAGTAGTGTTGTTGTCAGCTGAGTTTTTTTCTCTCTCTTTGCTTTCATCATTTTCTCCTTGCACAGGCGAGAAACAAATTTGACAACGAGAATATGTTTCTTTGTTTGGTTACTGCTATTGTTTTGTGAATTTTTCGGCCGTTTTATTATGCGTTTTGTGTAGCAAAGGTCAATGTCCTCCTTCGATACATTAACATGCAGTCCATCGCGGAAAATCTTCAAAGCCAAATCAATGTTAGAAGTGTCGCCGCAGTTTTCTGGAATGTTACAGATCTCCAGAGTATTTCCGATGAGTTCCTGCTCTAAATGATCAACTTTCTTCTCGAGTTGCCGAATTTTCAGCTCGCATTTCCTTTGAAGTTCCTCTATCTGCCTTTTTTGGATCTGTTTTACTTCTTGTATCTCCGCATAAATTAAATCCAGTGTAACATTGGTCTTCTGTGGAGGTGGAGGTGGAGCGACAGGTGTTTGATTAATAGTAGTTATGCTATCCATATTGTGGAGATGTTGTTTTTGATGCATCTGACTAGAGACGCATGCTGGCGCTTCCCCGGATAGCGATTTGCGTCGTTTGTTTGCAATACATACATTGCACTGCCAGAGTTTATTTGCCTTTTTCATAAACTCTATGTCAGCAGGCATGACGTTGACGCAGGCTGCGTGGGAAAGGCTATTACAGTCTCGACACACCACTTTTAATTGAGTACGCTCCACTTTATTCCCACACGTTTTACACGACATTTTGGTGTAATTTTATAGGTATTGTTCACGACGCGTGTGTACCCCACAACAAACTCGACTGAACTGCAACCTTTATGAGTAACTCACTCCTGCGCAAAACAAAATGGCAAGTAAGCGAAGAATATACGCACAGCGATCACCAGGCGATCATATTTAGCTTGAACGAAGACAAGCCCAGGCAGCCCCCCAAACTAACAGGGCCAAAGTGGAAAGACACCCACTTTGACAAAGATACGTTCGAGGTAATGATGAATACCGAACTTGCATTCAGCAGCGAAACAGAGGAGACACTGTCATAACAATTGACGCAAACAATTACCACAGCGTGTGATGCAGCAATGCCTAGAAGAACTGCCAGTAAAAGAGAGGCACCGTGTTATTGGTGGAACGACGAAGTTAAAACGCTCAGAGCAGCTTGCCTCCGGGCTAGACGCAGATCCCAGCGATGCAGGGGAAGGCCAGAGTTTCAAGAAAGGCTATCTATCTTCAGATTAGCAAGGCGAGATCTCGAAAAGGCCATCAAAGAGAGCAAGGCAAGATGCTTTAAACAACTCTGCGATGGGGCAGACCTAGACCCCTGGGGTATGGCATATAGGATGGTGATGAAGAAGCTTAAGGGCAGTAGGTCCCCACAAATATCATGCCCAATAATGCTGAAGACAATAGTTGATCACTTATTCCCATATAGGCGGTCAACTTTGATCATCACCACAAGAGACACAAGTTCGGAACGCATCCCTGCAATCACGCCGAAGGAACTATACGAAGCGTGCAGGAAGATAGGCGACAACAAAGCGCCCGGACCCGATGGCATCCCGAATGTGGCGGTTAAAGCGGCCGTTCGAAAACGACCGGAGCTTTTTATTGCAACGAACGGTGTCTGGATGGAGGGGAAACTCCAGCACCTGGTTTTACTGCCAAAAGGGAAAAAACCACCAGAGGAACCGTCCTCATACCGGCCAATATGCCTATGAGATACAATGGGAAAAATCTTAGAACGGATCATATACTGCAGAATACTCGAGTTGGCAGAGGATAAAGGAGCTTTGTCTGATGACCAGTATGGATTCAGAAAATCGCGTTCTACCGTCGATGCCATTAAGGCGGTAGTAGATACAGCGGCTGAAGCAATACGGGGAAAAAGATGGAGAGGAGGGACGAAGCAATATTGCGCGGTTGTGACCCTTGATGTTAAAAATGCCTTCAATTCGGCAAGCTGGTCATGCATTAGGAGATCCTTGGTCAGAATGGAAACGCCGTACTACCTGCTGAATATAGTAGATAACTACCTTACCAATAGGAAGTTAAGGTACCATACTGACGATGGCGTTAAGTACTACAACATCACCGCGGGAGTACCACAAGGGTCGGTTCTTGGACCCGTCCTGTGGAACATAATGTACGAAGGGGTTCTCCGATTAACGCTGCCACAAGGAGTTAAGGTTATAGGCTTTGCTGACGATATCGCTGTGGTTACTGTGGCCAAACATATCCACGAGATAGAGTCCGCTACGGATGAAGCAGAAGCCAGAATCAAGAATTGGCTAGAGGCTGCAGGGCTAGAACTAGCTGACCACAAGACCGAGGCTGTGTTGATAACCAGCCGAAAGACTGTGGAATATGCATCTTTCCGTGTTGGAAACAAACTAATTAGATCAAAGGAGTCATTAATGTACCTAGGAATAATGCTCGACAACAAGTTAAGCTTTAAAACGCACATCCAGTACGCCAGCAAAAGGGCGTCACAGATGCAAGCAGCTCTTTCCCGGATTATGTCAAATTACGGTGGCCCTGGATACGCCAGAAGGATTCTGTTATCCAGGGTGGTCAGCTCAATACTGATATACGCTGCACCGGTCTGGGCAGGGGCTCTTACAATTAAGGAAACAAGAAGGAAGCTCTCGTCAGCATACAACGCGCAATAAGAACAATAAGCGGATTCCGAACAATTTCGGACGAAGCAGCCTGCGTTATTGCGGGAATGATTCCCATCGACATTCTCGCCAACGAAATGCAAAGGATCTACCTTAGGCTAACCGTTAACAGGCAAGAGTCCATCATAAAAAAAAGGATAAAAGAAGAAGAAAGGGCAACATCTCTAGCACTGTGGCAAGTCCGGTGGGATAACACGGCAAAAGGCAGATGGACCCACAAACTGATCCCAAACATCGAGGTCTGGACAAGAAGAAAAAGCGGGGACTGCAACTACCACCTCACGCAGTTGCTGTCCGGGCACGGCGGCTATCGAAGTTATCTTCACAGATTCGGCCACGATAGCTCACCTCTATGCCCCGAATGCCCAGATGAAGAAGAGAATACGGAGCACGTAATGTTCCACTGCAGAAGATGTTCAGGAGGAAGAGTGAACTTACCCATTCCACAGCTTCTCATAGAGCGTATGATGAGCTCAGAAGACGACTGGCTGGAAATATGTTCATACATAACGAGCGTACAAAACGAGCTAAGAAGAGCCGAAAGACAAAGAAGGGTCGAAGTGGCAGACGTTGACGATTTAGCATGAGTAACTAACCAGCCCCGCGAAGTAATACCTAACGGTAGTCCCGCGGGGAGAGTGGTAGAAGAGTACATGGGTGTGGTTTAGTACGTAAGGCGCGTGGCACTGGAGAAACATATCCCGCGAATCGTGCATGCTAGTAGCACGGGCAACTAGTATCTTTCGAAGATTACACATCCTTTGGACGCATCCAAAAAAAAAAAATGTCTGCTGTAGGTGTACACAGACGAAGTCGGTACAGTAATTATACTCACACACGCAACATGCTCCTTTTGATGTAGGTAGGTGCGTGGCGTGTACGAAGAGTTATATGACATTGCGCACCAAGCGTAAAAGGGAATATAGGGTGGCAATGAACAATGAATTTATCTAAAAAGAATCGAAATGTTATCTTATAATAAGTATATATTTAAGCAGTGTACTGAAAATTCTTTGCCTTGTAGTGCCTTATCGAAAAAACTTTATAGAAGTGCGAAATTATTAGATTTGAAAGTTGAACTAAAAAAAAAAAACAATATACCAATTTCTATCATTCACATAATATGAAATATCAATATATTTTAATAAATAGCATGTTACATGAATATGTAACTGAATAAATGCTTCCACAAAGATTTATTACACCAATTTTCTTTGTCAAGGAAATTTTCCCATATGAACTACAATCGTTATATTTATTATGATTGAAAAGGGGTTCTATTGGAATTTAATTGAAACTTTATAATTCAGTAATATGGTAACTTATTCTACAATACAACTTTATTTCATTAATTACGCCAGCAAGAGTGGGATGGTTGTTGCGCGCACGTTGAGAGGCAAAAACGAAAAAAAGATGATCCAGGCGGACAACGACAGAAGAAAACGCTGACAGTCGGAAACTTCACTGGACTCCATTTAGATCTTCGGGTGCGTTAGCAAAGTTCCGACATGCAGACACAACAGCTTCCTCAACACTTATTTGGAATTAAACCTGACTCGCTTATTTCTCAAACGTTCGGACAGCCTTAGCGCGACTAAGGTAGAAGCAATTGGTTGCTGATCCTGTTCAGAAACCAGCGGTTCTGCTTCAACAGATTGAGTAGGCGTGGAGCACGCTGTCGCAACAGGAGATGTGAGCTCAATCACAGGGGGTGACAGTGGATACGTCTCTATGATTGAATCGTCTTCTATAATCGGTGCGGATCGATGTGTTTCTTCAACTTGATGCTTTTTGCTTAATGGATGTGAGTCATCTGCGTTCAAGTGAAAAGTGGGATTAGTAAATTGGAAATTTGTACTTGCCCGAATCTCCGAAGCATTCTTTCTCGAATCCGAAAAGGAAGCTCGGTGTCGAATTTGGTTTTGATGACGACGCCATATAGTGCCGAATTCAGTTGCGACCCCATACATATCCGCTTTCCCAGCAATCCTCGTATAACCGCTTTAGCCCATTTCACTTTGCGAAGAAATTGTCGAACGAAAACAGCTTGGCCAATGTTGAATTTGGATGCTGAGCTTTTCCCATGCTTCCTTTTAGGATCCAGACATATGGCGGACAGATAGCAAAGTGCATGCAGCTTTTCCGCCGGTGACTTCCCATCGGTTCCTGGTGTTGACCGGTAGGCTTCGCTACTCGATAACCGCTTCGGCCAGCCATTCTGAATGTACCAAAGCACACAGCTAAGAACTATATCTATTTCCGATGCATCGGACAGCACTCTGACGTTAATTGGGAAATCTTCCACCACTAGGTTGTAGATGCCTTCGATAAAATGACATATTTCCGCTTTGTCAAACTCCTGATCTTTTCCGACTGGCAACCTGGATGGGCAGTCAGCATTGCCATGCTGCTTTGTTGGCCGATAACGTATAGAATACGTATAGCCCATAAGCGTGATTGCCCAGCGATGTACACGTTGAATAGTCATCTGGGGCAATCTCTTGCTCGGGTTAAAAATTGTCACAAGGGGCTGGTGGTCAGTGATGATTTCAAAATCACGACCAAACAAGTATTGGTTGAATTTTTTTACGCCGTAGATTATCGAAAGTGCCTCCTTTTCAATCTGACTATAATTCTTTTGGGCTTCATTCAGAGTCTTTGAGGCAAAAGCGATGGGCTTCTCCGATTGATCAGGATAGATGTGTGATATGACAGCGCCGATGCCGTGAGACGAGCCATCTGTTGCTAGTGTCGTTTCGTGCATGATCTTCTCTTTGAAAGTTTCGAAACATGTTGCTGTTCTCTCCCCCAGACAAATTTCACATTTTTCGCACGCAGCTTGTTGAGCGGGGCAGCGATTTGTGCGAAGTTTTCGATAAACTGGTGATAGTAGTTTAATTTCCCCAGAAATGCCTCCAAATCTTTTAGATTCTTTGGTCTGGGCAAGTCTCTTAGTGCCTGTAGTCGTGACTCAGATGGCCTTACTCCATTTGCGTCAATAATGTGACCCAAATATTCAACTTCTTTCTGTGCAAATTGGCATTTCGCAAGATATCACTTGAGTCCGTGTTCTTCAAAATGCTTTAAGACTGTTTTCTAATTTTGTAAATGATCAGCTGGCGTTTTCCCTGAAACAATGACGTGATCAATATATGCGCCACAGCACGTTAAATCCCATGTAGAACTGGATGTGCCGAAGGGCAGCCTTTGGAGTTCGAATAATCTAAATTCGGTTGAAATCACGCAAATTTTCTTCGATTCTTCGTCTAAGAGGATTTGTAAATAGGCTTCCGACATGTCAATCTTTGCGAAGTACTCCCCTCCTTGAATGCGATAAAAAAAGCTCCTCTTTCTTTGGCATAGGATGGGGTCGCCCACTGGCTTGTCTCCACCGGGCGTAGAATATCAAGCTTAACGATTTTGGCTTTCACAGTTGGCTTCTAAGCATATGGTACCGAGCGAAATGGCACAAATATGGGATGAAAACCTGATTTAACCTTCAAATGTGCCTCGTACTGATTACTGCGGCCTAGCCCTGGGCTGAAAACCGATTTATAGGACTCACAAAGTATTTTCGCCTGAACAGCAAGTTCTTCTCTAGTTTCATCGCGCATTTGGAAGACTAGCTCTTCTACTGAACTGCTGAGAGAGAACTTGAATGCCTTTAACCAATCTAATCCCATAATGTTTGACCCATGCTCACTATCTACGACAAGTAATGGCAACACAATCACTTTCTGTTTCCATGCAACTTTTACGTGCACTAAACCCTTAACCGGCACCTCAAAATGCCCGTAAGCTCTTAACTTCTTATCGGCGTACTCGCAAATCAGTTTGCCTATACTTCGATACCCTTGAATACCTATTAAAGAACACGATGCACCCGTATCTACTTGGAAGTTTATCGGCAAATTATTTATCAAAAGCGTAGCCATCAATTTATTATGTTATCCGCCAAATTATCGATCTTATCTGAATACGTGCAAACCGCTGCGTGCTGCAGCTGATTAATATTGAATGAGCGGTTTCGTTAACACTTCGGTGACGATTGTTGTTGGAAAAGCTTTGACCAGAATTTGTATGCGAACGAGAACGTGATTGAACTGAGTTTGGGCGAGAGTTCCTACTGTTTCTAAAGAAATCTCTTTGTCGAGAGCGTGGACCTGACTGTTAGGTGTCTAATTTTATCTGACTTGCCATACATACGCTTTGTATGTGCCCCCTCCGTTGGCATTTGACGCAGACTGGGTCTTGATGCTTGCAATTATTTCGATGATGATGATTTCGATGGCGATTTACGATTTACGGTTTAAGAAATTTGTATTTGACTTACTTGAATGTGGAAATATAGCGTTGACCTCTGTTGCGGATGCTGAGCACTTGTCGGTGTCTTTTAAAATCGTTGACGCCAGCTGCGATGTCTCAAATCCAGCAATGATCTCTTCCATTTTCTCCAACGTCGGATCCTTGCTCTGTGTCGCTGCCGGAAGGACCTGTTCGTGCGGAGTATAGAATGCAACCATGTCACGGATCATATAATCGGCGTATGAGTGATTACAACCATCTTTCTTACAAACGAACGCACAATCTTTTGCCAATTATTATGATTGAAAAGGGGTTCGATTGGAATTCAATTGAAACTTTATAAATCAGTAATATTGTAACTTATTCTACAATACAACTTTATTTCATTAATTATGCCAGCAAGAGTGGGATGGTTGTTGCGCGCACGTTGAGAGGCAAAAACGAAAAAAAGATGATCCAGTCGGACAACGACAGAAGAAAACGCTGACAGCCGGAAATTTCACTGGACTCCATTTAGATCTTCGGATGCGTTCGCAAAGTTCCGACTTGCAGACACATCAATATTAATTAAGTTATATCTTCGTAACATAACTAACGGGTGATTTTTTAAGAGGTTTAGAACTTTTTTAAAAAAAAAACACAAAAAATTTGAAAAAATGGATGAAATATTTATTTGAATCGATAGTTTGAACCTTGCAATTTAATGTTTAAAGATAATTTCATGCAAATGTTGACCGCGGCTGCGTCTCAGGTAGCCCATCCGCTGAGTCCAATTTTGGCATACTCTTTCACACATATCGGCCGGTATCTCACGAATGAATACATGGATGTTGGCTTCCAGTGCGTCAATCGAAGCGGGCTTGTCCCTATACACATTAGCCTTGACATACCCCCACAAAAAATAATCTAATGGTGTCAAATCGCACGATCTAGGCGGCCAATTGACCGGCCCGAAACGTGAAATTAACTGTTCACCAAACTCGCCTCGCAATTGTGCCATTGTTTCGCGTGCTGTGTGGCATGTGGCACCGTCTTGTTGAAACCACATATCATGCAAGTCAAGAGCTTCCATTTCGGGCAAAAAAAAAGTTTGTTATCATCGCTCGGTAGCGTTCACCATTGACAGTAACGCTGCGATTCGCATCATCTTTGAAGAAATATGGCCCAATAATGCCGCCGGCCCATAAACCGCACCAAACAGTGGCTTTTTCGGGATGCATTGGTAGCTGTTGCAATGCTTCTGGCTGATCTTCACTCCAAATGCGGCAATTTTGCTTATTTACGTACCCATGCAACCAAAAATGAGCCTCATCGCTGAACACAATTTTTCGATAAAAAAGCGGATCCTCGGCCAGCTTTCCGAGCACGAATTTTGATAGTAAAATTCAATAATTTGCAAGCGTTGTTCATTTGTAATTGCAAACCAAACTGAAGCTGTTTGACAGTGACACAAGGTACTAAACACACGTCAGCTGTCAAAACCAGTGTTGCCAAAACCAAACCAGCTAAAAAATCACCCGTTACATGTAAATATGTTCATATTATTTTGTTTGCTTTTATCAAAACCAGAAAAGCAATACCAAGAGTTAGAGGCGAAAACATCTTAAAATTTCCAAATCCGTTTACTATTATTTCCACCAAATTTTTTTTTCATGTTCTCAAACTTTTAAAGTTAGAATTCAATAGAATGAATAATTTAAATATTACGACACAATAATAATAAAAGCTCACAAAACAACATTTCCTCAATGTATGTTCATTGTGCATGCACCCTGTGCTTCTTCCTAAGAAATCCATATTGCATGACCGTTTTCTTCTTGGGGTTCTAATTGGGATCCATTATCACAAAAAAAAAAGAATTCCTGGGATAAAAGAAGCTGAAATAAAACCAGCGGCCCAAACGATTGGAGGGGACGTCCAAATAGCTAGATTCTGAAATAGCAGTGTATGGGTTTAGGTCAGAATCTGAAATAGCACAAAAGGGCCTAGAATTCAACAGTGCTTCGATTTGGGCTAACCACGTCGACATGTCCTCGAAGATAAGATATTGGTTCCGACGACCCGACGGGGATGCTGCTTTAGCAACTTGACTCAGGCTTCCCAGAGCCCACCAAAATGAGGGCTATGAGGAGGAATAAATTCCCATTTGATTCCTTCGGTGGCCAACGTCTCAACCACCTTTTCGTGATGTTCTCTAGACCGAATCAGACGCAACGCAAAATACGAGTGGCTCCTTGGAAATTTGTTCCATTATCGGAGTGCATCACCCTGCACTTTCCAAGTCTCACAGTAAATCTCTTAAGAGCCGTCAGAAATGCATCGGTTATCAGGTCCGTTACCATCTCGAGATGAAGCGCCTTCGTTGTCATGCAAACAAATACCCTTTTACCAACTTGCGTTTCCTTCTTTTTGACAGACGTAGTGTACATAATTGGTCCCACATAAGGCGTCTTTCTTTTTTAGTTCAGAGCTGAGCACTGAACAAAGTTCGAGCATTATGAGCGCGCTCTGAACCGTGCGTGCTCAGAGCGTTCAGAGGATGTTTTGTTTTTCCTGTATTTTTTGTCCTTCAAATGTGACTGGAAGTGTGCATGTACATGTGTACTCAGCTTTTTACTCAGGATGCTCGGTCAATTTATTCTGAGCTCATAGAGCGCGCTCTGATCATGCTCTGAGCGAAAAAAGAAAAACAAATTCGAGCTCTGAAGTGTCTGAGCTAAAAAAGAAACACGAACTTTTTGTATAACAATTCAGGTTGTGCTCTGAACTAAAAAAGAAAAACGCCTATTATCGCACCGGCCTGTATATAGGAAATCAAAAGATGGGTCCAAACGAGAAGACGGGAAATTTCCCATAAGTTGGGACGACGTCGATTGTCGAAGACGAAAACAAGTAATGCAATAATGAACAATTTTCCTTATAAGATTTCTGCTACCGATGATCCAGTATTCCTGGCGAATTAATGCAGATAGTCCAGATACACCAATATGAAGATAGATCCTATGAGCGTCGACCAAAATAAGTTTTGTTATAAGATGATCCTTCGGAAGAATAATTGGAAGCTTCGAAACACAACGACAACTTTTAAGCGATTGTATATCTATTTTAAACTGGAGCTGACACCAAAACAGACAAAATTGCTTAGCATGAACAAATTCAGAGAACGAAAGACGGCAAAATGTTCGATCCTTTGATGGAACTCTGCAATTTTGGCTGAAACGGAAAACGTGACCAACAATTCTTACAAGCCTTTTCCACGACGAGATATTAAGGGACAGAGATTCTAGAAAGTGTTCAACCGGAGACGCGATAAGCACAAATGCAGGCTTCTTTCTTTCCTCAGGAATAGTTTCCACGACGTTTACATGGTTCATTGGCCAGAGGTTTGCATCTTTACCAAGCCACCAAAGTTCCAGTTGCAAGGGTTTGTTCGGATCAATTCCTCTTGAAGCACAATCCTCAGGATTTTCTGCTGAGCAAACGTAGTTCCTTCAGGACACGCGTTTTTGCTGCAACCAATTGAACTTCGATATTGGATATACAATTATATAACACAAAATAATTTAGTTTGACTCTTGTCAAAAATCTCTACAGATTGTTTACTATGAGTAAGGCAATTTCAATGACCTATTAATCACTTCGCAATAAACCCGATCAATTATAACGTTGCAAGAAAATTACCTACAGTGCGTTTTTCTTAACTTTTAGCCGTTTCAACAGAAGTTTATTTCAACGGGAAGTTTATTCGTATATTACATAATTTTAGTTGTGTGACTAAAAATTACAGTTTTTGGACAAAACATTTGGTCCATTCGAGCCAAATAACATAAAACCTATATATATAGTTATACATACTATATTGAACAAGTTCAAGTGACATTAAGGCCCTGTTTGTTCTTGGTTATCTTTAATCATCGGTTATTCCAGCTGGTAAGCAGCGAATGTGTTTGTTCAGGAAAATATTAACCAGAGAATCAGTAGTTTGGTTAGTTAACCAGAGAAATCGATACCCAACCGATTTTCGCCGGTTAATGAGATTTAACCACTGATTTTCTGTAATTTCGTTTGTTCAAGATTTTTTAGGGACTACGTAGGTATTCATTTTGACGTATATGCTACACAAAAACGTCTGTTCAATATTGTGCAAACAAAAAAAAAAGACAGATAATAGAATGAACGAAAATACGAGTATAATGCAAAAGATGGAGTAAACTCATAAAACTGTTCACATCGGATTTGTTGAAGTTTGCAACTGACACATAATACATAAATAATACACTACACACCAGTCAATTGAAGGTGAGGGTATAGGTTTCTAACAAAATAATGGATGAATAAGGATTTTTTTTAATTTCAACATTTTAAACCGATGAAAGCTCTCATAAATTGAGATAAAGCACACGCATTAGAGTAAATATTGCAACTAAATTTACTGGGTATTGGTTTTGGATTTAAAAAAATTGATTTTTTGTCCCACAAAAACAAAGATTCATTCTTCAAATGGATTTTGATATTCTTTTTTGTGTTTAGTAATGTGGTTTTCGATTGGGCGCTCTCAGAGCATTTTTTTACTCTCAGAGCAATTTTTATGTTCGTTTGGTACGAAAAAGCAATCTTTGCACTTTTGCGAATCTTTATATTTTCAAATTTGCTTCAGACTTACCAATACAAGTGCGTTTGAGTTTGACAACTGGTGGAGCTTGTCTACGTTTTCGTGAATTTTTTCTCCAGCAAAGAAAAGCATTGCATCGGGTGTATTTGCTTTTGTAAATTATTTTTGTATAAATATTTAGAAATCAATCGGGACGGAAAATTCGAATGTTTTCGAAACCTGAGAGCAAATCTGAAGAAGCCCAATCAATACCACATAAGATAACTAAAAATGAATACATTCATAAAATATCAACCTAAAAAAATTACTTATTACAAACAAAAGGACCCGAAAACAAAAAAAAAAAAATAACCAAGGATTCTGTCAATCACTGAACTGACAAATAAATTGGAAAAATGGAACGATTTGTTGGAAAGCCATGGTTTGGTGACCGATTTGAAAAATCGCTCAACAAACACTCATTAGTTATCACGAATTTACAATCATTGATTAACCTAAATCTATGGTAACCCAACCAAGGATTTAACCAGCTTTGAACATTCCGGCATTAAGTGTGTTATAGATATAAACTATATACATAAATTAATTTAATCGGAAAAGTTCTATGGTGATTTTGATTGACTGTCATCTGAAAAATAAAACAAATTTTCAATTAATATATCAAAATTATTATAGAAGACAATACCTTATCAGTTTTTTGAGTCAATCTCTCAGATCTCTCAGAAATACAAAAGCTTCATTATCTGAAGTCAGGTTTATTTGGTGAAGCTAACCGTTTGCTTCAGCATTTTGACATATATTAAGGAAATTACGAAAAGGTTTGGTCTATTTTGTGCTCGCGATATAAAAACAAGCGCTTTTTAGTTGATACCCATTTAAAGGTGTTTTTGAATCAACCGCATATGCAGAATGAGAACTCTTTTGGGCTGAAAACGATGCTGGATACGACAACTGAGTGTAGGTAATCATTCCCTACAAACTCTGGGGATTCCTGTAAAACAATAGGATTTAGTAATAATTTATATTATATTTCAAAAGTTACCTCCATGCAGAAGCTGTCTTGACGGGGAGGAGGAAGAAACCATAGTCCATCTCCCCTGTACCTGTCCGGCTCTCTCACAAAGACGAAAACTGCATTTGTGAGCGTTCTACTATAATGATCTGAACGATCTAAAAAATATAGACATTCGTAATATCCTTCGCTTCATCAGAAGCTCCAATTGGTTCAAAGAGTAGGAAGAATGTAGGCCGTCTCCAAATAAATTAAAAATAATAGTCAACAATATGTTTTTTTAAATCACGTTTATTACACCGACGCACGTCCACTTACACTGGCGCTCAAATCAACAGTGTCTTTTTTAATTTTTTCCTTTCCCTACCTACCTACACGGGCAGTCCTCTCTTTTTTTTATCTTTACATTTTGTTCTCTTTGGCAGTGTTGCCACAATTCGGCCATCCTGACTCTTAATCGTCCCGATTTCGCCTCACTGGACTTCAGTCCAAGATTTCATATTTGCCGCTTCCCAAACCCCTTCGTATGGTATTTGAGTTAACTGAAAGCCTTCCACGTTTTTATCAAGTACCTATCATTTGGTAAAACTTTCACCACCTGGTATGGTCCTTTAAACTTCGGGGCAATTTTCTTACAAGCACCTGCACTACTGATAAAGTTCTTAATCATTACGTTATCTCCCAATTTGTATTCCTTAATAACTCTACCTCGATCTTTCATTTGTTTATTATATTCCTGACATTTGACTATCCTTTGCGCGGCTCTACTCCGTAATTCTCTCAAATCCCTATGTCTGGTTCACATTACACTCACCTAAACTCTCCCTTAGAAAATCAATGACAACCCCCCTTTGTTCTACACCAAAAAGCAACTCGCTCGGAGACATCCCTATACTGCGGTGCTTTGTATTATTCATTGTAAATTCTATCTTTGGCAAAACTGTGTCTAAGGAGTGATTAACTCCTGCACTCTTCAACTTAGCTACCATTGGGGCTAGACTTCGATTCACCCGTTTCACTTGTCCATTCGCCTGAGGTGAACCAGTGGCGATTTTAACATGTCGCACATTATTGTCTACTAGAATGGAAGGGTTTATCATCACTAATTCTTAATTTAATTTTGCTAACAATTTCTGGCGCATCGGGACGATCTTTATTCAGGTAGCGTTCATTAAAAATTCTATAAAATTGTTCTTTCCATTTGACATCTATTTTACCATTTGTTATTTCATAGCTACTATATCTTCATTATATTCAATTTTCATCAGATTTTGGCATTCATTATACATTTCTTTTTCCCCGCTCGTTTGTATGGATACACTTTCATTATTTAACTGTCCAAATTCGTTTTTCATTACATGCATTTTAATTTCAGCTTTACATATTTAGAAAATCTCTTCCCAAAATCAATGGATATTGCATCGTGCAATCGGCAACAACAAACAAATTCATTTCAATATCTTTTCCTTCAAAATAAACAGAAACATTAATTTTGCCATAGACAGCTAATGGACTTTTATTAATCCAAAAAAAAAACAGAACTATTTTCTTTACATAAGTTTTTAATAAGAACAGGTGGAATAAACTGTTGTCGCACCATGCTAATTGGACTGCCAGTGTCGATTAGTACTCCTAAATAAATATTATAAATATAGTTATCATTTCTAAATACAAGTTTTATATTTCTTACATAATCACTGTCGTCGTTCTCCTGGATATGGTGCACCCGACCGGTGAATTTCCTTCTAGGGCAAGATGCAGCAAAGTGCCCCATTTCGGCACATACGTGACATGCTCCCGGATCGCGTTTGGGCTTGCGGCATTCACCTGCCATGTGGCCTAGTGAGTTACAATTGTAACATCTTATTTTTGTCATCTGGGTGCCGCTCGTTGAAGGCTCGTTTGGTGTAGTTGGTTGAGCAATACTTTTCTTTTGCATCACTCTTTCGAAGGCACGCAGCAATTGGGTTCGGTTGGTATAACACTGTGATTCCTTCTTCGATGTAAGCGATCAGTTCTTCCTCATTAAAATTCAATCCATGAGACAGTATTACTTTGTCATTAAAGTAGTCTGTGAAACTTTCGTTCGTCTTCCATTTCCTGGTTTCAAATTTCCTTCGTGCTGTCAATTTGTCCTCTCGTCTTCCAAAGAGTTCGGTCATTTGCTGCGTCAGACTTTCCAAACCCCCTTCGCGTAGGGGTTAGAATTTACCCGAGGTAGGCATGCCTATCGTAAGAGGCGACTAAAATCCAACCTCCGTATACCGAGCGTGTAGTGTATACAAAAAATGCAATGAACAAAACGAAAAGTTTAATTACCCCAGGTGGCAGTCCAGCTTTACTGGAAAATCCACCCTCTTCGGAGGTCGGCTCTACGGATTCTGGGGAGAGCCGCTTATTGCAGTCCATTAACCCTTTTATTAAAAGTTCAAGGGTATCTCGATCGCCTCCATCAAGATCGAACAACCCCGGGAAAAGAAGTCCGCCGGGAGCGCCAGCGCGTGAAAAACAGGACTCAGTGAAAGATATAAGCTCTGAGGAAGAAATTAAAACACTCCGAATCAAGCTTAAGGAAATAGATCTACTCTATCAAACTCTGAAGAAAGAGATAGAACTGTTAAAAGAAGAAAATAATGTTCTAAGGAACACTAATTCTCAGAAAGAACGCGAATGTACTCCACCACGCTTGCCTAGTCAGGAATACCATTCTGACGAAGAAGAGCTAGCACGCGAAACGAATCGGGTCCCTAAGAAAAGACCTAGTAAGAAAAGGAGAGCCGGTTCTTCGCCTGAAGTCGAGCCTCTAAGAGAACAAACGCGTAAAGTACCGCAAGAAAAACAACTCCGAGGGCAAATTCGTCCACCACCTCCAATAAACGTAACCCCAAAGGGTTAAAAATTCTTGATGCCGTAAATATCATCAAGAAAGAGAAGCAAAAAACGGAAGAAGATATGGACATCCTGGTAAGGCGTGGACTTCCGCTCTTTATGCTTACCTTCGATAGGTCTGATAATATCGAAGATATCTACCGAATTAAAACCATACTTAATATTGTGGTAAAAATCGAGCCCATGCGCAGAAATTTGAAAACAATTCCACAGTGCAAACGTTGCCAAGAATTCAATCATTCGCAAATGTATTGCAAAAAAGAGCCGCGATGTGTCAAATGCGCCGGAAGTCATTTCTCCCAAGACTGTGGAGCAAACAAACAATCCTCCGCTACCTGTGCTAACTGTAAGGGAAAGCACCCGGCAAATTATAGAGGCTGTGAAGTAGCTAAGGAGTTGCAAAAACGGAGAGATGCGCTACTCAAAAGCCAAAATATAAAAACAAAGCCGCTTACCAAGGTAAAGCGTAGGACTGCCCAGGAGGTAGTAGGCAATATAAAACCTCCGGTTCAAAAGCGTAGCATTGTCAGAGAAAGAGAGACAATAGAACGGCCCTTGACCTCTGTTGTCAAAAGAAACGCTACTGAAAAGTTACCATCAGGAAAGGCATCGAATAGTGGCCCTCGGACAGCCAGAGTGCAGACCTACGCTCAGGCCGCGGCATTCGAAGTAGCGAAAAACGTTGAAACTTCGCTGGACCCTGTTTCTCATGTTTTCTTAGTTATTCTCGAGAAACTTGAAGAACAATGCAAAATAAACAAAATTATTCTCGATCGCTTGGTTAAGCTCGAAAATAATTCACGGAAAACGCGTGCTTCAAAAATAACATGAATGAAAAAACAATGTTAAAAATATGCACTTGGAATGCAAACGGACTTATACAAAAACTCGGCGAATTGGAAATATTCATACGAGAGAAAGATATTGACATTTGCTTGATTGAAACTGAAACTCACGTCAAAAAGGGATCGAATTTAAAAATAAAAGGATAT
Organism: Cheilosia vernalis; assembly: GCA_949126925.1. Classification (NCBI taxonomy): domain Eukaryota; kingdom Metazoa; phylum Arthropoda; class Insecta; order Diptera; family Syrphidae; genus Cheilosia; species Cheilosia vernalis. Next base: position 6,652,632 of record OX421363.1, read on the forward strand.
AATGATTTCCACGCTTGTCACCCATCGGGGAACGCCAGAGGTGGATCATCATTGCTTATTAAAGACTGCATTGAACAATACGAAGACCTGAAGATAGAGCTCGAAACTATGCAACTGTGCACGATTCGAGTTAAAAATAGTCAGCGTACTCTTAGAATTTCATCTATCTACTGTCCACCGCGTTCCGCGCTTGAAAAAAGTGATTTTACTAACCTGCTTAAATCGCTCAAACCAAATTTCATTATTGGCGGCGATTTTAATGCGAAGCACACGTTCTGGGGCTCCAGATACATCTTGCTCTATGGGGCAGGTATGGAATGCAGTTGCGATTTCCTCTCGACGGGCAAACCGACCTACTGGCCAACTGATACTTCAAAACTACCTGACCTGATAGATTTTTTCGTTGTGAAAGGAATACCTACCAACCACATTAAAGTTGAAGAGAGCTTTGATCTATCATCTGACCACTCACCGGTTATATTAACATTGAGTGTAAAACTAGTCAATAACCTAGAGCCAGCGAGATTAACTGGTAGAAAAACTAACTGGGAAGGCTTTAGGAACGAAATAGAAGAGAATGTTGAACTGAGTGTTCCACTTACGCCACCCTATGAACTTGAGGTTGCGGTTGATCGCTTCGTCGAGATCGCCTCCTGGAATAATACGCCTAATCCAAGGAAAACGCCGGCCAAATACGGGCTACGATATCCTCCCGAAATAAAAGAATTGGTCAATGAAAAAAGGAAGGCGCGTAAGAAATGGCAACAGAGTTGCGCTCCGCAACATCAAGCACAATCCCCACGCCGCCAATTAGAATTAATCTAAATGAATGGACAAGGGAAGATAAGGAAAAGCGGACGTTTTTGCCGCTCATCTAGAAGAAACTTTTCAACCGTACGATGGCGACAATACTAATAGGGCGGAATTACAATCTGACGATTCAACACTCTCTAGTGCAACGCTAAGTGAACTAAAACGTGAAATCGAATCCCTAAAACCTAAGAAAGCTCCTGGTTATGATTTGATCACCGGAGAAGTTCTGAAAGTTCTACCAAGAAAAGCATTAATTAAGCTTCTTCATATTATAAATGCCGCGCTCAGACTAAAACACGTGCCGAGTCAATGGAAAGTCGCGGAGGTCATAATGATTTTAAAACCAGGAAAACCGCCAAATGAAGTAAAATCGTATAGACCGATTTCACTTCTTCCAGTCATTTCCAAAGTCTTCGAGAGAATATTCCTTAGGCGCCTACAACCGGTTATTAAAGACAATAATCTTATCCCTGACCACCAGTTTGGGTTCAGAACCAAGCATTCGACGATTGACCAAGTACATAGAACTACTGACGTAATCGAGAATGCTTTTGAAGAAAAAAAGATTTGCTCAAGCGTATTCCTTGACGTCTCACAAGCCTTTGATAAGGTGTGGCACGACGGCTTGAAATTTAAATTACGACAAGTTCTCCCCGCAAGCTTATATGATATTCTAGAATCATATCTCGGGAATAGACTCTTCCGTGTTAGAAATGGAAACGAATACTCGGAGCTAAAAGAAATTTCGGCCGGGGTACCGCAAGGAAGCGTCCTTGGTCCGCTTCTCTATTTGTTATATACTCGAGATATTCCAAGAGAAGATGGCACTACCCTTGCTACGTTCGCCGATGACACAGCTATCCTAGCTGTTTGAGAATGCTCGTCTAATATTTTTATTGTTATTTAATATTGTTTCCCTTTGCTTTTTTTTGTCAATTGTAAATTACATAACGTACCTTACCCTAATTTGTACAGTTGCATTATAGATTTGCCTTCTCAGTGATACCTATGCTAGTATAAGAGTTTAATGTCTAACGCTAATTCTCTCTCTTGTATTCCTCTTTAATTGTCATTCGTAATCGTAATGTATTTTGTTAATCTAGAAAATGTTTGTCTCGTACACTTGGATCGAGGACACAGCCGTGGTAAGACCAATAAAATTGTACTCTAAGTGTTTATACGAGATTTTTGGTATTTTTCTATATTCGTCGTCGTCTTGGTTCAGGTCTTTTGGATGATAAATTTCGTCGCATCAACCCTCTTCGCTTACTATACATTTTGGTCCAAATTCGAACCGGATATTTTGAATTTTGATTCTCGTTGATTAAAAGACTAATTTCGGACGTGAATTATACATAATCGTATGATCAGGGTAATTAATGGCAACAGGCTTTCGTTGGTTATATTCGTTCGTCACGTGCAAACATTGGCTTTCCCGCGCTGAAAAGTTAAGAAACATTTTTTTCAATATTGTCGCGCCTCGAAGAAAAATAAACTGTCGGTGATTAGTTCGCATGTGAATATCCCTTAAAAAACTCCTACGTTTATTATTCTTTACAATTGGCTTGTGTTCAGTGATATCTACTGCAAAATGACTGAAACAGTCTCCCTTTCAGCTCTTCGGCTTACACGTGGCCATTTAAAAGGTTCCCTGACAAAGCTAGCCACCTACACGGAGAGCATAAAAGATTCTGTTTCACTAGCGGAGCTCGAGGTTAAACTCATTAAAGCAGATGATTTATGGAACGAGTTCAATTGTTCTCAGACACGCGTCTACGAGTTCGCCGAGAAAGAAGGGTATACGGACCCAGTACCTGAATTCGAGGAGTTCGAGGCTAAATATCTTATGATCAAGTCAATTTTGTTATCTGCCCTTAGGGAACGCGAGCGTGCTGATCGAAATAAAGATACCGTTAGCAGATTAGCTGATCAACAGCAAGTTTTAATCGAAACGTTAAGCCGCACGAATGCGTCATCAAAGAATTCCGAGTTTTTCCTTCCTACTATTCGAATCGAACCCTTTTCGGGAAGCTATCGTGAATGGCCGGCATTCCGAGATATGTTCGAAGGTGCTGTCCACAACAAAGACAACTTAACACCGATACAGAAATTCTATTTTCTGTAGTCGTGTCTACGGAATGAAGCATTAAGTCTGCTTAACCATCTACCCTTGTGTGACGCTACTTACGAACAAGCATGGGAAAGATTGGAGAAGCGCTACGATAGACCTCGGTACGTGATTAATAACTATATAAAGTCGTTTATGGAGCTTTCATCCACTCATGTTTCGAACGTAAGCCTTCTTCGCAAAGTAGCCGACGGTGCTAGTTAGAGGTCTTATTTCGCTCAACTCGTTGAATAGGGACCCGTGGCTCATCCACATCCTATTGAACAAGGTGGACCCTGATACTCGACAGGCATGGTCTACAGAAAGCGTTTCTGAAGATTATCCAACAATCGATCAATTTATAAAATTTTTGGAGAACCGTTGTGAGGCACTAGAAAGCGCGAAACTCAACACTCGTGAAGTAAATAGACATAGGCAACCATCATCTGTAAAAAGTATGCATGTTTCGCCATCTTTAAATTGTGCAAAGTGCAATGATACTCACGGGCTTTCTCAATGCCCACAGTTTCTCGATTCGGATGTGCAATCTCGAAGAGATTTCGTCAAATCCGCTAAAATTTGTTTCAATTGCCTTCGATGTGGGCACTCAGCAGCTCGGTGCTCATCTAAATTTCGATGCAGATCCTGTAAGTCAAGGCATCATAGCTTGGTTCATGATGATAGGGTCAACAATCCCCGCACGCAAGCACCAGTCAATAGCTCGGTAAATTCGGGAATTAATTACTCGATCAGTCAGTCAACCAACGATTTAACTCGTGATCGTGATGGTGCTCCAGGCACCTCAAATCTTTCTTCAACTTCGTCATCGGTGGAAAATCATCATTCAATCAACGCCGCACATCAGGTACGATGTACTTTACTTCCCACCGCTATCGGAAAGGTCTTGGATGTAAACGGTAAATACCACCTGGTGCGCATTTTAATCGATTCAGGCTCTCAGGATTCTTTTGTTACTGAGTCCTGCATTCAACGGCTCGGGCTCAAACGGAGAAATGCTAGAATTTCCATCAATGGAATTGGATCTACCAGTGCTGGTACATCCAGAGGCCTTGTATCGTTTGTAATTTCGTCACGCTGTGATTTATTTAGTATTATCGTCGATACTTATATACTATCAAGCGTTACAACAAACCTACCAACAACTTCATTCAACATCGAAGACTGGACTCATCTAAATCAATTGGACTTAGCTGATCCTTCATTCAACCAATCGGGGTCTATCGATATTTTGTTAGGAGCCGATAAAGCTTGGGAAATTTTGCTAGGCAATGTTGTCCATAGTGAAACGGGTCATCCAATTGCCCAGCAAACAATATTTGGTTGGGTTTTAGCTGGTCAACTGCCACCCAGTTCAGAATCGGACGTCATCTCGCATCATTCCACCTTAGACATCGACTCAATATTGCAATCGTTCTGGACAATCGAAGAAGTTGATCCTAAATGGATTACGTCAAGTGAGGACAAACAAATTGAGGACCATTTTTGTCATACCCATCGTCGTGATTCGAACGGACGATATATAGTCGATCTTCCATTCAAAGCACCTCCACAATTTGCCGATACCTTAACTGGGGCCGTTTCACGTCTCAAATCGATGGGGCATAAATTCTCTACAAAACCCGACCTCTCGCAAATGTACTCTGACTTTCTCGACGAGTATTTATCGTTAGGACACATGTCGAAAATTCCTAGCTCGGAAATCGGGAGATCGAATGTGTTTTATCTGCCTCACCATGCTGTTCTGAAGCCAGACAGTATGACAACTAAAATTCGCGTCGTTTTCGATGGGTCCTACAAAGACACCTGCAGAAATTCCCTAAACAACTCTCTATTGGTTGGACCACCAATTCAACGTAACCTTTTCTCGGTCAGCATCAGATTTCGTCGTTTTCGGTTCGTCTTTACCGCTGACATCGTTAAGATGTTCCGCCAAATCCGGGTATCTGAGAAGGACTCCGATTTCCAACGCATTGTTTGGCGGAAATCGCCTTCGGATCCAATCGAACATTTTCGTCTAAATACCGTGACGTACGGTACGTCTTGTGCACCATATCTGTCGGTTCGGACGCTAGAACAACACGCGAAAAATTACCAAGATGAGTTCCCAATAGCCTCAGAAATGGTACTCAATGACTTTTACGTTGATGATGCGGTATCGGGAGCCGATACATTAGCTGACGCCATTTTCAAACGAAATTCACTAATCGAACTCTTGTCTAAGTGCGGTATGCAATTAAGCAAATGGCAAAGCAATTGTGTTGATCTTCTTCAAAGTGATGAAACTCCTGCTCGGGAAAACATTTCTCGGGTTATACTGGAACTCAAAATCTGACGTATTCAGTTTCTCCCTAAACTACGTTCCGAATGAACCCATTACAAAACGCCAAATCCTTAAAGACGTAGCACGCATTTTTGACCCCCTCGGTTTTTTGTCCCCTTCGGTCGTGCAACTGAAAATACTATTCCAGGAACTTTGGCATAGAAAACTGGAGTGGGATGACGAAGTCCCATATCCTATCGCTGCTCAATGGAGCAGATATCGCGCTGAACTTTCGCTATTCACTAAAATCCAAATACCTCGATCTATCGGTCTTTCGAATGCGGCGTTCGAGCTGCACGGATTCTCTGATGCATCGGCATCCGCGTATGCAGCAGTTATATATTCACGCTACCAACTTCCTAATGGGAGCTTCGAAACCAATATTGTTACTTCTAAGTCTCGAGTCGCTCCGATCAAACAACTGAGCATACCACGCCTTGAGCTTTGCGGAGCCGTTTTGCTTGCACGGCTACTCGTCGCAGTCCAAAACTCTCTAAACGTTCAAATTTCCAATGTTTGGTGCATGGTCGGACTCGAAAGTCGTCCTATCATGGCTATCGTCACCTCCTCGCCGTTGGAATGTCTTCATAGGAAATCGTACTTCGGAGGTCTTAAATGCAATTCCCAGAAACCGTTGGTTCCATGTCAGATCTAATTGCAATCCGGCCGATTGTGCATCTCGCGGTATACCATCATCGCAGCTCCTGGAGCATCCGATTTGGTGGAATGGTCCACATTGGCTTGGAAAAGGTTCTGACGACTGGCCAATTGAAAGTGACTTCGAAGAAGACCCAAAATCTTTGCCAGAGGAAAAGAAGGTTGTACATGCGCAGCAGTCATATCTTGCGACCAACGACGAACATCCATACGAAGTGCTATCGACGCGGATTTCATCGTGGAACACGCTTATCAGAACAGTCGCAAGACTACATGGTTTATTCGATAGAAGCCCAAGCAAGGTAAAGTCATCGTCGCGTTATCTCAAGCCACAGGAGATCCATGACGCTAAAACAAGGATCATTATATGGTTACAGGATCGATACTTTGGTGACTACATCAAATTCTATAAAAAAAACATGGCTCCTTTCCACAAAATTGCAAAATTATTAGTCTATCTCCCTTTCTAGATACGGATAATGTTCTCCGAGTCGGTGGAAGAATTCAACAGGCCAATATAGCATTTAACACCCGGCATCCGATCATCATACCTAAGGGACATACTTTAACAAAGCTCATCGTCCGCGAAGCACATGTTCGGTTTCTGCATCCTGGCATATCGACTTCGTTTGCTCTTATCCGACAAGAGTATTGGATAATAGGATGCCGAAATATATTGCGGCAAGTAATACACAATTGCATCCGCTGTTTTCGTCAAAGAAAGGCAACTATTGCTCAACTGATGGGTAACCTTCCCCCACAACGGATTCAAACCAGCCGCCCGTTCGCGAATTGTGGCTGTGATTACGCGGGTCCAATATCACTTAAAGTGAAATCGGGTCGAAAATCAACTCACACAAAAGGTTACATTTCTCTATTCGTTTGCCTAGCTACAAAGGCCATCCATTTAGAGCTAGGTAGTGAGTGATTTAACCTCAGAAACATTCCTTGCCGCCTTTCGTCGTTTTGTCGCGCGTCGCGGAAAACCCTCGCATGTATATTCGGATAATGGGACAAACTTTGGTGGATGCGCTCGTTTGTTATCTGAAATGCATAATCTCGTATTATCCGAACACCATAATGCACTCGTAGCCGACACTTTAGCTCGCGATGGAATTTCTTGGCATTTCATTCCCCCGTCTGCCCCTCACTTTGGTGGGTTATGGGAAGCCGGGGTCAAATCGGTAAAACAACACCTTCGTCGAGTGATAAATAATGATATCCTCACATTCGAGCAATATTATACCCTATTAACCCAAATCGAAGCTATACTAAACTCGCGACCTCTGTGCCAGATTTCCGACACTGACTTAGACCCACTAACGCCAGCTCATTTTTTTTAGGTGAATCCTACGCAGCCATCCCGGAGCCAACACTTGACATACCAACCAATCGCCTATCCTGCTGGCAAACGCTACAAGCAAAAGTACAAGGGTACTGGAAACGCTGGCAACTCGAATACATAACATCACTACAGCATCGGCCCCGCTGGCAGCAGGTACAAACAGATGTAAAGGTCAACGATCTAGTCGTCATAAAGGATTCTAATCTACCCCCTGGGAAGTGGGCAATGGGTCGGGTACTGGAGGTTCATCCGGGTAAGGACGGCCATGTTAGAGTCGCCACTTTGAAAACTGCAGCTGGCAACTTGACCCGACCAATCCATAAACTGGCAGTGCTACCCGTATGCTGAAACGTCGTTCCAGGGGCGGCGGAATGTTTGAGAATGCTCGTCTAATATTTTTATTGTTATTTAATATTGTTTCCCTTTGCTTTTTTTTGTCAATTGTAAATTACATAACGTAACTTACCCTAATTTGTACAGTTGCATTATAGATTTGCCTTCTCAGTGATACCTACGCTAGTATAAGAGTTTAATGTCTAACGCTAATTCTCTCTCTTGTATTCCTCTTTAATTGTCATTCGTAATCGTAATGTATTTTGTTAATCTAGAAAATGTTTGTCTCGTTCACTTGGATCGAGGACACAGCCGTGGTAACACCAATAAAATTGTACTCTAAGTGTTTATACGAGATTTTTGGTATTTTTCTATATTCGTCGTCGTCTTGGTTCAGGTCTTTTGGATGATAAATTTCGTCGCATCAACCCTCTTCGCTTACTATACACTAGCAGTAGGTAATACAATCGAAGAAACGACTACAAAACTGCAAACCGCAGTGAATAAGATAAATGAATGGACAAGGAACTGGCGGATCGCCTTAAATGAAACTAAATCTGTACATGTGAATTTCACGTATAAGAAAACCAATGACTTGCCAATTTTCCTAAATATGGCCCGAATACCCTTTGCAAACGAGGCCAAAAATCTGGGAATGACACTCGACGCAAAGCTGAAATGGAGTTCGCACGTGAAAATGAAACGTAAAGAACTCGATATCAAATATAGAGAAATGTACTGGTTACTCGGAAAACATTCCCAGCTCAGTACTGAGAACAAACTGCTTTTATACAAGCAAGTGCTAAAGCCGGTGTGGACCTACGGTATACAACTTTGGGGTTGTACTTTTTTTTTTTTTTTTTTTTATAATAAACACGCGCTAAAGAGGCTATGACTACTCTTATGGTGTAGTTTGAAGTACACAGCGCGGGCGTTAGGGAAATTGGGATAGAGAAGATAGGAGATTCCGATGCACATTGGTTTTAAATGTCTGCAAATTGAACCGAGGGGGAAAGACAGAGCCGGGCAAGGCGTTCCACATTCGCGTGGTACGGCTTATGAAGGAATCTCTATATTTCATAGTACGACCGAAAATAGGCTGAAGGGTAAACTGATGGGCATTCCTGGCTTGGCGAGTATTGCGGTTGAATTGTTGAAGGGGTGGAATGCCAATATTCTACAAACTTTTCAAAATAAAGTGCTTAGAGAAATTGTACAAGCACCATGGTATATTAGAAACGACGATATCCATAGGGATCTCGTAATTCCAACAATCGAAGCTGAAACTAGAAGCTTCGCGAGAAAGCATAGAAACCGACTAATCGGACATATCAACAATATAGTCCGACAAATCTTGGACGAGAGCAATTTATTGCGCCGACTACAAAGAACGAAACCGTTCGACTTGGCAAGATAAGATTAACCGCGTTTAATTTGCGGAACACGCAGGATCTTTCATTGGAAAGTAACCTGTCAAAAGTTTTTATTTAATGATAGAAAATTTGCTTGATAAGTTATATCTTAGTTGCAGTATCTAACAATTTTTAGAAGGGTGGTGTTTCTAGTCAGTAAAAATCTGACACTACTATGAGAATGCGCTTGCTATTCTCATAGTGTCTTTGGAAGATTTTCACCTACCCTCGGATAAAAAAAAAAAAAAAAAATTTCCATATTTTCCTCCATAAAATTTGGTTTAGTGTGCAACCATTGTTGTGCCCTTCCTTTGATTTTGCACAACATCAGGGTTCGCATTGTGTTGTCATCAACGTCGTACACTCTCTTCATGCTGTTCAATTGTGACAGCCAGACATCCAACATGATGCTACCGTCATAGTCTGGCAACAAGTCCCTCAATATTCCGAATTCCACTCGTTGTGTTTCGGGAGAATGTTGCTCGCTCACATTGGATGGTATAACTGGTATATTCCTTGTTTGTGTGTTTTCTTCAATCATTGTCTGCAACATTTGATTTTCTCTTTCGGTTGACATTTTTTCTTTCTTCAGGATTTCCATTTCCCTCTTAAGTAGCTGAAACTCTCGTTTGGTCTCATCGTCATCTTTAGTAATTTGCTCACTCTTTTGTGGATCTGCAGCTATGGATTGCAACACTTTTTGTTCGCTGTCTGTGTCTTTATCTTTTGATGGCTCTCCTTCGTCGTGTGTATCGCATACATCTGCTGCTTCGTCTGAAATAATGCTGGCGCCGTCTGCTTTTTCGTCTGGAAATCTGTCTTCTTCTTCTCCGTCTGATTGTGTGTGCACAGGATATTTACCTCGTTGCATCTCGGGTATAGCAAGCAATCGCAACAACAACTCGCGTTTGTTGCCCGTTGTTCTGTGTCCAAGTGTCCGCAACCACAATTTTAACTGCGCCGCCGAATATTCCTGTAATTGTTCAGCGTCTGTGTCTACCATTGTTTGCTTATTTGCTTTAGGTTTTTTTTTTCTTTTCTTTTTTGTTTTCACTCTCAACCTTCACTTGTAAATTCCGATTTGCTCGCGCAATTGATTTTAAGGGTGGATATTTGCAACCGGAGATTAAACACACTTTTTCTTTTCTTTTTTTTTTTTCGCGAGGGTGGGTTTGATTCTACTACTGAAATTGTAGGCCGTCTCCAAATAAATTAAAAATAATAGTCAACAATATGTTTTTTTAAATCACGTTTATTACACCGACGCACGTCCATTTACACTGGCGATCAAATCAACAGTGTCTCTTTTAATTTTTTCCTTTCCCTACCTACCTACACCGGCAGTCCTCTCTTTTTTTTATCTTTACATTTTGTTCTCTTTGGCAGTGTTGCCACAAGAAGGAACAGTTTTCTTGTATTCCTAGCTCGGAAATCGGGAGATCGAATGTGTTTTATCTGCCTCACCATGCTGTTCTGAAGCCAGACAGTATGACAACTAAAATTCGCGTCGTTTTCGATGGGTCCTACAAAGACACCTGCGGAAATTCCCTAAACAACTCTCTATTGGTTGGACCACCAATTCAACGTAACCTTTTCTCGGTCAGCATCAGATTTCGTCGTTTTCGGTTCGTCTTTACCGCTGACATCGTTAAGATGTTCCGCCAAATCCGGGTATCTGAGAAGGACTCCGATTTCCAACGCATTGTTTGGCGGAAATCGCCTTCGGATCCAATCGAACATTTTCGTCTAAATACCGTGACGTACGGTACGTCTTGTGCACCATATCTGTCGGTTCGGACGCTAGAACAACACGCGAAAAATTACCAAGATGAGTTCCCAATAGCCTCAGAAATGGTACTCAATGACTTTTACGTTGATGATGCGGTATCGGGAGCCGATACATTAGCTGACGCCATTTTCAAACGAAATTCACTAATCGAACTCTTGTCTAAGTGCGGTATGCAATTAAGCAAATGGCAAAGCAATTGTGTTGATCTTCTTCAAAGTGATGAAACTCCTGCTCGGGAAAACATTTCTTTGGATACAGACGCGGACTCGTGGGTGAAAGTGCTCGGGTTATACTGGAACTCAAAATCTGACGTATTCTGTTTCTCCCTAAACTACGTTCCGAATGAACCCATTACAAAACGCCAAATCCTTGAAGACGTAGCACGCATTTTTGACCCCCTCGGTTTTTTGTCCCCTTCGGTCGTGCAACTGAAAATACTATTCCAGAAACTTTGGCATAGAAAACTGGAGTGGGATGACGAAGTCCCATATCCTATCGCTGCTCAATGGAGCAGATATCGCGCTGAACTTTCGCTATTCACTAAAATCCAAATACCTCGATCTATCGGTCTTTCGAATGCGGCGTTCGAGCTGCACGGATTCTCTGATGCATCGGCATCCGCGTATGCAGCAGTTATATATTCACGCTACCAACTTCCTAATGGGAGCTTCGAAACCAATATTGTTACTTCTAAGTCTCGAGTCGCTCCGATCAAACAACTGAGCATACCACGCCTTGAGCTTTGCGGAGCCGTTTTGCTTGCACGGCTACTCGTCGCAGTCCAAAACTCTCTAAACGTTCAAATTTCCAATGTTTATGCATGGTCGGACTCGAAAGTCGTCCTATCATGGCTATCGTCACCTCCTCGCCGTTGGAATGTCTTCATAGGAAATCGTACTTCGGAGGTCTTAAATGCAATTCCCAGAAACCGTTGGTTCCATGTCAGATCTAATTGCAATCCGGCCAATTGTGCATCTCGCGGTATACCACCATCGCAGCTCCTGGAGCATCCGATTTGGTGGAATGGTCCACATTGGCTTGGAAAAGGTTCTGACGACTGGCCAATTGAAAGTGACTTCGAAGAAGACCCAAAATCTTTGCCAGAGGAAAAGAAGGTTGTACATGCGCAGCAGTCATATCTTGCGACCAACGACGAACATCCATACGAAGTGCTATCGACGCGGATTTCATCGTGGAACACGCTTATCAGAACAGTCGCAAGACTACATGGTTTATTCGATAGAAGCCCAAGCATATCGACTTCGTTTGCTCTTATCCGACAAGAGTATTGGATAATAGGATGCCGAAATATATTGCGGCAAGTAATACACAATTGCATCCGCTGTTTTCGTCAAAGAAAGGCAACTATTGCTCAACTGATGGGTAACCTTCCCCCACAACGGATTCAAACCAGCCGCCCGTTCGCGAATTGTGGCTGTGATTACGCGGGTCCAATATCACTTAAAGTGAAATCGGGTCGAAAATCAACTCACACAAAAGGTTACATTTCTCTATTCGTTTGCCTAGCTACAAAGGCCATCCATTTAGAGCTAGTGAGTGATTTAACCTCAGAAACATTCCTTGCCGCCTTTCGTCGTTTTGTCGCGCGTTGCGGAAAACCCTCGCATGTATATTCGGATAATGGGACAAACTTTCGTGGATGCGCTCGTTTGTTATCTGAAATGCATAATCTCGTATTATCCGAACACCATAATGCACTCGTAGCCGACACTTTAGCTCGCGATGGAATTTCTTGGCATTTCATTCCCCCGTCTGCCCCTCACTTTGGTGGGTTATGGGAAGCCGGGGTCAAATCGGTAAAACAACACCTTCGTCGAGTGATAAATAATGATATCCTCACATTCGAGCAATATTATACCCTATTAACCCAAATCGAAGCTATACTAAACTCGCGACCTCTGTGCCAGATTTCCGACACTGACTTAGACCCACTAACGCCAGCTCATTTTTTTTAGGTGAATCCTACGCAGCCATCCCGGAGCCAACACTTGACATACCAACCAATCGCCTATCCTGCTGGCAAACGCTACAAGCAAAAGTACAAGGGTACTGGAAACGCTGGCAACTCGAATACATAACATCACTACAGCATCGGCCCGCTGGCAGCAGGTACAAACAGATGTAAAGGTCAACGATCTAGTCGTCATAAAGGATTCTAATCTACCCCCTGGGAAGTGGGCAATGGGTCGGGTACTGGAGGTTCATCCGGGTAAGGACGGCCATGTTAGAGTCGCCACTTTGAAAACTGCAGCTGGCAACTTGACCCGACCAATCCATAAACTGGCAGTGCTACCCGTATGCTGAAACGTCGTTCCAGGGGCGGCGGAATGTTTGAGAATGCTCGTCTAATATTTTTATTGTTATTTAATATTGTTTCCCTTTGCTTTTTTTTGTCAATTGTAAATTACATAACGTAACTTACCCTAATTTGTACAGTTGCATTATAGATTTGCCTTCTCAGTGATACCTACGCTAGTATAAGAGTTTAATGTTTAACGCTAATTCTCTCTCTTGTATTCCTCTTTAATTGTCATTCGTAATCGTAATGTATTTTGTTAATCTAGAAAATGTTTGTCTCGTTCACTTGGATCGAGGACACAGCCGTGGTAACACCAATAAAATTGTACTCTAAGTGTTTATACGAGATTTTTGGTATTTTTCTATATTCGTCGTCGTCTTGGTTCAGGTCTTTTGGATGATAAATTTCGTCGCATCAACCCTCTTCGCTTACTATACACTAGCAGGAGGTAATACAATCGAAGAAACGACTACAAAACTGCAAACCACAGTGAATAAGATAAATGAATGGACAAGGAACTGGCGGATCGCCTTAAATGAAACTAAATCTGTACATGTGAATTTCACGTATAAGAAAACCAATGACTTGCCAATTTTCCTAAATATGGCCCGAATACCCTTTGCAAACGAGGCCAAATATCTGGGAATGACACTCGACGCAAAGCTGAAATGGAGTTCGCACGTGAAAATGAAACGTAAAGAACTCGATATCAAATATAGAGAAATGTACTGGTTACTCGGAAAACATTCCCAGCTCAGTACTGAGAACAAACTGCTTTTATACAAGCAAGTGCTAAAGCCGGTGTGGACCTACGGTATACAACTTTGGGGTTGTACTAAGAAAACAAATGCCAATATTCTACAAACTTTTCAAAATAAAGTGCTTAGAGAAATTGTACAAGCACCATGGTATATTAGAAACGACGATATCCATAGGGATCTCGGAATTCCAACAATCGAAGCTGAAACTAGAAGCTTCGCGAGAAAGCATAGAAACCGACTAATCGGACATATCAACAATATAGTCCGACAAATCTTGGACGAGAGCAATTTATTGCGCCGACTACAAAGAACGAAACCGTTCGACTTGGCAAGATAAGATTAACCGCGTTTAATTTGCGGAACACGCAGGATCTTTCATTGGAAAGTAACCTGTCAAAAGTTTTTATTTAATGATAGAAAAATTGCTTGATAAGTTATATCTTAGTTGCAGTATCTAACAATTTTTAGAAGGGTGGTGTTTTTAGTCATTAAAAATCTGACACTACTATGAGAACGCGCTTGCTATTCTCATAGTGTCTTTGGAAGATTTTCACCTACCCTCGGATAAAAAAAAAAAAAAAAAAAATTTCCATATTTTCCTCCATAAAATTTGGTTTAGTGTGCAACCATTGTTGTGCCCTTCCTTTGATTTTGCACAACATCAGGGTTCGCATTGTGTTGTCATCAACGTCGTACACTCTCTTCATGCTGTTCAATTGTGACAGCCAGACATCCAACATGATGCTACCGTCATAGTCTGGCAACAAGTCCCTCAATATTCCGAATTCCACTCGTTGTGTTTCGGGAGAATGTTGCTCGCTCACATTGGATGGTATAACTGTCGGTATATTCCTTGTTTGTGTGTTTTCTTCAATCATTGTCTGCAACATTTGATTTTCTCTTTCGGTTGACATTTTTTCTTTCTTCAGGATTTCCATTTCCCTCTTAAGTAGCTGAAACTCTCGTTTGGTCAATATGGTTCAGAAGATCGGTGTCTGCAGTAACTGTTTGGCTTATAGCTATATTACGCAACAGTGTCCGAGCCAGGCACGTTGCTACTTCTGTCAGCAGAAGCACCACTCTTTTCTGCGTTGAGTATCAACATCAGTCTACACAACACATTTTTAACCCGCACAGTACTAATGTTCACGCTCAGTGACTGCTAATAACCCTAGTCACAAAGATCGACCAAGCAAAAGCCGAGTGGCTAGAAACCATCCAACACAACACTCTTTTGCACCCCTGCAAAGTACTAACGTTCACGCTCAGTCGTATCAAGTGGATGTTAGTAACTACTAACGTTCACGCTCAGCCGTATCAAGTGGCTGTTAGTAACCCTAGTCATGAAGAGCGACCTAGTGCAAGCGGAGCAGATAGAAATCACTTAGCACAACACAACACTAACACACGTATTCTTTTGGCTACTGCTTTGGTGAGAGTTAGATCGTCGAACCGAAGAACGGTGTTACACTTTGATCCGCGACCTTTCCATGCTCGAATATTGATGGGACCTGCATAATCAATGCCGGTGTGGGAAAAAGGTCTTGATACCGTCACTCGGGGCCTAGGTAACTGTCCCATGAGCTGTTGCGCTGTTTGATTTCGAAATCTAAAGCATGTAGTACAATTGTTTATGAATTTCTTTACAGCTCGTTTGATCTGAAAAACCCAATAGTTTTGGCGTATGAGGGTTATCATGGTGCCGTGAACGAAGCCCATATGAATTAACGCCATAATGGCGTAAATTCACTTTCAAATGCGAATTAACGCCATAATCCACTTATGGCCTTAATTCACTTTCAAACGAGAACTACAGCCATCACTTAAATGTGAACTAACGCCATACCTATGGTGTTAATTCACATTCGAATGTGAAATAATGCCATAAAGGTTTTTGAGCTCTGGAAGCATTTCACTTTAAATTTCCTGCTTTTATTTCTTACATACATATACATATACACATACATAAGCAGTTAGGTACATATGGGGGGGGGGGGCATGCTGCTGATACAGATTTTATAAATCCAAAAGAAAATTTGCGTCAAACCAAATTCGCACCTACTCCTAATCCAACAGTGACTCGAAGCTTGGGATAACTGTCGGATTTGGAGTAGGTGATAGTTTGGGTATGTGAACATTTCTTTTTAAATGATACAGATTTTATAAATCCAAAAGAAAATTTGCGTCAAACCAAATTCGCACCTACTCCTAATCCAACAGTGACTCGAAGCAGGGGGGTTGCAGGGGGCAGCATGCCCCCCTTATACCTATTTTTCTGTTTACACGCTGTAATCTTAATATACCTATGGATACATCTATGTCGATATACGTATGTATGAAGAAACATGCATTATTAGTTTTTGGAGTTATATTATTTAAATTATTGAGAATGCTGCGAGTGACTTTAATTCACATTCAAATGAGAACTATGGCCACTTTCTAAAACGAACTAAAACCATATGACTTTAGTTCTCATTTAAAAGTGAAATAAGGCCCCAAGTGAATTATGGCGTTAATTCGCATTTGAAAATGAATTAGCACCATTATGGCGTTAGTTCATATGGCTTTAATTCATGGCACCTGTAATCGTAGCTTTAGTAAGGCAATGACCTTTGGAGAAAATCTTCTACAGGTAAAGTTACGTATTTTACTATGTTCTTTATATCCTATTACTATTTTTGTATGATTCGGGGTTTACGGTTTTTTTAATAAACTCTATAAAAGTGTTTTGGTAGGCAACCACTTTGGTAGACGGATTTATTTGGAAAAGGGACAAAGTACCTAGCCAAATTGTTGCACACCGGTCATGCTGGTCAAGCATTCATATCGAATTCGGAACGTTCCCTAGCGACATTGTGGAAAGACCATATAATATATATTATTATAAGCACCGAGTAGAGCATAGAGCTTCGTTTAGTTCAAAACGAGGGTCGCTTAATTAATCCCTTCTCGTGAATAAGGAGCTCTAACTTCCTCCTCCGTCTGGGTAAAAGGAACTTCGTTAGTCTTTTATTTATTGAATTCTATTAAAACATAATTCAATTCTGTCTATTATAAACACATTAAAACATAAAGAAATAAGAAGATAAATAAGAAAGTAAATAATCAGTAATAATAAAGTACATGACTAGTGTCCGAAACTCGTCTGCACTCAGTATCAATCGAAAATCGAGTGCTCCTGCCCGCTACAGTACTGGCCAATGTACTGCCTACTTAAAACAATAGCTGTACCGTTTTGACACAGCCAAAACTATTTTTTAGCTTGTCTAGGGCCTTTTGAATAGTTTCACACAACCTTTTGTTCTAGATCAGTTTTAATTTTGATGGCGTAATATCGGAGGAATCATAAATCAATCTTAAGATAAAAGTGGGGACGTCGAAAAATTAAAGTTACAGTTCTTATTTCGAAAATAAAATGTCATTCTACAATAGTATGTATCTTAGGCGGTTTGTCGGCTTGTTGGGTACAAAGAAAGTCATATACCTTTTTAGATTTTTAGATCTCAGACTTACAGAAAATATCAGAAGAAATATATTGTGCATTATTAAATGTTGACAGACTCACCCTTTTCAGCAAACGTGATTATTTCCTGAGTACTGCCAAAAAATTCGTCACCTTCAAAATAATCCGAATCCGAGTATCTGTTCTTATCAGAGCCATCGATGTTCTCATTGCTCGGAAGTCCGTTATATTGTTTTGTTAACTGTCTATGCCGCCGATCGTACTTAGACATCACTTGATCTTCGAGCTTATTGAACTGAGTAGTTGTTATGTCAAGGAGTTTCCAACTGGAACTAAGCATTTCATTGCCAGAAGAAACCTCGATTTCTTTATTTCTATAATGCTGAGGTACTTCGCTAATTATTCTTAGTCGATCCGATTTAATTTCGTCTACATGTGTGATGTCGTTTACGGTAGATGGATAGTGATCAGATATGAGAGGTCGGGGATTCAAAATAGCTGTTGTCAATCGAATGTGCTCCTGCGACTGGTGAATGTCATTAAAATTAAAATCGCGTATACTTTTGATACCGTCAGCACGATAAATCGTGTCCCAAATAAATTGCTTTGGTAGCGGATGCGTAACATTTGGCTTTTCGGTAAGACCGAGTTTAGTTAAAATTTGTCGCTTAATAGATTCCAAGCGGGCAAGATCACTTTGTGCACGATTTACTTTGAAAAGAAAGAGACAAAAAACAGCATTAATATGGAACCAAAATTGGACAAATTTAAGAAAACAAAAAATTGAGAAAAAACTAAATAGATAGATAGATATTTTTATTTCGTATAAAAATAACGTTACATAGTTTGGATTTTATCTTTCTACTGAAATATTATTTTTTATGTAAGATACTCTTAGTTAGGTAAGGCAGAAAAAGAAAGAGAACTTGAAGGAAAATACGAAAAAAAACCTTCAATATGAATGAAAAAAAAAATTGAAAAAAGATCAAAAAATTAAAAATAGTATTATATGTATAATATACATTATACACCAAACGGATTTGTATTATTGTATTCTAATGTGGATAAAGCATCTTTATAGCTATTCCTATTTTCTTTACAGTTTTATCGATGTGGTCTTTAAATGTTAATCTACTATCTAAATGGATGCCAAGGTATCTAACGGATGATTCCTAATTTATGTAGCTTCCATTAAGCTGGAGTTGATCTTTCTAGTGAAAAAAATAGCTTGCGTTTTCCCTTGATTTATTTTGATCTTCCATTTGTGATAATATTTTGTTAGTATTTCCACTCCATATTGAAGATTCCTCTCAACATTGTGAGCGAATTCATTTGAGGAAAATATTGCAGTATCATCTGCGAAAATAGCTATATCACAGTGGGGTAGGTTGGGAACGTCACATGTATAGATATTGTATAAGATTGGGACCAAAACCGAGCCTTGTGGCACACTTGATTTGAAGTATATTAGGTCGGAAACACTACTATTAACATGGACATTAAATCGACGGTTGGACAAAAAGCTTTGGATTATTCGACAAATATAGGGAACAAATAACTAAAGGACTATTAACATGAGCTCGAACTGCGAATAGGCGAACTGCGAACAAATCAATTTATCTGTATTTATGAATTGAAAATTGCTATTTGTTTTACCACAAAGGCATTATATTCATTTAATATAACAACTAATCTAAACAAACCAAGACTTGATTGATTAAATTAACGAAATTAACTTGATGCCGGCAGCATAGGACTTCTGGAGAGGTTGTGGGATACGCGATCGGCAAAGGTTCTGGCGGTTTGTTGCGTTTGTAGTCGTCCAACGTTAAATCTACTCACAGTATTTTCTCATTGTTGTGGCGTCTGGGATATCAGCATCCGTATCGAGTCTATGTTGGCCGCTTGGAAAGTTCGGACATCTAGAATACTGGAGGAGTGCCTTGCATCGATCGCAACGTGATCAATTTGGTTGACGATTTGATGATCAGGTGATCGCCATGTTCCTTTGTGTATATTGAGGTGAGGAAACCGTGTTCTAGATATGTTAACATTACGTCCCGCCGCAAAATCAATCAGCCTAAGTCCGTTTCCAGACGTGGTGTCGTGTGGGCTGTGTTTTCCGATTGTTCTACCAAAGATGTCCTCCTTTCCTATTTTGGCGTTAAAATCACCCAAGACGATTTTAACGTCATGCTTAGGACATTGCTCATATGTTTTGTCGATGAGCTCATAGAAACATTCTTTGGTAGTATCGTCTTTATCTTCTGTGGGGGCGTGAGCGCATATTAGGCTGACGTTGGCGAATTTAGCCTTGATGCGGATCGTTGTAAGGCGTTCAGTTACGTGTCGAAAGTTCAGGACTTCTTACTTAAGTTTGTCGCTTACAAAAAATCCGCACCCAAAAAGACGCTGCTTTTGTTCTCTGTAGCAATCACCGTAGTAAATGTCACAGTTTTTCATTCTTCTTTTTCCCGGCCCATTCCACCGCACTTCCTGGATGGCGGTGATACCTGCTTTGTAGCAGTCAATGGCCTCCGCTAGTTGTTCGGCTGCACGCGGTCTGTTCAGAGTTCGAACATTCCACGTGCAGATCCGAACGTCATTGTCCTTTTTTCGTTTTGCAGGGTCGTCAACAGTGAATCCGTCCTTATCCGAGGCTATTGGTTGCTTCGCAACTTAGTTATTTTTCCGTGGTAGGGTAGTTAACCCCACGCACAACCCACAACCTGGAGGACCAGGCCCTTTCTGCGACCCCATGGGCAATAGGAGACGGAATATTCCGGAATCAGTGACCCGCTGCGGGGATGTGAGAGCTGCCGTTGACCCATTAAGGGCTCTTCCTCCACCATCTCTATTTCAACACCCTGACTAGTGTTAAAAATCCTCAATGACCTCAGCTCCAAATACGTTGAAGTAGCTCATTGAGTTATCTGCCATGTTGACTGTTGACGCCACCGTTGATTCAACCATGTGAATTCATCCGCCGTACGTCCTCTTTCTGAGGGGCTCATGTAGGACTTCTGAGACTCGAGCAGACAGTCAAATTCAACAGAGCATTATAGTGTTGCTATTTTCTACGTGTTCAACACTCGCACTTATAAGTTCAGCAAGTCAATTCCGGATGGATAGACCAGTACGATTAAAAGAGATGGATATTTTTCGTACGTATATTCCCCCAAATCCCATTTCTACATTGTTGTTTTTGTAATCTCAACCCCCGTCTGTAAATACGTGTGACAAACAAAATTTAATGTTGTTAATGGCCGACCGGTGTTTATTTCTTTTGTGTTTCGTATTGAATTTGTTTGGTTTTTGTCGAGGTTCTGATGAAATAGAGAAAAATAGTGAAATACTCTGTAGAGAATACCGAATTCCTGCATTAAAGTCCAATTCCTGAACTCACAAACACGTGAATAGAAGTTTCCGACTAATCCGGCTCGAAGGATCATGTCACCTTACCACTAGTGGATGGATAGCTGATAGAGAATAGAAACCACTTTGTTCAATGTAATAATTGATCTTTATCTTGTCCGTAACTTAAGATTATAAAAGACTTCAACCGCATAGTCAGATTCCTCACAGTCGTATCATTGCACATCTACCGGAAGGATCTAAACGCCCTTTCCAGGATGTTCTACAAGATCCTCCACAAATCCATCAGCTCCAACTTCCCATAGCGAAAAGAGCTCTTCGATCAAATTCGCAAGTTAAATCGCCATCAGGAAGTGTCGTACTCAACGGTGTCGCCGATAATGTAGTGGCCGAGTGTAATACTGCATCAACTTCGACTGACAAACCACTTACTAGTGGGGTGGCTGCAAATATTCATCAGCGATCGGACAGTGTTCCTAGTACGGACTGTACTCTTACAATAGTGCCACCCCATTTTGCAGTGTTTTTATCGCGGCTAGCATATGGTACTAAAAGCAGTGATATTGTGAACTACATTGCTGCGAAAGGCATAAACACTAGCAACATAAAATGCCATAGCTTGACACCTGATAACCTTACTGGTCGCCTAACATCTTCATTTAAACTTCTATCCCTTCTACCAACTGGAAAATTACTGGTCAACCCAAGCTTTTGGCCTAAAGATATTCTGGTAAAAGAATTCGTGAACAGACCTAGCTCCAAGAAGACTCAATCTAAAAACCGCTCCAAAAACCTTCCAAAAAACTCAGAACTAAGGATTTAACTCCTACATCCTTTAATCTGTATTACCAAAATACTGGTGGTCTAAGGACTAAACTTCGCGATGTATTGCTCTTCTCTTCATCTGCTCAATACGATGTTATTGTATTCACTGAGACTTGGTTGACGCAGAATCATCACAACGAGGAAATGTTTAATAAGGACCAGTACGAAGTTTACCGCAAGAACCGCTGCCCCATTCTTACTGATTGCGAGAGAGGCGGCGGAGTATTGGTTTCGGTACGGGCCTCTTTGCAAAGTGATGAAATCGAGCTACCTCCAACTGCAGCTGATTTAGATGTCGACCAAATAGCAGTCTCAATCATATTCAGTTCTGGAACTGAACTTATTGTTATTGTAAGTTATATACCACCAAGGAGTCCTTACCTGTTATATAAAGCTCATATTGATAATTGTTCCTTTATCTTAAATAATTTAAAAGATCATCAACACGTTATCCTTCTAGGAGACTTTAACTTGCCAAACTTAATTTGGTCGTTTGATTGTGATGATTCTAGACTTCTCCCATTTAACGTTAAGTTAGACTATGAGCGTGAAGTCGTTGATACTCTTGCTCAGCTTGACCTTTGCCAGATAAATCATTTTCCCAATGATTTTGATAATGTTCTCGATTTGGTATTCGTTGATTCCGAACTTGACATTAGTATCAACAACTCCATGGTCCCACTTTTTCCTAATTCTGTTTTCCATGTTGCTCTAGCAATGCAGTTTGAATTTTATGAGTTTTTCAAACCGGGTCCCGGCGACACTAATTTCAAGTATAATTATGCTAAAGCTAATTTCAGCAACATCTCAACCTATTTAGATAGTATAAATTGGTCCGATATTTTTAACAATAATTGTAACTTGAATAATTCTTTTAATATATTTATCAAATCTGTGAAAACGGCAATTGATTTGTTTACACCGAAAGTTAAGTCTGTCAAGGGTAACAAGCCCATTTGGTTTAATGACAGAATCATAAACTTAAATAATAGGAAAAATAAGGCCTATAAACGTCTTCGTAATAGAAATAATGACCCGGAACTTCTAAAAGTTTATCGGACGCTTCAAAAAGAATTCGATGTTTTAAATAAGTTTCTTTATAGACAGTATATTCTTTCCGTTGAGTCTAATTTGAAAAGCAATAGTAAACGCTTTTGGAGCTTTATTAATAGCAAAAAACAATCTAATGGTATTCCCAAATGTATGCGTCTTAATAATGTAACCTCATCTGATCTGTCAACCATTTGTAACATGTTCGCTAACCACTTTCAATCGGTTTATTCTTCTGGTACTACCACACCAAGAGTCTTTTTTAACAACTCAATGTCCTGTGATGTCGTAAATATAAACTACTTTGAGTTTTCAATCGCTGAAGTTCAAATAGCTCTTTCTTCATTGAAACTAGAGAAAAATCCGGGTATGGATGGCATCCCGCCAATTCTACTTCAAAAGTGCTCCTCAGCGTTTTCTGTACCTTTGTGTTTAGTATTTAATTTATCTGTCCAGTCTGGAATGTTTTTGAAAGATTGGAAGAGGTCGTTTTTAACGCCCATATATAAATCTGGATCGAAGCATGATATTACCAACTATCGTCCAATCTGTAAAATTTCTTCTATCCCTAAGTTGTTTGAAAAACTAGTGTGTGACAAACTTACACCTCTTTTAAAAAGATTTATCTCTCCGTCTCAGCATGGATTCGTTACAGGCAGATCCACTACTACAAATCTCTCCATTTTTTGTAATACTGCCTTGAATTACCTTGAGAATGGCTTACAATGTGATGTAATTTATACAGACTTTGCTAAGGCATTTGATCGCGTTAACCATAGAACATTAATTTCTAAACTTACTACCTTAGGATTTCACTCCAATATCCTTAAGTGGATTCATTCCTACTTAACCGATCGTATCCAATATGTTCGCTTAAACGGAATGCTCTCGTCACCAATTTATGTTACCTCTGGAGTACCTCAAGGTAGTCATCTGGGCCCCCTACTCTTCCTTTTGTTTATTAATGACATTCCTGACTTGTTTTTGAATTCCCAGTGTCTTATGTTTGCCGACGATTTGAAGATCTTCCGACAAATACGTTCAGTTCAAGACTGTATTCTTCTACAAGATGACCTCAATCGTCTTTCCGTTTGGTGTAATGACAATGACCTTCATCTCAATGTCTCTAAATGTCAAAGCCTTTCTTTTTATCGTCACCTCTCTCCAATTCCCTTTACGTACACAATCGACAATACCCCTTTGTCCTTTATCTGCTCCAAAAAAGATCTTGGAGTTATTTTTGACATAAAACTTAGCTTTTGCAAACACATTGAGTTTTTGGTTGCCAAAGGTAATCAGATGCTTGGTTTTTTATTGCGGAATTCGAAAGACTTTCAAGATCCTCATACTCTTAAATGTCTATTTTTTGCATTTGTCAGATCACATCTTGAATACTGCAGTATAGTATGGAATCCATTTTATGAAGTACATTCTTTTAGAATTGAGAAGATCCAAAGGCGTTTTACTAGAGTAGCTGTTCGTAGACTGCGATGGAATATTGAAATGCCATCTTACGAGACGAGGTGCAAGTTATTTGGTATCTTACCTCTTTTCAGACGGAGGCAATATTTTTCCGTAATGTTCATTCGCGATTTGATAGATGGTCATATCGATTGCCCTTTTCTTTTATCATTAGTTGGGTTTTATGCTCCTGTGAGAGTTCTTAGGAATCGCTTTTTATTTCATATACCCTATCATAGGGTTAACTATGGTTACAATGAACCAATCTCTAGATGCCTTAGGGAATCTAATAAATATTGTGATGTTATTGATTTTAATATAAGTAGAGAATCATTTAGGAATAAACTAATCCTGTTGTTAGGCTTTGGTGGTCATTAAGTATAATTTTTTGTATTAAGTATCTAATCTGGCGAGAACAGCGGATGTTCTTATTTGATTGAAATAAATAAATAAATAAATAGATTGTAAATTAAGAAATAATACTCCCAAGTAGAAATTGTTGGTTATAGTATAAGCGCTGTTCCCACATTTCAGACATGCTACCGTAACAGCAACAGTGTGTATAATGTATCATAGTACGTACTGTTTCCAGTGCAGGATGGAACGTTGACCAAAGCGGGGAATAAGTTTTAGCTCATAAAATTACTATTTTGGGAAGCACACATAATGGTATTTTGGGTATGACTTGTAACCGATATGCGACCGAATTTTAGTGAGCTGTCAAATTGGTTTTCTTGTGCTTGTAAGTTGGTTCGCACGAAAAAAAAAATGTCAAATAGAAATACTGAAACCAATATAAAACTTAAACACATAACCTTCCCTCTTTAATGAGGATGCTAAATATTCAAACGAAAATCAGTTTTACCACAAATATCAATAAGTTATAGTGTCAAAAACTCACACGCTCAAGATATATAGAGTATTTATAATATTCAATTTTATTTCCAAGCTTCTTTTATTTTCTTTTTTTTGATAATGGATCCCAATTAGTAAGATTAGACTGTATGCCAAGTCATAAAATATCAATTTCTAAAAGTTTTCCTGTCAAAATATGTTCATACAATGGGCATATCTCATGACCTGACTGCCACGTATGACCAGACTGATTTTGACTGACGAAAATGTCCAAATAGTATATAGTGTAGGACATTAACCACAAATGCCAGAATAAGGCCCTATATGCCCATATACACTTTATTGAAATTTCGTTATGGCATTGCTGGCATTTTTGATGGGACAAGAATTATTTTGTTGTCATCGGTGTTTGATGGGTTCGTAGAATTAGGATTGATTTTCATTTTCTTTCTCTTTTTTGTGGATTAATGAATTAATGAAGTCAAAATGTTAAAATAAAATGACCACATTCAATTTCGAGCAGTGAACATGCTGTACGCTTCAATTTGGTAAAAAAAAAATTCAATTTTACTTCATTAAATAGGGTAAATATGTTCTGAAAGAAATTGGGTCGGCGATTAATATAGTGGATACTACATGGCGCAGTCGGTAGCTGGATTTTAGTAAAAATAAAACGAAAAGCGCAGGAAGCTGATGAGTGAGGAAAGACCTGGACAAGAGGCGGAGCTAGAGAACGTGGAACAAGAGACTGGAGTACAGCACAGTCAGGAAACAAATATGGATTTTCCGAAGCCAGAACAGCTAAGTCTAGATGGGAATCTAAAAGAAAATTGGAAACGATTTAAGACGCACTTCCAAATATATTCAACGGCCACAAAGACGGATAAAGAAAAGGAACAAACACAGGTGGCGAGATTTTTGAGTTGTGCGGGAACCGAAGCAATAGAGCTGTTCCAGACGTTTGGGTTGAGCGAAGCAGAACAAAAGAAAATTACAGTAGTTAAAAATAAATTTGAATAGTACTGTAGTCCTAGAACAAATGTGGTGTATGAACGGTACAGGTTCTACATGCGGAATAAAAAGGAGGGCGAAACGTTCGACCATTTTATGAAACATTGGTGGAGAACTGTAGTTTTGACGACCAAAAGAAATCGATGTTGCGGGATAGAATAGTAATTGGAATAGCGGATCACAATTTACAAGCTCAGCTAATGAAAACCAGCGAGCTCACGTTGGAAAAGGCGGTAGAAATGTGCAGAGTAGCAGAGATGACGGGGGCGCAGAGTAAAATAATGCAAGGCGAGGCGTATACATCAAAAACAACGTCGACGATAGATGCGATAAGCAGGAATTCGGGGAGTAAATTTAAGACAGATAATATGAGAAAAAATAATAAAAACAGCGTAAATTCAAATTTCAGATGTAAAGAGAATGCACATCAGTTTGGGAAAAGGGTCCAAGAATCGAGTCATTCGGAGGGCAACACATCCAAATGCAAGTTCTGTAATTATTCACATGGAAGGCGAAATTGTCCAGCGTACGGAAAAAGGTGTGCGGTGTGCGGAAAAAATAATCATTTTGCGATTGTATGCCGAATGCGAAAACAGGTGAGTGATGTTGCTGTTAGACAGGAAAGTGTGTACAGTGATGACGGTTAAGAAGAGCTGTTTATCGATTCGGTGAACAAAGAAACAGAAATAAACACTTCCTGGACTGAGTGCTTACTGGTAGGAAACACAAAGATTTAGTTTAAATTAGACACGGGTTCCCAAGTGAACATTATTCCGAAAGGAATTTTTGATAACATTACTCCGCGATGCAATTTGAACAAGTATTCGGTGAAGTTAGAGGCATATGGGGGGTTCAGGCTAAAGGTGGTAGGAGCAGCGAAGTGTGTCGTGAGGCACAAAGAAAAAAATTACGAGATGACTTTTGTGGTGGTGGAGAAGGGTTGTCAACCACTATTAGGGATAGAATCGTGCATAGAGCTAGGAGTATTGAAGCGGGTAGATTGGCTAGAGCCAGAGAAAAGAGAAGAATTTATTCAGGCAAATAAAGAGGTGTTCGAGGGCTATGGGTTTTTTCCAGACAGATGTCACTTAGAATTGCGAAACGATGCGTCCCCTGTAAACAAACCACCAAGACGAATACCTTTGAGTTTGAGGAAGCGAGTTAAGAGTACTTTGGATAAGATGGAGGAAATAGGAGTTATTACAAAAGTGGATGGTCCATGCGAATGGGCGCATAACATGGTAATAGTAGAAAAGAAAGATGGGTCCCTTCGGATCTGCCTCGATCGAAAAGAATTAAATGCAGCGCTTAAGGATGGGCACTGTATGCTGCCAACGTTTGAGGATTTTCGAAATGCATTGAGAGATTTTAAAGTGTTCACTGTCCTAGATTTCAAAGAAGGTTTATGGCAGCTACCGCTAGATGTGGAGTCAAAAATACTGACGGTATTTAGTACACCATTTAATGGACGCTATAAGTTTAACGTTCTGCCGCTGGGGGTGAAGGTGGCAGCAGAGAGAAGTTCCAGAAGGTAAATTGGTAATTTGGACTATTAGAGGGAACGTTCATTTTTGTAGATGATTTAATTGTAGGAGGAAGGAACAATGAGGAGCATGCTGCAAACCTGAGCAGAGTACTGAGTAGAGCGAAGAAGTTGAAGATAAAATTCAACTCCAAGAAGGTTCAGTATAGGGTTGAGAAGGTTAGGTATTTGGGACACATTTTCTCAGCGGAAGGTACGACTCCAGATCCGGTGAGGGTGGAAGCAATTAAGGGCATTAAAGAACCAAAGAACCAAAAAGAGCTGCAAAAAATATTGGGAACAGTCAATTACCTACGTCCTTTTATCCCTAACCTATCCGATTTAGTAGCTCCTTTTAGAGAACTTTTAAAGTAAAATAAAATCTTTGTGTGGAACGACTATTACGCGGGAGTGTTAGGCCAAGTTAAACAAGCTATTCAAAACGCAACAACAATACACACGTTCGATCCGTCACTGCCTACCGTAATACAAGCAGATGCTTCGAAAGACGGTCTGGGCTGTTGTTTGCTACAAAAGGGGAGACCTATTTGTTTTGCGTCGAAGAGTTTAACGGGGGCTGAAAAACGATACGCTCAAATTGAAAAGGAGATGTTAGGGATCGTGTTTGCATGTAAGAAGTTCCACGAATTTATCTATGGGCGATCAGTAGTGGTATATACCGACCATAAACCACTGGTGTCGATAGCGAAGAAGGCGCTCGGAACAAAATTTTCCACGAGACTGCAAAGGATGAAGATAAAGCTTATAATGTATGATTTAGAAGTGAGGTACATGCCAGGAAAAGACCTGCATATAGCAGACCTATTATCCAGAAGTATAGGCACGGATAAGGAGGTGAGTTTAGACGAGATTGGGACAGAATACATACATGCGGTTAGCAACGCTGAAGAATTGTACAAACGGAAATCCGAAGAGGATAGCACGTTGAGGTTGCTGGTACAGTATTTAAGAGAAGGTTGGCCCTCAAGTAAAAGCAAAGTGCCAGATCAGGTAAAATTTTTCTGGAACGTAAAAGATAAAATGTATGAGGACAATGGGTTAATCTTTTTTGAGGATAGGGTTGTAGTGCCAAGTGCACTCATAGATCATGCATTAAATGCGTTACATGAGAATCACTTTGGAATAAGGAAAACTATAGCTCGAGCCAAAAACATATTTTACTAGCCCTATATGAGCAGGGATATTGAAAACATCTCTTACGAATGTTGTGAATTCGCTAGGAACTGGGATTTCAAGTTTACGTATTCGAGTCCATTCTATCCAAAGTCGAATGGTATGGCGAAGAAAGCCGTACATATAGCCAAATCAATTATGAAAAAAATGTGTTGCGAGTGGGGGGGACCTTAATCTTAATCTGTTGGAACATCGAAGCACAAAACTTGCGCACCTCAAAGCAAGCCCATCTCAACTGCTAATGTGCAGAGCTCTGCGCACTAGGCTTCCAATTGATAAAGGTCATTTACAACCGAAGGTAGTAGATACGAAAGTTTTGGGTAGGATGAAGCAGAGAAAAGTAGAACAGAAAAATTACTACGACAAACATGCGAGGCGAAAAAAAGTAAATCTAAGCCCGGGAGAAAACGTGGTGTTCAAAAGAGGTGCGGTGTGGAAACCGGCTAGGGTTGAAGCAAAAGGCACTACGCCAAGGTCTTATACGCTCCGAACAGAAAACAATACCATTATTAGGAGAAACACCGAGCATGTGCGAAAATCATGCAATGAACCCAGATTTAGGGGGGTAGATAATGAGGATGAAAGCATAGGAAACCAAGCCAGCCAAGCAACGAAACAGCAAGATGTGCTAGGGGCAGACAGCAAAACAGGGCAGAATTCACCGTCACCGCAAACTGTTAAAAAGCAGGATCACTACCGAACACGTTATGGGCGGTTAATAAAGAAACCAAGGTTTTTTCAAGCTTAAATTGACATCGTGTTTGAAGATGAAGATACGGAACTTGCACTTGGATTGCGTCGGGGAAGTAAGGACTTTTAAGAAAGGGGAGATGTAATATTTAGTGTGCGCATTCTCTCTCTCGAGTATATTTTTTTTTTTTTTTTTTTTTATAATTAGCACGCACTAAAGAGGTTATGACTACTCTTATGGTGTAGTTTGAAGTACACAGCGAGTTACGTTACTTGAAGAGGAAAAACATAACACGTGTCTTTTTATCGAAGACTTATGATTTTTATTTATTATCTAATTTACAAAACTAGTCTTAACGTTAGGGCTGCTTCTCCTCGACTGCTGTTTATTTCTTCTTCTAGCCTTTTTCTCCCAGCAGTTTATGCTGTTGCTATTGCACTGCTGATGCTGTTGGCTTGGGTATAGTATAGATAACTTAGCAGCGGTGCTTTACTTATGTACAATATGTACATTACATGTTGTTTGCCACTGCCTAAGTTTCTGCTATACGATCGGACCATCAGGACGCCAAAGTAGCTAATCTTTTTGTGTGGTGCTGTACTCGTTATGTTGTTTTGATGTTTTTCTGTTTTCTGTCGTTATGTTGTGTACAGAGCAGTTGCGTCATATGCGTAGATGTGGAGATAGGGCTTATCGTAACTTCTCCCCCCGAAGTGTGAACTGAAGTGTTGAAGTTCATGATGGGAGGCATTTTATGGTACGAAGCGGCAATGTAAGGTTGGTTTCGAGTAATAAATGACTAATAATTATAGGTAGGTTAGCGATTAAACTAAGGCCTCTGTTGCGCCAACTACATATTTACTTATAAATTTAAACAAATTAACTGAGTTATTAAATCTTAGAAACATTTTGTGTATATAAGAAATAAATGAATATAGTACTACCTATACATATTATATATATATGTTTATTTATTTATTTATTTATTTTTTTTTTTTTTTTTTTTTTATAGGAATATCCATATTTTAAAGTTGTTCATTGGGATTATTTTGATTTTATTTTTTTTTTATTTATTTTTTCTTATTTTTGGAGAAACGAAACAAGATTTAACTGAACTACAAATTCTGCATGGAATAAAATGTACCTATGGACAAACAGTTCAAAGGTTGATGGTAGTTATTGGAAACATTATTGTTTTTAGATACCTATTATATATACATTACATATATATATATATATATTTTTTTTTTATTTTTTCCGAATTTTCTTTTTATGTACTTTTCTTTTCAAAGTGTCAACAGTGATTTTATTATTTTTTGTAACAACGTGGTCATTAAATCTTGGCGCTAATTTATTTCGCCGATCATCTTGTTCGAAAATAACCTCACCCGGACTATAATTAGGAGGATCTCTACGAGATTCATTTAGTTTTCGTATATATGTTTGCTTCTTACTAAGACTTCGCTCGTGAACTATTTTAGCTAAGTTTTCATAGTTTTTTATGTGGTCTCGCAGATATTCCTGTTCAGTAATAGTACCTGTCTTAGGTGGGAAAGGTTGGATTGTATGTAAATGTCCTGTAATGAGCTCAAAAGGAGACAACTTGGTTGTCGAGTGGATAGAACTGTTGTACGTTAGCACAGCTTCATCAACGATTTGGCTAATGGATGCGTTTCTGTCTTGTGTTTTTATGATGCGAATTAGCTCTGTGAGCGTTGAATGGAACCGTTCAACAGGAGAATTTCCCGTTGAAGTTTTAGCGCAAATAGTATGGAAATCAATTTTGTACAGATCTAAAAATTCTTTAAACAAGGTTGACAGAAATTCGCTTCCGTTGTCAGATATAATTCTTTTGGGTACACCGTGATGTGAAAAGTAATGCCGTAAGGAATTAATTATGTATATTTAAACTTGTTCTTGCGGTCAACAAATATACACTAGCAAACTTACTGAATTTATCGAGTATGGTAAGGAAATGTTCCTTATGTATAAAATAAATATCGACATGGACGACTTCCAGTGGTTTTGAAGGCGTGTCAGTAAGCTCAAATTTGAGCTGTTCTCTGTTTCGGTCATATTTGTATCTATGGCAAGTATCGCAACTATTGATTACCTTGGATATAACGTGCTTCATATTTGGAAAATATATATCTCTTTTCAAGTGTTCCAGGCTCTCAGTTATACCTCGGTGATGCGAGTTTTCATGATAATCTCTTATAAGCTGCTCTTGTTTATCTATTTCTGTAATGTCTTCAAGTAAAACGAGTGACCTTACTAATTTTATACGCGATCGATGAAAAAATTTTGAATACACCGACTGTATGGCTCGAAACGTTTCATCGTCCGCTAAAATAGCAGTAAGTCTCTTAGTGTTACAATAATCTTTCAGAATGGAAGTAACAACGGTTTCGTCCTTAGGATTAGCGTGCTCAATAGTATACCTCTTTTTTCTTTTAAAAAGAATTTTAATTCTAGATGAGATTTCTGTTTTAAAAGAGTTTTGTTTAACAATAATCTGGTTGGAAAACTCGTTGATTGGGCGCTCAGATATCGGGATACCATCATCCATGTTTTCTTCTCCTGAATGAATTGTGGATAAATTCTCCGAAGCATCAATGTTGTTTTGCATGGAAACGATATCTATGTCTTGTTGGACAGATCTGGTTAAATCAGTTTCATTGCTATTAATTTCGATACGTGAGAGTGCGTCTGCGTTGGAATTTAGTTTGCCTTTTCTGTATACAATGTCGTAATCGAACTCTTCCAACTTTAATCTCCACCGAACAAGTTTCGAGTTCGGTTCCTTAAGTGAGAAAAGCCAAATTAGGGGCTTGTGGTCGGTTATGATTTTAAATTTTCGGCCATATATATATGGGCGAAAATATTTTGTTGCCCAAATAATGGCCAATAGCTCCTTCTCAATTGTACTATAGTTTTGCTCACTTTTTGATAAGGTACGACTTGCATAACAAATCGGTTTATCTGAGCCCAGTGAACCTTGAGAAAGAACTGCACCTATAGCAACATTACTAGCGTCAGCAGTAACGTTGAAAGGCTGATTGAAATCGGGATACCGAAGGATGGGATCATTGCATAAAAGAGTTTTGCAGTTTTCAAAACAGTTTATGTATACAGAATCTAGCTTTATTGCTTTTCCTTTTCGTAGACATTCTGTCAAAGGTTTCGTTAGGTTAGCAAAATCCTTAATAAATTTCCTGTAGTAACCCAGGAGACCAAGAAAAGACTTTATTTGTTTCGGGGTTCTAGGTATTGGAAACTTTTTTACTGCAGTTATCTTGTCGGGATTAGGCTTAATACCATCCGTTGTAATTATATGTCCTAGAAAAGAGACTTCTTTCCGAAGAAATTCCGACTTATCAATCTGTACCTTGAGATTTGCATCTCTTAATTTTTGGAAGACAGCATTTAGATTTTCAAGATGTTGCTGCAATGAGGTAGAGTACACTATGATGTCATCCATATAAACTAAGCAGATCTTGCCTTGAATATCCCTCAAAACATTGTCCATAACTCTTTGAAAAGTTGATGGTGCGTTTTTAAGTCCAAACGGCATTCGAACAAACTCATAATGACCGTTTTCTACGGAAAATGCAGTCTTTGGGATATCTTCTGCTTTGATTTCGATCTGATGAAAACCAGAAGCAAGATCGAGAGTGCTAAAGTACATGCTTCTACCTAACTTGTCTAAGATTTCCGTTATGTTCGGAATAGGGTAACGATCGTCGATGGTTTTCTCATTAAGCCTCCGGTAGTCAATAACTAGTCTCCATTTATCCTTGCCACTTGCATCTCTTTTCTTTGGAACAATCCATATGGGTGACGACCAAGGAGAAAAACTAGGCCGAATAATACCTTGATTAAGCAAGTCGTTGATTTGTCGATGTACTTCCTCCTTATGCACATAAGGATACCGATACGATTTGCTATAAATCGGAATCTCATCTTTGGTCTTGATTCCATGTTTTATTTCGTTGGCGAACGTTAAGTTCTGCCCTTCACTGAAAAAAATGTCCTGATACTCGCAGCAAAGACGTCTTATGGCTATTTCTTCCTCCTTATTAAGGTGTCCTGTTCTTATCATTTCTTTAAGGAATTCTGTTTCTAAAGATTGCTCATTTCCAATGGAGAAATTATGAATTTCAGAAAATGTATCGGATATTTCAGCCTTTATTGGCTGCTCGATAGCGAAAGTTTTTTCAACATTGGAGGTATTTACTACCTCAACGTAAGAATACCATTTTTGAGCAGTATACAATCCCTCAGAAATATTTAATTCAGGTGTTATTTGGGTGGGTTTTATGTACACACTTCCGGATTCCACATCAACAGGTAACAAGCAAATTGCCTTACTAAAACTTGGGATAACAAACGCTCTCGACATTAGGTTTGGTTTAAAGTTCAGTGGCACAACGTTATTTTCTGTTGTCATGATTGAGTTTTTGACATCTATTACAACTTCAAGACTTTTTAGGATGTCGATTCCAACTAACCCATCGAAATAATTATGAAACTTGAAGACAAGAAAGGGCAAGAGTTTCTTAGTTTTAAATTCTGCTAGGCCGTGTAAAACTATTTGTTGATTGACAGATTGTGTGTTGAATATTGTTTTTATCTTAACTGGTTTTATTTGTATTGGCGTTAAATCTTTGGCTACATTTGGGCTTATAAATGACCTATTACTACCGGTGTCTATCAAAAATTTTAGCTTAACGCTATTTAAACTGTGGATATTTATATACGGTAACAGATTGGAATTATAGTTATTTATGTCTAGGTATCCAATTGACTTTCCGAGGCAGGCGGATGAAAATTTGTGTCATCAACTTCAGGATGTTGCTGAAGATTCGTAATATTGGGTAGGTCAAGGTATTGAAAATATTCTTGAGAGTAAGCACCATAGGGAGATTCAGGTTCTAACAGCGTACTATTGTTTGGGACATGGCTTGATTCCGCATTAAGTAGTTGTTGGGGATATCTGTTTGAATGTCTACTAGTGTTTCCACTAGTGACATCCATGGCTTCTGGTGGTGAATATGAATTTTGATTTGGTCGAATATTTGGAATGTTAACTCTAATACTATTCTGATTTGGTCTCATTGGTCTGCTCTGCGCGTTTACTGGTATATATTGTCTAGGTGGAGGAATGTTTCTAATAAATTGGGGTGTATTCAAATACAGCGGATTTCTTATAGTTGGTTGCGAATAAGGGACTGGTGGTCTTGTCTGACTATACGAGTACATACTATTTTGTTGAACTCTTTGCAAATGCTGAGGGTTCTGGAAATAAAACCGATTCTGTTCCTCTAAACAGAAGTTGAGTGCTTCTGTCAATTTACTTGGTCTCATTGCCCTGATTGTTGAGCCAAGGGGTTCCCTCAAACCAGATAGAAATGCGTTAAGGCACATCTCTTGGTAGAGCGACCTTTTCGCTTCTACAACATTCGCCATATTATCATGTACTCTTACATGGTTCATAATAGTGGAAAAAATTTGTATAATTTTTGCATAAAATGTTTCTACATTATCTTGATTCTGCCTAATTTGGTGCAAATCACGGATGAGGCTAGTATCGTTCCTCTTATCAGCATAATGAGTTACTAAATTATTTTTGATTTCTTCCCAGTCTATGGGAGTGCCATACATATTTAGCACTTCATTCGCTGGACCAATAATTTTGTTTCGGATCGAACGTAAAATAATGTTTCCATAACCCGTACCCCTAATCTGTGGCATAAGGCCCAAAATTTCCTCAACATTGTTGATGAAATCGAATAATGAACGCGGATTGCCATCAAAACAAGGGACATCTTTAACTGCATCCGGAATACGCAGCGAATTAAAAACGTCCAATGCAATCATTGAATTCATTTTTAATTGATTATTTACAACTGTATTCACCGACTCGATTATTTGGTGTGGTACAGAAACTTCACCTATTTTCAATGCAGAACTTTTAGCAAAATTTGGCAAATCAATTAGATCTCGATTTTTTATTGTTTGCAAATCAATTTTGGCTCTAATTTTTCTATTTTTGCTAAAGCTTGTAGCGAAAAGATAACTATGTTTTTGCACTTTTATTGTTTTTTGTTTTGGCGACATAACCCAATAAGCAAATTAAAATAGGACTTACCTTCACAGTTACTTAAATTTTCCTAGGTTATAACACATTAATAATTAACTTCTTAACTTTATCAAATTCAATAGTATTAAATTTATTATTATCTCGAAACACCTTACAACCAAGTCTTAAAGTTTTTTTTCTAACTTTTCCTTCACGAAAAAATTTTTTTTTGCGAAATCCAGCACTGCAAATGGTCCGTGGTACCGAAAGTTGAAACTGCCACTTCGATTAGCCTTCGAAATGTGTACCTTTGAAATCACGAACTTATTAAAGCTACTCAATTTCACTTAAAACTCGGATTCAAATCCTATCGACTGCGCCAGTTACGTTACTTGAAGAGGAAAAACATAACACGTGTCTTTTTATCGAAGACTTATGATTTTTATTTATTATCTAATTTACAAAACTAGTCTTAACGTTAGGGCTGCTTCTCCTCGACTGCTGTTTATTTCTTCTTCTAGCCTTTTTCTCCCAGCAGTTTATGCTGTTGCTATTGCACTGCTGATGCTGTTGGCTTGGGTATAGTATAGATAACTTAGCAGCGGTGCTTTACTTATGTACAATATGTACATTACATGTTGTTTGCCACTGCCTAAGTTTCTGCTATACGATCGGACCATCAGGACGCCAAAGTAGCTAATCTTTTTGTGTGGTGCTGTACTCGTTATGTTGTTTTGATGTTTTTCTGTTTTCTGTCGTTATGTTGTGTACAGAGCAGTTGCGTCATATGCGTAGATGTGGAGATAGGGCTTATCGTAACTAGCGCGGGCGTTAGGGAAATTGGGATAGAGAAGATAGGAGATTCCGATGCACATTGGTTTTAAATGTCTGCAAATTGAACCGAGGGGGAAAGACAGAGCCGGGCAAGGCGTTCCACATTCGCGTGGTACGGCTTATGAAGGAATCTCTATATTTCATAGTACGACCGAAAATAGGCTGAAGGGTAAACTGATGGGCATTCCTGGCTTGGCGAGTATTGCGGTTGAATTGTTGAAGGGGTGGAATGCAGCTGGCGATTTCACTTGAGCACTGTTTGTAGCACGTTAAATCGTAAATTACGTACTTAATCTTGAAGTAATTGCTATGAATTGCAAGTTAACATTGTAAAATCCAAAAGATGAATTATGCAAAGTAGATGTGGAATTAAACATCAGCGGGAATTATATTTTAAGTGGGATATTGTAAGTGGGGTAATAGTTGTTACTTGTAAGAAAGGGGGATGTAGTATGAGAGAAAGTACTGTGTCTCTCTCTCTCTCTCGTAAACTAAGTAATATGTATATGGTATATGGGCACTGCAGTCAGTTGCCGTCAGACTTTCGCCGAATAAATACTTGTTACCCAAATCGTTAAGTGCGTTTTAATATAAATACTACAGAACAAGTAGTCAGAGAAAAACATCTCAAGGCCAATGCAATGAACAAGTAGTCCCTCAGAGAAAAACATCTCAAGACTAATACACTGACCAAGTAGTCCCTCAGAGAAAAACATCTCAAGACTATTACAATGAACAAGTAGTCCCTCAGAGAAAAACATCTCAAGACTAATACACTGAACAAGTAGTCCCTCAGAGAAAAACGTCTCAAGACTAATACACTGAACAAGAAGTCCCTCAGAGAAAAACATCTCAAGACTAACACTGAACAAGTAGCCCAATTATTTTGTACCTACCAACTGCATTTTCAGCAATCACTTCTACGTCGCCATCAGTTATTGGGCGAATTAGTTCCCTCGCCGCTATAACAATCGTCTTACTGTTCCCCTTTTTAAGCTTATATCTATAGGACCCCGGTAGTGCACATCAGGTGCGACTTTCGGATATGGTTACTTTTATACAGGACTTTGGATCCAATAACTAGTTTCGTTGGTGTACACTTTCCTTTATCGTAACGAATCTTCATTTTCCCGGCATTCTCTTGAATCCTTTCCGCTGCCAGGGCCCTTATTGCCTCAACATCATCATATTTCGGTTCAATATCCAACTGCGCCAGTAGAGCACTAATTTCCGGAGTTCGGCCATCTACACCAGTTAAAATTTTCATAGGTGAAAGTCCCGTAGTCTTAATGACTGTTGTATTTAACGCCAACTGCACACGACTCACATAACTCGTCCATTCTAGGTTAACGTCCAGATTTGTTCTCATCAGATTAGCAACCGTATCGACGTATCGTTCAGCCTGACCATTGGCTCTAGAAGTACCTGGAGCAATGGTATGGTGATCAATTCCGTAAGACTTACAAAACATTTTGAAACCCTCACTGGTGAAGTTAGTTCCCTTGTCACTAATAATACGACAAGGAATTCCAAACAGCATAACAAAGTCATTCATACAGCAGACAGTCTCATTTGCTTTTAGGTAGTGTTCCTTAAACATCGATAGTTTAATATTTCGATAGTATCGATAGTTTCGGAGTAAAACTATCGATAGTATCGATACTATACACATACACATACGTTTTGTAAAGACGGGGTTGTAAATTTGTCCATAATTTATTAATAAAAAAAAATTGAAAAACAAACATATTTTATTAAACGAAGAAGACAAACCATCTTGATCATGAGAGGTTCTAGCGAGCATTCCCGACTGATGCTTACGCTTCAAGTGGTCGGAGAGATTACTCGTGTTACCAGAGTGCTTGTACTCCTTTTGGCACAAAGTACACTTAATAAATTTATTATCACCTTCAACATACTTAAAATATTTCCACACAACCGATTTTTTACTTCGATTCATTTTTAACTACAAGTTTTCACTTTAAATTTCAAGAAATAACTTTACTCTTTTATTGTTATTGGTCAGTAAACTTAAACTCAACCCTAAGAACATCCACCTTCAAGTGATTTGCATCTACAAAGTTAGAAAACACGCAGCACTTGCAGCAATACCTACGATTGTAAATGCTACCATAGGATATGCACATATATATACAAAAATGTTTTATTTGTTGACACAAGAAAAAACATAAAACCTATGTACAAAAAACAGAAATTCCAAATCACTTTCACCAGCCACTTGTTGTTTCGTGGAAGGGTAAAAAGAAGTACATACTCGCATATGCACATTGCGCACATAGTCGCGCAAACTCAATTTGCAGTAAAGAGGCTACCTCTCTTTTGCCAAAGTTTTTTTATTTTTGGTTCTTTTTTTATTACAGCATCATAGATAAGATGCATACCTAGACCGATGTCTAGACACTGCAAAATATTAGAATACCGAAGCAGCTGTGGTCAAGAAGTGTTTTAAAAGGACTCGCATTTTGTAATTCATTATAGTTTAATTAAAGGCGCTTATCTTTTTTTCAGTACAAAAGAAGTACTTCTTTATACGTAGAAAGGTAGTTATCCTACTAACGAAGTACTTCTCTTACGTACATGTTTCACATGTTTTATTAGTACTTCTACTTTTGCTTCGAATATGTGCTCATATATGCATTTCGATAGTATCGACAGTTTTTTTGAACCATCGATAGTATCGGTAGTAAAAAACTATAGTAAAAAACTATCGATACTATCGATAGACTATCGATGTTTAAGGAACACTACTTTTAGGGTCTTACATGGGAACAAAACGACAAATTTGGTAAAGGAATCGACTATGATAAGAACATATCGATTATCGCCACTATTGTGTCCTGCGAACGGGCCCATACAATCTATATGTACTGTATGAAACAGTACTGACTCTTTGTAGATTGGATGGAGATTGGTCTGTTTTTTACCGGACGGTCTCTTAGTCACCAAGCATATAAGACATGACTCTACGAATTTCCTTACGTTTTTGGTCATTGCAGGCATCCAAAAATGCTGCTTCATTTTGTATAACGTTTTTTCCCAACTGTTAGCAGTAAAACACGTCCATACAGTTCAAGGTATATTTAGGAACTAACTACTAGATTACAGATTATACAATGTAGTATGTAATATGTAATAGTAACTATATAAGTGTAAAGAGTGTTGCCACTGTTGTATAAAAGGTATTATATTATAATTATATGATTTGACTATTTTAAATACTTTCCCTCAAATCTGAATAATACATATTATAATACATGGCTATGAATATTTATTTATTTGTTATAAAATTTAATCTGAATTTAATGTTACCGTTTAACTTTGAATAAAGAATGGAAATAAATTCATTATTAGTATTTGGTATAATTTCAATGTTAAATAATATTTAGTTATTCCAAACCCAACATTTTTACGAAATGATAATGTTTTATTTTTTTAAGGACTTTTGTTAATATATCTGCTACCATGTTATCTGTAGGTACATATTTCAATCTTAATACTGCCTTTTCATAAACTTCTCTTACGAAATGTATTATTATGTCAATGTGCTTACTCCTTGCATGGAATACGGGATTTTTCACGAGCTGCTGTGCGCTTAGGTTGTCACCAAACAGTGGTATTGGCCCCGAAACTAAACAACCAAACCCAATATCAATAAGAAGATGTCGTAGGTAAACAAGCTCCTTTGATGCAGAAGAGAGTGCCATATACTCTGCTTCTGTACTACTTAGTGCGACTGTAGTCTGCTTCTTTGATTCCCATGATACGGCACAGCCTGCTAGCATAAATAGGTAGCCCGTAAACGATCGCCTGTCATTGCAGTCACCACCCCAATCAGCATCGGCATAACCGACAACCTTAGCACCAGTTTTCCTGAAAATACATTTTAGGTTTTTTGTATTATGTAAGTATTTTAATAGATGCTTTGCCGCAGATAAATGTTCCTTGTGCGGGTCCATATTGTACTGGGACAACTTAATTACTGAGTGAGATATATCGGGTCGAGTTGTCATACTGATAAAGTTCAGTGATCCGATAAGAGCCTGGTACGTTTTCGTGTCAACCTTTGAGCAGTTTGGACAGCTCTCGCACTTTTTCAGTTGTGTTCCAGGATGCAGTGGTGTGCTAACCGTTTTACAGTCGTCCATACAAAAATCACTTAAAATTTCCTGAATAAGTCTTTGTTGTCCTACCTTGATGGAACCTCTTTCACCGTCTCTATCGAACTCCATACCCAAAAAATAGCTTAGTTGTCCTTTATCTACTACCTCAAACTCTGCGGCTAATTTTTGCTTTATTTCATTTATATCTGCCTCCTCCTTAAAGCCCAAGATAATGTCGTCAACATATACAACCAAAAAATTAGCTACACCATGCCGTTGAATTGTATATACGCAACGGTCATAAGAAGATTGAGTAAATCCAATTTTCTTCAAAACTTCATCTAGCAATGACAATGAGTCGCATGATTTAACCGGTGAACATGCGTTGTTTTTACATAACAAAAATCACCAAAAACCCACACAAATACAATCTTCGTCGTCACAGAAGAACAGAACAGAAGC
Source organism: Cheilosia vernalis (assembly GCA_949126925.1). Taxonomy (NCBI): domain Eukaryota; kingdom Metazoa; phylum Arthropoda; class Insecta; order Diptera; family Syrphidae; genus Cheilosia; species Cheilosia vernalis. Next base: position 6,693,456 of record OX421363.1, read on the forward strand.
TAACGCAACAAATCGACGGACATTCTTCCAGGGAACATGTTTCTTATGTAAACGACGTGGTCATATTGCGGCGAATTGCAATTACAGACATAAAAACAAAAGCAATAGTAGTGCAGCTGCAGCTTCTTTTGCATTGCTGAATTCATTTTCTGTGGGGGGAATGAACGGTAGTGTCTGGATAATGGATAGTGGATCGACAAGCCATCTTTGCTGTGACAGAGACAAATTTATTAGTTTTCACGAACATGTTGAGCGCATTGAGCTTGCCGCGGGGAAGTATATAGAATCGGTCGGGCTAGGCGAAGTGGTATTAAACATAAATAATCGCAGTCAGATAACTTTAAAAGAAAATTTCCTGAATAAGTTTTTGTTGTCCTACCTTGATGGAACCTCTTTCACCGACTCTATCGAACTCCATACCCAAAAAATAACTTAGTTGTCCTTTATCTACTACCTCAAACTCTGCGGCTAATTTTTGCTTTATTTCATTTATATCTGCCTCCTCCTTAAAGCCCAAGATAATGTCGTCAACATATACAACCAAAAAATTAGCTACACCATGCCGTTGAATTGTATATACGCAACTGTCATAAGAAGATTGAGTAAATCCAATTTTCTTCAAAACTTCATCTAGCTTCCGATTCCACTGCCTGCCCGACTGTTTGAGACCGTACAACGCCTTTGTTAGCTTGCATACCTTGTTTGGATAGCTTCTGTCTTGGAAATATGTTGGTTGTTCCATATATACATCTTCGTCTAATTTACCATTTAAGTACGCAGAAGTTACGTCAAGTTGATGTAGGAGCATCTACATTCAACAGCGAGCGCAACTAGCAACCGAATTGTGGAAAACCTCGAAACTGGGGAAAAAGTTTCGTGATAATCAAGCCCATGCTTCTGGCTACACCCTTTTGCCACCAATCTGGCTTTGTAGCGTTCGATTTGACCAAACTTATTTCTTTTAACACTAAATACCCATCGTGATTTTATGGCTTTTCGATCAGGAGGTAAATTTACAAGCTCCCATGTTTTGTTTTTTAAAAGTGAGTTATATTCAGCATTCATGGCCTCCACACACTTTCCGGCATCGGGAGATTGAAGCACTTCTTCAACCGTATTTGGGTTATCTTGATCTGATATACTACCAGAATTTATCATAAAACTAAGTGAGTTTGACCTTCTTGTCGGAGATTTTACTACGGGATCTCTCGAAATGCTACGGTATCTACATCTACCACTTCTTAAACCACTAACCTGTGCAACATCTCCAAGACTTTCGACTTCTCCTTTTCTCGCCTTATTGTTTTTAGAAACATTCGTAGCCACAACAGCATTATTTGTTCTTTCAGCAACGACATTGGGACCAGCAACAGCAACCTCATCAGCAACAACAACATCATCATTTGATACGTTCTCATCATCTTCAGCAACTACAGGAAATTCGAAATGCATTTTATTATCATCTGGATCCACATCATCTTCGAAAAATTCTTCACGAGAAACATCATCTTCAATTTTAGGCATGAGACTTTTGTTGCTTCCGGATTCTATCAGAATATATTTGGAATCTGAAAGACATTTATTAGAAGGGTTTTCGACAAATTGCACATCTCGACTTATATGGATTTTCCCAGATTTACGATCATAAAGTCGATACGCTTTAGACTGGTCGGAATATCCCACTATTACACACTCTATACCTTTTGGACTGAATTTAGAGTTACCTGGTTTTTTATTGAGTACATACGCTTTGCATCCGAAAATTCGAAAATAAGACACGTTTGGTTTTATCCCACACCATGCTTCATATGGTGTTTGTCCAACTAGGATCTTAGTCGGAGAACGGTTTCTGATATGCACCGCAGCATTGACCGCTTCTCCCCAAAAACTCTCTGGTAAGCATGATCCTAGAAGCATACATCGCGCCATCTCCACCACTGTCCTGTTTGCCCGCTCCGCCACCCCATTTTGCTGTGGTGTGTACGGGCAGGTAAGCTGTTGTTTGATACCATTTTCACTTAAATATTCCATTAAGGCACTATTTACGAATTCTTTCCCATTGTCACTTCTTAGAATTTTAATTTTGCTTCCTGTCTGTCTTTCTACCATATTTTTGAATTTTTTAAATTGTTCTAGCACTTCACTTTTCTGTTTAATTAGGTAAATGAATATCATGCGTGAGAAGTCATCTATAAATAGTAAAAAATACTTCGCACCACCATTTGTTACCGTTCGCATAGGTCCGCATAAGTCAGTGCGTATTAATTGCAAAACACTTGTGGTACGCGTTTCAGAACACATGTAAGGCAACGATGATATTTTTCCCCTCAAACAAATGTCACATTTTAGATCTATGTTAGCAATTTTCGTTGCGCTTATTCCACGAACCATATTTTTTGAGGATAAATTGTACAAATGCTGGGCATTTAAATGGCCGTACCTCTGATGCCACAATGAAATGTTTCTGTTCTGATTATCATTTACGAGTGAATTTAATTGATTCTCTTTTTCGTAAAATATGTAAACATCATTTATTTTAACCGAGTTTAGAAGAATTTTTTCATTTGCATCAATAATCTTTGCACTATGATTACCAAAAACCACTTTATTTCCGACTTTCGTTGCTTTACTTATCGAAATGAAATTCATTTTTAGTTCCGGCTTTAAAGTTATCTGACTGCGATTATTTATATTTAATACCACTTCGCCTAGCCCGACCGATTCTATATACTTCCCCGCGGCAAGCTCAATGCGCTCAACATGTTCGTGAAAACTAATAAATTTGTCTCTGTCACAGCAAAGATGGCTTGTCGATCCACTATCCATTATCCAGACACTACCGTTCATTTTCCCCACAGAAAATGAATTCAGCAATGCAAAAGAAGCTGCAGCTGCACTACTATTGCTTTTGTTTTTATGTCTGTAATTGCAATTCGCCGCAATATGACCACGTCGTTTACATAAGAAACATGTTCCCTGGAAGAATGTCCGTCGATTTGTTGCGTTAGCTTCTGTTCTGTTCTTCTGTGACGACGATGATTGTATTTGTGTGGGTTTTTGGTGATTTTTGTTATGTAAAAACAACGCATGTTCACCGGTTAAATCATGCGACTCATTGTCACCCCGCCGATGCCCTTCCTCAAGGAGTTTTACCTTCAAATTTTCAATGGCTGGAAGGTCATCACGCGATTCTATGGCAATTGTGAAATTTTCATAGCTGCTGGGAAGGCTGGAGAGAAGAATAATTGCTAAGAGTTCATCTTGCAAATCAATATTTAATTCTTTGATTTTTTCTGCTAAATTAAAAAAAGTACTTATATGCTGCTGTACGTTTGAACCTTCCTTCATTTTTAGCTGGAGCAGTTGCTTAAACAGCGTCACTTTCCTCGCAGGACCCTTTGGCTGACGTTTTACAGTTTTTTATATAATTTAGTTGAGATGGCTTCACACACAATAAAATTGTTGCCAGTGCCTTCTCATCTTTAGTGTTCCATAAGGCAACTGCGGCATTATCGCTTTCCGGTTTTACACTCGCGCCCGATACATAATTCCACAAATCGGTGTGGATTAACACACTTTTAATTAAAACTTTCCACGAGTTATGCCCAAAACACATGTGCAGAAATTCTGTACGCAGCGCAGAGTGCAGTGCTGCAAGTAAAACAGATGTGCAGAAAATTGTTTGACATCCATTGCATCGGCTAATACGGCAACTGCCATTCGCCGACTAAGCAGCTGATGTGTTTACAACCAAAACAAAAACAAATACAAACAGCAGTGTCAAAAGACGGTGATGCCAAATACTTGAAATTGCAATTTATTTTCTTTTGTGTTGTGGTATGTTTGAATTTTGCAGCAAATTTAGAAATAGAGACATGTTGCAGTACTGCAGTGAGTGCAGAATTTACGTGTGTCTATAAACATATCAACATGTGTATTCTAATCTTGCTGCGCAGTGAGTTCTGCACATGTGTTTTGGGCATCATAATTTGATCCGTCTAACTTTTCGATCGTATATATAGACGAGGCCATTTCAAAAAAATGCGGGACCTGGGCCCATAACCTGTTAGCAGTAAAACACGTCCATACAGTTCAAGGTATATTTAGGATTATACAATGTAGTATGTAATATGTAATAGTAACTATATAAGTGTAAAGAGTGTTGCCACTGTTGTATAAAAGGTATTATATTATAATTATATGATTTGACTATTTTCAATACCAACCTATATGACATTTGTCTTCGTGGTAACGCCTCATCAGTGACAAGCGGCACCTTTTTGGAACAAATAACTTGTTTCCGTCCGTCAATTTTCGGTAGAGTAATCCACTTTTTAATTCGTATTGAGATAAAACGTTGGCATCAGCATCTTGAATTTTATCAATTATTTCCGTAACTTCCGAGTCCATGCTTTGCTCGATATTTAACCAATTATCAGTCAAACTATTCAACACGTAGCAGTTATTCACAGGTGGATTTCGACTAAAATAATGGGCGTGCTGCATAGCCTTCCCTTTCCGATATTGTATTTCGAAATCGAAATCTTTTAGATAAATCCACCATCTAGCAACTCTGGGTAGGATATCCTTCTTTTCCTTTGTTGACCTTAAGGCATTACAGTCAGTAAAAATGACGAATTTTATGCCTAACAGATATGTACGGAAATGTCGAACAGCATTCACAACTGCTAAGGTTTCTAGCTCATAGCTGTGATACCTGGTTTCGTAAGATTTTGTGATTTGACTATAATAAGCCACTACGAGTCGATGTTCGTCAATTCGTTGGAATAATATTCGATTATTATCTCATTTACAAGTTATGCGCGAGACAGCTGGCAAAATATTTGCAAAAACAGAAGAGAACACAGATTCGATTCACATCAGCTCAGCTAGTGATGTTAGTAAAATACTCATTTAATAGCTAACAAATTGAGTAAAAAAGAAACACAAAGCAACGTAATGAAAACAATGGAGAAAACAAATAATGAAGCTGATGTCGATTTTAAGGTAATCAATGGTTAAACCGGCATTGACAAAAGTTTTCTTAAAAATAAAACTTTTTGCTGTGTGTTTTAATATTCGGTCCATGAGGAAAAATTGGAACATTTTTCTTGCAGAAATAACGGGTGATTTTTTAAGAAGTTTAGAACTTAAAAAAAAAAAAAACACAAACGCGGCTGCGTCTCAGGTAGCCCATCCGCTGAGTCCAATTTTGGCATACTTTTTCACACATATCGGCCGGTATCTCACGAATGAATGCATGGATGTTGGCTTCCAGTGCGTCAATCGAAGCGGGCTTGTCCCTTTACACATTAGCCTTGACATACCCCCACAAAAAATAATCTAATGGTGTCAAATCGCACGGTCTAGGCGGCCAATTGACCGGCCCGAAACGTGAAATTAACTGTTCACCAAACTCGCCTCGCAATTGCGCCATTGTTTCGCGTGCTGTGTGGCATGTGGCACCGTCTTGTTGAAACCACATATCATGCAAGTCAAGAACTTCCATTTCGGGCAAAAAAAAGTTTGTTATCATCGCTCGGTAGCGTTCACCATTGACAGTAACGCTGCGATTCGCATCATCTTTGAAGAAATATGGCCCAATAATGCCGCCGGCCCATAAACCGCACCAAACAGTGGCTTTTTCGGGATGCATTGGTAGCTGTTGCAATGCTTCTGGCTGATCTTCACTCCAAATGCGGCAATTTTGCTTATTTACGTACCCATTCAACCAAAAATGAGCCTCATCGCTGAACACAATTTTTCGATAAAAAAGCGCGATGAACATTTCGAACCGAGCACGAATTTTGATAGTAAAATTCAATAATTTGCAAGCGTTGTTCATTTGTAAGACGATCCATGGTTAAATTGCCAACCAAACTGAAGCTGTTTGACAGTGACACAAGGTACTAAACACACGTCAGCTGTCAAAACCAGTGTTGCCAAAACCAAAGCAGCTAAAAAATCACCCGTTAGAACATGTTTTAAGCTATATAGATCTTATTATCTTAAACGAAATTAATATAAAAAAGAATGAAAATGAATTATATTATATAGATGGTTTCGAACCAGAATTTCTTAACCGAAAAAATTCCAGAGGAGGGGGAATAGCATTATTTATAAAAAACAATATTAAATATGAAAGACTCAAAACAAATACCGTGTCTTATGAAAGTATAGACATAGAAATAATGGAAAAAAATACAAAAAAGCGCATTCATGCGATCTACAGACCACCGAAACGAAATATAGTAGACTTCATAAAATAACTTGAGGGGAATATTCAAGTTAGAAACGAGCTTATAGTTTTGGGAGATATGAATTTAAACTTACATAATATAAGTGACTCACAGGTAATTGGATACATGGAAATGATGGCAACAAAGGTATTAACAAACGTTATAAAACAAAGTACTCGTGTAGTACCGGGCACAAACACCGCCACACTAATTGATCACTTATTTGTCAGCATTACAAACAGCGAAATTATGTCAGCGGTCATCGAAACAGACATATCAGATCACTACGCACTGATGTATGCCACACTGAAGGATACCGGCAATGAAGATGTACACGAAGTGCGCGGACGAATCGACCAACAGAGGGTTAATCTTCTGATTGAACAGACTGATTGGCAGCAACGCTGTGAGGAAACCAACCTAGAGTGCCTTTATAGCAAACTTGGAGATGAAATTAACCACATATATATACAATCAACAAATACAAACAAAAACAAACAGAAACGTCAGTACTAACCTTGGATAACCTCCGATATGGTCCAAATGTGCAAAAGAAGAGACGAATTGTATAGAAGGTGGAAAAACAATCCGCGAAATCAAGATTTCCAAAGTGAATATAAACACTATCGAAACTTTGTAAGTAAAAAAATATTATTTGGTAAATCGAGCTACTACAGGACACAATTTATAAATTCAAAGAACGATCGCAGGAAAACGTGGAATGTTCTCAACGAAGTTCTTAGGAGGAGGAAAAAGTCGATAGATGACATAATTATCAACAACTTTGCTGGGAAAAAGGAGCTAGTGACAATTGTGCACCCTATGTTCCTCAAGGAAGCAAGTGAAGAGGAAGTGTATAGCATGTTGTGTTGTCTAAACCCGAATAAAGGTCCTGGAGCAGACAATATTAGACAAATTAACTCTGACTCCGATTGTGAAGCAAATCATTAATCAAAGTTTTGATCAGGGTTTCATACCAAAGGCGCTTAAAACATCAATTCTACGGCCTATTTACAAAGGAGGAGCTAAGACAGAAATTGGAAACTACAGACCAATTTCGATCTTACCTGTGATAGAAAAATGTATGGAGGGATTTTTGTTGATCGCTTAAAGAAATTTATAAGTAAACACAATGTTTTGCAATCAAACCAATATGCGTTTCAAAAAGGAAAGAGTACTGGAAGACTATTGGGAGAGATGTCGAACGTAATTACCACCGGCTTGAATAAAAATCACCACGTGCTAGTTATGTTTGTGGATTTCAGTAAAGCCTTTGACACGCTGGTGCACGACAAGCTGCTAGATTGCCTATGTCAGATCGGAATTAGAGGAAAGGTAGCAAAGTGGCTAAAATACTATTTATCTGACAGAACATTTAGGGCGAAGATTGCAAACATAGTCAGCGAGGAGAAGAAGAGCATCTATGGCGTTCCACAAGGGTCCAAACTGGGCCCTATATTGTTTGTTCTGTTCACAAACGAACTTCTTCGTGTTTTTGAACAATCGACTGCATTTGCATACACAGATGACATTGCTATAGTGGTCAAACATCAACAACTCGAAACGGCGATTGCAATAATGCAGAAGGAATTCGACAAAGTGTCAAGATGGTGCCACGATCACAACTTGGTGATAAACTCAGATATAAATATCTTTCATCAAAATGAAAGCTGTCCAACCACACATAGGAGCGAAGCAATTGAGGTCGTCAAATCAATAAAGTATTTAGGTATAATCATCAACGAGCATTTCATTTGGCACGAACACATTCAGCGTTTGCGCTTGCAGTTAAAAAGTGTTGTTTTTGCGATGGTTTATCTGTAGAAGTACACTACAACAGATGTCCAAAGACAAGTGTACTACTCACTGGCTGAATCGAGAATTCGGTACGGCATTTTGGCTTGGGGAAATGCATCGAAAACACACTTGGACAAAATACATAACCTCCAACGATCATTTCAATTTCTAGACGTCAAGAGCATATTTAAGATGACGGCAGCTCTGGAGTACTACAATGACTCACGTTTCCAACAACCCATACGTCATAATCAGAACACTAGAAGACGAGCACAACAACTTCTCGAAATACCTGGAGTATTTAACAAATATGGACGAAGACAATTAGCTCACAGTATTCCAACGTTGATGAACTCACTACCAGCTAACCTAAAAAATATAGTTAATTTCAAAAAACGCCAAAAAGATCTTAAAAAATATTCCTTAACTCTAATTAATTTTTGTTTTAAATTATTAATACTTTAACATACAATTTTAGATTTTAAAAACAGTATTAACATTTAAACTCACCTTTTATTGTAATACTTCCAAACATGAAAATATTTGAAACGCAATCACCTGCAGATAAGCCTTGAGCTTCGCAGGTAACATATTTATTTATAACGTTTTTAAAGAAATAAATAATGAATAAATAAATAATAACAAAATAATAATAACAATAATATTGCGCCAACGCCGATGGAACTTGCATCCGCATGGAGCTCGGTTTCGCGCTCAGGATCAAATATTACCAACACTGGTCTCCTAGTCAACTGCCCGATAATGTAACTCCTGGCATCTTCACACTCTTGGGTCCAGTTAAACGGTACTCCTTGTTTCGTCAATAAAGTGATGCAACTCGTCTTGGCCGCGAATTCAGGTATAAATTTACGGAAATAATTTGATAGACCCATAAATTGTCGAACTTGCTTCACATTTTTTGGTACAGGTGATCTGACAAGTGCATCTACTTTAGTTTTTCCCGGTCTAACTCCCTCTAACGAAACCTCTCTACCCAAATATTCCAATTTTGTCTGTAGAAAATGCATTTATCTACGTTGAGAGAAAATCCGCATTCTGTTAATGCTTTTAGGACAGAATCTAGCCATTCCAGGCCTTCATGAACTGTTTTAGATGGAATTAAAACATCGTCAAGATAGACGAGAGCAATTGTATCTTTAAGCTTGCCGAGCGCTTTGTTGATGGCCCTTTGGAACACTGCTGGGGCATTTGCTTGACCAGAAGGCATTCTCAGGATTCACACTGACCATCGGGTGTAACGAACGCAGTTTTTTCAATTGCCTCTTCTGCTATAGGGATTTGATAAAAGCCAGCAGCCATATCCAGCGAGGTGAAACATCGATTACCAGACAAACGATCAAGTTGATCATCGATTCTGGGTAGAGGAAATCGATCCTTTATCGTTATACGATTCAGAGCCCGATAGTCAACACATAGGCGGTTTTGTCCACTTTTCTTTCGTACCAGTACGATTGGACTTGCAAAGGGTGAATGGCTGTCCCTTACAATGTGATGGGCTTTCAATTCTGCTACAATTCCCTGGACAACCTGGCGCTCAGACAATGCCAATCGATAAGGCCTATAAAATACCGTAGAGTCCTTTTTTTAATTTAATGTCCAACTGTCCGGTTGTAACACTTGAGGAAGGATATCCCTTGACAATGAAGTTTTTATATTTTTCAACCAGCTGGTGAATTTCAACGCTATGTTCTTCAGGTAAATTGAGTTTGAGGGTCTTCTCTACAGCACTGACAAACAACGGATTCTTACGACAGATTGTTGATCCCGCGTTATCAAATCTCATTTCTATATTGGAATCCTTAAGAACGTCACGTCCAATTTTCATCTCATTACTAAGGTAACTCGAATCAATAATGTAGAACGTAACCTCGAGCACGAGTTTTCCGAACTCTACAAGGATATCTGTCTTTTCTGTCAATAAGACGGATTTATCACCAATACCATGCACAACAAGAAAATGTGCTGACCTTTTTGCACCTATTTTTTCAGCTATATCAGATCTTAATAGCGAGCAATCGGAGCCCGTGTCTAATAGGCAGCGATAAACGGCACCGTTGATAACAGCCATTGTAGTGCTATCAGGTTTCGTGATATCACTGCACATGTTAATCTTTTTTCTGTCCGCACGTTGTTTAGCCCAGCATGTTTTCTCGACATGACCCGCCTTACCGCAGAAGTCGCACTGGACTTGAACCCTCTTTGGGTTCCAATACTTCGAAACCTTTCGACGGTTGTGAAGATGACTGCTGAAAACAGTTTGCCTTAATGTGCCTTACCATACCACACTTAAAGCATTTCTCGTCACTAACGGTACGTGGACGCTTTGGAACACACATTGGACCCTCAGAACGCTTAGTAACGGTCGCGTTAGAAGAGCTCGAAGAGAAAGCCGCATCCCTACTCCCTGGATTTGTCTTACTGAATTCCATCTTTCGTCGAGGGGACTCAACTATTGACGTTAGGTGGTCAATTAGAGTCTGAATGCTGGGTGGCATGAAGAAAGTCAACGAATTTCGCAGGCTTACATTGGTAATACAGCCAATAACAATGCGAATAATTTTATCTTCAGGGATTTCAAATGGCAGACGATTGATCTGCGATATTTTCGCCATTACAAAATCCATGTAACTGTCAAAATAGCTGCTTTCAGCATTGGCCACCTGTCTCAACTGCCCTACTATATCAGTTCCACTGGAGAACGTATGGACCAGTGAGCACGGAGATCACTCCACGTATAGTGCTGGTAACCATACTTCTCGTACCACACCTTGGCTCTACCTATTAGCGCTGCATGAAAGCGAGGCAAAATGTCGAAATCTTTTAATACGTCTCTACTGACTCTGATTTCGATATCTCGGCACCACTGAATGACATTCACCCGTGAATGGTCTGGATCGAAATTAGGAAAGCCCACCGCTTCCCCGCTGCCACGGTCCTTTTCGCCCACCGCGTTTATGATTTGGTTGAGTGCTTCTAATGTTATCAATGGATGGTTTGCAGTTCTTGTTGGAGCGGCTACACTCTCCTTCGCCGCACGTTCCATATTATTATTATAATATACTCACTTACCCCGTTCAGACGCAAAATACAACAAAACAAGCCAACCAGTCTGCAGTTCACACACCACTGTAAAGAAACACGCTGCCGCAGGCGACACTGATACCATGCAGCTGTATGCGCATAAAAGCCGTATCAAAACCAAATCCCGTCAGACGCAAGTCACAGCAAAACAGGCCAACCAGTCTGTACTTCGCACACCACTGTACAGAAACACTGCCGCAGGCGACACCGACACTAACACAACGCGGCACAGTTCGGCGATCGGGGGATGAAAATACCAAAAATACTTGGAATGCGCAGCCAAACGCAACAATAAAGCAGAAGAACCGGTCTGCAGCTGGCACTGGCACACCACCGTAAAACAAACAATGTAATGTCGTAGCCGACACCCGACTCCGACAACAACGCAACACAGTTTTGGGGGATGAAAAATAAAAAGCGAACTCTTGGCACGTGCAGCTGCACACAGCAGAACATCTAAGACAATTTTTTTTTATTTTTTTTTTTTTTCTTAATTTAACTTTTCTTGAAGCTTTCTGTTTTTAATCTCACAACGGTCACTTGGGCTGATCCCACTTCTGATAATATCGAGTAAAGTCGAGAGTAAACTTCGCGTCACGTCGTCACCACAGATTCTGCGTAACTGCCATAAACTAACTATTAAATAGACTGACAGCTTCAGACAAAAAAGAGAAATTGCCTACAAGCTGGATTTGTCCTTGAGTGTAGCCCAGTTTGAATTCATGCGTTTGTGCCATGTTAATCAAAGGGGGCACACACATACTTGAAAAAAACCAGCCTACACTGCTGGCTTCAACCAGATGTCAGGTAGCCTAAGGTGGATTCTCATTTCAATGTCGAGTGCGTGGCTGTGTTTGTAATTAATGGGTTCTTAGTTCCAGGTTGTAATTTATTCACTACATTTTTATATGAAAAGTTGTTCGATTTTCTTATTTCTTGGTATCAAGTGAAATTTGTTATGTAATTGAAGTGCAATGAATGTTTAAATTGTACGATATAAAGAACAGCAATACTTTTATGACATCGACATCAACAAATGTTTGGCATGTTCGCGATATAATTTCCCTTATATTTCGCAACCTAGTCATAGCCATACGTAAAATGCAACCGAAAAAGTTGGAACAGTATAAAAAATATCTTTTTTTCGTCTATGCGGTGATAACGAAAATTCTGTCAGAAAAATTTGTTCCTACGAAAACAATTACAACAAATCAACCACCCCTGATTGAATTCCATCAGAAAAAAAATTCCTTCCAATTAATTTTTTCGGGTATATTAAATATTAAAAAAAATCCTATGTATGTAAGTAGATCGCCTTTTATTTATTGAAATAAGGATGTTTTTTTTACCTTCGAACTTAGCAAATAAAAGCAAAGTAAGATTTTTAGCACGCAATTACAATAACTACGCTCTACTTGACACTTCGAGGACTCGCAGTAGTTGTAATAAGGTTGTAATTGCGAGCTGAAAACCCTACTTTGCTGAGTTCGAAGCTCAAAAAACACGAATATACTTAGAACAACATCACTTTTTGTATTTCAAAAACACATAAAGTGTACTTTTTTTATTAATTAATAAATTAGAGACGCTTACAAACACATCAGTGGACATTCTAAAATACAACGTTAGAAAACTAAAAAATTAACAAAACAATTTGGATTCTTACGTTCGATTGAATACGCAAAATCTGAAATCGGATCGAATCGCAGAATCCAATTAAATACCACATTATATTGTCTTTTTGTTAGGAGTTTAATCTTTAATCATAATTATATCCGAGAATAATATATTTTTTTAAAGATATATATAAATAAAATTATCATTTTTACTGACGTAACAAAAACACATTACAGTGTTCTCTCTTATTAAACTACAGAATTCCAAATCATATTTTGATTTTGTACAAATATGGTGCTAAAAAAAAGAAGTTGAAAACACCCACCAAGTAGGTAATAGAAATTTATGCAATGTTCAGGAATGTTTAAAAATAAATTCTTTAGCCCTAGTGAAAACTTGGGTTTAACTTGCATGGCAATAAACCTATTTTCGGAACAACTGTCAAAAATATTTTTCATGTAAAGAACACTAAAAAACCTGAAATGTGAATGGATGAACATTTGTTGGCACCTAAAATGGATAGAGCACAAGTAAAGCTATCTAAAAAAAAACATACTCAACATGTATTCCTTTTACATTTATTGTTATAAATTCATTTACAAATTATTTGTTATTGAAAAAGTGCCACCCGGCGGCCATTAATAACACGTATTCAGATACGGGAAAAATAAGAGCGCGCGAGAGAGGGCTCTCATTCAAAATTTGCGGGGAAAATCGGTTAGGGGTAAGTAAGCTGACTCTCTATTTGTAGATCCTCTTTGGTAAAGGGATTTTGGAAAGTGCGGAGTCTTTTCGTAAAGTGCCAGACTAAAGTTGATTATTGGTAAGGCCGATTTACTATCAATGAAAATAAAATTCCAATCAGAAAATTAATTGGATTTACAGCTGATAATTGCTCAGGTATCTATGCTGGGTAAATATTTATAATGGCGTCCAGGCGAAATTGAAGCAACTAGCACCTAAGCTTGTTGTGAATGGGTGTGTTTATTACTTCACTTCAAAAGTAGCAGCGGCTAAATTACCTGATACCATCGACAAACTTATAAATAATAATAATTGTTGGCGCAACAAGTCTGTAGGCACCCTGGGCCTAGCTTCTCGCAGCCATTCGTTTTGCGTTAGCTTTTAATTTTTGAAACGAATGGAAGGGATCTACAATTTAATGCCGATTCCAAACGGCCGATTGAGAATCTCTTTCAAGACAGTTATACTCTCGGATGTTTGTCAGACGTTCGCGAGAGGTGGCGCAGTGAAAAAACCCAGAGTTGGAATTAGGGTTTTTGCGGGATTCGAACCTGAGACCCCTCGCTTAGTAGTCCAACACACTAACCACTAAGCCACTGCGCCTACCATCGACAAACTTATACGCGACATTAATCATCACTTTTGCAACAGTTCAGTACGAAGAATTGAGTTCGCTAATTTTCAAGAATATTTCTGAACTGAGGCTCACACAATACAATGCAACAAGATGGCTTTCGCGACAGGTATATAAAAAAGGCTATATTGTTGAAGCACATAACATGTTTGGTACAATTCTATTTAAGGCTGCAATTGATTGTATCATTGAACAGTGGGAATTGTTTGATAATACGAGAGTCAAATGATTGAAGGACCAGCACCTGGATGAAAAAACAATTTGATTCAATAAATGCACGAACAAACGCAATTTCTCCAACGTTATAATTTTATTTGGTTGGTTGGTACTTATCGTGTTGATGGTCGGAATCCAAGTGACCGAGAAACAGATTGAAAGCAAACACAACGATAAAACTGGTATACTGGTATACAATAGAACTAGTTTTAGATTATAAGAGCGAAAAGGAATTGATACTTTCTCTTGTTAGAGATGTGCAAAAGTTTCGATAGCGAATTAATATGAAATGCCTGACAAATTATAATTATGCTAATGTAACACAATAATCGGTATATTATTCCTAAACATTCCCCCGCCCCTGGAACAGCGATTCAGCTTATAGGCAATAATGCGAGCTTGTGTATCGGGCGTACGAACTCTCCATGTTTAGTGCGCAAGGTAACAACGCGTATATGACCATCTTTCCCAGGATGTAGCAAAATGATTCGTCCCATGGCCCATTTGCCTGGCGGTAAGTTAGTGTCCTTGATTACCACCAAGTCGTTCAGCTGGAACATCGAGACCGATGAGTATTTAACCATCGGGGTCGTTGCTGCAGCGAGGTCAGATACTCCATGCTCCAGCGTGACAGACTTCACCCCGGCCTCCCATAAGCCACCGAAGTGTGGAGCCGACGGTGGATTGAAGTGCCAAGTAATGGAATCGCGAGCAAGGGACTCAGCAACGATTGAATTATGATGGTCGGAGAGGGTCAACTTATGCATGCCGGATAACACTTTGGCCGATCCACGAAAATTGGTGCCGTTATCGGAGTACATGTGAGACGGCTTACCACGACGCGCGACAAACCGACGAAGTGCAGCAAGGAATGCGTTTGTTGTAAGGTCGCTTACGAGTTCCAGATGAATGGCCTTAGTACTTAGGCACACAAACAACGCAATGTAACCCTTCGTGATGTCAGTTCTGGTCGGCTTTGGGTGATTCTAGGCTCCGGGAGATTTGCCATGATTTGCGTAGCCGTCGCTTTTCGTTGGCGGAAGCATTTTACACAGTCATGGGTAATCTTACGTAAAAGATTTCTGCACCCAATTATCCAATATTCCTGCCTTATGTTGACAAACTGCGTTGAAACTCCAGGATGTAGTAAGCGTTGATGAAAGTCGATGGCGATGAGCTTGGTTATATTGTGTCCCTTTGGAAGAATAATCGGGTGTTTGACGTTGAACGGTACTTCTGCGTTGTGAATCCTTCCTCCTACCCGTAAAATTTGCTGGTCATCTAGAAATGGAGTTAAATTACTAAGTGTGCATGATTTGGGAAAACGATCGTGTTTTTTAAAGAAAGATAGAGACTCTCCAAAGCACAGATTTTGTAGTCATTGTATTAAAGCGTGTTTGGCGTCATAAAGCTCGACTGGAAGAAGAAGGTTTGTAGTAGCATGGGATCGTCTACGACACTTGAAAATAAACCGAAAAACGAAGGCTGTGATGCGATCTAACCGGTGTCATGAAGATACGCGTGGGGATAGAAAATCGAGAAATTGATTATGGTTGACGGCAAGACCTGCTCGAGCAAACTGCTTTTTCTCCTCCTGTTTGCAGTCTGGGTGTTCTTCCATGGTTTTGATGATGGGCCAGGTGTCTTCATGCTGAGCTAACCAATGGGGTCCTGTGCACCAGAGGGAATGACTTACTAAATCTGATGGTGCTTAACCGCGCGAGGCACAATCCGCAGGATTCTGTTCGGATCTGACATGGAACCACCTTCCTCTGGGTATGGTGGTAAGAATCTCGGCAGTCCGATTTCCGACAAAGACATCCCATCGACGAGCGGAAGACGACAGCCAGGAGAGAACCACCTGTGAGTCGCACCACGCAAAAATGTTCGAACAGGTTAGGTTTAATGCTTTTTGTACCGCGACGAGTAGCCGTGTAAGCAAAAGGGCTCCGCACAGTTCCAATCGAGGAATGGTAAGCTGTTTTAATCTTTCATTATTAAGCTCTCACTATATTATAAGACAATTTTATGTCTTGATGTGTAAGCATTCAATTAAATAAAATGAAATGAAATGAAATGAAAACTACCAATCTGCTCTAGAAAACAAGCTGGAACGACTCGAAATGAAGAAAGCTCCAGCACACCCTCTAGAATTGGAAAGTGCAGTTGAGAACATTACAGACGCCATCACGAATGCGCTCGAAGGAAACTGCCCCTTGGGAAATGAAAGGAGTAAGAAAGATATGCCATGGTGGAGCAAAAACCTGTCAAAACTTAGATCCGGAACACGCAAGCTGTTTAACACTGCCAAGCGAAACGGAGATTGGCAAAGATACCAAACGGCTCTCACTGCTTACAATAAGGAAATAAGAAAAGCTACGAGAAATAGTTTCAAGAGATTCTGTGAGACAATCTCAAATACTCCCACAGCGGCAAGGCTGCATAAAGCCTTAACAAAGACGGGAGGAATACCGACGTCTCTGAAGAAACCAGTAGCTATACAGAAAATGAAGACCAGCGGTCGCTTCTACTTCTAGAAACTCGTTTTTCAGAGAGCTCCCTTAGCAACGATAATGGGAACGTGACCATTTGAGCCAGGCCCCGAAAAGAAGACTGGGAAACGGCATCAACCATCTGCTCCAGGGGGGGGACTGAAATGGGCCATTAGTTCCTTTCAACCCTTCAAGGCACCAGGGGTGGACGTTATCCTACCTGCTCAACTGCAGAAAGGGTGGGATGTTATCCAACCACACCTGATCAAAATAACAAAAAGTAGCATTGTTTTGGGTTCATACCTAAAGTGGGGAAAAAAGACCCATCTCACCCAAAGTCATACAGACCCATTAGCCTGACGTCTTTCCTTTTAAAGACTATAGAAAAGGCGGTGGACAACTATCTAAGGGAGGAAGTACTAATGACATCCCCTACACTAACGGCAGCATGTATATAGAGCGCTCAGATCAACAGAGACCGCCTTATACCAGCCAACAGAAGTGATTGAAAGTGTTCTTAAGACAAAAGAGAAGGTACTGTACAGGTTGCTCGTTATTGGCGCATCGTCTGCAGGTTCCGGAATTGCCTTAAGTGACGAGCCGATTAGGAGATGACCAGGAGTTAAAGCTTCGTAATCGTTCGGGTCAGTAGTGAGTGGTGTGATCGGTCTTGAGTTCATCACGGATTCTATTTCGCATAGGGCTGTAGCGAGTTCCTCGTACGGTAGAGGTGCCCTTTTGCCACCTTTACGGCGGCCTCACAAATACTGCCAAAATGAGGTTAAATTTAATACTTTCATTAGTACAAAAACCTAGAATAGAATCTTGAATGGATTTGCGAAACAACATGCAATGTAAATCAGAGAGCTTCGAACTGGCTCCAACAAAATTCGTGGCATTATCACAAAATATAGTTTGAGGAAGTCCTCGTCGACTTATCATGCGCTTGAGTGCGGCAATAAACGCATTTGCCGTGAGGTCGGAAACCGGTTCTAGATGAACCGCCTTGGACGTAAAACACACAAACACGGCAATGTACAATTTGTAGGGCACTTTACCACGGATCATGTGGTAAGTGTAGATGGGTCCGCAAAAATCGACACCACACCGTAAGAAGGGACGACTAGCATTGATTCTCTCGGCGGGCAAATTTCCCATTACCTGTTGCAGTTATTTGGGCTTATAACGCACGCAGTGTATACAATTACGGACAATTTTGCGCGCAAGATCCCTAGCATTAACAATCCACATCCTTTGCCGTATTAATGAGACGAGGGATTTCTGTCCAGCGTTGAAATGTTTCTTATGTAGGTAGTGCGCAAATCAAGTTGCAAATTGCGAATTTTTTGGTAATAAAACAGGATGCTTCTGCTTAGTTGGCATTAAAGCATTCTGTAATCGTCCTCCAACCTTAAGTATCGGATATCCTGTGGTTGTATCTAAAAATGGGGCCAAATACTTTAGCGATCCCTTTAGTTCCTTTCCCTCTTGAAGTTGCTTTATTTCCTCGGAGTAAAAATGAGCCTGTTCGATCCGCACTATTGTAAAGTATGCAGACTTCTGTTCTTCGGTGCTAATAATCAAGGCCTTGCCAGCATTTCTCGTTCCTACTCTCGATGTGAACCGCAAAATGTAAGCAATTGTTGATTTTGTTGAGTAGGTCGTTATTAACGATATGATTGCAAACTAGTGTTGTTTTCCGCTTCTCTAGGGTAAGCTCTTCAGATGAAAGAAAAATCGCTGGATTTAACGGCCATTTGTCAGCCGACTTTATCAGAAACTTTGGTCCAGTGAGCCATATAGATTCTGTGAGCTCAGTGACTGTGCATCCGCGTGATACTATGTCGGCTGGGTTGAAATCTGTGGGTACATGTCTCCACGTTATGCCTTCTGTTCTCTCATGTATTTCCGCGACACGATTTCCAACAAATGTGCTTAATTGCGATGAGTGAGCAGAAAGCCAACTGAAGAATCTGTCCACAAATGTATCTCTAAATACCGGTTTGATTCTAGACCATAATTTTGCAAGAAGATGAGCGGCGCATAGCTCAAGGCGAGAAATATGTTTTTTTTTTGGACGGCGCTACTCTTGACTTTCCTGCCAGCAAGTTAACTGTAATTAGACCATCAGAAGTGACAGTTCGAAGGTAGATACAGCATCCATAGGCATCTATGGATGCGTCGCAGAATCCGTGTATTTGAAAGCTTTCCTTATTAGGAGCATATAGATTTTGAATTGATTGAAGATCAATCATGAATTGTTGCCATTCCGTGTCCAATGATTGTGGGATTGCGGCATCCCAATCAATTTTTGATTTCCACAATTGCTGTAAAATTATTTTGGCCTTTACAATGATTGGACATAATAGACCTAGTGGGTCAAAGAGTGATGATGCAACCGATAATATTTTCCTTTTTCCTGACCATGGACAGTCAATAAAATGACATCCATGAACAGATGTGGTGGAGGATACGTTTTGGAATTTCCTTAGGAAAATAATACAGTCCATAAATTCAGCGAAATGTTCTCGAGAAGAGTGTGTTGATTTGTTTTTAGAAACTTTAAAACCTCATCGAAGATCGTAGACGTATTTACTGCAGACATGATTTCAATTCGAATTCCGAATGCGTACTAAATTGGTGAAAAGCTAGATGTTGGTGTTGCCCTGCTAATAGGTTCACCACTATTTCTATACTTCTCGAAAATATCCAACATATACTTTCCTATCTTATCGAGTAGTTTAAGAGTTTTTAAATATTGTTCATCAGTGTATGATCGCAAAGCCGTATCCATTTTTTCCAGTTTATCTTCGATGATTTGTAGCTTCAGTGCCTCATCATTTATACATGAGTGCGTTGTAATTGTTGTCTACGTACCGTCGATGATTTAGAATGCTTTTATCTTGAAAGTCTACGTTCTTATCTACGTATTCCTTATTGGCTGCCTGGTGCGAGGTTGTAGGTGCTCCAACATTGTTTATACATTTTCCTTCAATGTCAAAATCCCCAATGGGCAATAGTTTAAAGCCTTTACCAGGTGGTCCTTGAGGACCAATCACTGATCTAGGAAAACGGTTGGAACTTCTTCCAAACTTGTCTACGCTCATTTTGCTATTAATGGTGCACTGTTGGTTGCAGAGGTTAATATTATGATATTTGATTCACGCAGCTCTTCCACAATTGAGTTTATTTCATTCTGGCTGCTTGGGAAGCAAACAAAAGTCTAAGTCTATCAGTGAGCTCATTGGAGTCATCCCAACACACGTAATCGATAGGATTATTGGAGTACGCGATATCAGATGAAAATGTTTTTCCAATTTTCTTCACAACTTTCTGTGTTAGTTGTTGCAGAAGAGGTCGAATAATTTGACGATACTTATGACCACTATTACCTTTAACTTGTGAGTTACTATCATGGTCCTTTAGATGTGCTCTTGTTTTTTGCAATATCCTAACATATTCATTTAAGTCTTCATTGGCGTATCGATTTTTTCTGGGGTTCTTTCGAGAAATTAATTCAAAAAGGCCATCCGTTCCAGTGAAGATTTCACCATCAATGACGAAGTTTTTTTCTTCGTTTATTAAAAAAGTCGATGCACCTAATTTCGTGGAATTTGACTGAACATCAAAATATGGACCATAAGTCTTGTCACGATTTGAATCTGATGATCGGCTGACCGGTGTACTTCGATACGAGCTATTTGTGGGTGTTCTAAATGAAATTTCCTGCTCCTGGGACAGAATATATTCTTGAAGAAGATGAAAACTGTTGGAAACTCTTGCTTAAAGAGAGTTCTTTTGGGGGGCTTTCTATTCGCTGTGGTATAACAAGTGTTTCATTATCAGTGTTTTTTTTCTGTTACTTTTTTGACGATTTCTTTTAAAGGTTCAACAATTGGCTTAAAAGTATTTTATAGTTCAGTTTCTTTTGTAATTTTTCCAGTTCTTAGAAACAAATACTTTTTTCTCAGGGCTTTCTTAGTTTTGATGAGATCTTTTAGAACGTTTTCATTGACATTCATGTTGGAGTGGAGAAGGTGCGATACCTAACAGATTAGTTCCAAACAGGGCAGTTCCAAACAGATCGGTTCTCAAACGGATAATAATAATAATAATAATAGTTGGCGCAACAGGTCTGTAGGGACCCAGGGCCTAGCTTCTCGCAACCATTCGTTTTGTGTAAGTTTTTAAATTTTTGGAACGAATGGAACCACTTAAACAGATGTATTACAACTGTCAAGTTAATAACACAGCAATTTCTTTAAATGCATTTTTGTAGCGTCCTCTCTCTATGCTGCTATCTTTATCGTTTACTAAGAATCCGTATTAATCATTCCAGCATTTGCAACATAGCTCCTTGAACTGATTAAATGTCATATCTGAATTTATGTGGTTGTCGTATATGTGTTTTAGATTTAGTGCGTCTTGCTTGAAGATTAAATGTTTAGGTATATGTGTAGACGATTGGCATAAATAAAAACTGTCTACTCCATTATGTCGCCCATACAAAAATAATCTCTAATGTTATTTTGCTTTTCACATGCCACATCATCAAAAATAACAACTGAATTTCGTTTTGATTTAGATGGAGCCATAATTTCGCAATTATTTGAAAATTCATTGTACTCCATTCCGCTAACTGATTTCACCAGCTTTCTTAGATACATATATTTGGGTTGATGTAAAGACTTGGAATATATGTAAACATTTTCAAATTTCAATCCATTCAAATCGAGAAGAATGCTTAACATAACATTGGTTTTTCCACAGTTTGAAGGACCAACTATTGGGAAACAGTGGTCCATGTTTGATTGTTTTTTTCGATTTTGCTTTCGAAATTGCAGTGCACCATTAATAGCAAAATGAGCGTAGACAAGTTTGGAAGAAGTTTCAACCGTTTTCCTAGATCAGTGATTGGTCCTCAAGGACCACCTGGTAAAGGCTTTAAACTATTGCCCATTGGGGATTTTGACATTGAAGGAAAATGTATAAACAATGTTGGAGCACCTACCACCTCGCACCAGGCAGCCAATAAGGAATACGTAGATAAGAACGTAGACTTTCAAGATAAAAGCATTCTAAATCATCGACGGTACGTAGACAACAATTTCAACGCACTCATTGGAAGTATAAATGATGAGGCACTGAAGCTACAAATCATCGAAGATAAACTGGAAAAAATGGATACAGCTTTAGGATCATACACTGATGAACAAAATTTAAAAACTCTTGAACTACTCGATAAGATTAGAAAGTATATGTTGGATATTTTCGAGAAGTATAGAAATAGTGGTGAACCTATTAGCAGGGCAACACCAACATCTAGCTTTTCACCAATTTAGTACGCATTCGCAATTCGAATTGAAATCATGTCTGCAGTAAATACGTCTACGATCTTCGATGAGGCTTTAAAGTTTCTTAGAACAAATCAACACACTCTTCTCGAGGAACATTTCGCTGAATTTATGGACTGTATTATTTTCCTAAGGAAATTCCAAAACGTATCCTCCACCACATCTGTTCATGGATGTCATTTTATTAACTGTCCATGGTCTGCAAATCTTTGTCGAGATGGACCAGATACTTGCGCATGTTATATGCTTGAAAGCAGATTGATTAGAATTAAGAAATTAATGTCATTATATAAAAGAACTATTATAAATAAACCTATTTTAATGTAAATTTCACTCGACGTCGTGTAATCAGGGGTGGAATCGGCTAAGGTGATAGTTGATAGTTGACAATCAAAATCATAGCATTACGTCCACGTAAGGTGATTATCAAATTGACAATCGCTTTTTTGCGATCAATTTCATGTGACACCTATTTAGGTGTCGTTTTCATACATTTTAGTCATTCTCATTGGTATGCACCCCGGCTTCGACTCCAAATAAATTAAATACGTTCGTGAAAGAAGAATATGGGTAGGTATATTAAAAAAATTAAATTAAGAAAGTGAAATTTTAAAATTCGTGAAGAGCAATGTTTACTTCATTGAAACTTTTCTTCAGAAATGAAGAAAATAATTACATCAAAGTACAGCTATTAAGAACAAATCTGAGAAATAAAACAAATAGGTAGGTATCTTGGAACTTCCAAACGCGATGTAAGAATGCATTATCTATAAATATTCATTGTTGATTGGTGGCATTTATTATTGAGTATTTTAGATTTTTGGAAATCTTTCGCTTATCGAAAAAAGCGTTTGTGTTTGTTTTGAGACTACCTGATTTACCAACTTTAGTAAGGTCAACGCATGTTCCACCCATCCTTCAATTGGCTGCAAATTTAAATAATTTAAATCTTCTTTAGGGGTGGTGGCTATTTTAAATTTTCCCTTTAAATTTTGCAGTTAAAGGGTTGATGGAACTAATAATACCTACCTATTATGATTATAAGGCCAATGGAAAATGAAAACATATTCTTCATAGTTTCATAGTTTCATAGTTTATTGATTGGTATAGACTTATACAGTAAGATACAATATCTTCTTAGATAGCATAAGCTTGATTGGTATCATTAAATGATAAAATTATTAAATAATGTGTTATAAGTTTTTTTAAAAAAATGGAAAAAGAAGCTAACAATATTATAGATATGATTATTTGAATCTAATAAGAAAATAAAATAAAGAAAAGTTAACATAGAGGTAAGAATAAAGGAAATATTTAATAAGAAAGAAAGGGGATAGATAAATAACAAAATAACAATCATCATCACATTAATGTCTCCAAGTACTCCTTGAGCCCTCTTCGAAAAAGTGCCCCACAGCTAATCATCCTTAGATGTCGAGGAAGAGCGTTCCACAGACGTATCGCATTTATAAAAAATTGACGCTCGGATACTAAAGATGCGTAATGCATTGGCACAAGGTTCAAAGATCTAAGAGAACGCGACTGGCAAATCTTATTAAAAAGGTAAGGTGGCTGACGCGATTGCAATATATTGTTTAGCAATGTCAAAGTTCTTAGTTTGAAAAGATTTCCAAGAGTAACGCCATATATAGATTTTGAGAATTGGGAAATGTGGTCATACCTTCTTACTCCATAGATATACCTTGCTATGCTGTTGTAAGCAACATTCAGTTTACGCTTGTGCACAGAATCACAATTGTAAAAAAGTTCACAACCATAAAGCAACTGGGGGATGAGTAATGTTTTGGCTAGTACCATACTTGTTTTTAAGGGTGTTATTTTATGGTTTGTCCACAGCATACGAAGCCCTCCATAAACTTTCCCAATTGTCAGCCTGATATGGGTATTCCAAGAAAGTGTTTTAGTAAACGTAATGCCAAGGTTTTTAGATGAATCCACGAATTCAATATGATGGTTGTCATAGTATATTTTGGGGAAATCTGACGTATCAATGGACTTTTTAGAAATAACTAAGCACTTTGACTTAAGTGGGTTAACGCATAGACCATTTTTCCGCGACCAGTTAAGAATATTGCTTAAGTCTTCATTTACTTCAGCGGCTGCATTTTCAACCAGACCTAGGGGAAAACTTTTCCTCATCTGAACATCATCAGCATACATATCCACTTGAATGTTTTTTAAGCAATTGGGTAGATCGTTTATGTACATTGAAAATAATAACGGTCCCAGTACAGAACCCTGTGGGACCCCTCTACTTAACCTAAGAAGTTCAGATACGGAGCAGTTTGACACAACTGCCTGATATCTACAATTTAGGTAGGACTGGACTAACCTTGTCGAAGAGTAGGAGAAATTAAACTGGTTTATTAGCTTACTACTGAGGACATTATGATTAACTGTGTCAAAAGCTTTAGAGAAATCCAGAAGGATGAGAAGGCTTACATTGTTACAGTCAACATCTTGTCTTATGTTTTCAACCACATTAATAAGAGTTGTAGTACAACTATGTTTTGGACGAAAACCTGACTGACTATCACATAACAAGTTTGTGTTGCACAGAAATGTTCGTATTTGTTTATTCATTAATCTTTCTAGGACCTTGGACAGAAATGGTAGAATAGCAATTGGCCTAAACTCATTTTGATTTTTTGGAATCGGTATAATTTTTGCTTGCTTCCAAACTGTGGGAAAAACACTTGACATAAATATGGTATTAAAAAGATGCGTTATGTATTTTAAGATATAGGGAAGTATAGCCTTGATGAAAACCGGATGAATTTCATCAAGGCCAACGGAATTGGATTTTATACTTATGCAGCTCTCCAAAACGTCGGTCTCATCCACTGATGAAAAACTAAAACTTGATGAGGAAAATAAATTGTTATCAGCTGGTAGAGTCGTTGTATCATCAGTGGCTTCTTGACATGGCAAAGCAATGAATTTCTTATTTAATTCATTGCAGTCAATATTATCACAAATATTGTTTTTTTGTTTGCCAATACCAATATCACGAATGTTTTTCCAGAGTTTATGTTTTGCTTGAGAGGGGTCTAGTCGGGGGGCGAAGTAACGTCTCTTTGCTTCACGTATCTCGGTCGTTACCTTGTTTCTCAACCTCTTAAAATCATGGAACAGAACATCTAATCGAAAACGCTTCCAAGTTTTATACACCTGGTCACGCTTACATATCAGTTTTATTATATAGCTACTGAACCATGGCATGCTTTTTCTTGTTATTGTTTTTGTAATTAATGGAACATGAAACTCAAACAAGTTTTTGATGTTGTTCTGAATGAAAACCACTTGGTCATCAACAGCAGGCATTTCATAAATTCGAAAAAATTCAATTCTCCTCAAATCGTTTTCCAACTGACTCACGTTTATGTTTTTGAAGTCACGAAAGCTTATAGTCCTATCGAAGGCTCACATTGAAAAGTCAAATGGATCAGATCGTGACGCGAAAAACCGGGTGCAGATATTTGATTAAAATGTAGAGCTTTACACAGATGACTGACAAAGAATATATCCAGAAGTGTATTTCCGTGATCGGTAAAGTGGGTGGGTGCCGATGTATTTACTGGGAAGAGACTTAAAGCATTCATATCGTTAACAAAGGATAAGTCCTCAAGTACGTTGCTGTTAAAATCACCAGCAACAATAACAAACGGTGAAATACAAGATAATTCATCTATAGCTCTCAAAAGAGGTGAAGTATCAATGTTTCGATTTGGTCTGTATACTGAGCCTAGCAAAATTGTGTTGTCCTTACAAATTACTTCTACGAAAGCGTAATCTAACTCACTTCCAATTGGAGCTTTAAGTATAGGTCTACAGTTCAACCTTCTACTGACAAAAATAGCAGCTCCTCCCCCACGTCTTCCAATTCTATCAGAACGAAAAGGTTTATGAAATCCATCTAAAGAGCATAACTCATTACCCATGCTACTTGGTAGCCACGTCTCTGAAACGCAAATCACGTCAACCTTCGACCCTTCAAATAAGTGCCTAAATTCATCAAATTTCGGGAGTATACTCTGAGCATTTATATGACATATCTGCAAGCCATTATGTTGACTACACATAACATTGACCATTACACGCATTGCATCATTTTCATTTAAAACATCTGTGGAATCTCTGTATATTTCATTGGAATCAACCATTCTTAAGAAATAAGAAAAGGAGGTTCCAATTTAACCTCATTTCAGACAGGAAGTAAAAACTGCAAAACACTTCAACGAAGAAGAACAATTCACAAGAAGACGAAAAATGTGATGATAATGAATATTTATGAAGTAGTGACTGCATTAGAAAAATTGTATATAAGCATTTAAATTCAAATTGAAATAGAAATAGAAATAGAAATAGAGAGGAAAAAGTAGAAAAGGATATAAGAAATGTATAAGGAAAAAAGAGAGTAATAACTAACTTAGTATGTTCATGTTTTGTTGGCATCATTTAACGCAGTATTTCTTGTTATCCGTGACGTAGTGGCAAAAACGGTCAGCTCATCGGTAGTCTCAATTAATTTCGCATTCTCTTCCTTGGTTTTCTTGACGTAGACCAGTCCACGAAAAGTAAACGCCGACGTTATTTTTTTTTCTCGTTTTAATTTTAATGCATATTGTAGGAGAGAGCGTTTTTTAACCGTTAAACATTCGTGAACGTAAACAAAGTTTTTATTTCTTTCAACCACTTCATTCAGGCCGAGATCTCGAGGGCGAAGAGGCGTTTTATTTGCCTTTCGGTAGTTGGCGATTGTTTTTAAAACAAAACTTTTATCGTTTGGTGACACAAATTTAATAATAATCGGTGGTGTGATGAGGTTGGTCTTTGATTTAAGTCGGTAAATGTTTTTAATCGTTGGTGGATTTGCTTTTAAAGTTGTGCAGAGATGATTGAAAATAGCTGGTAAATTTTCATTTGGCATCAGTGGAACCCCGTGCAAAAGTACATCACTCATTGTTTCCTTCAGTTGTTGTTTCTCCTCGTGCGTCTCTACTCGAGCTTTTATTTGTTGTATCACCTCGCCGTGTTGTTGTAATTGCGTCTTGAGTTGTTGGTTTTCATCTTTCAGTGTATCAATTTCGTTTTGTTTTGATTCAAGTAATGACAAACGGCTATTTACAGCTTCAAGCGAAGATTTTAAAGCTCCAACTTCTGAGTCAATTTTGCGCGTAATTCGTTGCTCGGAGTCGGAGATTTGTGACATAATTTTTTCTAGTTTTTCCATTATTGTGCATTCGTTTTGAGTGTTTTTGTTCAACATATCTGCCATCGGTGAAAATTCAGACTGTATTGTATTTGCGCGTGTTAGTGGTTTGCTTCGTGAGTGTGATGTTGATATTTTTTGCGGTTGATTGGGAGGAGATGGAGATTCGGCGAACTGTTCTCTGTTCCGTTTTGGAGGCATTAATTTATGTGTAGGTAAGTTGGGGAAAGTGATATTCAGCACGGTAGAAATGTAAAAAGAGGCACAAACAAGAAAATTTTACTTTGCTTCTTTTTTTTTTGTTTCTACATATTTCTCTTGCAATTGAGGCAAAATTCGGTTAACAAATTTGAACAAGTTTGGTAAAATACATTAAGAATTGGTTGGTTAACTTTTTACTCCTTGGTATGGTACTTTAAACTACTTTAAACCAAACCGAAAACTGTCACTTCGTCACACACGTCCGCTCAGTAACACATTTGCAAGGTTTAGGAAGCATACCTAAATGTGCTTCCCTAAAAAAAATAAACAAATTTATTGCACTTTGTGAACATTATTATTATTATTCTCAAATTCACTTAGGTACAATTTTCACAATAAAGAAGAAACACTTTGAATATGTAGGTATCATCTGCACGAAATGACAGCGTCGGTAAGGAAGTGACGTTTAAAACTCTAAGTGCTGCCAATAATCAATCATTTTTTAGTGATCGCTTTACACAGAGCAAAGAAGAGGTGATAATCAAAAACGACAATCAAAAATGCGACAATCAACTATCACCTTAGCCGATTCCAGCCCAGGGCTTCGATGACTTGTGGCAAGCAGTCTTGGTCGAAATGATGCCTCACAGTAAACAAAACAACGGATACAACTATATCATGACTGTTATTGATACATTTTCAAAGTATGAATAGGCAATTCAATTGAAAAATAAAACCGCGTCATGTGTTACACAAGCCATGAAATCCATTTTTGTCGGTTCCCGTCGAACACCAAAGAACCTACAAACCGATGATGGTACAGAATTTTTCAATCAACACTTTAGAAATTTAATGACCCAATACAAAATTAATCATTACTCAACATATAGTTCATTGAAAACATCGATAGTCGAACGTTTTAATCGGACACTTAAGGAGAAGATGTGGAAAGAATTCAGTTTTAATGGTACTTACAAGTGGATACCGATTTTGAAAGGTTTAATGCGTGCATAAAATCACTCTGTGCACAGAACTATTAAAAGGCGACCAGTTGATGTAAATAAGAAAAATGAAAAAGAACTATTATCAACAATTTATAGCCATATAAAAGTTGCTCATAAAGGAAAATTTAAAGTCGGCAGCTATGTTCGAATCAGCAAGTTTAAACATGTTTTTGAAAAAGGCTATACAATACACCCAATTGGACAACGGAAATATTCAAGATAAGAAAAGTAAAGTTGACAAACCCGGTCACATATCTCCTTAAAGACTTTCAGAACTAACCAATCAGCGGTAGCTTCTATGAACAGGAATTACAACAAAGTAAATTTCCCGATACGTTTCTTGTGAAGAATGTGTTAAAATGTTTGTTTTCCATTTAGCAAAGATTTTCACATTCCTTGAATTCGAAGTAGGTACCTACTAGCTCAAATCTGGATATTTTTTTTTTTATTATTTGAAAACATCTACAACAGAGAACGAGTAAGTTGCGGATCGGTTTCACTGTCAACTTAAACTCAATCATCCTATCTTGGAAATGTATTTTTTTCAAAATATTGCTTAGAATCCTCTTTCACTTTGGATGTTGCAAAATCAATTCCTTTCTTTCTACACTCACAGAACATTACCCCAAAAATGAAACGCAAACCACACAGCAGCCGCAGATAATCAGCAATGGATAACAAAAAATAACCAAGCAAACAATACAAAGTAGACAATATTTCATACATATATATATATAAATAATTTAAATTTACTATTATTTTTTTTTACAACTTTTGTTTGATCTCCAGCTTTACGGTTCTATACCACAGACCTTGATAGGTCAGAGTCCAGGCCCCTAAATTTATTTCATCCAGAGTCTCCTGACTCATTCTCGTATATCTTTCTGGGAGGAAAACCTAATGAAAAAAAAAAATTTTTTTTTCCTCTATATTTCGTTGATTGTAATTAATAAAAAATATCAATTTACCTGAAACTCCCCCAGATTCACAGTAACTCTCACACCATATTTGGTCGTTTCATGCCCAGTATATTGTAGAGCCTATCTTCAACCAAGGACCTAATTGCAACAGTTGGGGGGTATCCCAATGCAAGAGACTGAATTTCTTCTAATGCGTTTGCTGACATCTTTGCGTTGACTGATTTAAAAACGAGAACCAAGCTGAGTTTTTATACAAAACTGTTCACATCCAATGCTATGTGATATTATAATCAGATTTTTATCAAATCAAATCGAAACGAAACATGTTCAAACGAAAAACATTTTTAAGCTACAAATTATATTAAAGCGCAACCGTAGTAAGGAAAGAGAGACTAAAAAGAAAATAAAGCTAAATCAATTCAAATTGGAAAAGTGTTTAAAGCAGACTGTGTGAAATGTTTTGTGTTCGATTTAGGACCTCACATAAGTGGGTAGATCATTTCAGAGCTTGACAGCATAGATGAAAAATTGCCTGCGTGAAGTCAAACAGGTATATGTAGCGGGTCGTAGTACAATATAACGATTAGAAGAACAGACATTAATATTTGTAAACAAGTAGTATGGTTCTTTCTTGTGAATAATTTTAAAAAGTAAAGCACAACAACGATATTTCAAAAAAGCCTACAAGTTACATCCAAGAAGTTGACGAGCCTCAGATGAGATGTGATCAAACCTACGGCGCGGCGGTTGAATACAAACCGGGCAATCGAATTGAAAGCAACGCGAAGTTTATGAAGTGAGAGGGAATCCGGATCAGCATACAGCTCACATCCAAATGAAATTATGGGGATTATTAAAGCTTTTGCTAGTTTTAGCTTAACTTGTGTGGGTAAAATGTTTTTTGCTATTAATAATCCACGTAACGATGCGTAAACTTTATTTAATACAGAATTAATGTGATTATCCCACGTTAATTTGTTGTTAAAAATTACTCCAAGGTTTTTCGCGTCGCTAACATATTCAGCTTGGGAAGAGTTTAGAAAAATAGGTGGGAAATCTGGAAAGTACGGCTGATGTTTAGATATTGGTATGGCTTTCGTTTTGTCGGGATTGAGTTTAAGACCATTGCATTTGGACCACTTAAAAATAGAACGCAGATCGTCATTCATTTTAGTTATTGCGTCCTCGACCATGCCAAGAGCGAAACTAATGTACAATTGTACATCGTCAGCATATATATGGTATCGACAGTTAGATAAAGCAGAAGGTAAGTCATTAATAAACAGAGAGAACAGTAATGGACCGAGAATAGATCCTTGCGGAACACCATTATTGACAGGAATAATTGAAGACAGATTACTATTACAAGAAACAGCTTGCAAGCGATTAGTCAAGTATGAATAAATAAGTTTATTAGAAGTGTCTAAAAAGTTAAAAAACAGTCATTAATTTATCACAGAGAATATTAGGATTAACGCAGTCAAATGCTTTAGAAAAGTCAAGTAAAGTTATCACAGTAGTATAATTAGCATCAATTGCCTGTCTTATATCGTCCGTTACATTTAATAAGGCAGATGTGCAGCTGTGTCCGGAGCGGAAGCCTGATTGAAGAGGGCTTAGAAGATTTTTTGTCTTTAATAAATTGTTTTATTTGGTTGCTTATAATAGATTCAAAGGCTTTAGATAAAAAAGAGAGAATGGCAATGGGCCTGTGTTCTGAGTTTACACCTTTTTTAGGGATAGGGATAATTTTTGACTTTTTCCAAGAAGATGTCATAATAATGGTGTTGAATATATGGGTAATGTGGGGAAGTACAAGTGGAATTAGGATTTTTATGAAGTCAGGATGAATGTTATCTAATCCGACAGACTTACATTTTATGGAGAAAACCGCATTTCCTACCTCAAATTCGTCAACTGCAGCAAATAAAAAGTCATGTTCTACATTACAATTATGACGTGTAAACGCTTGACTTGTTATAAGTGAACTTGTCGGGGTAGAGAACTTTAGGTTCAATTCATCAATATAGATATTGTCTTCCGAGACTGAAGTATTCTCCTTATTTAATCCAATATGACGAATTTCATTCCATAGAAACTTGGAAGAACGATCAGAGTTAAATCTGTTACTATAATAGTTGAGTTTAGCGGATCTTACAAGCTTTATAACAAGATTACGCGAATCTCTAAAATTATTGTACATTTCCACATATCCGAAACGTTTCCAACGACTATATAAGATATCTTTCCTCTTTATAGAACTAATAATGTTATTAGAAAGCCAAGGACAGCTGTCTGATTTAATAAGATGTGTCTTAAGAGGAACATGCCTATTAAACAGGTGGTCAATTGCAGCGGTCAAGAATTCAGTTTGTATATTGTGGTGTATTCCTGAACGCTAGAATTAAGCGACATCAGCGCACCTGTACGAGAATGTTACCGACATATCCACACTTCCGTCTACATGTCAAATTGACACATGGTGCCTTTTTTAACCTCCTCTTTTCTGGCTGGCAGTCAACCCATGGAGTAACCTCGGGTTCTTTTCTCCTTAGATTACTATATATTTTTTGAAACTAATGAATAAATCACTGAAGTATATTATTTAATCTGTTTCATTTTGGAAGCCTACAGGTACGCTGAATACACAACAGTGGCGACGAGGACGAGAATTACATAAATTTCTGAAGGCGTATAAATAAAAACCCATAAATCTAATGGATGCAAATCAATTACAATCGCTGTTAGAAGCGGTTACAAGTGCGATTCAGGGCAATAGGGCCGGTCAACCACAAAAGGAAGTAATCCAACTAGAAAGCTTCAATGAGGACAACGAAAGCTGGGACATTTTCATCAAAAGGCTAGAGAACTTCTTTAGCTTAAAGAAAATCACTGGGACCAGCAACGAAGATAGTGCTAGTAAAAGGGATTGGTTAATTCATGCAATAGGGCCGAAGACCCTGCAACTTCTTTGCAATCTAACAAGTCCAGATGACCCCAAAACCAAACCGTATGATGAACTTGTTAAGTTGGTGAAAGATCATTTGCACCCATCCCCTAGCATAATTGCAGAGCAGAACCGATTTACTAAACGTATTCAGCATGAGGGGGAAAGCATTTCAAATTTTGTCGCAGATCTCAAGAAAATGTGCAAAAACTGCGAGTTCAAATGCGCGGCCTGCCAAGCATCGACAGCTGATGCACACCTGAGACAACAATTCATAAGTGGCCTTCGAAATGGCCACTGGTTGGAGAAATTAATTCAACTGAAAGAGCCAAACAACACGTTTACAGATTGCGTGAAAAGTACTCTGGAAATGGAATCAGCGCAAAAAGATTCCAAAGAGATTCAGAACTTGCAAACAACTTTTTCAGCAAATCATCAAAATCAGCTATCAAGGTCATATCCACATAAATCTAAACGAAACTCGCATCCGTCAACACAACAAGTGGCTCGTGGGTCAGATAACAAAACCAGTTTTTGTTTTCGCTGCGGTGATAAGGATCACCTAGCAAACGCATGCAAGCATATTAGTGTGCTCGAAGTGTCGGAAGAGTGGACATCTGGCCCGTGTATGTATGGGAAATTTGCGGTCACATGCACCTTCGACCAGCAAGCAAAATAACAGGAAGACAAATAATCAAAATCAGCTGCAGCCCGTCACAGTACCTCCGGAAGAAAACGGGGAGATGTACTACATCAACAATATTAGCGAATGCGTTCTGCCGGAGGCGAGGAGAAAACCTAAGAAACTTATGTTAGAGCTGATGATAGACGGGGTTACAAAACAGCTAGAACTAGACACAGGCGCAGCAGTGTCATCCATTTCGCAGCAAGAATTTATTAATTCGTGGCCAAAGAAAAATTGGTTTAAATCAAATATTTCATTTCAGACGTACACAGGGGAGGTGATTCATCCAGTAGGGTACAGTACAATGCATGTCAAATACGGTGGAAAGGAGGCGAGGGCCAATATTTACATTATGCCAGGAAAAGTGGATGCAATTTTCGGCAGAGAATGGTTTGAACTGTTTGAGGTTAAATTACCTACCTTGCATCAATTGCATGGAAACAATTCCCACATCCAAAAGGAAGAGATATTACGTGACCTAAAGACGCAGTTCGGCGACGTATTTCAACCGGGCGTGGGGAAAATCAAAAACTACGAGGCAAGGTTATTTGTTGAGGAGAATGTTAAACCAATATATGTGGCCGCTCGAAGAGTGCCTTACGCCTTAATCGAGAAGATGAAGAACGAGCTTGAACGGTTGGAAAGGGCTGGTATAATCACAAAAATGCAATACAGTGAGTGGGGTACACCCGTGGTGCCGATTGTGAAGAAAGATGGATCGATACGACTATGTGCGGACTACAAAGTGACTCTAAATAAGGTGCTTAAAGACGATCACTACCCAATTCCTGACTGTGAAGACATCTTTGCGACGACCATGCTAGGAGGGAAGTTATTTTCGACTCTGGACGTGAGTGAGGCATATTTACATATGCCAATGGATGAAGTAAGTGCGAAAATGCAGGCCATTTCAACAATAATGGGGGACTACCAAGTTAATCGACTTATGTTCGGCACAAAAGTAGCGCCAACTATTTGGCAGAGGTATATCTCAAATACATTAAGGGATATTCCTGGAGTATGCGTTTTCTTCGACGACATAAAAATCCAAGGTCCAACATTCAAAGAGCATCTGTCACGGTTGCAGGAAGTGCTCCGACGACTGAACGACGTTGGACTTCGTATAAACTTAAACAAATGCAAATTTTTCGAGACTTCAATTACTTACTTAGGTCATGTTATTTCGGAAAGAGGGCTGGAAAAGACGCAGGACAAAATTAAGGCAATTGTGGAAGCACCGACTCCGCGAAATGTTTCGGAAGTGAGGAGTTGGTTAGGGTTGGTGAACTACTATGGAAGGTTTCTCAAAAATCTGTCGGCCAAATTGCACCCGCTCTACAAATTGCTGCAGAAGGACGTCGCTTTTGACTGGAATAAAGGATGTGAAAGTGCGTTCAACGTTATCAAAAGTGAAATAACATCGGATTTAGTGCTATGCCCCTACGATCCAAAACTACCACTGTCACTGGCCACCGATGCGAGTCCTTATGGACTGGGAGCTGTCTTGTCCCATACGTTTCCAGGGGGGGAAGAGCGGCCGATCGCTTATGCTTCACGTTCCTTATCAGCTTCAGAAAGGAACTACAGCCAAATCGATAAGGAGGCTACTGCTATTTTCTGGGCGCTGAAACGGTTTTTCAGACACTGTTATGGACGTAAGTTCACCTTAATTACTGACCACAAACCTTTGGTTGCTATTTTCAGCCCCGATAAGAATTTGCCAACCATGGTTGCAACTCGTATGCTGCATTACGCCCAGTTCCTGCAAGGCTTCAATTATGAAATAATTTATCGAGCAACAGATGACCATGGGAATGCAGACGCTCTGTCCCGGCTACCTCTACATTCAACACAGCTGGAAGATAATGATGACGTTACATATGACCAAATGCAGCAGATCAACACGGGTCCAGTTACAGCAAAACAAATTTCAATCGACACCAGTAAGGACCCCATTCTAAGGAAGGTTTATGACTGCTTATCAGGGGGGAAAGGCTGACTGAACCAGGCTACGAAGGTAAAGATGTGCAATTCTCCTTGTCAAATGGAACTATTCTTAGGTACAGTCGTGTGGTGATTCCCGAGAGCCCGCGTAAGGTTGTGTTAGCCGAATTGCATGCGGCACACATAGGCATTGTGAAAATGAAGGCGCTGGCGAGAAGCTACGTTTGGTGGCCCAATATTGACGCGGACATTGAAGGCTTGGCCCGCGAATGCTATGCATGTAGAAGTGTGGCAAAGCCATCTACGAACAAAATACATCATCCATGGGAATACCCATCTGCCCCGTGGCAAAGAATCCATATTGACTTTGCAGGTCCGTTTCTAAATAAATATTTTCTTATAGTTGTCGACGCTCACTCAAAATGGCCGGAGATAATACCGATGAATTCCATGACGACAATTAAGACAATTGAGGTCTTGCGCGATATTTTCGCTCGCTATGGGTTACCTCAGACATTAGTGAGCGATAATGGATCCACTTTTACATCTGAGGAGTTTAAGAAGTTCATCAGAGCAAATGGGATCCACCACAAGTTCACCGCTCCATATCATCCCTCCACGAATGGACAAGCTGAACGGTTCGTGCAGAACATGAAGGTGGGACTTCGCAAAATGATGAACGACCCTGGCAGTATAAGACACAAACTTTCAAATTATCTGATGCGATACAGGAAAACGCCAAATGCAACCACGGGAGTAGCACCCTGTGTTTTATTCCTTCAGCGGGATATTCGTATAGTCCTGAACTTAGTTCGATCGAATATCGTCGACGACGTGGGGGAAAAGTTGAGCGGGGCATACCCAATCGGAACAACGTACCATCCGGGAGACACGGTTCAGGTGAGGAACTATAGCAACAAGGATAAGAAATGGGAATTCGGAAAAATAGTTAGGAGGGATGGAAAACTACATTACTACATCAATGTTAATGGACAACTCTGGCGAAGGCATGCTGAGCAGATTTTAAAGTGCAGCGTCGACCTAGAGGACATAAGCAAGGACCACGAGCTGGAGATCACGCCACAAATCCCGACGGAGGAACCAACAGATGTCATCCAAGGTTCAACAACCAACCCCATTGCTCCACAGCCATCGCAGGAGTCCCAAGTATCGGAAACAATGGAAGGCGCAGTAGCAGAGACGACGGTTAGCAAACAAGGGAGCACTAGTGACGTTGATACCACAACCGCACCGACAGTACGGAGGAGCACTCGCATCAGGAAGCCAGTGGAACGCTTAGGGTATTCGCAGATTTAGTGGGGAGGATTGTGGTGTATTCCTGAACGCTAGAATTAAGCGACATCAGCGCACCTGTACGAGAATGTTACCGACATATCCACACTTCCGTCTACATGTCAAATTGACACATGGTGCCTTTTTTAACCTCCTCTTTTCTGGCTGGCAGTCAACCCATGGAGTAACCTCGGGTTCTTTTCTCCTTAGATTACTATATATTTTTTGAAACTAATGAATAAATCACTGAAGTATATTATTTAATCTGTTTCATTTTGGAAGCCTACAGGTACGCTGAATACACAACATATATTAACGTCCGGAGTAGAATAAATTGAACTCCAGTCAATTGACAAACAATCACTAAAGAGACAATCAACATTAATATAGCGAAAGTCACGAAACTGAATGGCCTTGGACAGACTTTTATTAACATGTAAATCGAAGGTGGCAAATACGAGGTCGTGATTTGAAAACACAGGGACTAACTGTCTAAGACATTTAACAAGATTTTGATCACTGGTTAGGAAGACATCTAACAAAGACGGTATACAGTTGGGCTTGAAGTGTGTTGGCTCAATATAGTTAACAATAGAAATACCTAGAGAGTTCATCGAGGTTTTAAACGGATTGGATGAGGAATGAAGAAGGTTTATATTTAAATCACCACAAAGAATGAATACTGGTGTAAGACAAGAATCTTCTTCCACAATTGGAGAAATTACGCGCGAATTAGCGATTTGTGGTGGCATGTAAAAAGTCCCAATGATACATTTATTGACACCATCTAAGATATCTATAAAATAATATTCACACACTTGTGTACCATCCGACTGCTTGACATGACTAGACCTGATATATTTTTTTACATATATAGCAACGCCTCCTCCAGATGTGTGAGTTCTATCAGCTCGGTAGGGTTTTTTAAATCCTCGTAGTGAGAATAAGTTGCTATTTAAGTTCGGGTGGAACCAAGTCTCAGATACGCATATTATATCAATTAAACTATTTTCAAATATCATCCTGAACTCATCAAACTTATTCACAAGACTTTGTGCGTTAATATGTCAAATATGCAGCCCATTATGACTTTTACATAGGGTATGAAGCAGAAATTTATTTTTTTCATTTATGCTGCCAAAACGAGCATCAGTGGTGTTTGTCATGATAGGAGAAAAAACACACATCCTGTAGCGCAACCCTTCCAACAACAATTAAAACATTTTTTTTAACTTATTTTCGGTTTGCCTGTTCCTTTCCCTAAATTTGAAATTAACTGACAAACTGCCTTATCTTCGCGTGTATGGCGCATTCCTACAGGAAACGCGACTGCACAGAACTACAACTCAACCCATCCATAGTTGGAGAGTTGTCGGCTATGAAACCGTCTATAGCTATGTCTATAAAAAGCCTTGTGCACATGCGCTAGATCTTTTTATTTGACATAAGTTTAGCTGGAGTGTGAGCGTATCAGATCTCGCGAATTAAATCGAGTGCGAATTTTTCCCGAAAAAAAAGCATCAGTATTCGAAGAACAAAAGGCATTAATTGTTTGCTGTACCAAAATCACGAATCCACCTGGATTTTCATTGCTTAATAAGTAACATCTCAATAATATCAAGGGTGAGTCTCCGTGGGTTACACAAAAATAAGGCAACGCACTAATTTGTGTCGTTCTTAGTATTGCACGTGCTTTCATTGTACTTGTGCGAGCATTCTTCCGACATATATCACCAGTCGCGAAGCGCACCGCTCTACATGCAATCCATCACCCCGCAAGCTCCAAGTTGCCACGTGGTTACGGCTTCGAGTGGACGTCCAGTCGACGCACCTACAACTAAC
The DNA here is from genome assembly GCA_949126925.1 of Cheilosia vernalis. NCBI lineage: Eukaryota > Metazoa > Arthropoda > Insecta > Diptera > Syrphidae > Cheilosia > Cheilosia vernalis. The sequence continues at coordinate 6,731,720 of OX421363.1, forward strand.
CTCCAAAGGTCAGCCACTGTTCACGCGACGAATCGAAACAGATTGCAGAGAAACGTTTTGGAAACTGCATCTCCCGTTTACCATCTGGAACATCTATTTAATCGCTGAATAAACCATTTTTAGGAAATTCGTGCGCAGGAGTAAACGAGAAAATATATCGTTTCCCTGCGTGCGGTCAAAGTACGTACTGGGGCACCAAAACTACGTCCCTAAAGCAACCGTCTTGGGAGATTAATCACCACGTGTCGAGCTAGTAGTAGAACGCATTCCTCCCACCCAGGTCATATTGGTATTGACCACAAAAGTCTCGACGCTGACATCGTGGAGACAGTAATTTTAGTCAATCCACAATACCACCATAACCTACAACAGTGTGCCCATCAAGCAGTGTTACAAAAAGAAGAAACCGCAGCCAATCCATCTTTCGAGCCACACGTTACATTTCGGCTCAGGCTAGCATATGAGCGCACACTTTCTGTGACCACACTACGAATCACCTGCACTACCCGACACACCGTCTGCCGCAGAAACCAGGGAACCACGAGGAATCCTCGACAATCCGTCGATGCATATGGGACTATTGTCAATAACTAGAATTAGTTTTAGTTAGTTAGATTTAAGTTATTAGATCTGTCGTTAGTTGTAGTTTACATTAATTTTAGCATAAGAATGAGTCATCCCAGGTAATGCCAAACCAAAAGATCATACAATTTTTCCGTTTATCTAATCAACTCTATTCCATACAGCAAATCATCAACATACATACATTTAAAAACTAATCAACATACATCCAATACCCGACAACCAATTGTGCGCACATGCGGAGTCTGCTGCTTAATAATTTCCTGCATTTACAAACCTTACATCGCTACACATCAACAAAATTTCAAACGTCCGTAAGTCACTTTAAAATTGTACTATCTTTTGGCAAAACTAAACAAAAACAAAAAAAAAAGTATAAAATAGCGTAGATCCTTTATCAATATTCTCTTACTTATCATATTAATTGAATTATAACTCGCCTTTTCCTGAACTGTACATCAATATTTTCATATACTGAATTCAAAAGTAAAATCTCTTACAATATACATACATATCCATACATATAAATTACACAGATATTTAACATTTAACCAATAATGATAACAGGCTTAGGCAGATGGCATTTACCCAATTTAATGACTTCTTTCTTCGTTTCACGTAAAGTTTCTTTTTATTTTTAATGAATAAATATTATACCAATTTTGAATTTAGCTTAAATCTTTTTATTTGAGTAAAGATGATCGGTTAGTAGGCATATTGTGCGATACAGAGGTGTAAAAGGGGAACGTATATGATATAGGCGAGACGTAACATAAACCTCACGGGGGTACTTATAAACATTTTCGGCGTAAAGTAGCCATGGAGCTGCTGAGTACATTCTGCAGTAGGGCGGGTAGAGCCGAGGTTACGGTAGCACATAGGAGCATTCTCCCACCACCACACCGTATGATCATTTACAGCTGATCATTCTCTTCTTCTCTCTTCTTACTCCTTTCTTTCCCTAACAACACTTTCCTTTCACTTCAAAATTCAGATTAAGAGAAACTTAAGTTTGATTACGGATTTTTCCTTTTTCAATGTTCTTTTTTATCGCTTTTATTTCTCTCTACTTTCGTAACTACAAAACGGTAATCCTATTGGTTACGACCCCACCTTCGGACGGGCCCTTATGGATGTTGACGTTTGTTGTCGTTAGATGTTATTTTGTTGACCCTTACAGATCTACCTCGTAAAGATTTTCTAACTTGGGTTCGGTAGCAATAAGCTACTGTGGCACGATATCTTATTTTGTAGTAGGTTTAGTAGCAGGAAGAACCCCCCCAACCCGACGAGCTTTTGCCCGGCCTTCCGCATGCGTGCCACCCTCTGCTACTCGGGATAATTGCAATCTTAAACCCCGACTTACGCTGCAAAATTGGCGCCCAACGTGGGGCCTGCGATGGAAACATTGCACCCCACATCTAGCAACTTTTAATAAAAAATTATCTTTAGCAGCCTTTTCCATCTCATATGTTGCATTAGCGAGTTACCTTGCGGAGACTCGTTACTAGCTGCAAAAACAACAAACATCTAGTCAACATTTATGCATCACAATCATATAAGTCAGTACCTTTTATTTTTATATCCTTGGAGTCCTGTTTTAAAGAACTTAGATTCTGAAACTAGTTGCACAAGGATATCATATTATTCAAGTGTCGACATAACGCGTTAGGGTAAGATTACGGAAGTTCATCCGTGAGTCCTTATGCATAATGGTCATTTAGATCATGCATAAGTTGCCACAGAAAGATGCCATATCAAGTCCCACTATTCGCAAAGTACAACAGCCTGATGCATGCCTGTCCAATTCTTTATGTTTTTATTATCTATCATCATTTATGTTACGTCTTAAAATATTTCATTTACGTTCACCAAGATCACCTCAATATCGCCAAGTTATATAATTTACATATACTTACATACTATTAGCTATACCTCATTATTCAACAGAAACCTATTCGTAAATAGAGAAGTCGAATTCTCTTTATTTACATTTGCTCTTATTTTTCGTATTCCTTTACATTTATACGTCTTTCATCAATAAGTTTTAAGTATGAGCGCAAAAGAAAACAACGGTGCTATTCCTAAAGTGAGGCGAAACATAGTTTTCGACGCGAATAGGCAGCACAGTATGCAAACTCGCAATCGAGGAAGCAATGTTGACACACCCATCACTGCGTCGCACTCTAATTTTAGTAGACCGGTAGTACAACATTCTCCTCCCCAACATGGGAATATCTCTAATGTAAACAATCGCTCTCTTGACTATGATTTAGTTAACAGCAATCGAAGTGCAAACGTCAGTAGAGTACTCAATCAGACCATGCGTGAGAGTTTAGTTACATCAGTTGCGACAATAACAACAAACAGCTTGCATGCAAAGGATAACACTAGCTCAGTAACAGGAACTACAAACACTTCTTCTTCTGCATTTCCTATTATGTCTCTTTTCGCTGACAGAACAGACGATCGTAATGTCAAATCACATAACACGGAAGGTGCACATGGTCCATCTGCGATCATTGGGAATGTGCACAATAATTTGCCACAGCAGTCATCAGCTGGTGTTGGTCATCTCCGCTCGCATATCAAGAGTGTAGTCGATGCTAGTCTAGCTGATATGCAGAGATCACTGTTGAAAGATTTGCCTAACTTAATTAAAACAAATGTGCAACAAAGCATGCAAAATATTTTTAGCCAGAATGTTCCGTTAACACAACGTGTTGATCAGAATATTCCACAGCCACCAAGTGGTGAGGTTATTCATTTACCTGGACCTAGTAATTCCAATTTTAATCATCGTAGTGGAATTGAAAATTATTGCAACAATAATACTGCTCAACCCAATATTTCAACAAGTTCGCGATTAGACAGTACACATAACAGACATTTTATTCCACCAGATGTTCACTTCGAGTCATACAATCGTAACGATAATATTGCTCAACATAATCCTAATTCTAACAGAAGGAATACTTTCAATCAAGATCAATTCGACAGACCCAGTCACCGACGTTTTGAGTTGGATCGTTGGGGTATTCGATTTGATGATACAATGAAAGGTATTCCTATAGAAGACTTTGTTTTTAGAGTCGAGGTTCTAAAAAACAATTACAATTGCCCTTGGGCAGAGATAATTCGCAATTTCCATCACTTGTTATCTGGTACTGCTCAAGACTGGTATTGGCAGTATTTGCGGAGCAATCCAAGAGGAAATTGGCCAATGCTTAGAGCCGCTCTTTTTAAACAATTTAAAAGTTTCGAGAATGATTTTGAGATCCTCAAACAAATAATGGATCGGAGGCAATTGCCAAATGAACCATTTGATGATTTTTTCAAATCCATTATTCACCTGAAAAGTCAACTGAGGGAACCAATTAGAGAACAAGAACTCATTAAAATTCTCAGGAATAATATTAACACTCGGTTAATGAACTTCATATATCCCATGCAGATAGATTCATTTGAACATTTCCGAGATGAATGTAGACGGACAGAGAAAATGCTCCATTCACGTTATGTTGCTCAAAATCGATTGAGAAATGTAAACGAATTAGAATGTTTCGAGGAGCAGCAAACAGATGTTCATCCTGATAGTGACTGTTATAGAGGCATTTCTGCTGTCGCTCTTTCAAATCGTGCGAGAAGTTCCAATGTGCACGAACGGCGTTCAAATAATACGGTAGTGTGCTTCAACTGTAACCAGTTAGGTCATCATTTCCTTAATTGTAATTTGCCAGTACATCAACTCTTTTGCTATAAATGTGGTACTGACAATTACACCGTTTTGGATTGTCCCACATGTCAACAACAATTGGGAAACACGAGGACGAGCGTGACAGAATCTGGGGAGTCGCGTTCGACACAAACCCACCCAGAATAAAAAAACAAGATGCGTCAACAAACACTTGCTTCGATGTAGATAAATTCGTTCTTGATAAAAGTAAGCCCAGTGATGAGCATTTTACGATACCCACTGCTGAGGTGAACACAACGTTCGAGCAAGTTAAACCAAAGCTCACACCTTTCTATAAAAAACCGTATCAAGAGAGAGTAGTTGAATACAATAGAATACGAAACCGAATATTTAACTTAAATGCAATAACAAAACCAGATATTTCTCGAAAATTACTTAAAACCAGACAAAGGCATAGGAAAAGACGAGCTTACCGGAAGCTCATAAGTGAAACTTTTCTCGAAGATTCATTGCTAGATAACAGACCGTATACTCAAATTTCACTGCAAGGTAGGAAAATTTCAGGACTGCTGGACAGCGGTGCTTCAATATCCTGCCTAGGTAAAGGATGCATGGATTTGGTGAAGGAGCTTGATATTCCAATTCATACATTCAATTCAGAGGTAAACACAGCTGATGGGAAAGGACAAAAGATAGTTGGTCGTATTTCGGTAGAAATGGAATTTAATAATATTACAAACTCGATGGACCTTTATTTAGTCCCGGATTTAGTACAGCCGCTCTATCTCGGCGTAGACTTTTGGTCTAAGTTCCAGATTGCGCCACACATCATCAGCGAAGTTTCCTCCGAATTGAATAAGAAAATGGATGTCAGCGAAAGCACGAAGCCCATGCCCCCAATGCATGATCTCACCTTGGAGCAACATCGAGAGCTACAGTCTGTGATTTCCCACTTCCCCTCCTTCGCCAAACTTGGGTTAGGGAAAACCTCTCTCGAGAAGCATATTATCGATACTTATGACGCCGAACCGGTGAAACAGCGCCATTATCCTATGTCGCCTGTCATTCAACAAATAGTCTATGCGGAGCTGGACCGCATGCTCGCGTTGGGTGTACTAGAGGAGAGTTACAGTCCATGGAGTTCTCCCATAGTCCTTATCCGTAAACCGGGTATGAACCGACTATGTTTGGACTATCGTAAAGTGAACTCTTTAACCAAGCGAGATGCGTAGCCGCTTCCGCATATTGAGGGTCTGCTCAGCCGACTTGGAGATACGCACTACATTAGTAGTGTGGATCTCAAAGACGCGTTCTGGCAGATCCCTCTGGAGGAGAAGTCAAGGGAGAAAACGGCTTTTACCGTGCCAGGACGACCGCTCTATCAATTTACCGTCATGACTTTTGGGTTGTGTAATGCACCCCAAAGGATGTGTCGGTTGATGGATAGAGTGATCCCCAGCGCACTTAGGGAAAACGTTTTCGTATATCTTGACGATCTCCTGATTATATCACCGGACTTTCAACAACATCTTTCCATTCTTCAGCAGGTAGCAGAGTGTTTAAAGAAAGCCAATTTGACAATCAATGTCGAAAAGTCTTTCTTCTGCTTTAAAGAGCTGCGATATCTGGGATACATTATTGGCCAAGGGCATATCAAACCAAGTCCCGAAAAAGTGTCCGCCATTCAAGATTTTCCGATTCCATCTACTCAGAAACAAGTGAGAAGGTTTTTAGGTCTCTGCGGATGGTATCGGAGATTCATCCGAAACTTTTCGTCACTAGCAACACCATTGACTGATACCCTTAAAAAAGGGAAGGCCTTTTCTTTGTCCCCAGATGCCGTTGCCTCTTTTGAAGCACTAAAATCTGCTTTACTTTCTGCACCGCTTCTGAGCAATCCAGACTTTTCAAAAGATTTCTTCATTCAGTGTGATGCATCATCGAAAGGTATTGGAGGTGTATTGTTTCAATACGACGATGAGCAGAACGAAAAGCCGATTGCCTATTTTTCGGAGAAACTTAATAGCTGCCAGCAAAAATATAGCGTGACGGAGCTAGAATGTTTTGCAGCAGTAAGGTCCATCCATAAATTTCGACCATACATTGAAGGAACCGCATTTACTGTTATAACAGACCACGCCAGCCTGAAATGGCTTATGGGGCTAAAAGACCTAAGCGGTAGGCTTGCGCGTTGGTCTCTTAAGCTTCAGGCGTTTACGTTCAAAATTGAACACCGGAAAGGAACACAAAACATTGTACCCGATGCGTTATCGAGGGCGTATGTGGAACATATTTCCGTACCAAATTTACCGAATAACATCCCTGATTTAAATTCTCCTGAATTTCAATCTTCAGAGTACTTAGATCTTATTTCATCAATTAAAGAAAATCAAGGAAGTCTACCTGATCTTAAAATCAAGGATAACATGGTTTTCAAACGAGTCTTTCGAAGTGGTAGTGACAATTTGAGTGAGCCATACGTTTGGAAATTGTGGGTACCAACAGGTTTGACTAACTCGATTATTGAACTTAATCATAACCCACCGAATTGTTCGCACGGAGGAATTAATAAAACTCTAGAGCGAATAAGACAGACCTTTTATTGGCCAAATATGGCGTCGCAAGTGCGAAATTTTATCTTAAAATGCAGTGACTGCAAGGAAAACAAATCACCTAACTTCACCCTTAGGCCACCTATGGGGGCACAACAGCAATTGGATCTTCCTTTCCAGAAGATCTACATTGACTTTATGGGACCCTATACCCGCACTAAGAAAGGAAATCTTTTTATTTTTGTCGTATTAGACTATGTTTCGAAATTTGTTTTTCTGAAGGCAATGCATAAGGCAACTACCAAACTTGTGATCGATTTTTTGGAAAACGAAGTATTTCAAAAATTCGGTGTGCCAGAGTTCTTGCACAGCGACAACGGCAAACAATTTGTGTCGCAAGAATTCACACAATTCTTATTGAAATACGGAACCACTCACATAAAGAATGCCTTTTATTCACCTCAGGCGAACGCCTCGGAGCGGGTAAATAGGTCCATTTTATCAGCTATACGAACATATTTGAAAGACGATCAAAGATTGGGACATGCACTTATCTCAAATTCAGCAGGCTTTAGTGACATCTGTACACCAGTCCACAGGAATGTCGCCATTCTTCATTTTGTTCGGTCGTCACATGATGTCTCACGGAGATAGTTACAAGATAGCTAAACAACTTAACGCATTAAGTGATGGCGAGCTTGAATACTTACCTCATTCAGCCGTACTACAACTGGTTAGAGAGAAAGTTAAGCAGAAGCTACATGAAGCGTATAAACGAAACGAAAAATCATACAACTTGCGTTCATCCGTACGAACATTTAAGCCAGGCGAAGAAGTATTCAGAAGGAATTTCGTTTTAAGCAATGCTTCAAAACACTTGAACGCTAAACTTTGTCAAAAATTTGTCCGAAGTCGAATAGTCCGTCAAATTGGAAGATCGTTGTACGAAATTGAGAGCCCTCAAGGTAAATCAATTGGCGTTTATCATGCTAAGGATTTAAAGCATTGAATCCTACAACCTTAATTTTTTTTCTCTTTTCCTCAACTCTTCTAACACACGTTGACTTACGAAAACAGGAGACAGGGTCATGGGTCGAGAAATGAAACATCTACTCCCCTACCTCATTTTGAAAGCCCGGAAGTGTTTCGATTTTCATGTCTTTTGACAACACAGGTGTTTCCAAAATGCATGACTTTGTAGCGTAACCCTTCCAACAACAATTAAAACATTTTTTTTAACTTATTTTCGGTTTGCCTGTTCCTTCCCCTAAATTTGAAATTAACTGACAAACTGCCTTATCTTCGCGTGTATGGCGCATTCCTACAGGAAACGCGACTGCACAGAACTACAACTCAACCCATCCATAGTTGGAGAGTTGTCGGCTATGAAACCGTCTATAGCTATGTCTATAAAAAGCCTTGTGCACACGCGTTAGATCTTTTTATTTGACATAAGTTTAGCTGGAGTGTGAGCGTATCAGATCTCGCGAATTAAATCGAGTGCGAATTTTTCCCGAAAAAAAAGCATCAGTATTCGAAGAACAAAAGGCATTAATTGTTTGCTGTACCAAAATCACGAATCCACCTGGATTTTCATTGCTTAATAAGTAACATCTCAATAATATCAAGGGTGAGTCTCCGTGGGTTACACAAAAATAAGGCAACGCACTAATTTGTGTCGTTCTTAGTATTGCACGTGCTTTCATTGTACTTGTGCGAGCATTCTTCTGACATATATCACCAGTCGCGAAGCGCACCGCTCTACAGGCAATCCATCACCCCGCAAGCTCCAAGTTGCCACGTGGTTACGGCTTCGAGTGGACGTCCAGTCGACGCACCTACAACTAACTTCCAAAGGTCAGCCACTGTTCACGCGACGAATCGAAACAGATTGCAGAGAAACGTTTTGGAAACTGCATCTCCCGTTTACCATCTGGAACATCTATTTAATCGCTGAATAAACCATTTTTAGGAAATTCGTGCGCAGGAGTAAACGAGAAAATATATCGTTTCCCTGCGTGCGGTCAAAGTACGTACTGGGGCACCAAAACTACGTCCCTAAAGCAACCGTCTTGGGAGATTAATCACCACGTGTCGAGCTAGTAGTAGAACGCATTCCTCCCACCCAGGTCATATTGGTATTGACCACAAAAGTCTCGACGCTGACATCGTGGAGACAGTAATTTTAGTCAATCCACAATACCACCATAACCTACAACAGTGTGCCCATCAAGCAGTGTTACAAAAAGAAGAAACCGCAGCCAATCCATCTTTCGAGCCACACGTTACATTTCGGCTCAGGCTAGCATATGAGCGCACACTTTCTGTGACCACACTACGAATCACCTGCACTTCCCGACACACCGTCTGCCGCAGAAACCAGGGAACCACGAGGAATCCTCGACAATCCGTCGATGCATATGGGACTATTGTCAATAACTAGAATTAGTTTTAGTTAGTTAGATTTAAGTTAGTAGATCTGTCGTTAGTTGTAGTTTACATTAATTTTAGCATAAGAATGAGTCATCCCAGGTAATGCCAAACCAAAAGATCATACAATTTTTCCGTTTATCTAATCAACTCTATTCCATACAGCAAATCATCAACATACATACATTTAAAAACTAATCAACATACATCCAATACCCGACAACCAATTGTGCGCACATGCGGAGTCTGCTGCTTAATAATTTCCTGCATTTACAAACCTTACATCGCTACACATCAACAAAATTTCAAACGTCCGTAAGTCACTTTAAAATTGTACTATCTTTTGGCAAAACTAAACAAAAACAAAAAAAAAAGTATAAAATAGCGTAGATCCTTTATCAATATTCTCTTACTTATCATATTAATTGAATTATAACTCGCCTTTTCCTGAACTATACATCAATATTTTCATATACTGAATTCAAAAGTAAAATCTCTTACAATATACATACATATCCATACATATAAATTACACAGATATTTAACATTTAACCAATAATGATAACAGGCTTAGGCAGATGGCATTTACCCAATTTAATGACTTCTTTCTTCGTTTCACGTAAAGTTTCTTTTTATTTTTAATGAATAAATATTATACCAATTTTGAATTTAGCTTAAATCTTTTTATTTGAGTAAAGATGATCGGTTAGTAGGCATATTGTGTGATACAGAGGTGTAAAAGGGGAACGTATATGATATAGGCGAGACGTAACATAAACCTCACGGGGGTACTTATAAACATTTTCGGCGTAAAGTAGCCATGGAGCTGCTGAGTACATTCTGCAGTAGGGCGGGTAGAGCCGAGGTTACGGTAGCACATAGGAGCATTCTCCCACCACCACACCGCATGATCATTTACAGCTGATCATTCTCTTCTTCTCTCTTCTTACTCCTTTCTTTCCCTAACAACACTTTCCTTTCACTTCAAAATTCAGATTAAGAGAAACTTAAGTTTGATTACGGATTTTTCCTTTTTCAATGTTCTTTTTTATCGCTTTTATTTCTCTCTACTTTCGTAACTACAAAACGGTAATCCTATTGGTTACGACCCCACCTTCGGACGGGCCCTTATGGATGTTGACGTTTGTTGTCGTTAGATGTTATTTTGTTGACCCTTACAGATCTACCTCGTAAAGATTTTCTAACTTGGGTTCGGTAGCAATAAGCTACTGTGCCACGATATCTTATTTTGTAGTAGGTTTAGTAGCAGGAAGAACCCCCCCAACCCGACGAGCTTTTGCCCGGCCTTCCGCATGCGTGCCACCCTCTGCTACTCGGGATAATTGCAATCTTAAACCCCGACTTACGCTGCAATCCACAGTGAGATCCAAAACGAACACATTTAAATTGCTAGCATACATTTTACATGCTAGGGAAAAGAACAACAAAGAACATAAAAAACCAATGTGCACTGAGGTAGCTTGAACAAGAAGGAGAGAAGTAAGAAAGAATAAATAAGAAAAGACTTGGTGCGAAAAGAAAAAAAAATTAAAAATGTAAAAAAAAAAAATAAAGAAACATAATTACCTTTGATTTTCATTGACATGTGTATCGTTGTTAACGTCTGGTCCGATGGCATTTCTCAGGTCTTCAATATGTGGCTCTTCGATGAATCCAGGTCGACATCACAAAGCTTTAGTGGAGCTTTTCTGTTTTTGCAGAAGCTCGCAACCGCTCGCATTAAATTTTGTTTACCTCGCTTTTCAGCAAACTTTAGTATGATGCTGGCATTGGCGGAGGGACGATCGTTGCGAGAGATTGCTTTGGCACGGAAAATGTTGTGTAGGCGGGGAGGCTGATTATTTACGGTAGCGCATATTTTGTGGAATGTCTCCAAATTTTCCCCAGGAGACTCAGGCACACCGAAAACAACAGCATCACAGTCGATTTTCTCACGCTCAAATTTATCAAGAGCAATTTCAAGCCGTTTGATGTCTTGAGACGCTTTTTGCATTTTTTGTTCAAATAACGCATTATTTTCTCTAACCTGGATATTCAGCCGGTCTTCTAGGGCAGAGAGCTTAGTATCCAATGATTCCATACGCTTCTCCAGTTTAACATTTAACTTCTATACGGCTCCACAGTTTGTCAGCTATGTCAGCTAAATTGTGCGCACCAGCACCTCTCGGAGAGCTTACACTTCCTTGTTGTTGTAGACGACAACCTCGAGCATTAGCAGGCATATTGTAATATGATTTTAAAGTGAAAAACTCAAAATTATGCCGGAAAAGAAACAATAACACGAGAAAACTAAGTCGTTGTGTTGATGGTCGAGATAAAGCTTGGTTTTTACACTTAAACTGCGATTTAATTCGGTAAAAAAGAAAACTTAATCGGATGACAAAACTTATACGTCTAGCAACCTTGCATGGTACTCTTTCACTGATGTCAATGAAAACGTACTAAAAGATCTCATCAAAACTAAGAAAGCCCTGAGAAAAAAGTATTTGTTTCTAAAAACTACAAATTACAAAAGAAACCGAACTAGAAAATACTTTTAAGCCAATTGTTGAACCTTTAAAAGAAATCGTCAAAAATGTAACAGCAAAAAACACTGATAATGAAACACTTGTTGTACGACAGCGAATAGAAAGCCCCCCAAAAGAACTCTCTTTAAGCAACAGTTTTCATCTCAAGAATCAATTCTGTTCCCGGAGCAGGATATTTCATTTAGAACAGCCACAGATAGCTCGTACCGAAGTACACCGGTGAGCCGATCATCAGATTCAAATCGTGACAAGACTTTGTGATGTGCTTTTTGTCTGGGCTGAGGTTCGCTCGTCGGATCGCCAAGGTTTTTACTAAAGAAACACAAACTTTAGTTCGAGAAGGTTCCTTTTATTACCTTATTTTTTATGTCTTAGGCTCTAAACTACAATTTCAGGTTTTATTTATAAGTTATATAATTCAAAGTTTTAACTTAATTAAGTTTAATCTTACAATCTCGGATAATTTCAACTTTATTTTACACTTTCATCAATTGTACACTTAAATTATTAGTTTTACAAATTCAACGTCTTATTACAATCAACAACTACTGCTTCTACGGCAACGGTGATGGCTTTAGCTGCTTCTACACGGCAACGGGTCTACGGAGGGTCCGTCTTTCGACAGTCCCGGAAATTTACAGGTCCGCCTTGCGGCAATCTACAGGCAATCTACAGGTCCGCCTTGCGGCAGTCCCGGCAATCTACAGGTCCGTCTTTCGACAGTCCCGGCAATCTACAGGTCCGTCTTGCGACAGTCCCGGCTATCTACAGGTCCGCCTTGCGGCAGTCCCGGTTTGGCGATAGGCCAATTAAATAAAACGCGACTCTCTTCACACAATTCAATTCGTTTAATTCATTTCAATTCGTTTATATTACACGAAATTTACTCTACGTTATGTACTAGTTATAATTTTACTTTCTACGCCGCGGACTATCGAGCTGCTGTCTCGGGGAGATTTTACGATGGAATAATTTCTTAACTACACGCGCAATGCTTCTGTCACTTTGACAGCCTGCCGAGTGCTACCAAGTCGCGCAGTCTCAGCAGTGATACCCAGTCGCCACACTACCCCGCCCTAGTGGACCTCCCAATCCGGTCCACGATACCTATGAGGCAGCTTTGTAGTCCGCCCAGACCTGGTGGTAATCGGCTGTTTCCGTGTTGGTTCAACCGCTGCGAATGTTACGTTCCGCGACCGACTCTCCGTCCTTCGTGCGTCTTCTACTTCGGCTGCGGGGGGTATTTTTTCCACGAACGCTGGTTTCAGTCTGTCGATACTTATATTTACCTGCTTGCCTCTCACTGTTACCGAAAAGTACTTCTCGTTACGCTCGATGACCTTGTATGGGCCGTCGTAAGGTGCCTTGAGAGACGGTCGTACCGAGTCGTCCCGCACGAAAACTTGCTCGCATGAGTTGAGGTCTTGAAATATAAAAGGTGTTTTATCGGAGTGGTGCTGTGATGTTGCGGGTCTAATGTTGTTGAAGAATTGTTTAAGGCCCAACACAAATTCTGTTTGGTGGGTGTTATCGCTGTCCTGCAAAAAATCGCCTGGTAGTCGTAAGGTCTGGCCATACACCAACTCTGCTGCCGACGCTTGTAGATCCTCCCGGAACGTAGTGCGGAGCCCCAACAATATAAGTGGTAATGACTTCGACTATTGCGCGTTTTGCCGGCACATGATTTCTGCCTTTAGTGTCCTGTGCCATCTCTCGATCATACCATTCGATTGAGGGTGATAGGCTGTGGTCCTATTCCTTTTGAAACCAAGTATCTGCCCTAGCTCCCTGAAGAGGTGTGACTCAAATTGCCTGCCCTGGTCCGTTATTAAGACGGCTGGTACGCCGAAACGTGGGACCCATTCGCGGCAAATAGCCTCCGCCACTGTCTCCGTCGTAATGTCGCTTAGTGGAATTGCTTCCGGCCACCGGGTGTAGCGATCGATGAGCGTTAGGCAGTAACGGTAGTTTTCCGATGTCGATGTCGGCAGGGGTCCAATTAAGTCGAGATGCACCGTATCGAACCTGTTGCTTGTTCTTCCAAAATTCTTCACTGGACCGCAAACGTGTCGCGAGATTTTGGAGCGTTGGCATGGGATACAGCTTTGAGCCCATTTCCTTATGTCTTTGTTAATGGCCTTCCAAATGAATTTGCTCCTTGCCTGTTTAGCGCTGGTTCGTATTCCGGGATGCGACAGTCCATGGATATTGTCGAATATCGTCCTTCTAAATTGCGCGGGTATATATGGACGCGGGGTACCTGTTGACTCGTCACAGATGATGAATTCGTTTGTGCCCTTTACCGGAAACTTTCTGAATTTAAGCTTACCTGGTTTTGCGAGTAGTGCTTTCAATTCCTCGTCCCCCTCTTGCTGCCTAGATAGTTCTGCGTAGTCTATCGCCTCTGGTATAGCTAACGCATCTACCCTTGATAATGCATCCGCTACCGTGTTCTGCTCACCCGGTAAGTACTTTATGTCCGTCGTAAATTGAGCTATTAGATTAAGGTAGCGTAGCTGTCGGGGTGATGCCTTATCGTGTTTCTGCTGGAGGGCGAATGTGAGCGGTTTGTGGTCAGTGTATAGCGTAAAGATGCGTCCTTCTAGCATATGACGGAAGTGACGGATAGCGCTATAGGCTGCCAATAGCTCCCGATCGTAAGCACTATACTTCTGCTGGGCTTCAGTGAGCTTCATGGAGAAAAAGCTTAAGGGTTGCCAACCGTCTGACGTCTTCTGCTGCACTACCGCGCCAACTGCTGTATTCGAAGCATCCACAACTAGAGAAAGCTTACCATTTGCAGTGGGAAACGCAAGCATTGACGCGCCTTTGAGCTCACTTTTGCAAAGTTCGAAAACCTTTCTTGTCTCAGTAGTCCACTCTATTCTTGTCTTGTCGTTCTTCTTTTTACTGCCTTCCAAAAATTTGTTCAATGAAATTTGTGAACTGGCTGCCCTCGGTATAAATCGTCGATAAAAATTTAACATTCCCAAGAACCTACGCAATTCGTTCACCGTTTCCGGTAATGTGAATTTGGTGATAGCTTCGACTTTACTTTGCTGGGGTTGAATACCGTGAGGGTTGATAGTATGCGTGTAGTTTTTTCAATACCTCTTCTAAGTGGTTCATGTGTTCTTCCCTCGTTCTGGATGCTATTAACAGGTCATCGATGTATACGAAACAGAACGGAAATTCTTGCATGATGGAATTGATAAACCGTTGAAACGTTTGAGCCGCGTTCCTCAGACCGAACGTCATCCTCTTAAATTCGAACAGGCCAAATGGGGTGCATATAGCCGTCTTGGGGATGTCGGATTCCTCTACTGGGATTTGATGGTACGCTCTTACTAAGTCCAGTGTCGTGAAGACAGTACATTCGCTCAACTGCTGCCCAAAGTCATGGATGTGAGGTATGGGGTATCGGTCTGGTTGCGTTACGGCATTTTGGCCCCGATAGTCCCCGCATGGTCTCCATTCCCCGTTCTTCTTGGGGACCATGTGTAGAGGCGAAGCCCAACTGCTTTTGGATGGGCGACAGATACCTTGCTGGAGCAAGAAATCAAATTCTCTTTTAGCTATAGCGTGTTTGTCTGTTGCGAGTCTGCGAGGCTTAGCAAAAACCGGTGGACCTCTAGTTACGATATGGTGTGTAACTCCGTGACAAATGGTTTCTTTCAACGAGTTTTCAGCGTGAATGCCGCAGTATTTCTTAATTAAGGTTTGGACCCATGCGTCACCTGTACTACTAGATACCAA
Organism: Cheilosia vernalis; assembly: GCA_949126925.1. Lineage (NCBI taxonomy): Eukaryota > Metazoa > Arthropoda > Insecta > Diptera > Syrphidae > Cheilosia > Cheilosia vernalis. Next base: position 6,747,286 of record OX421363.1, read on the forward strand.
TGACACGGTTGAGGAACTCTGTGCTAATTGGCATTTGGATTGCAAAGACGTTAACGGGTCGATTAGACGTCTTCGTTTTAGATCTACTAATAGCCCGAAAGTTCTCAAAAAATCGGCGCCAATAATTGGTTTCTCCACGTCCGCCAAAACAAAAGTCCAGCGAAAAGTTCTCCGGAGACCTAGTTCTAGCTCCACACATTTTTTTCCGTACGTGTTGACTCGTGTGGAATTGGCAGCGAAAAGGAAAAAGTTGTCCGGCTTGCGCCTTTTGTCAGGAGGTGAAACGGGTAATACCGATATATCGGCACCCGTGTCTATTAGATAACGCGTGTTGGTTGGCCGATCATAAATGAAAAGACGACAATTGAGGTTCTGCAGTAGATCGCTCGTCGCCGAAAGCGATCCACTTTTTAGTTTTCCGCCTGCTGGTTATTGAAAGCACAGGGCCTCGTGCAGCGTTCGGCCTTGTTGCCGAACCTTTTGTGATACCAACAGATATCGGAAGACGTGCGTCCGTGGCTATTTGCCCTTCTAGATCGGCTCCTTGCCCGAACTGGCTTTCGGTCGATTCTGATTTGGTTCAATTGCGCAGCGAGACACTCGATGCGCTCTTCTAGACCATTCTGAGTCCCCGCAGTCTTTGCCCTGCGACTCCGCGATGGCCCGGCCATAGAGTTCGAGCCAGATCGATATACGGAAGGACCATTTTGAATGCAGTTCAGACTGAAGTTCTGTGTGGCCTCTATTATCTTGTCGGCCGTTAAAGCCATTGGTTCGAGTTCTTCGGTACTGCCTGCTAAAATTGCTTTTACTACATCCGGTAAGCGTTGCATCCAAAGCTTTTTAATAAGTGACCTTGAAAATTCCGAACCAGCCAATGACGACATGTCACGCAAAAGCTGGCTAGGCTTTTTATCCCCCAAGTCCAAACCGCTGAGTAATTGCTGTAAACGTGTATCTTCTGAGTCCATCAGTCTCGTTATACAGCGTTTTTAAGGGCCTCGAATTTTTGTTGGCTTGGTGGCGATGCAATAATATCTCTTACAAGTTGAACGGTGTTCATGTCCATTAACGAAATGGCAGTGTAGAATTTTCTTTCATCTGACATGTTTCTTTCCAGGGCGAACTGCCCTTCCATGGCAGTGAACCATAAGTCTGGGCATGTAGGCCAGAAAGCGATTGGCTTATATGTAACCGAGTCTAAACTCAAGTGATCCACTGAGGGTAAGGGTATCGGGTTAGTATGGCACTGCGGTAACTGGCTCGTCTGCGGTTGAGACTGACTGCCGGGCTCTGACTTGTCTTCCATTGTACGAGAGGTAGGTATGTGACACGAAAATGGTACGTATGTTTTAAAGGTAATTGCGAGTTGGCGAGCAGCGAATCGATAGTCCCTAACGTTTCTTACAAATACAAAAAAATGTAAGCAAGCGTGGTAGATCGCTTACTAAACCAGAAGGGAGGAGCTTATCTTAATTATTTGCTACCGGAAATGTCAATACGATAATAACGATTATATAGAGTAAATATGTTAGATATGAATAGATGAGCTGATGAGCGACGCAGAACGTATGCGGGAATGTAACGGCACAGATGACTGCTCAGTGCGGTTGTGGAAATGACCCGCACGTTGGAGGTCCCTCGAAGTCCCACGGTGCTACTTGCAACTGGCCTAGTAGTAAAATTTAACGTTAGGTTTCGTCACCTAATCCCTCGTTGTCCCTCGGTGCTACTTGCAAATGGCCTAGTAGTAAAAATTAGCGTTAGGTTTCGTCACCTAATCCCTCGTTGTCCCTCGGCGCTACTTGCAAATGGCCTAGTAGTAAAACTCGTTCCATCCAATGTGGGTTGTGGTGAGCACCTCGTGTTCGCGGTGGTACTGTACTGCTGGGCATGCGTGAGTACGCACGCTAAGTTAACTGTAACAGTATGCACGACATCAGGCAAGTTAACAGCAACAGCAAAAGTATGCGACAGCAACGGCGCGCTTATTCCAAAAAAAAAATTGTTTTTCAACGGGATTGGATAGCGGCGTTATGGGGTGGTTGCAAAATTACGACGACCGACGACAGCAGCAGCGATGGAAAAATTTTTCGACGCAGTCCGTTATAACGGTGAACTGACGCCACATTGAACAAGGAAAACGTATATCTCACGTGAAACGAACAAAAGAAATCACGTCGGGGTCACCAATTTGGCGATAGGCCAATTAAATAAAACGCGACTCTCTTCACACAATTCAATTCGTTTAATTCATTTCAATTCGTTTATATTACACGGAATTTACTCTACGTTATGTACTAGTTATAATTTTACTTTCTACGCCGCGGACTATCGAGCTGCTGTCTCGGGGAGATTTTACGATGGAATAATTTCTTAACTACACGCGCAATGCTTCTGTCACTTTGACAGCCTGCCGAGTGCTACCAAGTCGCGCAGTCTCAGCAGTGATACCCAGTCGCCACACCGTATCCATTACTTCGGCCTCGTAGCTCAGCGTTGGCCTAGCTATGGCGCCTGCGGATGTGGTCGGGGCTGGTTGTTCGGTCGCCCTTCTGGACGATGCTGCGGTGGGGTGTAGTTGGTACCCATCGTATGGTCTAAGTTGCGGGACGGAGGTGGGGAGCGGTTGCACGGCGGTGGGTTGGGGGTTAACGATGGGGATTTCCACGTACGCTGGGGATTTGGTGGTCCCTTCGGTCGTGGTGGATTTGTCATCCTCGTCGGATGATGTGTCTCCATATCCTCGTGTCGCTGCCTTGGCTTCGAGTTCCTCACAGAGGTTCTGTGTCGAGGATCGCATGCGGGTAGACTTCAAGTAGGCACTCATTCGGGCTCGAAGTTGTCCGACCGTTCCATCGGTTTTTAGCCCTTTTTTCTCCATAGCGTCGATTAACTCGGTCCTCTTCAGTAGGTAGTTCCACCCCACGGTCATGTCTCCGGTTGACTCTTTCGGAACAGCTAGTTGGTTTTCCTTGTCCATCTCGGACGTTGAGGAAGCTCGGTTCTGGTTCTCGGCTGTGGTAGGTCCTCCTTCTGGAGGTTCCTCGGGTTGAGTTCCTTTCGCTGGTCCTCCTTCGGTTCTCTCCTTCCTGATGTAATAGTTTTGGGCTTCCTTCTCTTGAAGTCCCTGCTCGTGCGCCAATGTGATGTGCTTTTTGTCTGGGCTTAGGTTCGCTCGTCGGATCGCCACGGTTTTTACTAAAAACTTTAGTTCGAGAAGGTTCCTTTTATTACCTTATTTTTTATGTCTTAGGCTCTAAATTACAATTTCAGGTTTTATTTATAAGTTATATAATTCAAAGTTTTAACTTAATTAAGTTTAATCTTACAATCTCGGATAATTTCAACTTTATTTTACACTTTCATCAATTGTACACTTAAATTATTAGTTTTACAAATTCAATGTCTTATTACAATCAACAACTGCTGCTTCTACGGCAACGGTGACGGCTTCAAGCTGCTTCTAAACGGCAACGGGTTTACGGAGGGTTCGTCTTTCGACAGTCCCGGAAATCTACAGGTCCGCCTTGCGGCAGTCCCGGCAATCTACAGGTCCGCCTTGCGGCAGTCCCGGCAATCTACAGGTCCGTCTTTCGACAGTCCCGGCAATCTACAGGTCCGTCTTGCGACAATCCCGGCAATCTACAAGTCTTCCTTTCGGCGGACTCGGCAATTCGCTAACCACCCACAGGCAGGTCAGCACAAAAACTTTCAAGTGGTTATACAACCACTTGAGGAACAATATCAGCTGTACACCAGATTGGTACTTCTCTACTGTGTGATCTTGCTCGATCGTTTGGGGATTTTACTGAAGGTCTTATATGACTCCTATCAGCAAGCCGGTGTGAACTATATTCACGCATGTAAATTTTCGTCTGTCAAGTCATACTTGACTATTTTGTTATTGTACGCAAGTCAAACATGTCCATCATGTCCCAGCAGTTCTGGATGACCATAATCATATGTTAATGGTAATGGATGGTGGATCGATGCGGAGGGATCTCGTGTACATCAGTGTGGGGGGGCGGAACAGTCAGAATACATTGTGTAACGAAATGCATCGTTACAATTTATGGTCCATATTTTGATGTTCAGTCAAAGTCCACGAAATTAGGTGCATCAACTTTTTTAATAAACGTAGAAAAAAACTTCGTCATTGATGGTGAATTCTTCACTGGAACGGATGGCCTTTTTGAATTAATTTTTCGAAAAAAACCCCAGAAAAAATCGATACGCCAATGAAGACTTAAATGAATATCTTAGTATATTGCAAAAAACAGGAGCACATCTAATGGACCATGATAGTAACTCACAAGTTAAAGGTAATAGGGGTCATAAGTATCGTCAAATTATTCGACCTCTTCTACAACAACTAACACAGAAAGTTGTGAAGAAAATTGGAAAAACATATTCATCTGATATGGCGTACTCCAATAATCCTATCGATTACGTGTATTGGGATGACCCCAATGAGCTCACTGATAGACTTTCAAATAGGGTTGGGGTCGAAATTCTGGCGAGGTCAAAATTCTTTTTTCAAAATTCTGTTTTACAAAATTCTGCTTTTCAAAATTCTGCTTTACAAAATTCCGCTTTACAAAATTCTGACTTACAAAATTCTGCTTTACAAAATTCTGCAAATAAAAAAAGGTTTGGAAAATGTTAAAAGCGCGAATTACATGAACTCCGACACACAACATTAAAAAAAACAACTTTTAATTTTCGGGCAGAGCTTCTGCCTCCAATTTTTATTTGAACACGAATGACAATTATAAATATTTTCTTTGGGTTTTTATACAATATTAATGTTGACGCTGCGATTATTCGCAGCGTGAGAACGGAAGGACAGGTTAATGTACATTATGATTCTTATGTATCTAATGTTACAGAAAAATGTGAAATATATTTGATTACAATGGAAGAAAAAAAATATGAAATGGGTATATTCAATTACAGTAAAGGAATTTTAATCAGATATGGATCGTGGTTTAGCAAGATGTGCTTATGGTGCATCTAAGGGTGTCTCTGTGCACGTAACTCCTCCCCCCTTGGAATAGAGCGATGACCAGAGAAGACGGGGCTCAGGTCTTGGTTCTTCTATGGGCTGAGCGTTCTGGGATGCTGTTGGAGCTGTTTCGAGATTGCCGGTATCTTGGGTTGATGGTATTTTCTTCTTGTTTTTAATGGTGATGATGATGATGATGCTGATGATGATGATGGATGATAGGACTATGTTGGAGTTGGTGAAAATGTTTGTTGTTTTTGAGTTTCCCTCCATTAGGTTTATTTTGGCCAAATTTTGAAGTCCAAAGTTTTGAAGTTTTGCCAACGTTAATGTTTCTGTTGTTTTGGCAGCTGTTATTTTGTTAAATAGGGCTGGATGTATCTGTATCTCATCGAAATGGTTGATTGCGGTATTGTCGTATGTGTAGTTGTTAACGTTAACTATACAGTCCTTGAAGTGTATTAAAGCCGTACCTTTAACTGTAAGATTGCTTGAGGTGCAAGTTGATGTCAGCGTAGTTTCGGGAGTGTTGATGATTAGTATGAACTGATGTTCTGGTTGTTGGATGTCCGATAAGTTATCTGTTTCTATTAAATCACATTCTGCGTCCTGGTGGTGTAATAATTTTCCGATACATTTTGAATCTGATAGGTTTTCTTTGAATCTGGTCTCTGGACAGTAATATATTATGTTTTCTACGTTCTTGCATTTTTCTTCGTAATACAGAATTTTAGTGTTGGATAGGGATATGTAGGGTTTTGTTTGTATGGATGTTTTTTGGATGGGAATAGGAATGAGATGGAAGTAATCATTTATATCATTCGTAAAGAGTGGAATTTTGACGTTAAATATAACATTAGGGTCATTGTAGTAGGCCTGCAAACCAAGCAATTCATAGATATGCTCTGTGGATATTATTTTGATATTTTGTTCTTTTAAAATAGTTTCAATGTGATTTAGTTCTTCTAGACTAAGGATTGTTTTAGAAATTATGTTCATTCTAGCTAAGGATATGGCTTCGATGATATCGTTTAAATGGTTTCTCAGAATTTCTATGTTATAGTTTATTGTATGGAAATGTTGTAGTATTTGTATGGTGATAGTCTGGGATGTTAATTCTTTCCCCATATTGTTTTGTGATTTTTGTACAAAATTGCTTATCAGAGTCTGTTGTTGGTTAATATGTTTTGTTATGTTTTCGAAGCGTTCGATCATTTGTTCGTTCAGTTTGCTTTGGTTGTTTAACGTAGTTTTAGTATTGTCTTCGTTCGTTAATAGTTTTTCTATTTGGTTATTAATGTGTAGTGCATCTTCTGAGTCCATATTACCAGTGATTGTTTTGATTATGGTTCCAAGTCCATTTATCAGTCCTCTACGAGGTCTAGTTCTAGGGGTTACTAATTGAAATTTTGCAGTTAAATCTTTTAATTTTAGTTTCAGGATACTAAGAGGTTCTTTGGCTTCTTTGGTTTCGCTAAGTATTTCTATGGAGTTTGATATTTTCTCAATGTTGTTTTTATAATTTTCCAATTTTATTATGTGGAAGAAATTTTTGTGGGAGTTTATTGTCCTGGATTTGCCTAATTTTAGAGGGAGTACGCCGTTGCTATTGGTTAGGTCCTGAATTTCTAGTACTTGGGCCAGGATCGGAGTCAACAGTCTGAAATGTTCTTTTATTAATTAGTTTACTTTTATGAAGCTTTTGGTTCCTAACTGTTAGTACTGTATATCTATTATTCTTCTTTATTCTATGTTTGCTAAATCTGGGGGTGATTTTGTTTCTCCTGTTTTCCCTACGGTAAATTATTGAACCTGATTTACGAGACATGGGTTTTCCTCTATTTCTATTGAGTTTTTCTATGTTAAGTTGTTTTTGTTTCTCCATAATGCTTTTTATTTCGGGATATAATCTATTTTGGAATTCGTTAAGTTTATCTAAATATTCGTGGATGTTATTATATTGGATATTTTTAAATTTATGTGTACGACCATAGAATAATTCGAATGGGGTGAGCTTGGTTGAAGAATGAATGGCATTGTTATAAGTTATCAATGTTTCATTCAGGATGTCATCGTGATTTTTAGTTGTTCGCTTTGCGTGAATTATTCTATATATTTCTGTGAAGGTAGAGTGCATTCTTTCAACAGGGGAGTTACTACTACTCTGTTGGAGAGACGTTATGTGGTGATTTATATTATATTGTTTGCAGAAATCTGCAAATATGGTGGCTGTGAATTCACTACCTTGGTCTGTGACTAATTTCTTAGGGATGCCATGAAGGCTCATAAAATGTTTAAAGGATGTGATAACTGTGAGACTGTTCCTATTAATTAAGGTATAAGCTGCCGCAAATTTAGAAAATTTGTCAACTATTGTTAATATTTGCCTGTGGTTTATGCAATAGATATCTGCATGAACTATGTCTAATGGTTTTTCTGGAGTTTCTGTAATTCTAAACTCAATTTTAGGAGGGGTACGATTATATTTTAACGTCTGACAGGTGTCGCAGTTGTTTATTACTTTGATAATTTAGTTTTTCATAAATGGAAAATAAAGGGTTCTCTTTATGTGCATGAGTGTTTCATTGATACCCCTGTGATTATTATTTAGGTGGTAATCCCGAATAGTTTTATCTTGGTCATCTTCATTGGTAATGTCTAAGACTTTTTCGGATGCATCTTATTACCTTGAATCGGGAAAAGTATTTAGCATATACAGACTGGATTTTCTTGAAGTTATCGTCGTCCGTAAAGATAGCGTTAAGTTTGTTTGGGGAAGCAAATTTTTTTAGTATATCTATTATGTCTTGTTCTGTGAATTCTTGAGATCTTATAGTTCTCCTTTGTTTATTCCTAAAAATCATTTCGAACAAATTTTTGGGTCGATTGTTATTTCTTTCTAATATTAGTTGGAGTGAGAATTCGTTTAAAGGACGTTCTGAAATGTAAATGTGATCGTTAAGATTTTCTTGAGCGGAATGTACTGTGGAACAACCGGTTCCTTGTTCATTAGAGTTTATCTCTGCGGTATTCTGTATTTGTGGATTTGATTCGATTCTATTTTCTTCATTATTGATGATGATCCTACTGAGGGCATCAGCATTCAGATTTAATTTACCTTTTTTGTGAATGACCTCATAGTCGAATTCTTCGAGTTTCAACCGCCATCTTACTAATTTTGAATTAGGGTCTCTTAGGTTCATTAGCCATGTGAGCGGCTTATGATCCGTTACGATCTTGAATTTATTTCCATATAAATATGGACGAAAATATCTTGTTGCCCATACTATGGCCAAAAGTTCCTTCTCTACTGTTGAGTAATTGATTTCCGTATCTGTTAACGTCCTGCTGGCATAACATATAGGCAGGTCGTTTCCAATGGTACCCTGGGATAATATAGCTCCCAATGCAAAGTTACTTGCATCGGTGGTTAAAATGAAGGGTTTTTCAAAGTCTGGGTATTGTAATATCGGATTGTTTGAAAGGATGTCTCGACAATGATCAAATGTTTTAATAAATTCATCTGTGTGAACGACTTTCTTGTTCTTTTTTAAGCATTCTGTTAAAGGTTTTGTTAATCGCGCAAAATCTTTAATGAATTTACGGTAATACCCGACTAAGCCAAGAAAACTCCTGACTTCCTTTTGGGTATTGGGTATTGGAAAATCCCCAATTGCTTTTATATGGTCTGGATTTGGTTTAACTCCTTCTGTAGTTACCAAATGACCTAGAAATGCAATTTCTTTGTGCAAAAATTCGCACTTGTCTAATTGCATCTTTAAGTTAGCTTCTCGTAATCTGGTAAATATTTTTTTTAAGTTTTCTTTATGTTCTTGTAGTGAGGTTGAAAAGACTATAATATCATCAAGGTAAACCACGCATATTTTGCCCAATAGTTCACCTAGTCCATGACCCTTTGAAACGTCGAAGGGGCATTTTTAAGCCCGAAAGGCATTCGTACGTACTCAAAGTGGCCACCATCAACCGTGAAGGCTGTTTTTTGTATGTCGGCGGGATCCATCTCTATTTGATGGAAGCCGCTGGCTAGATCAAGTGTAGAGAAGTACATTGATCTGCCAAGTTTGTCTAGTATATCGTTGATGTTGGGCAGAGGATATCTGTCACTAATAGTTTTCTCGTTTACCTTTCGGTAATCAATGACAAGTCGCCATTTTCTTTTGCCACTGGAGTCGAGTTTTTTGGGTACTATCCAGATCGGCGAACTCCACGGCGAATAACTTGGTCGGATAATGCCATTGTTCAGAATCTCATTGACCTGTTTTTTTACTTCTTCTTTATGTACATATATAGGGGTACCTATATGACTTTGTATATATAGGCAAGTCATCGCTAGTCTTAATCTTATGTTTAATTCTATTTGTAAATGTTAGTTTTGTTCCCTCCTGAAAAAATATATCTTCGAATTCATGGCAAATTTTAAGGATTGTTTTCTTTTCCTCAGTGTTGAGGTGGGAGGTTCTTATAGAGTTTGAAATATCATCCTTTGTGTATATAGTTTCTTTCTCAAAGGTGGTGTTTATATTAAGGTTATTTAGTTCTATATAATTGCAATTTTCGTATTTTGTTGTTTTAAGTGGTTGATCTAAAAGAATGGTTTGGTCTTGAGGAGAGTAATTTAGAATTTCTATAAAACTGAACCAGTTTTCTGCATGATAGATTCCTTCGGGTATGTAAAGTTTGGGTTTAAGTTCTATTGGTTCAATTAGTATATCTCCGTCTGAAATGTCTACTGGTAATTTTGCTGTAATTTTTGAATATGCTGGTATGACATATTCGTGTGAGATTAAATTCGGTTTGAAGGACAGGGGAATATTTGAGTTATTTGTTACTAATTGTTGGTTTTTAATATCGATTCGGGCTCCTATTTTTGTTAGGATATCCAGTCCTATGAGACCGTCGAAGTATTTATGAAACTTGAATAGTAAAAATTGTATGTAACCTTCTTGGTTAAATTCTAAAAACATACGAAGTGTGACTAATTTGTTAACATGGTGTTTATTCAAAACAGTAGAAATAACTGTAGGTGTAGTATACTGTATGTCCTTCGATTGGATGTACTCGGGGTTGATGAAAGAAGAGGAAGCCCCCGTGTCTATTAGGAACTTCAAATTACCAAAAGGTGAAGAAATGTTTATATAAGGTAGAGTGTTGCCATGTATATTTATGTCTATAAAGTTTGTTGGGGGTCCGAGGCTATTGGAAGAAAATTTTGGTCGTTTATTCCTTCGACTGTCTGAAATTGATCTAAGTTTGGATAGTAGCCTGGTGATGTGTCGTTAGGTTCAATGACATGATGGGTCACGTTATTAAGTTCCCTGTTAATGTTTTGCAAATTTTGCCTAAAATTGTTATTGTTCTGCCTATTCCTGCTATTTCCTGAATATGTATCCATTGGTTCTCCCTGGTTTGGTGATCCATTCCGGATACGACTATTACCTGATGAAACGTCCATTGGTTCCAGCCTATTTTGAGTGTAGTACCTATTAAAATTGTTATGTTGTTGTGGTGTATTGTACCTTGGTGTATTGTTTTGCTCTATACTGTTGAGGAGTATGATTGTAATTAGGATTATTTTGGTTAATGGGTCTTGGTCGGTATTGTTGTTGGTAGTTGTTCTGATATTGTCTTTGAAGTTGGGGTCTGGGTTGTTGTCTGTCTTGATCATTTTTTGAGTAGAAAATATTCTGTTCTGTGATACAGAATGAAAATGCTTTACTTAACGTGTCGGGTCTCATGGCTCTTACTGTTGAGCCTAAAGGTTCTTTTAAGCCTGAAAGAAATGAATTCAGGCACATTTCGTTATATAATGCTGTTTTGGCAGTAATAACGTTTTGGTTCAATTCATGAATTTGGACGTGATTGCACATTGCTGACAGTATTTCAAATATATTACTATAATATTTTTCGACTGATTTTGTACCTTGGGTTAGACCGTGAAGGTCTCTGATCAAGGACGTCTCGTTTCGCTTGTCTGCATAGTGCAGAATGAGATTGTTCTTGATATCATTCCATATCATGGGTGTCCCATACATATTTAATACTTCGTTGGCATTTCCTTCTATTTTATTTCTTATAGCACGAAGCAATATCCTGCTTTGCGGTGTACCATCAATGGGTCTCATTATAACAAGAATTTCTTCAACATTTTTTATAAATTCAACAACCTTGGATTCCCGTCAAATTTCGGGAGGTCCTTAATTGCGTCTGGAATTTTTAGTGAATTAAACAGTTCAGTGGGATTAGCAACAGCTTGACCACCATTTGGTAAATTTATTTGAATGGGAGCGTTTCTTGCCTCCATATTTAAATCTCGAGCTATATCATTTGCTTGGTTAACAGCCATTTCTACCTCTAAATCTGAATCTTCAGAGCTTTCTATATCTATACTAATTTCTCTATTTATATCAAATTTATGCGTTCTCTTTACGAAATTCATAAAAAATTATTTAAGGAAAGGGACTTACAGGAAGATCAGCAGCATCCTTATCTGTATACGGGTCCTTGTAGTTACGATGATCCTTCGTAATGTTGGAACGTTTATTTGGTTCACGATATTTATACGTGCTGTATACGGGTCCTTGTAGTTACGATGATCCTTCGTAATGTTGGAACGTTTATTTGGTTCACGATATTTATACGTGGTGAGATTCTGTTTTTGCACTCAAGATCGGTAGTAGATAATACAATAATACGATAATCCGTCGTATAGTCTTATCAATCACTTTCTATCTTCACTTTAAAATATTTATTCTTACATTAAGTTTTTCACACGATAGCACATTAACACGATAATCCGTCGTATTTGTAGCTTATCAAAATCAAATATGAGTTTTTACATGGAGCTATGTTCTCCTTTTTCGACTGCGCCAATTACATGAACTCCGACACACAACATTAAAAAAAACAACTTTTAATTTTCGGTCAGAGCTTCTGCCTCCAATTTTTATTTGAACACGAATGACAATTACAAATATTTTCTTTGGGTTTTTATACAATATTAATGTTGACGCTGCGATTATTCGCAGCGTGAGAACGGAAGGACAGGTTAATGTACATTATGATTCTTATGTATCTAATGTTACAGAAAAATGTGAAATATATTTGATTACAATGGAAGAAAAAAAATATGAAATGGGTATATTCAATTACAGTAAAGGAATTTTAATCAGATATGGATCGTGGTTTAGCAAGACGTGCTTATGGTGCATCTAAGGAAATTCCAATACGTATCCTCCACCACATCTCGTCGCTACAATGCAGAACTAGACTAAGTCACACTTTTACAAAATATCAGTAGAGCGATTTGTTGGAAAATGTTTTTACCCCCAAACTATTTTATGAAACACTTGACGTAAAAAAAACCTAAGTCCCAAGTCCGTGTAGTGGACATAGGTTAGTTCTGCCCTAAAAAGAAAATTAAAGGACATAGGATTTTTTTGTATGATTAAAACTGTGTACGTACTATTGCGCGTAGGAATACAGTCATCACCTAGGAACGCGCAGAATGCGACTGGCTATTTTCTTATGTAAAATTCGTAAATTTCGATATTTTGGACTTAGACTAGTTCTGCATTGTAGGGACGATCTGTTCATGGATGTCATTTTATTAACTGTCCATGGTCTGTATATCTTTGTCAAGATGGACCAGATACTTGCGCATGTTATATGCTTGAAAGCAGATTGATTAGAATTAAGAAATTAATGTCATTATATAAAAGAACTATTATGAAATAAACCTATTTTAATGCAAATTTCTTGCGATTTTTATTCATTGTATTGCAATATGAGTAAGAGCAATGTTGTGAATGAATTACACAAACCAGTTCGAAGAAATTTCACTCGACGTCGTGTAATCATTAAGGGCTTCGATGACTTGTGGCAAACAGACTTGGTCGAAATGATACCTCACAGTAAACAAAACAACGGATACAACTATATCATGATTGTTATTGACACATTTTCAAAGTATGCATGGGCAATTCCATTGAAAAATAAAACCGCGTCATCTGTTACACAAGCCATGAAATCCATTTTTGTCAGTTCCTGTCGAACACCAAAGAACCTAAAAACCAATGATGGTACAGAGTTTTTCAATCAACACTTTAGAAATTTAATGACCCAATACAAAACTAATCATTACTCAACATATAGTTCATTGAAAGCATCGATAAATAAATAAATAAATA